>CM046874.1:465472436-467872436 GCA_025667525.1 Glebionis coronaria | reverse complement strand
CGTGCCCTCACGCAATGCTAGAATAAAGTATCGTAGCACCTCAAAACTTCATTTTTATGTACTTTTATTCAATGATAAACTAGCTATACTACTACTATTACTACTACTTTTGTTTTAGACATAATGTATGATTTTCATCGCAAAATGGGACGTTTAGGTTCATAGAACAAGAACACGTTCGTTAAAAATAATTTCATCGTCCTCAATTTGCACCCCAATTCCGTGCTAAGCGTGCAACGAGATCATTGTCATTATAAGTTAGCAATGCTAACACTACTCATATGCCCTAATCACGTACTTATCCTCCCATTTTCCTAAGTTGTATCTCTTATATTTTATTTTGTCTTGAATGTTTCACGAGGATACATTTTTTACTTATGCGATGATAGAGATTTAGGTCTAAAAATAGATTCATAACAGAGTAACCAAGACCATCGAATTAATAACACTCCCTAATAGACAACGATGTCAAAAAATTAAGTCAACAAGAAGGATCGATAAACACAGTTTTATAACGGTTTTGAACATGAGACTTATTACCAAGACTTTTATACGCCCCCTACCGGATGGGCCTTATTATCATAGGTTTACCTCCATCTTTTATTCAACTTCGCCATGAAGCTTTTATTATGACTTCGGTCTTGCCTTGCCTTTTATTATCCTCCTCATCGGTGGTTTTATTATGGCCAAAGGCGTATATCCTCACGCTAAAGCGAATTTTAGATCTTTAAAGCTTCAACGAATAAGGCATAATTCACTTTCAATTTGGGCATAGATTTTTCGTCCTTGTGAGCTTCAAATTGTTTGCTTGATTTAGGTGAAGCTTTCGATTATTTGGGTTGCCAATACTTCAAGACTAAACCTCTAAGCCAATACTTATTAAGAAAAATATATTTACAAGCAAAGAGAGAATAAGCAAATAACGAGAACTAATAAGTTTTTGAAAGAATACGAGTACTCTACGTTTAGCATAGTAACTTATAATTAACTCTATCATTTCTCGTCCTCATTTAAGAGACTTAGCCTAATATAAAGTTAAGTAATCGAAGCTAAGTGCTCAACACGCACGGTCGAGTCAAAAATTACTCTTATTCTCGCCATTGGAAAATCTACATTCATGTCTTAAACACTTATAAAACATGAGAAAAACTTCTAAAATTTGGCTATTTTTAGCCTTATTTTGCAACAAAACGATAAACAAAAAGATAAACTTTGGAAAGCGTGAAGGTTTGGCAAGACAAGTATCCATTCACCCTCATACTAAAGTTAAACATTGTCCTTATTGTTTCGAGTCTAAGGGTTGGAAACCCCCATACTAGAGACGTAGTCGAATGCTTAATCTAGCTTGAAAAGGGTGTAACCGTTAAATTAATAGCCGTTTATGAAGTGTGCTATAAACCTAAGGTTAGAACAAATAAGGATATATCATGGATATTGAGAAATTCTTCAAAGCAAACGATCGAGTGGTCACGTTAAACGATCACGAGAGTCTCCAATCGTGAAGATCATGATCATCTAAAAACCACATGTCACAAACAACCACGGAACAATGGTTGGAAGGGCACAAATCCCCTCACGTTACTACATTAGAAAGCGATAATATGTACATGGGATAAGCATGGGACTCCCCCACGAGGCACCTCGTTTTTTATAACCGAGTTATGAGCTCGACTCGATCCCCTCAATGCTAATTATCATTGGGGAAGGTGATTTGGTTGAGGTAGTTCAAGGAGGGAACTTCCCCGCCAATGTAGTCTTCAACCTATGTACATTCACCATGAAATTGGTGCCATTATTTTGAGCTAGCTCGATGGTCCCATAAGGAAAAAGTTTGGTAACGGTGAATGGACCCGACCAAGAGGATTTCAACTTACCGGAAAATATTTTCAAACGAGAGTTAAAAAGAAACACATGATCTCCAATGTTAAAAACCCGGTTTTTAATTTTTGAGTCATGAAAATTTTTAGTTTTTTCCGTGTAAATCAATGAATTTTTATAAGCAATATCTCTTAATTTATCCAATTCATTCAATTTCATTTTCTGGTGTTTTCCCGCGGTCTCAATATCACCATTACAATGATTAAGGGCCCAATAAGCTTTCTGTTCGAGTTTAATTGGCAAGTGACAATTATTCCCATACACAAGCTTATAAGGAGTGCACCCGATGGGCGTCTTATGAGCGGTCCGAAAGGCTCATAAAGCATCGTACAACTTATCCGACCAAGATTGTAGGTTTTCCCCAATCGATCTCTCCAAGATCATTTTCAATGCTCGGTTTGAAACCTCGACTTGCCCACTCGTTTGTGGGTGATAATCCGTAGAAAGCCGATGTGTAACCCCATATTTCCTTAGGACCCTTTCGAATTGGTCGTTAAATATGATCGCACGAGGTGTTCCAAACAGAGAAAATAAGCTTTTCAAAAATTTGACTACCACACGAGCATCATTCGTGGGCAAATCCTTAGCTTCCACCCACTTAGATAGGTAATCAACGGCGACAAGGATGTACTTATTATCATGAGATGATGGGAACGGCCCCATAAAATCAATTCCCCAAACGTCAAAGATCTCACACACTTGGATGAGGTTTTGTGGCATTTCATTGTTTTGTGAGGCTTTTACTTGTCGTTGGCATGAGTCACATGACTTCACAAGTGCATGTGCATCTCGGTAAATAGTAGGCCAAAAGAATCCGACATCAAAGACCTTCTTAGCCATGATATTAGCATCGTGGTGACCACCCGTGGGTCCCTCGTGACAAGATCTAAGGATGTTAGAATCTCCAGTACCAAAGACACAACGTCGAATAACTTGATCCGCTCAAGTCCGAAATAGATAAGGGTCGTTCCAAAAATAGAACTTGACGTCACGAAAGCATTTTCATTTTTGTTGAGTCGTCATACCCTTAATGATGAAGTTGCCTGCATGGTAATTTGCGATGTCCGTAAAATGGGGTAGATGAATCAAGATTAGAATTTACTACACCAAGTGTCTCGAGAGGAAATGTTTCGGTATTTTCCTTTGGTTCGTAAACACTTTGGTGAGGATCTTCTAAACGAGAAAGATGATCGGGCGCTAGATTCTCGGCTCCTTTTTTGTCAAGGATTTCGACATCAAATTCTTGTAGGAGGAGAATCCAACGAAGTAATCTCGGCTTTGCATCTTGTTTGGCGATGAGATACTTGATAGCCGAATGATCCGTATACAGTATGCATCGAGTCAAAATGAGGTAAGGTCGGAATTTCTCAAATGCATATACCACGGCAAGGAATTCCTTCTCCGTTGTAGTGTATTTAAGTTGAGCCTCGGTCATCGTCGTGCTAGCATAGTGAATAGGCAAGAAGTGTTTTTCATGACGTTGCCCCAATACGGCCCCAATAGCGTAGTCATTAGCATCACACATGAGCTCAAAGGGGAGGTTCCAATTGGGAGCAACAAGAATGGGAGCTTCGGTAAGTTTCCTCTTAAGGATTTCAAAGGCTCGTACACAATCTTCGTTAAAGACAAAAAGGTGCATCTTTTTCGAGGAGATGTGTAATAGGTCGAGAAATCTTTGAAAAATCCTTGATGAATCGACGATAAAAGCCCGCGTGGCCTAGGAAACTCCTAACTCCCTTGACGGTTTTGGGATGAGGTAATTTGGCGATGACGTCTACCTTAGCTTTATCTACCTCAATCCCCGCTTTTGAAACCTTGTGCCCTAAGACGATTCCTTCCTTAACCATAAAACGACATTTTTCCCAATTAAGCACAAGGTTGGTTTCCTCACAACCTTTTAACATTCTCTCAAGATTCGACAAACACCAAGTGAACGAACAACCAAACACGGAAAAATCATCCATAAAGACTTCCATTGTTTTCTCGACCATATCATGAAAAATAGCCGTCACGCACCTTTGAAAGGTTCCCGGTGCATTGAAAAGTCCGAATGGCATTCTACGATAGGCAAACATTCCATATGGACACGTAAACGTAGTTGTTTCTTGATCACGAGGATCGATAGGGATTTGGAATTAACCGGAAAAACCATCTAAAAAGAAATAGAAATCGTTTCCCGCAAGATGCTCCAACATTTGGTCCATGAAGGGCAAGGGAAAATGGTCTTTACGAGTGGCGTCATTCAACTTACGATAGTCGATACACACCCTCCAACCGGTTACGAGTCTAATTGGAATTAACTCTTTGGCATCGTTTGGCACAACGGTCATTCCTCCCTTCTTAGGGACACAATGAATAGGACTCACCCAAGGGCTATCGAAAATAGGGCAAATCATTCCCGCGTCAAGGAGTTTAAGGACCTCCTTTTTGATGACGTCGTGAATTTTGGGGTTCACCCTCCTTTGACATTGGATTGCGGGTTTGTAGTCTTCCTCCATTAAGATTTTGTGGGTACAAAATTTGGGATCTATCACCTTAATGTCGGATAATTTCCACGCAGTTGCCCCTTTTTGATCCTTTAGAACATCCACAAGTGCGGTTTTTTCATCATTCGAAAGATCTTTCGCAATAATAACCGAAAACTTGTCGTCCTCCTCCAAAAATACATATTCGAGGTGAGGAGGTAAATCTTTCAAATCGAGGATTGGTGGTTCCTCAATTGAAGATTTGGGATCGATATTCATGACCTCCTCGGGTGGAGGAAATGAGAAACCGTTAAGAAAATCCTTAATAATCGAGAAGTCCTCATCGTTGTTGAGGTCTTCGTCACAAGTACGTGGAACATAAAATTCTTCCAACGTAAAACCACCACCTTCAAATGTGGTGAAGGATGGTGTCGAATTATCAAGAATGGGATCAAGCATAGTGGGATTGCCACTATTTTCATCGTCACCAAAACCTAAAACTTCTTGTAAAAATTCCTCGCAAATAACATCAATCATATCAACGAGGTTTATGGTTGCGACGGAATAAACATGAGAAATTGGAGAATTTTGAGTTGCGTTTATAACAAGTTCCTCGTCGTTGAAACGTAAGGTGATCTTTCTAGCATGCACATCAATTAAGGCCATAGACGTATCTAAAAACGAACGACCTAAAATAAGAGGAACTTGTGGATCCGTAGGGATATCGACAACGATAAAGTCTATTGGATAATAGAATCTTCCCACTTTCACAAAAACGTCTTCGGCCAATCCACATGCGGGAATCATGGAATGATCGGCCAATTCGATATACATTAGTGAAGGAGTAAGATTAGGAAGATTGAGCGACTTTAAGATTGCAATTGGCATCAAGTTAATACTAGCACCAAGATCGGCCAAGGCATAGCATTCTTCCATATCTTGAATTGCACATGGAATCAAGAATTTACTGGGATCACCAACTTTTGAGGTATGCGGTTAAGATAAACCGATGAACAACTAGACAATTGTTGCAATTTCTCCTTGTTGTTTAACATACTCTTAAAGTTAGCGGCAAATCGAGGCATCATGACCAAAGCATCGGAAAAACTCACATTGAAATGCACGCCACGAAATATTTTCATAAAAAGCTCAAATTGGTAATTGTCGCGTTGTTGATGTATCTCCTTTCTAAGTCTCGATGGATAGGGAAAAGGTGGTGTGGGTTAAGGCATAGGCATAGCCTTTGGAAAATCGGGTTCCAAATGTGGTAATGGGTCAAACGTAGGTGTGGCATGAGCGGTACTTCGTGGGATTGGGACATGCTCCTTTTCGACCACCACCTCGGATTCTTCCTCAATTTCCTCCACCGTTGGAGTAATTGATTTAGGAGTCGGTTCCTTAAGTGTCTTACCACTTCGTGTGGTAATCACTTTCATCTCTCCCTTAGGGTTCGACATAGTATTGCTAGGAAGACTACTCGAAGACGATTTACACATTATAGCCTCAAACATCGATGAAATTTTATCCTCAAACATAGATTGCCTCTTGTCGGCCTTAAGCATCTCTTGTTTTATTTCATGTTGCCCTTGTTCCATTTTTTGTTGGTTTTGTTGTAACCTTGTTACATTTCCCTCAATTTTGTTTGTATGGATCTTAAGCTCATTTTCTAACTCATTTTTGAACTCCTTTTTCAAGTCATTCTTAAACTCGGATCTTAATGATCTCTCTTTGAATATTACCAAACCTAGCATCGTTTCCATTTGCGTATTCAACAAATTCATTTAGAAGATCTTTCAAAGTTTGCAAACTCTTGTTGTTGTTTTGAAAATCATTGTTTTGATTTTTGTTTGAAACTTGATTGTTATTATCCCCTTGATTCCCATAGTTGTTACCTTTGTAATTGATTTTGTAACCAACTTGATTGTTTCGATAGTTGTTGTTAGCATTTTGATTGGGAGAAAAAACCGGTGGAGTCATTTGATTAGAGCAGGTAACTTGACCATTTTGGTTGTAAGTTCCTGTGACCGCTTAGGCACTCGAAGTGTTACCACCGTTGGTAATGCACTCGTAGAAATCATGACCTCCACCACAATACATGCAAGAAACCTCAACCGCTTTAGCCGTAGCGGGAGCACTTTGTTCACCAACTTTGAATTTAATTAAAAGACCTTTAAGCTTATCAAAGATTTTGCTTTCCAAATTTTCCTCAATTTCGCAAGCATCGATGGTATTGGACAATGAAGGTGAAGCCGAAGACGAAGCCTTACGAACACTCGATGTGTTACGAGGACTATACACCTTAGATCTATTCTCAATAATCAACAACGCTTCTTCAACCGTTTTACACAAAAAATTACCACCCGCGGCGGCATTAAGACAATCCCTCTCATGATCATTCAATCCATTGTAAAACGTGTGAGTTTGATACAAGTCAAAAAACCCGTGATGAGGACACTCATGTAACATTTCCTTAAACCGATTCCAAGCCGTAAAAAACTCTCATTAAATTCTTGTGAAAAATTTGAAATCTCGTTTTTCAAATGCGTAGTCTTAGAGGGTGGGGAAAATTGGGTAACAAATTTTGAAACGAGATCCTTCTACGTCAATATAGAATTGGGTGGCTCTTTCTCTAACCAAATTTTAGCGGGCCCCGCTAAGGAATACGGAAAAAGCATCATCTTAATCGAATCATTAGCAACATCCTTAAACTTGCAAGTGGCGGTAAGACGATTGAATTGGCGGATATGGTTGTGCGGGTTGTCCTTTTCATCACCACGAAATTTGTTGTTTTGGATCATCGACAACAAACCCGTTTTCACTTCAAAGTTCTCCGCAAGGATGGCGGGAATCACAATAGCTTCTCCATAACCCTCGGTGGGTGCTTGAAGTAACTCCATCATAGTTCGATTAGCCATGGTTGGTTCTTCTTCTACGATAGGTTCGTCAATAGGAGATTCCTCACTTGAAAGGTTAGGTGTGGTCTCCTTTTGGTTTTGTCGTTTACGTGCGCGTCTTGCTTGATTACGAGTAAGCATAAACGTCACGTACAACGTGGGGATGAGCAAAGAAGATTTTTTTTGGTGTTTTTAATTTTTCCAATTTTTTTGTGGTTTTTGATTGTTTTTACCTTTTTGTGGATTTTGGTGAATGTATTAAGTAGACATAAATCTACAAATCTCTCCTCAAATCAAATCTCTTGATTAATAGAGCCTCAAGGAATGAAAACGATCACGTGAAAGCGAACGCCTTCGATGACTTTAGAACGTTGGTGGAACACCAAAACATTCAAGAGGGTTTAATGAATTGAAACCAAGAAAATATATATGATACTTAGATAATACTTTGGTTGGCAAACCATCGATTAGCCCTTTTTATCTAAACACGCACAAGCCAGCGGGGACCGAGGCGGCACGAAGCACTTAAGAGCCTTTTTCCTTAGGGTATATTTTATAATACCCGCATTATACCCACCTTATAGTTTGTGTTTGTCAAAATTAAGCTTCACGAAAGTAATTATCTATGTTGTCTTTTTTCTTGTTTGAGATTCGAATACAATGATCGAGTGATGAAATCCCGAATCAAGGTTGTGTTTTCACACTTTTGTAGTACTTGTGAATTTATTGTTCTACGTATAAAATTTAGTAATATTCACACAAAAAATGAAAACCGATAATGCGTATTAGTAGAGTGCTACTAATAAAAATAGATATTATGGATAGTATAAAAACAACAATTGTTCAAATCAAAACACTACACGCCTCCGCAGCAGCGGCGCCAAAATTGATGTAATGTTTTTACTACCCTTTAGGAAAAGAGCGTAAAAGTGGCAAGTATTAAGTGTCGGTTTAGGAAAACCAAGCACTAATGACCCTTAGGTGAAAGTTTGTTTCCCAAGAGGCTAGTGTATTGTGTAAATAAATGATTAAGTGTTTGTGATTATATTTATGAAGAAAATAAAATAGAAAAGAGAATAGTTAAGAATGATGGTTGCGATTATGAATTAAACTAAAACGAAGTCGTGCACGTAAAACCGTAAAAAGGACTAAATTTTAAAAATTACCCTAAAAATTCCTAGAAAACTACAATAAATCCTAAAAAATGTAATTAGAGTTTACAAAAACTCAAAAATCACTCAAACCTTTTATTTAATTAAATATTAATTTTTTAATGCTAATTAAAGCCCAAAAATCGAGTTAATTAAAAAAAGCACAAAATGAGATTTTTCCACTTGTAAACCTCTAAAGTGACTTACATAAATTAAAAACTATTTTTGAAAATTTTAAAATTAATTAAAACTATTTAAAAACAATTAAAAACTATAAAATCTTAAAATAATTCTAAAACTTAATCTAATGATAATAAAATTAATCTAAAAATTTTTAAATTCCTAACTTAATGTATTTAAACTAGGAAAAATGAAAATCTTTTAAAAATCAAAAATTTAATTTTTAATAATAAAATAATAATAAAATAATATTAAAAATCCAAAATTTATAAAATAATTGTAAAAAGTTACAAACTAGTTTATTTTAACCTAAAGAAGACAAAAATGAACTTGAAATTACCAAAATACCCCTATTGGGCCTTAAAATGGGCTAAATGACAATAGAGACCCTTAATGGACTTAGAAATGGCCCAATAAGAAAAAGTCCACCAAATAAGCCCAAAACTTCCTATCATAGCTTGATAAGTCAACAGCTTATTCTTAATGGGTTTTTTGGACCATTAAGCCATAAGCTCTAATTTGACACACAAGCTTCTTTTGAGTTCCTAAAGAGATCCGTGAAAAGAAATTTTAGAAAAGCCTAAGAAATAAGCCTGAAATAAGCAAAAGCTCTCTTCACAAAACGACAAAATATTCGTTTTTGAGTTCTAGGCTACCTCAAGTGCTGATTCAAGTTGCAAAAGGTTTAAAATGACTTAATTAAGCAAAATAATCAAAAAGTATTCCAATAAGCACACTGAATAAGCTGGAATAAGAAAATAAGCACTTATGTAAAAGTTAAACTGTTTGGTTTTCTAGTCAAAGCTCAAAGTCAAACCCTAATGTGCTCCAGTTCAAGTCAATGGGTCAAATAAGTAAGATTGATCACAAAAGAGAGTTGTTGCAAGTCCCAATAAGGTAGAATAGCTTATGACTATGCTAATGACCAAATAACACTAGCAGTGGCTAGTTTCAAAGGAAAGGAGTTCCCACTGATTGACTTTCTTGACTTTTGTCTTATTTGACTTTTTGTTCGATTCAGGTTAAGCAAAGGCACCCAAGTAATCAGTGGATCACAAGGATTCATTAACAACAATAATATCACAATTACAACAAGCCAATTAGCACATATTAATCAAAAGATCACCAGATGTGCACCAGATATGAACAATAAACAGTTTTCAACCAATAAGCAATTTAAGCAAGAGTAAGCCAGCCAAACTTCACCAAATGCATACACAAGATATAAATAATTTAAATGAACACAAATAAACTAGTTTCATGCACTGATTCAAAGTTTAGACAAAGATTCAAGTCAAAAATTGTTACTGATTAACTAAGAACAGGCAGATTTTACACTTTGCTGATATACTTGACCACAAATCCAATTTCAAACCCTCAAATCTTCTTAATAGGTTATATAAACTTTGTTTAATCACTTGTTACCCCTAAGCATGCATACAATCTAAGTGTTACCAAGATCTTAGGTCAAAACAAGCATATTTCAACTTTTTATAGCACAATTAAGAATTTGATGTTCAAAAGCCAAAAACTTGCAGCAAATAGCATACAACCAAGTGTTTATCAGATTCCATCAATAAACAACACTTTACAATAACTCAAAAACAAATTGCAAGCTTAAACAGGTTAACCCAAACACCCCTTAACTTTTTCAATCCAAGATTTAATAAAGTAAATGTGTGATTTAGTGTTACCCAAGCCCAATCTAACACAATAACAACAATATTATGTAGTATCAAGCAATTTTAAGCCACAAGAACAACAAGTATAACAGCAGAACACAAATTCACGAAAAATCAATACTTTTATCAGATTTTTGAGAAAAGGACTCAAACCTCATGAATGTATGTTAGCCTTAAAATATCAAGTCAAACAAGAATGATCGGTCATAGGTTTATTATGTATCGTATTTTAGAACGTTGTAATAGGTAGTACGTTAGTCGTGTATTACGGGCTTAACTTTAAGCTAAGGTTCCTTCATAAGTAACCAAAGCCCAAAAGGAAAGCCCGGCCAAAACATATAGTCCATAAAGAAGCCCGCATGTGGGTGGACTATATATACCCTTCCTAGCATGTTAGGAAGGGTGTTGGTCATTTCATTTTCTCTCAATCTAATATCACCTAGTTTCTCCAACCATTCTCTCTACTTTCTCTCACTACTTTCTCTCTCTAGAATTCATCATCTTCATCTATTTTCTTTCTTAAATTCGTGTTATATCATCTAAAATAAAGGACAACAATTGGTATCAATCGCCATGGGGTAGTTTTTGTGATTCGTTATTGCTATTATATTGGGTTCTTGTGATTTACACATAACATCATTCCGAATTCAAGTTTTTTATTGTGTTTTTCGTGCTTTAAATCTTCCTCTATTCATCTCTACATCTTTAATACGTGTGGTAAGATTTTAGTTACATTCGTTTGGTTTGAATCACGAATTCCACGGTAAAAACCCATTCTTTCTTGTTGCTTCCAAGTCTCGGATTCTTTTTGTGTTACGATCTGATTGTTGCGATTGCATAAACCTTGGGGGTTTCTACTTGCGATCCAAGGTCACGATCACCTCCTACGATCACTCAATTCGATCTGTGAGTACGATCACTCACTACGATCTGTGAGTACGATCACTCAGTACGATCGGTGAGTACGACCGGTGAGTACAATCGTTGGATACGATCACCAATATGATCAAGTGAGTACGATCACTCGTTACGATCCAAGACTGCGATCAGACTACGATCCTAGAGTACGATTAGACTACGATCAAACTACGATCATAGAGTACGATCAGACTGCGATCAGACTACGATCCTAGAGTACGATCAGACTGCAATCAGACTGCGATCTAAGAGTGCGATGGGTGACATTGCGATGGACATTTAAATTTTGTTCGAGTATTTTTTAGACTTAGCCACTATCTAGACTAGTCTCGGAAGGTAGTTTACACGAAGATCAAAATTTGGCGATTATAAATTTTTAGGTCAAGTAAAATCAAATTTTTTCCATACTAGCTTTAGGCTATTTCTAGCCCGATTTCAAAATTTGGCGATTATAAATTTTTAGGTCTACCGTTTTGTCGGACTGAGGAATTTATTGTCGGACTGAAAAAATATCACAATTTTCGGAATTTCAACAACCAAACAATCACAACACAACTACTTAAGATCCACATTCGATTAATCATTTCAGAGAATATCGAGATGGATTCTACTGCCGAATATCGTGTGACGAACAACAACATAATGGTGGCGGGTAACAAAGAGAGACCACCAATGCTTGTGTTGGGTCGATATGATCAATGGCAATCCCGTTTTCTACGTTATCTTGACACAAAATCTAACGGTGATGCTTTAAGGAAATGTATTTTGGAAGGAACCTATAAACTCTCAAGGATTCAAGTTCCCAGAGTACCAGCCACAGACACTACTAAAGAACAACCAGCTTATGAACGTGATGAAAAGAGGAACGACCTCACACCAGAGAACCGTGCTTGGTTTGATGCTGAGAAAGAAGCAATCTACTTAATTCTCAATGGAATTAGAGATGATATTTATTCCACGGTTGATGCATGCCCTACTACTCAAGAAATGTGGAAGGCTATTGAAAGATTGCAACAAGGTGAATCACTTAACAAACAAGATGTGAAAACTAAGATGTTTTGGAACTTTGGCAAGTTTACATCAAAGGATGGGGAATCAATTGATTCTTATTACTCCTGTTTCTACAAAATGATGAATGATATGACCCGAAACAACTTGCAAGTTTCCACCATGCAAGTCAATGTCCAATTTTTACAGCAACTTCAACCAGAATGGACACGGTTTGTCACCTTGGTGAAACAACAACAAAAGTTAGACGAAGTTTCATATCACAAGCTCTTTGACATTTTGAAATAATTTCAAAATAAGGTAAATGAACTTCGAGCTGAACGAGTTGCAAAGATTTCTAATCCACTTGCTTTGGTGTCTACCACTCAACATTACCCATATTATCACTCTCGTACTTCCAAGACCTACTCTACTCAATCATCATCACCACGATCATCCACTATCTCTAAGTCACATGCTCCAACATGATCCCGAGGCAAAGAAGTTGTAAGAGCACCATCACCCACACCTGAGAAATCATCCAAAGAAGACAGTGATGAAGAAGTAGCTCAAAAGGATAGGGAATTCAAGCAACAAATGGCTTTCATTATGAAGCAATACAAGAAAATCTACAAACCCACCAATAACAACCTTCGAACATCTTCAAACCCGAGGAACACCTATGCACAGAGTCCTCCAAGGCATGACACACGAAGGCATGCTGAGAGTCCTCCAAAGTATGATCGACAACCTAAGTATGATAATCAGAGGGTGGCCACTGTTGTTGGAAATAGGGAAACTGTTGGTACTCAAGTTGTGCAACAAAGTGGGATTCAGTGTTTTAACTGCAGAGGTTTTGGGCATTTGGCTAGGGAATGCAGGCAACCAAAGAGGGTTAAAGATTATGGGTATCATAAAGAAAAAATGCTGCTGTACAAGAAAATGGAAGCTGGAATCAAGTTATCAGCTGAGGAAGGAGAAATGCTTGACGACACAGATGATGAACTCTCCGACCAAGAACTCGAGGCACATTATTCATACATGGCAAAGATTCATGAGGTCCTTAACATCACTGACGATGACAATGGTCCTATCTTTGATACCGAGCCAATTGATAAGGTACAACATGATGGTGAATATAATGTGTTTGTTGATACACATGAGCATAGTGATCTACCAACAACAATTACTGACACGTGTATGATGAAAACGGTTGATAGCAATACCACACCCGATTCATCAGACATGTGCAATAATGAGTTTGAGGATGATCAACATGCAAATGAGTATGATGACGAGGAGCGTGTCGTGCTTGCTAATTTAATTGCTAGTTTACAAAAAGATGTCAATGAAAATAGAAAGAGTCAAAAGCAATTAAAGAAGGCAAATGCAGCGCTCACTCAAAACTTTAAAGAAAGCAAAGCCGCTCTCATAAAATCTAGTGAGACCATTGATAGTTATAGGGATGAACTTCTTCAAAAGACCAAAGAGCTTGAGGGGTACAAAAGTCGTGTCATCAACGTTAAAAAGGATGATTTTTAAAATAAATACAATGAAGCTCTTGCTTTGTTAACTAAGGAAAAACGTCAATTTAATGTCTTATTAAGTGATGAACGTCAAAAAACGTACCTTGCCACAACAAAAGTTAATGAACTTGAACATAAACTTTCTATGAATACCACCGATTCTGCTAAATTTCTTGACGAAAAGAAACAAGAGGTTGAAACAATAAAACAAGATTTCAAAAATAGACAAAGCAAAGATACTGAAAAAGTAAAGGATCTCGAAGAACAAGTCGATTTTTTGAAAAAAGTTGTTTATAAAACTCATGACTCTATTCAAACAGTTAGAATGATATCACCTTGGTCGTTTTTCAAGGGTCAACCTAGCTTTTCCACCCCCAAGTACCTCGAACAATCTCAAGCTGCGAACCCCAATTTATATCTTGACGAGTCCGAATGGACCGATCATGATTGCCCTGTAGCTAACCTCGATAGTGAAGAGACGTCCCTTTGGGATAAGGAGAGTAGATCACCGCTCAATAAAGATTTTGTGAAACCATATAATATGCTTATGAAAACAGTCTTTATGGTCTTTTCACTCCACAAAAACAGAAGTCTCGTGAGGAATTCTTTTTAGAATGCAAACAAAGAAGAATTCAATGGAAACAAGCTTTTGCCACGAAAAGGAAAACTAATGTTTTTAAATACATTAACTATTTGCCTCTTGATGCTTCTAAAAGCAAAAGTAGAAAAACACTTGGTTTTCTTAAACACCACATTGATAATGTTTAATCAATTGTTGAAAGCGATTGGGAAAAACGTCAAAAGGATAAGTGGAAAACAGAGATTCCTCACGACATAACTATGCTTGTGAAAGAACTTTTAATACCAAATACGAAGATAATAAAAGAACATGTTCTTGAGTTTGAAAATTTGATTCGGTCTGAAATGTTTGATGATTTGAAATATGCTGAGTCTCTTGAAAAAGAAATTGATGAACTTCAAAATGACAAATCAGAATTTTCAAACGAATATGATCTAGTCTTAGAAGAATGTCTCTCCAAAGATATTTTGTGTGTTACTCTTCAATCTTGTGCTGATATCGATGAATATTCTGATGTTGCATGCAAATATCTTGATAAAATTAATGAATGTGAGCGTCTTGAACTTGATCTTTCGAAACATAGAGAAAATGTTGATAAAAAGGCTTTTGAGTTACTTCAACACAAAACTGATTTCCTTCAAAAACATTGTCATTCTCTTGAACTTGCTTTGCAAAAAGACGTTGGTAGTTTTCCACATGATAATAATTTGCAAGAAAAACTTTCAAAAACATTTCGAGAAATGAATGAACAGAATTTGGAAATTAAAGGGTTGAAAGCTCAGTTACAAGACAGGGAAATAGCGATAGCAGAGTTGAAGAAACTCGATGCTAAGATGGGTGGGAAATTGTGGAACCTAGTTTTAAGAAACTTGTTGTAAGACAACCCAATGCGCAAAAAGTGACTAGACCCTCTGTCTTGGGAAAACCATCTGTTTTCTCTAATTCTGCATTTGCAAAACCTGCGTTCGCCCCCAAGACGGATGGGAAGGATAGGTTACCACACAACACTCCCAAAACACATATTCGATCACAAAGCATTAAGAACACAAATGTGGTTAAACCAGGAATGTATAGATTGGCTACTACACCTACACACAACAAAGAAATTCAATCACCTTAGACTTATAGAAACACTAATAGACGTGTGTCTTTTACTACAGGAGTAGTCCCCACTGATAGTGTTAGCCGGCCCCAGCTTAAGAGCACTCGCATGAATGAAAAGGTTTGGCAACACAAAAGTCAAGGGAAGATGAAGACAGTAGAAGACCATCCTAGGATTTTCAATGTTTCTAAGCATAAAACGTCTGTAATCGCGTGTAATGACGATTTGAATGATTCGACTTTGAATGCTTTGAATGTTAAGTTTGTTTGTGTGAAATGTGGAAAGTGTGCTAATGCTAATCATGCTATGTGTGTTTCGAATAATGTCAAAGGCGTAGATACTAGAAATAAGAAGCAAATTGCGATGCCTATTAGTGCTAGAAAACCCAAACGCAAAGTGAACCATTCTGGTGCAACCCCCCTAAGAAAAGTATTGCACCAGACTCCACGACTAAGAACCCTAGAAGCAGAATTAGGGAATTATATGAGTCTGCTAGCAAGCCTTGGAAATGGTGGTTTGCTAATCAATGTCCTCCAGGATATAAATGGATGCCTAAGGTTAGGACAGAAAATGTGACTACGTGCGTTAGTGTGCCTCTAAGGGATGAAACTAGGGAAACTAATGAATCGGAAATCACAACTAACATGGAATCCAATTTACAAAATGCTCCATCGTGTTCTATTTCTTCTGTAGGTGATCGAAATAATTCTCTTCATACTGGACTCTAGATTCACGAAGCACATGACAAGGAATCTCAAGCTTCTAATTAACTTCGTGGAGAAGTTCCTAGGTACGATCTGATTCGAAAATGATCAATTTGCACCAATCCTAGGATATGGAGACTTGGCTCAGGGAAATATCACTATCAAAAGGGTTTACTACGTCGAAGGGCTCAATCACAATCTTTTCTCGGTTGGTCAATTCTGTTATGAGGATTTGGAGGTTGCTTTTAGAAAGAAGAAATGTTTTGTTCGTGATTATGATGGAAATGACTTACTTACTGGAACACGGGGTACTGATCTCTACACTATCTCACTACAAGACTCCACATCTTTAACTTCAATCTGTTTCACCTTCAACGTCTCAAGCTTGGTTATGGCATCAATGTTTATCTCATCTTAACTTTGATACCATCAACTTGCTTTCCAAGAAAGATATTGTGCGAGGCCTTCCTAACTTGAAATTCATCAAAGATCATGTTTGTTCTTCTTATGAGCTTTGTAAAGCTAAACAGAGTAGTTTCAAGACAAAGACTACACCAAGCTCTAAAGGACGGTTAGATCTTCTTCATATAGATCTGTATGGTCCCATGCGTGTTCAAACCATCAATGGGAAAAATATGTTATGGTAATTGTCGAATTCTACTCAAGGTACACGTGGACCCTCTTCTTACGGTCCAAGGATGAAACACCTGTGGTTCTCATTAACTTCCTTAAGCTGATACAACGTGGTCTTCAAGCTCAAGTAAAAGTGGTACGTACTGACAGAGGCACATAATTCTTGAATTCAACTCTGAAGAAGTATTTTGAAGCTGAAGGAATTGAACACGAAACATCTATTGCTAGAACACCTGAACAAAACGGTGTTGTTAAAAGACGATACCGTACTTTAGTTGAGGCTGCTCGAACATTGTTATCTGCTTCAAAACTACCATTATTCTTTTGGGCCGAAGCCGTATCAACCGCATGCTACACACAAAACCGATCCTTAATTATCCCTAGACTAGAAAAGACACCATATCACATAATTAACGATCGCAAACCTTCCCTCAAGCACCTTCATGTTTTTGGATGTACGTGTTACATTATTCGCGATGGTGAAAATCTGGACAAGATGAAAGAGAAAGGTGATGCATGCATTTTTGTGGGATATGCAACTCAGTCTAAGGGATACAGAGTGTACAACAAGAGAACAAAATTGATAGTCGAGACTATTCATATCATATTTGATGAATTGCAAGAAATGGCACTTGAACAAAACAGTTTAAGTCCCGATCCACAACGACAAACGACTTTCGTTCACAACCGCACGGAACTCAGAACTCAAGACCACAGCAATGAACCGTCAAGTTCAAAGCTGGTTCCTGAACATGTTCCTAAAGCAGATATGACAGTGGACACGAGACTTGAAGAGTTGGAAATTTTATATGGACCAATGTTTGATGAATATTTCACGGGGGAGATACATGTTGTATCAAAGTCTTCCGCTGTCACTCATGATACGAATGATGATATCGATCATCATCAACAAAATGATACAACTTCATCTACTTCAACACGGGTTGCTGTAGATTTACTTCCTCGGAATATCACATCAACAACCGCTCCTACAACATCCACAACTACTGTCATTGCTCTAGAGAACACTAATCAAGCAAACGGTGCATTATCTGACGACGACGATTTTCACAACCCATTTGGTTCACCGGTACACGAAACTGGAGAGTCTTCTACTCGTCATGTTGATCCGTCAAATATGCATACGTTCTACCAACGACATCCTTCAACACATCATCGGACTCGAGAACATCCTTTGGTTCATGTAATTGCAAAACCTTCACAGCCTGTTCGTACAAGACGACAACTAGCCACCAATGGCGATGTTTGTATCTTCGCACTCGACATGAGTACAGCTGAACCGAAAAACATCAAAGAAGCCATGGCTGATCATGCTTGGATTGAATCGATGACGGATGAACTTCAACAATTTGAAAGACTTAAAGTCTGGGAACTTGTTGACAGACCATACGATGTAATTCCATTAAATCTTCGTTGGATCTGGAAAAACAAGATGGATAAAGAGAATACGATCATCAAGAACAAAGCTAGGCTAGTGGCTAAGGGGTATGGCCAGAAAGAGGGAATTGATTTTGATGAATCATTTGCACCAGTTGCTCGTATGGAAGCGGTCAGGATTTTCCTTGCTTATGCTGCACATAAGGGATTCACTGTCTACCAAATGGACGTAAAGACAGCATTTCTTAACGGTCCTTTGAAGGAAGAAGTCTATGTAACGCAGCCGGAAGGATTCGTCAATCCTCATTATCCTGACAAGGTGTATCGTCTCCACAAAGCACTATATGGACTAAAGGAACCCTCCAAGGGCGTGGTACGACGAGCTCTCGAAATTTCTGGTATCCAAAGGTTTCTCAAAAGGTTCCATTGATCTAACTCTGTTCACTTATAAATATGGGGATGACATTTTGCTTGTGCAAATTTATGTTGATGACATTATTTTCGGGTCTACAAACCCAAAACTTTCAAAATGGTTTGAAAAAGTAATGCACAGCAAATTTGAAATGTCAATGATGGGCGAACTAAAATTCTTTCTAGGAATTCAAGTTCACCAATCCCCAAGTGGTATCTTCATAAACCAAGCTAAGTATTGTCAAGAGATAATCAAAAAGCATGGTATGACTTCATGTGACCCCATTGGGACATCATTATCAACCACATCGCTAGATGTTGACTTGGAGGGAAATGCCATAGATCAAACGAGATATCGTTCCATGATTGGTTCCCTCATGTACTTAGCAGCAAGCAGACCTGATATTTCACATGCTACGTGTTATTGTGCATGATATCAAGCACGACCCACTGAAAAGCACCTCAAGGAGGTTAAACGGATCTTTCGGTACCTCAAGAATACCATTCATTTGGGACTCTGGTATCCGAGGGAAACCGGTTTCTTTCTAATGGCCTATTCAGATTCTGATCATGTAGGGTGTCTTGATACACGAAAAAGTACTTCTGGTGGTACACAATTTCTAGGTCAAGATAAGCTTGTGGGATGGTCTTCCAAGAAGCAGGATTGCACGTCACTTTCATCAGCCGAAGTGGAGTATGTGTCTCTATCTGCGTGTTGTGCTCAAGTTCTATGGATGAGAACACAACTCACAGATTATGGCTTTCACTTTGATAAAGTACCTATGTACTGTGACTCAAAGTCGACCATAGCCATCTCCTGCAGTCCGGTACACCATTCTCGCACGAAGTACATTGGTGTCCGACTTGTTAGAACGGATTACCAATTAGCCAACTTGTTTACGAAAGCTCTGTCGAAAGATAGGTTTGAGTACCTCGTTAGGCAAATTGGTATGAGATGTTTGACTCCAGCAGACCTAGAGATTCTGGCAAAGGTGTCTGCTTGATTTATCTTTCAAACATCTACTTGTAAATATCATTGAAAAAAGAAAAATACAAAAATATAAAACATATAAAAACAAAACACAAAATTAAAAATCTTTGAAAATCCAAAAATATTCTTCTCGACATGTCTTTCAGTATCGATAATATGGACGTGCCTAGAAATGTTGCTCAATAACGACACGGGTGTGTACATAAAGCTCGAATGAAAGTTGTAAATATTTTTCAAAACATGTCATTTCTTCTTTCAATAAAGGAAAATGTCTATTTTGGACAATTTTTCCAACAACGGGTAGAGCAAACTATCTTGGGTTGAGCTGGTCACAAAACATTCAACGTTTTGAGCTCAACACAATGGCTTGTAATCACTTTCAGATTGCAACCCGGTTATAAATTAACGGGGGAGTGTACGCTTTAGTACTCTTACCCTCAGCAAAAGAAGAGAAATCTTCTTACACTTGAGTGGATTCGTCAAGATATTCAACGTCTATGAACTGAAGTTTATGCTTTAGAAAAACCTCTTCGCCAAAAAGAAATAGGATTTTTCAAAAAGCGTTG
Source organism: Glebionis coronaria (assembly GCA_025667525.1). Taxonomy (NCBI): domain Eukaryota; kingdom Viridiplantae; phylum Streptophyta; class Magnoliopsida; order Asterales; family Asteraceae; genus Glebionis; species Glebionis coronaria. The sequence continues at coordinate 467,852,370 of CM046874.1, read as the reverse complement.
AACACAATTTTTTCAAGAATTTCTCAATGATTATTCAAAATCTTTCAAAAATTGTGGGTTCAACAAACTCCCATCCTCAAAAAGCGAAATGTGGATCATATCCTCACAATGACAATTCAATTGGATCAATTTTTGAGGGGAGCATTTTAACTTCATGCAAAAGATTAACACATCTTTCTCCTAGAGATTTTCAAGACTATTTTTCAAAATATATTTTAATCAAATTTGGTATCTCTAATATCAAATGATTTTATATATTAGAGATAGGGGGAGAAAATGTGATCAAATTATGATCTTATATACCACTCAAGCACTTTAACTCTTACCCACATGTGCAAAATGTCTACTTAAATTCTTTCGCATTTCAATGCACATGTGAAGGGGGAGCATTTCTGAAACAACAAAACTAGAAAGGTGTTAAATGTTTTTCAAACATTTTGTTAGAATTTAAAGTGGTTTTTCATGGTTATGATCAAATACCCACAACATCTTTAATTCACGACATTATTGGTGTCAAAAGGGTGGTTAGGTTTAAGTCATATGATCCAACCAGAACCGGAGGGATCTTCCTAGAAATAATCCAATAGATTATGAGAAGTCCTTAGGAAAGATGGAGTAGAATGGAACGTAGTTGAATGCCGACTAAGTACTGATGCTAGCACTAGAACAATCACAACAAGGTGCTAGTAATGATGTCTTGGTAAGCATTGATGTGACAGTCCGTCATTTATGATTGATATCTTATTCTCAAATATATTTGAAAACATTATTTTAATGTTACAATATGAACTCACTTATTTTTGGGAAGTAATTTGGATTTACGTCTTGAAGTAGCGTCGACTACGTCTAAACCGGAGGATTCAATGTTACGTGCTTACGTTTACATACACCGTTTTTGGTGACAGTCCGACATTTCAGGAAAATAAATTTATTCGTGAATATTATTTTGGAATTTAAATTTGTGTTGGTTCATAAACTCACAAATTTACGAGAAGAGATTAGGACTTACGTGCATAATTTAACGTCCTTTACGACTAAACCGGAAACCTTAGGATTACGTATTTACGTTTTTGAACTCCGATTTTGATGAAACAATTTTTATTAGATTCGTTTTGTGCCGTTGATTCATAATTTATAAAAAAGTTTTTCGTAAAACGACCCGAGGACACGCAAATCGAGGAAACTAGAATCGAGGAGTACCCGTAAATTAGTGGGATGAGACAAAACAAGTTTTGCCTCACCCCACACATGGGATGGTTTAACACAAGACAACACATTTGATATGTGTCAAAGCTTACAAAGTAAGCTAGGACACTTGTCCTAGCCACTTTGTAAACAAGCTACCACATCAAAACCATTTCTCCCTAAACCACTTCCTCATTTCCATCACATGCAAACCACCAAAAACACACTCTTTCTCTCCCCATTTTCGTCCACTCTTCACCCACAACAACCCCCATTTGATCTTGATTCAATCATAAATCATATGTATAATTTATATATGATGAAAACCCATTGAAGTTATAAAGATTGGAGGTGATCTTAACATGTAAAAAGGAGTTTTCAAGGGAGTTTGGGGCTGATTTCTCAAGGAGTTTTCATGAAGACCAAGGGCTGATTTTTGGAGGAATCTACAAATACTTGGTAATCCTAGAAGTGATGTTGATATCTCATAAGATTGGTTACCCAAAACCAAGTCTTGTTCATCATCAACCCCATCTTTTCATCACTTTGGTGGTATAGAGATTGTTCTTCCCATCCTCTTCTTATTTTGATTATGTAATCTTGTATTTTCTTTATTTATGTATATGTATATGATGATGAATGATGATAAAAATATTATGTGGGGATTTGGTGTTGATAAACATGGGTAAAAAGATGGAAAACCACATATAAAATGGTTAAAATCTTGCTTAATGTGATGGCTGTATAAAAACAGTAAGTAACCAAGACTTAAACTGATAAAATTGCATGGTGGAATCCATTTACAGTAAGTATAAGATGTCGTACACATGTGAGAGTTGGCCATGCAATGTAATCATTATAATGAGTGAGATATGATCAAAACAAGATGAGTGTGCTAATCTGAATAAGCTGTTTTGTAGGGACTGTTAAGCATAGATAAACTTAAAATGAGAAGTAGTTATAACTAAGTTAATTGTAGCACATAATATGAAGTTCATGCATCCAAAAATGAGCTTCTAATTCATTGTAGAACTCTAGATATGATAAAAATGGTGAAGATGAAAATAAAAATCAGATTTTGAAAAAATTAATGTTTATTACTATTATATAAGCACTCAAATTATATAGTATAAAATGAGAAATTAAAACCCACTAACTTATGAATTTCATTTATATAAATATGTATAAGGTTAAATAAATGGATAAATTATAAAAATGGTAGTGGAATAATATTTATAAGTTATAAAAACTATAAACTTGATTTTTACGACTTTTTCGGCTATTACCGTAAAATTAACGTTTTTCGCCAAATAAAACTTAGACGATCAAACCCGTCTAATGTAAAGTTTTTAAAAGTCATATACTGATATGTAAGTATCTAATACAAGTAAAAACCGATAAAACCCGAACTATAGGACATACGGACATTAATGAGCAAAGTAAGCATATAGGACTAATAATTGGACTAAATAAGTTAAACACTTATAAAAAGAACTTATTGTGCTTAACCCATTTTGGCCCAACATGTAAAGTACAAATACTGATAATACAAGTATGAAATGGATTAATACAAGTTAAAGAACTTATAATAAGTTTATTTGACCTAAAACACGTAAATAGGTAAAACTAGTAAACTAGTATAAACGTTACCAACACATAACGCTAAAATGAGTAAACGAGAATATGTAAACCCACTTGATCATCATATATATAAAATCATCATATGTATACATAATTGTTATTTTTATAAAGTCATTGGACAAACGTCTAAGACCGATTATTATTTATATAGGTTTCCGTGATTGAAGCACGTACCGTACGTCCGAATTGCCGGCAACCCGCTTTCCCACATCAACGTGAGTTCATAGCCTCACACTCTTTTAAATGATTTTATGAAATGTTTTATAAACCCGCGAGGGAGATAACATGTTAGTTTTTATAAAATAGGACACCTTTTGTCCTGATTGTTTGTTTATTGATTTGGACCCGAATGATTGTATGACCCGATTGTATGACCCGATAAATGATTAAAGGACCCGATAGATGAAATAAAATGGATTATTAAAGTTAGGTTATGTCACTAAAAGTCCCATTAGCATGAATTGTGAACTACCGGGATTTGGTAGACGCTTGTGCATATAATAGTACTATTTGGGGACGATCACCCCAGTTCGCGCCTTAACGGTTGATCCCCGTCGTGCCACATTGATTGGTAAGCGAATTTATGTATGAGAAGATTTACATAGCGTGACCTTTGTGACGACACGCTAATTTAGATGGGAAAATGAGTTTCGGGCTAGCTACCCGTTGTTTGTTGTAGTAAGGTAACAATGTCATGCGGCTTATAATAATCCAAACTAACGAAATACTACTAGACGCACCGAATTACGATGTATTGCCTGACTAGCAATACAGGGTCATACTATTGATATTATGTTCGTGTTTTGGTTTTTCATAACCATATTCATATAACGGTTTTTATTTGACTTTATACAACGTCATAAGACGTATTGTATGATGTTTTTACGTCATTGGCTCGTATAATGATTTTTAAGGCAAATGCCTATATTATGATTTTCGACAAGGATTTTTATAAAAATGACTTTGGCTATTTTATGGCCTATTACAAAGATTTGTACAAAATGATTTTCAGTAATAATTTTATACTGATATTATATTGATGGATTATATTAAACTCTATGAATTCACTCGGCGTTATCGCTGACCTTTTCTTTTAACATGTTTTATCTCAGGTACTTGAAGGTAATTCTCGGGAAGACGACAAGAATTCATGGCCCGCACTTAAATAACATTTTCCATTCAAATACTTTGTAAAACTTTGTATGAAATAATATGAATTGGGACCGATGTAACTTTGATATTTATGAATGGAAACGCTTTATTATTAAAACGACGTGACTTTTAAGCGTTGTCTATGATGTGAGTAATGTGCTATCCCGTAACACCAACTAGTCTTCCGCTGTATTGAGTTGTATAAATTTGGTGGTGTTACAGTTTGGTACCAGAGCTCTCGTTATAGAGAACGAAAGATTTTTAAAACCAAGGTTTTGAATAAAACATTTCAAAATCTTTTAACTATAAACATTTTTCACAAAATGTCTAAAAATCTTTTGACTATAACGGTGCCGAAGAATTCCCGAGTTACCGACAAGGCCAGACTGAGAAGTGTTATTTTAATATATATATATAACATGGATTATATATATATAGGATGTAATTTTATTACATGATTGTTTGATGATTATTTTGATATTTATACGAGGTATTTATACGACGTAGATTGTCACAAGAAACCCTAAATCCCCTTGTAAATTAATCGAAGCTATTCTCGTAGGAATTCTAGCTATCCTAGATCTAAACCAAGTTGTGGATATTTATGATCCCAACAAATGGTTGATATTCGTAGAAACGTAGATATTAGTTGATTGCGATACTGAAAAAGAATTGGCGAGATTAAATCTGATATCGATGTCATGACGATCTTTCCTTTTAGAGTGGAGTTTGACAAAACGTTACCACCTAGAAAGATGTCATCTGATTCGTTGTCACCCAATTCTTAAATTGAAATCGAAAGGGTGAATGTTGCACTTGAGGCTATTATTGGAACCATTACCCAAAAGCCTCATGCCACTAGTACCTTTCCGAGAGTCTAATTGAATGTGTGAGTCATTTCATACTAGTGACTCATTTGATAATTGTTGTTGTAAGAGCTATAGGATTGAAATTTAAGTATTGATCATATCGAGCTTTTATTGCCCTATTAAGGTGTAAGAATAAGGATGAAAGTATTGGAAAATGAGGTAGGATATCGAATTGAGTATAAAAGTGGTTGAAATTTGAATAAAGTAAAACTTAACTTGTATGGAATATGAGATTGATAAGAGGAAATTACTAAGTCATATGATTGAATTATAAGGTTTTAAATGATTGTTAGTTTGTGTTAAAGGTTGTTCCTAGGCCATTGTCCAATGACGAGGATGCCCAGTGTCCAACAAATAAATTGAAGAAATCTTCTTCTGATTTGGGACCGATGGATCTTCCGGGACAGGTGGGACACCTAATGACTCTTGTAGATTAGTATTCATTGTGGTATCTTTTAAAAATAATCCCTAACTTAACTGTGACATCAGTTGGTAGGATGAGTTCTGAGAATTGTATGACATAGTGACATATAATGTGTTACGGTACAATTTTAACGTGTTTGTGATTAATGAAAAGACTACCTTTGATTGCTAAATCCTACATGTATCGATTTTATCTATCTTTTCTTGCTTCTTCCTAATGCTCGCATTAGTGATGCAACCATTGAACAAGTACTCATCTCGAATTGAGTTACGTTGTGAATTATTCTTTTTGAGCGCCATCGAGGTCATGAAACTCATGATTATTTGGCCAAAGCTCATTTCCTAGCATATCGTAGTTAGTTCTTGGTGAACCACTCTTCATCACTCCTTTGCAGATCACACATTGTTTTTATAAAGTTAAAACGGTATCCTTTGAGAAAATTTAATTTTCATCACAATAAGGATTATTCAAAGTGAGATTTATAAGTGATTGATATCAAAAGGAAGTTGTTTATGAGACGCTTTGGAAACTTAATTATTTTCATAACAAAGAAAATCTTTGTAAATTTACTCTTGATTCTTATTTAAGAATTAAGCATGAAAATGTTTTTATTATAAACATGATACAAAATTTTTGACGAACTAAGTATTGCATCGTTAATCTTGAAATTGTATATAGTTGTGCGCCTACATACAATTTAGAAGGGACCATGCAAGACTGATTAGTAGTCACCATAAAATTGATTAATAAACACTACATTTTCGTTGAAGTTGTGAAAGATTAGTTTTTATGAGATCTGCAAGAAGTGAAAAATAGGGACATATTGATAGGGACACCGACATATGTGCCCGTACTATTTATTCTTCTGAGTCGAATTTACTCATCTATAGATATTGTCTTAATTGACAATTGATATTCCCTTCTTCCAATTCTCCCATGGTGAGATTCTTTGGAAAAGTATCTGATTACCGAGTGTTGATACCCGACTGGATGTATCGATGTTCCTATCATTTCTTTTGATTTGATTTCATTTGAATGACCTGGGTAACGATCTGAGGAGCTTTCGAATGCGTACTCAAATTATGAAAACATGGAATATATTCATATACATTAAATGTTTTCATCTGTATCTGATTTGAAATTCTCTCGCGTAGATTATGCGTTGACCTTACTCTTTTAATGGTAGTTGTGTCTCCATATATCCTTGAATTTGTGAAAGATTATGAATTATTATTAGTCTTTTGAGAAGTTCACATCTTATCGACGATAATGAAACTGGAAAGTTAATAGCGCAGTAGAATGGATAGATTGATTATGACATGACGACATTGTCTTAATTGATGGGAACTCGAGTAGAATTCCCCTAAATGATAAGATGTTGATTATCAAAAGTGATCTAAATAATTCTTGATGGATGACCATATCCTGTATTTAGACTTGAAATTATACCATGAATGGTTGTGAATTAGTCATAGATATTATAATCTAGAAAGAACTTAACATGAAGGTATTAAAAGATGTTTATGTTATCTGAAACTTTAGGAGGTATTTGCTGGTGAATTACCGAGACTTTCGCCATTAAGGCAAGTTGAATTAGGTATTGGTTATATTCCCGGTGCTGCACCTGTGGCATGTGCACTGTACGTCAGCACCATCTGAATTAAAGAAATTACCGTACAACTGAGAGAGTTGTCGGAGAAAGGTTTTATTCTACCTAAGCTCGTCATTATGAAGAGCTATGGTATTATCATTTCTTATATTTATAGATTACTGTGAACTGAGTAAATTGACAATCGAAAACGATATCCATAACTCGAAATGGAAGATTTATTCGATCATTTACAAGGTTCTAGCGTATGTTCTAAAGATTTGATCCTCGGCATGGTTATCATCAACTTCGCGTCCGCGAAAAAGATTATCTATTCCAATCGCCACATCCAGAACTTGTAATGAACATTATGAGTTTCATGTTATGTTGTTTGGATTGACTAATACACATGTAGCATTCATAAATTTGTTGAATCACGTGTGTAGGCTGTAAATTGATAAATTCATGCTTGTGATCATTAAGGACCATTTGTTTGTTTATAAGTATAAGAAGGAGTTAATAATTATTTATAAACTGCCCTAAATTGGCCGAATAATGAAAACTTGTACCTTGAGTATTTAACATGTGATTAAAGACTTAATCCTTTACATTATTTGACCGTGTGATTAATAAGATAATGGAATCTATATTGACTCTTCAAAAATTAAGAGCCCTTTTAAGACTTTGGGTTTTACCACAAAGGAAGTGCAAATGTGTTTTGACAAATGTTTTATCAAAAAGAACTTTTGAGGGATTATTCCCTTATACCCAGAACATTTAACTAAACTCCTGTTTAGGGGTAAATGTTCGTGTATACCTCAAGACAACCTAAGAGGGATTGAGGAAACCATTTAAACCATGACTTGAAGTTTGAAACGACAATTTTTGCTTTTCAACTAAGAAAATTTTGACCAAAGTATAAACAAAGATTTTTCAAACATTTACGGATCTTATCAATAATTTTAATTATTTTCGATAAATCAACAAAAATCTTGTTAATTAAATTCAAATTTACTTTGAACATTTTATATAATTGGTCGAACTAAGAAATTTAAAATTTTTACGTTTACGTTTCATAAAAATTAAATAATTAATGTTAATTTACATGTAATAATTATCGACGCTTTAGACGTCGGATTGAGTAAAACAGATAAAGATAATAGTGAAGATGAAACTAAAACATAGAAGATATGAAGAAAGAATTTTAAATAAATACGGTTATGATATTTATTTCATCAGGAGAAAATGAATGTAGATACTGACACATAATATAGAAAAGATAAAGAGTCAATTAGGACATGTTCCTTAATAATGAAGGTGCAAAATAAATTGCCGAACGATATAAAAATAAACAATGTTTGTAAAAAGGGATAATATAGATTATAAAAGAGGTTCGCGGCTAATGTGAACCATTAAAATAGAGAAGACAATAGCGTTAAATGATTAAAAGTCCATTTGTGATTGTCTAAATATGGAGATTGTGAGATATATTTATGTTGGAATTTGTAAGTATAAGTATTCTATTTATGTCATTTATGACTAAAAGTACCTTTGTCTGAAGAAGATGTACTGATGACGAATTATGAAGGCAGACATCGCCTCATACATTAGTAAACGTCTAGCTATTGCAAAGGTCATCATCTAAATTTGATTCGATTTGGGTCATCGTCGACAGACTGACCAAATCTGCTAACATCATTCCCGTTAATGATAAATGCAAAAGAGTTATGTAAACATAGTGTACCTGTATCGAACATCTTTATCAAGATCCTCGCTTCGCATTGAATTTCTAGAGATTTGCTCATAAATCATTGAGAACGAACCTTGATGAGAGTACTATGTACCACCCCAATCGAAGGGACGAGGTAAAGTAACGATACAAAATACTAGAAGTCTTATTTTATGTTTGAATGATTGACCTTTGGTAATGAACCGTATAATCGCTTTCCTTTGGAAAGATTATCATTGATAATTATCGTATTAGGATCGAGATCGAATCTTGTTAGGATCTAAATATTAGAGCATCTATAAGCAGGAGTTGAGATAAAGACATCCGACATACACCCATTGTGAGTTCGACATGCCTTTTAGGTTTAAGGTTTCCTATGATGGCGAACCTAACCTTACAAAATACCAAACCCGCGAGACCTGAAATGATTGTTGAAATTAGGATCTGATTATTGACTGCCGATAGTGGGCAAGAAGTTATGTGAATATGAAATGTAGATCTTGAAGTGCCAGATGGGTAGCGAAGTTATGCCAAAAATTTTAACCTTGGAGAAATGAATTAATGATCTGACAAATCATGGGATATAAGTCCCCGTTGTATGGGACCATTGAGATGATGTAAAAGATGGGTTTGAAAGGCATATAAGCTGGATCTACCCTAGGACTTCAAGAGCTGCGTGAATTATGATTCGTATATCGAACTTGATGGAATATATATCAAGTGAGAATCTGATTGTTCTTAGTAGAGTTTAGATCGGCGAAAAGTTGCATTCATCAAAAACCCGTGAACATCATGGATAGAGAAAGTAAGTCAACATTAAGCCTGATCTTATTCCCGTAGTTATGTTTGATGAAACTCGCGTATTGTAATGAATTACACTTGTGAGAAAAGACCGAATGTGGAGGAAATACCCACATGGCTTTAACTCTATAAGAAGCGAGTAGTAAGATGATCTTTGAGGACAAAGATCCTGTTTAGGGGTAAATGCTGTGACAGTCCGTCATTTATGATTGATATCTTATTCTCAAATATATTTGAAAACATTATTTTAATGTTACAATATGAACTCACTTATTTTTGGGAAGTAATTTGGATTTACGTCTTGAAGTAGCGTCGACTACGTCTAAACCGGAGGATTCAACGTTACGTGCTTACGTTTACATACACCGTTTTTGGTGACAGTCCGACATTTCAGGAAAATAAATTTATTCGTGAATATTATTTTGGAATTTAAATTTGTGTTGGTTCAGAAACTCACAAATTTACGAGAAGAGATTAGGACTTACGTGCATAATTTAACGTCCTTTACGACTAAACCGGAAACCTTAGGATTACGTATTTACGTTTTTGAACTCCGATTTTGATGAAACAATTTTTATTAGATTCGTTTTGTGCCGTTGATTCATAATTTATAAAAACGTTTTTCGTAAAACGACCCGAGGACACGCAAATCGAGGAAACTAGAATCGAGGAGTACCCGTAAATTAGTGGGATGAGACAAAAAAGTTTTGCCTCACCCCACACATGGGATGGTTTAACACAAGACAACACATTTGATATGTGTCAAAGCTTACAAAGTAAGCTAGGACACTTGTCCTAGCCACTTTGTAAACAAGCTACCACATCAAAACCATTTCTCCCTAAACCACTTCCTCATTTCCATCACATGCAAACCACCAAAAACACACTCTTTCTCTCCCCATTTTCGTCCACTCTTCACCCACAACAACCCCCATTTGATCTTGATTCAATCATAAATCATATGTATAATTTACATATGATGAAAACCCATTGAAGTTATAAAGATTGGAGGTGATCTTAACATGTAAAAAGGAGTTTTCAAGGGAGTTTGGGGCTGATTTCTCAAGGAGTTTTCATGAAGACCAAAGGCTGATTTTTGGAGGAATCTACAAATACTTGGTAATCCTAGAAGTGATTTTGATATCTCATAAGATTGGTTACCCAAAACCAAGTCTTGTTCATCATCAACCCCATCTTTTCATCACTTTGGTGGTATAGAGATTGTTCTTCCCATCCTCTTCTTATTTTGATTATGTAATCTTGTATTTTCTTTATTTATGTATATGTATATGATGATGAATGATGATAAAAATATTATGTGGGGATTTGGTGTTGATAAACATGGGTAAAAAGATGGAAAACCACATGTAAAATGATTAAAATCTTGCTTAATGTGATGGCTGTATAAAAACAGTAAGTAACCAAGACTTAAACTGATAAAATTGCATGGTGGAATCCATTTACAGTAAGTATAAGATGTCGTACACATGTGAGAGTTGGCCATGCAATGGAATCATTATAATGAGTGAGATATGATCAAAACAAGATGAGTGTGCTAATCTGAATAAGCTGTTTTGTAGGGACTGTTAAGCATAGATAAACTTAAAATGAGAAGTAGTTATAACTAAGTTAATTGTAGCACATAATATGAAGTTCATGCCATCCAAAAATGAGCTTCTAATTCATTGTAGAACTCTAGATATGATAAAAATGGTGAAGATGAAAATAAAAATCAGATTTTGAAAAATTAATGTTTATTACTATTATATAAGCACTCAAATTATATAGTATAAAATGAGAAATTAAAACCCACTAACTTATGAATTTCATTTATATAAATATGTATAAGGTTAAATAAATGGATAAATTATAAAAATGGTAGTGGAATAATATTTATAAGTTATAAAAACTATAAACTTGATTTTTACGACTTTTTTGGCTATTACCGTAAAATTAACGTTTTTCGCCAAATAAAACTTAGACGATCAAACCCGTCTAATGTAAAGTTTTTAAAAGTCATATACTGATATGTAAGTATCTAATACAAGTAAAAACCGATAAAACCCGAACTATAGGACATACGGACATTAATGAGCAAAGTAAGCATATAGGACTAATAATTGGACTAAATAAGTTAAACACTTATAAAAAGAACTTATTGGGCTTAACCCATTTGGACCCAACATGTAAAGTACAAATACTGATAATACAAGTATGAAATGGATTAATAAAAGTTAAAGAACTTATAATAAGTTTATTTGACCTAAAACACGTAAATAGGTAAAACTAGTAAACTAGTATAAACGTTACCAACACATAACGCTAAAATGAGTAAACGAGAATATGTAAACCCACTTGATCATTATATATATAAAATCATCATATGTATACATAATTGTTATTTTTATAAAGTCATTGGACAAACGTCTAAGACCGATTATTATTTATATAGGTTTCCGTGATTGAAGCACGTACCGTACGTCCGAATTGCCGGCAACCCGCTTTCCCACATCAACGTGAGTTCATAGCCTCACACTCTTTTAAATGATTTTATGAAATGTTTTATAAACCCGCGAGTGAGATAACATGTTAGTTTTTATAAAATAGGACACCTTTTGTCCCGATTGTTTGTTTATTGATTTGGACCCGAATGATTGTATGACCCGATTGTATGACCCGATAAATGATTAAAGGACCCGATAGATGAAATAAAATGGATTATTAAAGTTAGGTTATGTCACTAAAAGTCCCATTAGCATGAATTGTGAACTACCGGGATTTGGTAGACGCTTGTGCATATAATAGTACTATTTGGGGACGATCACCCCAGTTCGCGCCTTAACGGTTGATCCCCGTCGTGCCACATTGATTGGTAAGCGAATTTATGTATGAGAAGATTTACATAGCGTGACCTTTGTGACGACACGCTAATTTAGATGGGCAAATGAGTTTCGGGCTAGCTACCCGTTTTTTGTTGTAGTAAGGTAACAATGTCATGCGGCTTATAATAATCCAAACTAACGAAATACTACTAGACGCACCGAATTACGATGTATTGCCTGACTAGCAATACAGGGTCATACTATTGATATTATGTTCGTGTTTTGGTTTTTCATAACCATATTCATATAACGGTTTTTATTTGACTTTATACAACGTCATAAGACGTATTGTATGATGTTTTTACGTCATTGGCTCGTATAATGATTTTTAAGGCAAATGCCTATATTATGATTTTCGACAAGGATTTTTATAAAAATGACTTTGGCTATTTTATGGCCTATTACAAAGATTTGTACAAAATGATTTTCAGTAATAATTTTATACTGATATTATATTGATGGATTATATTAAACTCTATGAATTCACTCGGCGTTATCGCTGACCTTTTCTTTTAACATGTTTTATCTCAGGTACTTGAAGGTAATTCTCGGGAAGACGACAAGAATTCATGGCCCGCACTTAAACAACATTTTCCATTCAAATACTTTGTAAAACTTTGTATGAAATAATATGACTTGGGACCGATGTAACTTTGATATTTATGAATGGAAACGCTTTATTATTAAAACGACGTGACTTTTAAGCGTTGTCTATGATGTGAGTAATGTGCTATCCCGTAACACCAACTAGTCTTCCGCTGTATTGAGTTGTATAAATTTGGGGGTGTTACAATTGAAGGAGTTGAAGAATGAAAAAGAAATGTAAGGATAAAGGGTGTAAAGAAATTAGCCCTCCATACAACTTAGGCAGAAACCAGGTCAACACATCATGAAGACAACTCATCATGGATCCAGTGATGTATGCACAACCCTTTCCTAGCTACTCAGGCTTCTCTCAAAAGAAGTTTGTTTTATTGTCACGGAGAACAACATGACTTCCATTGACTTTCTCACTTCGAGATAGTTGATATTGAATAGGTGGCATCTGCTCCAGCCTCCGACCACTAAAAGTGCACAAATCGAATCTAGAGCCAAGAGATCAATCAAATCTCGTTAGGACACACGGATGAATATCAAGAGAGTCCTACGCTATATTCTTGTGATATTGCTAGAACACTCAGAGTGATACTACTTAGTATTCACAATGATGAGTGGAAATCCTTCCAGTGTTTACATCAAACAGCACTGCGGTAGGTTATATGCAAGATTCTTTATGAATTGAACATGTGTAAAACTGAAAAGCAACAGTGGTTTGATTCTGAATTGATTCAAACTCGTTTCAGGTTTCTACGCAATATCTTTATGGTCTTGCCAGAACATTCAGTGTGATATTCATTAATATCCACAGTGACGAATGGAAATCCTTCTAGCGTCAACATCAAACAGCGCTACGGTAGGTGACTTGTGAGATTCTTATGAATCAAGCTTGTGTTAACGGGAAAGCAACAATGGTAAGATTCTTTATGAATCAAACTTGTTCCAGGAATTTAAATTGACGACTTTAATCAAGCGGATATTTATCCAATTGATTCACTCTTTATGTTCGCAGTCTTGTTTTGAGACGGTCGAGTAAAGAGAACGGCTAGTACAGCCGTGAAACCCTGTCAAGGAGATTTTTAACTGAATCTACCTGTCACAGGTACGGTATTTAATATCGTATAACGGTCTTCACCGACCGGAGGTAAAACGCTACCAATTTAGGACGAATGTCAAAGCCATTGAGTCCATGTCTATGTTTTGTCTCGAGAAGGTAGCGTGATGGTGTACTCACCAAAGTCAAAGATTCAAAAACCACATTCTCATGCCTAAAGACATATTCAACAATTAATAGTGTGAGCATGTGGATGAAGACACAAGATCGCAAGATGGCAAAGACAAGTCAAGGATGATTTGAAGATCTCAAACTTAAAGACAAAGTCGAAAGACAATGACAATGGCTCAAAGATCACAGCATGAAGGAACAAGACTACGATTACACGTTCAAGACTAATTTATGGCGAGATTAGTAATCTCTACAACCATCCTAAATGACCAAGGTTTATGACCTCTCATTGGGGGAGATTGTTAGCCTCAAAATATCGAGTCAAACAAGAATGATCGGTCATAGGTTTATTATGTATCGTATTTTAGAACGTTCTAATAGATAGTACGTTAGTCGTGTATTACGGGCTTAACTTTAAGCTAAGGGTTCATTCATAAGTAACCAAAGCCCAAAAGGAAAGCCCGGCCCAAACATATAGTCCATAAAGAAGCCCGCATGTGGGTGGAGTATATATACCCTTCCTAGCATGTTAAGAAGGGTATTGGTCATTTCATTTTCTCTTAATCTAATATCACCTAGTTTCTCCAACCATTCTCTCTACTTTCTCACACTACTTTCTCTCTCTAGAATTCATCTTCTTCATCTATTTTCTTTCTTAAATTCGTGTTATATCATCTAAAATAAGGGACAACAATGTACATCCACACTCACGAATTTTTGAGCTTATTTGCCTAGCAAAACAAGGCACAAGCTTCCACAATCAAAGCTGCTAAGAACAACAAGGTGAGTAGCAGTTTATATCAAAACAGAAACATGAAAAATCTTGATTAATGCAACCTTTGTACCCACTCCTTGATTATCCCCAAACCACAAGCTCCAAATACCTTGATAATCTTCTTATCAGGGTATTTAGATGACTTGTAATCTAAAAATTCCAAGGATGTACCAAAGACTTAGCAAAATATAAAGTTTTTAGAAAACTTGGGAATTTCTTGCACAAGGTTTAAAAACAGGTTTTAAGATTCAAACAACACAAACATATAACAACAATAAACAAGGAATTAAGTTGGCACTTGGATTTCTTCAAACATTCAAACACATTTTCATTAAGACTGAAAAGCGATTTATAAAACTTTGAACAAGGAAAAACCAAGAGCAAAAAAAAATTTAGCAGGTCCTATGCCTTATATAGGCTTCAAAGATGAACTAGAATGCATAAAAACATAAACCCTAATGTCTTGAAGTTCCTGATGTGCCCCTTGTGAAGTTTGAAAACCTTGGACTCATGTGATGTTTTGTTGGCAGTTTGTGGAGTGATGAGCTGTTTGAATTTGATCAAGGGCTCACAATGAGCTTATGTTTCAAGCAGCTTTGTGGGTGGTAGATTGGCTGTCACCTTTTGGCATGTTCCTAAAAACGTGTGCATGGTAGTAAACATGTGAACTTGTGGGTGATGTGGCATGCAAAGTAAGGGTTGGGTTATGATTAGGGATACGTTAATCACAAATATAGAGAAGATTGGGGTGTAATTACAAGTAATTAGTGAATGCCCAATTTTGTTCATACAATGAATAGTACTTGGTTTAATCTGGTTTAGGATTTAAACATTTGTTAGGCGCGTGTTTAGGATTAACTAATTTAATTAGTTATAAACCAGCAGAGTGGAGGATGACATGGAACAATGGTGAGCTCTCATTGGTTGGTTTGGTGAGTGGGGCACGTGACAAGCTGCCACTGGTCTATGTAACTTTCATGTATTGGCAAATATTACCCCCTACTTTTCTTCTTCCTTTCATTTCAGCTTTATAATAGCAAAACCCGAATCCCTTTGTATTTGAAGTTTCATTTTTCACACTTTGGCCACAAATACTTTTCCAAAAGTATTTCAAGGGTATTTGTTGTAATTTGATGATTCTTGAAGGGCTGTTTTGGCATTTTCTTCAAACTTTATGCTCTTGACTTGTATAAGTGATTTCTTGGAGAACAAATATTGACAAGTCTTCATTCTTGAGGGACCATTCTTGCCAACTCTTCAAAGTGGAGGGCCCTTTATGTAAATTTGACAAACTTTAAGGACCAATCTTGTAATCATGAATAAACAAGGGTTTAAAGTGTCAATTCTTCAATATTGGAGGACCCTTCTTCAAGGGTTATTCTTGGAAAATCACCATTAGGGCTTGGTTCATTGTGCGGCTTCGTTTCCCGTGTTCATTTTTGCTTGTTTCTTGTGATCTTTTGTTGTTTTCTTTATATCCGTACCTAAAATACACATGTAACAAACACAAGCATATATTTGGCATATTTCATGATATTTAATACATTTTAAGCCCATTTTGGACGATGAGACTATGTATAAAAGCAGTCTCATCAGTGACTCATATCAAGATTAGTGTAAATTGAGATTACATTTTGTTCTAAACATTTGTCACATGAATATTTTACTGTTTGACGTTTTCAATGTGTTGGTCACATATAATCCCATTATAATGTGACCATAAATATAATTTAGTTACAAATTGCTTAAATGTTGTGACTATTGCTAAATATATAGTCACATAATTGTTTGATGATTTAGTGTAATCATGTAATATATTTGATCATAGTCTTCAAGTAATAATAAAATTTTGTCACATTTAAATAAATATATTGGCAAATGTTTCAATACCTACTTTCAATTTGCCACACACACAAAATTCATGTGTGGTTAACATTTAACAAAATCTACTAGTCACATTAAAAAAATGTGTGTGACAACCTTGTTTATCTATTTGTCACTTGTAAAATAAGTCTATGTGACCATATAATATTTTTGGTCACATTCAATGTGTATATGACAAATATTTGTCACACATGTATAGGTATAATGTGACTACTACTTGAACCAGACTTTGATTCGGTAACACTTTCAAATTATTAAGTGACTAACGACTCATCCGAAAAGCATTCGTTCGCCCTAGTCACGTAAATATTTATATACGTGACAAACAAAATACAAATTGGTCATACAAACTGACTTCAAGTGTGACTGTTTATTTATGACTGGTGAATTCAGTCACAAAAAAAAATTACTTGTGACTACACGAAATTTGGTATGTGTGACAGAAACCCATTTTTGTACTAGTGTATCCAAGCGGGTGGAAGCTAAGGCTTAGCCCACGAACGATGCTCGTGTGGTAGTCAAGTTTTTGAAGCAATTGTTTTCTCGGTTTGGAACCCCTCGTGCAATCATAAGCGATCGTGGAACCCATTCTTGCAATGGCCAATTTGAAAGGGTCCTAAATGAATATGGGGTTACACATCAGCTTTCTAAGGCTTATCACCCACAAACGAGTGGGCAAGTCGAGGTTTCAAACCGAGCATTAAAGAGGATCTTGGAGAGATCGATAGGGGAAAACCGACAATCATGGTCGGATAAGTTAGACGATACTTTATGGGCCTTTTGTACCGCTCATAAACGCCCATTGGGTGCACTCCTTACAAGCTCGTGTATGGGAAGAATTTCCAGTTACCAATTGAACTCGAACACAAAGCTTATTGGGCCCTAAAGCATTGTAATGATGACATTGAGACTGCGGGAGAACACCGGAAAATGCAACTTAATGAACTGGATGAATTAAGGGATATTGCTTATGAAAATTCATTGATTTATAAAGAGAAAACAAAAAAGTTTCACGATTCTAAAATTAAAACCGGGTTTTTAACACTGGAGATCAAGTGTTGCTTTTTAACTCAAGATTGGAAATATTTTTCGGCAAGTTGAAATCCCGTTGGTCATGTCCATTCACCATTACCCAAGTGTTTCCATATGGTACCATCGATCTAGCTCAAAATGATGGTCCTAAGTTTAAGGTGAATGGTCATAGGTTGAAGCACTACTTTGGGGGGGGGGATGTTCCTTCTTTGAACTACCTCGACCAAGTCACCTTCCCCAATGATAATTAGTGTTGAGGGGATTGAGTCGAGCTCATGACTCGGTAATCAAAACCGAGGTGCCTCGTGGGGGAGTCCCATGCTTATCCATGTACATATTATCACTTTCTAATGTAGCTTATGTGAGGTGACTTGTGCCCTTCCAACCTTTGTTTTGTAGTTTTTTGTGACTTGTGGATTTTAGATGATCATCTTCACGAATGGAGCCTCTCGTGTTCGTTTTACGTGAGCACTCGATCGTTTTCTTTGAAGAATTTCTCGATATCCACATTATATATCCTTATATGTTCCAACCTTAGGTCTTTTAGCATACTTTATAAACGGCTATAGATTTAATGGTTCCACCCTTTCCATGCTAGATTAAGCATTCGACTTCGTCTCTAGTATGTGGGTACCCTACCCTTAGACTCGAAACATTGAGGACAATGTTTAACTTTAGTATAGGGGGTGAATAGATACTTGCCTTGCCAAACCCTCACGCTTTCGAAAGTTTATCTTTTTGTTTATCGTTTTGTTGCAAAATAAGGCTAAATATGGCCAAAATTAAATTTTTTTTTATCATATTTCATAAGTGTTTGAAGACACAAATGTAGATTTTCTGATGGCGAGAATAAGGATAATTTTTACTCGACCGTGTGTGTTGAGCACTTAGCTTCGATTCCTTAACTTCATAATAGGATAAGTCTCTTAAATGAGGACGAGAAATGATAGAGTTAATTATAAGTTACTATGCTAAACGTAAAGTACTCGTATTCTTTCAAAAACTCATGTGTTCTCGTTGTTTGCTTATTCTCCATTCGCTTGTATATATATTTTGCTAATAAGTATTGGCTTAGCGGTTTAGTCTTGATTGTTGGTTTCTAGTATTTTCTAGTAGCTTCCATGTAATTAAATTGGGAAAACATTAAGGTATCGCCAGCGTCATGGTTTTGAAGTATTGGCAACCCGAATAATCGAAAGCTTCACCCAATAATAAGATTTCTATAGGATTAATGTACACGACTATATAGGATATAGAAATGAAGATTCAGATTAAACCAAAAAGAAAGATTAGATTAGATGAAGAAAAAGAGAAAAACAAAGATGGTTGTAAATTCCTAGTGAGAGAAAGACATATGTTTCTAACTCTACAATCTATGAATTGGAAGACACACACACTCAAATGAGGTGATAGGGGCCTTTTATACTACAAGTGTGAAGTATAGAAGGCCTTCCTCATTTGAGTGTTCGGGACTAATTCCCGTTACATACATAACATTATACTAGAACTCTCAACACCATTATGTAGCATTTTCCACGAGCTTCGCAACGGTATATTATATCACCATCACTTTAAATACTTCTAACAATTTCCCCTAAGGGGCGGTCATGTAATATGTGACTTCACTTCTTTGATGTTGTTGACTTTGAAGCTTGTTGTCTTGAGAGTTCCTTCAT
Organism: Glebionis coronaria; assembly: GCA_025667525.1. Classification (NCBI taxonomy): domain Eukaryota; kingdom Viridiplantae; phylum Streptophyta; class Magnoliopsida; order Asterales; family Asteraceae; genus Glebionis; species Glebionis coronaria. Next base: position 467,832,910 of record CM046874.1, on the reverse strand, counting down.
AGTTCCTTTCATGACTTGTGATCTTGGATCTTTGATCTTTGCCTTGACTTGATCTTAAAACTTTGCCATCTTGTGTTATTGTGTCTTTCCCCACATACTCAAACTTTGATTTGATATGAAAGCTTGTTAAACAATCTCCCTTGATCATCAGAGTAGCAGAAGTCTTTGTCTTTAGATGTTCTTGAGCTTTCTTCTTTTACATGAGCATGTGGTCTTGAATTACGACTCTTGATGTTACTCCACCGTTTGCATTCCTCCGGTTTCCCGTTATACAGTATGAATACTGTACCTGTGATTAGGTAAGTTCAATGAACTTCCTTGACAGAGTTTTCGGCTGTGGTAGCCGTTCTCAATACTTGAATAATATCGAAACATACTTCATAGTAAGGAGTAAATCATGAAGTTCCATTCTGCTGATTAAGTCTTCAATTCAATTTCCTGGAACAAGTTTGAATCAATTAAGAATCAAACCATTGTTGCTTTCTAGTTAATACAAGTTAGATTCGTATGGAATCTCACAAGTCACCTACCGTAGTGCTGTTTGATGATGACACTAGAAGGATTTCCATTCGTCACTATAAATACTGAGGCGTATTACTCTGAATGTTCTGGCAAGATCATAAAGATATTGCGTCGAGACCTAGAACGAGTTTGAATCACAAAAGAATCAAACCACTGTTGCATTCCAGTTAACATATGTTCAATTCAAGTGAATCTTACATATGACCTACCGCAGTGATGTTTGATGTTAACACTGTGAATACTAATGAGTATCACTCTGAATGTTTTGGCAATATCACAAGGATAGAGCGTAGGACTCTGTAAATTATCTCTTGTATTCTAGAGATGAACAACAATTGATATATGTAATAAGTGTCCTAATGAGATTTTATGATGAATCTCGTTGGCTCTAGACTCTATAAGTGCACGTTTATTTGGTGATCGGAGGCTGGAGCAGACTACCACCTATTCAATATCTCCTATCTCGGAGTGAGAAAGTTGATAGAAATGAGTTGAACTCTGTGACAATAAAACAAACTTCTTTTGAGAGAAGTTTGAGTAGGCTGGGAAGGGTTGTGTATTGCATCACTGGGTCCATGATGCTTTGTCTTCAGTATCAGAAATCATCAAAGTGATTCTGATAATAGATGAATTGACCCGGTTTCTTCCTAAGTTGTATGGAGGGCTTCTTTCTTTACAGCCTTTATCCTTAGATTTCTTTTTCATTCTTCAACCCCTTCAATGCTTACCAAGACGTCATAACTAGCACCTTGTTATGATTGTTCTAGTGCTAGCTTAAGTCATTAGTCGACATTTTTTCCGTACACTCAACTACTCCATCTTTCCTAACGACATCTAAATTCTAATGGATTGTCCCTAGGAAGATCCCTCCGGTTCTGGTTGAATTATAGGACGAATACCTAACCACCTTTTGACACCAATACCGTCGTGAATTAATGTGTTGAAGGGTATAGATATCATAACCAGAAAAACCTGTTGAAAAAGCAATCAAGGTGTTGATGAAATCAGTGTTTACACCTTGAAGGTTTTTTGTATCACCAAAACGCTCCCCCTACATATGTGCATCATAAAAGGAAATGTTTTTGCACATATTAGGAAGAGAAAGCACTTATATCAAAGATCTTATCCAAGATAACACATTTTAATCACTATTCTCCCCCTCAAAAATTGCATGACATTGAAATTTTTCTGAAACTAGTGATGAAACATGGAGAGAATAATGCTGCATGGAATTTTGTACTCCCCCTCGAAAAGAAATTCTAATTAAAATTAGGGGAGTATATGAAGTACACGGTTTTGAAATACTTTGAAAAATTGTGCTAAAAAACCCGAGAAAACTTACTTTCCCGTTATTAAGGTATAATGTACATAAATGAACATTTTCCTTGTGTTCATGAGCTTAAAACTTTGAATGTTTTGATATAAGCCCATGACCGAGAGAAATTAATTTCTCGTTGTTCAGGATAACTCAAAGACTTTCCTTTCTTTGGGGACCGGGTTATAGTCTAACATGTGACTATAAGCCATTATTAGAAGAAAAAGGAAAAGACATGTTTTGAACACATTTGAACTCTCATTCGAACTTTATGTGCGTACCCGTGTCATTATTCAGCGACATTTCTAAGTACGTCCATATTATCGATGCTGAGAGATATGTCGGAGAAGAATATTTTTGGTATTTTTGAAAGATTTTCTCATTTTTTATTTTGTTTTTATAGGTTTTATATTTTTGTATTTCGATTTTCTGATAGATATATACAAGATTACTGCAAATGTGCAAGACGTTCAAGTTCATATGGAGTGAAACTACGCATACCAAGTCGACGAACCAAGAATTCAAATATGTCTTGAGAAAGAGCTTTGGTGAAGATGTCGGCTAGTTGGTAGTCCGTCTTGACAAAGTACAGTTCGATCGTTCCTTTTTCCACATGCTCCTTTATGAAATGGAATCGGACAACAATGTGCTTGGTCTTGGAGTGTTGGACCGGGTTGTAGGATATGGCTATGGATGATTTTGAATCACAATAAATAGGAACTTTGTTAAAGTGAAAGCCATAATCCGTGAGTTGTGTTCTCATCCAAAGGACTTGAGACTACACACAGATAGAGACACATATTCTGCTTCCACGGTGGACAACGCCGTACAGTCTTGTTTTCTTGATGACCAACTCACTAGCTTCTCGCCTAAGAATTGTGCTCCACCGGAAGTGCTCTTGAATGTATCATGACACCCTGCATGGTCGGCATCTGAAAAACTAGTGAGATTAAAACCAAAATCCTTCGTATACTAGAGACCCATGTTAATGGTTCCCCAGAGATAACGAAAGATCATTTTAACCTCCTTGAGGTGCTTCTCGGTTGGCTTCGCCTGGTACCGAGCACATAAACATGTCGCATGCACAATGTCCGGTTTGCTTGAGGTTAAGTACATAAGGGACCCGATCATGCTTTGGTATTTTGTAGCATCTAAAAATGTCCATTTCTTATCCAAATCAAGCTTGTGTTTGGTGTCCATTGGAGTACCAATAGGATCACAGTTTTCCATGCCAAATTTTGTTAGATTCTCAAGCACATACTTGGACTGATTTATGAAAATACCACGGGGGGATTGGTGAACTTGGAGACCAAGAAAGAACATCATTTCCCCCATCATGGACATTTTAAATCGGCTTTTCATAAGGTCGACAAATAATATGGAATATTTTGGGTTTGTAGAACCAAAAATTATATCATCTACTTAGACTTATGCCACCAGGATGTCATTTCCGTAGTGCTTGATAAACAACGTTGGATCTATGGTTCCTATGCTGAAGTGGTTTTGGAGAAGAAATGATGATAATTCGTCGTACCATGCCCTCAGTGCTTGTTTCAAACCATAAATTGCCTTTTTCAACTTGTAGAAATGGCTTGGATGTTTGGTGTTGATGAAACCTTCAGGTTGACATACGTACACATCTTCTTTTAACGACCCATGCAAGAAAGCCGTCTTCACGTCCATTTGATACACAGTGAATGATTTGTGTGCTGCGTATGCCAAGAAAATCCTAATAGCTTCCATCCTAGCCACCGGAGCGAAGGATTCACCGAAATCAATTCCCTCCTGCTGTTTATAACCTCTCACAACTAACCGAGTCTTGTTCCTAATGACCGTTTGCTCCTCATCCATCTTGTTTTTAAATAACCATTTGAGGGTGAGCGGGTCGATATTGTCCGAGCGTGGTAATAACTCCCATACATCAAGCCGAATGAATTGATTGAGCTCTTCTTGCATAGAATCAATCCATGATGCGTCGGTCATTGTTTCTTTTTTAACACTTGCTGGTTCCATTGTGCTGACTGATAGTGCAAAGATACACATATCACCGTCGGTATGCAACTGATTTCGTGTTGAGACTGGTCGTGAGAGATTGCCAATCACATGAACCAATGGATGATTCTTAATCCATTTGTGTTCATGTGGAAGTGTATGAGAAACTTGATGCGAGCTCGACGGATCCACATATGATGTTGAAGGCTAAGTAGTACTTGTGGAAGCCGCAAATGGATTAACAAACTCATGTTCGTTGAGCATCGCATTGTTTGCATTTTCAGCAACTATTTCATTCTGAAGATGAACATGATTAGGAATTTGCTGAGAATGTTTTTGAGTTGCGTCAGCAGTCGGAGAAGTGGTTGGAATATTTTGAGGCAATATGGTTGAGGTTGACGTAGATGGTGTAGAAGTAGATGCCGATGGTGTAGATGCAATCGGAGGTTCTTGAACTATCGTAGAAAGTGCAGCCGAGGCATTTTGAGGAACTGTAGATCTAAAATTTCTTAGGATTTAGCAATCTATGGTTTAATCTATTGAGATGGATGGAAATGGAAGATGAACTAGAGAGAGAAAGGAGAGAAGGAGGAGAGGTAGAGAGAGAAAGTGAGTTTATTGAATGGAAAGTGTGATAACTAAATGAGCAACCCCTCCTAACATGCTAGGAAGGGGTATATATAGCCCACCCTACATGTGGGATATATGGACTATATGTTTACATGATGGATCACGAGCCCAATACTTGAATATATTATTGGAGTGACCGATCCTTTCTAAATACGTAAAAACGTATTTCCGACAATCCCCCCCAAAGGGAGGTCACACCAAGTTACAATGTCCTAAATAGTCTATAGCTCGTGATCTATGCTAATAATGATGTGACCGAGACTTTCCTTGGAAAAACGTATTTCCAACAATCTCCCCCATAGGTCACACCATTTTACAAAATCTGAAACCTAGCTACTATGCTTGAGTCTTCGATCTTGTTCTTGTGAATATGCTGATGAGATCTTTGACTTTGATCTTGAGCATGTGTCCTTGCTTTGACCTTGTGCATTCATCACTTGTGATATTTGCCTCCTCGTGACTTCATGTTCCACATACTTATACTTTTATAAATTCTTGAAAGCTTCAGAGTTTGATACAGCGGAAGACTTGACTTTTAGACTTTCTTGAATTTGTTGAAGTGTTAAGTGCAGAAAGCATAAGCATGTGTTGACGACTTCTTCTGGATTGAACACCGCAATGCCACCTTCTTGTTACGCTGCATAAGACAGTTAGAAAAAAACATATACACGGATGAAATGGCCTTTAACATTTCATTCTAATTTGGTAGCATTTTACCGCCGGTCGGTGAAGACCGTTAAACGATATGAAATATCGTACTTGTGGCAGGTAGTTTCAATTAAGAACCTCCTTGACAAGATTTCGCGGGTAAACCCGTTATCTTTATTCGACCGTCCAAAGCTGACTGCGAACATAAAGAGTGAATCATTTGGATAATAATATCAGCATGATTTGAAGCCGTCAATTCATGTTCCTGGAACAAGTGAAATTCAATTAAGAACCGCACCATCGTTGCTTTCCAGTTGTCACGAGCTTGATTCGTATAGAAGGATTTCCACGTGAAATTCAATTAAGTTACCTACCAAGTGCTGTTTGAGGTTAACACTAGAAGGATTTCCACTCATCACTGTGAACACTAAGGTATCACTCTGAGTGTTCTGGCAAGACCACTAAGATATTGCGTAGAGGCCTGGAACGTGTTTAATGTCATTTAAGAATTAAACCACTGTTGCTTTCCAGTTATCACAAGTTTGATTCATAAAGAATCACACAAGTCACCTACCATGAGCTTTTTGATATTCGCTCAAGAAGGATTTCCATCTTCATTGTAAATACTTTCGTATTACTCGATCGTGCATTTTTGATATTCGCTCAAGAAAGATTTTACGTAGGACTCTTAAGATCTTTGTTACTTTTCACAGTGTGTGAAGAAGCAAGGAATTATGAAAGTGTGTCCTAATGAGATATTTGATGATCTCAAATGGCTCTAGACTCAATCGTGCATTTTGGATTTTAGTGATCGGAGGCTGGAGAGGAGTGCCACCATTTCAATACCAATATATTCGGAGTGAATAAATCAATAGATAATGCGTTGTGTCCGTGTGATTAAAACAAATATCTTTTAAGAGATATCTGAGTTAGTTGGGATGGGTTATGCATTGCATCACTAGGTCCATGATGTCTATTTTCAATATCGAGAATCATTGATAAATGATCTTAATAGCATATGTATTGACCCGGTTTCTGCCTAAGGTTGTAAGGAGGGCTTCTTTCTTTAGACCCTTTATCTTTACAATTCATTTTCATTCTTCAACCCCTTCAATGCTTACCAATACGTCATAACTAGCACCTTGTTGTGATTGTTCCAGTGCTAACTTAAGTACTTGGTCGGCATTCAGCTACGTTCACAATCTTTCTCCATCTTTCCTAAGGACTACTATTTCTAGCTATGGAATGTCCTTGGGAAGATTCCTCCGGTTCTAGAGGAATCATTGGACTTTAACCTATCACCATCCTTATGTCACCACAATATTCATCGTCGTGAAATAAATGGGTTGCGGGTAAGTATAAATCACCATGAAATCCATTTTGAAGTACAAATCCATTTTGCTCCCCCTTAACATATGTCACGATATCCGAAAACAATTCGCACATGTCGGGATGAGCTATCACGTTAAGTCAAACAATTTGGGATTAATCATTTCCCATAGTAAATCACATTTTCTCCCCAATATTAACCCAATCGATGTTTTTAATATCAATTGATTTAATAGCATTTTAAGAAAATTTGGGAAGAAAAATACAAATCCAATTATCTTCATGATATTCACAAGCTCCCCCTCAAATTAATTAGGATGTACTTGAAACATAATATAAATACCTTTTAAACACAAGTGTAAGGTATTTATCACGTGCAAAGATCATATATGATAATGTATTCACAAGATTAGCAATTCACGAGGTTGGACCTGAATGATGGAGAACATCATATGAAAGATTCACATGGTTCTTGTTCACGAATGTTGGTCACCTCGTCACGTCTGAAGTTATCTCTTGACTCCATGTGTATGATTGATATCGTTGTCTTGACACCAATATGTGAACTTGGCACTCTCGGCATCAAGGATTCTGAATGCTGGACAATTGCTCCCCCTCAATTGTTGACCCGTGTTCTATTGAAAGAGCTATAGTCACTGTTTGAGTAGTCACATCGTCGAGTATGTATATATCAATTGTAAATTGCTACGGTTGGTGGAGATGATAACTTCATAAAAACAAGATTTCTCTTGTTTTAACAAATAAATGCACTGACACGTACATAAATTTGTGTTAGATTGTGTTATTACGTAAACACAGTCCCTTACAAGGTTATAAAGTAAACCATGCCCGAGAAAATTAATTCCCGTTGTTGAGTCGCTTTCCGGTGAAATGCTTGACTTTAATAAGAAAAGTGGGTTACTATCGGAAATAATAGCAAGCCATTTTGAGCATGTTTTAAAACATTCGAACTTCTGCTCAAACTTTATTTACAACCCCGTGTCATTTTAATGACATTTCTAGTATCGTAAATATTATCGATTCCAGAAGACATGCTCTTTTTATCAAAACATTTTTAAACACACAATTTTGAAATATTTAGAAAAACATTTTGAGAAATTCTCGAAAAATTGTGTTCATTGTTTTGAAAACCAATTACTTGAGCTTAAGATGTTGAATATCTTACAAAACGAGCTCAAGTCCGAGAAGTTGTAAACTTCCCGTTATTATGGATAACTTTATCATTGGCGATAAACTTTCCTTTTAACTGAAGAACGAGTCCTAAGTTGACATATACTTAGAAGTCGTTTTCACGATCTTGAAAAACCTTGAATGTTTTAACGTAAAGCTCATGACCGAGAAAGACGAATTTCCCGTTATGAGTAAAAGTTCTCTTATTTAAATGATACACTTTCCTTTCTGAGCTTAAAACTTGGAATGTTTTAATACAAGCTCATGACCGAGAAAATTTAATTTCCCGTTACGAGGATAAGCTATCTTTAAAGATAAGCTATCCTAAAATTACATCTGATTTACAGTCTGATACTTAACTGTAAGTCTTTGTGCATGAGCTTTAAAACTTCGAATATTTTTATTATTAGCTCATGCCCGAGAAAAATTAATTTCTCGTTGTAAGGATAAGTTTATCATCGGTGATAAACTTTCCTTTCCTTGAATTCCGGGGCATAATCTGAAATATAATTATACGCCATTTACACGAGCTTAAAACTTTTGAATAGTTTTAATGTAAGCTCGTGTCCGAGAAAAATTTAATTTCTCGTTAATGAGGATAAGTTTATCATCGACGATAAACTTTCCTTTATTTGAGGATCGGGTCATCATCTGATATTTAATGATGAGCCTTATACACGAGCTTAAAACCTTTGAATGGTATTAGGATAAGCTCGTGTCCAAGAAAACTTAATTTCTCGTTTTGAGGGTAAGTTATCGTTGCGTAGATAAACTTCCCTGTCTCTGAAGTTCGGGTCACAGACTGTGATTTGAATGTGAGCCATTGTGCATGAGCTTAAAAACGTTGAATGTTTTTAATATTAGCTCATGCCCGAGAAAACTTAATTTCTCGTTGTTGGGATAAGTTTATCATCGGCGATAAACTTTCTTTTCTTTGAAGATCGAGTTATAGTCTGTGATGTGACTATAAGTCCTGTACACGAGCTTAAAACCGTTTGAATAGTTTTAAATGTAAGCTCGTATCCGAGAAAAATTAATTTCTCGTTTTTTGAGGGTAAGTTATCGTTGAATAGATAAACTTCCCTTTCTTTGAAGTTCGGATTACAGACTGTTATTTGTATATAAGCCACTGGTAAGCTTAACCATGAATCCCCTAAGACACTTGTTTCTCCGATATCTGCTTCTTCAGCAACCAAACTCTAAGAGTGTCCTTAGTTGAACGGTATACAATGATTGGACCGCTTCGTTCTTTTGGAACATCAACCTTGGTACCTGCATTCTAATTAGGAATTTGCATGCTTTGATATGGGTTAGCGATATCTATCTTAGATGCAAGTGGGGTTTCACAGTTGTCTTTTGTTCTTCCAGAGGCGACCTGAGTGAATGAATCACTTGTCTTAGTTGGCAAACGTTTCCGTTTATAGAAAACCTTAAGTTCAGGCTTAAGTGATGTATCATCCTCTTCAATTTCCTCCCCAGTAGTCTTAGTAGAATTGGAGACTATCCTTGTTAAAGGGCACTCGTTTCCTACAAGAGTGAAATTTCTACCAGTGGGGCGCCACATTTTACCAACGGGTTTGATTTTAGCCACCCACTGGGATTTAAGTCTAGCACGGGAGTTCACCTCATTAAGTAATTTTTTGATACAAGAATCATGATTGGCTTTAAAGACACATTTCCTACATGTTTTACAAGTAGCATATTTAATGTCCGAGTAAGATCTAGGATTCCTAGATGATTGATTGATGCTCCTAGGATGTAACATGCTACGGTTAGCAGTGTTGGGTAAACTAGAAGGCATCTGATTAGGTTTGAAATTCCTATCTCTTACTTGTGTCTTTTGCTTAGCTTCCCTTAGATCAAATGTATGGCGAACGTCATTTGAACTAGTTCGAGACGTGTTCTTTGGACTATGTCTAGGGAAACTAGAGGCAATCATGTGATTAGATCTTGCAAAAGCTGTTTTAGTCACATTAGGCCTAGATAGTGGAGTGACTGTTCTAGAAAGATGAACCATATCAACTTGGGAGGCAAACCGTGGTCTCAAAGATTGAGGTCGCTCGGATCTAAATGCATTCGTTTGTCTAACATACTAAATTTGAGGCGGTTTCCCCAAGATTGATGGTTTTTCAAGGTTAATGTCCACACTAGTTCCTTTAGTTTTCCTTAATTCGTTTTTCAACGCAGCTATAGCAAGGAGCTTTTCCTGTACTTGAGGTTTTAAGGTCTCATTATCTTTGAGAAATTCATCTTGGGATGCCAACTTAGATTCTAGCAGTTAAATTTGTTTCAAAAGATTATCCTTTTCAGCTTTAGAATCTAAAACTTTTTGATCTAGTTTTCTTTCAAGAACAACGTTTGACTTTTCAGGTTTTTCAAAACATGTTTCAAATTTGTCTGTTTTCTTAGAAAATTCTAATTTGGCATCTGTTGGAAATACGTTTTACGTATTTATGAAGGATCGGTCGCTCCAACGACAATTATGTAATAGGCTCGTGATCCACTTTGTAATTGTATAGTCCATATAGCCCACATGTAGGGTGGGCTATATATATACCCCTCCTAGCATGTTAGGAGGGGGTTGGTCATTCATTCATTTACACTTTCATTAATCTAATCTTACTTTCTCTCTCTACTTTTATTCCCTCTCCTTTCTCTCTCTACACCTAATCTCCTTCTTCCCCATCTCTTCCACCAAATCCATAGATCTAATCCATCCATTTACCAAATCCTTAGAATAAGTAGGCCTTCAATTGGTATCAAGAGCCATGGTTGAATCTTAGGATTTGCATTTTTTTATCTTTTGATTTGGTGGTAAAAATCCTTTCTTTTCTAATTCTCTATCCATCTTTTCATCATTTGATCAATTTTTTTATCAATTTTTATAAATCTTATCAAATTTTTTAATAAAGTTATCTATTTTTCTTCTATCAATTTTATCTATTTTTATTTTTTTATTAGTTTTATTTTTATGTGTGTTGATTTTTTTATTGTTTTTTATAATCAATTTTTTAAATAATCAGTTTTTTTTAAAAAATTTTCGTATCAATCAGTTTTGTTTTTTGTTTATGGATCTGTAACTCATATCAGTTTTTTATTTTCTTATCAGTCACTTTTTAATATTTTTTAATCAAATTTTTTTTTTTTAATCAGTCTTCTTTTTCTTATTTGTCCTCTGGTCCAATCTGTTAACTCAGTCCAATAGTTAATCTGTCAAAATATCAGTCCAATCAGTCCAAAACCTATCAAAAGATCTGTCTTTTTCCATCCAATTTTGAGATCGAGTGCTTTCATCTTTCAGAATGAGAAAACTTTCCGAATAGTCTACATTTTCCGAATAGACCATTTTTTCAGCATAGGACAAACTTCCGAATAGACAACACTTTCCGCATGACAAAAAGTTCCGCATGACAAAAAGTTCCGCATGACACAAAGTTCCGCATGACACAAAGTTCCGCATGACACAAAGTTCCGCATGACACAAAGTTCCGCATAGACAAAGTTCCGCATAGGGAAAGTTCCGAATAGGGAAAGTTCCGAATAGGGAAAGTTCCGAATAGGGAAAGTTCCGAATAGGGAAAGTTCCGAATAGGGAAAGTTCCGAATAGGGAAAGTTCCGAATAGGGAAAGTTCCGAATAGGGAAAGTTCCGAATAGGGAAAGTTCCGAATAGGACTCTCATTTGACTCCCTCGACACACTTAACACTCTCTCAAAACCTTTAGACTTAAACAAAAAACTCGACTCACCCTCACCCTCTCGTCCCCACACACCTCACAATTCTCTCAGACTCACTCTCGAACCACCATCACACACGACACAAACAACACAGACACCCCCTCACAAACCCACAATACTCTCGACTCCAAAACCATTCTAAGTCCTGACCCAAACAGCGACTCGATTCAACACCCAAAACACACCCAAACTCACAGACCAGACTCAGACCCACATCAACACAAACACACCCTCTCGTATACCCTTACACCCTCGTCTCATTTTTTTCTAACCCACGAAACAGACTCTTGACACATCTCTCGACTCACCCACAACTTCCACACCTCTCGACAACTCCCAAGACTCCAACCCTTACCTCAAACTCAAACTACCTTCAACTCTCGACCCACCCTCAACACTCAAACTCAACTCTCCGACTCGACCACAACTCAAACTCAAGACCCACCCCTCACAGTCTCGACTCTATCTCACCCACCCACCCTCGACATACTCGACCGACCCTCACCATCACACACAACCCTTCTAAACAAGATCTCTGTCACAAGAACCAACATCATCGATCGACTCAAGACTAGATTTTTCGACAGCAGGACTCACAGAAGAAGAGAGACTCAAAAACATTAAAGAAAAGACAAAATAAACCTACCCGAGACCTTTTGTAAGATCTTGAAGCCGACCGACATGTTGATCTAGATGAAGGTTTCTGTGTTGCGATGGAGGCAGAGAGAATGATTAAGAAAGAGGCGGAGTATTTTTAACTTTAGGGTTTGGTTGGATATAGGAGAGAGAGATTGAGAGATGCAAGCTTTTGATATCTGTGTTTTTTTTTGTGAGATTGCTTCAGTCAACGAAGAGAGAAAAAGATAGGTTTAGGAGATAGGTTTTTGTGCGTGTTTGCAAGTGAGGAGAGAGAGAGAGATTAGACTGAGATTATCTAGGGGCGGAGTAAACAAGGATACAAAGAGTGGGGGCGGTGGAAGCCATGTGTTTGGCCCACGTGTTGTGGTTAGGCGGACAAAACAAGAAGCATTTTTTTTATTTTTAGTAATTTTTAAGTTGACGCTTTTTAAAAACTCATTAAATATATCCGATTTTTCAAATCAGTTTTTTTTAGTTTTCTCTTATCTTTCTTTTTTATTTTGAATATTTTTATTTTTATTTTGACTATTTTAGTTATTTTGGATATTTTTGATTATTAATTTCTATTTTGGATATTATATTTTTTAATTTTGATTATCAATTCATATTTTTAATTTTATTCAAATTTTTATTTTGAAAAATTTTATGATATTCTGAAAAATTGTTGAGGCGGTTATTCTGAAAGTTAACGTGGATAAATCCTGTGAATTTCATTTTTCTTGGTTTATCCACGATTTGTCAAGTATCGTATTGGTCTTTCGACATTTACCACGTTTATCTTTCCTCGATTTTCAATGGATTCGGTCAAATCGAACAAGGGAGAATTGCATCAAGTGCAAGCCAACGCTAGAAAAAGTGGCATCACTTCATTTCAAATGCTTCAGTATCATCTGGTCACTCTTTCAAGGATTCAAGGAAGGAGCGAATTTGTGACAATCTTTGGACAAGATCGTCATATATTCATCGACTCACTTTTCACCACTTTGACCGAACTCGCCGAGCAACTCAACCGTGAAAACTTTAATCACTCTGCATCGGCACTTGCATATAAGGATCTTGTGACACAACTCACGCCTTTCCTCCGATTCAATATCATCCAACCTGAAAGTTCAGTGATTTGCCAATCATTTCTTCGAGATACACATACTGAACTTCGAGTCTTCCGTGATACAATTCTGAAACTCATGACATCAGTCTCGTCTTCGATTTATGAAAGATCTCGACTTCAGCAAACGTATGATAATGGAGTGCAAGAATCAATGCCGCAGATGCAAGAGGAGAATGGTCATACGGTTGACAACTTGGAGCCTAACGATGGCCAGAGCACGGATTCAGAAGGACAACATGATATCAGTGGCACGTCGGGGAATGTTCACGAGATTTCTCTTGATGACACCTTACCCATTTATGACGAAGAGCCTGCAAACATGGTACAATGTGATGTTGGTTATGTATATGCTGATGATATGCCGCATATTGACCATTCTAAACCTAATTATGACAAACATGGGATGGAAAAGAGTGATAGCAATACCACTTCTGATTCATCCGATGTAAGTTATAATGGGGGAGAGATTGTTCAGAATGCTAAACATCATGATAATTGTCCTATAACTACTTCATTGTCTGCTTCTGATTCCAAGATTAGAGAGCTCGAAACGATTGTAGCTCAACAATCAAAAGATCTTGAGGATGCCAAACTTGAATTTTCTAAGAAAACGGTCAAATTTGAAACATACTTTGAAAAACTTGAAAAATCAAACGTTGTTCTTGAAAGAAAATTGGATCAAACTGTTTTAGATTCTAAAGCTGAAAAGGATAATCTTTTGAAACAAATTCAATTGCTTGAATCTAAGTTGGCATCCCAAGATAACGTGCTCAAAGAGAATGAGAATTTAAAAGCTCAAGTACAGGAAAAGGTCTTTGCTATAGCCGCGTTGAAAAACGAGTTAAGGAAAAATAGAGGACCTAGTGTGGACACTAAGCTTGAAAAACCATCAATCTTGGGGAAACCGCCTACAAATCAGTTCGTCAGACAACCGATTGTCAGACAACCTACTGCATTTAGATCCGAGCGACCACAATCCTCGAGACCGCGGTTTGCCTCCCAAGTTGATTTGGTTCATCTTATTAGACCAGTCACTCCAGCAACTAGGCCCAATGTGATCACTCCAGCTTTAGCAAGACCAAATCATATGATTGCCTCTAGTTTCCCTAAAAATACCAAGACCACGTCTAGAACTAGTTCAAATGACGTTTGCCATAAATCTGGTCTTGGGGAAGCTAAGCAAAAGACACATGCAAGAGATAGCAATGTCCAACTTAGACAGATGCCTTCTAGATTACCCAACACTGCTAACCGTAGCGTGCCATCTTCTAGGAGCATCGATCAATCATCTAGGAATTATTCAGACAATAAATATGCTACTTGTAAAACATGTAGAAAATGTGTCTTTACGGCAAATCATGATACTTGTGTCAAGAAATTACTTGATGAGGTGAACTCCCGTGCTAGAATTAAGTCCCAGTGGATAGCTAAAATCAAACCCTTTGGTAAAGTTTGGCGCCCCACTGGTAGAACTTTTACTCTTGTAGGAAACGAGTGCCCTTTAACTAGGATAGTCTCTGATTCTACGAAGACTACTAGGGAGGAAATTGCAAAGGATGATACATCACTTAAGCCTGAACTTAAGGTTTTCTATAAAAGGAAACGTTTGCCAACTAAGACAAGTGAATCATCTCCTCAGGCCACCTCTGACACAAGTAAAGCCAACCGTGAACCCCCACGTGCCTCTAAAATTGATATTGCTAACCCACGTCAAAGCATGCAAATTCCTAATGAGATTGCAGGTACCAAAGTTGATGTTCCAAAAGAACGAAGCGGTCCAATCGTTGTGTACCGTTCAACTAAGGACACTCTTAGAGTTTGGTTGCTGAAGAAGCAGATATCAGAGAAACAAATGTCTCAGGGGATTCATGGATAAGCTGCACAAGGACTTACAGTCACATAACAGACTGTAACTCGCTCATCAAAGAAAGGAAAGTTCATCCCGATGATGACTTATCCTAAAAACGAGAAATTCATTTTTCTCGGGCATGAGCTTATATCAAAAACATTCCAAGTTTTTAAGCTCATTCATTATGGTTTATCATTAAATATCAGATGGTAACCCGTTCTTCAAATAAAGGAAAGTTTATCGCCGATGATAAACTTATCCTTACAACGAGAAATTAAATTTTCTCGGACACGAGCTTACATTAAAACCATTCAAAGGTTTTAAGCTCGTGTATATGACTTACAGTTAAATGTCAGACTGTAACTCGAACTTCAAATAAAGGAAAGTTTATCCTTAATGATAAACTTATCCTCATAACGAGAAATTCAATTTTCTCGGTCATGAGCTTGTCTTAAAACATTCGAAGTTTTAAGCTCAGAAAGGAAAGTGTATCTTTTAAATAAGAGAACTTTTCTTCATAACGAGAAATTAACCTTTCTCGGTCATGAGCTTTCCGTTAAAACAGTCAAAGTTTTCAAGCTCATGAAAACGACTTCTAAGTAAATGTCAGCTTAGGACTCGTTCTTCAGATAAAAGGAAAGTTTATCGCCGATGATAAACTTATCCTTAACAACGGGAAGTTTACAACTTCTCGGACTTGAGCTCGCTTGTAAGATATTCAACATCTTAAGCTCAAGTAATTGGTTTTCAAAACTTTG
Organism: Glebionis coronaria; assembly: GCA_025667525.1. Classification (NCBI taxonomy): domain Eukaryota; kingdom Viridiplantae; phylum Streptophyta; class Magnoliopsida; order Asterales; family Asteraceae; genus Glebionis; species Glebionis coronaria. Next base: position 467,817,193 of record CM046874.1, on the reverse strand, counting down.
AACACAATTTTTCAAGAATTTCTCAAAAGATTTTTCTAAATCTTTCAAAATTGTGTGTTCAAAAATGTTTTGATAAAAAGAGCATGTCTTCTGGAATCGATAATATTTACGAACCTAGAAATGTCATTCAATAATGACACGGGGTTGTAAATAAAGTTCGAGCAGAAGTTTAAAAGATTTAAAACATGCTCCATATGGTTTGCTATTATTTCAGATAGCAACCCGCTTTTCATAATCAAGTCAAGCATTTCACCGGAAAGCTTTGACTCTACAACGAGAATTAATTTTCTCGGGGACGTGCCGAGGTGACCAACATTCGTGAACAAGAACCATGTGCTTCTTTCATATGTTGTTCTCCATTATTCAGGTCCAACCTCGTACATTGCTAATCTTGTGAATTCATTATTATATCTGATCTTTGCACATAATAAATATCTTACACTTGTGTTTAAAAGGTATTTAATTTACGTTTCAAGTACACCCTCATTAATTTGAGGGGGAGCTTGTGTAACTCATGAAGATAATTGGATTTGCATTTTTCTTCCCAAATTTTCTTAAAAGGCTATTAAATCAATTGATATTAAAAACATCGATTGGGTTAATATTTTTAATATGGGGGAGAAAATGTGATTTAATATGGGATATGATCAATCATAAATGGTTTGACTTAACGTGTTAGCTCATCCCGACATGTGCGAAATGTTTTCGAATATCGTAGCATATGTTAAGGGGGAGCAAAATGGATTTGCACTTCAAAATGGATTTCATGGTGACATACACTTACCCAAAACATCTCTTTTCACGACGATGAAGATTGTGGTGACATAAGGATGGTAGGATAGGTTAAAGTCCAATGATTTCTCTAGAACCGGAGGAATCTTCCCAAGGATATTCCATAGCTAGAAATAGTAGTCCTTAGGAAAGATGGAGAAAGATTGTGAACGTAGCTGAATGCCGACCAAGTACTTAAGTTAGCACTGGAACAATCACAACAAGGTGCTAGTTATGACGTATTGGTAAGCATTGAAGGGGTTGAAGAATGAAAAAGAATTGTAAAGATAAAGGGTGTAAAGAAAGAAGCCCTCCTTACAACTTAGGCAGAAACCGGGTCAATTCATATGCTATTGAGATCATTTTAATGATTCTTGATATTGAAGATAGACATCATGGACCCAGTGAGGCAAGGCACAACCCATCCCAGCTAACTCAGATATCTCTCAAAAGATATTTGTTTTAATCACACGGAGACAACACATTATCTATTGATTTATTCACTCCGAATAAATTGGTATTGAAAAGGTGGCACTCCTCTCCAGCCTCCGATCACTAAAAATCCAAAATGCACGATCGAGTCTAGAGCCATTTGAGATCATCAAATATCTCATTAGGACACACTTTCATATTTAATTGCTTCTTCACACACTGTGAAAAGTAAGAAAGATCTTAAGAGTCCTACGCAAAATCTTCATGATCTTGCCTGAACATCCGAGTAATACGAAAGTATTTACAATGAAGATGGAAATCCTTCTTGAGCGAATATCAAAAAGCTCATGGTAGGTGACTTGTGCGATTCTTTATGAATCAAACTTGTGATAACTGGAAAGCAACAGTGGTTTAATTCTTAAATGAATTTAAACACGTTCCAGGCCTCTACGCATTATCATATGATCTTGCCAGAACACTCAGAGTGACTCTTTATTGATCACAGTGACGAGTGGAAATCCTTCTAGTGTTAACATCAAACAGCACTTGGTAGGTAACTTGCAAGATTCTTTATGAATCAAGCTAGTGACAACTGGAAAGCAACGATGGTGCGGTTCTTAATTGAACTTCACTTGTTCCAGGAACATGAATTGACGGCTTCAAATCATGCGGATAATATTATCCAAATGATTCACTCTTTACGTTCGCAGTCAGCTTTGGACAGTCGAGTAAAGAGAACGGGTTTACCCGCGAAATCTTGTCAAGGAGGTTCTTTATTGAAACTACCTGTCACAAGTACGATATTTAATATCGTCCAACGGTCTTCACCGACCGGAGGTAAAATGCTACCGAATTAGAATGAAATGTTCAAGGCCATTTCATCCGTGTATATGGTTTGTTGCTAACTGTCTTATGCAGCGTAACAAGAAGGTGGCATTGCGGTGTATAATCCAGAAGAAGTCGTCACCACATGCTTATACTACATACACTTAGTACTTCAACAAATTCAAGAAAGTCTGAAGGTCAAGTCTTCCGCTGTATCAAACTCTGAAGCTTTCAAGAATTTAAAGGTATAAGTATGTGGAACATGAAGTCACAAAGAGGCAAATTTCACAAGTGACAAATGCACAAGGTCAAGGCAAGGAAACATGCTCAAGAACTAAAGTCAAAGATCACTTCAAGCAAATTCACAAGAACAAGATCGAAGACTCAAGCATAGATGCTAGGTTTAAGATTTTGTAAAATGGTGTGACCTCCCTTAGGGGGAGATTGTTGGAAATGTGTTTTCCCAAAGAAAGTCTCGGTCACATCATTATTAGCATTGATCACGAGCTATAGAATATTTAGAACTTTGTAACTTGGAGCGACCTCCCTTAGGGGGAGATTGTTGGAAATACGTTTTACGTATTTATGAAGGATCGGTCGCTCCAACGACAATTATGTAATAGGCTCGTGATCCACTTTGTAATTGTATAGTCCATATAGCCCACATGTAGGGTGGGCTATATATATACCCCTCCTAGCATGTTAGGAGGGGGTTGGTCATTCATTCATTTACACTTTCATTAATCTAATCTTACTTTCTCTCTCTACTTTTATTCCCTCTCCTTTCTCTCTCTACACCTAATCTCCTTCTTCCCCATCTCTTCCACCAAATCCATAGATCTAATCCATCCATTTACCAAATCCTTAGAATAAGTAGGCCTTCAGCATCCTCAATATCTTTTGATTGTTGAGCTACAATCGTTTCGAGCTCTTTAATCTTGGAATCAGAAGCAGTCAAAGAAGCAGTTATAAGACAATTATCATGATGTATAGCATTTTGAACACTTTCTCCCCCATTATGACTCACATCGGATGAATCAGAAGTGGTATTTCTATCACTCTTTTCCATCTCATGTTTGTCATAATTAGGTTCAGAATGCTCAATATGCGGCATTTCATCAACATATACATCATAAACGACATTACATTGTACCATGTTCGCAGGCTCTTCGTCATAAACGGGTATGGTGTCATCAAAAGAGATATCGTGAACATTCCCTGACGTGCCACTGGTATCATGTTGTCCTGCTGGTTCCGTGCTCTTGCCATCGTTAGGCGCCAAATTGTCAACCGTATGACCATTCTCCTCTTGCATCTGCATCATAGATTCTTGCACTCCATTATCATACGCTTGCTGAAGTCTACATCTTTCATAAATCGAAGATGAAACCGATGTCATAAATTTCAACAGTGTATCACGAAAGTCTTTAACCTCATTATGTGTGTATTGAGGAAATGACCGGCATATCCCTGAATTGTCAGACTTGATGATATTTAATTGGAGGAAAGGCGTAAGTTGTGTCACAAGAGCTTTATAAGCAAGTGCTGATGCAGAGTGATTAATGTCTTCTTTTTGAAGTTGATCAGCAAGTTGGTGCAAGTTGAGGAATAGTGAATCGATGAATGTATAATGATTTTGACCAAAGAGTGTCACAAATTCGCTTCTTCCTTGAACCCATCCAATGGTCATAAGATGTGACTGAAGTAGTCGACATAAAATTATACCACTTTCTCTAGCTATGTCTTGCATGTGATGCAAGTCTCCCTCTTGAAATTTCGAATTCAAAAACTCCATTGAATTATGATGAAAAATGATCGTGATTGTAGTTGTATTCAGAATCTTACAATTTGTGAAGAAATCGTGAAGTCGAATTTACGAGATTTTACACACCAACCAATTAATAAACAGTAAAACTTTGTCACAATCCTCGGTGTATGCATGGCTTGGAGCCAAATACAAATACTTGGAGCAAAGCATGTCTAGAAACTTCTTGTATGATCCTGCATGTATGTAGACACATTTTTGACTAGACAAATGTTGGAGGCAACTTCACTCATGATGGAGGCAAATCAACTCCCATGTGATGGTGGCAACTTCACTCTTGCCAGTGGCAAGTTGGATGTATGTTGATGGTGGCAACTTTCATGCTGAATATCTTTATTTTCTCCTTGGAAATACTTGTTCTTGCACCTGAAATTGATCTTCAAAGGCTTGTAACTTGTAAACGGGTCTTGAACTTGAATAGGATTCTTCGTACTCGTAAAATTCTTCATTTTTATGTTGTTTTATACTCCATTCCTGCGATTGGCTACACAAAGACTTGGAAACACAATTGGGCATAAATATGCACAAAAGTATCATATAATTAACCAATATACATGTACAAAAGTACGGATAGTGCTCCTAAAAACATGTTGGATTTAGGCGTTATCAAATCCCCTCACACTTAAGTTTTGCTTGCCCTCAAGCAAGAAGAAAAGAAAATTAAATCCAAAGGTACATGTATCTTTACAAAAATTTGATGCAAGTCTGCCAAGTACAAGTACAAGATAAAACTCATCGTCTTAAGCTTTTAAGGTTGAAAATTGAGATATGAAGTCAATACCCATAAAAATCTTGAAAGTCTTTTATTTCTAACTATACTACAATAATAACATATGAATTGAAGCAACATGTATCACGACTTAGCACATTGGCTAATCGATACCTTTTATTTCTTCTTCTTCCTTCAGCTTCATAACATTATAGCTCATTGGCTATTTATTTGTCTTTTTGACTTTTTTCTTTTTTTTTCTTGGCTAAAACTCCTAGCCATGGATCAACATACTTGCAAAGTTCATGTTGTATTGACAAACATGGAACTTGCAACTTTCTCCTATTTTTTTTTTCTTTATATGAGAATTTGACTTGGGTAATTTTGACACAAAAATACATCTCAAATTTTCAAAAGTTACCGATTGGATAATTTCTTAATTTATTTATATACATTGCTTGAAACTTATTATTTACGAGGGCAAAACAAGAACAATAGTTTTAAAATAGCCCAAAAATATTGCAATTAAGCATCTTTTTCTCGATTTCCCTACAACCCCCTCACACTTAAGTTTAGCATTGTCCTCAATGTGATAAAACTGAACAAAAGCAAGGGAATGAGAGAAAAAATAGAATCACGGGCATATCATGCATCATACAAGAGTCTTGTCTTCGCCTTCAACTTGCGGTACCTACAAAAAAGATAAAACACACAAAAATACGAAAACACTCTATTTTTTGTTTTTATAGGTTTCTATAAAAGCGACACATACTACACCCCCTCACACTTAAGCAAAACATGGTTAAAAATGTAGGGTGTAAGCATGAATTTATTTTAAAAAGGAAAATAACACTTAAAAATTTAAAACACACGGGTTGCCTCCCGAGAAGCGCTTATTTTATTATAGAGTCATTAGCCTGACTCGTACTTCTTTTTATTTTTCTTTATTTTTATTGAGCGGAAAGTGTTCACTCCACTCCTCATGGTATAGTTTAACACGGTGTCCATTAACAATGAAGCTTCCTCCACTCTTGTCATATAATTCAACATAACCGGACGAGTATCCATGTTTTACTATAAAAGGAGCGTACCACTTTTGTTTAAGATTGGGGGCTTTGAATTTATAGCGCATATTAAACAAGAGAACTTTATCTCCTTTCTTGAATTCTTTTCGGATTCGAAGTTTCTTGTCGTGATAAGCTTTGGTACGTGCTTTGTACAATTTCGAATTCTCATAAGCTTGGAGTCTTAATTCATCGAGTTCATGCAGTTGCAAGAATCGGTTTTCTCCAGCGATTTTGAGATTGGGATTACAGCTTCTCAATGCCCAATAAGCACGGTGCTCGATTTCGAAGGGCAAATGGCACGTTTTACCGTACAATAAACAATAAGGTGTTGTGCCAATTGGTATCTTATAAGTTGTTCTGAAAGCCCATAGAGCGTCGTCAAGTTTCCTTGACCAAACGGAAAGATTGTGCTTAACCGGTTTTTCGAGTATTCGTTTTAAGGCTATGTTGGTATTTTCAACTTGTCCACTCGTTTGCGGATGATACGCGGTTGCAAAGGGATGGGTGACTCCATAACGCTTTAAGATTTTCTCCATTTGTTTATTGCAAAAATGGGAACCTTGATCACTAATTAAAGCTTTCGGAATTGCATAGCGAGAGAAACATTTTTTTCAGAAACTTGATTACGGCTCGTGAATCGTTCGTGGGTAAAGCTTCAGCTTCGGCCCATTTGGACACGTAATTAATAGCGACTAAGATATATTCGAACTTATGGGATTTGGGAAAGGGTCCCATGAAATCAATTCCCCATACGTCAAATATCTCGCTAACTTGAATGTTGTTTTTAGGCATTTCGTCTCTTCGTGAGAGGCTACCAGTACGTTGGCAAGCATCACAAATTTCAACTAGATTATAGGCCTCTTTAAAAATTGTTGGCCAATAAAACCAGCATCGAAGACTTTTTTCGCGGTGGTTGAAGGACCATAATGTCCCCCAGTAGGGCCATGATGACATTCATCAAGGATCTTCCTTGTTTCCATGCCGTAAACACATCTCCTAATCATGCCATCGAGGAATACTTTGAAAAGATATGGATCCTCCCAGAAATAGTGTTTTAGGTCGGAAAAGAATTTACATCGTTGGTGATAGGTTAAACCTTTTCTTAGAATTCTTCCAACGAGGTAATTTGCAAAATCTGCAAACCATGGAGATTCGTCCGTAAATATTTTCATAAGAGTTTCATCGGGAAAATAATCGTCGATATCTTCATCCCTTAACTCTTTTATGTTTGGATTTTCAAGTCGCGACAAATGATCGGCTGCGACGTTTTTAGCTCCTTTCTTGTTTTGGATTTCGATGTCAAACTCTTGGAGTAGTAAAATCCATCTAATAAGACGCGACTTAGCATCTTGTTTTGAGAATAGATATTTTAACGCGGAATGATCGGTGAATACAATCGTTTTCGACAACACGAGATAGGATCGGAATTTGTCGAAAGCAAAGACTTCGGCAAGTAGTTCTTTCTCGGTGATTGTGTAGTTGAGCTACGCGCTATTTAGAGTTTTGCTTGCAAAGTGTATAGGACGGAAATGTTTTCCTTCACGTTGTCCTAATACGGCTCCTACAGCGAAATCGCTTGCATCACACATAAGTTCAAACTGTCGCGACCAATCCGGTGAAACCATGATCGGTGCATTCGTTAACTTGTCTTTAAGCTTGTCAAATGCCTCTATGCATTCTTCATTGAAATCAAAGACTATGTCTTTTTCAAGGAGTTTGGTCATCGGTCTAGCGATTTTGGAAAAATCTTTTATGAATCGGCGGCAGAATCCCGCATGACCTAGAAAGCTTCTAACGGCTTTAACGTTAGTGGGTGGTGGTAATTTGGATATCACTTCGATCTTGGCCTTGTCCACTTCTAATCTGGCTCCGGAGACTTTGTGTCCAAGCACAATTCCTTCAGTCACCATGAAGTGACAGTTCTCCCAATTGAGCACGAGATGAGCTTGTTTGCATCGGACGAGCATGCGCTCTAGATTAAAAAGGCAAGACTTGAATGAGTTTCCGAAGACTGAGAAATCATCCATGAAAACTTCCATGGATACTTTGATCATGTCTTGAAAGATTGAGATCATACACATTTGAAAAGTCTCAGGTGCATTGCAAAGACCAAAAGGCATACGCTTGTAAGCGAACATTCCGAAAGGACACGTAAAAGTCGTCTTGTCTTGATCGGATGGTTCGATGGGTATTTGAAAATATCCGGAAAAGCCATCGAGAAAATAAAAGAATTTGTTCCCCGCTAGTCTTTCCAACATTTGGTCCATGAATGGTAGAGGAAAATGATCTTTTCGTGTGGCATCATTCTATTTTTGGTAATCAATACACACACGCCAACCGGTAACGGTTCTTGTAGGAACAAGTTCGTTATTTTTGTTGGTTATAACACTCATTCCTCCTTTTTTGGAACGCAATGAATAGGACTAACCCAAGGACTATCCTCTATGTCATAGATGATTCCTGCCTCAAGGAGTTTGATGATTTCGGCTTTTACTATCTCCTTCATGTTTGGGTTAATTCGACGTTGCCTCTCAATAACAGGTTTGGCATCGTCTTCGTGATTGGTCTTGTGTTTGCAAAATTTTGGGCTAATACCTAGTATATCGGATGTTTTCCAAGCAAATGCTTCTTTGTGGTTTTTGAGCATAGAAACGAGACGTTTCTTTTCATCTTTCTCGATCTTGGCTGAGATAATCACCGGAAGGAGTGAGTCCTTCTCTAGATAAGCGTACTCGAGATGTTCGGGAAGAGGTTTCAACTCAAGATCCGTCGGTGGATCATGAATAGTTTTGTGAATTATAAAATTCGATTTCGAAGGTAAAACTTCAAACGGCTTGTTTTCCTCTTCTTCGAGAGTTACTTCGGAATCAACGGCCATGAATTCTTCGAATTTACGATCACGATCGATATCGTTAATCTTTTCTGAAGTTGTTTGGAATGGTGCGTTGTCATCAAGCAATGCGTCCAACTCTTCTTCCGTTACATCATCGATAACATCCACGCGGAAGCATGTGTCATCATTGGAATGGGAGTGTTGCATAGCTTTATCGACTAAGAATGTGACTCGATCGTCACCAACTCCAAGGTTGAGTACTTTATTCTTCACATGAATGATAGCATCGGCGGTGTGCAAGAATGGTCGTCCTAAAATGAGATGGACTTTATGGTCTTCCTCCATCAAGGATTACGAAGTCAGCAGGAAATATGAATTTGCCAACTTGAACAAGCATGTTCTCGGATATCCCAATGGGATATTGGTAGGTGTGGTTAGCCAAACTTATACTCATACTCGTAGGTTTCAAAGTATTGTTTGAAAGATTCTTGTATAATGAGTATGGTATAAGATTGATGCTTGCGCCTAGATCGGCCAAGGCGTGATATTCGATATTGTTGTTTAGGGTGCATGGTATGAGAAAGCTTCCCGGATCTCCGAGCTTTGGTGGAAGTTTGCTTTGTAAGGCTGCAGAACATTCTTCATTTAGAAACGCAGCAGATATTTGCTCCGTCTTACTATGGTTGCTCACAAGATCTTTGAGGAATTTTCCATAGTTGGGCATGCCGGTTAAGATATCAACAAGTGGAACGTTGATCTTAACTTCATTGATCATCTTAAGGAATTTGGCATTACGAGCCTCCATCTTTTCTTTTCGTAGGCGTTGAGGATACGGAATTTTTGGTTCATATGCCTTCGGTTTTTGTGTTGGAATGGGTGTGGTTTGTGTTGGTTTTGGGTTGGAAGGAGGAATGGTTTCTTCCTTCTCAGGCTCATCAGCCTCGTCTTCACTTTCATCGGCGAAAGTCGGAGCATTGGTGTTCGGGTTTTGTGGTGGATCATAACTCAGCCCACTTCTAGTGAATACGGCATTCACATGTTCACTACGGGCGGGTGGTGGGCGGTACGGTTTATCCATAGATGGTTTTGGGTTTGTTTTAGTGTTGCTTGGTAGCGAACCACTTGGTCGATTGGCTAATTGATCAGTGATTCGTCTGAGTTTGGTTTCGGGATCATTAATGGTTGCGGTGTGGTGTCTTTGTCCTCTTTCAACGTTGGCTTTGAGATCGAAGAATTGGTTCTTAATGAACGTGTTTGTCGATTTTTGAGATTCTATGAAAGCTAACAACGTTTTCTCTAGGGTCGACTCTTCGGGTTTCTTTTCGTTTGATGGACCGGCATTATCGTTCTCACGGGGTTGTGAGCTACGATTTTCATTTTTGGGATACTCACGCCATATGCCGGGATTTCTACCGTAGTAGTTACCTCGATAACCACTTCCTTGGTATCCTCCTTGGGCGTAGTTTGCTTCTTGTGGCGGTTCTCTTATTGGTGTATCATCACACGCCGTGGATGGGTGTGGTCCTCCGCAAAGAGTACATTCGCCTCGTATCTCCTTCATTTCGTCTTTGATGGTTTTGAATTGCAAGTCGAATTAGATTTGAGAGCGTCCATCTTTTCCATGAGTTTGGAATTTTCGTCACTTTCAACGAATGCAACTGTTTTCTTGAAAGGTTTGGTTCGGTTATCTTTGGACCAATCGAGTTTTAAGAGAACTCGGTCCTCGAGCAATTGATATGCTTCGTTAGGAGTCTTATAGAGAAAGAGTCCACCCGCGTCAAGGATTGCTTGCGTCGGTTCATTGAGACCATGATAAAAGATTTGGATGATGGTTCCTTTTAGTAAACCATGTCCATGACAACTACAAAGTAGGTCTTTCATTCGGTTCCACGCATCATTGAGTGTTTCTTGTGGAAGTTGGGCGAAACCTCGGATTTCTCCCATGAGTCTTTCGTACATGGCGGGTGGAAAGAAACGGCTAACAAAAGCGGTTCTCATTTGTTCCCATGTTTCAATGGTACCGGGCGTCAACTCATTATACCAAACTCTTGAATCTCCGGATAGTGATGATGGAAGAGTTTGAGTTTTATGGCGTCTCCGTCGACGTCGGCTCCATAACGGAACATGCCACATATTTCTATGAATTCGGATATGTGTTTATGCGGATCGGTCCGTGTACGGCCATCAAATTGGCGGTCTTTGATCATTGAAAGGTGATGACCTTTCACGGTAAAGTTTTCTCCAATCTCAACTTGAACAATAGCAGCATCGGGGGTAGGTGCTACTACTCGGTTGGCTGCCCACATTGATTGATCGTCGGCCATTGGAAATGGTAGATCGTTAAATGGGTTGTGACAAATCTAACATTTTCAGGTAGTGAAATATTTTCTCGTATAATATTTTGAAACTTATTTTGTGTTGGTTGACGAACACACAATTTACGGATTTAAATTTGGGCTTACGTGCATAATTTGGCGTCTTTTACGACTAAACCGGAAACCTTAGGATTACGTATTTACGTTTTTGAACTCCGTTTTTTATGAGACAATTTTTATTGGATTCGTTTTGTGACGGTGATTCATAATTTATAAAAACGTTTTTCATAAAACAACCCGAGGGCATGCAAATCAAGAAAACTAGAATCGAGAAATACCCGTAAACTAGTGAGATGGGACAAAACACTTTGTCCCACCCCACTAGCAATATGGGACGACAACTTGACACCACCACACATATGTGGCATCAAGTCTTAGCTAGCTTACAACATGTGTAAGCATATGCTTACACATTAAGCTAACCTTTCTCCACTAACAAAAAACTAGCAAGTTTTTTCATTATACCATCATTCTTACATGCAATCCACTCTAAAATCCTCTCAACTCTCCCTCTCTTGCCGTCCCAAATAAGCCAACAAACTCCATCATTGATCTTTTCTAGCCATAAACCACATGTTTACTAGTCCTATTAAGGTGTTCTCTTGAAGCCTTGATCATTTGGTGGCCATATTAACATCTTTGGAGGTGATTTGCTTGTGTCCTAGGGCTGATTTTCCAACCTATGTTCTTGATATTTGATGGTCTTGGAGATACTTGTTGTGTTCATCAAGTTCTTGCCTTCCTAAAACAAGAAATCCACTTGGATTGGTAAAGAAGATCATCCTCTACATTTTTCTCTTATTATTTTGTAAAGAACAAATGTATTTTCTTTCATTTTGTATATGTATATGATGTATATATGATGATAAAAATGTTGTGTGGGGATCAAATGTTGATAAATATGCTTAAAATGATGATAACTATAAAAAATGAAGCTAAAATCTTGACTATTTAGTTGGCTGTATAAAAACAGTAGATAACTAAACGATGAACTGATAAAATTGCATGGTTTGATCTATTTACAGTAAGTAGATGATGTTATACACATGTGAGAGTTGGCCATGCAATGGAATCAAAATAATGAGTGAGATATGATCAAAACAAGTTAGGTGGTGTAATCTGAATAAGCAGTTTTGTAGGGACTGTTAAGGCAACTTAAACTCAAAATGGGCAGTAGCTATAACTAAGTTATATGTATCACATATTATGAAGAACTTTCCATCCAAAAATGAGCTTCTAAGTCATTGTAGAACTCTAGATATGGTAAAAATGGTGAACATGAAGTTAAAAATCAGATTTTGGAAATAATGTTTATTATTATTATATAAGCACTTACATTATAATTTATAAAATATAAAAATATAAACCCACTAACTTATAAAACTTATTTATATAAATGTATAAAAGGTTAATTAAATGGGTAAATTATATAAATGGTGGTAAATATAATATTTATAAGTAATAAAAACTATAAACTTGATTTTTACGACTTTTTCGGCTATCGCCGTAAAATTAACGTTTTTCACCAAATAAAACTTAGACGACCAAACCCGTCTAATGTAAAGTTTATAAAAGTCATATACTGATGTATAGATAACTAAGACAAGTAAAAACCGATAAAACCCGAACTATAAGAATTACGGACATTTACGAGCTAACTAAACCTATTGGACTAATAATTAGACTTAATAAGATAAATACTTGTAAAAAGAGCTTATTGGGCTTAACCCATTTGGGCCCAACATGAAAAATATATATACTGATCATATAGGTATAAAATGGGTAAAAACAAGTAAAAGAACTTATAAAAGAATTTATGGACTTAAAATAGGTAAAATCGATAAAACTAGTGAACTAGTAAGACGTTACCAAAACGTAAACACTAAAATGAGTAAACGAGGATATATAAACCCACTTGATCATCATCATATGTACAAAATCATCATATGTATATTGTTATTTTGATAAAGTCATTGGACCGATTCTAAGACCGATTATTATTTATATAGGTTTCCGTGACCGAAGCACGCCCGTGGCCGATAATCCGCCTTTCATTAACAACGTGAGTTCATAGCCTCGCACTCTTTTAAATGTTTTATAAAACGATTTGTAAACCCGCGAGGGAGATAACATGCTAGATTTTTATAAAAATAGAACACAAGTAGTCCCGATTGTATGCTAAATGATATGGACCCGAATGATGCTATGACCCTATATTCGAGACTAAAAGGATTATTAGTAGTTAGGTTATGTCACTTAAAGTCCCATTAGCATGAATTGTGAACTACCGGGATTTGGTAGACGCTTATGCATTTGATAGTACTATTTGGGGACGATCACCCCAGTTCGCGCCTTGACGGTTGATCCCCGTCGTACCACATTGATTGGTAAGCGAATTTATGTATGAGAAGATTCCATAGCGTGATTTTTGTGACGACACGCTAACTTAGATGGGCAAATTGTTTGTCGGGTTCGCGGCCCGCTGTTTTCATAGTAAGGTAACAATGTCATGCGGCTAATAATAATCCTAATTCAGATAAAACATATATAAATTCAAGTACAATGTATCCTATATATGATAACGACGCTATTAACGATGAATATATTACCTATCATGGTAATATAGAGACTACGGTCTCATGGACGGTTTAAGATGTATGCTTGATTTATATATTGCCTGACTAGCAATATGAGGACTTACTTCCGATATTATACTTGTGTTCTGATTTTAAATGAATGTAAATGATTGTTTTATATAACGGTTTTCATTAAACTCTATGAATTCACTCGGCATTCGCTGATATGATTTTTGCATGTTTTCTATCTCAGGTGCTTGAAGGTAATCCGGATGGAGATCGACTCTGATGGCCCACACTTAATATTAAAAATGTTCATTCGATCTGTGTTTTGTAAACTTAATGACCTGTATAATTTGGGACCTGTTGTACGCTTTTGAAACTTTTTATCGAATGAATGTTTGTTAAACCTTGTACAACCATTTTTATGTGTTGTCTATGATTGGAGTTATTGTGCTATCCCGTAACACTCTGAAAGACCCTTCCGCTGTACCGATACGAAAAATGAGAGTGTTACAGTTTGGTACCAGAGCTCTCGTTGTAGAGAACAAAAGATTTTAAAAACCAAGGTTTTGAACAAAACTTTTCAAAATCTTTTGACAATGAACATTTGAGAAAATATTTGAAAAATCTTTTGACTATAACGGTGCCAGAGATCTCCAACGTTACCAACAAGCCCTATCGAGAAAATAAATATTTTGATATATATAATATAATTTATATATATGTATATATCATGATTTCATTATGTAATTGTTTAACTAGTATGTTATCCTAATACGAGATATATATATAAATGCAGATTGTCATGGCTGACCCTAATATTCCTGTAGAAAACCATGCTATTCCCGAACCTAATATAGAAGATGATCCTTATTTAGACTTAGTAGATTTTGATATTGATGACGTGGAGGAACCATTTGAGGATCCCGAGCCCGAGTTAGGACTAGGAGATCAGATTGCCCCTCAGGTTGACTTAGTAGAGAATGAGATTGAGAATGTGGGTAATGAGAATGTGGAGATTGAGAATGCTGATATTGAGAATGAGGATGAGATTGGGTTAGATGATTTAGATGACGAGATTGACGACGAGGATGTCGAGGAGGACGTAGGTATAGATTTTGAGGTTGATGACGATGAGGAGGCTGAGCTTATTTATCCGTATGATGTTCCAGAGGGCGAGCCTTTGCCCCCACCAGTTTGTTTGTCTGATTCTGAGGATGAGTTAACTAGGGATGAAATGTCTGAATCGTCTGAATCTGATTCTGAATCAGAGGAGGATGAGGATGACGATGCACCTGACGGTACTGATGGTATTGCTACTCGTAGACGTGAGATAGGAGAGTCGTCTAGTACTCGAGAGGCTACTCATATTGATGGTCTTGCACCATGGGCCTTGAGACGTGATCTAGATGCTTCCCGTGTTAAGAGTTGTGTGACAGAGGTTGGATTAGGTGTTGTTCAGACTCAGGTTTCTTATTTAGAGTCGAAGACAAAGGTTGACGAGAAAGAGCGAGAATTACTTAGTTTGGATTTGAGTGATGTAGAGCGTGGATTGAATGAGGCTTTTAGGAGGTTATCGGTATTGGAAAGTGGTGAGTATGCTGCTATGAAGAGAAAGGTGAATTCTATGGAGATTCAGTTGAGTGTGGCTCGTGCGATGCGTGAGAAAGCCGAAAAGGATTTGAATATATCCCACGGATGGAACAGTAGATTTTATGCCGACATGGTTGAAAGAGGAGTAATCCGTAAGCGCCCAGCTGAAGATGTGTCTAGTGATCGTCCGACGAAGATTCAGAAGACGATGGATGATGGACCATCTAGCGGTTCTCAGTAGACCAGTCTGTGTTTAGTAGTGACCTTTATATCTTTTGTGCTTTTGTAGATTTGACTGAACCGACTTGTTAGTAATAGATTTGGCACGAATTTTGAGTGTATATAGTGCTAGAACTTTGATATGGATGTACTAAGACAATACTTTTGTTTCAGATCGAATGAAATATGTATCTTGTCTTGAATTCCATATTGTGCCTTATTTGTATCTTGATTATGAATTCGATCCATGTTATATGAATCCTTTGTTGGATGAATGCTTAATACTTTGAAATTGTGAAATTATAGAACTATGCCGCCCAAGAAGGCTGTGACTGAGGATGATGTACGTAGGATTATTACGGAGCAAGTTACCGCATCTATGACTGAATTTATGGCAAATGCTAGAAATGAAGCTGGCGGTAGTGGAGCTGGCGGTAGTGGAGCTGGCGGTAGTGGAGCTGGCGGTAGTGGAATTGGCGGTACTAATGTGAATGTGAATGCTAATAATGTGAATGCTAATGCTGGAGGAAATGTAGGAGGACTTGGAACGAATGCACCTGAAGTTGGTGGCTGTACTTATGTGACGTTCATGAAGTGTGAACCTCTACCTTTTAATGGAACTGAAGGTGCTGTAGGACTAAGCCAGTGGATTGAAAAGATTGAATCGGTGTTTCGGATTAGTAAGTGTAAGGAGGAAGATAAGGTGACTTTTGCTATGGCTACTCTTAAAGGTCGTGCGTTGACTTGGTGGAACGGGAGAATTGCTTTCATGGGTCTTGATGCTGCTAATGCTACTCCTTGGGCTGAAATTAAGAAGTGGATAACTTTGGAGTTTTGTCCTCGTAGTGTGATTATTAGGTTATAACAAGAGTTGATTCATTTGAGAATGAAAGGTGTGGACATTGATAGTTACACGAACCGATTCCATGAGTTGGCCTTGCTATGTCCTCGATTGGTTGAACCCGAAGAGATCCGAATTGAGCAATATGTGAAAGGGTTGACCAGGAATATCCGGGGGGACGTGTCATCATCGAAACCACTGACCATTGATGATGCTGTTCGAATGGCTTACCAACTCATTGGACAGATAATTCAGGATAAGGAAGATGAAGCCCGTGTTGGTGAGAAAAGAAAGGGAGACGGTGAGCGTGTAGATAGAGGTGATTATAGGAAGAATTTCAATCGCCGTCAGAACAAGAGAAAGGGGAATGCAAATGCTCTTACCAACAATACACCGCGCAATGATGATAGATGTCCTAAGTGTGGCAACAAGAGGCATGCTGGCGACTGCTGGAAGTGCCGAAATTGCGGAAAGCTTGGACACAAGGTTGAAAGGTGTAAGAATGGAACCATTTGCTTCAACTGTAATGAAAAAGGTCATAGGAAATCGGAATGCCCCAAGTTGAAAGCGATTGTACCTGGAAGAAACCCCCAGGGTGGTATCTACCAACTTGGAACAATTGAGGTGAAGAAAGAGGATCCGAATGTCGTTACCGGTACGTTTTTACTCAACAATCATTATGCTGTTGCTTTATTCGATTCGGGTGCCGATAGGAGCTTTGTATCCACTAAATTTAGTGCCCTTATTGATATTGAACCTGTTGAGATAAGTACCAGTTACGAGGTGGAATTGGCTGATGGTAAATTAGTGAAAACTAATAAGCTATTAGAAGGATGCTCTCTAAATCTCTTAAACCATTCCTTTCTGATTGATTTGATGTTGATAGAATTAGGTAGTTTTGATATTATTATTGGTATGGATTGGTTGTCGTTGAACAATGCTACTATTTTATGTGGAGAGAAGAAGGTTAAGATTCCTCTTAGGAATAGGACGTTAGTAATTGATGGTAGTCGAGGTGAATCCCGTTTGAAAATCGTTTCATGTATTAAAGTCCAAAAATACATCAGGAATGGTTGTGAGTTATTCTTAGCTAAAGTGACCGGGAATGAGTCTAGGGAGAAACGATTGGAAGATGTACCTATTATTTGTGAATTTCCTGAGGTATTTCCTAAAGATTTACCCGGACTTCCACCGATAAGGCAAGTAGAGTTTCGAATCGATTTAATTCCTGGTGCTGCACCGGTGGCACGTGCGCCTTACCGATTAGCCCCTTCTGAATTAAAGGAGTTATCTGAGCAACTTAAGGAGTTGTCTGATAAAGGTTTTATTCGACCGAGCTCGTCACCTTGGGGAGCTCCAGTCTTGTTCGTTAAGAAGAAGGATGGATCTTTTCGTATGTGCATTGATTATAGGGAACTGAATAAGTTGACAATTAAGAATCGATATCCTTTACCTAGGATTGATGATTTGTTTGATCAACTGCAAGGATCTAGTGTGTATTCTAAGATAGATTTGCGGTCAGGATATCACCAACTTCGCGTCCGTGAAGAAGATATTCCTATAACTGCATTTAGAACTCGTTATGGACACTATGAATTTCAAGTCATGCCATTTGGGTTAACTAACGCACCAGCGGTTTTCATGGATTTAATGAATCGAGTGTGCAAGCCCTACTTGGATAAATTTGTGATTGTGTTTATTGACAATATTCTAATCTATTCTAAGAATGAAGATGAGCATAGAGAACATTTGAGGATTGTTTTGAAGTTGTTGAAGGATGAAAGGTTGTATGCTAAGTTTTCGAAGTGTGATTTCTGGTTAGATTCTGTGCAATTTCTTGGTCATGTGATTAACAGAGATGGAATTCATGTTGATCCTGCAAAGGTTGAAGCTATTAAGAATTGGTCTGCACCGACAACGCCAACGGAAGTGCGACAGTTCTTAGGATTGGCTGGCTATTATAGGTGATTCATTAAAGAATTCTCTTTGATAGCTAAACCCTTGACTAAGCTTACCCAGAAGAATAAACCTTTCGTTTGGGGAAGTGATGAAGATGGAGCATTTCAGACATTGAAGCAAAAATTATGTAGTGCGCCAATCTTATCATTACCCGACGGGAGTGAAGATTTTGTAGTGTATTGTGATGCATCTCTTAGAGGTTATGGAGCTGTTTTGATGCAGAGACAGAAAGTGATAGCTTATGCTTCTAGGCAATTAAGGAAGAATGAGGAGAATTATACTACTCATGATCTTGAGTTAGGAGTTGTGGTCTTTGCTCTTAGGTTGTGGAGACATTATCTGTATGGCACCAAGTGTACGGTATTCACCGATCACAAAAGCCTACAGTATATTCTCGACCAAAAGGAATTGAACATGAGGCAACGAAGATGGATAGAGTTGTTAAGTGATTATGACTGTGATATAAAATATCACCCAGGAAAAGACAATGTTGTTGCCGATGCGTTAAGTAGGAAAGATAGAGAGCCTATCAGGGTGCGTTCTCTAGTCTTGACCGTGCACAATAATTTGCCCGAGCAAATTAGAAATGCGCAAATAGAAGCTTGTAAGAAGGAGAATTTTGTTAATGAAGGGTTCCGAGGAGAAGGAGATCCTTTAGAGGTTAGAGCTGATGGAGTGAAATGTTTAAGAGGTCGTATGTGGATACCTAAGTTTGGAGGCTTAAGAGATTTGATTATGTTAGAATCCCATAAATCTAAGTATTCCATTCATCCGGGATCTGATAAGATGTACCATGATTTAAAGAAGTTGTACTGGTGGCCGAATATGAAAGCTGACATAGCTATGTATGTTCTTCAATGCTTGACTTGTGCTAGAGTTAAAGCTGAACATCAAAAACCATCAGGACTGCTTCAACAACCAAAGATTCCTGAATGGAAGTGGGAGCGAATTACGATGGACTTTATCACCAAGCTTCCTAGAACATCATCTGGAAACAATTCGATTTGGGTTATTATCGATAGACTGACCAAATCAGCACACTTCATTCCGGTTAAGGAGCAGTTCTCACTGGAGAAGCTGACTCGAATATACCTTGATAATGTTGTATGCAAGCATGGAGTGCCTGTATCGATCATTTCAGATCGAGATCCTAGATTCGCATCGAATTTTTGGAAATCTCTCCAAAGATCTTTGGAAACGAATCTCGACATGAGCACTGCTTATCACCCCCAGACTGATGGGCAGAGTGAAAGGACGATACAAACACTGGAAGATATGTTGAGAGCTTGTGTGTTAGACTTTGGTAAGAATTGGGATAAACATTTGTCGTTAGCAGAGTTTTCGTATAACAATAGTTACCATTCTAGTATTAAGGCTGCACCGTTTGAAGCTTTGTATGGTAGGAAGTGTAGATCTCCTATATGTTGGAGTGAAGTTGGGGATACCCAGCTCACGGGACCGGAACTGATCCGGGAGACTACGGAGATGATAGTTCAGATTAAGAAGAGGTTGTTGACTGCCCGTAGTAGACAGAAAAGTTACGCGGATGTGCGGCGGAAGCCAATGGAGTTTGAAGTGGGTGACCGAGTAATGTTGAAAGTATCGCCATGGAAAGGCGTTATAATATTTGGAAAACGAGGAAAATTGAATCCCCATTATATTGGACCCTTTAAGATTTTATCTAGAGTAGGTCCGGTGGCTTACAAACTAGAGTTACCCCCAGAACTTCATGGTGTTCACAACACATTCCATGTATCTAATCTGAAGAAATGTCTAGCAGTGAGTGATGAGAAAATTCCGTTAGGTAAGGTTCGAATAGATGGGAAGTTGCATTTTATCGAAGAGCCCGTAGAAGTTATGGACCGTGAGGTAAAGCAACTGAAACAAAGTCGGATACCTATTGTCAAGATCCGATGGAATTCAAAGCATGGAACGGAGTATACTTGGGAACGAGAGGATGAAATGTGGAAGAAATATCCACACCTCTTCGATTTCAATAAGAAACGGACATCCAAATGAAATGGATCACGAGGACGTTGATCCCTTTTAGGAGGAAAAGCTGTGACAAATCTAACATTTTCAGGTAGTGAAATATTTTCTCGTATAATATTTTGAAACTTATTTTGTGTTGGTTGACAAACTCACAATTTACGGATTTAAATTTGGGCTTACGTGCATAATTTGGCGTCTTTTACGACTAAACCGGAAACCTTAGGATTACGTATTTACGTTTTTGAACTCCGTTTTTGATGAGACAATTTTTATTGGATTCGTTTTGTGACGGTGATTCATAATTTATAAAAACGTTTTTCGTAAAACAACCCGAGGGCACGCAAATCGAGAAAACTAGAATCGAGAAATACCCCTAAACTAGTGAGATGGGACAAAACACTTTGTCCCACCCCACTAGCAATATGGGACGGCAACTTGACACCACCACACATATGTGGCATCAAGTCTTAGCTAGCTTACAGCATGTGTAAGCATATGCTTACACATTAAGCTAACCTTTCTCCACTAACACAAAACTAGCAAGTTGTTTCATTATACCATCATTCTTACATGCAATCCACTCTAAAATCCTCTCAACTCTCCCTCTCTTGCCGTCCCAAATAAGCCAACAAACACCATCATTGATCTTTTCTAGCCATAAACCACATGTTTACTAGTCCTATTAAGGTGTTCTCTTGAAGCCTTGATCATTTGGTGGCCATATTAACATCTTTGGAGGTGATTTGCTTGTGTCCTAGGGCTGATTTTCCAACCTATGTTCTTGATATTTGATGGTCTTGGAGAAACTTGTTGTGTTCATCAAGTTCTTGCCTTCCTAAAACAAGAAATCCACTTGGATTGGTAAAGAAGATCATCCTCTACATTTTTCTCTTATTATTTTGTAAAGAACAAATGTATTTTCTTTCATTTTATATATGTATATGATGTATATATGATGATAAAAATGTTGTGTGGGGATCAAATGTTGATAAATATGCTTAAAAATGATGATAACTATAAGAAATGAAGCTAAAATCTTGACTATTTAGTTGGCTGTATAAAAACAGTAGATAACTAAAAGATGAACTGATAAAATTGCATGGTTTGATCTATTTACAGTAAGTAGATGATGTTATACACATGTGAGAGTTGGCCATGCAATGGAATCAAAATAATGAGTGAGATATGATCAAAACAAGTTAGGTGGTGTAATCTGAATAAGCAGTTTTGTAGGGACTGTTAAGGCAACTTAAACTCAAAATGGGAAGTAGCTATATCTAAGTTATATGTATCACATATTATGAAGAACTTTCCATCCAAAAATGAGCTTCTAAGTCATTGTAGAACTCTAGATATGGTAAAAATGGTGAACATGAAGTTAAAAATCAAATTTTGGAAATAATGTTTATTATTATTATATAAGCACTCACATTATAATTTATAAAATATAAAAATATAAACCCACTAACTTATAAAACTTATTTATATAAATGTATAAAAGGTTAATTAAATGGGTAAATTATATAAATGGTGGTAAAAATAATATTTATAAGTAATAAAAACTATAAACTTGATTTTTACGACTTTTTCGGCTATCGCCGTAAAATTAACGTTTTTCACCAAATAAAACTTAGACGACCAAACCCGTCTAATGTAAAGTTTATAAAAGTCATATACTGATGTATAGATAACTAAGACAAGTAAAAACCGATAAAACCCGAACTATAAGAATTACGGACATTTACGAGCTAACTAAACCTATTGGACTAATAATTAGACTTAATAAGATAAATACTTGTAAAAAGAGCTTATTGGGCTTAACCATTTGGGCCCAACATGAAAAATATATATACTGATCATATAGGTATAAAATGGGTAAAAACAAGTAAAAGAACTTATAAAAGAATTAATGGACTTAAAATAGGTAAAATCGATAAAACTAGTGAACTAGTAAGACGTTACCAAAACGTAAACACTAAAATGAGTAAACGAGGATATATAAACCCACTTGATCATCATCATATGTACAAAATCATCATATGTATATTGTTATTTTGATAAAATTCATTGGACCGAGTCTAAGACCGATTATTATTTATATAGGTTTCCGTGACCGAAGCACGCCCGTGGCCGATAATCCGCCTTTCATTAACAACGTGAGTTCATAGCCTCGCACTCTTTTAAATGTTTTATAAAACGATTTGTAAACCCGCGAGGGAGATAACATGCTAGATTTTTATAAAAATAGAACACAAGTAGTCCCGATTGTATGCTAAATGATATGGACCCGAATGATGCTATGACCCTATATTCGAGACTAAAAGGATTATTAGTAGTTAGGTTACGTCACTTAAAGTCCCATTAGCATGAATTGTGAACTACCGGGATTTGGTAGACGCTTATGCATTTGATAGTACTATTTGGGGACGATCACCCCAGTTCGCGCCTTGACGGTTGATCCCCGTCGTACCACATTGATTGGTAAGCGAATTTATGTATGAGAAGATTCTATAGCGTGATTTTTGTGACGACACGCTAACTTAGATGGTCAAATTGTTTGTCGGGTTCGCGGCCCGCTGTTTTCATAGTAAGGTAACAATGTCATGCGGCTAATAATAATCCTAATTCAGATAAAACATATATAAATACAAATACGATGTATCCTATATATGATAACGACGCTATTAACGATGAATATATTACCTATCATGGTAATATAGAGACTACGGTCTCATGGACGGTTTAAGATGTATGCTTGATTTATATATTGCCTGACTAGCAATATGAGGACTTACTTCCGATATTATACTTGTGTTCTGATTTTAAATGAATGTAAATGATTGTTTTATATAACGGTTTTCATTAAACTCTATGAATTCACTCGGCATTCGCTGATATGATTTTTGCATGTTTTCTATCTCAGGTGCTTGAAGGTAATCCGGATGGAGATCGACTCTGATGGCCCACACTTAATATTAAAAATGTTCATTCGATCTGTGTTTTGTAAACTTAATGACCTGTATAATTTGGGACCTGTTGTACGCTTTTGAAACTTTTTATCGAATGAATGTTTGTTAAACCTTGTACAACCATTTTTATGTGTTGTCTATGATTGGAGTTATTGTGCTATCCCGTAACACTCTGAAAGACCCTTCCGCTGTACCGATACGAAAAATGAGAGTTTTACATGGGTTATAGACGACAAAGGCGTCTAAGAGATTATCAAATGGTGGGTTTTTGGTTTTTGAGATTCGGTTTTCAAAAGAAACAAAAGGTTGTTTATTGCGGTTTTTCTTTCGAGATTGGTGAATATAACGTTCGTGATCGGTGTATGGACTAAGAAATTCTTGACCGGAAGAACGTGTGTTCATTCAAGTCTTGAACGACTTTTGAAAAGGATTACAAGTAATAAAAACAAAAACAAACAAAATATAATTAATAAGAAAATAAGTAAATAGGAAATTAAATAAACCAAACAAAATAAAAACATAAATTTTTTTATTTTTTTATTGTCTAGGACCTTGCCGGCTGCAAACAGGGGTTGCCGGATGGCAAATTACCTTATGTTTATCGCTTGCTGGCGGCAGGACTACCTTGCCAGACGGTAAAGGTGGTTCTGTGATGATGTTGCCGGCGGCAGGAGGGCGTTCCCGGCGGCAAAGCTCTCCTGTCAGAAAAATTTATTTTTTTATTTTTTTTATTTTTGGGTTTGTTTGCAATGAGGACACTACAATGGGTTTCATTATAGGATGATTTTGGAACTAAGAACACAATCAAATCCCCGGCAGCGGAGCCAAAAACTTGATGCGTGATTAGTAACAAGTTTTAAATTTATAAACACGAATTACCGGATTGACTAAAAACGCACGGGCAAGTATAACCCTTTCGTTTGTGTATAGCTTTTATGTGGTAATACCAAGATCGTTCACGGGGATTTGGAAAACCTATGATTATTCTAAAATGAAACTATAATCGTTGATTGTAGCAATTGTTGACAAACAAACAATAAGTAAAACTGATGAGATAAATAATATGATTAAAAGTACACTTGGTAAAGACTAGTTTGAGCATTCGTAATGGTATGATTGTGATGACACGTTAACAAATATGATTATGCTAACTAGATGGATAATCCAATCTATTGTTTTCAAAAGCTTTAATTTCGTCAAGACCTTGGTTAAAGAAAACAAGCATTAGACTCAATCACTCAATTCAAGACTTAATCCAATTTCAACACATTCGATTCCCGGTCGTTTCACAAATTTGCCAACACCTATAATTATGTTTCTTGATAATCAAAACTTCTTAAGAAATGATCAATACAAAAGATATCCAATCATAGACAAACCGGCTACGACTTGTTGATAGAAAATAACCCTTTCGACCTATGAAATATTTACCAACAAATTAAATTTTGATAGCAATTGTCACATGAAACATAAATATAAATGGATCATAGTAAAGCTTGACATTGAATTAAACATAAATCACAATCACAACCATCATTTCATACTACAAACATCATCCTACCAAGTGTAGAATGAAACTTAGCTACTCATAACAAATAATGAAATAAACTCAGAAATAAAAGTATTATAAGTCATAATCAAGAGTCTTACAAAGTGGAAAAATGTTACTAATGATTAGGGTAATGATCCCTAAGATTTTCGTGATGATAACTTTGCTTATCGGACTCAAAAACTGACTTTTCTAACACCACCTTGTTCAAACCCGGGAATGGGAGTTTGGACAAGGATGAGAGAGTTTATTTGATGTAGTAATGAGAATATATGTGAAAGGCATATAAGGATATGTAGTTACATGACCCCAAGGGTCTTATTTATAAGCTAGGTGATGGCATGAAGTGAATGCATGGCTTGGAGCCAAAGACAAATACTTGGAGACAAAGCATGTCTAGAAACTTCTTATATGATCTTGCATGTATGTAGACACATTTTTCCTAGACAAATGTTGGAGGCAACTTCACTCATGATGGAGGCAAATCAACTCCCATGTGATGGTGGCAACTTCACTCTTGCCAGTGGCAAGTTGGATGTATGTTGTCACACCCCACCATGGCGGAAAATGGGGTGCGACGTATGGATATCATCACAACAACAGCGTGTCTATAGAGAGAACTAAATGAAATTGAAATATCATAAATGGCGACACAAATGTCGTGACAATATCTCAACAATGCAGGCGTCTAGGTAAGTAGGTAACATGCCTACCTCTTACCAAAGACATTTAAATAACACACATCAAACATATAGGTATCAAACAATTTACTAAATCAAAAGACAAAATAAAATCTAAGAGGAAAGGGATTCCTCCTAATGCAATCCTAGCAGCCTCTATACTCTAGCCACCTCTAACATCATCTTACACAACTACCTCACCTGAAAATGACACTAAAATCTGTCAACATAAAGTTGGTGAGAACATAGGTTTAAGTTATCTAGAACATCATAAGAAACCTTGACATCCGCTGTAAATAAGTTGAAGAAAAACAATTTATAGTAATGGACCATAATGCGATAATCATGCTACATGCATCCACAACCAAAACTCAATCCAAGTACCAATCACATCTACAATTCACAAAGCACACTATAAAAATCAAGAAGTATCTCGTCACACACACAAGAACACACACCACACTATCCGGATCTTTCCCACACCACCTGTGGAAGATGAACTATATCCCCGTCGAGATATCTTGCCTCCGAAGAGACGATGCACAAGTACTCAGGATAGATCGTACCCCACGCTCCAAGAACTCAGAACCAAGAACTCAGGACGGATCGTGCCCCACGCTCCACACACATCACAACTGGTCCCATAGACGCCCATACATCTATGTACCAATCCCAATCATAACACAATCAAGATTCACATATCAGAACACATATCAAAGCACATATGAGAACACATAAGCACACATGTCACACAATAACACATCTATGTCCAAACATTTATAAAAAATATAGTACCAAAACATTTCAAGAACACCACAAGTGTCATCTCCATCCCATACTAGAAAAAAAAACATTTAAAACTCGGTGAAAATAGGACTATGAACTCACCTGAATGCTTCTTCACAAGTCCTCGCACTAGCAACAAGCTAACAAACCAAAAACACGCAATCAATACATGAACCAATCACTAAGATGGCTCATCAACCTATGATGGACATCTAGCCTATTCCCACACAAATACCTCATTGATAAGCTCTAATCACCCCATTACCCTTCCTTAACAAGTCCTTAACTTGGTTAAGTTTAACAACTATCTTGTTCATATTTTACACAAAACAGTCCCAATTTTAGGTCTCAAAACTTTAAGTCAAACTTCCACTTAAACATACCCATGGTTTCTGTAAAAGGAATATTCATACCCTTACCTATGTTGGCTAACACCTCCCACTTTCCCTAACCTTAAAGCTACTGTTAAGGCCCCGATATATATATATATATATATATATATATATATATATATATATATATATATATATATATATATATATATATATATATATATATATATATATACTTTTGTCATTCCAGATTTCCTGATTTTAAACATACTAAAAGTTTGTTACAATTAAGGGGTCTTACCCTAAACCACAACCTTAGCCCAACTGCAGATACTTAACATAATATATAAACCATCTCTCATGTTCGTGAGAATATCCTAATGCAACTCTAAGTACCCCAAACAACCCAAAACTTAAAAAGAAAACAATCTGACTTCAAAACTGTTTTGACCTCCGACTGTTGTAACTTGTTTTTGACCCACTTCCCGACATCCAATTTAGTTCTCGTTTCTTTCATTGGAAAGCCACTTCAATTACCTTTTCAGGGATACTTGGATCGCATCTTGAATGTTCCTAGAACTCCCGATATGATCAAAACAATTGACTCAAAATTCTGCCCAGTTTTTAAAAACGTGTTTAATCAAATCAACCTCATTAATTAACCTTAATCCCTCTAATTACAAGCCCTAATTTATGTAATCATTATAACCCCATTAATATTACATTAATTTACTGTTTTTAAATTAACCCTAACCTAAATACATCATAAGATGATCAATTAAACTTAAAAACAATTTAATTAAAAAGGTTTAAGAAGGTTTTTACCTTTAATTCAATGGAAGATAAAAAAAACTATGAAAACCCCTAAAAAAACTCTTCTAGCCGTCGCCTATGAAGTTCTAAGAGAGAAAAATATGGTTTTTGATTTATTAGAAAACCTTATATAGTGTGTTCACAAATCCTAGTCCAAGTAGAAGCCCACTTTCCATTTTTTTCCCCTTCCTTTTCTTTTGATTCGTCCAAACTGACCCATATGGCCCAAATTTCGTTTTTTTTATATTTTATTATTAATATATGTAATAATAACATTACCTTAATTTTCCTTAATTTATTTCAGCTCCTAAAGCCTCCAAAACCTCAAAACCGTAAAACTAGTCAGTTTTTACGCGTTTTACCGTAAAAGACGTAAAATATACACTTTTATAAAAAATCTCAAATTTTGAAATAAAATTTATAACTAAGTCCTAAATGACTTAAAACCATCCCGAAAAATATCCATATGACTAATTACCTCATCCGAGACCTCTAAATTCTAAACCGTAAATCGTAAAAAAAATACTATTACTATAATTCTTATACGTATACGTAAACACCAAAATATCACCATTTTCATTTCATAGTCACCACTTGTGAGCTCATGAACACAAAATAACCGTTCCTCAATTTACTTATGAGTACTTCTATACTCATAAACGATAACCACACCAACCTCAATCTCACAAAATAAACATGTAATCACACAATCAAGTAAGCACACATAAAATAACCTAAAAGTAAGACCAAGTGACAAATCCAAAACCTAGGGTTGTCACATCACTCCCTCCTAACAGAAATCTCGTCCCGAGATTTACTCCCAAACTCAAACTTATTCTCAGCAACCAAACGAGGATACATATCTTTGATAAAACCTTCACGTTCAAACGTGAACTCAGTTTATACTAAAATAATCTCAACCAACAACACATGAGCCTTAACCGTCTGCGAGGAAACTTCTTAAAACCATAAAGTTATGTAATCAACCTAACTAAATATCGCAACTCATCAAACAAGAACTGTCTTGAAACCAAGTTAGGAGCCATCACATAACTCGACGGGTTTAAAACTGTCACCCCGATTTCGGTCTTACTCATAAATACCATTAATCAAAACTCATCAAATATAACCACGTATTCTAAGGTCTAAAGAACTCTCAAATTTCATCCCAACTCATCTCTATGTTAACCCTCCAAGTGTTCATTCCCCCAAAATACCTAAAACACAAGTTTAAACCATCTTGTCCGAAAATTAACCTTGAACTCGACACTTGTACAATTAATTCGACCAAGCTACCGACGTCCAATTACCAAACTTTCTGAATATTTGAAAAGTACGTTCCGAGTACATAATTTTAGGCTTTTGAATCACTCAAAAATCTTTAAAAACGAATAAGTTATGACCAAAACGATTTTAAACCAAAAAAAACCCGTTATTAATTACAAAATTCAAGGTCTAATTTATTTTAATTCTAGAAAATTTAAACTCTCACCCATCATATGATTAATACATGATTTTAACATATTTAAGTTAATAAGAACAAGAATTCTAACTAAAGAACAATAACTTTAGGTGATCAAAACCAAAATATTTTAAAATAAAAAGCCATGCTTATATGTTTAAAAAAAATAAAATTAAATTTATATTCCACCTTATTTCAAACACGTTTTCGACACATTACCCTCATTTTATCGACTACCAACAACTATCTTTTTACTATTTGCAAGTTCCATTTTTTTTTACCATGTAAGACTCAAAACAAAAGATATCGTTTTTCCAAAATAAATCTCCACACTCTCAATAGCTTCTACACCAAAAGTACCGTATAAACAAACACGTGAAATGAGGACTCGATAAATGCGCTACTACAGAAGTTGAAAATCCCAAAGAGAAAAGAACTAGCAAACCATCCTAAGAATACAACCGATAAGTAGAAGGGAATTATTCATAGGCATATGCATACGTACACTCAAATTCATCCAGCATATACTATAAACAAGCATGTATTAACCCTCTTTCATGCAACCATACTTAGGAATCCATTGATGTTGTGGTACTTGTATAACTATGTTGGACACCATACTTATACAAGTCCCCTTTCACCAATGCACTCCCTCCTATGATGACACTTATAAGAATTAATACTACACATAACACATCAGTCTACCAACTCAAATAATCACATAGATCCTACAACTCATATAAGCACATAATCCACAACATAACATAAGGTCCAAAATCACATGTATTAAAATAACATAGCCAATGCATGAAACAAATAAACTCGTAGTCCAGCTGAACCACCGTAGAAAAAATTCAAAATGTCTAAAGAACATGAAAACGTAATTAAACGGAATCCAACAATGACGAACGTATACGACTATAGTTCAACCCGCACTATTAAAAACTCGAAAAGAAAATAACATGTAGCTAAGTATGAACTTACTATGGTTCAATTCACACTAGTCAAAACATCGCAATAAATAACATCCAAACACATCAATTAATATAAAATGCACACATACTCCTATGACGCCTATATGCAGGGGCCCTTAAGCTATAGACTAGGCTACGTGACAAGGCAACCTAATTCTCTATAACCATTGTCTCTGATACCATTCTGTCACACCCCACCATGGCGGAATATAGGGTGCGACGTATGGATATCATCACAACAACAGCGTGTCTATAGAGAGAACTAAATGAAATTGAAATATCATAAATGGCGACACAAATGTCGTGACAATATCTCAACAATGCAGGCGTCTAGGTAAGTAGGTAACATGCCTACCTCTTACCAAAGACATTTAAATAACACAAATCAAACATATAGGTATCAAACACTAAATCAAAAGACAAAATAAAATCTAAGAGGAAAGGGATTCCTCCTAATGCAATCCTAGCAGCCTCTATACTCTAGCCACCTCGAACATCATCTTGCACAACTACCTCACCTGAAAATGACACTAAAATCTGTCAACATAAAGTTGGTCAGAACATAGGTCTAAGTTATCTAGAACATCATAAGAAACCTTGACATCCGCTGTAAATAAGTTGAAGAAAAACAATTTATAGTAATGGACCATAATGCGATAATCATGCTACATGCATCCACAACCAAAACTCAATCCAAGTACCAATCACATCTACAATTCACAAAGCACACTATAACAATCAAGAAGTATCCCGTCACACACACAAGAACACACACCACACTATCCGGATCTTTTCCACACCACCTGTGGAAGATGAACTATATCCTCGTCGAGATATCTTGCCTCCGAAGAGACGATGCACAAGTACTCAGGACGGATCGTGCCCCACGCTCCAAGAACTCAGAACCAAGAACTCATGAAGGGATCGTGCCCCACGCTCCACACACATCACAACTGGTGCCATAGACGCCCATACATCTATGTAGCAATCCCAATCATAACACAATCAAGATTCACATATCAGAACACATATCAAAGCACATATGAGAATACATAAGCACACATGTCACACAATAACACATCTATGTCCAAGCATTTATAAAAAATATAGTATCAAAACATTTTAAGAACACCACAAGTGTCATCTCCATCCCATACTAGAAAAAAAACATTTAAAACTCGGTGAAAATAGGACTATGAACTCACCTGAATGCTTCTTTACAAGTCCTCGCACTAGCAACAAGCTAACAAACCAAAAACACGCAATCAATACATGAACCAATCACTAAGATGGCTCATCAACCTATGATGGACATCTAGCCTATTCCCACACAAATACCTCATTGATAAGCTCTAATCACCCCATTACCCTTCCTTAACAAGTCCTTAACTTGGTTAAGTTTAATAACTATCCCGTTCATATTTTACACAAAACAGTCCCAATTTTAGGTCTCAAAACTTTAAGTCAAACGTCCACTTAAACATACCCATGGTTTCTGTAAAAGGAATATTCATACCCTTACCTATGTTAACACCTCCCACTTTCCCTAACCTTAAAGCTACTGTTAAGGCTCCGATATATATATATATATATACTTTTGTCATTCCAGATTTCCTGATTTTAAACATACTAAAAGTTTGTTACAATTAAGGGGTCTTACCCTAAACCACAAACTTAGACCAAGTTCAGATACTTAACACAATATATAAACCATCTCTCATGTTCGTGAGAAGATCCCAATGCGACTCTAAGTACCCCAAACAACCCAAAACTTAAAAAGAAAACAGGCTGACTTCAAAACTGTTTTGACCTCCAACTGTTGTAACCTGTTTTTGACCCACTTCCCGACCTCCAATTTAGTTCTCCTTTCTTGCATTAGAAAGCCACTTCAATTACCTTTTTAGGGATACTTGGATCGCATCTTGAATGTTCCTAGAACTCCCGATATGATCAAAACAATTGACTTAAAATTATGACCAGTTTTTAAAAACGGGTTTAATAAAATCAACCTCATTAATTAACCCTAATCCCTCTAATTACAAGCCCTAATTTATGTAATCATTATAACCCCATTAATATAAAATTAATTTACTGTTTTTAAATTAACCCTAACCTAAATCCATCATAAGATGATCAATTAAACATAAAAACAATTTAATTAAAAAGGTTTAAGAAGGTTTTTACCTTTAATTAAATGGAAGATAAAAAAAAACTATGAAAACCCCTAAAAAACTCTTCTAGCCGTCGCCTATGAAGTTCCAGGAGAGAAAAATATGGTTTTTGATTTATTAGAAAACCTTATATAGTGTGTTCACAAATCCTAGTCCAAGTAGAAGCCCACTTTCCATTTTTTTCCCCTTCCTTTTCTTTTGATTCGTCCAAACCGACCCATATGCCCCTAATTTCGTTTTTTTTATATTTTATTATTAATATAAGTATTAATAACATTTACTTAATTTTCCTTAATTTCTTTCAGCTCCTAAAGCCTCCAAAACCTCAAAACCGTAAAACTAGTCAGTTTTTACGTGTTTTACCGTAAAAGACGTAAAATATACACTTTTATAAAAAATCTCAAATTTTGAAATAAACTTTATAACTAAGTCCTAAATGACTTAAAACCATCCCGAAAAATATCCATATGACTAATTACCTCATCCGAGACCTCTAAATGCTAAACCGTAAATCGTAAAAAAAATACTATTACTATAATTCTTATACGTATACGTAAACACCAAAATATCACCATTTTCATTTCATAGTCACCACTTGTGAGCTCATGAACATGAAATAACCGTTCCTTGATTTACTTATGAGTACTTCTATACTCATAAACGATAACCACACCAACCTCAATCTCACAAAATAAACATGTAATCACACAATCAAGTAAGCACACATAAAATAACCTAAAAGTAAGACCAAGTGACAAATCCAAAACCTAGGGTTGTCACATATGTTGATGGTGGCAACTTACATGTTGAATATCTTTATTTGCTCCTTGGAAATACTTGTTCTTGCACCCGAAATTGATCTTCAAAGGCTTGTAACTTGTACACGGGTCTTGAACTTGACTAGGATTCTTCATACTCGTACAATTCTTCATTTTTATGTTGTTTTATACTCCATTCCTGTGATTGGCTACACAAAGACTTGCAAACACAATTGGGAACAAATATGCACAAAAGTAACATATAATTAACCAATATACATGTACAAAAGTACGGATAACGCTCCTAAAAATATGTTGCATTTAGGCGTTATCAACTTGTAGCAATTTTTGTCTTTTGTTCTTCATAATTTTCAGTTTTTCATTTAAGTTATTCACACCTTAGGCTGTAATTTTACCTTGAATGAATGATTTCTATATCTCTCTTATGTTGGATGACTTGGCGTTGGGTCTCCAAAAATTATTGTATGATTTATCACTTTGTGTTATTTATCATATGCCTCTATTGCAAATTGTATACATCTATGCAGGATTTCACATCTCATATATTCCCCGGTTCTTTCATTTTAGGAGAGTATGGACCAAAAGGAATATATGGACATGTTTATCAACGATTGAGTGTCTTTGTAATTCATTATCATATCCATGTCATGGTTGTCATTTGGTTTAAGACCTTGTGTTGGGTCTTGGAAAAAATTGTAATTTCTCTATATCTCCTTAGTATCTTACAAGATGCGTCATCTATTCTATCTATCTTATATAACCTTAGTTTTGTAGGTTTTCATAATCCATGTTTCTCTCGGTTCTCCCATTTAGGAGGAGTATGTACCGAGGGGAAGTATATGAAATATCATTTCATATCTAAATTTTTAATTTAAATTCTCTAAATTAAAATCTCTCTCTAAAATGTTTTTCACACTCTTCCCTTTTTATTTTCAACAAAAAGGGGGAGAAGAGAAATATAAAGCATATTTTTAAAAGTTATGTCTCGTCTAATCAGAACTTAAAAATAAGTTTATGTTTTGTTTTCAAGAAAAGGAGGAGATTGTTAATACAAATATCGCCTAAAAATGATGCTTATATTTTCAATCTTTCTTACATTTTGTTAACGACAAAACATTAAATCTATTTTTAAGCTTGTATTAAAAATAATACTAATGCTTTAGAACTGGTGTTTTTATACTTCGACTATAACTAAAAGTCTATTCTATATATACCTTACTTATGTGTTTTAGTGAAACTAACAAGCACATTAAAGATACTTGTACACACTTACAACAATATATGATCCAAAGTCAAACATAAGTCTAATGATTACTTTTTGAAAGTAAGAATCTTGGATAAAAGTTGGTATTTACGGCTGATCCAAAGTCAGTACGGACGGACCCATTTTTTCAAAAGGACGAACCCTTTCATTTGGGTTCATGGGATCCGTGGTCTATTGCCTTAGTGCCTATTGTTGAGAATCTAAACTTGTTAGATTCCCTGATCATAGATTTAAATATAATTAGGCTGTTAGATAGTCCCTTGCCTGTGCCTAGGAGGCAGGCAAGTTTCTCAAGACTCACAGAGATCCAAGTCTCTGTGAGCAACCTCAGAGGAGTCCATGTCAGAGACATTGTCAAGGAAGTTAAAGGTTACTTGAAGACATACTCATTGGCTGTGATGGATAACAGCCAAGATGTATCAGGGACTCTGAGGGGTTGAGGGTTAACATGGGTGACAATACCCTGTTAACACTCAGCACACTTTGGACATGCCATTTGTGTGTTCGAGACTATGAAGAAAAAGGAAACTGTTTTGACAACTGTTTCCTTAAAGCATAATGGAAGACTACTGAAGGTCTACGAAATTAATGGCCTATTCTATGTTATGGATTTGGTGGATTAATGTGGTTGATTGATTGATTAATATGAAGAAGATGAAGGAATTAGATGAAGGATTAGAGAGAGAAAGGAGAGAAGGGAGAGAATTGTAGAGAGAGAAAGAAAAGATGATAAATGATTAATGTGAAAATGTGAATCAACAACCCCCTCCTAACATGCTAGGAGGGGTTATATATAGCCCACCCTACATGTGGGCTATATGGACCATACATAAAGTAAATAGATCACGAGCCCATTACATAATTATCGTTGGAGCGACCGATCCTTCATAAATACGTAAAACGTATTTCCAACAATCTCCCCCTAAGGGAGGTCGCTCCAAGAAACAAAGTTCTAAATAGTCTATAACTCGTGATCTATGCTAACTAAGATGTGACCGAGACTTTGTTTCGTTCGGAACTTTGTTTCGTTCGGAACTTTGTTTCGTTCGGAACTTTGTTTCGTTCGGAACAGTTCCGAATCGGAAGATTTTGATTCGGAAGACTTCCGAATCGGAAGTGTTTGGTTCGGAAGATTTTCTTGCTTGATTCGGAACTTATTTAATGATTCGGAACTTTTAGGTTACTCGAAAAAAATGATACCAAATAGGAACTCGGAACTTTTTGACAGATTTGATGGGACTGAGATATTTGGACAAATTTGGACAAATGGACAGAAACAATGGACCAAAAACTGGACAGTATGACTGAAGGACTGATTAAAAAATTTATAAAAAACTGATTAAAAAATAAACTAAAAAAATAATAAAAAATAAAATTGATAAAACTAAAAAAAACTAAAAAAAAATTTAGAAATTGATAAACTTGATAAAAATTTAGAGATTTATAAAATTGATAAAATTGATACAAACTTTTTATAAAAAAAACTACAAAATTAAAAAAGAGAAAAAACAAAAACTTCTATAATATAAAAAAAAACACTAACTTTTTATAAAAACACAACTTTTTAAGGTTTTATATAAGAAAAATTTGATTTTTATATAAAAATTTGTAATTTTTTATCTAAAAAGTAAAAAGATTTGAAGATTTGATATGATTTAACATATAAAGACACAAACTTTTTATAAAAAATACAAACTTTTTATGATTTAAGCATGATTAAATCAAAACCCACCAAAATCAAAAAGAGATAAAACAAGAATAAACCAAACTAACCATGGCTCTTGATACCAATTGAAGGTCTACGAAATTAATGGCCTATTCTATGTTATGGATTTGGTGGATTAATGTGGTTGATTGATTGATTAATATGAAGAAGATGAAGGAATTAGATGAAGGATTAGAGAGAGAAAGGAGAGAAGGGAGAGAATTGTAGAGAGAGAAAGAAAAGATGATAAATGATTAATGTGAAAATGTGAATCAACAACCCCCTCCTAACATGCTAGGAGGGGTTATATATAGCCCACCCTACATGTGGGCTATATGGACCATACATAAAGTAAATAGATCACGAGCCCATTACATAATTATCGTTGGAGCGACCGATCCTTCATAAATACGTAAAACGTATTTCCAACAACTACCAATAATAGAAGGACATCATGTGACTGATGTGGGAACTTGTAAAAGCTTGTGTAGTCACCATCAAGTACTATTTAGGTCAATCTTGTAACACTATAAATATGATGTGTATCCATGCATTAATGTTTAACACTTTGAGATATTCATAACATTATTGCATATAACTTAGTGAATCAAACAGCTACGACTATATTCATAAGTTAGGGTTTATAGTTGTTCAAAGTGTGCACAACACATTCTCATAAAACTGTGTTATCTATAACACTTGTAATTCTTTATTATACAATAATAAGATTACGTTTGAAAAGTAATACCTTGTGTTGATTAAGTTAAGATTAGGGTTTCTTGCATTGATTAGGGACTTTCAATTGGTATCAGAGCGGTGTTTGATATTAAAACCTTTAAGAAACATCGTTCTCAGTTTTATAATCAAGATCCACCATGCTAGAAACTTCTAACCCACCACAATCACCTTCCACAAATCCATCTTCACCAAGACTCAACCCTCCTGCCAATGACGATGATCTACCCCAACTTCTTGACTCAAGAGGTGGATCACATGTCACAAGTGTACCAGTCTTTGATGAAGATGATTTTGACAGTTGGAAGAGTCAATTTCTCGTATATCTTGATGGGCTTGAACCTTTTCTTCTAGAAATTTTAGAAAATGGTCCTTATATTCCCATGGAGCTTACATCCACTGAAGAAAACCCTCTTCCCAAACCTCTCAAACAATGGACTCCAGCTGATAGGAAATTGGCAAACCAAGATAAACGTCTCAAAAGCATCATAATATCCTGTCTTCCCAAACATATCATGAAGTCTGTCATTCAGTGTCCCACAGCTAAACAAATGTGGACAGACCTCATCCTTGGCCATGAAGGACCCTCTGAAACAAGAGAGACAAAGATTCAGGCACTCAGACTTCAGTTCAATGCCTTCAAGTCACTTGAAGGTGAAAAGGTTCAGCAAACCTATACTAGGCTGAAGATTCTTCTCAATGACCTAGCAATGAATGATGTCACTATTGGTCAAGCTGAGATCAATGCCACTTTTGTCAACAGCCTTCCAAGAAAGTGGCTGAGTGATAGGTGTGTAAACACCCATCCTTTTACCACTTAATTCTGGCTAAAACGAGACCAAAACACGTATTTAATATCATTTGTTTGGAATTATGCGTGGTTTTTGTGTTTATTGTGTTTTCAGAGCCAACCGGATGAATATTGAAGAAAACATGGGATTGCACGGGTTTTACTGAAGAAAAGGACTCAAGATAAAGTCTATTGTCCAAGAGATGCAAAAGATTTGAAGTCACTGGGCCTATTCGAAGATTTATCGAAGAAAAGGACCAAAGATGGAAGATTTACATAAGTCGAAGAAACTCAAGTCTATTAAACGAAGAAATTAAAAGACGAGTTGAATTTAATCGACGACAAATCCCGAATCAGAATCGAAAACGTCAACTTATCTGAAAAGACGAGAAGACAAGAAGAACGGGAGAAAGCCCACTCACCAACCAAAAGACAAGCCTATAAATAGTCCACCCCTCACACATAGTGCCAGTTAGTTTTTAGTTTTTCTTTCTCCCCACTTTTCTCTCCTTTCTGTTTCGTAGGTATCACCAACACCACTAGGGTGTTTGGTGATTTTGATCTTTGTTTCTCAAATCTTGTAATCTTAATCTTTGTTTGATCTTGTTAAAACATTAATCATCAATACAAGTTCTTGTTTACTCTTTCCATTTCATCTTGTTCATCATCATCTTTTTATTCAAGTTTTCAAGTTTTTATTTTATTTGATTTGATCTCCAAAAGTTGTTGGGTTTTGTGTTTTGGTTGATGGGATTTGTAGTTTATGGTTAGTTGATGCTTAGTGATTAGTTTATTTAAGTTTTTGGTGAAAAACTTGGTGATTTTTGGATTAAAATTGGTTTCCTTGTTCTTCGGGTAAAACGACTATTCTTGTGTTCCCAGGTTCCGGATGAACACCAAAGTTCCGCATGAAGCACTTTAGTTAAAACTTCCGAATGAATCAAAACTTCCGAACGAACTGAAGTTCCGGATGAATAGAAAGTTCCGAATGAACTAAAGTTCCGGATGAGTAGAAAGTTCCGAATGAATGTTTGTTGTTTAAGTTCCGAATGAGTTTTTCTTAAAAAGTTCCGAATGAGTTTTATTTCCATTTCTTCTGAATAAACTTCCGGACCAAAAGTTCCGGACGAACTTCCGGATCAACAACTTCCGAAGAAAGTTCCGGATCCACTTCCGAAGGAAGTTACGAGTGAAGGTTTTTCCAAAAGTTCCGAATGAAGACTTCCGGGTGAAAAGTTCCGGATGAAAAGTTTCGAATCAAGGGTAACTTCCGAATCAGTGTTCTTTTAAGCATCTTTAATTGTTACTGTTTCTTTAATATTACTGTTTCTATTACTGTTTCTTCACTTCTATTTCATATTTAATTTTAGTTCTATTAATTGCCATTAAATTAACTGCCTTTAAATTTAGGTTTACATTTTATACATTTAAACTTTTTTAGTAGATTAGAAAATTAAAACCCCTTTTTAGTAACCAAGAACAATTATTCCACTTAAGGCCAAGATCAATTCGAGAGGATTCCGAGAGATTAATTGAACCCATAACAAAATCTATGTATCAAATGGCGCCGCTACCGGCTCTTCTCGTTAAGATCAAAAGTTTTTTGTGAGAACTTAGATTTTGGGATCCGTTCCCCGTGAACGTTACTTTTTCATAAAAATTTTCAAAAAATCCTAAAAAATATAAAATTTTCAAAAATACAAAAAAAATAAAAAAAAACATAAAAACCAAAAATATTTTTGCTTTGTTTTTATTTGTTCGTTCTTTTGCAGGTGTATGCGCACTCGATCCACGTCTTATCAAGAGCCCGAGCCTCTCGATAACTTAGACATGGCCGGTGTACAAAACAACAACAACATACCACCTCCAAACAACAATAATAACAACAACAACCTACCTTTCAACAACATGAATAATAACAACAACAATGAGCCTCTTCTGGATAATCGCCCGATGATTGAACTGCTGCAAGCTCATGTAGATGGCAACACTGATCCAATTGTTATACCACCAATTGCCGCCAACAATTTCGAGCTCAAGTCAGGCTTTATCCAGATGGTCTTTGCTCAACCATTCTTGGGGCGTACCATTGATGACCCACACGACCACATCAAGAGATTCTTACAACTCACCAACACGGTCAAATTCAATGGTGTTCCACAAGAGGTTATCAGGTTACAACTTTTTCCCTTTTCTTTAGAGGGACAAGCCCGGCATTGGCTTGCTAAGGAACCGCCACAGAGTATTCTCTCGTGGACGGATTTGGAGACTAAGTTTATCAATTACTTTTTCCCACCCTCTCGTACTACCGCTTTGCGGAATGAAATCATAAATTTTGAACAAAAGTACGATGAGTCGTTCAGTGAATCTTGGGATCGTTTTAAAGATCTTTTAAGAAAATGCCCACAACATGGTTTTACCAAAGTACATCAAATTAATACTTTTTACAATGGTTTAAGCATGAGTGACCAAGATTCACTAAACAGTGCCTCGAGGGGTAATCTTTTGGCTAAGACTTCCAATGCTGCTTGGGATATCATTGAGAATAAGTCTCGTGTGCAAACCAAGAGTGTTAGGACCAATGTCGCTAGTGCTAGCACTAGTGACAGCGACAAGCGGCTGGACAAAATCACTACGCTTCTTGAATCGCTTGTCACCCACACCGTCAGCAACAACAACAGCAACAACGCTAAAAACGCTCAAGTTAACGCTGTCAGCCAACCTTATGAGATATGCGGTGGTCCTCACTCTTACACAACTTGTACCGCCACCCAAGACTACCATGCTGAGAATGTGAATGCGGCATATGGCACCTATCCTCAACCTGCTTATCAAGCTAGACCTCAAGGTGACCGTAATTTGCTTAGCTACCGCTCCAACAACTATCTTTCTCCACCTGGTTTTCCTCCTACCAACCCAAACCAACAACAAAACCCCAACCGCCCTCCTCAACAACAACAACAACCTCGTACACCATACATCCCTCCTCACAAGCAGCAACAACCACCTCAACGTAACAACCAAGTTTACCAACAACCTGCTTATCAACCACCCGCATATAATGCTCCTCCCAACCAACCCACCACTCTTCACCAAGAAGTGGAAACTTATATGAGGACTAACGATGTGATAGTGGGAAATCTTCAGAGAGAAGTCCTCAACTTGAAAGCAGACTTGGTCAAACAAGGGAATGATTTGAGAGCCGACATGAGAAACACGTTGGATAGCCAAACTAATGATTTGAAGAACATGATGGCTAGTTTCTTCCAAGGTAATCAACCCTCTTCTTCGGGTACTCTTCCGAGTAACACCGTTGCGAATCCAAGAGGGGAGATGAAAGCAATCACCACTCGCAGTGGCAAAGGTACCAAGGAACCCGAGCTTCCTATACCTCCACCGGTGGTTGTGACTAAGGAGAACGAGTCACCTGCTCCTATTCCTCATCCTTCCCCTTCCCCAATTTCTCCACCTTTTCCTTCTACCCCTCCTCCACCCAAGGATGTGAGTGATCCTATTCTCCCAAAGCCTTCCTCTTCATCCAATATACCTTATCCATCTAGGTTGAGGAAAGAGAAGCAAAAGAGCAAGGATGATATTCAGGTTTCGAACTTTCTTAAGATGTTTAAACAACTGAATTTCAATATCTCCTTCGCTGAGGCTCTCGCTCACATGCCCAAGTATGCAAAAATGTTTAAAGATCTTCTGAGCGACAAGGAAAAGCTCCTCGATATTGCCAACACCCAACTTAATGAGAATTGCTCTGCAGTGCTCTTAAAGAAATTGCCAACCAAGCTTGGTGATCCGGGTCGTTTCTTAATCCCCTGCAATTTCCCGGGAGTAGAGAATTGCATGGCCCTAGCCAATCTAGGTGCCAGTATCAATCTTATGCCTCTAAGCGTTTGGAAGCAATTATCTCTCCTAGAGCTAGTCCCCACCAAAATGACTTTGGAATTAGCTAACCGTACGGTTGCTTATCCAGTGGGGATAGCCGAAGACGTCATTGTAGGAGTCGACAAATTCACTTTTCCTGCTGATTTCGTTGTCGTCGACTACGAGATGGACCCCCGTGTGCCATTAATTGTGGGTCGTCCATTCCTGAGGACCGGTCGCACTCTCATCGATGTTGAAGCCGGTGAGCTTATCATGAGAGTGGGTGACGATAAAGTAGTCTTCAACATGGGAAAGTTGTCTAAACAGCCTTATTCATATGAGAGTGTTAATTGTATTGACGTTCTTGATGAGGCTTGTGAAGAACACTTTAATGATGCTTGCAAAAGTATTCCTACCTCTCTTCCCAATGTTGAAACTGTTGCCTCTATTGATTCATCATTGTCTCTATTTGGAGATAGTGATTTGTTTTGGAACAATCTTGAAGACACCATGGGAGATGTGAATTTAGCTACTAATGATTCTCCCACCGATGGGGATGAAGACATGAATTTCTTTGACAATCTTCTCAACGAAGACAATCCTTCTCCTCCATCTCCCACGGTCATTGCTATCGATACTCTGACTTTGAATACGCCTCCCGTCGAAAATCCTCCGGATTTGGAACTTAAGGAGTTGCCGCCCCATCTTGAGTATGTATTCCTTGAAGAAGAGAAGAAGTCGCCAGTCATCATTGCTAAGGACCTAAAGGAAGAAGAAAAAGCCCGACTTATCACCGTGTTGAAAGATCATAAGAAGGCTATTGCTTGGAAGATTTCTGATATTCGTGAAATTGATCCTCACTTCTGCACACACAAAATTCTCATGGAGGACGACTTTAAGCCCACGATTCAAAGCCAACGAAGGGTGAATCCAAAAATCCATGAAGTCATCAAAACAGAGGTTATCAAACTTCTTGATGCGGGTATGATTTACCCTATTTCGGATTCACCATGGGTTAGTCCAATTCATTGTGTGCCCAAGAAGGGCGGAATAACCGTTTTTCCCCATGAACACAACGAGTTGATTTCCACTCGTCTCGTTACTGGGTGGAGAGTTTGTATAGACTACCGCAAACTCAATGATGCCACGAGAAAGGATCATTTCCCTCTACCTTTTATGGACCAAATGCTTGAACGTTTAGTGGGTAATGAATATTACTGCTTTCTTGATGGTTTCTCGGGTTATTTCCAAATACCCATCGATCCCCAAGATCAAGAGAAGACTACATTCACTTGTCCCTATGGCACATTTGCTTACAAAAGAATGCCTTTTGGCTTATGCAATGCCCGCGGGACTTTCCAAAGGTGCATGTTAGCTATCTTCCATGACATGGTTGAACAAACCATGGAAGTCTTCATGGATGATTTCTCGGTCTTTGGGGATTCCTTCTTTTCTTGCCTTGCCAATTTGGAACGTATGCTTAAGCGGTGCGAAGACACTCGCCTTGTTCTGAATTGGGAAAAATGCCATTTTATGGTAAAAGAAGGCATCGTGCTGGGACACAAGATTTCCAAATTCGGTCTGGAAGTAGACCGTGCTAAAGTCGACGTTATCGCCAAGTTGCCTCCACCTTCAACCGTGAAGGGTGTGAGAAGTTTTCTGGGTCATGCGGGCTTCTACCGCCGATTCATCAAAGATTTTTCTCAAATTGCTCGCCCGATGACCCACCTCTTGGAAAAAGATACTCCTTTTATCTTTTCCAAAGAGTGCCTTGAAGCCTTCAACTTGCTTAAGGATAAGCTAACTAAGGCACCCGTCTTGGTTACCCCTAATTGGGAGCTTCCCTTTGAGTTGATGTGCGATGCTAGTGATGTTGCTATTGGAGCGGTTCTGGGACAAAGAATGAATAAACACTTCCAACCAATCCATTACGCTAGCAAGACAATGACAGGGGCACAATTGCATTATACGACAACCGAAAAAGAGCTTTTAGCTGTTGTCTATGCTTTTGAAAAATTCCGCCCCTATCTTGTCCTTTCTACAACAATTGTGTATACCGATCACTCCGCGTTGAAGTACTTGTTGACAAAGCAAGATTCCAAACCAAGACTTCTTCGCTGGGTTTTGCTGCTCCAGGAGTTTAAAATCGACATTCGCGATAAAAAAGGAGCAGAAAACCTAGCCGCGGATCATCTCAGCAGACTTGAGGATCCTTACCAAGGGGATCATCCGAACAAAGAAATCAATGATTCTTTTCCCTTGGAGACCTTAATGTCTATAAATTCAAAATCTGATGAAACCCCGTGGTTTGCGGACTATGCAAACTACTTGGCGGGTGGAATTCTCAAGGAAGGGTTGACGTCTCAACAAAAGAAAAAGTTCTTCACTGACATTAAGACTTACTTTTGGGACGACCCTTACCTATTCAAACAATGTGCCGACCTGATTATCCGCCGATGTGTTGACAGACCGGCAGCGTCAGAAATCCTTGATGCTTGCCACAAAGGACCCACCGGTGGTCACTTTGGTCCCAACTACACCGCCAAAAAAGTGTTTGATTCGGGATTTTATTGGCCCTCCATATATCGTGACGCTCACGATATGGTTAAACGATGTGATGTTTGCCAAAAACAAGGCACGATCACACATAAAGACGAGATGCCTCAGAATTTCATTCAAGAGTGTGAAATATTTGATGTTTGGGGTATCGACTTTATGGGGC
This sequence comes from Glebionis coronaria, assembly GCA_025667525.1. NCBI lineage: Eukaryota > Viridiplantae > Streptophyta > Magnoliopsida > Asterales > Asteraceae > Glebionis > Glebionis coronaria. Next base: position 467,773,572 of record CM046874.1, on the reverse strand, counting down.
CATTCCCTTCTTCTAAAGGAAACAAATACATCCTTGTAGCCGTTGACTACGTTTCAAAGTGGGTTGAAGCCAAAGCTTTACCCACTAATGACGCAAGGGTGGTTTGTAACTTTTTGAAAGCTCTATTCGCTAGATTCGGTGTGCCTCGTGCCATTATTAGTGATCGTGGGACTCATTTCTGCAATGACCAATTCGCAAGAGTCATGGCTAAGTACGGTGTAAATCATCGTCTTTCCACAGCCTACCACCCACAAACTAATGGCCAGGATGAAATATCCAACTGAGGACTTAAGCGAATTCTGGAAAGAACCGTGGGAGAGCATCGTGCCTCGTGGGCTGATAAACTTGATGATGCTTTGTGGGCTTTCTGTACTGCTTACAAGACCCCGATCGGCTGTACGCCTTATCGTCTTGTGTACGGGAAAGCGTGCCACCTCCCCATTGAGTTGGAGCACAAGGCTTACTAGGTCTTGAAGTGGGCTAATTTTGATATCAACAAAGCCGGTGACCTACGCAAGATCCAACTCAATGAGCTCAATGAACTTCGGAATGAGGCTTATGAAAATTCTTTGATCTATAAGGAAAGAACTAAGCTCATTCACGACTCCAAGATCAAAAACCGAGAGTTCCATGTTGGAGACAAAGTTTTACTCTTTAACTCTCGGTTGAAAATCTTCTCGGGAAAGCTCAAATCTCGTTGGTCCGGCCCATTCACCATTGCCCAAATTTTTGCATATGGTACTCTCGAGCTCGCTCAACCTAATGGACCTAATTTTAAGGTGAATGGCCAACGAGTGAAGTTGTACTTTGGTGAGGACACCTCTCAGGAGGTGATTCCATCCCTCACCACGTTCCCCATGAACTAATTTTCGGTCGAGTCAGGCTCGTGACTCGGTTATTAAAAACAAGCGCTCCTCGGGAGGCAGCCCGAGTATGTATCCTTTTATGTTTTAACCTCCTAAGTGTAGGGGGGCTTCTATACGTGTTTGTATTTGTGTGGTGATGTGATTACAGGGATAAGTGCACTCTTGGAATCTTTGAAGAACCGTGCTCCCGTGTTATCCGAAATCCGGTTCTATCTCTCAACTATCGTGATTCAATTTTCTTCATACTCACATTTGAAATTGATCACTTTAGTCGTCTCTTCCTTAACTTGAGTTAACCAACGTGCACAATGTCATAAGTGTAGGGGAGTCTTTTCACACATGCTTAAACATTGAGGACAATGTTTATCTTAAGTGTAGGGGGGACTTCTATCGAAGTTTTAAGTGGACTTTTCCATGAAAATGCCTTCATTTAACTGGAAAATCATCTTTTTCAACATTTTTCAAATTTTTTATTAACTTTGGCCATTTAGTCGTAATTTTTAAATTTTTATCGCTGCTTTCATATGTATATATCCCGTAATAAAGTGGTGTAGCTAGTTTAGAAGTCTTTGACATATTAGGCCCGTTGCGTTTATTTTGACTCAACCCGAATAGACTTATCCAAGTTTATTCTAGCTAGTATTCTTAACCATGTAGACCTTAATTGGTTTATTAGGCTAAGTGTCCACGAGTCTCATTACTTGAGATTTTAAATTGTGGAGGACGAGAAATGATAGAGTCAATTATAAGTCGGTATTCTTGCACAAGCTCACTTGGTGTAATTATTTGCCTATTCTCCCATCACTTGCTAATAATTTATCTGCAATAAGTAAGGTCGTACGATTTGAAAAGTTACTTAGCTTCTAGCCCAAGATCGTTTAAAAGTTGCTCGGTAATGATAAGAGTTCATAGCCAAGGCATAAGTTATGAAGCGGGGCGCGAAGATTGGCGAGTCCGAAAAGGCCCTAACAAGGCATGAGGATTCCATTTTATTGCTAAAGATCCAAAGTGATGTGAAAAGCATTATTCCCAAAGTCAACATGAAGGATTAAGACTCACGACGAAAAGCAATCAACTCCCATAAAGATGATGGAGAAGTCTATCCGAAAAGACCCTAACAAGGTATGAGGATAAATAGATCCAAGTCCGAAAAGGAGGCGGATCGTTGTATCTCAAAATCCCAAATAGAGATTGAAGAAATAATCATGAAGTCGTGGTCAACAAAGTTGGAGTACCCCTCAAAAGTCTCCAAGTGAAGAAACTATGTTAACGATAAGAAGACCATTATCTCAAGCACGTCTCTCAAGATATGAAGTATGAAGTACATGCCAAATATCGGCCCGAGAAAGGTCTCAAATCGTGAACCAAGTTATGCCAAGATATGAACTTTTTGATATCCCGAGAAGCAGTTTTAAGAGATTTTGTCCTTTAGCTAACTATTGATCAAATCGTCCTACTTTGCTTTCAGCCTAAATAAACTATCGAAATAAGTCCAAAAATGCATCTTCATGATCATTCTAAGACAAAAATAAAATATAAGAGATACACCTAGGAATAAGGGAGTTTAAGCATTTAATTAAGCCATGTGTGTAAGTGTTTGATTTACTAACTTATAATAACAATGATCTCGTTTTTAAGCTTATTATGGGGAACGTGAAACTTGAGGGTGATAAATCTTCGCAACACCAAAGCCCTAATGTAAGTCATTGGTTTCTTTGCAAGTTATTTCCATCCTTTTGTTTACTTTAAAGTTTTAATTTCTCTTAGTATGTTAATTTTTGTTTAGTAGTATTTTAATAAGGCCAAGGTTGATTGATTATGAGAAAAGTGTAAATTTGCTTTATCACTAAGCATTGCATGAGGGCATGGCAATGGTTAAGTGTAGGGGATTTGATAGGTGTGTAAACACCCATCCTTTTACCACTTAATTCTGGCTAAAACGAGACCAAAACACGTATTTAATATCATTTGTTTGGAATTATGCGTGGTTTTTGTGTTTATTGTGTTTTCAGAGCCAACCGGATGAATATTGAAGAAAACATGGGATTGCACGGGTTTTACTGAAGAAAAGGACTCAAGATAAAGTCTATTGTCCAAGAGATGCAAAAGATTTGATGTCACTGGGCCTATTCGAAGATTTATCGAAGAAAAGGACCAAAGATGGAAGATTTACATAAGTCGAAGAAACTCAAGTCTATTAAACGAAGAAATTAAAAGACGAGTTGAATTTAATCGACGACAAATCCCGAATCAGAATCGAAAACGTCAACTTTTCTGAAAAGACGAGAAGACAAGAAGAACGGGAGAAATTCCACTCACCAACCAAAAGACAAGCCTATAAATAGTCCACCCCTCACACATAGTGCCAGTTAGTTTTTAGTTTTTCTTTCTCCCCACTTTTCTCTCCTTTCTGTTTCGTAGGTATCACCAACACCAATAGGGTGTTTGGTGATTTTGATCTTTGTTTCTCAAATCTTGTAATCTTAATCTTTGTTTGATCTTGTTAAAACATTAATCATCAATACAAGTTCTTGTTTAATCTTTCCATTTCATCTTGTTCATCATCATCTTTTTATTCAAGTTTTCAAGTTTTTATTTTATTTGATTTGATCTCCAAAAGTTGTTGGGTTTTGTGTTTTTGTTGATGGGATTTGTAGTTTATGGTTAGTTGATGCTTAGTGATTAGTTTATTTAAGTTTTTGGTGAAAAACATGGTGATTTTTGGATTAAAATTGGTTTCCTTGTTCTTCGGGTAAAATGACTGTTCTTGTGTTCCCAGGTTCCGGATGAACACCAAAGTTCCGCATGAAGCACTTTAGTTAAAACTTCCGAATGAATCAAAACTTCCGAACGAACTGAAGTTCCGGATGAATAGAAAGTTCCGAATGAACTAAAGTTCCGGATGAGTAGAAAGTTCCGAATGAATGTTTGTTGTTTAAGTTCCGAATGAGTTTTTCTTAAAAAGTTCCGAATGAGTTTTATTTCCATTTCTTCCGAATAAACTTCCGGACCAAAAGTTCCGGACGAACTTCCGGATCAACAACTTTCGAAGAAAGTTCCGGATCCACTTCGGAAGGAAGTTCCGAGTGAAGGTTTTTCCAAAAGTTCCGAATGAAGACTTTCGGGTGAAAAGTTCCGGATGAAAAGTTTCGGATGAAAAGTTCCGAATCAAGGGTAACTTCCGAATCAGTGTTCTTTTAAGCATCTTTAATTGTTACTGTTTCTTTAATATTACTGTTTCTATTATTGTTTCTTCACTTCTATTTCATATTTAATTTTAGTTCTATTAATTGCCATTAAATTAACTGCCTTTAAATTTAGGTTTACATTTTATACATTTAAACTTTTTTAGTAGATTAGAAAATTAAAACCCCTTTTTAGAAACCAAGAACAATTATTCCACTTAAGGCCAAGATCAATTCGAGAGGATTTCGAGAGATTAATTGAACCCATAGCAAAATCTATGTATCACTGAGCATGAATCAAACTCAGAGAGCTAACAACTCAATCAAAAATGATACCCTTGCTCAGCTCTATGGAAATTACAATTATGAAGAAGGGCTGATTGACACTATTTACAAGTCAGAGACTGAAAGATTTGTAGTCCAAGGAGCATCTTCCAAAGCATTGATCTCTGCAACACATCCTCATGACAGTGATTCTGATGTTGAAGAAGATACCCGTAGCAGCCAAGAGTTCTTGACAGACCTTAATGCAGAGTTCCATGAAAGAGCCTTGCTAGCCAACCAAAGAAGATACTTCAAAAGATCAGGAAGAGTAGGATCAGCTATTAAACCAACTGACAGGTCAAAAGAAACTTGCTTTGCCTGTGGAAAGCTTGGACATTTTCAAAAAGATTGTCCTTCCACCAAGACATCCTCACCCTCTTATCCATCATCTTCATCCAAACCTTACAAGTTCAAACAACATAATAACTCATCTCATCAATCCGATTCATCAGACACTGAGAAGAAGGATTACAAAAATAAGTACAAGGCACTTAAAGCTGAGTTAGAACAAATGAACTTGAAAATTGAAGCTCTGTCCAAGAAGAAGGGTAGTGAGAAAAAGACAGAGAAAGGGTTGGTTGCTGAAACGTATGATTGGAATGATGAACCACTGACTTCAGATGAAGAAGATACCACCAGAGTCAGGGCTTTCATGGCGATAGCTGAGGATGAACCAGCTGTTGGAAAAGGTGATGCAAGATCAGGACAATGGGTTGACATCACAATGAAAAAGAAATATCTCAAGGAATCGGTATGGTATCTAGATAGTGGCTGTTCTAGACACATGACAGGGATTCAACAATACCTGCACAGATACTCAAAGGAGCCAGGTCCCAAAGTGGTGTTTGGAGATAACTCTTCAGGTGACACAGAAGGATATGGCTCAATGAACTGCAATGGGATTACATTTACTAGGGTTGCATATGTGAATGGTCTTAAACACAATCTTATTAGCATCAGCCAATTGTGTGATGCTGACTATAAGGTTTTGTTTACTAAGACTCAGGGAACCATATTCAACAAAAACAATGATGTTGTGCTGATTGCACCTAGAAGGAGAGATGTTTATGTCATCAACATGGTTGTGTGCTCTGAAGACAGCTCAAATTGTTTTCTTGCTAAAGCCTCTGAAAGTGTCAATTGGCTGTGGCACAAAAGACTATCTCATCTCAACTTCAAGAACATCAACAAGATAGCCACACAAAACCTGGTTGCTGGTCTACCTTCGGTAATGTTTTCTAAAGACAAGACTTGTTCTGCCTGTGTCAAAGGAAAGCATCACAGGTCTTCATTCAAGACTAGGCAATCATTCTCTATTGACAAGTGCTTACATCTCCTTCACATGGATTTGTTTGGGCCTGTCAAACCTCAGACCATTAATCACAACAAATACACCTTGGTCATTGTTAATGAATTTTCAAGATACACATGGGTGTTCTTCGTCAGAAGGAAAAGTGATGCAGCTGAAACCATCATGTCCTTCATCAGACAGGTTGAAAATATGAATGATGTTAGAGTCAAAGCTCTAAGAAGTGATAATGGTAATGAATTCAAGAATCATCAACTTGAATCTTTTTGTGATGAAAAAGGGATTTCACAGAACTTCTCTTCAGCTGGCACCCCTGAACAAAATGGTGTGGCTGAAAGAAGAAACAGAACTTTGATTGAAGCAGCCAGAACTATGTTGAATGGTGCAGCCCTACCAAAGCAATTTTGGGGAGAAGCTGTTCACACTGCCTGCTACACACAAAATAGATCAATCATTGTCAAAAGACATGGTAAAACTTCCTATGAAGTTTTCAGAAAGAGGTCTCCAGATGTTAGCTATTTTCATGTGTTTGGATGTCATGTGTTCATTTATAACTACAGAGATAAACTTGGAAAGTTTGATGAAAAAGCTGATGATGGTTTCTTCTTGGGATACTCTCCAACAGCCAAAGCCTTCAGAGTATTCAACATCAGAAGACAAGAAGTAGAAGAAACCTTCCACGTTAGATTCAATGAAGATGATGAAGTCATACAGAGAACAGGAACAGAGGGTGATGAAATTGATTTTAATGAAAATGTATCTTTCCCAAGTGATGAATTCACAGAACCCAGACCTACCAGTCATCATCACTCCTTATGTCCCTGCCTTTGACCCTCTGTCTACTCATAACATAGAAGTTCCTACCTCTCAGGAACTTGATGAAGAAGAACCTCAAACCTCTGGTAGTCCTTCTCCTTCTAATGCTATTGATGACTCACCAATTCTTCAAATCCTTGAAGACTCTCCTGCTGATAATGAAATAGCACCTCTTGATATGGCTGAAGAAAACTCTGACACTGAAGTAGTCTTTGAAGAAAGCCCTCCTAGTCAGCAGGATGAAACTCAAATTGTACCAGCTGTGCCCACAAGTATACATGTCCTTGAGTCCCCAGCTCCTCAAAATAAGTGGTCAAGAGATCAACACATTCTTCTTGTCAACATTATTGGGGAACCTAATGCAGGGGTCACAACTAGACAACGAATCCAAGACTCAGAGTCAGCCTCAGCAAATGAATGTCTCTTTGCTGAATTTCTCTCACAAATTGAACCTAAAAGAGTAGCTGAAGCTCTGGTAGAAGAAGGATGGGTAGCTGCTATGCAAGAAGAGATCAATCAGTTCAAAAGGAACAAAGTATGGACACTAGTGCCAGCTCCACCTGGAAAGAATATCACAGGCACTAGATGGATCTATAGAAATAAGATGGATGAAATTGGGAACATCATCAGGAACAAGGCCAGACTGGTAGCATAGGGGTTCTCTCAGACTGAAGGAATTGATTATGATGAAACATTTGCTCCAGTTGCTAGACTTGAAGCCATCAGAATCTTCCTTGCTTATGCTGCCTATATGAACATCACTGTGTATCAGATGGATGTAAAGAGTGCATTCCTCAATGGTGATTTGGCTGAGGAAGTGTATGTTGCACAACCTGAAGGATTTGAGAACAGCGAGTTTCCCAACCATGTGTATAGACTTCACGAGGCAATGTATGGGCTGAAACAAGCTCCAAGAGCATGGTATGAAACTCTTTCCAGTTTCTTAACTGAAAATAAATTTGTCAGGGGTTCTATTGATAAAACACTCTTTACCTTCAAGGATAAGAGTGATTTCATCATTGTGCAGATTTATGTGGATGATATCATCTTTGGGTCAACAAATGTCAATCTTAGTAAACGTTTTGCTAAATTAATGACCAAGAAACATGAGATGAGTATGATGGGTGAATTAACTTACTTTTTGGGTTTTCAAATTAAACAATGTCCTAAGGGAATTTCAATTTGTCAAGAAAAGTATGTTAAGGATTTACTTAAAAAATATGACTTAGCTGATTGTGCATCAGTGAAATGCCCCATGCTTCCACCCAACAACTTGGGCCCTGATGAGTCAGGGGTCTCTGTTAATGAGACTTTATATAGAGGCATGATTGGGTCACTCATGTATCTAACAGCTAGTCGTCCAGATATCCAATTCTCCACATGTCTCTGTGCAAGGTACCAAGCTAACCCAAAAGAATCCCATCTAGTGGCTGTTAAGAGAATTTTCAGGTATCTTAAAGGAACACCATCCCTAGGCCTATGGTATCCAAAGGAATCAGGCTTTGATCTCAAGGCCTATTCAGATTCAGATTATGCTGGATGCTGTATTGACAGGAAAATCACTTCAGGGAGCTGTCAAATCCTAGGAGGAAAATTGGTTGGATGGAGTGATAAGAAGCAAAACTATGTGGCTATGTCTTCAGCTGAAGCAGAATATGTCACTACAGCCAGCTGTTGTGCTCAGGTGCTCTGGATGAAAAGTCAATTGGCTGACTATGAAATTTTGTATGACAAAGTGCCAAACTTTTGTGACAACACCAGCGCCATTGCCATATCCAACAACCCTGTTCTTCACTCTCGTACCAAACACATTGATATCAGGTATCATTTTATCAGGGATCATATAATGAAGGGAGATATTGAGCTACATTTTGTTCCCACAGAGCTGCAACTAGCTGATATCTTTACAAAGCCTTTGGCTGAACCTTCGTTCAACAGGCTAGTTGCTGAGCTAGGGATGCTCAATATCTCAAAGCCTGTGGCTTGATATTAAATGTGTTCATTAAATGATTGATTCTATATTAAATGTTTTTCACATGAAACTAGGTAGTTACTTTCTAAGTAAATGCAAAAAACATTCTCAAATATTTAATCATTTATTTTTCGAATAACGAGGAGACAAATAAGTTGTGAAAGGTCAAGGGACCCACTTGAACAGTCATTTTCTCACTTTGCATTTAATGCGGTTGAATAACTGTTTATGTAATTTGAATATATATATTGTCTCTTCTCTCTTCTCACCCACCACCATTCTCATTTCTCAAATCATTTCTCTCTCTAAGTTCTTCTCTCTCTTAACCTATCCGCCATTTTCTTTCACCTTCAACCTCGAATCCATGGCGTTTTCAGTTCCTAAAGCAGCAAATGTTAACTTCGAGATCACCGAAAGCATCCTCGCCTCCAACAACGCCATTGGATGGATTAAGGCACCCAATAGCACCTATTCAGATCTGGTCAGTTTCATGCAGAATTGTGACCTAAGTGAAGCCTTCACCAAATCCCCATCCACCTTTTACCAAGAATACCTTAGGGAATTCTGGTACTCTGCTGAGGTGGTTGATGACACCATAACATTTAGCCTTTCATGCAATGAACACCCTTTCGCCTTCTCCCTTAAAGATTTCTCAAGTGTGGTCGGATTGAAGCATGGAGATGAATGTCTGAAGGTAGTTGATAAAAAGGCTGTCAAAGAAGCCCTGGCCACACTCAAACCATGCCATGACGTAAACCCTGCCCTTACACCAGCTGAGGTCCTCTCCAAATCTCCCCTGAAGATTAAGTATTTCACTCCCATGTGGCGTGTCCTCTTCACCCACATTGTTAAATCCCTGGGAGGAATGCAGGGATCACAGGATCAGATGTCTTTCAACCATCAGGCTATTGCATATGGATTAATCTGGGGAGCTGATGTTGATGTTGGAAGCATTCTCTTCTCCAACCTTGTAGAACAGCTGAAGGGAAGGAATCAAGTCAGGGAAAAGAATATCTGCTATGTGCGCTTCCTGTCTCTGATCTTCGAAAGTCTGCTGGGAGACAACTACCACAACAATGCTTTGACTGCTCTTAAGACCTACCGCATCACAGGTGCCATCTATAAAGAAATAGGAGCTGAAGATGTCCCTATCACCGTTCATATGATGAATGTGGCCAACCAACTACCAACAGCTGAGAAGCCCTTGCTCCCTTCTTCTGAGAAGGTGAATACTTCTAGTGTGTCTGGCAAGTCTAAGTCTTTGACCTCTGGGCAGCACACTACCAAGTACAAGGCTTCTTCTGGCCAACAGCCAAAGAAGAAGAAAATCCCCTCTTCTTCCCACACCAAAGCTGTTTCTAAGGCCAAGGGAAAGAAGACTGACACCTCCTCTGGTCCAGATACTCATGTGGATTTAGATACATCTGCTGACAATCAACAGGAGTCTAGTGTCTCAAAGTCAGCTGAGACGACAGGAAACCAGCCTGATCCAGCTGATATCTCACAAGTAATCAGTGTACATTTTTAGAGGTTCACAAGCAGCCACTCTCATTTGTCTGTAGGAGAGAGTGGTGAAGTTAGGGTAATCCTCGACCCATAGAAGTCTGTCAATGCACTTAGAATCCTTTAAGACTTCTGTACACCCTGTCTTTGCACCAGGGAATGATTCATTTGTGTTTATAAAGCACCTCGATGACCCTGCACCCTCTAGACAGTAATCAGGCTAACAACAACATGAATACACTTATGTCACAACCTTGATCAGCTGTACTTCACACAGCCTCTTGGTTCCCTCCTTAAAAGAGTCCCAAAGGATTTATCCTTTCAGGGGGAGCTGAATCATCACCCTCAGCTTTCCTAGGGGCAGCGTAACAGGCGACCTTTAACCACATATGTTTCACTCTTAAAAGAGTCCCAAAGGTTCTTAACCTTTTGGGGGGCTGAATAATCACACTCAGCTTTCCTAGGGGCAGCGAATGGCGATCCATAACCAACATATGTCTCACAATCAAAAGAGTCCCAAAGGTTTTAACCTTTTGGGGGGGCGGCTGAATAATCACACTCAGCTTTCCTAGGGGCAGAGAATGGCGATCATTAACCATATTTTTTTCACACTTAAAAGAATCCCAAGGATTTATCCTTTGGAGTGGCTGAGTAATCACCCCGAGCCTCTCTGGGACAGCGAAATGGCGACCATTCCCCTTATCTTTTTTCCCTGTTACTAATTGAAACAATTTGCAGGCTGAAATTATACAGCCGGTCATCGAATCTCAGGTACAACAAGAAAAGGAGGCTGATACAATGACTCAAGACAAACCCAATGATGAAGAGCCTCTGTTAAATGCTGATGAAGAAATGCTATCATTGCAGGATTATGTCTCTGATATTGAGTCCATGCCTGAAGATGAAATCCCTGAAGGGATGTTTGAGGAGGAGGATGAAGAAGATGAGGAAGACCAGTTATCTGTCTCTCCTCCCAAAGAAATAGCTGTGTCCACACCAGCTGGCGATAAGACTCCTCCTCCAAAGGATGTTGTTGTTACTCCAAACTCTGCTACCTCAACCACAATAGTTTTCCAACGCCCAGCCTATGATCCAACAACGGAGTTTCAATTGTTTGATCATCCTGTCCAGACTAACTTTGATCTCTTACCAAGGTGGGATGATTATGCTCAGCAAAGCCTCAAAATCAAGAATCTTCAGCCTGTTCATCATCAGTCATACATTGAACGTTTATCAAGGAAGCTGGATGTAATAAAGTCTGAAATGTACAACTTCACTGTTACATTCCCTGGAATCATACAAAAGGTTGTGGCTGAGGCGGTTACTAAGCCAATACAGGATGGTGCCAGGAAAGGTGTTGCCCAAGGACTAAGTCACCTTTCTACTAGAGTGAAGGATGTCATTGACACAGAGGTCCCTGCCATGTTTCATGAACATGAGCTAACCATGCCCAGGCAATTTGATGCGGTTCGCAACAGGCAATACCGTCATGCTAATTTTATTGTCAGTCGTGTTCAGGCCAATACTAATGCAAATGGCAACCTCCTGCTGAAGATTGCCAGGGCTTCAAGGAAAAGGCAACGTGCTATGGCTGCCTCTGTTGAACAGATTGCAAGGCATTTTCAAGCACGTTCATCCAAACGTCTGCGAAGCCAGGATGAACGTGAGGGGGAGAAAGATACAACACTCAGCCTTGCATCTGCTAAACAAGGCTCATCATCAGCTAACCCCACCATTACACATGTTCCTCTCCAAGTCATCACACCTGTTATAATACCTGATGATGAGGATAATACTCAGGGGGAGCAACAAACTCAAGATGGAGCTGACTCATCAAAGTCTCTGGTTTTGGTTAACACCAGCAAGCCTGGGGACGATGATGAACCAGCTGCCAAGAAGTTAAAGTTCAATTGAAAGTCCCTAATCAATGCAAGAAACCCTAATCTTAACTTAATCAACACAAGGTATTACTTTTCAAACGTAATCTTATTATTGTATAATAAAGAATTACAAGTGTTATGGATAACACAGTTTGATGATAATGTGTTGTGCACACTTTGAACAACTATAAACCCTAACTTATGAATACAGTCGTAGCTGTTTGATTCACTAAGTTATATGCAATAATGTTATGAATATCTCAAAGTGTTAAACATTAATGCATGGATACACATCCTATTTATAGTGTTACGAGATTGACCTAAATAGTACTTGATGGTGACTACACAAGCTTTTACAAGTTCCCACATCAGTCACATGATGTCCTTCTATTCTTGGTAGTCTTCCATTATGCTTTAAGGAAACAGTTGTCAAAACAGTTTCCTTTTTCTTCATAGTCTCGAACACACAAATGGCATGTCCAAAGTGTGCTGAGTGTTAACAGGGTATTGCCACCCCTGTTAACCCTCAACCCCTCAGAGTCCCTGATACATCTTGGCTGTTATCCATCACAGCCAATGAGTATGTCTTCAAGTAATCTTTGACTTCCTTGACAATGTCTCTGACATGGACTCCTCTGAGGTTGCTCACAGAGACTTGGATCTCTGTGAGTCTTGCGAAACTTGCCTGCCTCCTAGGCACAGGCAAGGGACTATCTAACAGCCTAATTATGTTTAAATCTATGATCATGGAATCTAACAAGTTTAGATTGGCAACAATCTCCCCTATTTAAACATAAATAATGCTAGATCTAACTAAGTTAAGGTAAGTGACTTAACAGCTTCTTCTTACTCATAACAGATCTAAACAAACATACCTCATGATTTTATTAATACTTAAAGAAAAATTACAAGTACATTACATAAGTAAAATAAAAGATGAAGGTAAAAAGGGTTGTGAACATCTTCAATAGTCATCATTTTTAATCTTTTCTTCAGCTTCAGCCAAGTCCAATCTGTTATCTAGTTCATCCTGCAAAGTCTTGGCAAACTTCTTGGAATACTCTGTGTTGATCTTGAGTGACTTCTTGTGACAAAGTAGTTGAATAGTTGAAGCTAAGCACAGCTCATCTTCCCTTTGAAAAGCATACTGGCAAGCCCTGTTCATGAATGCCATTCCTCTTTCAGGCTCTGTGTATGTCTGACCATCAACTGGGCCAACAATACCATTGGGGAGGATCAAATCCCTGCGCATGCCATCATCTTGAACATCTTCAGTAACAAAAGTTTCATTAACAATTTGAGAAATTCTTCTTCTTTTGTTGCCAGTCTTTGGGGGTTCTTGTTCAAAAAGCTGCGGTGGGGGATCAATCTTAAGTTTGGCAGCTGTTTCCTTGATCAAGGTAAACTTGGCCTTAATAGTCTTCAGCAGAATGAAATTTGCCTGTCCATTTCTTTTGGCAGCTAAGGCTTCAAGTTCGAACCATTCTGATAACCCAAGTGTCTTTAGCCTGAAGTTGTCAAACACATTCATATTTCCTGGTTGGTTATCCCTCCATAAGATCATCCTTGGGGTGTTTGTGGATTTATGAATGGTGTATTTGAACTTGGTTATCTTGACAGGGGCATATCTGTTGTTCACGCAGGCGTCATAGTCAGCTTTGACTTTCCTTAGTGCCTCAGCGCGTTTTGCTTCCATTTCCCTCAACCTTTGTTTTTGATTTTCTCTTTCAGGTGGTGTCATCTTCCTCATAGTAGCTTCATTCAATTCTTTGGCTGTCTTGAGTTCATTTAATCTCTTGAATTCCTCAGCCTGTTTCTCTATTTCTTCAGGGGTTAAAGGAATCTCATTGGAAGGTGTAAAGGTTGAGAATTGGGAAAGGTCTGTGGTGGATCCTCCTGTCTCTAGCATCGCAGCTATCTTCTTGAGTTTGGTGTCTGTGTCAACCAAAACTATCTCCTTTCCTTTCTTCGAGATAGAGGACTCCACACTTATGTTTTTCAAAACATCAGCTCTTCTGATAAATGCTGTCTGAGCCTGAGTTTGAGTTGCTTTGGGGAGGGAGCTAACAGTGAACTTTAACCAAACTATCCTCAAGCATATTTCTTATCCTTCTCTACTATAATCTCTCTATTTCTCTCTGATTACTCTCTTTAACTATATACTTTTTCACTCTAGTCTTTGTGATTTAGATCTTTAACTCTTGAAGATCATCATTAACAAACCTTTCCAATATTTAATCCTTCATGTCGTAGTTGTGTGTTTGTATTAAGAGTTACCTATACATTCACCATTTTTTTACCTATACATCTAATAAAAAAAACAAGTGTGTGGCATTCTCCACGGCGAGCCGGTGAAATGTCATTCAAGAAAGCAACACTATGCCTGGTGTCGACCGAACACTTTAGCTTTTCGAGCTCCTCAATGAAAGCTCCCATCTCATTACAAACCATACTCGAATAAGAAAAAAAAAAATCCTCTTCGACTTCTTTATCAGCTTTGCATCCTCAGCAATTGACCTGTCAATATATAAGAGCATCCTATTCTTTCGCATAGTAGACTTGGAAGCCACTACAAGTTCTTAAAGACTCACTAATTCCCGACCATTGTTTAGATTTCTTTGAAATATGTGTTTGTCGGGGTGATAAAATATTTTTATAAATAGATGACAATATGGATCATTTAAATAACACGAAAAACTTTTGTTCTCGAAATAGCTTTGAAGCAACCGCTATTTTTTATACATTTGGCTGGCTCCGAATCAGTTCACAAGAATAAATTTTTAAACAAAAACGACCGAAGGAAAAACCAACAGTCAGGTGCTTTATGATGAGACTGTCACACTGAATAGCAGGCGAATGTGTTTTTCAAGAATTCGCGCAAATAGACTATCATAATTACGGTGTTGGACTCCATAATCTAATGAGCTTTTTATTTACATAAATCTATTAGGTTTCGTGCATAGACTTGTTACCTGAACATATACAGAACAAATACAATGACTGATTATATACACACCACCGTGAAAATGTAGCACCATTATATGTACATAACAACCGGGTACCGAACCGAGTTTCCATAACCAAACGAAGCTAGAATTCGGCATTTGGTCCTTCAAAAATATTAATACCATAAAATGTTAAAAAAAGTTTCACATTATGAGAAGTCATACAATATATAAATTCTATTTTCTTTATCTTTTACTATTATTTTTTATTTATGGAGCGGGAGAACATCGGACGCTTAAACTGGTGTGAAATTCTTCAAATAATGCAGAAGGCAAACCTTTGGTGAAGATATCTGCATACTGATAACGAGAAGTAACATGAAGAACGCGAACCTGACCAGCAACAACCAAATCTCGAACAAAATGAATGTCAATCTCAATGTGCTTCGTACGCTGATGCTAAACCGGATTGCAAGATAAATACACAACACTAACATTGTCACAATAAATAAGCGTAGCGGAAGACAAAGGCGTATGCAACTCACGTAGAAAGTTTCTTAACCAACAAGTCTTAGCAACGGCATTCGTAACACCCCGATATTCTGCCTCGGCACTATATCGCGATAGCGTCGGCTGACGCTTAGAGGACCATGAAAGTAAATTATTTCCAAGAAAAACACAGTAACCAGAAGTGGAGCGCCTAGTAGTAGGACAAGCAGCCCACTCTGCATTAGAGTACGCAACCAAGGAAGTAGTAGAAGAGGCGAACAACTGTAATCCATAGTCTAAAGTGCCCTGAACATATCGCAAGATCCTTTTAAGAGCTGAGAAATGAGGCTCCCGGGGATCATGCATATAAAGACAAACCTGCTGAACTGCATAAGAAATATCTGGTCTAGTAAACGTAAGATACTGAAGAGAACCTGCAAGACTCTGATATAAGGTCGGATCAAAAACTGGATCACCATCATCACCCAACTTTGACTCAGTATCAACAGGAGTCCGACTAGAATTACAACCAATCATATGCGCCCGGTCAAGTATCTCTGTCGAATATTTCCTTTGAGATAAGAATAACCCAGTAGAATCCCCGGCCACGGAAATACCCAGAAAATAACTCAGAGAACCCAAATCAGTCATAGAGAATTCATGATGTAAAGAAGTAATAATCCATTGTAACAAAGTCTCAGAAGAAGCTGTGAGGACAATATCATCAACATATAATAACAAATAAGTAGTATCCATACCCTGTCGATATATAAATAAAGATGAGTCACAACGACTAGGATGAAACCCAAAACGAGTAATATAAGATGCAAAACGTTGAAACCAAGCTCTAGGGGTCTGCTTGAGTCCATAGAGAGATCGCTGTAATAAACACACATAATCAGGATGCACAGAATCACGAAAACCGGGAGGCTGGTGCATATAAACAGTCTCAGATAAATCACCATGTAAAAAGGCATTCTTGACATCAAGCTGATGAATCGGCCAATGTCGAGAAGTAGCCAAACTAAGTACAGTCTGAATAGTACCCGGTTTAACAGCTGGACTAAATTTCTCGTCAACGTCAACCACCTCTATTTGTGTACTACCATTCACCACAAGGCGAGCCGTGTAAAGAATAAGCCTACCATCGGCTAGATACTTATGGCGAAAAAGCCACATACAACGGACAATATTGGTGTCCGTGGGGCGTGGTACTAAAATCCAAGTGTTATTTTTAAGAAGTGCATTATATTCATCATGCATAGCATTCTGCCAATTTGGATCATTAAACGCGTCACGATATGATTTTGGAACAGGTGATACCGAAGACACAAGAAAATTAGGACGCTGAGTAGGACGGTTAGACCCGACACGAAAACGTGTGACCATAGGATGAACTGACATAGGGTTCGGGTTTTGAGGTGGACCAGGATTAACAAGGGGTGAGGTTGTAGTTGACAGTGTAGTACTGGTGGGTGGTGCCGTAGTAGGTAATCGGTCGATAGTTTGTTGGGACGCGGAAGCTGTTGGGACCAAAGTGACGTCATTTGATTGTTGAGCTGAAGAGATATAGGTGGGTTGGGATGAGTCCTCATGATGGTATACGGGAGAAGGTGAAACATGTGTTTGTGTAATTCGAGTGGTAGGTGCCACAAGGGGCATATTTATATCGGGCGAGTCTTCCAAAAGGCATATGTGGGAGGCGATTTTGGTGTAGTAGATTTATATTGGAAAATAGTTTCATCAAACGTGACGTGGCGAGAAATAATGATTTTATTGGTGTGTAATTCAAGACACCGATACCCACGATTATTGGAGGTGTGTCCCAAAAAGATGGAAGGTGTGGCTCGGGACTCAAGCTTATGAGAGGGATAAAGGTGAGGATAACATAAACACCCGAAGGTACGTAACAAGCTATAGTCTGGGGTTTTTCCAAACAAACGAGTGTAAGGAAATTCATTGGAATCGCGGTGGAAGGCAAAAATTTTATTAAGTGGATAGCCATATTTAAGGCTTCAACCCAAAAAGTTTATGGTAGATTTGCTTGAAAGAGTAAAGTTCTTATAAGGTTATTGATGGTGCGAATCATGTTTTTGGATTTGCCGTTTTGTTGGGATGTTTTTGGACATGAAAAACGAATTGAATGCCATTGTTTGAAAACAGTGTATGTAAGTTACGGTTGTCGAATTCACCACCATGATCACACTAGAATGACCGAATTTCACACTTAAACTGAGTACGAACATATGTATGAAACATGAAAAATTTAGACAAAACATCAGATTTATTAGCTAATGGATAAACCCATACATAATGCGAATAATGATCCATAAACAATACATACTATTTAAAACCTGAAATGCTCGGAATGGGTGAAGTCCACACATCCAAGTGGATAATATCAAAACAAGAATTAACTATAGTATCAAAACTGACAAATGGAAGCCTCACATGTTTGCCAAGTTGACATGCATGGCAAACAACGGGAGCTTTCTCTTTATTACACGAAATAAAGTTATTAGAGACAAGACGACGAAACACTTCACTTCCCGGATGTCCAAGACGTTGGTGCCACGTATGCTGACTAACAAGAAAAGCTTGAGGAATAGTAGAAGGAGTCATGACTGGGTAAAGATATCATGTGCTATCACATCAGAGGAGCACCGGTCGAGTCATGAAGTCCTTAACAGAAAAACCAAAAGCGTCAAACTCAACAGTGCAATTATTGTCACGAACAAATTGACGAACATAAATGATGTTTTTGACAATATTGGGTGTAATGAGAACATTATTTAGACGAAGAGATCTAGACGGAGTTGGCAAAATGCTCTAGCTCGTATTGGTGGCGGGTATAGAATGATTGTTACCAACCGAGACAAACGGATAAACACACTTATTAAAAATATCAATAAGATTAGTAACAGAAGAATTAAGGTGAGAACTTGCACCTGTATCCATGTTCCATGAACCAGTAGTTGGATCATGTAATGCCCTGACAATAAATGCTTGTGGTAAAATAGTCTCTTGCCCTGAGGTAACCGTAGATCCCACTAATCCTATAGGGGAAGCGTGTTCGGCAGAATAAGGTGAAGGGGCATGTGGATGTCATGGGGTCGGAGCATATGTTTGGACAGGATTAACTAAAGGTTGGTTAGCCGAATGTCCATAACTTGTGGTGCCCAGAAATCCAAAACCTAGTGGTGGGTAAGTAATTGGGCCATAATATTGGGCCGTAGGGTAGTATATTGGTCTAGGAGTGGCATGAAAAGCCACTGGGTTGACATTAGATGTAGTTAAAGTAGTGGAAGTGTTGACACACTTAATATTATTAACCTTAGGTGTCAAACCCGATTTATTTAGCAACATGGTCAACATCTCTTCTATATTACTAGAGCTAGACATATTCACCCCACGAGAATCCCTTGTCCCACGATTATCACCAGTACCACGAGTGGAGTGAGTCGGATCATGCACAAAACGACACTCGTTACCAAAACGACATGTACCCCTAGCAAAATCATAGAACGGTCTCCACGACTTCTCTTGAAAAGTTGAAGAACGACGAGAATTACCTGTGTCAGCCATAAGAATCATAGGGGAAGATGACGAAGAGTCCACGGGTAAGGCAAGAGACTTGGACTTCAAACGCATCTCCTCTGTGATTAACATAGAGCGAGCGGTCTTGAGATCAGGAAAGGTTTCCTTATGATGCATAATGCCACACACTTGATCGTATTTATCGGGAAGACCTTCGAGGGCATAATGAAAAACATCTTCATCGTTAACAGGAGAACCAAGGCTCATGAGAATGGTAACAATCGACTCAATCTTTTGAAAATAGTATTTCATGCTAAGATCACCAAATTTAACGTATCACCACTCCGCTTTCAAGGCATTGGTTCGTGACCTTTTGTTGTCTTTGACAATGCCGGAGATAAGATCCCAAGCCTCTTTTGCGGATTTTGGGCGGTTCACTACTAATCTTGCTTGAAGCTGGTCCGAAAGGGTTAAAAAGATCCACGAGAGAACGATCTTGTCAACTTTTAGTTCTTCCGATGTGAGGGGAACAGGGTACTTGAAAAAGCTTCTCATGTAGAGCCATGAATGTACTTAGACACTTCATAGCTATAGCAAAGCTGGTCAAAAAAGAATTCCCATGAACCATAATTCCAATTTTCCAAATCAAGCTTAACTGAGACACGCGTGAGGAGATGATGATGGGTGACTAATGATAGTTTTTCGTACATAAGGGTAACGGGGGCATCCGAACCAGTCATGATAATTGAGCAGGGTGAAGTGGATATGTAAGACGTAAGGTTTGAGAGGGTTTTAGGTTTTGTAAGAAACATTAAAACATTAAGATATAAGTTGTGACCTAACCACAAGCAACGACTGTGACCAAAGCACAAATCACAATACAAAGGATTCGATACCTAAGATCGAATCATCGAAACCAGAAACATAAAAGAAAAAAAACAAGGTTGTTTGTTGATTGGAAGGGAGATTGGGAAATTAGGGTTTAGGATCGGTTAATGGATGTGATACCATGCGGGGTTGAATAATTCATATATCACAATCAATAACATACGGTTACAATATATAGGGTTACAAGAACATTCTAGAGTCGGGCTTTAGCCCAATAAAAATAATAATACAGTAGACAATATAACCTCAGGCTAACAAGCCAATGATGTATAAATCATCATGACATATCATTTTATGGAAGAATTTTTTGCCTGTGCAATGTAGAAATTTACACTTACGTTTTTTATGCATCGCAACATAAAAGTGGATTATATCTGCTTTGCAAAAAATTTCTACGTAATAAACACCTACTACCAATAGTTTCTTAGGCGGAGTACGACAACCTCTTTATGTGACTTTGAAATTTTTTGTCTCGTCATCTTTTTTTTTCCGACGACTTAGTGCGACCTATTTGCCCCAACAAGGCGACCAAGTTGAAAAAAAATTATTTTTTTTCAAAAAATAAAAATGTTACATTTAATAAAAAAACATTACATTTAATTAAAAAAATTACATAATATTTCAAATAAAAAAACATTACAATAAAAAAATATTACAATAAAAAACATTACAATAATACTAGTAATTTAAGGTGTACGTTTCTTTTATTACGTCTTTTATTTGTTGCAAGGCTTGTTGGTGGATTAGAGGCAAATTGAGGTTGATTTCTGTGTGGTAGAACAATAAGTCCTTATCCCGTTTCTTTTTTTCCAGCAAACTCAATTTCTCGACGCTTTAATTCGAGCTCTTTTCTTTTCAAGGCCGCTGCTTCCCCTTGAGCTGCCTCCTGCAAATCCAACTCCCGTTACTTGAAGGTAAAGTATTCATCTTGTTGCTCCTTATTTCCCCAACTAATATCTTTCATTTTCCCTATTGACGACGATGCTGATGACTTCTTTTTAGCTTGATCATGGCCCATTGGCCGGTATTCTTGAGTTTCTTCCTCGTCATATTCTGAATCATCGTTCAAATTCGCGTAACCAGCGTGCCCAGAACCAGAGGTGGTTTCAGAAGTATTGGATTGTTTGTTACTTTTTTTTGTAAAATTTGGCATCTCAACCTCTTGCCAACTTGGGTGATCTTTGAGCACTTCCACGACTCATGGTACGTAAAAGTTTTATTGTAAGTCACTTTGAATTCAGCACAAGCTTTTTGAAAATCGGTGAGATCATTGACACCATTATCATGAGTACGCTCAACGTTATTCATTATACCACAAAAAGAGACAACGCTGGGACGCAACCTGTTTTTTCATTTGCTCGTAACCGCGTCGTACCCTCTTGTCGAACCCGTCTCGATTACAAAGTACTTCAGTACCTCTTTCCAAAAACCCTTTGTTTTTTGACTGTTTTCAACCTTGCTATTCTCGGAAACATGACACCAACCTTTGCACAGCACAACCTCTTCCTCGCTTGTCTATTCTTTTGGCGGCTCATTCGACACAACCGACTTGGCTTTCGAAGCACGTTTAGAGGGCTTCTTAGGTTTGATCGGTGACATCTCTTCCTCGTCAAGGTTAACTACACCGTGATATGAACCGTGTCTTGAACATTGGCCCATAGATTGATCTTGGCTAGGAGCCTAACCCGCACCTTGATCGACAAAGTAGTCTTGATTATACATCATTTCCTCAAAATAAGCATCAACCTCAAAACGATTAATCGGAGAATACGACGGGTTAAGATGCGAAGAAGTGGAAGAATCCATAGTAGGGCGATACATACCCGTGCGAGATTCATAGAAAGGCGGGTTGTTATCACGTTGTGGAGGATAGAACGGACGGTTTGAATAGTTTGGGTGAGATGGTTGTGGTGAACAATATTCAAATCCGACGGTTCTAAACCGAAAGTTAGGTGACACACCGGATAATCGAAAAGTCGAATCCGGCGTCACATGGGGAACGGTTTCTTGACGAACTCGGGATTTTGGGGTTTTGGTTTTACGGGTTCTCTTGGTACACATGTTAGATAGTTGTTGTTTTGATTTTTAAAAATTTGAATGTAAATGTGAGAAAAAATTGAAAGAAATATTAACTATTTATAAGGGTTAATTTTTTTATTTTTTTTTGCTTTTGAACATAATGGCTAGCAAACACTTTTTCCCTTTATTTCAGAAATTCAAATCGATCGTTGTGGGGATCGAATTCGGTCGACGAAATGAGCCGATTTGGTCGACACAACGGTTCGACCAAATTCGACCGAGATCGCGACTTAGTTTTTGTATCGCGGTTGTGTCCGGCGTTAGACATACTCAAAACCTGTCACTTTTATCCTTATACTTTCTCGTATGAAAATATAGGTAAATTATACATGTTAAATGTGTCAAATTCACAAATTTGAGCTAATTAATACTACTACAATTTTTTTATAAAATAAATTAAGTTTCTAATTGTCGAAAACTAAATTGAATGTAAAGTCCCCGTTTAAGGAATTAAATCATGGCTTTGATGAACTCAATTCTCCCAAATACCCTCCTCCTCAATAACTACAATTTATTAAAAACAATTAACTATATAATAACCAATAATACCTTGCCACGTAATATGTGTTTAAGAGGTGAAGTCCGAAGGTCATAGCAAAATTGATTATCATCCATTAGATCAGCCCATTGATCTAGCGGCTGTCATATGGCAAAATGGACAATTGCTACATACATTTATAAGGTATTTTTAACAATGTTATCAAAGGCATAAAACACCAAACGAGTAACCAAATTGCTCTAACAAACCTTTCTTCAACCATGGAAAATGGTAGCTATGGTGGTTATGATGGTGGCCACATTGGTTCCGATGGTGGCAGTTTTTCTAATTCTATTTATTATCAAAACGATCATTCTTTGTATAAGCCTGTACCACCACCATTAACAGCGATTGATCGATTTTTATGGGGTCGAACTCAATACAATCAAACTCAAACACTAAACCAAAAAAGTAATGAACCATTTGTTTCTTCAAATGGGGTACTCGAGTTTTCTAGTTATGGTAGTGGGATCAACAATGGAAGCAGAATATGTTTACCACCTTATATACCAATGACTAATAATTTTATGGTTGATGATTATGGAGATTTGTTTGTTAACAACATTGGCGAGTGTCTAAGTTATGACGAACATAGAAGTTATCCGAATTTTGCACAAAATCGAGAATCTAACCAAGTGATTGAACCCGAAAAGGTCTTTACAAACTCTGTGAAGAAACCGAAAGGTGGTGCTATTTCTAAGGTTTTAATCAAGGGACAATGGACAGAAGAAGAAGATAGGTAAAATTTAATATTTTTCTCAAGTGTATTGTTATTTGGATCCATTGCTTTTGTTTGTTAAGTTAATCTACTTTACATGTTCACGTTTAAAGCAAGTTGATTAGGCTGGTGAAACATTATGGAGAACAGAAATGGGCTTTGGTCGCCCAGAAGATGGCTGGAAGAACCGGGAAACAATGTCGTGAGCGGTGGCGCAACCATTTGCGACCAGATATCAAGGTTTTGTTTATGTCCAATAAATTTGTTATACATTTCATGCATGTCCATCATATAGATTTTAGTAAATTTTTATTACGAAGATCTACAAATTGTGAAGGCACAGATACTCAATTGGACAATCTAGTAAGCAGTAACTAAAATTTTGTGTCTATTTATATTTTAGTTAATGTATCCAAACAATCTATCATATTCGAATGTTGATCTCGATGAATCTTGAATGTTAGCTTATTCTTTCTTTTTCATATCCATTTTGCATGTGTAATTAGTCAGTTCAAAATCAACCGTATAAGGCTAGGTTGCAGAATGAGTAAAAGACAGTGATAACTCTAATGTACTTTCTTGAAATATTTTTAGCATTCAGGTAATGTAACGGTCGTGATTTTATAATTAGGAGCTCGATTTCATGTGATTTTCGAAAACTATTGCATAAAATGATCGAAATGTGTTACAAAAAGGTGTTTGATAGGGACTTTCAATTGTTTGCTTTCAGAAAGATGAATGGAGCGAAGAAGAGGTGAAAATGCTAATAATTGAAGCTCATCAAAAAGTCGGAAACAAATGGGCAGTAATCGCGAAACTAATCCCGGGAAGAACTGAAAATTCGATAAAGAATCAATGGAATGCGACTAAAAGAAAGCAAATTTCAAGTAGAAAGAACAAGAAAAATGGTACCAAAAATAAAAAGCCTCAATATACTCTTTTACAAGAATATGTTAGAAGCAAAACTAGTGATCAAGGTCATGACTCCTCCTCTAACACCATCACCATAACCACCACGAATTCCACCATTATCCCTGAGCTATCAAAACTAAACAACAACGACTTGGACCCATCTATAGAGATAACTCAGACAAACAATGACGAGTTGGATTTCATGCAAACATTCTTTCAAACTACCAACTCTAGTGAGATTTCTAGCCATGTTGAAGAGCCAAAATCTCCAACTATCAGCCTTCACATAGGTTTTTCTTCATTTTCTCCAACTCTTAATGACGAGAACTCGAATATGTACTTCAACAATTACCCTGAAGAAGATTCTTCGAAAGCCGACACAGCTCTTGATTTCAACCACTCGGAAGAAACCAACGCAATGCCTAGTTCAAATGACCAGAGTTGCCATGGAGATGGCTCTACATCAAGTGCAAAGAAGATATGGATTTGGTAAGATTGATTCAAAGAATCTGAATTTTACTAGGTTGGAGCTTTTTGTGATGTTAAATTTTGACTTTTTTTTTCTATTTGTTTGATGTGTCCTAACTCCTAAGTTACTACATTTCTATGTTTCTAATATCATTGAGAGAGTAGAGTAGTAGACTGAGTAAAGTATTATTTTTGTGCTTTTTAATAAGACGGACATTATATCCCATACGAGAATTGGGACTCGATGTCCTGTATGCATTTTTCATGGAATAATTAGGGCATGTTCAATTTGCTAAAGGTTGAATTCTATTTATTTTATTATTTTACTGCAGGAGAATATCTGTATGTGACATGCTAATTATACATCACCTTCATGTAAAACATATATGAACTAGACATGCCTGTTTAGATCTCATAAGCACAGAAAAGTTTATAAGAGGGTTGGGTACAGTCGAGTCGTCAAAGTCGAGCCATAGGCAAAAAGTGCTGTCACGTCAGTTTTTTCTCTCATAACTCAGAAACACCCCATGACCCACTAAACCCCCTTCCTGGTTAACACCAAATTTTCTCGGTTTATCGTGACCCCACCACTTTTTTTTTTTTAATTTAACAATTAATTAACAAAACTTAATTTTTTTATTAATAAAAATAAAAATATAATTACGAAATTTAAAAAAAAAAACATGAAAAAAAACACGAAACAAAAAAAGAATACACGAAATAAAAAAACTTAAAAAAAAAATACAACTTAAAAATTAAAATATTTCATGCGCGCCTCGTCCTTGAGCTTTTCGATTCGCGCCACGTCTTCGGCACTCATCCCGATTGTGTCGAATCGAAGGATTTGCAATTCTTCATTCCTTTTTTGAAGTTGAACCACTTCTAGTCGAGCCGCCACCTCTCGGTCCAATCGTTCCTTTTTAGAATCACGATCTGAAATCATTTGTCGTTGAGCAATTCGGCCAATTGTTCTTTTTGAGACCCCGAAGTGGCGGATGAACTTGAGTAGCGTTGAACCTTGGACTTTCTTGGAACACCGGATGGACAAGGGATTTCATCATCATTAAAAAGATCTGGATCTACATCGGCTACTCTCCCCCGGGCACGGCGTGTTTTAGTTGAATCGGGATTTTTTCATTTATACTTGTCTTTCAAAACAAGCCAAGCACTTTTGTGTGGAAACTCCGTGTTCCCGTTTTCATTTCGGAACAAACTCATCACACGGGTCATCAAATCATCTTGATTTTCTCCACTCAAAAGATTGACGTTTTCATAAAATGAATTAAGAAGCAGTCAATGAAGCAGTTATAAGACAATTATCATGATGTTTAGCATTTTGAACACTTTCTCCCCCATTATGACTCACATCGGATGAATCAGAAGTGGTATTTCTATCACTCTTTTCCATCCCATGTTTGTCATAATTAGGTTCAGAATGCTCAATATGCGGTATTTCATCAGCATATACATCATAAACAACATTACATTGTACCATGTTCGCAGGATCTTCGTCATAAACGGGTAAGGTGTCATCAAAAGAGATCTCGTGAACATTCCCTGACGTGCCACTGGTATCATGTTGTCCTCCTGATTCCGTGCTCTTGCCAGCGTTAGGCTCCAAGTTGTCAACCGTATGACCATTCTCCTCTTGCATCTGCATCATAGATTCTTGCACTCCATTATCATACGCTTGCTGAAGTATGGATCTTTCAAAAATCGAAGACGAAACCGATGTCATAAATTTCAATAGTTTATCACGGAAGTCTTTAACCTCGTTATGTTTGTATTGAAGAAATGACCGGCATATCCCTGAATTGTCAGACTTGATGATATTGAATTGGAGGAAAGGCGTGAGTTGTGTTACAAGAGCCTTATAAGCAAGTGCCGATGCAGAGTGATTAAAGTCTTCTTTTTGAAGTTGATCAGCAAGTTGGTTCAAGTTGAGGATTAGTGAATCGATGAATATATTACGATCTTGACCAAAGAGTGTCACAAATTCTCTTCCTCCGTGAAGCCATGAAATGGTCATTAGATGAGACTGTAGAAGTCGAAATGAAACTATACCACTTTCTCTAGCTGTGTTTTGCATGTGATGCAAGTCTCCCTCTTGAATTTTCGATTTCAACGAATCCATTGAAAGGTTGATGACAAATAATTGTGGTCGTGGTGGATTTCGGGATTTTACAGTTCTGGAAGAAACTTAGAAATTGAAATACACGGGATATGACAAAACCAACGAATGATCCGTAAATAACTCTTAAAAATCCTAGTTTTGAGATATATCGCCTTTCTCGGCTCAATAATTCTTGTCGACTCAAACGTTTGATAAAACAAACCCGATACTAATAGGTCCAATTACCTCGGTTCTACAAAGTAACTAAACCCGACCCAAGTCGAAATACCCCAAGTCGCCTAATACTAATAATACTAATCTCACTTAACACGTGTGTCAAACGTACGTGGCCCTAATTTCTCGTGATTGATCCATCCTAATTACACCTCACCTACACGAGTATAAAACGTGGCTGTCAACA
Source organism: Glebionis coronaria (assembly GCA_025667525.1). Taxonomy (NCBI): domain Eukaryota; kingdom Viridiplantae; phylum Streptophyta; class Magnoliopsida; order Asterales; family Asteraceae; genus Glebionis; species Glebionis coronaria. The sequence goes on along the minus strand of CM046874.1, from coordinate 467,746,609 downwards.
CTATCATTTTATACACGAGTAATTGCAATAACTTTAGGTCCAATTACACGAGTATAAGACGTGGAAGTTAACACTTATCATATAAAAACAGTACCCACCCTAGTTTCTTGTAAATAAAAATCTTAGGTGTGAAGTTGCTTTGGAATCGCCCCACTCACACAATATTTAACACACATGTATTAACCCACTAAATAACTCTAGCCATTTATAGACAACCAGTCAACCCTAATTAACTCTCACAATTCTACCCTTGTTTTGTCTGCCTCTTTCTTCTTTATTTTCTCTCAAAAATACGCAGCTCATCAAAACTTCTGCCCCCAAACTCTTAGCCACCAAACAACTATCTGATTTATCTCACCCCAAATCTACAACTCTCATCACCCAATCTACAGGTCTAAACTCATAAATAAATCCCTAATTACTCATCTAATCTCAACCAAAAACACCATCATAACCACTAATTTCAACGAAATCAATTTGATAACAATCAAAGATTTCAATCAATGAAACCAGAACCCCTTGTTCATATTGAATCAAAAGACCAACAACTCCAAGAACTTCTTCAAGATCTTTATATATAAGGTCTCGGGTAGGTTTTAATTTGATGCGTATGTTTTAAATTTCGTTTGTGTTACGAGTTTAAAAACGAGTCAGAGATTGATTATAACAAATCAAAGAAATTATTTTAAAATTTAAACAAGGTTAAAACCTTACAAAAGATTTATGATGAGAGCTTGGGTTCAATCAATCAAAACAGATCTATGATGATATAGTTTTCATGTGTTTAGGTCTTAATTGATCTTGGCTTGCATGTGCAAACATGAAATGAATAAATCTGAGATCTTTGTTGTTGTGACTTTGATAAAGGTTTTAAGTCAGTCGTTGTGTCGAAGGGATTTAGATTGCGGTCGAGTCACAGTTGTGTTGAAGATTGGTTTTTGTTATGAGTCTATTGATTTTTGTTTTCGTTGATTGGGTTTTTAATGATGAGGGAGTCGAGGCTATAGTTTGATACAAGTTGTGTTTAGTTCGGTGTTGTGAGATGTTGGTTGTGTGTGGGTCGAGGTTGTTGATTGTTGAGTTGAGGGTGTTCGAGTCGAGGTCGTTGATTGTTGAGTTGAGGGTGTTCGAGTCTTATGTTTGTTGGAGTCTGTTAAACAAAATAGTTTGAGTCGAGGGTGTAGTTGAATTTGATGTTGAGTTCGAGTCAAGTTGGTTTGGTCAAAATGAGTCCTTTTGTTTGAGTTTAACTTACGTTTCGATCAGAATGTCAACAAATAAAAACCATCGGAATGTCAAAAATAAAAACCATCAGAATGTTTAACTGTCGGTATGCTATCGGAATAAGACAAAAAAATTGTCTATCGGAATGCGTATTGAAATCTTCAAACCATCGGAAAATGAGCTATCGGAAAGTGGTATCCGAATAAGTATCGGAATCAGACAAAACTTGAAACCGTCGGAAAAATGGTGGGAATACGTGTAGGAATGTAAAACCCTTTTCCGACAGACACAAAGACAAAAACAGAATGAAAGAAAAGTTAAAAAAAACAATAAAAAATGAGATTTTTTTTGGGATAAGACACCCAATACACAGATCGAGATAGAAAAGATAAAAACTTGTGACAAAAAATAGTAGGAATGTTTATGGACATATTTGAGACGAAAAAAAGACTTATAATTGTTTTGACAATACTCAAATACAAGTCACAAAATTTATACAATATACGGAACCAAAAGAAAAAATTTGACCACCAAATCAATAGATAAAACCACGACAATCCTAAGATTCAACAATAGCTCTTGATACCAATTGTAGGTCCTTATATTCTTAGGATTAAGCAAGTGTTTGATTATCTAATGAAGGGAAGGGAGAAAGGAGAACTAGAGAGAGAAAGGTAGAGAGAGAAAAGAGAGATAATGGAAGAAAGATGGAAAGTGAATAAAGGACTAAGTGTTCAACCCCTCCTAACATGCTAGGAGGGGGTATATATAGCCCACCCTACATGTGGGCTATATGGGCTATATGTTGATATAATGGATCACGAGCCCAATCCTTGAATATATCGTTGGAGTGACCGATCCTTTCTAAATACGTAAAAACGTATTTCCAACAATCTCCCCCTGAGGGAGGTCACTCCAAGTTACAATGTTCTAAATAAGCTATAGCTCGTGATCTATGCTAACAATGATGTGACCGAGACTTTCCTTGGAAAAACGTATTTCCAACACATTCACCAAAAAAGCCTGAAGCTAAGGCTGTATGCAGCACATCCAAGGCTACTAAAACATCAAATGCTGATGGAACCGTGAAATCGAATACCAATACCCTGCAAACAGCAAAGCCTTTGTTCTTGAGCCAACTGGATATGAATATCACAGGTTTTATTATTGTCATGAGTGGGAGGATATGGGATGTGAATGCTCCAAATGGTCATTATTTGTCTACTGATTTTGCAGTGTCTGATAGCAAGGCAGCATTAACATAAAAATGTATTTTTTTAAATTATTTTTAGGGATGCCGTTGTGATGGTTAACGTTTATTTTTACAGGGAAAGCTCATTCATTGTAGTGCCAAGGCGAATGTTGCGCACAATTTTATGCGGGTAAAAGAAGGAGTTATATATTCAATAAAGAACTTTGTTGTTCATCAAAACAAACAAGAGTATCAAATTCTGAAAGATGATACCTTCATGTTGGAATTTGATGGCGCGACTGTGCTGCGAAAGGTTTCTGTGCCACATGAAGGTTTTGTTAGATATCCATTTCGAATAATTCCTTTGGACCGCGTTGAGGTTACAAACAATAAGTTTCTGTTTGGTCAGTTCTTTTCCCCTTTCCCTGCAATAATAATAAATATGATGTTCGTTTGTAATCAAGGTTAGTTATCAGCTTATGGATGTGTGATTTAAAGATGCAAATGTTGTTGGGTATGTTACAAATGTTGGGAGAACTACTGTTAAAAAGACATGATCAAAGGCTCTCGATTTTTTCCTGAATAGTCTAAGGTTCTTTCGCTTTTATTTGCTTTCCTATATTTACATTAGCCAAATTTATTTGTCGATTTAGGCAAATTTAGTTTACACTATCTTTTCATGGAATAGTGGGTAGCCTCTTAGGGTTACATTATGGGGTTCCCTTGGTAAGGTTCTAATAGAAAAGAAAACCAAACATCTTGGTGACTGCCCAATTCTTCTAACTTCACTATCAGCTAAGATTTGGTAGAGTAGGTGTCGTTTGTACGCATATAAAGTATTTATATTTGAGACTCTAATTATAAACATTAACTTACCTTTCAGATAAGTTATGCTTATCTAGTAGCTCCTCGACACCTATTTACGATGACTCGGATATACCTATTATCCAAGAGCTGAAAAACAACAATGGGTAAGTATGCATTAATATATAAATTATGGCATATAGGAACATGCATGACACTTTTAATTGAATGGCAGAGGCGAAGCTAAAAGTGTGCTTAGGGGTGACTTGATTGATCCAACACAAACGCGGGTAGGCACGCTTGAAAACCTATTGATGTGGGCACACAATCGCCGTAATGATGTAAGGGTTTTTCATTAGAAGACCATACTTTCTGACTGTATTACATCATAATTATAGTATTCTTTATATGCAGTATGTGGTTTTCCATTGTAAGGTCAGGCTTGACCATTTGCGAACAAGAAAGGGCTGGAATTACCCCTCATGTGGTTCTACTTCCTACAAAAAAAGGAGTAACCCGCCAAGATGGGGTTTTTTTTGCCAAGCATGTCTGAAACCTGTGGATTATCCTATATTAAGGTTCATATATATTCTTTAATGTGGTTCTAACAGTGTAATAACAACCCAATTCAATATCTACTTATTTGCACTTATGCTTCATCATACTTGCAGGTATCGGCTTGAACTTGGTGTTTCTGACACAACGACCACAACTGTAGTAGTGTTTTTGATGAGTCAGCTACACAGTTGACTGGATGCTCAGCTGAAAGAATCGCTTACGGAGAGCCTGAAGATGATTCAGACTTGCCTCCTACTTTAACCAATATCATCGGGGAAGCTCACACTCTGGAAACCAAAATTCACACCTACTATGAGTTTTCAAACTTTGAAAGCTTTACATGCTGGGCAATCATTCCCCCCGAGGAAGTTGATGAGACCAATGATAGTACTAACTCAGGTAATATGGATTCTATCCCTACACCTGTAGTGGAAGTCTCTACCCGCAAAAGTAAGCGTTTGAAGAAGTTAGCATAACAGCCTTCGGTCGCAACACCCGCCAAGACATCTGAAAAGAAGAAAATTAAGAGGCATGTTCTGTGTTGTCTAGTAAAATTCAAATATTTTAAGGAATCAAATTCCTTTTTGTTTATTCTAACTTATTTGGTAGTCATATTACTATAGCATTACCCTTGATGACTCGGAGTCCGAAGCACCGTTTAAGGAATACACCAACAATGATTCAGTTAAGCAAAAAAATAATCCCCGGTCAGTGTACATAAACAGCTCCCCTATTTCAATAAGAAATCTTATGGTATTCTTTAATCAGCTTTAATCTAATAAGTGGTTGTTATGTTATTGCAGATATGTAGCATCAGATTCTGACGCGGAGTGAGAGGGTTGCTAAACACCAGGGCTGGAAAAATGAGCTACTAATCAAGCAAGAGCCACTACCTATGAATTAGTAACCAGTTTTAATTTTGTTTCTTAGTAATAAAATACAATTACGTGTATTGTTACAATTTCAATGCTAATATCATTTTGTTCTCTAAATTTCGGTACAAAATTACATTAGCTTACTTCCCAAACTCTTTACATATTATATGAAAAGAAACTGTATCAAATTAAACTTTGATCCTACTGACACCCAAATTACACATAAGAATAAATCAAGTTTATGTATTGTTACAGTTTCACAATGCTAACCAATTACACTTTGATTCTACTGACCCACATATTACATATAACAATAACAAACATGAACTTTTAAACTTAACAAGTATCACCTGACCAGTTTATTAGCCAATCTTAAACTTATATAAGTTATGATTTTTTTTATATGAAATATCAAATGATAGCCTTAAGTGGTCTGTTATGACTTACCTGTTCAATTGTTTGGCAGTTAATTAATTTAACTGCTTATTTATTATAGATTTATGGTTATGCCTTATAAGATTCAAAATTTAAGTCCCTATGTTCATAAATAGGATTATTAGATGTTTTTTGTACATCAAAAATGAGTGGTCCTATACAAAATGATATTCTATCAAACATACTAAATGGTTCTGTAACCGTACAGTCAAATACAATAATCCGGGATGATGGAAAGGTACAAAGTTACCGTGGGTTGCAATTAACAGGAAAAGACACAATAGGTCAATCCTCTAAGGTAGCATCCAAACGTGGACAAAAAAAGTCAGTAGGTAAACAATTTATGAAATGTAACAAAAGCGAGACTTACTATGTGAAGTTGAATGATGATTGTTTCCATTTTTTAGAACCCGCAGCTGAATCATGAAAGGCAGCATCAAAACATGCAAAGAAAAACTCGACAGGTAATCACTTTATGAAACTCAACAAAAACAAGACTTACTATATGTGAGTGAATAAAGTTCAATTTCTTTGTCCAGGTCCAGCACACATCCGATCTTCAAAAAGAAACCAAAAAATGTGGCACTCACATCAGTAGGTAATGGTATCAATTGTCCATAGTTTTACATTAGATAATATAACTTAAATTGTATTAATATGGATGGCATATTTTTAAGGTATTGATGTTACTTACTATGATGTTGGTGCTCCATCGTATGAATGCCAAAATTGTCATGTGCTGATGTGGTATGAAGAAATAAGCAACAAAGCAAAAAAGGCTGTAAATCCAACTTTCTCACTTTGCTGTCAAGATGGTAAAGTATTATAATGTCGAGTTTTTACTAGTTGAAAGTTCGTTTTCTCGGTGTCTAATCGAATTGATTTCCGGTTAAATGTGTGACTCAATTGTTTTTGGTTAAGAAAAAGGGAAGTTGATTATCTATAACTAATTAAAAAGTAAATGCGAAAAGTATTTAAAAACAAACTAAAGACAAGTACAAATAATAAAAGTAAAACAAGGTGAATATTTAAAAACTAAAAGTTAAAACGATATTAAAACTAATAGTAAAACAAATAATAAAACGTAATTTAAAGCGAAACAATTAATAAAAATAAAACTAAACGGAGAAATTAACTATCGACTTGAAAATAAAGTTTACTAAATGAAAAAGGAGAGAATAAAACTAAAATGGTACTTTAAAGCTAAACGAGGCAAAACCTAAAGCGGGTACTAAATTAGAGATAAAACTTGAACTTTATGAAAAAATATTAATTTTAAAAATAGAAGAAAAATTCAACTAAAAATACGTAACTTTCAGAAATAAAATCGGAACAACTTTCAGATAAAACTAAATAATTACGGAACAATACTATTAAATAAGCAAGCTAGCAGGCAGCTAGCTTAAGCTAGCAACCTACTAGCTCAATTTTTGGCGGGAAACATAAGAACCTAGCAAGTAGGCATGACACTTATTAAATCCATCGGAATGTTTATTGTTGAATCCATCGGAATGTGTTTTAGTTATTCTATCGTAATGTTTTTTTTTTCTTTTTTTTTTTAATTAAAAACTGTCGCAATATATTATATTAACAAAACTGTCGGAATGAAACTAAAAGAAAAGTATCGGAATATAGTAAAGATTGAAACCATCGGAATGTGGCTATTGAAAATTGGGCAGCACTTCGTCGCAATATACCTTAAACCCCGTCGGAATATGCGATCGCAATGAGCGATCGCAATCCCGATCGGAATAAGGGGATGATACAAATGATCGCAAAGTAGAACCACACTTGGTTATTGCGATCTAAACAAGCAATCCGTCGGAATGTGGATACCAAAGATTGCGATGAGCACAAGCAATAATCCGAAAATGAAGTTAAGCTTAAAAATCAATAAGCACGGCCAATAAGCTACTACACCGAAACTTGAACAACTTAATAAGCATAAATTTGAAAGCTTTTAAAAGATGAAATTCATAAACTTTATAAAAACACAAAATAAGCAAACACAAAATAAGCAAGCTTTAAAAATGTAAAGACTTTTTAAGAAAACTTAAAACAAATAAGCTAGACACAAAATAAGCCAATAAGCATGTCAAGCTCAAAGCTTGATTCGTATAAAAGCTTAGATGGAAAGAAAAAGATGAACTTTTTAATCAAACATCACAATTAAACAAAAAAAGCATAAAGATTTCGGATAAAAGATGAATCAAGATCAAGAAAGGTAGAATAAGATTAAGATTATGACAAGAATTAAACTATCAAAAGTAAAGCTTTGATTAAAAACAACAAGAAAGGAAGATGAAAGATTGGGATTCTAGTGAGAGAAACTGTCACTTTCTCTCTCTAGAATCACCTACAAAATTGAAAGAAAACTAAGCTAAACTAAAAACTAACCAACCCTCCTAAATGAATTTAGGAGGGTATTTATAGGAAATGGGGAGGTGCATGTGTTGCCTTCTCTTTCTTTTTTTTTTTTCACGTCTTCTCGTCTTTTAAGTTCTTCGACTTTATCGACTTTGTCTCGGGATTAATTAAACTCGTCTTATAATTTACTTATTTATTAGACTCGAGTTCTTCGGCTTTAAGTAAACTTCCGTCTTTAGACTTGTTCTTCGATAAATCTTCAGAATAGGCCTTGGACTTCCGTTCTTTTTGCACTCTTGATCTCTTGACTTCGTCTTTTGTCGTTTTCTTCTATAAAAGCCTGTGAATGCCCGTGTTTTCTCCACTTTTCACCTTTTCGTCCTAAATCACAACAAAAACACAAACCACGCATAATTCCGACATTTACGACATAAAATACACGTTTTGGCTTGGTTATTATTGTAATTAAGTGGTAAAAAGATGGGTGTTTTCACACCTATCAAATCCCCTACACTTAACCATTGCAATGTCCTCATGCAATGCATTAGTTACAAAGCACGTTTTACATTTTCCATCATAATCAACCTACCTTGGCCTTTATTAAACAACTAAGGAAAATCAAAAAGATAGAAAATAACAAGATGCAACAAGGAAGAAACTTGTAAAGAAATCTAAGACTTACATTAGGACTTGTTGTCATGAATGTTCATCACCCTCAAGTTTCACGTTCCCCATGCCAAGCTTAATAACAAGATCATTGTTAGTACAAGTTAGCATAACAAACATTTACTCATGCGGTTCAATTAATCACTTAAACTCCCTTATTCCTATGGGTATCTCTTATATTTTATTGATGTCTTGAATGATCACGAGGATGCATTGTTGACTTATTTCGATAATTTATTTAGGCTGAAAGCAAAGTAGGACGATTTGATCAATAGTTAGCTAAAGGACAAAATCTCTTAAAACTGCTTCTCGGGATATCAAAAAGTTCATATCTTGGCATAACTTGGTTCGCGATTTGAGACCTTTCTCGGGCCGATATTTGGCATGTACTTCATACTTCATATCTTGAGAGACGTGCATGAGATAATGGTCTTCTCATCGTTCATAGAGTTTCTTCACTTGGAGACTTTTGAGAGGTACTCCAACTTTGTTGACCACGACTTCATGATTATTTCTACAATCTCTAATTGGGATTTTGAGATACAACGATCCGCCTCCTTTTCGGACTTGGATCTATTTATCCTCATACCTTGTTAGGGTCTTTTCGGATAGACTTCTCCATCATCTTTATGGGAGTTGATTGCTTTTCGTCGTGAGTCTTGATCCTTCATATTGACTTTAGGAATAATGCTTTTCACATCACTTTGGATCTTCAGCAATAAAATTGAATCCTCATGCCTTGTTAGGGCCTTTTCGGACTCGCCAATATTCGCGCCCCGCTTCATAAGTTATGCCTTGGCTATGAACTCTTATCATTACCGAGCAACTTTTAAACGATCTTGGGCTAGAAGCTAAGTAACTTTTCAAATCGTACGACCTTACTTATTGCAGATAATTTATTAGCAAGTGATGGGAGAAAAAGATCATAATTAACTCACATAAGTTAATGAGAGAATACCAAACTTGTAACCAACTCTATCATTTCTCGTTCTCCACAATTTAAAATCTCAAGGAATGAGACTCGTGGATGCTTAGCCTAATAAACCAATTAAGGTCTACATGGTTAAGGATACTAGCTAGAGTGAACTTGGATAAGTAAACTCGGGTTGAGTCAAAATATTCACAACGGGCCTAATATATCTAAGATATCTAAACTTGCTAAAACCATTTTATTAAAATGCTAGAAAGTAACAAAAATAAAGGAGACTACAACTAGGCCAAAATAGATTAAAAATTTTGAAAAATGTCGAAAAATCGATTTTTCGGTTAAAATGAGGACAAATACAAGGAAAAGGCCACTTAACTTCGATAGAAGTCCCCCCTACACTTAATATAAACATTGTCCTCAATGTTTAAGCATGTGGGAGTAAACGCCCCTACACTTAGGACATTGTGCACTTTGTTTAAATCTTTCTAAGGAAGAGACAACTAAAGAGATTCCTATTTTAATATTGAGAAATATAAAATAGTGAATCGAAAAGAGTTTAGGATAGAACCAGGAAGAAGGGAACACGGAGTCACGGGTCGTCAAAAGTCATCAAGAGTGTGTCTTTGAAGCTCTAATCCCTGCACATGATAAGAAAGAGAACAAGAAACACCAAGGGGCTCCCCCTACACTTATGGTGAAAACAGGTAAAGATAGATAATTGGGTTGCCTCCCAAAAAGCGCTTGTTTTTGTTGACCGAGTCACGAGCCTGACTCGTCCCCGAATTAAATGGTCCATGGGGAAGCCTCGAATGTGATACCGGGATCAAAGACCTTGTCCTCGTTCCCGGTGGACATTAACAAAGGAGAGGCAGGGGGATAAGTCTTGAAAGGGAGAAAGGTCCTTTCAACATACGTATAGTATGTGAATTCAAGATCCACGGGAGGTGGGTTGGGTATAGTAAGCACATTGTCATCCCCCAAAGACAATGGATGCTGAGCAAACGGCAAAGCCGTATTGTTATCAAGCATAGTATAATCAATGTCACCTCCCGGGTCAAAGCACTCATCCTCATTTCCCGGTATAAAACGAGTAGAGTAAAAGTGATACATCACCCTCTTGGGTTTGCACGTGGGAGGATGAGGTGGCAATATAATATGAGAAGTATGAGAACAATTACCTTTCACCTGCGTCCCTTTTTCAGTAGATTCACATCTTTCCACCTCTGGGATAGAAGGTGTAGTGTCATCGTGTAATAAATCTTCTAGAAAAAGTATATCTCCCTCCACATCACAATACCCGGATATGTATTCCACGGGTGTATCAATATCAAGATATTCCTCGATCTCAGGAATGTGCAAACCATCATCACGAAGGAGTGAAGTATTTTGCTTTAGAAATTCCTCCTCGTCGAAAATAACCTCAATATCGTCATCACTCTCCTCATTATTTATAGGGCCAATAATATGCTCAGGGATATGAGTACTCGTCTGATCTTGCTGCTGTAAAAATGACTCCATACAAGTTCGCAGCGTGTGTAAAAGCTCTTTCGATTGCTCTTGAAAAGCTGTAGCAAGATCGTTTCTTTGTTCTTGAAAGGCTGTAGCAAGATCGACAATTGGTTCTTGGTAACTCATCCCGTGACAAGGCTGATGATTGAGTGAGTGCGGTGGGGGCTCAAGATTTTGAAAACCGGAATTATAGCACAGATGTTGCTCATAGTTGTTCATCGGTTGAGAAGAATTAGAAACCGGGTTTGGTTCATAATAATCAATAGGTGAAGAAAACTGAGGACACGGATTTTGCTCATAATAATTCATTGGTTGACAATAATAAGTGTCGTGAGTACCCCCACAGTTGTTGCAAACCGGGTATGGAGAAAAATCAGGTGCGTCTTGTGGATAGCTATTATCATTGTCATAATTGTATCCCGGTTCTTGCCCGTGTCTATACGGGTATTGAACCGGGCACGAAACATGCCAATGAGAATCGCTTCCACAATAGATGCACGGGGGAACAGGAGGTGGGTTCAAAAAGAATGAATTAGTCGAGTTGCACAAGGGACAAAATCCGAATTGTGTGTAGTCGATATCGTTTCCGCACCGCTCACATGTACACCATTGACAAGAGTTGTTCTCGGATAATTGTTTCCCACACCGGACGCAATGGACATAAAAATCCATAAAGAAAGATAGATAAGCAAGAAGAATATTTTTGGTGCAAAACTTTGAAAAAGAAATGCTTTTTAAGATTTTTCAAATGTTTTTGGATTTTTTTAAAAAATTTTGAATACGAAAAATAACGTTCACAAGTGAACGGATCCCAAAAGCCAACGCGTCACTCACAAAAAACCTTCGATCCTCACGAAAAGAGCCGGCAGCGGCGCCATTTTAATGTCGAGTTTTTACTAGTTGAAAGTTCGTTTTCTCGGTGTCTAATCGAATTGATTTCCGGTTAAATGTGTGACTCAATTGTTTTTGGTTAAGAAAAAGGGAAGTTGATTATCTATAACTAATTAAAAAGTAAATGCGAAAAGTATTTAAAAACAAACTAAAGACAAGTACAAATAATAAAAGTAAAACAAGGTGAATATTTAAAAACTAAAAGTTAAAACGATATTAAAACTAATAGTAAAACAAATAATAAAACGTAATTTAAAGCGAAACAATTAATAAAAATAAAACTAAACGGAGAAATTAACTATCGACTTGAAAATAAAGTTTACTAAATGAAAAAGGAGAGAATAAAACTAAAATGGTACTTTAAAGCTAAACGAGGCAAAACCTAAAGCGGGTACTAAATTAGAGATAAAACTTGAACTTTATGAAAAAATATTAATTTTAAAAATAGAAGAAAAATTCAACTAAAAATACGTAACTTTCAGAAATAAAATCGGAACAACTTTCAGATAAAACTAAATAATTACGGAACAATACTATTAAATAAGCAAGCTAGCAGGCAGCTAGCTTAAGCTAGCAACCTACTAGCTCAATTTTTGGCGGGAAACATAAGAACCTAGCAAGTAGGCATGACACTTATTAAATCCATCGGAATGTTTATTGTTGAATCCATCGGAATGTGTTTTAGTTATTCTATCGTAATTTTTTTTTTTCTTTTTTTTTTTAATTAAAAACTGTCGCAATATATTATATTAACAAAACTGTCGGAATGAAACTAAAAGAAAAGTATCGGAATATAGTAAAGATTGAAACCATCGGAATGTGGCTATTGAAAATTGGGCAGCACTTCGTCGCAATATACCTTAAACCCCGTCGGAATATGCGATCGCAATGAGCGATCGCAATCCCGATCGGAATAAGGGGATGATACAAATGATCGCAAAGTAGAACCACACTTGGTTATTGCGATCTAAACAAGCAATCCGTCGGAATGTGGATACCAAAGATTGCGATGAGCACAAGCAATAATCCGAAAATGAAGTTAAGCTTAAAAATCAATAAGCACGGCCAATAAGCTACTACACCGAAACTTGAACAACTTAATAAGCATAAATTTGAAAGCTTTTAAAAGATGAAATTCATAAACTTTATAAAAACACAAAATAAGCAAACACAAAATAAGCAAGCTTTAAAAATGTAAAGACTTTTTAAGAAAACTTAAAACAAATAAGCTAGACACAAAATAAGCCAATAAGCATGTCAAGCTCAAAGCTTGATTCGTATAAAAGCTTAGATGGAAAGAAAAAGATGAACTTTTTAATCAAACATCACAATTAAACAAAAAAAGCATAAAGATTTCGGATAAAAGATGAATCAAGATCAAGAAAGGTAGAATAAGATTAAGATTATGACAAGAATTAAACTATCAAAAGTAAAGCTTTGATTAAAAACAACAAGAAAGGAAGATGAAAGATTGGGATTCTAGTGAGAGAAACTGTCACTTTCTCTATCTAGAATCACCTACAAAATTGAAAGAAAACTAAGCTAAACTAAAAACTAACCAACCCTCCTAAATGAATTTAGGAGGGTATTTATAGGAAATGGGGAGGTGCATGTGTTGCCTTCTCTTTCTTTTTTTTTTTTCACGTCTTCTCGTCTTTTAAGTTCTTCGACTTTATCGACTTTGTCTCGGGATTAATTAAACTCGTCTTATAATTTACTTATTTATTAGACTCGAGTTCTTCGGCTTTAAGTAAACTTCCGTCTTTAGACTTGTTCTTCGATAAATCTTCAGAATAGGCCTTGGACTTCCGTTCTTTTTGCACTCTTGATCTCTTGACTTCGTCTTTTGTCGTTTTCTTCTATAAAAGCCTGTGAATGCCCGTGTTTTCTCCACTTTTCACCTTTTCGTCCTAAATCACAACAAAAACACAAACCACGCATAATTCCGACATTTACGACATAAAATACACGTTTTGGCTTGGTTATTATTGTAATTAAGTGGTAAAAAGATGGGTGTTTTCACACCTATCATATTACTACCCAAATTCCTACTGTCACCTCCACCATTAGACCATCTTCTAGATTATAATGCTCATGCAACATCAAAATTTAGAGATCAAATACGAGTATACAATGGGATGTTTTGCTTTCCATCATTTGGAGCAAAAATAGATCATTATATCAATACAGGTAGGGGCCCATATACTTTTCGAATAAATGGACAAAACTATCATAGAATGGGATCTTTATTACCTCAGGAAGGATTTCAACCAAGATATGCACAGTTATACTTCATTGACACACATAATAAAATAGCAAACCACATGGGAGCTTTCATAGATAAAGAGGCAGGGCAAGGTGTTGACAAAAATATTGTAGCAAGCCTGCTTCAAATGCTGGACACTCACAGTACACTATCCAAGGCATTTCAGATGGCGAGAGTGTAACACCCCCAAATTTACACAATTCAATACAGCGGAAGACTCGCTGGTGTTACGGGATAACACATTACTCACCTCATAGACAACGCTTAAAAATCGCGTTGTTTAATAATAAAGCATTTCCATTTATAAATATCAAATTTACAAAGGTCCCAAGTCATAGTATTTCATACAAGTTTTACAAAGCATTTGAATGGAAATTGTTATTTAAGTACGGGCCATGAATTCTTGTTGTCTTCCCGAGAATTACCTTCAAGTACCTGAGATAAAACATGTTAAAAGAAAAGGTCAGCGATAACGCCGAGTGAATTCATAGAGTTTAATGAAATCCATCAATATAACATCGGTATAAAATTATTACCGAAAATCATTTTGTACAAATCTTTGTAATAGGCCATAAAATAGCCGAAGTCATTTTATACAAATCTTTATCAAAAATCATAATATAGGCTTTCGCCTTCAAAATCATTATACGAACCATTGTCGTTAAAACATCATACAATACGTTTTATTACGTTGTATAAAGCTAAATAAAAATCGTTATATGAATATGGTTATGTAAAACCAAAACACGAACATAAAATCAATAATAAGACCCCGTATTGCTAGTCAGGCAATATATTGTAATTCGGTGCTTATAGCAGTATTTTGTTAATTGGATTATTATAAGCTGCATGACATTGTTACCTTACTACAATAAACAACGGGTAGCTAGCCCGAAACTCAATTTGCCCATCTAAGTTAGTGTGTCGTCACAAAGGTCACGCTATGGAAATCTTCTCATACATAAATTCACTTACCAATCAATGTGGCACGACGGGGATCAACCGTCAAGACGCGAACTGGGGTGATCGTCCCCAAATAGTACTATTATATGCATAAGCGTCTACCAAATCCCGGTAGTTCACAATTCATGCTAATGGGACTTTTAGTGACATAACCTAACTTTAATAATCCATTTCCTTTCATCTATCGGGTCATTTAATCATTCATCGGGTCATACAATCATTCGGGTCCAAATCAATAAACAAACAATCGGGACAAATGGTGTCCTAATTCATAAAAACTAACATGTTATCTCCCTCGCGGGTTTATAAAACATTTCATAAAAACATTTAAAAGAGTGCGAGGCTATGAACTCACGTTGATGTGGGAACGCGATTATCAGCGATTTGAATGTACGGTACGTGCTTCAATCACAGAAACCTAGACAAATAATACTTGTCTTAGACTTTTTTCCAATGACTTTATAAAAATAACAATTATGTATACATATGATGATTTTATATATATGATGATCAAGTGGGTTTACATATTCTCATTTACTCATTTTAGTGTTATGTGTTGATAACTTTTATACTAGTTTACTAGTTTTACTTATTTACATGTTTTAGGTCCAATAAGCCTATTATAAGTCCATTAACTTGTATTAATCCATTTTATACTTGTACTATCAGTATTTATACTTTACATGTTGGGCCCAAATGGGTTAAGCCCAATAAGTAATTTTTATAATTGTTTAACTTATTTAGTTAAATTATTAGTCCAATATGCTAACTTAGCTCGTTATTGTCCGTATGTCATATAGTTCGGGTTTTATCGGTTTTTACTTGTATTAGGTACTTATATATCAGTATATGACTTTTAAAAACTTTACATTAGGCGGGTTTGATCGTCTAAGTTTTAATTGGCGAAAAACGTTAATTTTACGGTAATAGCCGAAAAAGTCGTAAAAATCATGTTTATAGTTTTTATAACTTATAAATCTTATTTGACTACTATTTTTATAAAGATTCCATTTATTTAACCTTATACATATCTATATAAATGAAATTTATAAGTTAGTGGGTTTTCATGTGTATATATTTTATAAATATATAAGTGAGTGCTTATTTTATATAAGTTTTTATTATACAAATCTGATTTTAAATTTCATGTTCACCAAAACAGCCATATCTAGATTTGTATATGGAGATAGAAGCCCAAATTTTTATAGCATAAACTACATGATATGTTCTCCATTTAACTCTGCTATGGCTACTGTTGAATCAGCCTCTAAGTATTTTATAAAAATCGTCCAAAACATTCTATGCAGATTTGTACTCTAATATTGTTTTGATCATATCTCACTCATTTTTATGATTCCATTGCATGACCAACTCTCACATGTGTACAAGACTCATAGCTTACTGTATATCAATTCATCTATACCATTTTATTAGTTCATCATATGGTTATTTACTATTTTTATACAGCCTACTAAATTAAGCAAGATTAACCACTTTTACATATAGTTTTTCATCTTTTTACCCATGTTTATCAACACTTGATCCCCACACAACATTTTTATCATCATATATTCATCATATAAGTATACAATAAGAAAGAAAATACATGATCACATAATCAAAATAACAAAAGGATAGGAAGAATGATCCTTATACCACCATAGTGATGAAAATGTGAGGTTGATGAACAAGGCTTGGATTTAGATGGCAAGACTTGTGATATACCAAAATCAACTTCAAGATCACCTATCTTCATGAACATCTTGTAGAAAATCAGCCCTTTACTCCTTTGAAAACTTCTTTCTAGATGTTAAAACTTGCACCAATCTTCAAGGCTTCAAAAGGACATCTTTTTGTGTAAGATTAACATAGGATTCATGGATGAATTTTGATCAATGGTGGTGGTTTATGGGTGAATATGGACGGCACATAGAGGAAGGGTAGAGAGAAAATGAGTTGTTTTGCATGAGAGGAATAAGTGTTAATGGTTTGTTAGATGGTTTTGTGGTGTTGGTAGCTTACTTTGTAAGCTTCTAGGACAAGTGTTGATAAACTTGTTACAAGTTTGACACATATGGTGTGTTGGTTACTTATACTTGCCGTCCATATAGTGGGGTGGGGCAAGATTTATCTTGTCTCATCCCACTAATTTACGGGTACTCCTCGATTCTAGTTTCCTCGATTTGCGTGCCCTCGGGTCGTTTTACAAAAAACGTTTTTATAAATTACGAATCAACGGCACAAAACGAATTTAATAAAAATTTTCTCATCAAAAACGGAGTTCGAAAACGTAAATACGTAATCCTAAGGTTTCCGGTTTAGTCGTAAAGGACGTTAAATTAAAATCGTAAGTCCTAATCTCTTCTCGTAAATTTGTGAGTATATGAACCAACTCAAAATTAAAATCCCAAAATAATATTCACGGGAAAATTTATTTTCTGAAATGTCGGACTGTCACCAAAGACGATGTATGTAAGCGTAAGCACGTAACGTAGAATCCTCCGGTTTAGACGTAGTCGATGCTACTTCAAGACGTAAATCCAAATTTCTTCCCAAAAATAAGCGAGTTCATAATATAACATTAAAATAATGTTTTTAAATAACATTTGAGAATAAAATATAAACCATAATTTGACGGATTGTCACAGAGAGATTGGCATATTCAAACAATTTGGCCACTTTTGAATTACGGCTACTTAGTGAACGGCGGTCATCACATCAATATAATGCGCCATCTGTGTCTGAAGTAGCAGCGTTAATAACTAATGATTTTGGAGATGGCGAGCCTAATAGGGATATCATTATAACTAATAAGGAAGGCTTCCCTTAAAGAATTTTCGAATTACTCCGGCAATACATGGCATTGCAATATCTATTGTTGTTTCCATATGGATAAGATGGTTTTCATGAGACGATACCATATCATTACAATACAGGCATCCAACGAACAAAGCGGGCTTTTATTACAATGAAAGAGTATTACTGTTACGTAATTCAACAAAGAAACAACCAGGGATCTACATTGCTAAAAGGAGACCGGTTATATCAGCAATTTTTAGTAGATGCCTTCACAGCTGTTGAAGAGCAAAGGCTGAAATGGACAAGGAACAATCAAGATACATTCCGTGTTGACCTGTTTCAAAATCAATGTGACGCACTCACAAGAGGTGATACATGTGCAGCTGGACTGGGTAAAAGGATAGTGCTGCCAAGATCTTTTTGTTGGTGGACCTTGGTATATGATGCATAACTACCAAGATGAAATGGCTCTCTATCGAGCGAATGGTAATCCTGACCTATTCATCACTTTCACTTTTAATCCTAAATGGTCGGAAATCAATGAAATGTTAGCTTACATACCAGGCCAGAACTCACACGATCGGTGATACAAGGCTTTTGCCCGTATAAAAATTAAAGTTCTCTTGTCTCGATATCTTAACGAATTGATCTAGGCTCTCTATGTGACTCAGTCGTTCTTTGGTGAAACAAATAGTTGTGTCGTTGTTTTTAAAATAAAAGTGCAAAACTTTAAAGTAAAAGTGCAATTAAAGTAAATCTAAGTCTAATTAAAATAATGGTGTAAGTATTTAAAAGCGTGACTAAAATTAAAGGGCACTGAAGTAAATAACGCAAACTTAAATCTATCTAAGGCAAACTTAAACGCAACTAAAACTTAAACTAAGGCAAAACTAAAATAAATCTAAGACAAATTTAACTTGAAGGTGCACTAAGGAAAAAGCAGAAAAAATAAAGCTTGAAAATAAAAATCAAAGACAAAAACTAATAAGAACCTGAATACAGCTCATTCGGAATAATCCTTCGTTTGGAACAATCACTCGTCCGGAATGTCACATTCGGTTGGAATGATTCTTCTTCACTCGGAATATTACCAAAATCCTTGATTTGGAACAAACTGATCTGAATATGTCACTTATCCAAAACAATCCTTCCTTCGGAACTTTACTGATTCGGAACTTCTCAAACTTGCCTTGATTCCGAACTTTTGATCAACCCTTGATTCGGAAGACTTCCGAATGAAGCCTCCTTGATTCAGAAGTTTCAGACTTCCGAATGAAGCCTTCTTGATTCGGAACTTGCCCTTGATCCGGAAGTTGGTTCGGAACTTTTAAGAAGTTCCGAATGAAGCCCCTTGGTTCGGAACTTTTGAGTTCCGAATGAATCTCCTTGATCCGGAACTTTTTGAGTTCCGAATGAAGTATATTGATCCGGAACTTTTAAGTTCCGAATGAACAAATGCTTGAGTCAGAACTTTCGTCCGGAAGTATTGATTCGGAACTTTTGGAGTTCCGAATGAACACTCTTAATCCGGAACTTTGAATGTTCTGGATGAAACCCCTTGGTTCGAAACTTCAGACTTCCGAATGAACACTCCTCTCTTGCCTTGGCTCGGAACTTTTCCTGGGAATATCAGAAACATCAACAAACTTCCCGAAGAACAAGGGATCAAAAATAACAGGAGATATATAACAGATTCAACAAAATCAAACACACGATTTAATCAAACTAATAACGAATCAACAATTAATCATAAACAAACAATCAATATCAAGAAATCTAACAACTTTAACCACAATAATCAAAAACCCATTTGATCAAAATAAAAGCATGAACATGAACACAAACATAAACATAAAAATCAAAGATTAAGAAAGGTAGATAAGAGATTAACAAGATAAAGTAAAGATTGACAATAATTAAATGAAAACTTACTTGAAATTAAATGAATTTAAGGTGCAAGACAAGGTAATTAAATTGGACAAGAAATTAAAGGACATGTATTTAAATATGGAAGACTAATTGTCACACTTAGCCAACAAAGAAAAATGATTACAACTAATGACTATTTATAGGGGAGGATTAAGGAAGCTTCCTCCCCTCTTTCCTTTTCTCTTAATTACAAGATTAGGTCCTTCCTTCTTTAATCTTCATTAATTGCACCATTAGTCCTTTATTCTTCTAATCTTCTTTAAACTTGAACTTAAAGGACTTTTGGCTTCGGGATTTCTTTGAACTCGTCTTTAAATTCTTCAATGAAATAGACTTGAGTTCTTCGGCTTTTGATAAACTTCCGTCTTTTGACTTTTTCTTCGATAAATCTTCAGAATTGGTCTTGGACTTCCGTTATTTTTGCACTCTTGACTTCTCGACTTCGTCTTTCATCTTTTTCTTCAATAAAAGTCCGTAAATGCCCGTGAATGTCCGTGTTTTCTCCACTTTTCACCTTTTCGTCCTAAATCACAACAAAAACACAAACCACACATAATTCCGACATAAAAGACATAAGATACACGTTTTGGTCCGGTTATTATTGTAATTAAGTGGTAGAAAAGATGTGTGTTTACACACATATCAAATCCCCTACACTTGACCATTGCAATGTCCTCATGCAATGCATTAGTTACAAAGCACGTTTACACTTTTCATCATAATCAATCCATAGTGGCCTTTATTAAAGAAATAGAAAATTAAAAACATACAAAGTAAAGAAATCAAAAGCATACCTTGGGTTTTGGAAATGTTATGAATAATCATCATCCTCAAGTTTTCACTTTCTCCAAACCAAGCTTAAAAACGAGATCATTGTTATTATAAGTTAGTAGACTAACACGAACTCATGTGGGTTAATTATTCACTTAGACTCCCTTATTCCTAGGGGTATCTCTTATATTTTATTATTGTCTTGAATGATCACGAGGATGCATTGTTGACTTATTTCGATATTTTATTAGACCGAAAATAAAGTGAACGATTTAATCAATAGTTAGCTAAAGGACAAAATCTTTTAAAACTGCTTCTCGGGACCTCATAAAGTTCATATCTTGGCATAACTCGTTTCGCGATTTGAGACCTTTCTCGGACCGATATTTGGCAGCGACTTCATACTTCAAATCTTGAGAGACGTTCATGAAATTATGGTCTTCTCTTTATAATGGAATTTCTTCACTTGACGTTTTGAGAGATTCATACTTGGACCACGACTTCTTCATTTTTCTCCAATCTTTATTTTGGACTTTGATTTACAACGATCCGCCTCCTTTTATGACTTGGATCTATTTATCCTCATACCTTGTTAGGGTCTTTTCGGATACACTTCTCCATGACTTTTGGGGAGTTTTTGCTTTACGTCGTGTGTCTCGATCCTTCATATTGATTTTCGATAAATGATTCTTCACATCACTTTGGATCTTTAGCAACAAAATATAGCCCTCATGCCTTGTTAGGGCCTTTTCGGACTCGCCAATCTTCGCATCCCGCTTCAATAAGTTATGCCTTGGCTATGAACTCTAATCCATACCGAGCAACTTTTAAACGATCTTGGGCTAGAAGCTAAGTAACTTTTCAAATCGTACAACCTTATATATTAGCAGATAAATTTATTAGCAAGCGATGGGAGAATAGGCTTATAATTAACTCACATAAATTCACGAAAGAATACCGAACTTATAATTGGCTCTATCATCTCTCGTTCTCCACAGTTTAAAATCTCAAGTAATGAGACTCGTGGATGCTTAGCCTATTAAATCAAAGTTTTGGGTTTTCGAGTCGCCTATAGGATCTTGCAAATTCTTAGACTTTTTCAAGTTTAGAAATCGCATTTTAAAGTTCCCTTGATAAACGACTCTCTAGGATCAATTATAGGAACTTGCGAAAAGTTCTTGTTCTTAACCCGTGAGAGTTAAGACTTTCGCGTTTTATAGCTCCCTATATAAAAGCCTAGCAAAACTTGATTTAAACATGTTAAGGATACTAGCTAGAGTAACTTAAGATAAGTAAACTCGGGTTGAGTCAAAAGATTCACAACGTTTGAAAATGAAAACCACTTATTTAAACATTTATTCTAATAAGGCAAGAAAATAACTATACAAAGGTAAAAACTAATAGGCCAAAATAGATCAAAAATTTTGAAAAATGTCGAAAAATTGATTTTCCGGTTAAAATGAGGACAAATACAAGGAAAAGACCACTTAACTTCGATAGAAGCCCCCCCTACACTTAAGATAAACATTTTCCTCAATGTTTAAGCATGTGGGAGTAAACTCCCCTACACTTAGGACATTGTGCACTTTGTTTAAATCTTGCTAAGGAAAAGACAACTAAAGAGATTCCTATTTTAATATTGAGAAAATATAAAATAGTGAATCGAAAAGAGTTTAGGATAGAACCGGGAAGAAGTAGAACACGGAATCACGGGTTGTCAAGAATCATCAAGAGTGGGTCATTGATGCTCGAATCCCTGATTAAGAAGTGAGGAGAGGAAAGCAAACCAAAGGGTCTCCCCTACACTTATGATAAAGAAAGCGAAAAGATAGATGCATGGGTTGCCTCCCAAGAAGCGCTTGATTTTTGTTAACCGAGTCATTAGCCTGACTCGACCTTGATCATCAACGGAAGAAGCATGAAACATATCCACCAGGATCAAAGACATAGTTTTCGTCCAACAATAAGCACAAGCTTAAGGCGAACAAGGCAAGCCAAAGAAGAAGTGGCAAGGTTCCCTTAAGCAAAGATGGAGCATGGTGGAAGCAAGTATGGTGAGGTGCAAGCATGTCTTCAAAATTTCCAAAGATTTTTCCTTTTATTTCATCAGGTGGATACTGAGATGGCTTAAAGACTTCAATACCAGGGTCGAACACCTTTTCCTTTAGGGGAAAATAGCACTCAGGCTCAGCCGAGTGTGAAGAAGATCCGCAAAGAAGCACAACCTCGTCCTCAGAAGGGGGACAAAGAAGTGTCAAATCATATGTGCAACGGATATTGGTGTCGCCGGTTTCTTCTCCTTTGACAGAATGTTCTTCAAATCCAAAGTAGGATCAAGACGATAATCTTCAAAGTCATAAGGAGGAGCATCACTCTCATGAGGGAAGTAAGTGTTGAGAAACATAAAGAAGTATTCCTCAAATGAGTAATCGTCCAAAGTAGGATCGAGTGATGGTGGAGGATCTTCATCATGTGAAGAATCGCTCGAGAGAGTATCAGCCTCATCAAAATCATCAAAAGTGGGCAGCTCGGGATACTCAGAAGTACAATTAAAATCATCCGAATCTGAGCTAGAATCATTATCATCATAAGCATAGAAGATCGGTGGCGAATTATAAATGGGAGAAGGTTCCAAAGTGGATCGAGAATCATCCACATCATCGTCAAAGAGTGGATTATCGATGGAAGAATCGAATAGAGGATTGTCATAGACGGTAAAGTCATCGAGCACATTAATCATATTCACTGATTCTCGGCCTCCAAAGGATTTGCCGGTAAGCTTCCCCATTTTAAAAACTTTTGAATCATCCCCGACTCGTAAGATTAACTCACCTTCGGCCACATCTACTAAAGCTCGTCCGGTTCTCAAGAATGGCCGACCAAGTATTAAAGGAATATGAGGGTCCATTTCATAATCAACTACGACAAAATCGACCGGGAAAGTAAATGTGCCAACTTTGATAAACACGTCTTCGGCTATACCAACGGGGTAAGCGAGAGTGCGATTTGCAAGTTCGAGAGTCATCTTTGTTGGAATGAGGTCGGGTAATGATAGTGTTTTCCAAACACTCAAAGGCATAAGATTAATACTAGCCCCGAGATCAGCAAGGGCAGTAAATTCTTCAGTTTTGTTGAACACGCAAGGCAACACAAAACGACCGGGATCTCCAAGTTTTTCCGGAAGTTCTTTAAGAATAACTGCAGAGCTGTTTTCATTTAAGCGTGTGTTGGCGAGTTCAATCAGCTTCTCCTTCTTGCTAAGCAATTCCTTGAATGCTTTAACAAATTTCGGCATATGGCAAAGTGCTTCAACAAGGCTAATGTTGATGGTTATTTGAGATATCATATTCACATATTTCGATACTTGACAGTCATTCTTGGTTAGCTCCTTGGTCTTGCCTATGCGAGAAGGGTATGGGATTCTGGGTTTATAGGTGGAAGGTGAAGGTGTAGTCGGTAAAGGTTGAGATGTTGAAGGGTAATGGGAACTTCATCACGTCGAGGCGGAGATGGTAATGGTGCACTAATACTAGGTGTAGGAGGAGTAGGGACACATGGTGGTGGAGGAGGTGTAGATGATGGGGGTGGGGTTGATGGTCCTACGATGGTGACTCCACTACGAGTAGTAATAGCACTCACATTGGCTCGCGGATTGGTGACGGTGTTTGAAGGTAGAGAACTTGAAGTAGAAGGTTGAGTGGCGGGCAAGAAACTAGCCAACAGATTCTTTAATTCAGTCGTTTGAGTGCTGAAGGAGGATTGGATATTATCACGAACCTCGGTTCTACTATCATTACCTTGCTTCATGATATCTCCTTTCAAATTGATTATTTGGCTCTGTAGATTCTTGATTTGCTCACCTTGAGTTCTCATGACGGCTTCAACATCGGGATTAATGGGTGGGGTTTGTTGGGTGGGTGGTTGATAAGGGTTAGAAGCTCTTGGTGGGATTTGGTTGATTCTATTGTAGTTGTTGGCGGAGTTTTGGTTTTGAGGAGAAAAACCGGGTGAAAGGTAATTGTTAGATCGGTAGCTCAGCAGATTTCTATCCCCTTGTTGTCGAGCTTGGTAATTTTCCGGTGAATAATTACCATAAGCAGCATACACATTTTCCGGATTTCCTTGTGTAGAAGAACAATCAGTGTATGAGTGAGGACCGCCGCATGTTTCACAAGGATTAGCAACCGCTTTAACTTGTTGTTGTTGTTGGTTTGAAGCTAGAAGCGTAATACTTTTGCTCATTTCGGTTATCATGCGGGTGAGTTCGGTCATCTCAGGGTTTGCTGAGGTGGAAGAAACATTGACTCTCGGGTTGTTCCTAGAAGAAGCAGAGGAATCCCAGTTTTTATGATGAGTAGTCATGTTCTCAATTAGCTCTCTACACTCCTCGGGTCTCCTTTTCATGAATGTGCCTGCATTAATCGTATCACGATCTCGAAAAGTCAATCCGTTGTAGAAAGTATCAATTAAGGTTACATGGAGCATGTTGTGGTTTGGACATCTATCGATCAAGACATTATATCGCTCCCAAGCGTCAAAAAGAGATTCATCGGGATCTTGCATGAAACCGCTGATCTGATTGCGAAGGCTCGTGACCATGGATGGTGGAAAGTAGCGCGACAATAAGCGTTGAGTCATATCATCCCAAGTGTGAATTGAATTCTTCGAGAGACGATCAAACCATTTCTCGGCATGATGTAATAAAGTGTGTGGAAAGAGTTGTAGGCGAAGTTCATCCATTGTGGCACCGACCAACTTCATGCTTTGGGTGATTGTAATGAACTTGTCGAGGTGTTTGTTGGCATCATCATCAGGCAATCCTCTAAATGGGTTTGTTTGTACTTGCTGAATCATGTGGTGCTTCAACGAAAACTCAGGAGCGTTGATTTGCATCGGCGCAATCGGTCCTCCTCGTCCAAACATGGTTGGTTGACAAAGTTCCTCCATGGTTCGAAGATCGGGCTGTGGAAGAACATTGTTGTTATTATTAGGGTGCGGTGGATTATTGTTGTTTACACCTGACATAGCTAAATCTTCTTGAGGCTCGGGCTCTTGATAATTAGAAGATCTAGTCCGCATGCTAATAATTCGTTTTTAGTGTAGTTGTCTTCTCAGCTCGA
Source organism: Glebionis coronaria (assembly GCA_025667525.1). Classification (NCBI taxonomy): domain Eukaryota; kingdom Viridiplantae; phylum Streptophyta; class Magnoliopsida; order Asterales; family Asteraceae; genus Glebionis; species Glebionis coronaria. Next base: position 467,721,312 of record CM046874.1, on the reverse strand, counting down.
TTCGAATTGATATAACGTTTCCTAGCAAAGACTTAATTGTTTTTGGTAGTAAAATCTTGATTGGTATCTATGTCTAATTTGCACAAAACAATTAAAAAGGTAAAAATAGCTATTTATACTACGTAATACGTACTATTCTAAATCCATATTGCAATTACCACATTTAAATGCATAAAACGTAAAAATGTGAAATACAAATCTTTCCTACAAATGAAATTACAAATACAAAATATAAAACTAATTCAATTTTGATAAAACTAAAAATGCAAGTTTATAAAAACTAATCTTTATTAAAACTAAATTTAATTTGAAATCAAAGATCTTTAACTACTAACTAGTTGGAAAATTCGTTTTTAATACCAATCTATAAGGAAAAACAAGCCCAAAAGTATTATCAAAGGCCAATCTAGCCTAACAATCCATCAGACTAGTAAACAGTGACCAGAAGGATTAAAAATGCACAATGCCAGTAACTATAAGGACTAACGAATCTAGGCATTTAACTGAGTCTGGACCGTGGGTGTTATAGAATGATACAAAGTAAAGGTCCTAACGTGTGCAAAATGAGATTCAATGTAAACTGCAAAGAAAATCCACTTACTGATATAGAACGAATTTATACCTAGCTCCTACACCAATCAACTAACTGACTTCTGAAAATCAAGATTATACTACAATACCACAACTACATTCAAACTGTATCAACTACAAATGAGAAACTAAGCTATATTACACTATTTCAAGAAATCAAAGAAAAGTGAGGAAAATAGGTGAACTATATCTATGAAATCAAAGCACATACCTAAATCAGATAATGAGCATGTATCAAATGAGAAAATCAAGTAGTTTGCACGTAAAGTTATACTACAACAAGTAACTAACAGATTATACTAGACATTGCAGAAAATACAAAATGAGCTTGACCTGCGTCTTCCAAGCCAAGTCCGTTGATGTCGAAGCGCGGCGCTGAGCCGGCTTATCAAGGTCGATAAATTACTGCAATAAACTGAACTCTACGCCACTTTTCTTCTGAACTATTGACCTGCAAAACTTTAAACGAAACTGCAACCATAGATCTGAATATTCTGAATTATTTAACTTCGCTGAATGAACATAATTCTTCTACTCCTAACATGTACTAACTGAATAGCTATTCTGCTACTACATAAAACTGATTGCAGATAACTGGAATCACAATGACAATCTTCTCATAAGCTCTCTATGAAATTATCACATGAAACATCAGTATAACTAGAAATCAAAACTACTGAACCGATATCGAAACTATCTGAGACTTATTATGGATACAACAAGTTGATCTTGGACCACAGTAAACACTATAACTTTACTGATTTAGTACCAAATAATACTCTTAGATATTTGTATAAAAGAAACTAAACATCACTCTTTAAACAATCACTAAAAACAAAAACTAACACTTACACTAATATTACTATTCTAACTGTTCAAAAGGTATGGAAGAAACTAACAAAAGTTTTAAAGAAAGAATAAAACTGTATATCTAAACTGTCTAATATAGTAATCGAGTGAACAGTATCATTAACTATTTTAACCAAAACTGACCGATTATTCAATCGATATTAACAGAAAATGATATTTGCTAAATTGGAATGAATATTAAAGGTAGAAGAAATGAAGATTTCGAAGAATGTAAGAATTCATTAATGGCAGAAATTGAGAATCAGTTACAAACTAAAAACTGAATCAAAAACTGAATCTAACTGAATCTAACTGATTTATTAACTGAAAATCAATAAGCTTTGAGAGAAAATAAAACTAACTATTCCTATCTAACCTAACTATGTGAAGACTACACCTAGCTAACCGCTTGCAAATGAAGTTCTTCTCTTCTATTTATAGCCGCTGAAAGGAGAGTTGTGACGTGGTTAAACCAATGAGCAATCGACACGTGGAAAATACGAGGTAGAATTCATCCATCTTCATCTTCATCACATTTGGGGCTTTCTTCGTCTTCATTCCTTGATCAAATTAATTAGTACCTTCTTGTAGAGGAGAAGGAGATGAGCATTTTTGTAGTTGAAAGCTTTGGCTGAATCTTCGTGTAGCTATTGTGAATTTGATTTGCAGGTCTAGGAGAAAAAGAAAATGGAAGTCGTCTATGTATTTTCTCTCTCTCTCTCTTATTTGTGTTGAAGAAGACGTCTGTGTTTGTTTTGACCGAGACTTGGTCAACAGACCAAGTTAAATAAAACTTTTCCCCTTTTTTTACTTTTTGGTCCCTTCACTTTATTTCTTTATCAAATGTAATATCAACTTTCTAGCACATTTCTTTTCATCCTTTGTCTTATAGAAAATCGCAAGATAAACCCTCGATCTTAGAAGTAGTGACAAGTAAGGTCCTTGAATCATCTTTCGTCTCTTTCTTCGTCTTTTGATAAAATAAGTCCTTAAAAACGCGTCTTTGTTCCAAAATATATCTTTATTACCTGAAAACACAAAAACACCAATACCCACGTAATTCTGACAATTTTCAGTTAAATATTAGGTATTTGACTGTGTTTTGAGTGGTTTATGGATCATTATTGATGAGTGTTTTCACACTTATCAACTCCCCTCCACTTTACCATTGCCATGTCCTCATGCAATGCAACATTTTAAAGCTCTAAAGTTACACTTTTCTCATAATTAACCCACCTTGGCCATTATGGAATGCATCTACACTACTCTACACTATATGATGCATGATTTTGAATTATATGCAATGCAAGAAAATCGATTCTATTTATATATTTTTGATTTTTATTGAAATGGTTTTGATGGAAATAACTCATAAAGAATTCAATGGCTTAGATTAGGGCTTGGGTACCATGGACATTTATCACCCTCAAGTTTCACTTTCCCCATACCAAGCTTAAAAATGGGATCATTGCATTCACAAGTAAAAAGTGCATCAACTTATTCATGACAATTAAATGTGGAACCGGTTTTTATTTGAGCAAATTGCTTGTGGGCAAATTTGTCATTTATTCAAGTGTGAAATATAAGAAGTGTAAAATCCAAAAATAAGGAAGCACGGTTTTAATCCTAAGTAATCCTCTCATCCATTACTTGAAAAACCGCTCACAATTAATACAAGTCCGTTTCAAGAATAATAAGTCATTCGCCTTATGTGTAAAATCCTCATGTCATGCTTTCATAAGTAGCTACACACTCGCTAAGGAAATAAAAATAAACTCACGCAATAATTTACATCCGCCATCTTTTTGAGACTTTGGATCTTCAACCCCGCAACCCGTCAAGGTAATATTGGATTGGAGCAATCTATTGAATCCCCGCAACCCGTCAAGGTAATATTGGAACTCAATAGTCACTATAATTAACACCACACTGCCCCTCTTGGGAGTCTTGCATTATTTTTTTTTTCTTTTTTTTTTCTTTTTCTTTTTTTTTCTAGCCACTCATTTTTTTTCATAAGCCGCTCTTATTTTTCTTTATTCCTCACAAAGAAAGTTGAAAAGAATAAAAGGAAAAACACCCGCTAAATATTGAGCATGACATAAGTCTAGTACACATAAAACGTTCTAACTTAGAATCTTAAGACGTACTTATATCAACCATGAATGATTAGCCAAAAATGCATAAAAGATTACAAACCAATTAAAACCGTTCTTGATTATTTATTAACAATTATATACATGCGAAGAAAATAGAGGCAAAGAAGAGAAGGGTTTAGCCACAAGTAATTATCATGAAGTTTATCTAGCCCTTTTATACTTGCTTCAACTCTATCATTTCTCATTCTCCACTTATTTAAAATCTCAAATAATGAAATTGGTGGATGCTTAGCCTAATAGACCAATGAAGGACTACATGGTTAAGGATACTAGCTAGAGAATGCTAAGATAAGCAATCTCGGGTTGAGTCAAAATATCCATGGCGGGCCTAATATGTCAAAGAAGTCTAAATTTGTTAAAACCATGTTTTATTATATTTTTTCTTTTTATATATTTTTGATGAAAAATAAGAGAAGAAATATATACAATGCAAATGTGTTATGCAAAATGATTAATGCAAAAATTATGAATGCATATTTTTGTTGGCCAAAGTAGATCAAAAATTTGAAAAATGTTTAAAAATCCAATTTTCCATGTTATCATGAAATTAAGGCAATGGTCTAGGTAAGGTCACTTCGATAGAAGTCTCCCCTACACTTAAGATAAACATTGTCCTCAATGTTTAAGAGTATTGGAGTAAACTCCCCTACACTTATGACATTGATAACTTTGCTTAACTCAAGTTAAGGAAGAGACAACTAAAGGGTATTCATTTTAAGCACAAATGTTTGAATAACACAATAGCAAAAACTAATCGAAGTGAACCAGATACACAGGCCTCCTCCATAAGCTCCAAGCATGAAATGTGAGAGAGCCTTGAAACAAACACCAAAAGACGAAGAAAGGCACCCCTCCACTTCAACTCTACTATAACATCCTTTTAATTAAACCTAACCTATTGAAAATCTACTCTACGTTTTCTAACCTAGTTATTCAATGCTTGAGTTTTTTTTAACCCTAAGTCGCTAGCTCGACTCGGCCCCGAATTAAGTTGTCCTTGGGGAAACCATCATGGAGAGTAAAGGATATCACTTTTGAAGCACTTCTCACATGATAACTCAAACTTAGCACGTTGCCATTTACGATAAGATTTACAATATCCGCCTCGATAAATGGAACGGTCCAACGTGTCTCAAGTTTGTCCAACATAAGAAATCTCTCAAATAGAAAGCACTCCAGGATCAAATACATAGTTTCCATCTCGACAAGTGAACAACTCCAAAGTAGGTAGTATCACCAAAGTAAGCTCATACAAAAAGCGCATATCAATCGAAGGCACACTCTTAAGTGGAGTAGATGAAAACCAATTTTTCCCAAATACACGTATCCCAGGATCAAAAACCTTTCCCTTCATGGGAAAATAAGAAGATGAGCTCATATCAACCATATAAGATTCCCCCTTAGTGATCAAAGCATCATGAGAATATGAAGGTGTAGGTATCAAAACATTCATAACAAGTATATCCATATTAGGCGCATCATCGTCAAAAGGTGAGTAATCTTCCATAGAAGGCATAGAATAAGGAGGATCAAGATTAATAGTGTCTTGTGAAGGAGGTGTAATCTCTATGTTCCCAAAAAGCAAGTTCTCACTAAGACGAATCTCCTCTTCCCAATTAGAATCACTATCATCAACCTCAATATCAATTTTAGCAAGATAAGCCTCTATGCTGTCATCAATATCCATATGAGAATCCATATCAAAGGTTTTGGGTTCTAAAGGTGCCATAGGTGAAAACGGATCAATCTCTAAGAGTATAGGATCTTCATCAATAACCAACTTCAAGGGTGGAAGGGTGGGAATAGAAGGCTCAAAAGAAGGTGTATTAATGAGAGAATCACTCAAAGGGATGATATCATCATAAAAATCAATAGGTGCAACCTCAAAAACCGGTGAAGAAATATCAATGAAAGGTTCTTCTTCTATGGAATCATCATTATGGTGTGTGTTCAATGATTCAATCGAGGAGATAAGATGATAAACGTTTGATAAAACCTCACGAATATGAACATCTTCCACTTCTTCTATATTATCAACATCATCATCCAAATTAGGAAGGTCATCTTGACATGAAAAGTCCTCGGATAATATATCATAAGATGCCTCACTAGAATCACAATCATCATCCTCTACTTGTGGAAAATCTTGCATAAACTCTTCCTCAATCTCATTATCCCTTTCTTTGAACAATTCATCAAGATCAAAGTCACCAAAATCACTAGTAGTAGCATGAAAGTCAACATGGGATGAAATCTCAATGTGATCATGAGGAGAAGAGGTATCAATACAAAGCTCGTCACATGGTTCATTGGAAATACCCTCAAACTCTCTTTGGATTGGGATAAGGTTCTCAACACTAGAAGAGGTTAATTCATCCAAATCGGTGTTTGTATTAGTGCTAAGAGGCTCGTCCCCCATGGTTAAAGAGTCGGTGGGTGCCACGTGAGGTAAAGGTGATGAAGGTGTGTCATCATTAAGTGTCATACAAATCGAAGGTTCCTCAGCATCTTCATCTAATAATGGATAAGGCCTACGAGTAAAAGTAGTCATGTATTGTCCTTCTTCCTCGATTATAAGAATCTTAAGGAAGAAATCATTTAAATATTTCCTGAGGCGACAAGAAAATTTGTTCAACGATTCACGATACAAATCACCGAATTCCTTGTCATTATATTGCCAAGACTTAATTTCCTCTTCCTACGTAGAGTTAATTAGTTCCTTTAACCATCGATGCGTGTCTTTCATTTCCTTGTAGCTCATGTTTTTCATACCATCAAGCATCTTATAAACGTCATCGTTCGACTTGTTCATTTTCTCATGTAAAGAATGAAACTTCTCGACAAAATTAGGGTCATAAGATGGCAGATCCCTCGGTCTACAATCATAACCATAATGGGGTTCGTTTCCACAAAACTCACATGAATAAGTCGAAGAATAGGGTGGAGGTGGATTTCCATAATTAGGTGGATTATAGTTTTGAAAAGAGTCATGATTATGAAAGTTCTCATGATTGTAACCTTGAAAATTCCCTTTATCACTAATAGTATCATCCTCAGCATCAACTCTCAAAGACGGCTCAATATCACATGGTAAAGCTCCTTGAGTTAGATAAGATTGTACAAAGAGAAGTTGTCTTTGACAATTTTCCTCGAAACGTCCAAGTATTCTCCTTTCCAACTCTTGAAGTCTCCTCTCAAAGGATTCACGAAATTGAGAGACATTTTGCATATTCTCTTGGTTAAACCCTTGATTATATCCTTGATTATGAAAAGTTTCTTGATTATAGCCTTGAAAATTATCATTAGTTTGAAAACCTTCATTGTGTGAAAATCCTTGATTATGAAAAGTATCTTGATTATAGCCTTGAAAAGTATCATTATTTTGAAAACCTTCATAATTGGAAAATCCTTGGTTTTGGTATGGCACATTAAAGGTTTGATCATGAAATGATGGTGGAGTTTGTGATGAAAAACCGGAATATCCCATATAGTCATTACAAGTGTAGTCCATTTGAGTGTTAGGTTGAAAATTAGGGTTCTCGGTTCCATTGTAAGCATATCCCTCCCCATAATAACCATTGTTTTGATCACATAAATAAGTATCGTGTGGACCACCACAAGTCGAACAAGGAGAATAATTAGCGTTGGCGGATCGTTGTTGCAAAATCTCCAACATGGAATGAGTATCCATGTGTAACAAGGTGGCCGAATGTATATACAAGTATAATGACGTTTAAAAGCTTCCTCGGGGAAGGAAGTAATACACCAAAGGTGGTATGTTTACACGTGTGCGAGTACACGTGTAAGTAAACACGAGGAATGAGGGAGTAGCCCTCGGTCGACTTTGAAAAGAATAAGATTATCCTCTTCGAGTTGCAATATTAAATATCCACAAGAAAATAACAATATATGTATCTACTAATTGGGTGCAAGACCCTCAATGAAGCCTTCCTTCTTGGAATACTCACAAGTGAACGGGGGGTTAGGTGGCGCGAAGCACTTAAGTACCTATTGACCCTTAGATGGCATTTTATAACACATCGCCTTTCTATTCACTTAAATGTTCGTATTCTTCGAATTGTTGCTTATTGAGAGTATTTATCTATTCTTGCTTAATTAAATTGGATCGATACGCGTGTCAAGGACCGGAACGCCCCTCAACACGGTGTATTGCCTCGGCAATACTTATGGAAGATAGGTAACTTGGTTGTTCTTATACGTATACTTATTTACATATAATAATATATCAAAAATATTTTTGTATTTATTTGATTTTTTTTTAAGAAAAATACTATATCTACGTAAAAAGCGATGAAAACGATATAATATATATTTTTTTTGTTGTAATCTTTTAGGAAAAAGATTACTTTTTGGATTTTTTATTTTTTTGGTTCAATTCTTTAGGAAAAGAATTGACTTTGTGGTTTTTTATTTTTTTGTATTTTTATCTTTTTGATTTTTTTATGTTTTTGATTATAATACGTAAAAATAACGTTCACAAAGTGAACGGATCCCAAAATTCAATCGTCTCACTCGAAATCGTTAATCTTCACGAAAAGAACCGGCAGCGGCGCCATTTAATAATTTATTTTTAGTGTAGTTGTCTTCTCAGCTCGATTCGAATTGATATAACGTTTCCTAGCAAAGACTTAATTGTTTTTGGTAGTAAAATCTTGATTGGTATCTATGTCTAATTTGCACAAAACAATTAAAAAGGTAAAAATAGCTATTTATACTACGTAATACGTACTATTCTAAATCCATATTGCAATTACCACATTTAAATGCATAAAACGTAAAAATGTGAAATACAAATCTTTCCTACAAATGAAATTACAAATACAAAATATAAAACTAATTCAATTTTGATAAAACTAAAAATGCAAGTTTATAAAAACTAATCTTTATTAAAACTAAATTTAATTTGAAATCAAAGATCTTTAACTACTAACTAGTTTGAAAATTCGTTTTTAATACCAATCTATAAGGAAAAACAAGCCCAAAAGTATTATCAAAGGCCAATCTAGCCTAACAATCCATCAGACTAGTAAACAGTGACCAGAAGGATTAAAAATGCACAATGCCAGTAACTATAAGGACTAACGAATCTAGGCATTTAACTGAGTCTGGACCGTGGGTGTTATAGAATGATACAAAGTAAAGGTCCTAACGTGTGCAAAATGAGATTCAATGTAAACTGCAAAGAAAATCCACTTACTGATATAGAACGAATTTATACCTAGCTCCTACACCAATCAACTAACTGACTTCTGAAAATCAAGATTATACTACAATACCACAACTACATTCAAACTGTATCAACTACAAATGAGAAACTAAGCTATATTACACTATTTCAAGAAATCAAAGAAAAGTGAGGAAAATAGGTGAACTATATCTATGAAATCAAAGCACATACCTAAATCAGATAATGAGCATGTATCAAATGAGAAAATCAAGTAGTTTGCACGTAAAGTTATACTACAACAAGTAACTAACAGATTATACTAGACATTGCAGAAAATACAAAATGAGCTTGACCTGCGTCTTCCAAGCCAAGTCCGTTGATGTCGAAGCGCGGCGCTGAGCCGGCTTATCAAGGTCGATAAAGGACTGCAATAAACTGAACTCTACGCCACTTTTCTGCTGAACTATTGAGCTGCAAAACTTTAAACGAAACTGCAACCATAGATCTGAATATTCTGAATTATTTAACTTCGCTGAATGAACATAATTCTTCTACTCCTAACATGTACTAACTGAATAGCTATTCTGCTACTACATAAAACTGATTGCAGATAACTGGAATCACAATGACAATCTTCTCATAAGCTCTCTATGAAATTATCACATGAAACATCAGTATAACTAGAAATCAAAACTGCTGAACCGATATCGAAACTATCTGAGACTTATTATGGATACTACAAGTTGATCTTGGACCACAGTAAACACTATAACTTTACTGATTTAGTACCAAATAATACTCTTAGATATTTGTATAAAAGAAACTAAACATCACTCTTTAAACAATCACTAAAAACAAAAACTAACACTTACACTAATATTACTATTCTAACTGTTCAAAAGGTATGGAAGAAACTAACAAAAGTTTTAAAGAAAGAATAAAACTGTATATCTAAACTGCCTAATATAGTAATCGAGTGAACAGTATCATTAACTATTTTAACCAAAACTGACCGATTATTCAATCGATATTAACAGAAAATGATATTTGCTAAATTGGAATGCATATTAAAGGTAGAAGAAATGAAGATTTCGAAGAATGTAAGAATTCATTAATGGCAGAAATTGAGAATCAGTTACAAACTAAAAACTGAATCAAAAACTGAATCTAACTGAATCTAACTGATTTATTAACTGAAAATCAATAAGCTTTGAGAGAAAATAAAACTAACTATTCCTATCTAACCTAACTATGTGAAGACTACACCTAGCTAACCGCTTGCAAATGAAGTTCTTCTCTTCTAATTATAGCCGCTGAAAGGAGAGTTGTGACGTGGTTAAACCAATGAGCAATCGACACGTGGAAAATACGAGGTAGAATTCATCCATCTTCATCTTCATCACATTTGGGGCTTTCTTCGTCTTCATTCCTTGATCAAATTAATTAGTACCTTCTTGTAGAGGAGAAGGAGATGAGCATTTTTGTAGTTGAAAGCTTTGGCTGAATCTTCGTGTAGCTATTGTGAATTTGATTTGCAGGTCTAGGAGAAAAAGAAAATGGAAGTCGTCTATGTATTTTCTCTCTCTCTCTCTTATTTGTGTTGAAGAAGACGTCTGTGTTTGTTTTGACCGAGACTTGGTCAACAGACCAAGTTAAATAAAACTTTTCCCCTTTTTTTACTTTTTGGTCCCTTCACTTTATTTCTTTATCAAATGTAATATCAACTTTCTAGCACATTTCTTTTCATCCTTTGTCTTATAGAAAATCGCAAGATAAACCCTCGATCTTAGAAGTAGTGACAAGTAAGGTCCTTGAATCATCTTTCGTCTCTTTCTTCGTCTTTTGATAAAATAAGTCCTTAAAAACGCGTCTTTGTTCCAAAATATATCTTTATTACCTGAAAACACAAAAACACCAATACCCACGTAATTCTGACAATTTTCAGTTAAATATTAGGTATTTGACTGTGTTTTGAGTGGTTTATGGATCATTATTGATGAGTGTTTTCACACTTATCAACTCCCCTCCACTTTACCATTGCCATGTCCTCATGCAATGCAACATTTTAAAGCTCTAAAGTTACACTTTTCTCATAATTAACCCACCTTGGCCATCATGGAATGCATCTACACTACTCTACACTATATGATGCATGATTTTGAATTATATGCAATGCAAGAAAATCAATTCTATTTATATATTTTTGATTTTTATTGAAATGGTTTTGATGGAAATAACTCATAAAGAATTCAATGGCTTAGATTAGGGCTTGGGTACCATGGACATTTATCACCCTCAAGTTTCACTTTCCCTATACCAAGCTTAAAAATGGGATCATTGCATTCACAAGTAAAAAGTGCATCAACTTATTCATGACAATTAAATGTGGAACCGGTTTTTATTTGAGCAAATTGCTTGTGGGCAAATTTGTCATTTATTCAAGTGTGAAATATAAGAAGTGTAAAATCCAAAAATAAGGAAGCACGGTTTTAATCCTAAGTAATCCTCTCATCCATTACTTGAAAAACCGCTCACAATTAATACAAGTCCATTTCAAGAATAATAAGTCATTCGCCTAATGTGTAAAATCCTCATGTCATGCTTTCATAAGTAGCTACACACTCGCTAAGGAAATAAAAATAAACTCACGCAATAATTTACATCCGCCATCTTTTTGAGACTTTGGATCTTCAACCCCGCAACCCGTCAAGGTAATATTGGATTGGAGCAATCTATTGAATCCCCGCAACCCGTCAAGGTAATATTGGAACTCAATAGTCACTATAATTAACACCACACTGCCCCTCTTGGGAGTCTTGCATTATTTTTTTTTTCTTTTTTTTTTCTTTTTCTTTTTTTTTCTAGCCACTCATTTTTTTTCATAAGCCGCTCTTATTTTTCTTTATTCCTCACAAAGAAAGTTGAAAAGAATAAAAGGAAAAACACCCGCTAAATATTGAGCATGACATAAGTCTAGTACACATAAAACGTTCTAACTTAGAATCTTAAGACGTACTCATATCAACCATGAATGATTAGCCAAAAATGCATAAAAGATTACAAACCAATTAAAACCGTTCTTGATTATTTATTAACAATTATATACATGCGAAGAAAATAGAGGCAAAGAAGAGAAGGGTTTAGCCACAAGTAATTATCATGAAGTTTATCTAGCCCTTTTATACTTGCTTCAACTCTATCATTTCTCATTCTCCACTTATTTAAAATCTCAAATAATGAAATTTGTGGATGCTTAGCCTAATAGACCAATGAAGGACTACATGGTTAAGGATACTAGCTAGAGAATGCTAAGATAAGCAATCTCGGGTTGAGTCAAAATATCCATGGCGGGCCTAATATGTCAAAGAAGTCTAAATTTGTTAAAACCATGTTTTATTATATTTTTTTTCTTTTTATATATTTTTGATGAAAAATAAGAGAAGAAATATATACAATGAAAATGTGTTATGCAAAATGATTAATGCAAAAATTATGAATGCATATTTTTGTTGGCCAAAGTAGATCAAAAATTTGAAAAATGTTTAAAAATCCAATTTTCCATGTTATCATGAAATTAAGGCAATGGTCTAGGTAAGGTCACTTCGATAGAAGTCTCCCCTACACTTAAGATAAACATTGTCCTCAATGTTTAAGAGTATTGGAGTAAACTCCCCTACACTTATGACATTGATAACTTTGCTTAACTCAAGTTAAGGAAGAGACAACTAAAGGGTATTCATTTTAAGCACAAATGTTTTGAATAACACAATAGCAAAAACTAATCGAAGTGAACCAGATACACAGGCCTCCTCCATAAGCTCCAAGCATGAAATGTGAGAGAGCCTTGAAACAAACACCAAACGACGAAGAAAGGCACCCCTCCACTTCAACTCTACTATAACATCCTTTTAATTAAACCTAACCTATTGAAAATCTACTCTACGTTTTCTAACCTAGTTATTCAATGCTTGAGTTTTTTTTAACCCTAAGTCGCTAGCTCGACTCGGCCCCGAATTAAGTTTTCCTTGGGGAAACCATCATGGAGAGTAAAGGATATCACTTTTGAAGCACTTCTCACATGATAACTCAAACTTAGCACGTTGCCATTTACGATAAGATTTACAATATCCGCCTCGATAAATGGAACGGTCCAACGTGTCTCAAGTTTGTCCAACATAAGAAATCTCTCAAATAGAAAGCACTCCAGGATCAAATACATAGTTTCCATCTCGACAAGTGAACAACTCCAAAGTAGGTAGTATCACCAAAGTAAGCTCATACAAAAAGCGCATATCAATCGAAGGCACACTCTTAAGTGGAGTAGATTAAAACAAATTTTTCCCAAATACACGTATCCCAGGATCAAAAACCTTTCCCTTCATGGGAAAATAAGAAGATGAGCTCATATCAACCATATAAGATTCCCCCTTAGTGATCAAAGCATCATGAGAATATGAAGGTGTAGGTATCAAAACATTCATAACAAGTATATCCATATTAGGCGCATCATCGTCAAAAGGTGGGTAATCTTCCATAGAAGGCATAGAATAAGGAGGATCAAGATTAATAGTGTCTTGTGAAGGAGGTGTAATCTCTATGTTCCCAAAAAGCAAGTTCTCACTAAGACGAATCTCCTCTTCCCAATTAGAATCACTATCATCAACGTCAATATCAATTATAGCAAGATAAGCCTCTATGCTGTCATCAATATCCATATGAGAATCCATATCAAAGGTTTTGGGTTCTAAAGGTGCCATAGGTGAAAACGGATCAATCTCTAAGAGTATAGGATCTTCATCAATAACCAACTTCAAGGGTGGAAGGGTGGGAATAGAAGGCTCAAAAGAAGGTGTATTAATGAGAGAATCACTCAAAGGGATGATATCATCATAAAAATCAATAGGTGCAACCTCAAAAACCGGTGAAGAAATATCAATGAAAGGTTCTTCTTCTATGGAATCATCATTATGGTGTGTGTTCAATGATTCAATCGAGGAGATAAGATGATAAACGTTTGATAAAACCTCACGAATATGAACATCTTCCACTTCTTCTATATTATCAACATCATCATCCAAATTAGGAAGGTCATCTTGACATGAAAAGTCCTCGGATAATATATCATAAGATGCCTCACTAGAATCACAATCATCATCCTCTACTTGTGGAAAATCTTGCGTAAACTCTTCCTCAATCTCATTATCCCTTTCTTTGAACAATTCATCAAGATCAAAGTCACCAAAATCACTAGTAGTAGCATGAAAGTCAACATGGGATGAAATCTCAATGTGATCATGAGGAGAAGAGGTATCAATACAAAGCTCGTCACATGGTTCATTGGAAATACCCTCAAACTCTCTTTGGATTGGGATAAGGTTCTCAACACTAGAAGAGGTTAATTCATCCAAATCGGTGTTTGTATTAGTGCTAAGAGGCTCGTCCCCCATGGTTAAAGAGTCGGTGGGTGCCACGTGAGGTAAAGGTGATGAAGGTGTGTCATCATTAAGTGTCATACAAATCGAAGGTTCCTTAGCATCTTCATCTAATAATGGATAAGGCCTACGAGTAAAAGTAGTCATGTATTGTCCTTCTTCCTCGATTATAAGAATCTTAAGGAAGAAATCATTTAAATATTTCCTGAGGCGACAAGAAAATTTGTTCAACGATTCACGATACAAATCACCGAATTCCTTGTCATTATATTGCCAATACTTAATTTCCTCTTCCTGCGTAGAGTTAATTAGTTCCTTTAACCATCGATGCGTGTCTTTCATTTCCTTGTAGCTCATGTTTTTCATACCATCAAGCATCTTATAAACATCATCGTTCGACTTGTTCATTTTCTCATGTAAAGAATGAAACTTCTCGACAAAATTAGGGTCATAAGATGGCAGATCCCTCGGTCTACAATCATAACCATAATGGGGTTCGTTTCCACAAAACTCACATGAATAAGTCGAAGAATAGGGTGGAGGTGGATTTCCATAATTAGGTGGATTATAGTTTTGAAAAGAGTCATGATTATGAAAGTTCTCATGATTGTAACCTTGAAAATTCCCTTTATCACTAATAGTATCATCCTCAGCATCAACTCTCAAAGACGGCTCAATATCACATGGTAAAGCTCCTTGAGTTAGATAAGATTGTACAAAGAGAAGTTGTCTTTGACAATTTTCCTCGAAACGTCCAAGTATTCTCCTTTCCATCTCTTGAAGTCTCCTCTCAAAGGATTCACGAAATTGAGAGACATTTTGCATATTCTCTTGGTTAAACCCTTGATTATATCCTTGATTATGAAAAGTTTCTTGATTATAGCCTTGAAAATTATCATTAGTTTGAAAACCTTCATTGTGTGAAAATCCTTGATTATGAAAAGTATCTTGATTATAGCCTTGAAAAGTATCATTATTTTGAAAACCTTCGTAATTGGAAAATCCTTGGTTTTGGTATGGCACATTAAAGGTTTGATCATGAAATGATGGTGGAGTTTGTGATGAAAAACCGGAATATCCCATATAGTCATTACAAGTGTAGTCCATTTGAGTGTTAGGTTGAAAATTAGGGTTCTCGGTTCCATTGTAAGCATATCCCTCCCCATAATAACCATTGTTTTGATCACATAAATAAGTATCGTGTGGACCACCACAAGTCGAACAAGGAGAATAATTAGCGTTGGCGGATCGTTGTTGCAAAATCTCCAACATGGAACGAGTATCCATGTGTAACAAGGTGGCCGAATGTATATACAAGTATAATGACGTTTAAAAGCTTCCTCGGGGAAGGAAGTAATACACCAAAGGTGGTATGTTTACACGTGTGCGAGTACACGTGTAAGTAAACACGAGGAATGAGGGAGTAGCCCTCGGTCGACTTTGAAAAGAATAAGATTATCCTCTTCGAGTTGAAATATTAAATATCCACAAGAAAATAACAATATATGTATGTACTAATTGGGTGCAAGACCCTCAATGAAGCCTTCCTTCTTGGAATACTCACAAGTGAACGGGGGGTTAGGTGGCGCGAAGCACTTAAGTACCTATTGACCCTTAGATGGCATTTTATAGCACATCGCCTTTCTATTCACTTAAATGTTCGTATTCTTCGAATTGTTGCTTATTGAGAGTATTTATCTATTCTTGCTTAATTAAATTGGATCGATACGCGTGTCAAGGACCGGAACGCCCCTCAACACGGTGTATTGCCTCGGCAATACTTATGGAAGATAGGTAACTTGGTTGTTCTTATACGTATACTTATTTACATATAATAATATATCAAAAATATTTTTGTATTTATTTGATTTTTTTTTAAGAAAAATACTATATCTACGTAAAAAGCGATGAAAACGATATAATATATATTTTTTTTGTTGTAATCTTTTAGGAAAAAGATTACTTTTTGGATTTTTTATTTTTTTGGTTCAATTCTTTAGGAAAAGAATTGACTTTGTGGTTTTTTATTTTTTTGTATTTTTATCTTTTTGATTTTTTTATGTTTTTGATTATAATACGTAAAAATAACGTTCACAAAGTGAACGGATCCCAAAATTCAATCGTCTCACTCGAAATCGTAATCTTCACGAAAAGAACCGGCAGCGGCGCCATTTAATAATTCATTTTTAGTGTAGTTGTCTTCTCAGATCGATTCGAATTGATATAATGATATTGAGATTTTGCAATGGGTTCAAAATATTTCTCGATATCCTTTCGAATTGATCTAAGTTGAAAGTGGAATGATTTGTTCTTGGTGACAAAAATTGGATTTGGTTTTCTATCCTACTAAACAGGGAAAGGAATAAAATGATAATGATATAAACTTAAAACAAGCAACAAATAAAAAGCAAAACTTGAATTAATACCAGAAAAATACTCTTACTAGAAAAATCAGTCTATGCGGAATGTAACACCATTCGGAAAGTTCCCCTATGCGGAATGTTGCTCTACTCGGAATGATTGATGCTATTCGGAATATATACCCTATGCGGAAAGTAAGGTTATGCGGAAAATAGAATCCTATGCGGAAAATAACTTCTATTCGGAAAATAAAGTTCTATGCGGAAAATGAGGCCCTATTCGGAAAAATGACCCTATGCGAAAAAAAGTTCCCTATTCGGAAAAACTGGCTTATGCGGAAGAAAATATCTCTATGCGGAAAAACATGGTCTATGCGGAATATCTGAGGCTATTCGGAAAATCTACCCTATTCGGAAAATCACACTTGTTCGGAATATTTAAAACATTCCGAATAAAAGAAAGTTAAGAACTCCATTCGGAATACCCAAAATTCCGAATAAGGCAAATAGAAGTCTCGCCTATTCGGAATATTAGGTCTGTTCGAAAAGAACTGGGATTCAAGAACAGTAACAGTAACAGCAAAACAGGGGGTCACGGTTTTAAATCCAAATCGACTCCAATACTCAAAAAGGTTTTACCAAACTAACCAATAATCACTAACATACCATAAGAAACAAATCCCACCAATAAAAACACTAAATCAACAACTTTTTAAGATCAAACTAAAATCAAATAAGAAACTTAGAAACTTACAATAAAAATGGTGATGAAGAACAAGATGAATGAAAAGATGGAAAAGATTGATTAATGTAAAAGTAACAAGGTTAATGATTAAGGATTACAAGATTGAAAGAAAAAGATGAAAAATCACCAAACTCCCTAATGGAGTTGGTTAAGGAACGAACCTAAGGTACTGGAAAAAAGAAAAATGAACTAACTCCCTAATATGTGAAGGGAGAGATCTATTTATACTCCTAGTGGTTGGTTGGTGAGTGGGCTTTCTCCCCTTCTTCTTGTCTTCTCGTCTTTTCAGAAAAGTTGACGTTTTCGATTCTGATTCGGGATTTGTTGTCGATTAAATCCAACTCGTCTTTTAATTTCTTCGTTAAATAGACTTGAGTTTCTTCGACTTATGAAAATCTTCCGTCTTTAGTCCTTTTCTTCGATAAATCTTCGAATAGGCCTAGTGACTTCAAATCTTTTGCACCTCTTGGTCAATAGACTTCGTCTTGAGTCTTTTTCCTTGATAACACCCGTGCAATCCCATGTTTTCTTTAATATTCATCCGGTTAGCTCTGAAAACACAATAAACACAAAAACCACGCATAATTCCAAACAAATGATATTAAATACGTGTTTTGGTTCTTGTTTCAGCCAGAATTAAGTGGTAAAAGGATGGGTGTTTACACACCTATCAAATCCCCTACACTTAACCATTTCCATGCCCTCATGCAATGCTTAGTGATAAAGCAATTATATATTTTTCTCATAATCAATCAACCTTGGCCTTATTTAAATTCTACTAAATAAGAATCAAAATAATAAAAACTTTAAGATAACAAAAAGAATGGAAATAACTTGTAAAGAAATCAAGGACTTACATTAGGGCTTTGGTGTTGCGAAGATTTATCACCCTCAAGTTTCACGTTCCCCAAACTAAGCTTAAAAACGAGATCATTGTTATTATAAGTTAGTAAATCTAACACTTACACACATGGCCTAACTAAATGCTTAAACTCCCTTATTCCTAGTTGTATCTCTTATATTTTATTTTTGTCTTAGAATGATCATGAAGACGCATTTTTGGACTTATTTCGATAGTTTATTAAGGCTAAAAGCAAAGTAGGACGATTTGATCAATAGTTAGCTAAAGGACAAAATCTCTTAAAACTGCTTCTCGGGATATCAAAAAGTTCATATCTTGGCATAACTTGGTTCACGATTTGAGACCTTTCTCGGGCCGATATTTGGCATGTACTTCATACTTCATATCTTCGAGAGACGTTCTTGAGATAATGGTCTTTTCATCATAATAGAGTTTCTTCACTTGGAGACTTTTGAGGGGTACTCCAACTTTGTTGACCACGACTTTGTGATTATTTCTTCAGTCTCTAATTGGGACTTTGAGATACAACGATCCGCCTCCTTTTCGGACTTGGATCTATTTATCCTCATACCTTGTTAGGGTCTTTTCGGATAGACTTCTCCATGATCTTTATGGGAGTTGATTGCTTTTCGTCGTGAGTCTTGATCCTTCATATTGACTTTAGGAATAATGCTTTTCACATCACTTTGGATCTTCAGCAATAAAATGGAATCCTCATGCCTTGTTAGGGCCTTTTAGGACTGGCCAATCTTCGCGCCCCGCTTCATAAGTTATGCCTTGGCTATGAACTCTTATCATTACCGAGCAACTTTTAAACGATCTTGGGCTAGAAGCTAAGTAACTTTTCAAATCGTAAGACCTTACTTATTGCAGATAAATTATTAGCAAGTGATGGGAGAATAGGCAAATAATTACACCAAGTGAGCTTGCGCAAGAATACCGACTTATAATTGACTCTATCATTTCTCGTCCTCCACAATTTAAAATCTCAAGTAATGAGACTCGTGGACACTTAGCCTAATAAACCAATTAAGGTCTACATGGTTAAGGATACTAGCTAGAATAAACTTGGATAAGTCTATTCGGGTTGAGTCAAAATAAACGCAACGGGCCTAATATGTCAAAGACTTCTAAACTAGCTACACCACTTTATTAAAATTATGACTTTATTGCGGGATATATACATATGAAAGCAACGATAAAAATTTAAAAATTACGACTAAATGGCCAAAGTTAATAAAAATTTGAAAAATGTTGAAAAATAGGATTTTCCGGTTAAATGAAGGCATTTTAATGGAAAAGTCCACTTAAAACTTCGATAGAAGTCTCCCCTACACTTAAGATAAACATTGTCCTCAATGTTTAAGCATGTGGGAAAAGTCTCCCCTACACTGATGACATTGTGCACGTTGGTTAACTCAAGTTAAGGAAGAGACGACTAAAGTGATCAATTTCAAATGTGAGTATGAAGAAAATTGAATCACGATAGTTGAGAGATAGAACCGGATTTCGGATAACACGGGAGCACGGTTCTTCAAAGATTTCCAAGATTGCAGTTATCCCTGTAATCACATCACCACACAAACACAAATGACCAAAATAGGTTCTCCCCTACACTTAGGGGGTTAAAGGGATAGATACTCGGGTTGCCTCCCGAGGAGCGCTTGTTTTTGATAACCGAGTCACGAGCCTGACTCGACCCAAAATTAGTTCATGGGGAACGTGGTGAGGGATGGAATCACCTCCTGAGAGGTGTCCTCACCAAAGTATAACTTCACTCGTTGGCCATTCACCTTAAAATTTGGTCCATTAGGTTGAGCGAGCTCGAGAGTACCATATGGAAAAATTTGGGCGATGGTGAATGGGCCGGACCAACGAGATTTAAGCTTGCCCGAAAAGATTTTCAACCGAGAGTTAAAAAGTAAGACTTTGTCTCCAACATGGAACTCTCGGTTTTTGATCTTGGAGTCGTGAATGAGCTTAGTTCGTTCCTTATAGATCAAAGAATTTTCATAAGCCTCATTCCGAAGTTCATTCAGCTCATTGAGTTGGATCTTGCGTAGGTCACCGGCTTTGTTTATATCAAAATTAGCCCACTTCAAGGCCCAATAAGCCTTGTGCTCCAACTCAATGGGGAGGTGGCACGCTTTCCCGTACACAAGACGATAAGGCGTACAGCCAATCGGGGTCTTGTAAGCAGTACGAAAAGCCCACAAAGCATCATCGAGTTTATCAGCCCATGCGGCACGATGCTCTCCCACGGTTCTTTCAAGAATTCGCTTCAGCCCTCGGTTGGATATTTCAGCCTGGCCATTAGTTTGTGGGTGGTAGGCTGTGGAAAGACGACGATTTACACCGTACTTAGCCATGACTCGAGCAAATTGGTCATTGCAGAAATGAGTCCCACGATCACTAATAATGGCACGAGGCACACCGAATCTAGCGAAAAGAGCTTTCAAAAAGTTACAAACCACCCTTGCGTCATTAGTAGGCAAAGCTTTGGCTTCAACCCACTTTGAAACGTAGTCAACGGCTACAAGGATGTATTTGTTTCCTTTAGACGAAGGGAATGGCCCCATAAAGTCGATACCCCAAACATCAAAAATTTCACACTCTTGAATGAAATTCTGAGGCATCTCGTCTTTATGTGTGATTTTGCCTTGCTTTTGGCAAACATCGCATCGTTTGACCATATCGTGAGCGTCACGGTATATGGAGGGCCAATAAAATCCCGAATCAAACACTTTTTTAGCGGTGTAGTTGGGACCAAAGTGACCACCGGTGGGTCCTTTGTGGCAAGCATCAAGGATGTCAGACGCTGCCGGTCCATCAACACATCGGCGAATAATCAGGTCAGCACATTGTTTGAATAGGTAAGGGTCGTCCCAAAAGTAAGTCTTAATGTCGGTGAAAAACTTCTTCTTTTGTTGGGACGTCAACCCTTCCTTGAGAATTCCACACGCCAAGTAGTTTGCAAAGTCCGCAAACCACGGGGTTTCATTCGGCTTCGAGTTTATAGACATTAAGGTCTCCGAGGGAAAAGAATCATTGATTTCTTGGGTCGGATGATCCCCTTGGTATGGATCCTCAAGTCTACTAAGATGGTCCGCGGCTAGGTTTTCTGCTCCTTTTTTATCGCGGATGTCGATTTTAAATTCCTGGAGCAGCAAAACCCAGCGAAGAAGTCTTGGTTTGGAATCTTTCTTTGTCAACAAGTACTTCAACGCGGAATGATCGGTATACACAATGGTGGTAGAAAGGACAAGATAGGGGCGGAATTTTTCAAAAGCATAGACAACAGCTAAAAGCTCTTTCTCGGTTGTCGTATAATGCAATTGTGCCCCAGTCATTGTCTTGCTAGCGTAATGGATCGGTTGGAAGTGTTTGTTCACTCTTTGTCCAAGAACCGCTCCAATAGCAAAATCACTAGCATCACACATCAACTCAAAAGAAGCTCCCAATTAGGGGTAACCAAGACGGGTGCCTTAGTTAGCTTATCCTTAAGCGAGTTGAAGGCTTCAAGGCACTCTTTGGAGAAGATAAAAGGAGTATCTTTTTCCAAGAGGTGGGTCATCGGGCGAGCGATTTGAGAAAAATCTTTGATGAATCGACGATAGAAGCCCGCATGGCCCAAGAAACTTCTCACACCCTTCACGGTTGATGGTGGAGGCAACTTTGCGATAACATCGACTTTAGCACGGTCAACTTCAAGACCGGCTTTCGAGATCTTATGTCCAAGCACGACGCCTTCTTTTACCATAAAATGGCATTTTTCCCAATTTAGAACCAGACGAGTGTCTTCGCACCGCTTTAGCATACGTTCTAAATTGGCAGGGCAAGAAGAGAATGAATCCCCGAAGACCGAGAAATCATCCATGAAGACTTCCATGGTTTGTTCAACCATGTCATGGAAGATAGCTAACATACACCTTTGGAAAGTCCCGGGCGCATTACATAAGCCAAAAGGCATTCTTTTGTAAGCGAAAGTGCCATAGGGACAAGTGAATGTAGTCTTCTCTTGATCTTGGGGATCGATGGGTATTTGGAAATAACCCGAGAAACCATCAAGAAAGCAGTAATATTCATTACCGGCTAATCGTTCAAGCATTTGGTCCATGAAAGGTAGAGGGAAATGATCCTTTCTCGTGGCATCATTGAGTTTGCGGTAGTCTATACAAACTCTCCACCCAATAACGAGACGAGTGGGAATCAACTCGTTGTGTTCATTGGGAACAACGGTTATTCCGCCCTTCTTGGGCACACAATGGATTGGACTAACCCATGGTGAATCCGAAATAGGGTATATCATACCCGCATCAAGAAGTTTGAGAACCTCTGTTTTGATGACTTCATGTATTTTTGGATTCACCCTTCGTTGGCTTTGAATAGTGGGCTTAAAGTCGTCCTCCATGAGAATTTTGTGTGTGCAGAAGTGAGGATCAATTCCACGAATATCCGAAATCTTCCAAGCAATAGCCTTCTTATGATCTTTCAGCACGGCGACGAGGCGAGTCTTCTCTTCATCTTTCAAATACTTCGCAATAATGACGGGCGACTTTTTGTTGTCGTCAAGGAACACGTACTCGAGATGTGGCGGCAACTCCTTAAGTTCCAAATCCGGAGGATTTTCGACGGGAGGCGTTTGCAAAGTCGGAGTATCGATAGCAATGACCGTGGGAGATGGAGGCGAAGGATTGTCTTCGGTGAGAAGATTGTCAAAGAAACTCATATCTTCATCCCCCTCGGTGGGAGAATCATTAGTAGCTAAATTCACATCTCCCATGGTATCTTCAAGATTGTTCCAGAATAAATCACTATCTCCAAATAGAGACAACGATGAATCAATGGAGGACACGGTCTCAACAGTGGGAAGAGAGGTAGGAATACTTTTGCAAGCATCGTTAAAGTGTTCTTCACAAGCCTCATCGAGAACGTCAATACAATTAACACTCTCATATGAATAAGGTTGTTTGGACAACTTTCCCATGTTGAAGACTACTTTATCGTCACCCACTCTCATGATAAGCTCACCGGCTTCAACATCAATAAGAGTGCGACCGGTCCTTAAGAATGGACGACCAACAATAAGTGGCACACGGGGGTCCATCTCGTAGTCGACGACAACAAAATCAGCAGGGAAGGTGAATTTGTCGACTCCTACAATGACGTCTTCGGCTATCCCCACTGGATAAGCAACCGTACGGTTAGCCAATTCCAAAGTCATTTTGGTGGGGACAAGCTCTGGGAGAGATAATTGCTTCCAAACACTTAGAGGCATGAGATTAATACTGGCACCTAGATCGGCTAGGGCCATGCAATTCTCTACTCCCGGGAAATTGCAAGGGATAAGAAAACGACCCAGATCACCAAGCTTGGTTGGCAATTTCCTTAAGAGCACTGCAGAGCAATTCTCATTAAGTTGGGTGTTGGCAATATCGAGGAGCTTTTCCTTGTCGCTCAGAAGGTCTTTAAACATTTTGGCGTATTTGGGCATGTGAGCGAGAGCCTCAGCGAAGGAGATATTAAAATTCAGTAGTTTAAACATTTTAAGAAAGTTAGAAACCTGAATATCATCCTTGCTCTTTTGCTTCTCTTTCCTCAACCTTGAAGGATAAGGTATTTTGGAAGAAGATGAAGTCTTAAGGGGAATAGGATCACTCACAACCACGGGTGGGGGAGGGGTAGAAGGAAGAGGTGGAGAAATTGGGGAAGGAGAAGGAGGAGGAATAGGAGCAGGCGACTCGGTCTCCTTAGTCACAACCACCGGTGGAGGTATAGGAAGCTCGGGTTCCTTGGTACCTTTGCCACTTCGAGTGGTGATTGCTTTCATCTCCCCTCTTGGATTCGCAACGGTGTTACTCGGAAGAGTACCCGAAGAAGAGGGTTGATAATATTTCGTTTTTTAGTGTAGTTGTCTTTCTCAGCTCGATTCGAATTGATCTAACAATTTCTAATTAAGACTTGATTGTTTTTGGTTAACAAAAGATTATTTGGTATTTAAGCTACTTGACAATCAAAACACTTAAAAAGGTAAAAATAGCTATATACTTAACCGTACTACGCTAAAACACATTGCACGTAAAACATTTAAATGCACACAATGTAAAAAATGCAAAATGCAAATTTTATACTACAAATGAAAAAAATCTAGAATACAAAATGTTAAGCTATGTCTATAAAACTAAAAGTACAAATTTTGTTAAAAAGAGAAAATACTCAATATAAAAAAAACGTTGCGACGTTGATGAAAAATGAAATGAAATGAAATGTAAACTAAAAGTTTACCTATCCCTATCCAAATTTAAGTCCAAAAGGCCCAAGTGAAAAACCGCCCAAAATCATTAAACAGCCCAAAATCATTAACTAAATGGACCATTACATACTAACTAAACTGACAGTTACTGATCCTAACGATGTGGACTAACAGTGGAACGGATTTAACAGAATTCTATAACGGAAGGACATTCAGATCTAACCTACTGCTAACTCTAACAATACTGGATTAAAAATGTAACAACTAATACCAACATCAGGGACTAAAAATGGATTCTTCCTAATTCATTTTTATAGTTCTAATCAAACTGATATAAATTGCAAGAATTACACTTCACTACACTACATCAAACTAGCAGATTACACTATAATTGCAAGAAAATCAAACGTGCTTAACCGACACATCCGAAGCCTAGTCCGTTGAGACGAGAAACGCGGCGCTGAGCCGGTTTAAAACAAACACAACTACACTCTATCTGCTGGATCTGCTACCTGCAAAATGGAAACATAAACAAGGAAAAACAAAACTAATCCTGCGATGATGAACGTGCTATCACTGATCAGAAATCAGTTATCTGAATCACTTGAACACGTAAACTGATTTAACAAATCATTATAACCTTGCAAATCTAATAGCATATCAAAACTTCTATAATCTGAATGACCGAAACTGAGTACCAACTGATTTAGACTTAAAATCTTATGAAAAGAATACTATCTGATGTTCAGAAAAACGATTTTTAAACAGATTAACAAAACTTTCTTTAAAACTTCACTGACTGAAATCAAACTGACAACTAACTAATTGAAAACATTTATATCCTGAAAATCAAAGCACTAGCTTATACTGACTAAAACAAACGAACTCAGCGATTCACAAAACTGAAAATCCTAATTAATCCACAAACAAAGAATTCACGTGAACTGATCTTATACTACTGAATCAACAAATCCAAACCTACAACTAACTCTTCTGATGTTATAACAAACTTTAAACAGAAACTTGACTGAAATTCGACTGAAAGTACATTTGGCTAACGAACTGAAAGTTTTAAACACTGAACAATTTCATATCAGAAATCAAACTATACTGGCTACAGTAACAGTTTATTAAGCTAAGTATCAGAAAGCTACTTTATTAGCTTTCGAAGCTACAGTAATTATATAACCACTTCTTAAAAATATCAAGCAAACTGAAACAGATGATAAGATGGCAAAAGAGAAATCAAGATATTAAGAAAACTGAAACTTTTAAACTTCCATTAATGGTGAAAGTAAATTTGGTTACAACAAGAAACTGAAAGTTTGAACAGATTTGAAAGAAAACAAACTAACAAGTTTAACTAACTAACTACTCTAAACTAACTAACTAGGTGAAACTACACCTAAGCTAACCAAATGCAAATGAAGCCTTCATCTCTTATTTATAGCCGCCAAGATGGTAGAAGTGACGTGGTCTATCCAATGGTTGGATGCCACGTGTTTAATACGAGGTTTACTCGTTCTTCATCATCTTCAACTTTGGGGGTTTCTTCGTTCTTGAGTATTGATCTAATTAATCAATACCATCATGTTAAGGAGAAAAATATAAGCACTTTTGCTGTTGAAAACTTTGGCTGAATCTTCCTGGATCGACCTTGATATTGACTTGCAGGTTTGGGAGGTGAGGGAGATGAAACCGACTGTTTTCTCTCTCTTCTCTTGGAGAAGAAGACGCAGCGTTTGGTTTATTGTGTCTTTGACCAGCTTGGTCAATGAGACCAAGATATAAACTTGTTTACTTTTCATTAACTTTCTTTTTAGTCCCTTATCTTTCATCTTTCATCAAAATGTGCATAAAAGCTTCTAAGTAATATCTTTTCCATCCTTTAACATTGTAGTAATTGCACTTTAAGCCCTTGATCTTTGGAAGTTTGGCAAATAAGGTCCTTGGATCATCTTTCGTCCTTTTCTTCGTCTTTTGATCAAATTAATCTTTGAAAGCTCGTGTTTGTCTCAAATGTACCTATTTTACCTGAAAATACACAAACACCAAATACACGCGTAATTCTGATAATTAACAGTTTAATATAATGTATTTGACAGTGTTTTTAGTGGTTTTAGGATCATTATTGATGAGTGTTTTCACACTTATCAACTCCCCTCCACTTGACCATTGCCATGTCCTCATGCAATGCAGCATTTTAAAGCACCAAGTTACACTTTTCTCATAATTAACCAACCTTGGCCATTTTATGATTTAATAAACTATACTATGCTACATGTGAATGATTTTGAATATTTACAATGCAATGCAAAGAAAACAATTCTATTTATATCTTTTTGGATTTTTCATAAATGGTTTTGATGGAAATAACTCATAAAGAAATCAATGACTTGAATTAGGGCTTGGGTACCATGGACATTTATCACCCTCAAGTTTCACTTTCCCCATACCAAGCTTATAAATGGAATCATTGTATCCAAAAGTAAAAAGTGCATCAACTTATTCATGACAATTAAACGTGGAACCGGTTATTATTTGAGCAAATTGCTTGTGGGCAAATTTGTCATTATTCAAGTGTGAAGTATAAGAAGTGTAAAATCCAAAAATAAGGAAGCACGGTTTTAATCCTAAGTAATCTTCTCATCCATTACTTGAAAAACCGCTCACAATTAATATAAGTCCGTATTAAGAGTAATAAGTCATTCGCCTTATGTGTAAAATCCTCATGTCATGCTTTCATAAGTAACTACACACTCGCTAAGGAAAGAAAAATAAACTCACGCAATAATTTACATCCGCATCTTTTTGAGATTTTGGATCTTCAACCCCGCAACCCGTCAAGGTAATATTGGATTGGAGCAATCTATTGAATCCCCGCAACCCGTCAAGGTAATATTGGAACTCAATAGTCACTATAATTAA
Organism: Glebionis coronaria; assembly: GCA_025667525.1. Lineage (NCBI taxonomy): Eukaryota > Viridiplantae > Streptophyta > Magnoliopsida > Asterales > Asteraceae > Glebionis > Glebionis coronaria. Next base: position 467,693,948 of record CM046874.1, on the reverse strand, counting down.
CACCACACTGCCCCTCTTGGGAGTCTTGCATTATTTTTTTTTATTTTTTTTTTCTTTTTCTTTTTTTTTTCTAGCCACTCATTTTTTTTCATAAGCCGCTCTTATTTTTCTTTATTCCTCACCAAAAAATTTGAAAAGAAGAAAAGGAAAAACACCCGCTAAATATGGAGCATGACATAAGACTAGTACACATAAAACGTGCTAACTTAGAATCTTAAGACGTACTCATATCAACCATAAATGATTAGCCAAAAATGCATAAGAGATTACAAACCAATTAAAACCGTACTTGATTATTTATTAACAATTATATACAAGCGAAGAAAATAGAGATAGAGAAGAGAAGGGTTTAGCCACAAATAATTGCCATGAAGTCTATCTAGCCCTTTTACACTTGCTTCAACTCTATCATTTCCCATTCTCCACAAATTTAAAATTTCAAAAAATGAAATTGGTGGAAGCTTAGCCTAATAGACCAATGAAGGACTACATGGTTAAGGATACTAGCTAGAGAGTACTAAAATAAGCAAACTCGGGTTGAGTCAAAATATCCATGGCGGGCCTAATATGTCAAAGAAGTCTAAATTTGTTAAAACCATGTTTTATTTTATTTTTCTCTTTTTATTAATTTTTGATGAAAAATAAAAGAAGAAATATATATACAATGCAAATGTGTTATGCAAAATGAAAAATGATTGATGCAAAAATTATGAATGCATATTTTTGTTGGCCAAAGTAGATCAAAAATTTGAAAAATGTTCGAAAAAATTAATTTTCCCAATTATCATGAAGTTAAGGCAATGGTCTAGGTAAGGTCACTTCGATAGAAGTCTCCCCTACACTTAAGATAAACATTTTCCTCAATGTTTAAGAGCATGGAAGTGAACTCCCCTACACTTATGACATTGATAACCTTGCTTAACTCAAGTTAAGGAAGAGACAACTAAAGGGTATTCATTTTAAGCACAAGTGTTTAATATCATAATAGCAAAAACTAATCGAAGTGAACCAGATACACGGGCCTCCTCAATAAGCTCCAAGCAGGAAATGTGAGAGAGCAACCATTGAAACAAACACCAAAAGACGAAGAAAGGCACCCCTCCACTTCAACTCTACTATAACATCCTTTTAATTAAACCTAACCTATTGAAAATCTACTCTACGTTTTCTAACCTAGTTATTCAATGCTTGAGTTTTTTTAACCCTAAGTCGCTAGCTCGACTCGGCCCCGAATTAAGTTGTCCTTGGGGAAACCATCATGGAGAATAAAGAATATCACTTTGAAGCTCGGCTCACATGATACACTCAAACTTAGCACGTTGCCATTTACTATAAGATTTACAAAATCTGCCTCGATAAATGGAACGGTCCAACGTGTCTCAAGTTTGTCCAACATACGAAATCTCTCAAATAGGAAGCACTCCAGGATCAAATACATAATTTCCATCTCGACAAGTGAACAACTCCAAAATAGGTAGCATCACCAAAGTAAGCTCATACAAGAAGCGCATATCAATCGAAGGCACACTCTTAAGTGGAGTAGATGAAAACCAATTTTTTCCAAACATATGTATCCCAGGATCAAAAATCTTTCCCTTCATGGGAAAATAAGAAGATGAGCTCATATCAACCATATAAGATTCCCCCTTAGTGATCAAAGCATCATGAGAATATGAAGGTGTAGGTATCAAAACATTCATAACTATTATATCCATATTGGGCTCATCATCATCATCAAAAGGTGGGTAATCTTCCATAGAAGGCATAGAATAAGGAGGATCAAGATTAATAGTGTCTTGTGGAGAAGGTGTAGGCTCTAGGGTCCCAAAAAGCATGTTCTCAATAAGACGAATATCCTCTTCCCAATTAGAAGAAGATGTATCAACCACAATATCATCTCTCTTAAGATAATCTTCAATTTGTTTATCTATCAACTCATCTTCACTAAGCAATCTTTCAGTCTTTAGAATCTCCTCATTCTCATCAATGATAGACCCCTCCTCATCACTATAGGAATCATAGATTGGTTTGTCAAAGATTGGTGACTCCTTAAAACTCAAGGAAGTGTGATCATCAAAAAATGGAGATTCACAAGTGGAAAACTCATTATCACTATAATCATCATATATTGGTGTATCACAAAGAGAAGGTTCATCATTACTAAAATCCTCATTGGTTTCTTCAGCATGATGGAAAAGTGGGTTATCAAATGATGTTTCAAAAAGAGGATTCGATTTCATCACAAAATCACTTAGAGGAATAGGTGAAGGAGTCATAGAGGACATGGATTCATCATCAGATGTAAAAGACTCATCACTATCATAAGGATCATCAAAGGGTTCATCACAAGAATCATATGGTGGTAGAGGAGAAGGATCCATATTCCCTATAGGAGCAAACTCTTCACCCAAATTAGGAATGTTATCTTGACAAGACAAATCATTGGATGATATAGCATAAGACGCGTCACTAGAATCACAATTTTCATCCTCTATTTGTGTCAAGTCTTTCACAAACTCTTCCTCAATCTCATTATCTCTTTCTTTAAACAATTCATCAAGATCAAAATCACCAAAATCACTAGTAGTAGCATGAAGGTCAATATGTGATAAAATCTCAGTGTGATCATAAGGAGAAGAGGTATCAACACAAAGCTCATCACATAGTTCATTGGAAACCCTCTCAAGCTCTCTTTGGATTGGGATAAGGTTCTCAACACTAGAAACGGTTAATTCATCCAAATCGGTGTTTGTATTAGTGCTAAGAGGCTCGTCCCCCATGGTGAAAGAGTCGGTGGGTCCCATGTGAGGTAAAGGTGATGAAGGTGTGTATGGCTCAAGTATAGTCGGTGGAGAGATGGAAGGGTCTATAATAGGAACATCACTAGGTGTATCATCCTCAACATCTACTCTCAAAGAAGGCTCATCATCAGGTAAAGCATCGTTCGGTCTCATGTGTTGCAAGATGTATGTGCTCAAGCCTAATATTTTCGGATCAGTTGCCTCTTGCATTGTCTCAAGTGCTTGCATTACCATATTAAAAGCGTCTTTACTCAAGAAATGATAAATGCCTTGATTGTTAACGGTGTTTTTATTAGGACTTTGAAAATTTTCTTCATTTTGAAAATCGTCTTGATTTAAAAATTCTTGATTTTGAAAATCCTCATCAAACCCTTGATCATAATTACTCGCGTATAGATCACAATTATTTTCATTATGTGATGCTCCACAAGTCGCACAAGGCCCATACATAACTCGATATTGCTCGTCTTGGAATATCTCCAACATAGGACGATTAACCAAGTGTGGCAAAGTGGTCAAATATGAAAATCCTTGATGTTGAAAGGTGTCTTGATTATGGCATGGAAAATTCTCATCATTTTGAAAGCCTTCATTGTTTGAAAATCCTTGATTATGAAAGGTTTCTTGATTATAGCCTTGAAAATTATCATTGTTTTGAAAACCTTCATAATTGGAAAATCCTTGGTTTTGGTATGGCACATTAAAGGTTTGATCATGAAATGATGGTGGAGGTTGTGATGAAAAACCGGAATATCCCATATAGTCATTACAAGTGTAGTCCATTTGAGTGTTAGGTTGAAAATTAGGGTTCTCGGTTCCATTGTAAGCATATCCCTCCCCATAATAACCATTATTTTGATCACATAAATAAGTTTCGTGTGGACCACCACAAGTCGAACAAGGCGAATAATTAGCGTTGGCGGATCGTTGTTGCAAAATCTCCCACATGGAACGAGTATCCATGTTTAGCAAGGTGGCCGAATGTATATACAAGTATAATGACGTTTAAAAGCTTCCTCAGGGAAGGAAGTAATACACCAAAGGTGGTATGTTTACACGTGTGCGAGTACACGTGTAAGTAAACACGAGGAATGAGGGAGTAGCCCTCGGTCGACTTTGAAAAGAATAAGATTATCCTCTTCGAGTTTCGATATGAAATATCCACAAGAAAGTATATATATAATTACTACTTGGGTGCAAGACCTCCAATTAAGCCTTCCTTCTCAAAATACGCACTAGTGAACGGGGGGTTAGGTGGCGCGAAGCACTTAAGTACCTATTAACCCTTAGACGGCATTTTATAGCACGTCGCCTATCTATTCACTTTAGTAGTTTGTATTCTTCGAATTATTGCCAATTGGAAGTATTTATCTATTCTTGCTTAATTAAATTGGATCGATACGCGTGTCAAGGACCGGAACGCCCCTCAACACGGTGTAATGCCTCGGCAATACTTATGGAGATAGGTAACTTGGTTGTTTTTATACTTATACGTATCTACATATAATAATATAAAAACAATATTTTTATATTTATTTGTTTTTTTAAGAAAAATACTATATCTACGTAAAAAGCGATGAAAACGATATAATATATATTTTTGGGTGTAATCTTTTAGGAAAAAGATTACTTTTTAGATTTTTTATTTTTTTGGTTCAATTCTTTAGGAAAAGAATTGACTTTGTGGTTTTTTTATTTTTTTGTATTTTTATCTTTTTGATTTTTTTATGTTTTTGATTTATAATACGTAAAAATAACGTTCACAAAGTGAACGGATCCCAAAATCCAATCGTCTCACTCGAAATCGTTAATCTTCACGAAAAGAACCGGCAGCGGCGCCATTTAATATTTCGTTTTTTAGTGTAGTTGTCTTTCTCAGCTCGATTCGAATTGATCTAACAATTTCTAATTAAGACTTGATTGTTTTTGGTTAACAAAAGATTATTTGGTATTTAAGCTACTTGACAATCAAAACACTTAAAAAGGTAAAAATAGCTATATACTTAACCGTACTACGCTAAAACACATTGCACGTAAAACATTTAAATGCACACAATGTAAAAAATGCAAAATGCAAATTTTATACTACAAATGAAAAAAATCTAGAATACAAAATGTTAAGCTATGTCTATAAAACTAAAAGTACAAATTTTGTTAAAAAGAGAAAATACTCAATATAAAAAAAACGTTGCGACGTTGATGAAAAATGAAATGAAATGAAATGTAAACTAAAAGTTTACCTATCCCTATCCAAATTTAAGTCCAAAAGGCCCAAGTGAAAAACAGCCCAAAATCATTAAACAGCCCAAAATCATTAACTAAATGGACCATTACATACTAACTAAACTGACAGTTACTGATCCTAACGATGTGGACTAACAGTGGAACGGATTTAACAGAATTCTATAACGGAAGGACATTCAGATCTAACCTACTGCTAACTCTAACAATACTGGATTAAAAATGTAACAACTAATACCAACATCAGGGACTAAAAATGGATTCTTCCTAATTCATTTTTATAGTTCTAATCAAACTGATATAAATTGCAAGAATTACACTTCACTACACTACATCAAACTAGCAGATTACACTATAATTGCAAGAAAATCAAACGTGCTTAACCGACACATCCGAAGCCTAGTCCGTTGAGACGAGAAACGCGGCGCTGAGCCGGTTTAAAACAAACACAACTACACTCTATCTGCTGGATCTGCTACCTGCAAAATGGAAACATAAACAAGGAAAAACAAAACTAATCCTGCGATGATGAACGTGCTATCACTGATCAGAAATCAGTTATCTGAATCACTTGAACACGTAAACTGATTTAACAAATCATTATAACCTTGCAAATCTAATAGCATATCAAAACTTCTATAATCTGAATGACCGAAACTGAGTACCAACTGATTTAGACTTAAAATCTTATGAAAAGAATACTATCTGATGTTCAGAAAAACGATTTTTAAACAGATTAACAAAACTTTCTTTAAAACTTCACTGACTGAAATCAAACTGACAACTAACTAATTGAAAACATTTATATCCTGAAAATCAAAGCACTAGCTTATACTGACTAAAACAAACGAACTCAGCGATTCACAAAACTGAAAATCCTAATTAATCCACAAACAAAGAATTCACGTGAACTGATCTTATACTACTGAATCAACAAATCCAAACCTACAACTAACTCTTCTGATGTTATAACAAACTTTAAACAGAAACTTGACTGAAATTCGACTGAAAGTACATTTGGCTAACGAACTGAAAGTTTTAAACACTGAACAATTTCATATCAGAAATCAAACTATACTGGCTACAGTAACAGTTTATTAAGCTAAGTATCAGAAAGCTACTTTATTAGCTTTCGAAGCTACAGTAATTATATAACCACTTCTTAAAAATATCAAGCAAACTGAAACAGATGATAAGATGGCAAAAGAGAAATCAAGATATTAAGAAAACTGAAACTTTTAAACTTCCATTAATGGTGAAAGTAAATTTGGTTACAACAAGAAACTGAAAGTTTGAACAGATTTGAAAGAAAACAAACTAACAAGTTTAACTAACTAACTACTCTAAACTAACTAACTAGGTGAAACTACACCTAAGCTAACCGAATGCAAATGAAGCCTTCATCTCTTATTTATAGCCGCCAAGATGGTAGAAGTGACGTGGTCTATCCAATGGTTGGATGCCACGTGTTTAATACGAGGTTTACTCGTTCTTCATCATCTTCAACTTTGGGGGTTTCTTCGTTCTTGAGTATTGATCTAATTAATCAATACCATCATGTTAAGGAGAAAAATATAAGCACTTTTGCTGTTGAAAACTTTGGCTGAATCTTCCTGGATCGACCTTGATATTGACTTGCAGGTTTGGGAGGTGAGGGGGATGAAACCGACTGTTTTCTCTCTCTTCTCTTGGAGAAGAAGACGCAGCGTTTGGTTTATTGTGTCTTTGACCAGCTTGGTCAATGAGACCAAGATATAAACTTGTTTACTTTTCATTAACTTTCTTTTTAGTCCCTTATCTTTCATCTTTCATCAAAATGTGCATAAAAGCTTCTAAGTAATATCTTTTCCATCCTTTAACATTGTAGTAATTGCACTTTAAGCCCTTGATCTTTGGAAGTTTGGCAAATAAGGTCCTTGGATCATCTTTCGTCCTTTTCTTCGTCTTTTGATCAAATTAATCTTTGAAAGCTCGTGTTTGTCTCAAATGTACCTATTTTACCTGAAAATACACAAACACCAAATACACGCGTAATTCTGATAATTAACAGTTTAATATAATGTATTTGACAGTGTTTTTAGTGGTTTTAGGATCATTATTGATGAGTGTTTTCACACTTATCAGTTGACTACTTTGGAAGAAACTAGCCATCATGTTCCTCAGATCATTAGTTTGGCTATCCAACGTATTTCTCATATCAGCTCTCAAATCATTTCCTTGCTTGACCAAGTCTGCCTTCAAGTTGAGCACCTCTCTCTGAAGATTTCCCACTATAGCATCATTAGTCCTCATATAAGTTTCTACTTCTTGGTGAAGAGCGGTGGGTTGGTTGGGAGGAGCAGTGTATGCAGGTGGTTGGTAAGCAGGTTGTTGGTAGACTTGATTGTTGCGTTGAGGTGGTTGTTGCTGCTTGTGAGGTGGGATGTATGGTTGTCGAGGTTGTTGTTGTTGTTGAGGAGGGCGATTAAGGTTTTGTTGTTGGTTTGGGTTGGTAGGAGGGAAACCAGGTGGTGAAAGATAGTTGTTTGATCGATAGCTAAGCAAGTTACGGTCACCTTGAGGTCTAGCTTGATAAGCAGGTTGTTGGTAGGTGCCATATGCCGCATTCACATTCTCAGCAGGGTAATCTTGGGTGGCGGTACAAGTTGTGTAAGAGTGGGGACCACCGCATATCTCACAAGGTTGGCTGACAGCGTTCACTTGTGCGTTTTTGGCGTTGTTGCTGTTGTTGTTGACGACGGTGTGTGTGACAAGCGATTCAAGAAGCGTGGTGATTTTGTCAAGTCGCTTGTCGCTGTCATTAGTGCTAGCACTAGCAACATTGGTCCTAACGCTCTTGGTTTGCACACGAGACTTGTTCTCAATGATATCCCAAGCAGCATTGGAAGTCTTAGCCAATAAATTTCCCCCCGAGGCACTATTCAGTGAATCTTGGTCACTCATGCTTAAACCATTGTAAAAAGTATTAATTTGATGTACTTTGGTAAAACCATGTTGTGGGCATTTTCTTAAAAGATCTTTAAAGCGATCCCAAGATTCACTGAATGACTCATCGTACTTTTGTTCAAAGTTTATAATCTCATTCCGCAAAGCGGTAGTACGAGAGGGTGGAAAAAAGTAATTGATGAACTTTGTTTCCAAATCCGTCCACGAGAGAATACTCTGTGGCGGTTCCTTAGCAAGCCAATGCCGGGCTTGTCCCTCTAAAGAAAAGGGAAAAAGTTGTAACCTTATAACCTCCTGTGGAACTCCATTGAATTTGACCGTGTTGGTGAGTTGTAGAAATCTCTTGATGTGGTCGTGTGGGTCATCAATGGTTCGTCCCAAGAATGGCTGAGCGGAGACCATCTGGATAAAGCCTGACATGAGCTCGAAATTGTTGGCGGCGATTGGAGGTATGACAATTGGATCCGTGTTGCCATCGACATGAGCTTGGAGCAATTCAATCATGGGGCTGTTATCCGGAAGGGGCTCATTGTTGTTGTTATTCATGTTGTTGAAAGGTGGGTTGTTGTTGTTATTATTGTTGTTCGGAGGTGGTATGTTATTGTTGTTTTGTACACCAGCCATGTCTAAGTTATCGAGAGGCTCGGGCTCTTGATAAGACGTGGATCGAGTGCGCATACACCTGCAAAAGAACGAACAAAGAAAAACAAAGCAAAAATATTTTTGGTTTTTATTGTTTTTTAATTTTTAGGATTTTTGAAAATTTTATATTTTTTAGTTGTTTTTTTTTTTATTTTTTTTTATTTTTTTTTTGAATGATTTTTATGAAAAAGTAACGTTCACGGGGAACGGATCCCAAAATCCAAGTTCTCACAAAAAACTTTTGATCTTAACGAGAGGAGCCGGCAGCGGCGCCATTTGATATTGAGATTTTGCAATGGGTTCAAAATATTTCTCGATATCCTCTCGAATTGATCTAAGTTGAAAGTGGAATGATTTGTTCTTGGTGACAAAAATTGGATTTGGTTTTCTATCCTACTAAACAGGGAAAGGAATAAAATGATAATGATATAAACTTAAAACAAGCAACAAATAAAAAGCAAAACTTGAATTAATACCAGAAAAATACTCTTACTAGAAAAATCAGTCTATGCGGAATGTAACACCATTCGGAAAGTTCCCCTATGCGGAATGTTGCTCTACTCGGAATGATTGATGCTATTCGGAATATATACCCTATGCGGAAAGTAAGGTTATGCGGAAAATAGAATCCTATGCGGAAAATAACTTCTATTCGGAAAATAAAGTTCTATGCGGAAAATGAGGCCCTATTCGGAAAAATGACCCTATGCGAAAAAAAGTTCCCTATTTGGAAAAACTGGCTTATGCGGAATAAAATATCTCTATTCGGAGAAACATGGTCTATGCGGAATATCTGAGGCTATTCGGAAAATCTACCCTATTCGGAAAATCACACTTGTTCGGAATATTTAAAACATTCCGAATAAAAGAAAGTTAAGAACTCCATTCGGAATACCCAAAATTCCGAATAAGGCAAATAGAAGTCTCGCCTATTCGGAATATTAGGTCTGTTCGGAAAGAACTGGGATTCAAGAACAGTAACAGTAACAGCAAAACAGGGGGTCACGGTTTTAAATCCAAATCGACTCCAATACTCAAAAAGGTTTTACCAAACTAACCAATAATCACTAACATACCATAAGAAACAAATCCCACCAATAAAAACACTAAATCAACAACTTTTTAAGATCAAACTAAAATCAAATAAGAAACTTAGAAACTTACAATAAAAATGGTGATGAAGAACAAGATGAATGAAAAGATGGAAAAGATTGATTAATGTAAAAGTAACAAGGTTAATGATTAAGGATTACAAGATTGAAAGAAAAAGATGAAAAATCACCAAACTCCCTAATGGAGTTGGTTAAGGAACGAACCTAAGGTACTGGAAAAAAGAAAAATGAACTAACTCCCTAATATGTGAAGGGAGAGATCTATTTATACTCCTAGTGGTTGGTTGGTGAGTGGGCTTTCTCCCCTTCTTCTTGTCTTCTCGTCTTTTCAGAAAAGTTGACGTTTTCGATTCTGATTCGGGATTTGTTGTCGATTAAATCCAACTCGTCTTTTAATTTCTTCGTTAAATAGACTTGAGTTTCTTCGACTTATGAAAATCTTCCGTCTTTAGTCCTTTTCTTCGATAAATCTTCGAATAGGCCTAGTGACTTCAAATCTTTTGCACCTCTTGGTCAATAGACTTCGTCTTGAGTCTTTTTCCTTGATAACACCCGTGCAATCCCATGTTTTCTTTAATATTTATCCGGTTAGCTCTGAAAACACAATAAACACAAAAACCACGCATAATTCCAAACAAATGATATTAAATACGTGTTTTGGTTCTTGTTTCAGCCAGAATTAAGTGGTAAAAGGATGGGTGTTTACACACCTATCATATAACGTTTCCTAGCAAAGACTTAATTGTTTTTGGTAGTAAAATCTTGATTGGTATCTATGTCTAATTTGCACAAAACAATTAAAAAGGTAAAAATAGCTATTTATACTACGTAATACGTACTATTCTAAATCCATATTGCAATTACCACATTTAAATGCATAAAACGTAAAAATGTGAAATACAAATCTTTCCTACAAATGAAATTACAAATACAAAATATAAAACTAATTCAATTTTGATAAAACTAAAAATGCAAGTTTATAAAAACTAATCTTTATTAAAACTAAATTTAATTTGAAATCAAAGATCTTTAACTACTAACTAGTTTGAAAATTCGTTTTTAATACCAATCTATAAGGAAAAACAAGCCCAAAAGTATTATCAAAGCCCAATCTAGCCTAACAATCCATCAGACTAGTAAACAGTGACCAGAAGGATTAAAAATGCACAATGCCAGTAACTATAAGGACTAACGAATCTAGGCATTTAACTGAGTCTGGACCGTGGGTGTTATAGAATGATACAAAGTAAAGGTCCTAACGTGTGCAAAATGAGATTCAATGTAAACTGCAAAGAAAATCCACTTACTGATATAGAACGAATTTATACCTAGCTCCTACACCAATCAACTAACTGACTTCTGAAAATCAAGATTATACTACAATACCACAACTACATTCAAACTGTATCAACTACAAATGAGAAACTAAGCTATATTACACTATTTCAAGAAATCAAAGAAAAGTGAGGAAAATAGGTGAACTATATCTATGAAATCAAAGCACATACCTAAATCAGATAATGAGCATGTATCAAATGAGAAAATCAAGTAGTTTGCACGTAAAGTTATACTACAACAAGTTGCAGAAAATACAAAATGAGCTTGACCTGCGTCTTCCAAGCCAAGTCCGTTGATGTCGAAGCGCGGCGCTGAGCCGGCTTATCAAGGTTGATAAAGGACTGCAATAAACTGAACTCTACGCCACTTTTCTGCTGAACTATTGAGTTGCAAAACTTTAAACGAAACTGCAACCATAGATCTGAATATTCTGAATTATTTAACTTCGCTGAATGAACATAATTCTTCTACTCCTAACATGTACTAACTGAATAGCTATTCTGCTACTACATAAAACTGATTGCAGATAACTGGAATCACAATGACAATCTTCTCATAAGCTCTCTATGAAATTATCACATGAAACATCAGTATAACTAGAAATCAAAACTGCTGAACCGATATCGAAACTATCTGAGACTTATTATGGATACTACAAGTTGATCTTGGACCACAGTAAACACTATAACTTTACTGATTTAGTACCAAATAATACTCTTAGATATTTGTATAAAAGAAACTAAACATCACTCTTTAAACAATCACTAAAAACAAAAACTAACACTTACACTAATATTACTATTCTAACTGTTCAAAAGGTATGGAAGAAACTAACAAAAGTTTTAAAGAAAGAATAAAACTGTATATCTAAACTGCCTAATATAGTAATCGAGTGAACAGTATCATTAACTATTTTAACCAAAACTGACCGATTATTCAATCGATATTAACAGAAAATGATATTTGCTAAATTGGAATGAATACTAAAGGTAGAAGAAATGAAGATTTCGAAGAATGTAAGAATTCATTAATGGCAGAAATTGAGAATCAGTTACAAACTAAAAACTGAATCAAAAACTGAATCAAAAACTGAATCTAACTGAATCTAACTGATTTATTAACTGAAAATCAATAAGCTTTGAGAGAAAATAAAACTAACTATTCCTATCTAACCTAACTATGTGAAGACTACACCTAGCTAACCGCTTGCAAATGAAGTTCTTCTCTTCTATTTATAGCCGCTGAAAGGAGAGTTGTGACGTGGTTAAACCAATGAGCAATCGACACGTGGAAAATACGAGGTAGAATTCATCCATCTTCATCTTCATCACATTTGGGGCTTTCTTCGTCTTCATTCCTTGATCAAATTAATTAGTACCTTCTTGTAGAGGAGAAGGAGATGAGCGTTTTTGTAGTTGAAAGCTTTGGCTGAATCTTCGTGTAACTATTGTGAATTTGATTTGCAGGTCTAGGAGAAAAAGAAAATGGAAGTCGTCTATGTATTTTCTCTCTCTCTCTTATTTGTGTTGAAGAAGACGTCTGTGTTTGTTTTGACCGAGACTTGGTCAACAGACCAAGTTAAATAAAACTTTTCCCCTTTTTTTACTTTTTGGTCCCTTCACTTTATTTCTTTATCAAATGTAATATCAACTTTCTAGCACATTTCTTTTCATCCTTTGTCTTATAGAAAATCGCAAGATAAACCCTCGATCTTTGAAGTAGTGACAAGTAAGGTCCTTGAATCATCTTTCGTCTCTTTCTTCGTCTTTTGATAAAATAAGTCCTTAAAACGCGTCTTTATTCCAAAATATATCTTTATTACCTGAAAACACAAAAACACCAATACCCACGTAATTCTGACAATTTTCAGTTAAATATTAGGTATTTGACTGGGTTTTGAGTGGTTTATGGATCATTATTGATGAGTGTTTTCACACTTATCACATGCACCTACAAAGACAAAAGAAAAAGAAACCAAACACAAATGCAATATATATACACAAGAAAGATAAAATCTTTTTGGATTTTTGAAATTTTTAATTTTTATGGATTTTTATCAATTTTTTTAATTTTTATGATTTTTTTGAATTTTTGAATGTAAGAAAAATAACGCTCACAAGTGAACGGATCCCAAAAAGCAACGCGTCTCTCACAGAAAACCGTTAATCTTTACGAAAAGAGCCGGCAACGGCGCCATTTGATACAAGGCTTTTGCCCGTATAAAAATTAAAGTTCTCTTGTCTCAATATCTTAACGAATTGATCTAGGCTCTCTATGTGACTCAGTCGTTCTTTGGTGAAACAAATAGTTGTGTCGTTGTTTTTAAAATAAAAGTGCAAAACTTTAAAGTAAAAGTGCAATTAAAGTAAATCTAAGTCTAATTAAAATAATGGTGTAAGTATTTAAAAGCGTGACAAAAATTAAAGGGCACTGAAGTAAATAACGCAAACTTAAATCTATCTAAGGCAAACTTAAACGCAACTGAAACTTAAACTAAGGCAAAACTAAAATAAATCTAATACAAATTTAACTTGAAGGTGCACTAAGGAAAAAGCAGGAAAAATAAAGCTTGAAAATAAAAATCAAAGACAAAAACTAATAAGAACCTGAATACAGCTCATTCGGAATAATCCTTCGTTTGGAACAATCACTCGTCCGAAATGTCACCTTCGGTTGGAATGATTCTTCTTCGCTCGGAATATTACCAAAATCCTTGATCCGGAAAAAACTGATCTGAATATGTCACTTATCCAAAACGATCCTTCATTCGGAACTTTACTGATTCGGAACTTCTCAAACTTGCCTTGATTCCGAACTTTTGATCAACCCTTGATTCGGAAGACTTCCGAATGAAGCCTCCTTGATTCGGAAGTTTCAGACTTCCGAATGAAGCCTTCTTGATTCGGAACTTGCCCTTGATCCGGAAGTTGGTTCGGAACTTTTAGGAAGTTCCGAATGAAGCCCCTTGGTTCGGAACTTTTGAGTTCCGAATGAATCTCCTTGATCCGGAACTTTTTGAGTTCCGAATGAAGTATATTGATCCGGAACTTTTAAGTTCCAAATGAACAAATGCTTGAGTCGGAACTTTCGTCCGGAAGTATTGATTCGGAACTTTTGGAGTTCCGAATGAACACTCTTAATCCGGAACTTTGAATGTTCCGGATGAAACCCCTTGGTTCGGAACTTCAGACTTCCGAATGAACACTCCTCTCTTGCCTTGGCTCGGAACTTTTCCTGGGAATATCAGAAACAGCAACAAACTTCCCGAAGAACAAGGGATCAAAAATAACAAGAGATATATAACAGATTCAACAAAATCAAACACACGATTTAATCAAACTAATAACGAATCAACAATTAATCATAAACAAACAATCAATATCAAGAAATCTAACAACTTTTACCACAATAATCAAAAACCCATTTGATCAAAATAAAAGCATGAACATGAACACAAACATAAACATAAAAATCAAAGATTAAGAAAGGTAGATAAGAGATTAACAAGATAAAGTAAATATTGACAATAATTAAATGAAAACTTACTTGAAATTAAATGAATTTAAGGTGCAAGACAAGGTAATTAAATTGGACAAGAAATTAAATGACATGTATTTAAATGTGGAAGACTAATTGTCACACTTAGCCAAAAAAGAAAAATGATTACAACTAATGACTATTTATAGGGGAGGATTAAGGAAGCTTCCTCCCCTCTTTCCTTTTCTCTTAATTACAAGATTAGGTCCTTCCTTCTTTAATCTTCATTAATTGCATCATTAGTCCTTTATTCTTCTAATCTTCTTTTAACTTGAACTTAAAGGACTTTTGGCTTCGGGATTTCTTTGAACTCGTCTTTAAATTCTTCAATGAAATAGACTTGAGTTCTTCGGCTTTTGATAAACTTCCGTCTTTTGACTTTTTCTTCGATAAATCTTCAGAATTGGTCTTGGACTTCCGTTATTTTTGCACTCTTGACTTCTCGACTTCGTCTTTCATCTTTTTCTTCAATAAAAGTCCGTAAATGCCCGTGAATGACCGTGTTTTCTCCACTTTTCACCTTTTCGTCCTAAATCACAACAAAAACACAAACCACACATAATTCCGACATAAAAGACATAAAATACACGTTTTGGTCCGGTTATTATTGTAATTAAGTGGTAGAAAAGATGTGTGTTTACACACATATCAAATCCCCTACACTTGACCATTGCAATGTCCTCATGCAATGCATTAGTTACAAAGCACGTTTACACTTTTCATCATAATCTATCCATAGTGGCCTTTATTAAAGAAATAGAAAATTAAAAACATACAAAGTAAAGAAATCAAAAGCATACCTTGGGTTTTGGAAATGTTATGAATAATCATCATCCTCAAGTTTTCACTTTCTCCAAACCAAGCTTAAAAACGAGATCATTGTTATTATAAGTTAGTAGACTAACACGAACTCATGTGGGTCAATTATTCACTTAGACTCCCTTATTCCTAGGGGTATCTCTTATATTTTATTATTGTCTTGAATGATCACGAGGATGCATTGTTGACTTATTTCGATATTTTATTAGACCGAAAATAAAGTGAACGATTTAATCAATAGTTAGCTAAAGGACAAAATCTTTTAAAACTGCTTCTCGGGACCTCATAAAGTTCATATCTTGGCATAACTCGTTTCGCGATTTGAGACCTTTCTCGGACCGATATTTGGCAGCGACTTCATACTTCAAATCTTGAGAGACGTTCATGAAATTATGGTCTTCTCTTCATAATGGAATTTCTTCACTTGACGTTTTGAGAGATTCATACTTGGACCACGACTTCTTCATTTTTCTCCAATCTTTATTTTGGACTTTGATTTACAACGATCCGCCTCCTTTTATGACTTGGATCTATTTATCCTCATACCTTGTTAGGGTCTTTTCGGATACACTTCTCCATGACTTTTGGGGAGTTTTTGCTTTACGTCGTGTGTCTCGATCCTTCATATTGATTTTCGATAAATGATTCTTCACATCACTTTGGATCTTTAGCAACAAAATATAGCCCTCATGCCTTGTTAGGGCCTTTTTGGACTCGCCAATCTTCGCATCCCGCTTCAATAAGTTATGCCTTGGCTATGAACTCTAATCCATACCGAGCAACTTTTAAACGATCTTGGGCTAGAAGCTAAGTAACTTTTCAAATCGTACAACCTTATTTATTAGAAGATAAATTTATTAGCAAGCGATGGGAGAATAGGCTTATAATTAACTCACATAAATTCACGAAAGAATACCGAACTTATAATTGGCTCTATCATCTCTCGTTCTCCACAGTTTAAAATCTCAAGTAATGAGACTCGTGGATGCTTAGCCTATTAAATCAAAGTTTTGGGTTTTCGAGTCGCCTATAGGATCTTGCAAATTCTTAGACTTTTTCAAGTTTAGAAATCGCATTTTAAAGTTCCCTTGATAAACGACTCTCTAGGATCAATTATAGGAACTTGCGAAAAGTTCTTGTTCTTAACCCGTGAGAGTTAAGACTTTCGCGTTTTATAGCTCCCTATATAAAAGCCTAGCAAAACTTGATTTAAACATGTTAAGGATACTAGCTAGAGTAACTTAAGATAAGTAAACTCGGGTTGAGTCAAAAGATTCACAACGTTTGAAAATGAAAACCACTTATTTAAACATTTATTCTAATAAGGCAAGAAAATAACTATACAAAGGTAAAAACTAATAGGCCAAAATAGATCAAAAATTTTGAAAAATGTCGAGAAATTGATTTTCCGGTTAAAATGAGGACAAATACAAGGAAAAGACCACTTAACTTCGATAGAAGCCCCCCCTACACTTAAGATAAACATTTTCCTCAATGTTTAAGCATGTGGGGGTAAACTCCCCTACACTTAGGACATTGTGCACTTTGTTTAAATCTTGCTAAGGAAAAGACAACTAAAGAGATTCCTATTTTAATATTGAGAAAATATAAAATAGTGAATCGAAAAGAGTTTAGGATAGAACCGGGAAGAAGTAGAACACGGAATCACGGGTTGTCAAGAATCATCAAGAGTGGGTCATTGAAGCTCGAATCCCTGATTAAGAAGTGAGGAAAGGAAAGCAAACCAAAGGGTTTCCCCTACACTTATGATAAAGAAAGCGAAAAGATAGATGCATGGGTTGCCTCCCAAGAAGCGCTTGATTTTTGTTAGCCGAGTCATTAGCCTGACTCGACCTTGATCATCAACGGAAGAAGCATGAAACATATCCACCAGGATCAAAGAGATAGTTTTCGTCCAACAATAAGCACAAGCTTAAGGCGAACAAGGCAAGCCAAAGAAGAAGTGGCAAGGTTCCCTTAAGCAAAGATGGAGTACGGTGGAAGCAAGTATGGTGAGGTGCAAGCATGTCTTCAAAATTTCCAAAGATTTTTCCTTTTATTTCATCAGGTGGATACTGAGATGGCTTAAAGACTTCAATACCGGGGTCGAACACCTTTTCCTTTAGGGGAAAATAGCACTCAGGCTCAGCCGAGTGTGAAGAAGATCCACAAAGAAGCACAACCTCGTCCTCAGAAGGGGGACAAAGAAGTGTCAAATCATATGTGCAACAGATATTGGTGTCGGCCGGTTTCTTCTCCTTTGACAGAATGTTCTTCAAATCCAAAGTAGGATCAAGACGATAATCTTCAAAGTCATAAGGAGGAGCATCACTCTCATGAGGGAAGTAAGTGTTGAGAAACATAAAGAAGTATTCCTCAAATGAGTAATCGTCCAAAGTAGGATCGAGTGATGGTGGAGGATCTTCATCATGTGAAGAATCACTCGAGAGAGTATCAACCTCATCAAAATCATCGAAAGTGGGCAGCTCGGGATACTCAGAAGTACAATCAAAATCATCCGAATCTGAGCTAGAATCATTATCATCATAAGCATCGAAGATCGGTGGCGAATCATAAATGGGAGAAGGTTCCAAAGTGGATCGAGAATCATCCACATCATCGTCAAAGAGTGGATTATCGATGGAAGAATCGAATTGAGGATTGTCATAGACGGTAAAGTCATCGAGCACATTAATCATATTCACTGATTCTCGGCCTCCAAAGGATTTGCCGGTAAGCTTCCCCATTTTAAAAACTTTTGAATCATCCCCCACTCGTAAGATTAACTCACCTTCGGCCACATCTACTAAAGCTCGTCCGGTTCTCAAGAATGGCCGACCAAGTATTAAAGGAATACAAGGGTCCATTTCATAATCAACTACGACAAAATCGACCGGGAAAGTAAATGTGCCAACTTTGATAAACACGTCTTCGGCTATACCAACGGAGTAAGCGAGAGTGCGATTTGCAAGTTCGAGAGTCATCTTTGTTGGAATGAGGTCGGGTAATGATAGTATTTTCCAAACACTCAAAGGCATAAGATTAATACTAGCCCCGAGATCAGCAAGGGCAGTAAATTCTTCAGTTTTGTTGAACACGCAATGCAACACAAAACGACCGGGATCTCCAAGTTTTTCCGGAAGTTCTTTAAGAATAAATGCAGAGCAGTTTTCATTTAAGCATGTGTTGGCGAGTTCAATCAGCTTCTCCTTCTTGCTAAGCAATTCCTTGAATGCTTTAACAAATTTCGGCATATGGCAAAGTGCTTCAACATGGCTAATGTTGATGGTCATTTGAGATATCATATTCACATATTTCGATACTTGACAGTCATTCTTGGTTAGCTCGTTGGTCTTGCCTATGCGAGAAGGGTATGGGATTCTGGGTTTATAGGTGGAAGGTGAAGGTGTAGTCGGTAAAGGTTGAGATGTTGAAGGGTAATGGGAACTTCATCACGTCGAGGCGGAGATGGTAATGGTGCACTAATACTAGGTGTAGGAGGAGTAGGGACACATGGTGGTGGAGGAGGTGTAGATGATGGGGGTGGGGTTGATGGTCCTACGATGGTGACTCCACTACGAGTAGTAATAGCACTCACATTGGCTCGCGGATTGGTGACGGTGTTTGAAGGTAGAGAACTTGAAGTAGAGGGTTGAGTGGCGGGCAAGAAACTAGCCAACAGATTCTTTAATTCAGTCGTTTGAGTGCTGAAGGAGGATTGAATATTATCACGAACCTCGGTTCTAATATCATTACCTTGCTTCATGATATCTCCTTTCAAATTGATTATTTGGCTCTGTAGATTCTTGATTTGCTCACCTTGAGTTCTCATGACGGCTTCAACATCGGGATTAATGGGTGGGGTTTGTTGGGTGGGTGGTTGATAAGGGTTAGAAGCTCTTGGTGGGATTTGGTTGCTTCTATTGTAGTTGTTGGCGGAGTTTTGGTTTTGAGGAGAAAAACCGGGTGAAAGGTAATTGTTAGATCGGTAGCTCAGCAAATTTCTATCCCCTTGTTGTCGAGCTTGGTAATTTTCCGGTGAATAATTACCATAAGCAGCATACACATTTTCCGGATTTCCTTGTGTAGAAGGACAATCGGTGTATGAGTGAGGACCGCCGCATGTTTCACAAGGATTAGCAACCGCTTTAACTTGTTGTTGTTGTTGGTTTGAAGCTAGAAGCGTAATACTTTTGCTCATTTCGGTTATCATGTGGGTGAGTTCGGTCATCTCAGGGTTTGCTGAGGTGGAAGAAACATTGACTCTCGGGTTGTTCCTAGAAGAAGCAGAGGAATCCCAGTTTTTATGATGAGTAGTCATGTTCTCAATTAGCTCTCTACACTCCTCGGGTCTCCTTTTCATGAATGTGCCTGCATTAATCGTATCACGATCTCGAAAAGTCAATCCGTTGTAGAAAGTATCGATTAAGGTTACAGGGAGCATGTTGTGGTTTGGACATCTATCGATCAAGACATTATATCGCTCCCAAGCGTCAAAAAGAGATTCATCGGGATCTTGCATGAAACCGCTGGTCTGATTGCGAAGGCTCGTGACCATGGATAGTGGAAAGTAGCGTGACAATAAGCGTTGAGTCATATCATCCCAAGTGTGAATTGAATTCTTCGAGAGACGATCAAACCATTTCTCGGCATGATGTAATAAAGTGTGCGGAAAGAGTTGTAGGCGAAGTTCATCCATTGTGGCACCGACCAACTTCATGCTTTGGGTGATTGTAATGAACTTGTCGAGGTGTTTGTTGGCATCATCATCAGGCAATCCTCTAAATGGGTTTGTTTGTACTTGCTGAATCATGTGGTGCTTCAACGAAAACTCAGGAGCGTTGATTTGCATCGGCGCAATCGGTCCTCCTCGTCCAAACATGGTTGGTTGACAAAGTTCCTCCATGGTTCGAAGATCGGGCTGTGGAAGAACATTGTTGTTATTATTAGGGTGCGGTGGATTATTGTTGTTTACACCTGACATAGCTAAATCTTCTTGAGGCTCGGGCTATTGATAATTAGAAGATCTAGTACGCATGCACCTACAAAGATAAAAGAAAAAGAAACCAAACACAAATACAATATATATACACAAGAAAGATAAAATCTTTCTGGATTTTTGAAATTTTTAATTTTTATGGATTTTTATCAATTTTCTTAATTTTTATGATTTTTTTGAATTTTTGAATGTAAGAAAAATAACGCTCACAAGTGAACGGATCCCAAAAAGCAACGCGTCTCTCACAGAAAACCGTTAATCTTTACGAAAAGAGCCGGCAGCGGTGCCATTTGATACAAGGCTTTTGCCCGTATAAAAATTAAAGTTCTCTTGTGTCAATATCTTAACGAATTGATCTAGGCTCTCTATGTGACTCAGTCGTTCTTTGGTGAAACAAATAGTTGTGTCGTTGTTTTTAAAATAAAAGTGCAAAACTTTAAAGTAAAAGTGCAATTAAAGTAAATCTAAGTCTAATTAAAATAATGGTGTAAGTATTTAAAAGCGTGACTAAAATTAAAGGGCACTGAAGTAAATAACGCAAACTTAAATCTATCTAAGGCAAACTTAAACGCAACTAAAACTTAAACTAAGGCAAAACTAAAATAAATCTAAGACAAATTTAACTTGAAGGTGCACTAAGGAAAAAGCAGGAAAAATAAAGCTTGAAAATAAAAAATCAAAGACAAAAACTAATAAGAACCTGAATACAGCTCATTCGGAATAATCTTTCGTTTGGAACAATCACTCGTCCGGAATGTCACCTTCGGTTGGAATGATTCTTCTTCGCTCGGAATATTACCAAAACCCTTGATCCGGAACAAATTGATCTGAATATGTCACTTATCCAAAACAATCCTTCGTTCGGAACTTTACTGATTCGAAACTTCTCAAACTTGCCTTTATTCGGAACTTTTGATCAACCCTTGATTCGGAAGACTTCCGAATGAAGCCTCCTTGATTCGGAAGTTTCAGACTTCCGAATGAAGCCTTCTTGATTCGGAACTTGACCTTGATCCGGAAGTTGGTTCGGAACTTTTAAGAAGTTCCGAATGAAGCCCCTTGGTTCGGAACTTTTGAGTTCCGAATGAATCTCCTTGATCCGGAACTTTTTGAGTTCCGAATGAAGTATATTGATCCGGAACTTTTAAGTTCCGAATGAACAAATGCTTGAGTCGGAACTTTCGTCCGGAAGTATTGATTCGGAACTTTTGGAGTTCCGAATGAACACTCTTGATCCGGAACTTTGAATGTTCCGGATGAAACCCCTTGGTTCGGAACTTCAGACTTCCGAATGAACACTCCTCTCTTGCCTTGGCTCGGAACTTTTCCTGGGAATATCAGAAACAGCAACAAACTTCCCGAAGAACAAGGGATCAAAAATAACAAGAGATATATAACAGATTCAACAAAATCAAACACACGATTTAATCAAACTAATAACGAATCAACAATTAATCATAAACAAACAATCAATATCAAGAAATCTAACAACTTTAACCACAATAATCAAAAACTCATTTGATCAAAATAAAAGCATGAACATGAACACAAACATAAACATAAAAATCAAAGATTAAGAAAGGTAGATAAGAGATTAACAAGATAAAGTAAAGATTGACAATAATTAAATGAAAACATACTTGAAATTAAATGAATTTAAGGTGCAAGACAAGGTAATTAAATTGGACAAGAAATTAAATGACATGTATTTAAATGTGGAAGACTAATTGTCACACTTAGCCAACAAAGAAAAATGATTACAACTAATGACTATTTATAGGGGAGGATTAAGGAAGCTTCCTCCCCTCTTTCCTTTTCTTTTAATTACAAGATTAGGTCCTTCCTTCTTTAATCTTCATTAATTGCACCATTAGTCCTTTATTCTTCTAATCTTCTTTAAACTTGAACTTAAAGGACTTTTGGCTTCGGGATTTCTTTGAACTCGTCTTTAAATTCTTCAATGAAATAGACTTGAGTTCTTCGGCTTTTGATAAACTTCCGTCTTTTGAATTTTTCTTCGATAAATCTTCAGAATTGGTCTTGGACTTCCGTTATTTTTGCACTCTTGACTTCTCGACTTCGTCTTTCATCTTTTTCTTCAATAAATGTCCGTAAATGCCCGTGAATGTCCGTGTTTTCTCCACTTTTCACCTTTTCGTCCTAAATCATAACAAAAACACAAACCACGCATAATTCCGACATAAAAGACATAAAATACACGTTTTGGTCCGGTTATTATTGTAATTAAGTGGTAGAAAAGATGTGTGTTTACACACATATCAATCGGCCAAAAGTTGGAACATGGATTATTAAGATGAAACTAACCTCTCTCTTGGATGACCTAACTAAATACCATATATTTGGTACATCATGTGCAGGCAAGGAGTGAAAATTATCAACTCAATTTATCTTCTTTACACACTATACTAGATAATATTTACTAATACTCTTCTATTTAATTTCAGTTGTGTATGTGATTGAATTTCAAAAACATGGTCTTCCTCACGCTCAGGTTCTCTTATGGTTAGACGAACCAACTAAATGCAAAACACCAGCTGAAATTGATGATATAATTTCAACAAAACTCCCATCACCAACAGAAGATTCAGATGGGTACAAGGTGGTTTCTGATTTCATGTTACAGGGACCATGTGGTAAAAACGGGAAAATGCTGCATGTACTAATGATGGGAAATGCAATAGACATTTTCCAAAACCATTCTTGGCAGAAACTTCAATTGATGAAGACGGTTACCCAAATATCAGCGAAGAGACAAAAAAATAAACGTTGTGAAAGGAAAGTTCACATTCACCAATCAACATGTCGTACCTTAGAATAGGTATTTACTACTAAAATACTAGGAACATATTACCGTTGAGTGGTAAAACAGATCAAAAGCAATAAAGTACTTATTCAAGTACTTGAATAAAGGTCCTGATAGAGCATCGATTGCAATACACGAGAATGTCCAAAAAGGCACAAGCCCAGATAATGATCAGGTTACAACAGTTGATGAAGTAAAGAACTATTAGAACTGTCGGGTTTTATCCCCATGTGAAGTAGTTTGGCGCCTATTCTCTTTGGACATCCACTACTCCTATCCAAGAGTAATGCAACTCAATTTCTACTTACCCAATCAGAATGCAGTAACATTACAGGATTTGGATCGTTTATCGGCTCTACTACAAAGAGAAGGAATCGATGTAACAATGTTCACTGATTGGTTTGAATTGACCAAGCAGGATACCAATGCGAGGGCATACACGTATGCTCAGATCCCTAAGCATTATGTATGGCTACAGGACCGTAAGTCTTGGCAGCCCAGAAAACAGCAAAAATGCATAGGCAGGATTGTATATTCGACACCAGCTACGGGGGAGCGTTACTATCTTAGAATGCTATTGAATATTATTAAAGGGTCTGAAGATTTCAAAGAACTCATGACGGTTAATACTAGACTATGCACAACATTCAAAGAAGCATGCTTTTATTATGGCATCCTTAATAATGATAGAGAATGGAAGCATGCTATCAATGATGCAAGCCAGTGGGCCCTTGCCCCTCAGCTACGAGACACATTTGTTACCATTTTAGTATTATGTGACGTAATTAAGCCGTTAAAGTTATGGGACGAAAGCTGGGAACACTTATAAGATGATATTCTTTATCGGAAGATAAAGATTTATAATTACCCGTAGTTGCAACTGTCTCAAGAACAAATACAAAACTATTGTATTATAGATATTGAGGGTTTCCTGAAAAATCATGGAAAATATTTAGCAGATTTTCCCGATCTTCCTCGACCAAATCCCACTTTACCGACAAACCTGGACAATTGGCGTATTAGAGAAGCAATGGATTTTGACATCAAGAAATGTGCAAATCAGCATGCTCAGTTACATGCCCAACTAAACCAAGAACAACGCTCAATCTACGAACGGGTTATTGACTCAATACACAACAACAAGGGTGACTTCTACTTTGTGTATGGTCCCGGTGGCATAGGGAAGACTTTCCTTTACACAACTATAATATCAAGGCTAAGATCCGAAAGAATAATCGTACTACCAGTCGCATCTTCAGGTATACTACTCTATTAAAAATTATTTACTCTTATACCCATAAAATAAGTCCCTGAAAACCTCATGTTTAAAAATCTTGATCTTAATTTTACTTTCAAACTTGGTATAGGAACAGCTTCATTGCTCCTTCCGAGAGGCAGAATGATATGAGTGTATTTACTCATATAATTTGTAGCTTAAAACAATGAAATATTGCATTAAATGTATCAAATATTCCTTGGATATGCTTGTTTCTTATTTTCATTTGTGTAGGTACCAAGTTCACAAAAACCGGCAATAATCGACACGAGATTGATGAAAAAGATTTTAGAAGCCAAAATCGAGCTCGACTTTGAGGATTTAATCATTTATCGAGAAATCGGGCGAAGTGGGACCCACATTTGGGAAATGGGCTTAAAAGCCCATTTAAAGAAGAGAAGTTAACTTTTGAAAGCTAAAAGTCCATATGAGGCCCAAAGAAAATAAAAAGAATGGGACGGATGACAATTTGTTTATGGGCTCAAGCCCAAATTTAAGAAACTCATGAAGAAAATTGATGGGCCTTAGGGTTTTTATTTCAAATGATACGTTTATAAACATATTGAGTTCACACGTTTTGTGTTATTCCCCAAACTCACCCACTCATACTATCACTCACGTTTTCCATTCCCATTAAATAATTATACCGTCCCAATCACCCCACCCACTCACACAATATCCCACACATAAATAAAAAATGCTTTCGATAGAAACTATGTAGTTTCTTCTTCCCCATTTTTCATCTCACTTAAAACCAGTAAACACTACTAGTCACCACAAACCCTAAATGGGTAAAAAACCAATTAAACATAGGGGTTTCGTTCACACGCTTAATACAAGTGTGTGGGGAATAAAATCCCCAATTTTTAAGGAAGAGAGTGTGAGGAGGAGTTTGCTACGTGGCACAAGGTTATTGGACGAGACACCTCATCTAGCCAATCCCACCAATCAGCTCCTTTAAAAGAAACACAACTAGCACACAGATGCCACGTTGGCAATCCGTGTGCTATTGTGAATCATATCCACCATCCGATTAAAGAGAGAGAAGAAGAGTGAAGATCAAAGGCTCAGAATCAAGTGGAATATTCCATGGAAGATTCGGATATTCGTCACCAACAAGCCCTTGGGGGGGCTATAAATACCCCCAATTTATCTTGTAAATCCATCCTTTACTTTCTTTAATGTTATTATGTTGAAATAGATTTAGGCTTAATTTTGTATTTCTTTTTTATAGTTTTGTAATATTTTCTGAATATTAATAAAAGTTTAACAGTTTTGACTTACTCGTGTCTCATTCTAATCTCTTTTATTGATTTAAGTTGAATTACGAATTAATCTTATTTACTGTTTCATATGAATAACGTTCTTGATGTTAAGAATTAGCTAATTAATAGCTTAATTTTTAATATTGAAAGTAAAAAGGATTTAAATTATCTTTCCCTACTGGAAAGATAATAAAATTGGTTCGATTAAATTTGTTGGATTTATATGGTTCGAATGGTGTATTTTTGGTGACGTTTAATGGTGAATGGGGGTTTGCGGTTTGGTTCTTAGACTGCTCAGCGCAGGTCTACTTCCCAAAGATTTCGACAAAAGGTACTAGTCCCTTTTAATTTTATGTTTTATTAAATCTGCTTCTTGATTTATTTTTCTGTGATGCTGATTTATGTTATAAGATGTAATATGTTAATACATTTGAATGATTTAGGATTATATATTTAGTTTTAATGACTTAAATTGATTAAACTGATGTTACTGTTTGTTGCTATGGGATTTTACTGATAGTCTCATAGGGTTTGTTTGATATAGATTTAATGATTTTGGAGGGTTACTGTTTCTTTTTAGAATTGCATTCAGTTCGATAGTATATTACCTACTGAATGTTTAATTTGATTGGGTTGATTAATAATTTTGGTAACTGATTTTGGGACGTTTGGTATTTGGTCTGCTTAAATAATCTTATGAATTGATTGTTCATTGCTGTTATATATTTTTTTTACCTTTACTGGAAGTTGCTGAGATTTGTTCAGGAGTGATAATGCTATTAAGGAACTATAGGTTTTGTTAATACTGATTTCATTGGGCTCTGCTGAACCTGCTTAGTTTGAATTATGTTATTATCTGATTCATAGATTGGCTTTGTTAGTCTGATCTATAAGCTTTGTCCTTGTTTCGAACACTTAGCTGCTTTGCTGATTTATAAATATTAAACTTGGTCTCTTGGATAGTTGTATAAACCTTTCATGATTTAATAGCTGTGGTTGATTTGCGTTTGAGATAAGGATTTGTTTGCTTAGTTGATTTGAATGTATTTTGAAGTTTTTGACTGTTTGGCTTGTTGATATATCTGCTACTTTGGTTATAGCAATCTGCTATTCAGTTCCATTGACTGATTAGCTCAATAAGTTGTTGTCCTCACAGCTTAAGCTAATAAGCTTGTCAAAATAGTCTTTCCTAAGACTATCTCTTAGATATACTGTCAAAAAAGTTTAAATTCCAATATTTGTCATCTGCAGGTCTCGAACTCGAGACCTGCCCTTCACCAGTGCAACGTGTTATCCAGTTGAGCTCAAGGCTCTTTTGATTTTATTTCCCTTAACTTCATTAATGTAGTGTATTTCAAACTAGCTGTATTTGTTTTAATTGGTTCAATTAAGTCACGTTTCATTTTTTATAAGACTTTTAATTTTAACAAAGGTAAATCTAAATAATAACTAGTTTAAATAAATAAATATAAAATAAATAAAATAAAAATAAAAAAATGTTTTTATTTAAAAAGTTTAATTAGTTTAAATTTTAATTAGTTTAATTTTTATAACTTTAGATTTAAATAAATATAGTTTTTAAATAGATTAGTTTAAAAAGTAATTTTAATAAAGTTTAATTAGTTTAAAAAAGTGTATTTAGATTTTTAAATAGATTAAAAGTTATTTTAAATAAATAGATTTAATTTTATAAATTTTGAATTAGATTAATTATTAAATAGTGTTTTAATTTAAAATAAGTAATTGTTTGTAGATTTTTAAATAGGTGGATTTACGATTCATGCACTTTAGGTTTATTTTAAATAGCTTAAAATTGGTAGAATTTAATTGTAGTTTTAAAACCGAAAACCAATTCAAATCGATTGTCCAAATCAAAGCAAAACGTCTCAAATTCATAAGATCTTCGTGTACAACGAACTCGACTCACTCACGTGTTTAATTGAATTCGTCATTGGTATTATTAGACTATTACTTTTTCCTAAAGGTAATTTTCTAATTTACCCTATAACGTATCTTAATTATCACTATACTATCCACGACACATCAAAATTTTTGGCGCCACTGCCGGGGATCTTGTGTACGATTCGTCTTTGTGGAGATTTGTTGATCGTGGATTTGAAGACCCTTTCCGTCCTCGGAAAGTTTGTTATTTTTCTATTATATAGTATGTATCGTTTTTCTCGTTTTTTGTGAATAATATATTGTATTACGTAGCACAATAATTTTAAATACTTTTCTAATAAGGCCTTAGTTAGGATTTCATCACCTAGCTATTGTAGTCGAATCCAAAACAAAAATAAAGGCAAAATAGATAAATACTAATAAGAAGTTTGAACTCGATTTATACAAACTATAAGGTGGGTATAAGGCGACGTGCTATAAAAGGCCGTCTAAGGAAAAAGGTTTTAAAGTGCTTTGTGCCACCTCGTTTCCCCGCTTGCTTGTGCGTATATTGAGAGGGACAACCTATTATTGGTTTGCCGACTCAAGTAGTAATAAATCTTATTTTTTTTTTGTTGTTTACTTATTGAACCTCGAGACGTTTAGGTTTTCACCTATCGTTTCAAAGTCTACCGAGGGTAATTTACTTCCATAGTAGTTATCCTTATTCCTTGTTTTTTATCGATCATTTTTTATTGAGCAGTACCAAATAAAATACCAAAAATACTCTTCTTCTTGTCTAATTTCTTTTCTTCAATCCTCTAAATTCTCGTCTTTGTAGTGTATGCAATTACGTTCTTCTCGTCTTGTGATAGATTTTAATAGGCTTGAAAATATTCCTCGTAGAAATAGAAATCGTCAACAACGAATAGTGGAACCCGAGCTTCCACCTATTGTTGTAGAGATCGCCGATAACCGAACAATGGAGGAATTGCTCCGTGCACCCACCGAAGGGTATGGGGAAGCAATCGTTGTGCCGGCTATTTTGGCGGATCATTTTGAGATTAAGACGGGTCTTTTATCGCCCATTCGTGTCGACCAATTTCGTGGCAATGAGACCGATAGCCCGCATTCTCACATTCGGAATTTTAATCTAATTACATCGGTCAAGTTTAGAGATGTGCCGAATGACGTGATTAAGCTCATGCTTTTTCCGTACTCGCTTGAGGGTAATGCTAAGCTTTGGTATGAGAAAAAACCACCGGGTTCGATCCTAACTTGGGATGATTTAGTGTCAAAGTTTATGAATTATTTCTTTCCACCTTCTAAGACAACACACTTTAAGAACGAGATCACTAGATTTGAACAAAAAGTGCATGAATCGTTTGGGGTTGCATGGGAAAGATTTAAAGATTTGTTGAGACAATGTCCACACCACGGTTTCTCGGAATTGCATCAAATAAATACTTTCTATAATGGGCTAAATATGATTGAACAAGATTCTTTAAATGCCGCCGCGGGTGGTAATCTTTTAAGAAAAACACCGAGAGACGCGTGGAGAATAATTGAGGATAAGTCTAGAGCACAATATTCACGAAACACACCGGTTATTTCCAATGTGAATTCATCTAATCACGAGATTGCTAGATTGGACTCTAAGATTGACACGATTTTGAGTGAGATTAGGAAGAATCCTCATGGATCGATTAATATGGTTGGGAATGTTTGTGTATCATGTGGTGGAGCACATCCTAATTATGCTTGTTTAAACGCGGGGTTTGATCAAGCTAGTGTTTTTGCCGCGACGGAACTTATGGCTCCAACGGTCAAGTTCCTCGTCAAAATCATGTTGCTCCACCGGGTTTTCCACCGGTTCAAAATAGGTACAACAATGGAAATAATGGGAATAATTTTAACCGTGGTAACCAAGGGAATTTTAATCAAGGAAATGGATTTAATGCTAATCAAAACAATCAAGGTTTTCAAGGGAATAACCAAAATGATTTGTCAAGTTACATGAAGTCAAATGAGGCAAATATGAAGGCTTTGCAAAATAACGTTCAAGGACAAATGGCAACTTTGAAAAATGAGTTTCAAAATACACTAAAGGGGCAAAATAACAAGATTGAGCTTAATCAACAAAGAATGGAACAAAAATTTGAGCAAATGTTCGAGCAAGGTCAAAATCGTTTGCAACAAAATTTAGAGCAAAGTCAAAGTCGTATGCAACAAAGTGTGGAACAAGGTCACAATAAATTGCTTTCGATGTTTGAGGGATTCATGTCTAAACCGTCATCTTCTTCGGGTTGCTTACCTAGTAATACCATTCAAAACCCGGGGGTAGAGCTTAAGGCTATCACCGCTTATGATAATTTAGAAAGAAAGCTTGAGCTTTATGTGCCACCTAAAGAAACCTTTTGGAATGTCACCAAGGCTACTTAAATGTGATTAGTACCTCGGATTTCATTGATCTTTTTCCTAAAAAATATAATGATCCGGGTCACTTCTTGATACCTTGTGTTTTCGATGAGCTTGGGGAATACAAAGCTCTAGCCGATCTAGGAGCTAGTATTAACGTAATGCCCTTGTCCATTTGGAAAACTCTTGACTATTTACGACTTATTCCCACTCGAATGATCATTGAGCTTGCTAATGGAACCACCACTCGACCGGTTGGTATAGCGGAAAATGTCATTGTTAAAGTGGGGGAGTTCGTTTACCTAGCCGATTTTGCTATCATTGATTATGAGCCGAATCCTCGTGCGCCTATAATTTTAGGACGACCATTTTTGTGTACGGCCGGTGTTTTAGTTGATATGAAAGAAGGGGAGCTTAAATTGTTTCATGGGGATAAACATATGATTTTCAAACCGGAAAAAATTCCAAGATTGGTTCCTAAGAAATTGGGAAGTGATAAACCTAATTTTGTTGAATCATGTTGTAATGTTACCTCATCTATACTCACTCCACACGAGGATGATAAGATTGAAAAACAAATTGATGATTACTTAAGTGAGCCATTTGATGCTAGTGAGTTTGTTAGTGAGAATTTTGATCCCGAGAGTGACATTGCTTTAATTGAACAATCTTTGAAAATGGACTCATTTTCACTCTCTTCTATGGATCATGTTGGAGTTCCTAAGGCACAATCTTCAATTTAAGAGCCTTTGATTCCTAGCTTCACACCGAGTGAGGTTAGTGACTATTCGTTGGATAAGTTCGTCGATGAACTTTTTGCTATCCTTGATCCACTTCCACGGGGAAGTGAAGACGTTTTCAATCTCGAGATCGAACGTGATTCTTGTGTTTTACCTACCATTCTCAAGGAATTCGCCGATGAATTGCCTTCTAATGAGAATGATGATCTTGTATCCGAGTGTGACACACTCGATACTTTGTCGGATATTTCTTGTGATGACAAGGATGACGACACTTTTGTGACTTACTCAAATCCTCTATTTGAAGCTTCATTGAACAATAATCCATTGTTTCAAGAGGATTTTGAGAACATCATACCTCCTCCATCTCACACCTTTTGTGATGATGAGTATGTCGACTCGGATGGAGAAACTTACTTTATTCCCAATCTCCCTCCCACTCGCGTTGATCTTAATGTGCGTGTTTTTCATGTGACTCATATTGAGTACCATGATCCCTTTGTTCACATTCCTAAGAGTGAAAAGGTCGACAAAGTCATGCAAGTTGAAACCACTATGGTTGAGACTTTTGTACCACCATTACTATGTGCTTCATATGACTTAGGATTAGCATGGGGGGACGACACCTTGTTTTCTATTCCTTTCTCCACCGAGGACGAGGTATTCGACCCCGGAATCGTTGATTTAGGGAAATCTCGGCCTTTCACCGATGTAATAATTGAAAGATTTTTCGATCATATTGGTGCGAGTTTATCTCGTGGAGCATGCTACATCCATACGATTGTTTGTGACTACCATCTCTTGTTAGAGATTTGTGTTGGAGTTTTATCCTTTCGTTTGTCATCCGACAACGAAGATGAGATCTTTGACCCCGGCATCGTGCTTTATGTTGATTTTTACTCCAATGTGCCGGTTTTCACCACTTTCCCTAAGGACCAATGAATGCGGGGATCGAGTCTAGCTCATGACTCGGTGAACAAAAACGAGTGTATTCTATCTTCTCTCTATTTTCTAACACCTAATAAGGCTTGATCTTTCAAGCTCGTGCTCGTGTTTTGTTATGTTGTGATCTTAGGTATGACCCTATTATTTGAAGACTCTCGTGTTCGGTTTTTTCCGGTCCACTTGATCTTCCATTCTTTGAATGCCAAAAAGGGGCACACTTTCTATCCCTTGATTTTTATCGACTAACGTTTTATCTTGAGGAATAATTAATAAACGGCTTATAGATTTGCGTGCTCTTTCCATGCTAGGAGTTTGCATTAGACTCTTCGTGTCTTAGCAAGGGGGTATCACTCTTGAGCTAAGAAACATTGAGGACAATGTTTGGTTTTAGCATGGGGGAGTCAATCGATATAATCGCTTGCAATTTCTTTTGTCGTGTCCAAACATATTCTTTTTCTCATTTTTCAATAAAATTTTAAGTTTTTTGTGTTATTTTAAGTTTTAATAAAGGAAATAAGTGTTTTTGACACGAATGTAGGCTTTCAATAAGAATAGTTTTTTACTCGACTCGGTTTTTAACCTTAGCTTTTCCTTAACGTATTTGAATTAAGTTTTGCTAGGCTATTATATAGGGAGCTTTAAAACGCGAAGGTCTTAATTCATACGAGTTAAGAACAAGAACTTTTCGCAAGCTCCTATAATTGATCCTAGAAAGTCGTCTATCAAGGGAACTTTAAAACGCAAATTCTAAAACTTGCAAGAGTATAAGAAGATGCAAGATCCTATAGATGACTTGAAAACCCAAAACTTTGATTTAATAGGCTAAGTATCCATTGATTTCATTCTTGGAATTTTACAATATGGAGAACAAGAGATGATAGAGCCAATTATAAGTTTGGTATTCTTTCAGGAATTTATGTGAGTTAATTATGAGCCTATTCTCCCATCGCTTGTTAATAAATTTAATTGCAATAAATAATGTTGAACGATTTGAAAAGTTACTTAGCTTCTAGCCCAAGATCGTTTAAAAGTTGCTCGGTATGATTTAGAGTTCATAGCCAAGGCATAACTTATTGAAGCGGGATGCGAAGATTGGCGAGTCCAAAAAGGTCCTAACAAGACATGAGGGCTATGTTTTATTGCTAAAGATCTCAAGTGATGTGAAGAATCATTTATCAAAAATCAATATGAAGGATCGAGACACACGACGAAAAGCAAAATACTCCCAAAAAGTCATGAAGAAGTCTATCCAAAAAGACCAAAATAAGGTATGAGGATAAATGAAGCCAAGTCCAAAAAGGAGGCGGATCGTTGTTAATCAAAATCCCAAATAAAGAATGGAGAAAAATGAAGAAGTCGTGGTCCAAGTATGAATCTCTCAAAACTTCAAGTAAAGAAATATTATGAAGAGAAGACCATTATTTCGTGAACGTCTCTCAAGGTTGGAAGTATAAAGTCACTGCCAAATATCGGTCCGAGAAAGGTCTCGAATCGCGAAACAAGTTATGCCAAGATATGAACTTTATGAACTCCCGAGAAGCAGTTTTAAAAGATTTTGTCCTTTAGCTAACTATTGATTAAATCGTTCACTTTATTTTCGGCCTAATAAATTATCGAAATAAGTCAACAATGCATCCTCGTGATCATTCAAGACAACAATAAAATATAAGAGATACACCTAGGAATAAGGGAGTCTAAGTGAATAATTGGCCCACATGAATTCGTGTTTGTCTACCAACTTATAATAACAATGATCTTGTTTTTGCACTTGGCATTGAAAAGTGAAAAGTCGAGGACGATGAATCTATTTGAGCTTTTATGATCCTTAAAGTTACTTTATGTCTTTGCAAAATAAATTGTCAAAAGTTGAATAATTGTGTAGTTATAGTTTTATTTTATCATTGCGTGAGGACACGGCAATTTCTTAGCATGGGGGAATTTGATATGAGTGTATTTACTCATATCATTTGTAGCTTAAAACAATGAAATATTGCATTAAATGTATCAAATATGCCTTGGATATGCTTGTTTCTTGTTTTCATGTGAGTAGGTACCAAGTTCACAAAAACCGGCAATAATCGACACGAGATTGATGAAAAAGATTTTAGAAGCCAAAATCGAGCTCGACTTTGAGGATTTAATCATTTATCGAGAAATCGGGCAAAGTGGGACCCATATTTGGGAAATGGGCTTAAAAGCCCATTTAAATAAGAGAAGTTAACTTTTGAAAGCTAAAAGTCCATATGAGGCCCAAAGAAAATAAAAAGAATGGGACGGATGATAATTTGTATATGGGATCAAGCCCAAATTTAAGAAACTCATGAAGAAAATTGATGGGCCTTTGGGTTTTTATTTCAAATGATACGTTTATAAACATATTGAGTTCACACGTTTTGTGTTATTCCCCAAACTCACCCACTCATACTATCACTCACGTTTTCCATTCCCATTAAATAATTATACCGTCCCAATCACCCCACCCACTCACACAATATCCCACACACAAATAAAAATTGCTTTCGATAGAAACTATGTAGTTTCTTCTTCCCCATTTTTCATCTCACTCAAAACCAGTAAACACTACTATTCACCACAAACCCTAAATGGGTAAAATACCAATTAAACATAGGGGTTTCGTTCACACGCTTAATACAAGTGTGTGGGGAATAAAATCCCCAATTTTTAAGGAAGAGAGTGTGAGGAGGAGTTTGCTACGTGGCACAAGGTTATTGGACGAGACACCTCATCTAGCCAATCCCACCAATCAGCGCCTTTAAAAGAAACACAACTAGCACACGGATGCCACGTTGGCAATCCGTGTGCTATTATGAATCATATCCACCATCCGATTAAAGAGAGAGAAGAAGAGTGAAGATCAAAGGCT
Source organism: Glebionis coronaria (assembly GCA_025667525.1). Classification (NCBI taxonomy): domain Eukaryota; kingdom Viridiplantae; phylum Streptophyta; class Magnoliopsida; order Asterales; family Asteraceae; genus Glebionis; species Glebionis coronaria. The sequence goes on along the minus strand of CM046874.1, from coordinate 467,659,280 downwards.
CAGAATCAAGTGGAATATTCCATGGAAGATTCGGATATTTGTCTTGTAAATCCATCCTTTACTTTCTTTAATGTTATTATGTTGAAATAGATTTAGGCTTAATTTTGTATTTCTTTTTTATAGTTTTGTAATATTTTCTGAATATTAATAAAAGTTTAACAGTTTTGATTTACTCGTGTCTCATTCTAATCTCTTTTATTGATTTAAGTTGAATTACAAATTAATCTTATTTACTGTTTCATATGAATAACGTTCTTGATGTTAAGAATTAGCTAATTAATAGCTTAATTTTTAATATTGAAAGTAAAAAGGATTTAAATTATCTTTCCCTACTGGAAAGATAATAAAATTGGTTCGATTACATTTGTTGGATTTATATGGTTCGAATGGTGTATTTTTGGTGAAGTTTAATGGTGAATGGTGGTTTGCGGTTCGGTTCTTAGACTGCTCAGCGCAGGTCTACTTCCCAAAGGTTTCGACAAAAGGTACTAGTCCCTTTTAATTTTATGTCTTATTAAATCTGCTTCTTGATTTATTTTTCTGTGATGCTGATTTATGTTATTGGATTATAAGATGTAATATGTTAATACATTTGAATGATTTAGGATTATATATTTAGTTTTAATGACTTAAATTGATTAAACTGATGTTACTGTTTGTTGCTATGGGATTTTACTGATAGTCTCATAGGGTTTGTTTGATATAGATTTAATGATTTTGGAGGGTTACTGTTTCTTTTTAGAATTGCATTCAGTTCGATAGTATATTACCTACTGAATGTTTAATTTGATTGGGCTGATTAATAATTTTGGTAACTGATTTTGGGACGTTTGGTATTTGGTCTGCTTAAATAATCTTATGAACTGATTGTTCATTGCTGTTATATTTTTTTTTACCTTTACTAGAAGTTGCTGAGATTTGTTCAGGAGTGATAATGCTATTAAGGAACTATAGGTTTTGTTAATACTGATTTCATTGGGCTCTGCTAAACCTGCTTAGTTTGAATTATGTTATTATCTGATTCATAGATTGGCTTTGTTAGTCTGATCTATAAGCTTTGTCCTTGTTTCGAACACTTAGCTGCTTTGCTGATTTATAAATATTAAACTTGGTCTCTTGAATAGCTGTATAAACCTTTCATGATTTAATAGGTGCGGTTGATTTGCGTTTGAGATAAGGATTTGTTTGCTTAGTTGATTTGAATGTATTTTGAAGTTTTTGACTGTTTGGCTTGTTGATATATCTGCTATTTTGGTTCTAGCAATCTGCTATTCAGTTCGATTGACTGATTAGCTCAATAAGCTGTTGTCCTCACAGCTTAAGCTAATAAGCTTGTCAAAATAGTCTTTCCTAAGACTATCTCTTAGATATACTGTCAAAAAAGTTTAAATTCCAATATTTGTCATCTGCAGGTCTCGAACTTGAGACATGCCCTTCGCCAGTGCAACGTGTTATCCAGTTGAGCTCAAGGCTCTTTTGATTTTATTTCCCTTAACTTCATTAATGTAGTGTATTTCAAACTAGCTGTATTTGTTTTAATTGGTTGAATTAAGTCACGTTTCATTTTTTATAAGACTTTTGATTTTAACAAAGGTAAATCTAAATAATAACTAGTTTAAATAAATAAATATAAAATAGATAAAATAAAAATAAAAAATGTTTTTATTTAAAAAGTTTAATTAGTTTAAATTTTAATTAGTTTAATTTTTATAACTTTAGATTTAAATAAATATAGTTTTTAAATAGATTAGTTTAAAAAGTAATTTTAATAAAGTTTAATTAGTTTAAAAAAGTGTATTTAGATTTTTAAATAGATTAAAAGTTATTTTAAATAAATAGATTTAATTTTATAAATTTTGAATTAGATTAATTATTAAATAGTGTTTTAATTTTAAATAAGTAATTGTTTGTAGATTTTTAAATAGGTGGGTTTACGATTCATGCACTTTAGGTTTATTTTAAATAGCTTAAAATTGGTAGAATTTAATTGTAGTTTTAAAACCGAAAACCAATTCAAATCGATTGTCCAAATCAAAGCAAAACGTCTCAAATTCATAAGATCTTCGTGTACAACGAACTCGACTCACTCACGTGTTTAATTGAATTCGTCATTGGTATTATTAGACTATTACTTTTTCCTAAAGGTAATTTTCTAATTTACCCTATAACGTATCTTAATTATCACTATACTATCCACGACACATCACATAACCGCTCATAGAGGATTTGTAATACCATTAGATGTAGTGGAGAACACTACATGTGGAATAAAGAAAAATACTCAACTAGCACAGTTAATGCAAGAAACCCAATTAGTTATTTGGGATGAAGCACGGATGACGCAAAGATATGCTTTTGAAGCATTAGACAAAACGTTAAGAGATATATTAGGATTTGAAAACCCAGAGAACCAAAACAAGCTATTTGGTGGGATGACCATTTTGCTAGGTGGTGACTTTTGACAGATCTTACCAGTCATACCAAAAGCACGAAGACCCGAAGTAGTTCAAGCTTGCATTAACAGTTCTAAGCTTTGGAAATACTGCAAAGTCTTCACACTCACACGAAGCATGAGAGTGAATGAGTATGGTTGTAATGGTCAAATTGACATTGAAAAGCGAAATTTCAATCGTTGGGTTTTAGATATTGGCGATGGTGTAGTTCCAGCCAAAATTAAAGAAGAAGACGATGAAGCTTCATGGATTGAAATTCTAGAGAAGTTCCTGATCACATCCTGGAACTCTCCAATTGTAAAAATAGTAGAAGAAACCTATCCAGATTTTACAGCAAGACAAAGAGATAATGCATTCCTAAAGGAGAGAGACATTCTAACACCCAAAAATGAAGACACTGATGCAATCAACACATACATGTTCAACTAACTAGAAGGGGCATCTGTGACTTACTAAAGTGTAGATGAAATATGTATGGGTTCAACGGAAACACTAGCTCAACACTATCTACATCCTATGGAGTTTCTAAACACCTTAACTTTCTTCGGTATGCCACCACATGAACTCTGTTTAAAAAAGGAATTACCCATAATGCTAATGCGGAAACTTAATCCAGGGCTTGGTCTATGCAATGGAACAAGGCTTCTTATTACAGACTTGGGTGAATTTGTGCTTCATTGTAAAATCCTAACTGGATCAAATGCTGGCGATAACGTTGTAATCCATAGAATCATTCTCACTTTGACTCAATCAAAATGGCCCTTTGTACTCAAAAGAAGGCAATTCCCTGTCAAACCGTGATACGCAATGACTATTAACAATAGTCAGGGCCAGTCACTAAACTTTGTTGGCCTATACTTGCCAAGCCTAGTTTTCAGTCATGGGCAAGTCTACGTGGCATTATCAAGAGTGACAAGTCCTGAGGGGCTAAAAATATTAATGATTGAAGATCAATACATGGAACTAAGGCATCACACCCATAACATAGTCTTTAAAGAGGAATTTACCAACTTATCTTAATGTATTAGAAAAATTGCCACCAGAATAAACATCTATTTCTATAGATTTTGTTTGAATCTGTTGATGTTTCTTACCTACCATTTGGAACTACTTGATATCAACATGTAAATTGACAAGCAACATCTTTGTGATTTGAAAAGAATATAAAATCAAAATTAGAAATGAAACAGGTGAATACTAATTGTGTAACAGCTGTAGTATGTTACACTTTATGACATACAAAAATTAAAAATTTCAAAGTTAACACGACACTATTATGGTATACTTATTTACTAACTTCTCTCATGAGTCTTAATACCATTCCATAATTAAACATAACATAATTTAGAATTCATAAATTATTAAGACAAATAAAAATAAATAGCATCTCCTTAAGATAAAATGCTTTATAACTGAATAAAACAAAGAAACAAAACTAATAATGCAAAAAAGCTACACAAGACTCAAAAGCAACCAATAACTCCCTAAATCTTCATTCCAGCGAATCATATTCAAACGGTAAAATCCTTCAAGTTAGTAATAAACACTGACTTATCATTCTTCTTATGCTTAGTATCTCTACACATTAACTGCAAAACCAAAACTAAGACACATCATCCTTATGAATATGTTGTAGCAACTCAACTCCTTGCTGCATTTCAATAATACCACTTAATCTCTTTAATTCACTTATGTATGCATCTCTCTTAGAAGCGGCATTTTTTAACATTCTAGACAATGATTCTAAACTATCAGCCACCATATCATCATCTAGCATTTCCTTTTTAAAAATCCCCACCAACATATCGATCAGGCTATTACAATGAGCAGATTTTGAAGACTCAGCCATGACAGATATAATACTTAATTCCAACTTTCTATAATTCAAATCCCCTAAAAATATGCAATAAACACCTACTTTCTAAACACCTAAGCATTTATTAAAGTAGCCAAACAGATTTAAAACTCCCATTCTCTTCACATCCTCGCATTAAACAAATAATAATAGTCATACTCATACCTATATAACTAGGGTACTTTGATCACATAGGTGAATCACAAGCTTTCTTCAAATACTTCCTATATATTAAGCCTAACAAAAATAATAGCAGATCACATATGAACCTCAATCACAAACCAGCTTGTAGGTCCACGTTTTCTTAGGATTGTTAATGTGTTGTAATGATCTAGAGAGAGGGAGAGATATGAAGAACTAGAGAGAGAAAGTAAGATATAGAAAGGAGAGGATTAGAGAAAGGAATGTTTAATTAAGTGAAATGAGAACCAACAACCCCTCCTAACATGCTAGGAGGGGGTATATATAGCCCACCCTACATGTGGGCTTTATGGGTTATATGTTTACATATTAGATCACGAGCCCATACTACGTATATATCGTTGGAGTGACTGATCCTTCCTAAATACTTAAAATCGTATTTCCAACAATCTCCCCCTAAGGGAGGTCACTCCAAGTTACAATGTCCTAAATAGTCTATAGCTCGTGATCCATGCTAACCATGATGTGACCGAGACTTTCTTTGGAAAAACGTATTTCCAACAATCTCCCCCTAAGGGAGGTCACACCATTTTACAAAATCTTAAACCTAGCATACTATTCTTGAGTCTTCTATCTTGTTCTTGTGAATATGATGATGAAATCTTTGACTTTAGTCTGAGCATGTTTCCTTGCTGTAACACCCCCAATTTCACAAGGCACCGGAATATCAACATTGGGCGTTACTTCATAGCACATCACACACAGTCATAGAAAACGACCTCAAAAGAGACGTTTTATAAAACAAACCATTCGATAATTTTATTAAATCAGAGTTAACAAAAAAAGTGGTCCCACCAATTTATACAAACCTTAATAAATAATAAAGATTTGTCAAATGTATCGAATGGAAATTGTTTGTTTTGCCTTTACTTTATCCTGTGCGGATCCATGCTCCAGCTGCTCTTAAACCTACATACCTGAGAATACATGTTAACATGTCAACACAACGGTTGAGTGAATTCATAGGTTTTTAATAAACAATAATGAGTTTTTAAATAAACCATAAAGCTTTTAAACACAAGAATCTCATCCACTGTCGATAGTGCAACACATGCAATACCCAAAGTCCACGCTATTTTACTAAACCATTACACCGAAGCCTTAATTATAATAATGCCCTAGTCAGTTATTTTGCCGAATATCCCCTTACATCTAATACAACACACCTGGCTGAGCCTCCAACCCATAGGTGCGACCTGCCCAGGTGGGGGCCATCCCCGATGGATCCATCCGTCTGTACCAGCGCCTACCCAATAAGGGTAGTTAACGGTTCATGGGTTTTAGGGACTTTCAAATTTTGGCAATACAGTACTTAGCAAATAGCGGTTCACAATCAATACAATCAACGCTTGTGTTCATCTTTCAAAAGAATTTAATCAAACATCTTGCATTCATTTACAACAACATGTATTCGTTCAAAGCATATAGCAAACCACATGTTTATTCATAAACATGTATTCTCTTAAAACCATATATATATAAACATCATCTATTTTTATACCAAGAGCATGTATTCCCCTCGCGGGTTTATAAACACATATAAAGCAGTAAAAGCGAGGCTATGAACTCACCTGATATAGCTATCAATGTTTATCGAGGAACAAACATCCAATAGTCGATACACGACTTCACGAGATATCAATCGCTCATTGATCAAGAATGAGATGCCCAATGATCGACATATGACCGAACGAGACCTATAATGACGAGACGCATCTTAGGCTCGATCTATACGTAAGCCATACATATATGTAAATAGTTCACTTTAGTAAGTTTAGACATTGCATAAGTTTTATAAAACTTTTGATAACAATTTACCATGTATTATCCCATTATGGTCATTAAGCTCATTAAGGCCCATTAGTAGCCCATTACACTTTATATAACTTAAGTTCATTTCAAACTCAGTATTGATCTTCGAATACATAATTTATCTCAGGTCCATTAATGGCCCAATAGCCATTACAAGTGTAAGTTGGGCTTTTGTGGCCTAAATCCACTTTATATGCATTACGGGTTCGAAAACGTCTCATAACGATGTCAACTTAATATCCACGATGGTCGAGTCTCGGGTATTCTAGTTATCAATAAATAAACGAGTCTATATTTACTAAAAAGCGGCCCATACCATTTCGGTGTTTATAAAAATCATCACATTTTACATTAATTAAATATAACCCAATTCTTACAATTTACCCGACATGTCTTGTTAATTAGACCGTTTCTCCTAAAGCATAAATAATATAGATGAGTTATTTTAATCAAAGTCATTCTTAACTTATGTAGTTTACTTATTATAAGTGTGACAATCCGTCAATTTATGGTTTACATTTTATTCTCAAATATTATTTAAAAACATTATTTTAATGTTATATTATGAACTCACTTATTTTTGGGAAGAAATTTGGATTTACGTCTTGAAGTAGCATTGACTACGTCTAAACCGGAGGATTCTACGTTACGTGCTCACGTTTACATACACCGTCTTTGGTGACAGTCCGACATTTCAGAAAATAAATTTGTCCGTGAATATTATTTTGAGATTTTAAATTTGTGTTGGTTCATAAACTCACAAATTTACGAGAATAGATTAGGACTTACGATTATAATTTAACGTCCTTTACGACTAAACCGGAAACCTTAGGATTACGTATTTACGTTTTCGAACTCCGTTTTTGATGAGACAATTTTTATTATATTCGTTTTGTGCCGTTGATTCATAATTAATAAAAACGTTTTTCGTAAAACGACCCGAGGGCACGCAAATCGAGGAAACTAGAATCGAGGAGTACCCGTAAATAAATTGGGGATGAGACAAAACCACTTTTGCCCCACCCCCAATATGGGATGGAAAAAACTAGCTACCAACACCCATGAGGTGTCAAAGCTTCACAAGGAAGCTTGTACACTTGTAACAAGCTTAACCTTTAAGCTAAACATACAACTACTCCACCTCAAAACAACTAACACTCCAAACCATTCCTTTCATTTTTCACATGCAAACCACCATTTTTCCTCTCCTCTCTCTCTTAAATTCGTCCAACAATCATCAATTACAACCCTCATTTGATCTATTTTAGCCATAAAATCATGTGTTACTCATACACATGATGATGCTACTTTGAAGCTTTGAAGATTGGAGGTGATTCTAACATCCCAGGAGAAGATTTGTTGGTGTCATAGGGCTGATTTTCCACAAGATGTTCATGAAGATAGGTGATCTTGAAGTTGATATTGGTATATCACAATTTTTGCCATCAAAATCCAAGCCTTGTTCATCAACCTCATCTTTTCATCACTATGTTGGTATAAGGATCATTCTTCCTATCCTTCTTGTAATTTTGATTATGTAATCTTGTATTTTCTTTTACTTATGTATATGTATATGATGATGAATGATGATTAAAAATATTATGTGGGGATTTGGTGTTGATAGATTTGATAAACATGGGTAAAAAGATGGAAAAACCACATGTAAAAATGGTTAAATCATGGCTAAATTAGGAGGCTGTATAAAACAGTGAATACTCTTATGATAAACTGATAAAATGGCTTGGATAAATTAATATACAGTAAGATATGAGTCTTGTACACATGTGAGAGTTGGCCATGCAATTGAATCATAAAAATGAGTGAGATATGATCAAAACAAGTTTAGAGTGCAAATCTGACTACACTGTTTTGGACGAATTTTATAAAAAAATTAGAGGTTGATTCATCAGTAGCTATAGGAATAAAATGGAACACATATCATGTAGTTTCTGTGATAAAAATTTGGGGTTCTATCTCCATGTAGAACTCTAGATATGATCATTTTAGTAAACTAGATTTTTAGGACTGATTTTGTGAAATTAATGTTTAATACTATTATAAAAGCACTCAAATAAATATAGAATAAAATGTGAATTAAAACCAACTAACTTATATATTTCATTTATATAAAAATGCATAAGGATAAATAAATGGACATTATATAAAAATGGTAGTTTGGTAAGTTTTATAAGTTATAAAAACTATATACTAAGTTTTACGTCTTTTCGGCTAAAACCGAAAGATTAACGTTTTTGTTAAATAAAACTTAGACGGTTGGACCCGTCTAATGTAAACTTTTATAAACTCACATACTGATATATAAACTTATATAACAATTAAAAACCGATAAAACCCGAACTTTACAACATATAGACATTAACGGGCCAAAGTAGCCTTATTGGACTATCAACCTGACTAGTTAGTAAAACACTTATAAACTTATTTATTTGGCTTAACCCATTTGGGCCCAACATATAAAGTATAATACTGATATTAAAAGTGTAAAATGGATCTATATAAGGTAATGGACTTATAATGGGCCTAATGGGCCTTGACAAGTAAAGAAGATGACTAGGAAACAAGTATAAAAGTTGTCAACACATAAGACTATAATGAATGAGTAAAAAATGTACAATCCCACTTGATAATCATCATATTTATAAAATCATCATATGTATACATAATCGTTATTTTTATAAAGTCATTGGACAAGAGTCTAAGACAAGTATTATTTGTCTAGGTTTCCGTGATTGAAGCACGTATCGTACATCCGAATCGCCGATAACCCGCCTTTCCCAATCAACGTGAGTTCATAGCCTCGCACTCTTTTAAATGTTTTTATGAAATGTTTTATAAACCCGCGAGGGAGATAACATGTTAGTTTTTATAAAATAGGACACTATTTGTCCCGAATGTTTGTTTATTGATTTGGACCCGAATGATTGTATGATCCGAAGAATGATTAAATGACCCGATAGATGAAATGAAATGGATTATGAAAGTTAGGTTATGTCACTAAAAGTCCCATTAGTATGAATTATGAACTACCGAGATTTGGTAGACGCTTATGCATATAATAGTACTATTTGGGGACGATCACCCCAGTTCGCGCCTTGACGGTTGATCCCCGTCGTGCCACATTGATTGGTAAGCGAATTTATGTATGAGAAGATTTACACAAGCGTGATTATTGTGACGACACGCTAATTTAGATGAGCAAATGAGTTTCGGGCTAGCTACCCGTTGTTTGTTGTAGTAAGGTAACAATGTCATGCGTCTTATAATAATCCAAAAATAACGAAATACTGCTTTATGCGTTGAATTACGATATATTGCCTGACTAGCAATACAGGGTCTTATTATTGATATTATGTTCGTATTTTGATTTTATATAACCATATTCATATAACGGTTTTTATTTAATCTATACAACGTTATAAAACGTGTTGTATGATGTTTTTAACGACAATGGTTCGTATAATGATTTTGAAGGCGAAAGCCTATATTATAATTTTTTATAAGGATTTGTATAAAATGACTTTGGCTATTTTATGGACTATAACAAAGATTGGTACAAAATGATTTTCGGTAAAAAATTTATACCGATGTTATATTGATGGATTTCATTAAACACTATGAATTCACTCGGCATTTTCGCTGACCTTTTCTTTTAACATGTTTTATCTCATGTACTTGAAGGAAATTCTTGGGAAGACAACAAGAATTCATGGCCCGCACTTAAATAATAATTTCCATTCAAATGCTTTGTAAAACCTGTATGAAATACAATGACTTGTGGCCTATGTAAATTTGATATTTATGAATGGAAATGCTTTATTATTAAACGACGCGATTTTTAAGCGTTGTCTATGATGTGAGTAATGTGCTATCCCGTAACACCAATGAGTCTTCCGCTGTACCGAGTTGTATAACTTTGGGTGTGTTACAGTTTGGTACCAGAGCTCTCGTTATAGAGAACGAAAGATTTTTACAACCAAGGTTTTGAATAAAACATTTCAAAATCTTTTAACTATAAACATTGTTCTAAAAATGTGTAAAAATCTTTTGACTATAACGGTGCCGAAGAATTCCCGAGTTACCGACAAGACCAGACTGAGAAGTGTTATTTTAATATATATATAACTTGGATCATATATATATATATATATATATATATATATATATATATATATATATATATATATATATATATATATATATATATATATATATATATATATATATATATATATATATATATATATATATATATGATGTAATTTGATTACATGATTGTTTGATGATTATTTAATACTTATACGAGGTATTTATACGACGTAGATTGTCACAAGAAACCCTAAATCCCCTAGTAAATCAATCGAAGCTATTTCCGTAAGAATTTTAGCTATTCTAGATCTAAACCGAGTTGTGGATATTTATGATCCCAACAAAATGGTTGACACTCGTAGAGATGTAGATATTAGTTGATTGTGATACTGAAAAAGAATTGGCAAGATTAAACTGATATCGATGTCATGACGATCTGTCCTTATAGAGTGGAGTTTGACAAAACGTTACCACCTGGAAAGATGTCATCTGATTCGTTGTCATCCAATTCTTAAATTTGAGAATCGAAAGGGTGAATGTTGCACTTGAGGCTGTCAATGGAACCATTACCCAAAAGCCTCATGCCACTAGTACCTTTCCGAGAAGTATAATTGAATGATCGAGTCATTTCATACTAGTGACTCATTTGATAATTGTTGTTGTAAGAGCTATAGGATTGGAAATTAAGTGTTGATCATATCGAGCTTTTATTGCCCTTTTAAGGTTTATGAATAAAGTTGAAAGTATTGGAAAATGAGGTAGGATGTTGCATTGAGTATAAGTTGGTTGAAACTTGAATAAAGTAAAATTTAACTTATATGGAATATGAGATTGTTAAGAGGAATTCGTTAAGTCTTGTGATTGAATTATAAGGTTTTAACTGATTGTTGATTCATGTTAAGGGTTGTTCCTAGGCCATTGTCCACTGATGAGGATGCCTAGTGTCCAAGAATTAAATTGAAGAAATCTTCTTCTGAATTGAGACCGATGGATCTTCTAGGACATGTGGAAAACCTAATGACTCTTGTAGATTAGTATTCATTGTGGTATCTTTTAAAAATCCCTAACTTAACTGAGACATCAGTTGGTAGGATGAGTTCTTGGAATTGTATGACATAGTGACACGTAATGTGTTACGGTACAATTTTGACTTGTTTGTGATTAATGAAAAGACTACCTTTGATTGCTAAATTCTACATGTATCGATGTTATCTATCTGTTCTTGCTTCTTCCTAATGTTCGCATTAGTGATGCAACCGTTGAACAAGTACTCATCTTGATTTGAGTTACGTTGTGGATTATTATTGAAGGTCTACGGAATTTATGGCCTATTCTATGTTATGGATTTGGTGGATTAGGTTGGTTGATTGATTGATTAATAAAGAAGAAATGAAGGAAAGAGATGAAGGATTAGAGAGAGAAAGGAGAGAAGGGAGAGAACTAGAGAGAGAAAGTGAAAGTGGAAAATATGATTAATTGTGAAATGGAATCAACAACCCCCTCTTAACATGCTAGGAGGGGTTATATATAGCCCACCCTACATGTGGGCTATATGGACCATACATAAAGTAAATAGATCACGAGCCCATTACATAATTATCGTTGGAGCGACCGATCCTTCATAAATACGTAAAACGTATTTCCAACAATCTCCCCCTAAGGGAGGTCGCTCCAAGTTACAAAGTTCTAAATAGTCTATAACTCGTGATCTATGCTAACTAAGATGTGACCGAGACTTTATTGGGAAAAACGTATTTCCAACAATCTCCCCCTAAGGGAGGTCACATCTTTTTACAAAATCTTAAACCTAGCATCTATGCTTGAGTCTTCGATCTTGTTCTTGTGAATATGCTTGATGTGATCTTTGACTTTAGTCTTGAGTATGTTTCCTTGCCTTGACCTTGTGCATTCTTCACTTGTGATATTTGCCTCTTTGTGACTTCATGTTCCACATACTTATACTTTTAAATTCTTGAAAGCTTCAGAGTTTGATACAGCGGAAGACTTGACCTTCAGGCTTTCTTGAATTTGTTGAAGTACTATTTGTATGTAGTATAAGCATGTGGTGACGACTTCTTCTGGATTATACACCGCAATGCCACCTTCTTGTTACGCTGCATAAGACAGTTAGCAACAAAACAATATACACGGATGAAATGGCCTTGAACATTTCATTCTAATTCGGTAGCAATTTACCTCCGGTCGGTGAAGACCGTTGGACGATATTAAATATCGTACTTGTGGCAGGTAGTTTCAATAAAGAACCTCCTTGACAAGATTTCGCGGGTAAACCCGTTCTCTTTACTCGACCGTCCAAAGCTGACTGCGAACGTAAAGAGTGAATCATTTGGATAATATTATCCGCATGATTTGAAGCCGTCAATTCATGTTCCTGGAACAAGTGAAATTCAATTAAGAACCGCACCATCGTTGCTTTCCAGTTGTCACTAGCTTGATTCATATAGAATCTTGCAAGTTACCTACCAAGTGCTGTTTGATGTTAACACTAGAAGGATTTCCACTCGTCACTGTGATCAATAAAGAGTCACTCTGAGTGTTCTGGCAAGATCATATGATAATGCGAAGAGGCCTGGAACGAGTTTAAGTTCAATTAAGAATTAAACCACTGTTGCTTTCCAGTTATCACAAGTTTGATTCATAAAGAATCGCACAAGTCACCTACCATGAGCTTTTTGATATTCGCTCAAGAAGGATTTCCATCTTCATTGTAAATACTTTCGTATTACTCGGATGTTCAGGCAAGATCATGAAGATTTTGCGTAGGACTCTTAAGATCTTTCTTACTTTTCACAGTGTGTGAAGAAGCAAGGAATTATGAAAGTGTGTCCTAATGAGATATTTGATGATCTCAAATGGCTCTAGACTCGATCGTGCATTTTGGATTTTTAGTGATCGGAGGCTGGAGAGGAGTGCCACCTTTTCAATATCAGTCTATTCGGAGTGAATAAACCAATAGATAATGTGTTGATCTCCGTGTGATTAAAACAAATACCTTTTGAGAGATATTTGAGTTAGCTGGGAAGGGTTGTGCATTGCATCACTGGGTCCATGACGTCTTTCTTCAATATCGAGAATCATTAACAAAAATGATCTCAATAGCATATGTATTGACCCGGTTTCTGCCTAAAGTTGTAAGGAGGGCTTCTTTCTTTACACCCTTTATCTTTACAATTCTTTTTCATTCTTCAACCCCTTCAATGCTTACCAATACGTCATCACTAGCACCTTGTTGTGATTGTTCCAGTGCTAGCTTAAGTACTTGGTCGGCATTCAGCTACGTTCACATTCTTTCTCCATCTTTCCTAGGACTTCTAATTCTATCTAGGAATGTCCTTGGGAAGATTCCTCCGGTTCTAGAGAAATCATTGGACTTTAACCTATCCTACCATCCTTATGTCACCACAATCGTCACCGTCGTGAATAGAGATGTTTTGGGTAAGTGTATGTCACCATGAAATCCATTTTGAAGTGCAAATCCATTTTGCTCCCCCTTAACATATGCTACGATATTCGAAAACATTTCGCACATGTCGGGATGAGCTAACACGTTAAGTCAAACCATTTATGATTGATCATATCCCATATTAAATCACATTTTCTCCCCCATATTAAAAATATTAACCCAATCGATGTTTTTAATATCAATTGATTTAATAACATTTTAAGAAAATTTGGGAAGAAAAATGCAAATCCAATTATCTTCATGAATTACACAAGCTCCCCCTCAAATTAATGAGGGTGTGCTGAAACGTAAAATAAATACCTTTTAAACACAAGTGTAAGGTATTTATTACGTGCAAAGATCATATATAATAATGAATTCACAAGATTAGCAATGTACGAGGTAGGACCTGAATGATGGAGAACATCATATGAGAGATTCACATGGTTCTTGTTCACGAATGCTGGTCACCTCGTCACGTCCCCGAGAAAATTAATTCCCGTTGTTGAGTCAAAGCTTTCCGGTGAAATGCTTGACTTGATTATGAAAAACGGGTTGCTATCTGAAATAATAGCAAACCATTTTGAGCATGTTTTAAAAGTTTGAACTTCTGCTCGAACTTTATTTACAACCCCGTGTCATTATTGAATGACATTTCTAGGTTCGTAAATATTATCGATTCCAGAAGACATGCTCGTTTTATCAAAACATTTTTGAACACACAATTTTGAAAGATTTAGAAAAACCTTTTGAGAAATTCTCGAAAAATTGTGTTCAAAGTTTTGAAAAACAATTACTTGAGCTTAAGATGTTGAATATCTTAAAAGCGAGCTCAAGTCCGAGAAGTTGTAAACTTCTCGTTGTTAAGGATAAGTTTATCACCGGCGATAAACTGTCCTTTTATCTGAAGAACGAGTCCTAAGCTGACATTTACTTAGAAGTCGTGTTCATGAGCTTGAAAACTTTGACTGTTTTAACGGAAAGCTCATGACCGAGAAAGGTTAATTTCTCGTTACGAGGAAAAGTTCTCTTAGTTAAAAGATACACTTTCCTTTATGAGCTTAAAACTTCGAATGTTTTAATACAAGCTCATGACCGAGAAAGGTGAATTTCTCGTTAAGAGGATAAGTTATCATAAAAGATAATCTTTCCTTTATTTTAAGTTCGAGTTACAGTCTGACATTTAACTGTAAGTCATGTACACGAGCTTAAAACCTTTGAATGGTTTTAACGTAAGCTCGTGTCCGAGAAAATTTAATTTCTCGTTGTAAGGATAAGTTTATCATCGGCGATAAACTTTCCTTTATTTGAAGCACGGGTTACCATCTGATGTTTAATGATAAACCATAATGCATGAGCTTAAAAACGTGGAATGTTTTTGATATAAGCTCATGCCCGAGAAAAATGAATTTCTCGTTTTTAGGATAAGTTTATCATCGGCGATAAACTTTCCTTTCTTTGATGATCGAGTTATAGTCTGTGATGCGACTATAAGTCCTTGTTTGCAGCTTAACCATGAATCCCCTGAGACATTTGTTTCTCTGATATCTGCTTCTTCAGCAACCAAACTCTAAGAGTGTCCTTAGTTGAACGGTACACAACGATTGGACCGCTTCGTTCTTTTGGAACATCAACTTTGGTACCTGCATTCTCATTAGGAGTTTGTATACTTTTGCATGGGTTAGAGATATCTATTTTTGAAGCACGTGGGGGATCACAGTTGGCTTTTCTAGTGTCAGAGGTGGCCTGAGGGGATGATTCACTTGTCTTGGCTGGCAAGCGTTTCCTTTTATAGAAAACCTTAAGTTTAGGCGTAAGTGAAGTATCATCTTTATCAGTTTCCTCCCTAGTAGACTTAGTAGAATCGGAGACTATCCTAGTTAAAGGGCACTCGTTTCCTACAATAGTGAAAGTTCTACCAGTGGGGCGCCAAACTTTACCAAAGGGTTTGATTTTAGCTATCCACTGGGACTTAATTCTAGCACGGGAGTTCACCTCATCAAGTAATTTCTTGACACAAGCATCATGATTTGCTGTAAAGACACATTTTCTACATGTTTTACAAGTAGCATATTTAATGTCTGAATAATTCCTAGATGATTGATTGATGCTCCTAGAAGATGGCATGCTACGGTTAGCAGTGTTGGGTAATCTAGAAGGCATCTGACTAGGTTGGACATTGCTATCTCTTACATGTGTCTTTTGCTTAGCTTCCCTAAGATCAGATTCATGGCAAACGTCATTTGAACTAGTTCTAGACGTGGTCTTGGTATTTTTTGGGAAACTAGAGGCAATCATATGATTTGGTCTTGCTAAAGCTGGAGTGATCACATTGGGCCTAGTTGCTGGAGTGACTGGTCTAATAAGATGAACCAAATCAACTTGGGAGGCAAACCGCGGTCTCGAGGATTGTGGTCGCTCGGATCTAAATGCAGTAGGTTGTCTGACAATCGGTTGTCTGACGAACTGATTTGTAGGCGGTTTCCCCAAGATTGATGGTTTTTCAAGCTTAGTGTCCACACTAGGTCCTTTACTTTTCCTTAACTCGTTTTTCAACGCAGCTATAGCAAAAACCTTTTCCTGTACTTGGGCCTTTAATGTTTCATTTTCTTTGAGCACGTTATCTTGGGATGCCAACTTAGATTCAAGCAGTTGAATTTGTTTCAAAAGATTATCCTTTTCAGCTTTAGAATCTAGAACAGTTTGATCCAATTTTCTTTCAAGAACAACGTTTGCCTTTTCAAGTTTTTCAAAGTATATTTCAAATTTGTCCGTTTTCTTAGAAAATTCAAGTTTGGCATCCTCAAGATCTTTTGATTGCCGAGCTACGATCGTTTCGAGCTCTTTAATCTTGGAATCAGAAGCAGTCAATGAATCAGTTATAGGATAATTATCATGATGTTTAGCATTCTGAACAATCTCTCCCCCATTATGACTTACATCGGATGAATCAGAAGTGGTATTGCTATCACTCGTTTCCATCCCATGTTTGGCATAATTAGGTTCAGAATCCTCAATATGCGGCATATCATCAGCATATACATCATAAACCACATTACATTGTACCATGTTTGCAGGCTCTGCGTCATAAATGGGTAAGGTGTCATCAAGAGAAATCTCGTGAACATTCCCTGACGTGCCACTGGCATCATGTTGTCCTCCTGATTCGGTGCTCTTGCCATCGTTAGGCTCCAAGTTGTCAACCGTATGACCAATTTCCTCTTGCAGCTGCGTCATTGATTCTTGCACTCCATTAACATACACTTGCTGAAGTTGTGATCTTTGATATATCGAAGACGAGACCGATGACATGAGTTTCAAAATCGTATCACGGAAAACTCGAAGCTCGGTATGTGTATCTCGAAGAAACGATTGGCAAATCATTGAACTTTCAGGCTTGATGATATTAAATTGGAGGAAAGGCGTGAGGTGTGTCACAAGAGCCTTATATGCAAGTACCGATGCAGAGTGATTAAAGTTGTCACGGTTGAGTTGCTCGGCGAGTTGGGTCAAAGCGGTAAAAATGGAGTCGATGAATATATGACGATCTTGTCCAAAGATTGTCACAAATTCGCTCCCTCCTTGAATCCCCGAAAGATTAACTAGATGATACTGAAGCATTCGAAACGAAGTTATACCACTTTCCCTAGCGTTGGCTTGCACTTGATGCGATTCTCCCTCTTTAAGTGTCGATTTTAACGATTCCATTGGTAATCGAGGAAAAATGATGTGGCTGTTGTTGTTGTCGGGTTTGAACAAGACGACGCGGCTCAAAAATTGTTATCGGCTCAAAAGATTATGAATAAAATCTGATAAAAAATCCGTAGTCGCTAAAAATAGAACCCGTCAAAAAATTTGTCAAGGTAACTTTAAAAAATACCCGCCTTAACACGATTTGCCAAAAAAATAATAAGCCAAAAAAAAAAATAAAAAAAATATATAAAACTAAAATTTTAAAAATGACAAAAAAGACAAAATAAATGTAACTAAAAATAAAAATTTAGATTTAATCTTAAAAATACTTAAAAAAATGTAACCAAAATTTTAAAAAATAAGTGTAACGAAAATTTATTACATTTTCTAAAAAACAACTAAATATTATAATGATATTTCAAAATTTAAAATATCTAAGATTAAAAAATAAAAATAAGAAAAGAAATTGCGCTTTGTTTTCTCCGCCCTAATAAACGTGGCTTAAAAGACAAAGATAACACTTCTTTGTTTTCTCCGTCAACCAAAAAGAAAACACGTGGCCCCAAAAAATATTACTTCTTGTTTACCTCGTTTCTTCCGTCCAGATATAACCTCTTATCTCTCTTCTCTCCTAAAATCTATCACAAAACTTCACACAGAAATACCTATCTCTCTCTCCTCACAAAAAAAACCTAATCTATTTACTCAAACACAACCGCCGCCTTCTCCTTCGTTCACTCACGCAGCCACCAAGAAACTACTATGTTTGCGACAAGATCTTTAATTAGGTCTCGGGTAGGTACTCTTTTAATTTTATGTTTATTTAAGTGAGTCTGTCCTCTTTCTACTGTCGCGTCTTTCTTTGTGTCGAGAGGGTGAGGGTTTTCGATGGTTGTGTTCAAAGTTTTGGTGAGGGTTGGTTTGAGAGGGTGGGGAGGTGTCGGTTAGAGGGTGTGACGGTTAGGGTGTTGGTTGAGTTAGAGAGAGATTGTCGAGGGTGATTTGTGGAAGGGTTTTGAGTGGTCGAGAGATGAGAGTCGAGTGGATGTCCGAGGGTGGGCTGTTTGTTTTGTTTGATGAATCTGTCAAAAGAAAAACTTTGAGTCGGGTGTCCTTTCGTTTGAGTCGAGTCTTGTGATGGAGTGAGTCTGTTTGGTTGTGTTTGGGTCTGTTCGAGGGAGTCGAGTTTTGTGTGAGGTGTGATGTGTCGAAAGGTGTGAGAGACGAGAGGTGTGTTTTGTTGGCGTTGGTGAGGATGGTATGAGAGTCGGTTTTGTTGGGTTGTTTCGAGGGCGAGGTGATGTTTGCTAAATGAGTTTGTTTTCAAAAACGAGAGTGAGAGTCTGGTCGAGTGTGAGTCGAGGTGAGAGATTGGAGTTTTGTTTGGAAGTCGAGAGTGTTGTTGTCTGTCGAGGCTAGGGTGAGGGTAAAAAGATTGTTTTTGGAGTCGGGGCTGTCGAGAGGGAATGAGTCTAATAAAAAGACGATGATTTACCCAAGTTGTCCGTTATGTTTGAAATGGGCTTCATTCGGAACTTTTCATTCATTCGGAAGAGTTCCGAATCGGAAGTGTTTTTAAAGATTGATTCGGAAGATGTTCATTCGGATGTTGTTCATTCGGATGTTGTTGATTCGGATGTTTTGTTCATTCGGAACAATTTGGTTCGGAAGAGTTTGATTCGGAAGTTTTCGGTTTGATTCGGAACTTAAATATTGATTCGGAACTTTTTGGTCCGGAAGTTCTTTCACCCGGAACTTTTGGCTCACTCGAAAACCTTGATACCAAATAGGAACTCGGAACTTTTTGACAGATTTGATGGGACTGAGATGGACAGAAACTTTGGACAGTTTGGACAGGACAAAAAAAAAAAAAAAAAAAAAATGCCAGATGACCAGGAAAAATGACAGAAAACAGATTCGATAGGACAAAACAAAAAAACTGATAACAGATTAAAAAAAAACTGATTAAAAAACAGATTAAAAAATTAAAGAAAAAATACGGATTATATATATATAAAAAAATAAGGATAACTATAAAAACTACTTATATAAAAAAATAAAAAAATAAAAACAAAAAAAATTATAGAAAAATATATGAAAATCTGGATAAAAAAAACGAAAATTGATAAACTAAAAATAAAAAAATAAAAAATAAAAAATACAAACTTTGAAAGAAAAAATTGATAAAATTGATAAAAATTTAGAAATTTATAAAATTGAAAAACTTGATACAAACTTTTTATAAAAACTATAAAATTAAAAAGAGAAAAACAAAAACTTTTATAAAAAAACACCAACTTTTTATAAAAAGTAAATAAATTTGAAGATTTGATATGATTTAACACAAAAAAACACAAACTTTTTCTAAAAAAAAATTCAAACTTTTTATGATTTAAGCATGATTAAATCAAAACCCACCAAAATCAAACAAAATAAAAGAAGAATAAACCAAACTAACCACGGCTCTTGATACCAATTGAAGGTCTACGGAATTTATGGCCTATTCTATGTTATGGATTTGGTGGATTAGGTTGGTTGATTGATTGATTAATAAAGAAGAAATGAAGGAAAGAGATGAAGGATTAGAGAGAGAAAGGAGAGAAGGGAGAGAACTAGAGAGAGAAAGTGAAAGTGGAAAATATGATTAATTGTGAAATGGAATCAACAACCCCCTCCTAACATGCTAGGAGGGGTTATATATAGCCCACCCTACATGTGGGCTATATGGACCATACATAAAGTAAATAGATCACGAGCCCATTACATAATTATCGTTGGAGCGACCGATCCTTCATAAATACGTAAAACGTATTTCCAACAATTCTTTTTGAGTGCCATCAAGGTCATGAACCTCATGATTATTTGGCTAAAAGCTCATTTCCTATCATATTGTAGTTAGTTCTTGGTGAACAACTTTTCATCACTCTTTTACAGATCACTCATTGTTTTTATAAGTTAAAACAGTATTTCTTGAGACAAATTGGATTTTTATCACTATATGGATTATTTAAAGTGAGACATATGAATAATCGTTATCGAAATGAAGTTGTTTATAAAACACTTTGGAAAACTTAATTGTTTTCATAACAAATAAAATCTTTGTAAATTTATTTTTGATTATTATTTAAGAATTAAGCATGAAAATGGTTTTATTATAAACATGATGATAAAGTTTTGACGAACTGAGTATTGCATCGTTAATCTTGAAATTGTATATAGTTGCGCGCCTACATACAATTTGGAATGGACCATGCAAGGCTGATTAGTAGTCACCATAAAATTGTTAATAAACATTACATTTTCCTTGAAATTGTGAAGGATTGAAAATTTTTGAGATCTGCAAGAAGTGAAAAATAGGGACATATTGATAGGGACACCTACATATGTGCCCGTACTATTCCTTCTTCTGAGTCGAATTTACTCATCTGTGGAACTTGTCTTATTTGACAATTGACAATTCTTTCTTTTCCAATTCTCCCGTAGTGAGATTCTTAGGAAAAGTATTTGATTGCCGAATGTTGATACCCGACTAGATGTATCGATGTTCCTATCATTTCTTTTGATTATATTTCATCTAAATGACCTGGGTAACGATCCGAGGAGCTTTCAAATGCGTACTCAAATTATGAAAACATGGGATATATTCATATTCGTTAAATCTTTTCGTATGTATCTGATTTGAAATTCTCTCGCGTAGAATATGCGTTGACCTTACTCTTTTAATGGTAGTTGTGTCTCCATATATCCTTGAATTTATTAAGGATTATGAGTTATTATTAGTCTTTTGAGAAGTTCACATCTTATCGAAGGCAATAAAACTGAAAAGTTGGTAGTGCCATTAGAATGGATTGATTGATTATGACATGACGACATTGTCTTAATTGATGGGAACTCGAGTAGAATTCCCCTAAAAGATAAGATGTTGATTATCAAAAGTGATTTAAATAATTCCTGATAGGTGGCTGTACCCTGCTTTTAGACTTAAAAGTATACCATGAATGGTTATAAACTAGTCATAGATATTATAATCTAGAAAGAACTTAAAATAAATGTATTAAAAGATGTTTATGTTATCTAAAACTTTAGGAGGTATTTGCTGGTGAATTACCTAGACTTTCGCCATTAAGGCAAGTTGAATTTGGTTTTGATTATATTCCTGGTGCTGCACCTATGGCGTGTGCACTGTACTTCAACACCATTTGAATCGAAAGTGTTACCGTACAACTGAGAGAGTTGTCGGAGAAAGCTTTTATTCTACGAAACTCGTCATCATGAAGAGCTATGGTGTTATTATTCCTTATATTTGTTGAATTACCGTGAACTAGGTAAATTGACGATTAAAAATCTATATCCACTACCCAAGATGATAGATTTGTTCGATCATTTACAAGGTTCTAGCTTATGTTCTAAAGATTCGATCCACGGCATGGTTATTATCAACTTCGCGTCCGCGAAGAAGATTATCTATTCCAATCACTACATCCAGAACTCGTGATGAACATTATAAGTTTCACGTGATGACTTTTGGATTGACTAATACACATGTAGCATTCATAAATTGGGTGAATCACGTGTGTAGGCTGTAATTTGATAAATTCATGCTTGTGATCATTAAGGACCATTTGTTTGTTTCTAAGAATAAGAATGAGTTAATAATTATTTATAGACTGCCTGGAGTTGTCCGAACAATGAAAACCTGTAGCTTGGATATTTAAACATGAGATTTAATGCTTAATCCTTTACGTAAAATGACCGTTTGATTAATGATGGAAAGATATATATATATATATATATATATATATATATATATATATATATATATATATATATATATATATATATATATATATATATATATATATATATATATATATATATATATATATATATATATATATATATATATATATATATATATATATATATATATATATATATTATATATAGGTATAACTATGATTTGATACCACACCCTTAATCCCAGTCATATGTGACATGGCAGCTATTAGCCAATAATATTTCGGAAATCCCTAAAAAAATCCATTTTCCACGTATTTATGATTTGAAATCGCATTTTTTTTTTAAATCGCGTTTTGGAAACGCAGTTTTGAAAATCGCTTTCCGAAACGCAGTTTTCTTGAAATTTTCGAAATTTTAAAAAAAATGCCAATGACAAGAATTGAACCCGGGTTTCTTTGTTATGATACAAGCAACTTTACCAACTGTGCTACAAATTCTTTGTGACTTCCTGTTAAAAAATCTATTAATAACTCCTCTAAAACACATACAAATACACAATACATATCCATTGCTAAAGTATAGCTTTAAAAAATAATCCTAGATTTATACAAAACATAATATATTCATCGGTATTTTCTCTAAAACCATTTGCAAACCCTAAAACCTTAAAACACCATTACTGTTTTCTTTTGCATTATTACGTGTATTTTTTTAAATTCTTATATTTTTGTATTACAATGGCCATGTGTTCCTAAGTTCTATTCAATTTAGAAGTCTAGAATTACGTTATATTTTTTTGTGTTTTAATTTTGTAGGTTTTTCCTTATTTCTCAAAAGCCTAATCATATTACAGATTCATAGGTTTTGTGGTGTTTTGTAAGCAGGTTAGTTGTCATCTTTGATTTGTTAAGGTAATTAAAGCACATGTACGCCTCTTTTCTCAAAACCCTAATGATCTTATGTTGTTTTGATGTATTATGTAGTAATTTTTTAAGCTTTTTGTGGGAATTATAAGGCACAACTCTTTTATTAGACTCTTTTTTTTCTGTATACATTTGATCCTCTTATAAACATGAGCAATATGAATTTTTGTTACATAAAAAGTTTTTAACCTAAGCAGGAAGAAGAAAACGAAAAAAAGGAGATGGTGGAATGAGGAACAATCTGATTTGGTATTATTTTCTTGATTTATTTTATATTGTTTCTTTATGTATTAACATTTGTATTTAATGAAAAGAAATTGATGTAAAAATTGTTTGATTTTGCTTCAGAGGTCACTTTCGATGTTCCATGGGAAAAGTTTTAGGTCACTTTAGATTTTTTTATTGCAGGTGATCTTTGTGATCTTTACTGTAAATTAGTTTATCATTATATCAAGTAAAAGGATCAGGTTAGTTGTTTTAAAGTTTTAGTGATGGTACTTATTGGATCACTAAGTGTTGTGAGTGAACTAATCAAATGTGTTAACATTTAGCAGTAACCTATTCATTACTTACAAGATGCAGATCCAAACACCCCCAAAATCCCGTTTCTTTGAAATTATTCATTATTAAATTAAAGTTGTTTTTATGTGGGTGTTGCAGGTTTACGTGTTTGTAGAACAAGAAGTAAATTCATTTTTGAAATGTTGTCAAATCTTCCGGTTTGCTCTCACTGTGTACAACAAGAATGCTACCGGCCTTTGGAAGTGGCTGCTGCCAATGAGATTTATGATTACATCAACATGTTTATATTACCGACTTATTTATATTTCTCTATAACTCAAGATATATACAGTTTTTAAATATTGGATATCTGTACTATAATACTAAACATGAATAAATTATAATTACTTCATAAGTTTTCCTGAAAATCTGATATAAAACTTTTTTCTCGAGTTTGGAGATAATTTGATCACTTGTAAATAAATGGTAGATACTTTAAGACAAAACTACAACATATTCATCGATTGTGAAAGTATAATAGGTGCTCGGCTTTCACAGGTTCTTTTACTCCCCCAGCTCTCCTCTTTCTGCCATTTATTTAAATACAAAATAGTTGGCAATATTTTTACCCATTTACTTATGAATAGTGATTTAGTTGTGTTTGATCTCAAACGCGTCAAATGAAGAAATCTGAGCTACAAACTGAACAGATTAAATAGGGGGAATGGTGTCTAAAGTGTATAGTTAATGCACGATCGTTTTATATGAAGAAGTAAACTGTTATTGTAATAATAATAATGTTTCTACGATCATAGTTATCGCTATCATTTTTTTACCTTGTGATATGTATATTTTTAGTCCCAGCCACGACATGCGGGACAATTGTGTGCAAGGCAATTATTAAGGTTAATGCAGGTAATTAATTAGGTATACCGGTTTCCATATGTTTTTCTCTTGCTTACTTTCGTTCAAGAACCCCATTGGACATCTTGAATTTCTATTTTAGACTTGAAACTGCATAAGCACGTCCAAGAACCATTTTCTATTCATGTTTCATTATAATTGGTTATCTTATTTTAATCATTTGTATGGTGCAATCACTTTAAACACATATCCAAACACCCACTAATACAATATTGCTGCATTTGTAGATACTGAGGGTTGAACACCTTTGCATTAAGCTTTTAATTGTGAATTTGCAGGTAATTAGCAGGTAATTAGATATAATTGCTTCCTAAATAGAACAAAAAATATGTATTTATCAGAATGTGATGTTTGTGTTTATGATATGACAAAACTTGGACAATGAAGGCCAAACACCACTCCATTCATAAAGGGTCTTTCACGCTTCATCCAAGTTATAGTCAAAACCAACTTTTAGGTATGTAAGGTCCTGTCAGCTGACATATAGAAGATCTGTCAAAAGTGAATATTTCTATATTATTATGAAGCAAACCCGCCCGTTGTTCAAAAACTTACACTATTTTGGAGCTCTTTTCTAGACATTCTTTCAATGTTGTTCAAAGTCTCGCTAGACTTGATATATATTTACTTCTTAACAATGTTATCATTTGATTCTATTTCGTGTTAAGGCTTGAATTCTGTTCTTGTGGCTTTCATTTTTTCTGATAGCCTAGATGTAAACCATGTTATCAACCCTAATATCAACCAAGCTGACTGCTTATGCATTTGCTGCAACCTGTCACTTTCTGTTTGTGTCCGTTGTGTTTGAAAGGGTTCATATCAGCAATTGGATAACCCATCGAGGAGGAGTGGCTTTTGATTGCAGGCGTGTAAAAAAGATACGATTAGACGAACTACGACTACATGTGCCTAGAAACAGGATGGCTCTGCAAATGTTTTGTGAGACCAGGTAGTACCTGCTATCAACAAATAGCAAACTTTATTTTCTTTCTGTGATTATATTAACATTATCGCACGCTAGAATGATTTTTGATTAAATATAGTTATCATATTGTGTTATTTCGACTAAAATGATAATAGATCAAGTGGTTGGAATTAAAAAAATCGTAACAGTTCAGTGGGTTATATGTCAACCGAAATGATTTATGATGCATACAACCACCCAATCCAACCTGTTTCGACTCGCACAGCCTGCCATTCTTTTCTATCTCCACCTAAACCTCAACTATCTGTAATAAGATTTTATAAAAGGCATATACCCTCTCCGACAAGTTGAAAAAAGATAATCAAGCAGGAAGTTCTAGACAGAACCGGCAAGCGCGCCATGTCGTCACCCACACAAGAAGACAATTACTATTTCACCTTAAGAACATTGGCCTCGAGTGTTGGCTCAAACAAATTTGACCTTCTACAAACACTTTTCAGCATTTTTCCCGACAAGACCAACAAGACTTTGACCATCATAGACAGTGGAGTTAGAATGACCAAGGCTGGGGACTACTAATTTTGTTACTATACTAACTCTTTTATGTTAAAACTTTACATTAAAAGATGATATAACCGTGTAAATGTTTTACAGATTTGGTGTAGAATTTGGTTACTATTGCAAGATCAGGAAGCAAATAGTTCATGGAAAACTGAAAACAGGTACTCTTCCAGCGCAACTTTGTTCTGAATCTCTCCTATGGTTAAGAATCTTGATATCTCATGGGAAAAATGCTACAACAATCATCTTCTGATACAACATTATTTATAAACAAGTTCTGCTATGTGACACCTATTAACCAATAAATAAAATGACTACATTATCACTATTTTAGCCTCCTGATGCATTTGCGCCATTCTATTTTTTGCTATAGTGGCTTCATGATTAACTACTGACAAGTACAACTAGATTAATCACTTATATTAATCATGATATAGATATGGAGCTTAAAGCAGGATACCTATGGTCGAGAAAGACAAGTTCTTGGCATATTAAAACCGTTATGTTCTGTATCAACATATTTTCGAGCTAATTGCAGAATAAGATAACCAGTTTCGATCTGATTTCTGTTTTGGATGACCAACTTACTTAAGGCTTGAAAAAACCATTAGTGTTCCAAATAAATTGATTCGACTTCTTTATGAAACAACTGGCTATTTAGGCACCACATAAGTGAGAGTCAGTATGGCCAGAGTTATTTAATGACAGTTGTGGTACAATCAGTTGGTTGGTTAAATTAAAACTTTGAGGCTTGATGGTTTTTTTTCTTGCCTAAAAAGAGTTGCTTATATCATCATTAATTTAGCCTTACTTTTTCTTATGCAATTTCCATAAGATAAATCTCTTTTCCTTTTTTGTAGTGGCAATACCGAAACTTGAAGGCACACATGATTACTTATTTTAGATAGTGTATGCCCTTTACTCTTATAAATGAAACTACTGATGGTTACTTCTGCATTTTACCTGTGTCAAATAGATGATTAATGAACTTTCATGTGCCAAAATAGTTATTGAAGAAGTTCTTATTAACAGAGTTGCAAACGAAAGGGACCGACACTTCTAACCCTTGACTAGAAGAAGCTCTTACCGCCGTCAACCGATCATTCACCAGAAACTATCAGGACATCGAATAACAGACCAAAAGAGTCATCGGAAAATAGTTATCAAACTGGAGATCTGGAATTAGTGATGAAAAATGACACTTGATTGAAGGACTGACTCTCCTAAAAGCGCGATTACTTCAGGCACATGTATAGAAAAGGTGCTATAATGATTTTCTTTACATGACTATCGACATAAATGTCAATATGCCAAAATGGTTGTTGTAATAAAGCTATCCAAACAGCCGTTAATAATGTGTTGACACAATAAATGGGATAGCTTATCCAAGCAGCCCTATTGACCCGTTTATTGTTAATCGGTGTTTTATTGAATTTAGCCAGTTTCAGATAAAGGTAAACCTATATCAAGCCATTCATAAATGAGTCGAAAATGCTAAGTATTACTGTATATAATATTCAAGCCCATCTTGTGCAGGGTCAAAATCATTATCAGAATCTCCGCTCCGATGATCCCGATGACGAGGTTGGTGTGAGGACAGTGCAGCATATACATTTTTTTGTTAATAGTTATTTGTTTGTTCTTACAGAAGCGATAGCTTTGAATGGATTGAGTGCGAAAACATACCGACACCACCACTACTAGAACCACTCCCATTACCACCTTCACCTCCACCATCGCCACCATCAGTACACACCCACCATCCCTTGATTTCCAAGAACTGAATAGGTAACACAAGCCTCTTTTTTCTGTTATAAAGAGGATCAAATTAAGTAAAATTCTTACAAATTCTATCACACATTTGCCAACACTCTCAACAATCTTGCCATAACCATATCAGATATGCATTTTTTTACGAGCCGGTGATTGCGTCAAAGATGGTACTTATGGATGAAGTCATTCGGGTTTGATTCTCTATTAAGCTCATTCATACACAGACACAACTGAAACACAATGTGAACTGGACCTGCAGCTCTAACTGTTGTTTATTTAATATATTTCGAAAGTTATAGCTCAAACCGTTAATGCAATGATAACACTTTAAATTAATTTTATCAATCTGTGACATACTTCTAATGTTGGTGTTAAAATTGTAACAAAACTTGTCAGAATTATTAAATGGCATCTTTATTTATTCACCATCAGGTTCATCGACAGAGAAAATGAGCTTAGACAATCGAAACCACAACACCACAACCAGCTCAGCGACCACCCGATCCCTGGACAAGATCTCAGCTAATCAGGATTTTTGCATCTCCTAATGAAGTTAAAAGCTCTGAGGCAGAGGATTACAACCTTTTTGTCAATTACAAGATCCCTTCTTAAAGGAATAAAAAGGTACCTGAGTCGATTTCTGTAAACAGGTTTCGTAAATCTATGTATCCTCATTGTTCAGAAGGGAAGAAGCTTAAATCTAAAGTATGTTCATTGTTACATATATTTTTAGTGATTCACACAAGGGAGTTAGGGTAATGGTTCATAATGAGTCACTTTATAGAATGGGTTGAAACGGGATAGGCTTGGTTAGGTTTCCAATAAAAGATTTAGTTGTTTGTTAAAGAGATCAATTTTTGTGCTTATTTTGAATATGTTAAATGTTGGTATTACGTAATATAGGCTCACCAAAAGGTTTTGGAGAAATGATATTTACTTAAGGAAGATTAGTAGTTAGTGCGGTAATTAGGTACCCACGAAAGTATCTTTTTTTTTTACTTAAACGTGTTGCAGTTATAGTTGTTAAGTTAGAAAGTGCATTTGTTTACTAATTTAGCTAACATCAAAATTATTAAAGTTTTCTGATTTACTCTTAATTTTTTAGTTGAGATTGGAGAACACAGTCGATGACATCAATGACAACAAAAGACCTATATTACTAACAGGATCAGTAGCGCCACTACTTGTACAAAGCTTTGCTTGTCTTTTTGATACATTCTCAACAAACTTGCTGCCACTACAAGAATTGCATCAGCATGACCGCACACTCTATCACTGTACCATTCCTACAAGGCAAAGACAAAGTAGAAAATCAGTAATGCTTTTATGAACATGCATGATATGACCAGCTTTAGTCAAACATCTATTTTGGTTACCAACAAGTCCCAGGGAAAACCATGCTTAAAGCATAAATTTAACCTCAATTTTTTCCCTTTTAAGGGTGCCATTCTGATTTTCGATCTGGCATAAAACACTAGAGTAGTAGCCTGCCTTTTTTCTGGCAGATAGGACAAAGTATCATCCCATGCAGGCCCTATTACGTAAGAGGAGGAGATTTTTCTCCACCAATTGAGATCCAGAACAAGAACTCCTGCTCCTTGCAGTAGAAGTAATGTTGAGAAGACAATGGGAAGAGGGATAAAACTGGCAGCAAGAAAACGAACTAAATTGATTGGAAAGTTGTCGGTGGAAAAGAGAAACCGAGTGGGCGGATGAGCAAAAGAACCAAACTGCAACCAAGATATCGGTAAAATTTTGGATCTCAGGCTTGCGGGTTCTCAGTTCTGGAACTGAATACCCATGAAATTGAGAACGAGGGGAAACAGTCAAATGGAATGCACACACTTCAATAGTGGTGGCAAGTTCAACCCATTTATTAGAGTTATATTCAGATACTTGAACTAATATTGTAATAATGACGTTTATCTAATCCAAACTAGGGCATCAAATATTTACAAAGTAGATTAGGGGAGTGGAGAAAATGATGTTTGCATGTCAGATATCAGGGGAGAACAAACATTGGGTATCTTCTTGAATGAAAGAAGCTGGAAAGCCTGAAAACGTTTATAGTGGGCTTGAAGCACCTCGTCATCTGTCTTTTGCCTTTCTAAGTTATCATCAATCTCAAAACCATCATAGTACTGCACCAAGTCGACCAACTGCGCAAAAAGCTTTCCTTTTTCGTGTCTATACAGAACACTCAAATGACATTTTGCAACCACAGCAACATTAGAAACAAGAGGTTTGAAGTATCTGTGAGACGATCAATAGGCACGATAAGTAACAAAATATATTATAGCATACAAACTTAAAAGAAAAAATACCAAATGGCAATGAAAATTTGAAAACTATATTAGAAGAAACATGGGTTTACATTTCTCAGTTATAATAAGCAACAGTAAGCATACACCCTAAAATTAGAGGCAAAAGATTACTAGAAAAACAGCATCCTCTTCTTTTTGTCAATATTGAGAGGAACATCTACTTAAAATCTTTCATTAACAAATAGAGTCGTCATACTACAAGTTCAAAAAAAGAGGTCAAGAACTGATTGCAGAAACTCTGATGAATGTGGTTACACTAATGCGTATTAGAGATATATTACGTTACATCTAACCTTATATATGTCCATTCCAAATGTTTATAATCCACTCCCAATATGTATTGTTATAAAATGAACTGTTCCACGTGTACCACAATATTATATAATAAAGCTTTCAGTTATGTGGCTATCAAAGTAATGTGTGAACAGTACGGTATATTTTCACACCTAATAATACAGTATATGATAACTGGGGAATACAATTGTGTTGTGTGCAGAAGGAGATGTTAAGTAGATGTGTTCAAAGTTTTGTGTGAACACAGCAAGCATTAATGCTTTTATAACATTCATGCACTAAATTACTAGAAGTATCATCGAGAATTCGAGACACTAGAGTTGATTCAACATCAATCAATTAACTATATATATACTCTGTAATAACACGCAAAATGATATACAGACTTTGTAGCTAAAAAGCATTAATCATAAAAAGTAGATATTTTGTCATCTCAGCTATACTCATGCATCAGATTTTTCAGGACAAACCATTAGTCTTGAGCCTTGACCACTGTCAACAGCTACCCAGAAAGCAAGTCACGTTGACACATACCTCCTTCAAGCAAAGAACTCTCTCAAGAAATGCCTTGAACATATCTTTTCTATCATAAAAGCATTCCCAAGCATCAACATTCTCTCAAAACTTCAAAATCCAATGTAAAGCGTTAACATATATGTCACTGGTCAATGCCTTCAATATTTGGGTAAAAAATGGAGTGCTAAAGACTTAACAGGCTGAACCAAATTCAAAACTAAACAGGTTCATAATAATTCCATTTTCTTACAAGACGACTTATCTTCATTTAATTTATCTGTTTTTGAGTTCTATATTACTCGTAAAACCTCAGTGAAGAGAAAATGAGTGCTAAAGCTTACGTCGAATATTGACACACCTTTGTGAATCAACAAGCATCCATAGATAGGATTTCTAGGAAGAATACGGTTATAGTGTGGATATCTACGTATATGGGTGTTTTTTTTAATAGATTACTCTTGCCGATGAGCTAGCATGAAAGATTACTGATTTGATATTTGTAAACGTTAGTAGCGTTGGCATCATATATTTGATACTTAAAGTTATTCTATTATGTAACGTCTTAATGCACGTGTGTGCTCATTTACCATATAATCTAATGCTAAATAAACACTTGAAACGCTAATTGTGCCTCATTTTTGGTATTTTGATGGTACGTGTACTGACATGACTATGATTATTGCCGAACTAATTCGTTCACAGTTGATAATTTGCATAAGTATGTAACTGCAGTGATCACTACTTTCTCACTGTTCAAAAAAAAAAGATCACTACTTTCTTTGGTCATTCACTTAACATTCTAAAAACTTTCAAATATATGAAAACTAATATCCTATTGATAAATTTGATTAATACATGTTAAGATGAGCTTGGTTGGAACTATTAAAATAAACTGATACTTACTTAACCTACTTACGTCCATTGCATATTTCAAATGAGCAAAAATTATGACAATATTAAAGAGCATGATTTTTTATTTGAGGGGTGTGAATTCGGGTCAATTTAAAATTACACTAATAATTAAAAAAATAATAATTATGTAGATATTTATCAAGAAAAATTATTTTAAGTATAAAAATTGTTTTTTAGATTATATTATAAATTTAAATAATCATTTTACATATAAATAAAATATATATATATATATACTTATGTATATTCAGTTTTTGGTTTTGATTGCCAAACCCATATCTAACACGGAAACTGAATTGGTAGTTCGGTTAAATTCGATTTTGGTAGATTTGGTTCGATTTTTTTCGGTTAGATTGTTCTCAATTTCGTTCGGATTCGACTTTTTGTTTATTCTGTGTATTTGGATTCGTCTAAACATTTTTCATTTTTTAGAGAATGAAAAATACCATCTAAACAGGTGTTCAATATTTTTCAACTCTACTCTAGAAAAGAAAACTCATTCCTTCTCTATAAACTTAGAAGCAGAAAATTATGAAAAGTTTTCCACAAATAAACAACCCTTTTATTTTTTGTTTTAAATTTTCGAAATATCTTTATTTAGTTTTCTTTTTAAGTTTCAAACTTTTTTACTTTCTAAATTTCAGACTAATTTTCGCACCTCAATAATTATCCGAGTCTAAACGATTAGACATGTAAAAATTGCCATAGAATAATAAAAATTAAACACAAGAACTTGCGTCGGATAAGAATATATCTAAAGACCCAAAATAATAATTGCTACTATTAAACTTGCGTCATTCCAGTATAGGAAAATAACATAATGATGTTTTTGTGAAATTTATTCTTTTTAAGGTTTTCCAAGTGTAAAGGTTTTTTCTTTCATTAATGCGTGTTTGTGAGGTTTAGACATGAAATTTGTTTTATTAATTTCTATTTTTTTTAAAATCGGATTGAATATTAAATCATTTAAAAATATCAATTTTTAGCATAAATTTAAGTATCATATTATAGAAATATAAGTAGGTTACGGTTTCACCACCGGGTCAACCCGGTCAAGTC
Source organism: Glebionis coronaria (assembly GCA_025667525.1). NCBI lineage: Eukaryota > Viridiplantae > Streptophyta > Magnoliopsida > Asterales > Asteraceae > Glebionis > Glebionis coronaria. The sequence continues at coordinate 467,626,244 of CM046874.1, read as the reverse complement.
ACCGGGTAACGAGATCGGTCATTGAGTCAACCCGATCGAGTCACCGGGTCACGGGTTCATCGTCAACGTTACTTAAGCGTAAACTATAACTAAAATATACTAAAAGTTAAATTACAAATTCAAGAAACTAAAAACGCACAACAATAAACCTTCCGAAACAAGAAAAAAAGCGACCCGCCCGTTGGGCGGGTTACGACGCTAGTGTATATATATATATATATATATATATATATATATATATATATATATACATATATATATATATATATATATATATATATATATATATATATATATATATATATATATATATATATATATATATATATATATATATATATATATATATATATATATATATATATATATATATATATATATATATATATATATATATATATATATATATATATATATATATATATATATATATATATATATATATATATATATATATATATATATATATATATATATATATATATATATATATATATATATATATATATATATATATATATATATATATATATATATATATATATATATATATATATATATATATATATATATATATATATATATATATATATATATATATTGACTCTTCAAAAATTAGAAGCCATTTAAGACTTTGGGTTTTACCAAAAAGAAAGTGCAAATATGTTTTGACAAATGTTTTATCGAAAAGAACTTTTGAGGGATTATTCCCTTATACCCAGAACATTTAACTAAACTCCTGTTTAGAGGTAAATGTTTGTGTATACCTCAAGACAACCTAAGAGGGATTGAGGAAACCATTTAAACCATGACTTGAAATTTGAAACGACACTTTTTGCTTTTCAACTAAGAAAATTTTTACCAAAGAATAAACGAAGGTTTTTCGAACATTTACGGATCTTACTAATTATTTCCGATAAATCAACAAAAATTGTGTTAATTAAATTCAAATTTATTTTGAACATTTTTTATATAATTGGACAAACTGAGAAAATTTAAAAACTTTTACGTTTATGTTTCATAAAAATTAAATATTTATTATTTAATTACTTGTAATAATTATCGACGCTTTAAACGTCGGATTAAGCAAAACTGATAAAAATGATAGCTGAAACGAAACTAAAACTTAGAAAATATGAAGAAAAGTGAACGTAATTACTGACACATTATGTAGAAAATATAAAGAACCAATTAGGATATGTTCCTTAGTAATGACGGTGCAAAATAAATTGCCGAACAATTTAAAAAAACTAATGTTTGTAAGAAGGATAATATAGATAATAAAAAGGGTTCGCGGCTAATGTGAACCATTAGAATTGAGAAGCCGATGGCGTTAAATGTTTTAAAGACGGCTAGTGGTTGCCTAAATATGGAGGATTTTGAGATATAGTTATGTTGGAATCTTGTAAGTATAAGTATTTTATTCATGAAATTTATGATTTAATGTATTTTTTTTTTCTGAAGAAGTTGTACTAATGGAAAATTATGAAGGAAGACATCGCCTCATACATTAATAAACGTCTAACTATTACAAAGCTCGTCATCTAAATTTGATTTGATTTGGGTCATCGTCGCCAGACTGACCAAATCTACTAATATCATTCCCGTTAATGATAAATTCTCAATGAAGAAATTGACTCTTTTGTATTTAAAGGAGTTGTGTAAACATAGTGTGCCTATATCGATCATCTCTATAAAGATCCTCGCTTCACATCGAATTTCTAGAGATTTGCTCAGAAGTCATTAAGAACGAATCTTGATGAGAGTACTATTTACCACCCCAACGAAGGGACGAGGTAAAGTAACGATACAAAATACTATAAGTGTTATTTTATGCTTGAATGATTGACCTTTGGTAATAAACCATATAATCATTTTCCTTTGGAGAGATTATCATTGATAATTATCGTATTAGGATCGAGATCGAATCTTGTTAGGATCTAAACATAAGAGCATCTGTAAGCAGGAGCTGGGACGAAGACACCCGACATACACCCTCTGTGAGTTGGACATGTCTTTTAGGTTTAAGGTTTCCTATAATGGCAAACCTAACCTTGCAAAATACCCGACCCGCGAGACCTGAAATGATTGTTGAAATTAGGATCTGGTTATTTGTAACACTCTCAATTTTCGTATCGGTACAGCGGAAGGGTCTTTCAGAGTGTTACGGGATAGCACAATAACTCCAATCATAGACAACACACTAAAATGGTTGTACAAGGTTTAACATACATTCATTCGTTAAAAAGTTTTAAAGTGTACAACAGGTCCCAAATTATACAGGTCATTAAGTTTACAAAACATAGATCGAATGAACATTTTTAATATTATGTGGGCCATCAGAGTCGATCTCCATCCGGATTACCTTCAAGCACCTGAGATAAAAACATGCAAAAATCATATCAGCGAATGCCGAGTGAATTCATAGAGTTTAATAAAACCATTATATAAAACAATCGTTGAAATCAGAACACAAGTATAATATCGGAAGTAAGTCCTCGTATTGCTAGTCAGGCAATATATAAATCAAGCATACATCTTAAACCGTCCATGAGACCGTAGCCTCAATATTACCATTATAGGTAATATTTTATCATTATTAGCATCGTTGTCGTATTGTATATATATATAGGATTATTATTAGCCGCGTGACATTGTTACCTTACTGTGAAAACAACGGGCCCTGAACCCGACAAATAATTTTCCCATCTAAGTTAGCGTGTCGTCACCAAAATCACTCTATGTAATCTTCTCATACATAAATTCGCTTACCAATCAATGTGGTACGACGGGGATCAACCGTCAAGGCGCGAACTGGGGTGATCGTCCCCAAATAGTACTATCATATGCATAAGCGTCGACCAAATCACGGTAGTTCACAATTCATGCTAATGGGACTTTAAGTGACATAACCTAACTACTAATAATCCTTTTTATCTCGTTTATAGGGTCATAGCATCATTCGGGTCCATATCATTAAGCATACCATCGGGACTACTTGTGTTCTATTTTTATCAAAAACTAGCATGTTATCTCTCTCGGGGGTTTACAAATCATTTTATAAAACATTTAAAAGAGTGCGAGGCTATGAACTCACTTGATAATGAAAGGCCGATTATCGGCTACGGGCGTGCTTCGGTCACGAAAACCTATATAAATAATAATCGGTCTTAGACTTTTGTCCAATGACTTTTATCAAAATAAAAATATACATATGATGATTTTGTACATATGATGATGATCAAGTGGGTTTATATATCCTTGTTTACTCATTTTAGCGTTCATGTATTGGTAACTTTTTACTAGTTTACTAGTTTTACCTATTTACATATTTTAAGTCCAATAAGCTTAGTATACGTTCTATAACTTGTATTATTTCATTTTATACATATATTATCAGTATCCACACTTTACATGTTGGGTCCAAATGGGTTAAGCCCAATAAGTACTTTTTATAAGTGTTTAACTTATTTAGTCCAATTATTAGTCCAATATGCTTACTTAGCTCGTTAATGTCCGTATGTCCTATAGTTCGGATTTTATCGGTTTTTACTTGTATTAGATACTTATATATCAGTATATGACTTTTAAAAACTTTACATTAGACGGGTTTGATCGTCTAAGTTTTAATTGGCGAAAAACGTTAATTTTACGGTAATTGCCGAAAAAGTCGTAAAAATCAAGTTTATAGTTTTTATAACTTATAAATATTATTCCACTACCATTTTTAGAATTTATCCATTTATTTAACCTTATACATATTTATATAAATGAAATTCATAAGTTAGTGGGTTTTAGTTTCACATTTTATACTATATAATTTGAGTGCTTATATAATAGTAATAAACATTAATTCTTCAAAATCTGATTTTTATTTTCATGTTCACCATTTTTATCATATCTGTTCTATAATGAATTAGAAACTCATTATTGGATGGCATGAACTTCATATTATGTGCTACAATTAACTTAGTTATAGCTACTGCTCATTTTAAGTTATCTATCCTTAACAGTCCGTACAAAACAGCTTATCCAGATTAGCACACTCATCTTTTTTTGATCATATCTCACTCATTTTAATGATTCCATTGCATGGCTAACTCTCACATGTGTATGACATCTTGTACTTACTGTAAATGGATTCTACCATGCAAATTTATCAGTTCAAGTGTTGTTTACATACTGTTTTTATACAGCCAACAAATTAAGCATGATTTTAGCCTTGTTTCTTATGGTTATTAATCTTTTTAAGCATATTTATCAACACTTGATCCCCACACAACATTTTTATCATCATATATTCATCATATACATATACAACAAGAAAGAAAATACATTTGTTCTCTACAAAAATAACAAGAGAAAATGGAAAGGATGATCTTCTTTACCAACCAAGAGTATATCTTGTTTTTGGAAGACAAGAACTTGATGAACACCAAATGTATCTCTAAGATCATCAAACACCAAGAAAGTATGTTGGGAAATCAGCCCTAGGACACAAGAAAATCACCTCCTTTGTTGTTAAAATGGCCACCAAGTGATCAAGGCTTCAAGGTAACTCCATGATATAGCTAGATAACAAGTATTTTGTGGCTAGAAAAGATCAAAAAGGGGTGTTTGTTCTTGAATATGGGACGGCAATGGTGATGTGGTTGAGAGAGTTTTTAGTTGATTTGCATGAGTGAAATGGTGGTTTGTGTGAAGGTTGATGGTTTTAGTTAATTTGGTGGGTAAAACTAGCTTAAGTGTTAAGCTTAAGCTTACACTTGTAAGCTACTAGTTTACATGAGGCCACATCTTTGATGTGGTGTCATGTTTGGGCCGTCCCATGTGTAGTGGGGTGGGATAAATTATTTTGTCCCACCTCACTAATTTACGGGTATTCCTCGATTCTAGTTTCCTCGATTTGCGTGCCCTCGGGTCGTTTCACGAAAAATGTTTTTATAAATTATGAAACAACGGCACAAAACGAATCCAATAAAAATTGTCTCAACAAAAATGGAGTTCAAAAACGTAAATACGTAATCCTAAGGTTTCCGGTTTAATCGTAAAGGACGCTAAATTATGCACGTAAGCCAAAATTTAAATCCGTAAATTGTGAGTTCATCAACCAACACAAAAATAAGTTTCAAAATATTATACGAGAAAATAATTCACTACCTGAAAATGTTAGATTGTCACAGCTTTTCCTCCTAAAAGGGATCAACGTCCTCGTGATCCATTTCATTTTGATGTCAGTTTCTTATTGAAATCGAAGAGGTGCGGATATTTCTTCCACATTTCATCCTCTCGTTCCCAAGTATATTCAGGTCCATGCTTTGAATTCCATCGGATCTTGACAATAGGTATCCTACTTTGTTTCAGTTGCTTTACCTCACGATCCATAACCTCTACGGGTTCTTCGATAAAATGCAACTTCCCATCTATTCGAACCTTATCCAACGAAATTTTCTCATCACTCACTGCTAGACATTTCTTTAGATTAGATACATGGAATGTGTTGTGAACACCATGAAGTTCTGGGGGTAACTCTAGTTTGTAAGCCACCGGACCTACTCTAGATAAAATCTTAAAGGGTCCAATATAACGGGGATTCAATTTCCCTCGCTTTCCAAATCTTATAACGCCTTTCCATGGCGATACTTTCAACATTACTTGGTCACCAACTTTAAACTCCATTGGCTTCTGCCGCACATCCTCGTAACTTTTCTGTCTACAACGGGCAGTCAACAACCTATTCTTAATCTGAACTATCATCTCCGTAGTCTCCCGGATCAATTCCTGTCCCGTGAGCTGGGTATCCCTAACTTCACTCCAACATACAGGAGATCTACACTTCCTACCATACAAAGCTTCAAACGGTGCAGCCTTAATACTAGAATGGTAACTATTGTTATACGAAAACTCTGCTAACGGCAAATGTTTATCCCAATTCTTACCAAAATCTAACACACAAGCTCTCAACATATCTTCTAGTGTTTGTATCGTCCTTTCACTCTGCCCATCAGTCTGGGGGTGATAAGCAGTGCTCATGTCGAGATTCGTTCCCAAAGATCTTTGGAGAGATTTCCAAAAATTCGATGCGAATCTAGGATCTCGATCTGAAATGATCGAAACAGGCACTCCATGCTTGCATACAACATTCTCAAGGTATATACGAGTCAGCTTCTCCAGTGAGAACTGCTCTTTAACCGGAATGAAGTATACTGATTTGTTCAGTCTGTCGACAATGACCCAAATCGAGTTGTTTCCAGATGATGTTCTAGGAAGCTTGGTGATAAAGTCCATCGTAATTCGCTCCCACTTCCATTCAGGAATCTTTGGTTGTTGAAGTAGTCCTGATGGCTTTTGATGTTCAGCTTTGACTCTAGCACAAGTCAAGCATTGAAGAACATACATAGCTATGTCAGCTTTCATATTCGGCCACCAGTACAACTTCTTCAGATCATGGTACATTTTATCAGATCCTGGATGAATGGAATACTTAGATTTATGGGATTCTAACATAATCAAATCTCTTAACCCTCCAAACTTAGGTATCCACATACGACCTCTTAAGCATTTCACTCCATCAGCTCTAACCTCTAAAGGATCTCCTTCTCCTCGGAACCCTTCATTAACAAAATTTTCCTTCTTACAAGCTTCTATTTGCGCATTTCTAATTTGCTCAGGCAAATTATTGTGCACGGTCAAGACTAGAGAACGTACCCTTATAGTCTCTCTATCTTTCCTGCTTAATGCATCGGCAACAACATTGGCTTTTCCTGGGTGATATTTTATATCACAATCATAATCAGTTAACAACTCTATCCATCTTCGTTGCCTCATGTTCAGTTCTTTTTGATCGAGAATATACTGTAGGCTTTTGTGATCGGTGAATACCGTACACTTGGTGCCATACAGATAATGTCTCCACAACCTAAGAGCAAAGACTACAGCTCCTAACTCAAGATCATGTGTAGTATAATTCTCCTCATTCTTCCTTAATTGCCTAGAAGCATAAGCTATCACTTTCTCTCGCTGCATCAAAACAGCTCCATAGCCTCTAAGAGATGCATCACAATACACTACAAAATCTTCACTCCCGTCGGGTAATGATAAGATTGGCGCACTACATAATTTTTGCTTCAATGTCTGAAATGCTCCTGTTGTCCCTTTCTTTGTGATGATTAAGCAATGAATAAAGAAAGAAAATAGATGAAGAAGAGATGAATTCCTAGAGAGAGAAAGTAGTGAGAGAAAGTAGAGAGGAGGATGATTAACTTGGTGAGATTAGATTAAGAAAAGAAGTTGTTACAAATGACCATCCATCCTCCTAACATGCTAGGAGGGTAGTATATATAGTCCACCCACATGCGGGCTTTAATGGACTATATATTGGGCCGGGCTTGTCTTTTTGGACTTTAATTAGTTTAAATCCAAGCCCGTAAACCACGACTAATTAACTATCTATTACAACGTTCTAACTAATGTTACAATAATAACCTATGACCGAGCATTCTTGTTTGACTCAATATTTTGAGGCTAACAATCTCCCCCAATGTGAGGTCATACCCTTTTGATATTTGAAGATCAATGGAGATTACGAGTTTCGTCATAAATGAGTCTTGAACGTGTAACAGTAGTTTTGTTCCTTCATGCTGTGATCTTTGAGCCTTTGTCGTTGTCTTTCGACTTTGTCTTTAAGTCTTGAGATCTTCAAATCATTCTTGACTTGTCTTTGCCATCTTGTGATCTTGTGTCTTTATCCACATGCTCACACTATCAATTGTTGGATAAGTCTTTAGGCATGAATATGTGGTTGTGAATCTTTGACTTTGCTGAGTACACAGTGACGCCACCTTCTCGAGACAAAACATAGACACGGACTGAATGGCTTTGACATTCGTCCTAAATCGGTAGCGTTTTACCTCCGGTAGGTGAAGACCGTTATACGATATAAAATATCGTACCTGTGATCAGGTAGATTCAATTAAGAATCTCCTTGACAGGGTTTCACGGCTGTACTAGCCGTTCTCTTTACTCGACCGTCTCAAAGCAAGACTGCGAACATAAAGAGTGAATCAATTGGATAGATATCCGCTTGATTAAAGTCGTCAATTCAAATTCCTGGAACAAGTTTGATTCTTAACGAATCTTACCATTGTTGCTTTCCAGTTGACACAAGTTTGATTCATAAGAATCTCACAAGTCACCTACCGTAGCGCTGTTTGATGTTGACGCTAGAAGGATTTCCATTCGTCACTGTGAATATTAATGAATATCACTCTGAATGTTCTGGCAAGACCATAAAGATATTGCGTAGAAACCTGAAACGAGTTTGAATCAATTCAGAATCAAACCACTGTTGCTTTTCAGTTTTACATATGTTCAATTCATAAAGAATCTTGCATATGACCTACCGCAGTGCTGTTTGATGTTAACACTGGAAGGGTTTCCACTCATCATTGTAAATACTAAGTAGTATTGATTGTAGTGTTTTACTACTCTTTAGGAAAAGAGCGTAAATAGCGGTAAGTATCGACGAGTGATTTAGGAAAACCACAAGTAATGACCCAATCACTTAAAAGAGAGAAAAGAGTTCGTTTCCCAAGGAGGTATTTGTGTTGTGAATTAACTTGTATGTATTTGAGATTAATATAAAAAAGAATGGGGATGAGAGGATGAAAGACGGTTACGTTAAAATTAAACTACGACGAAAAAGACGTAAAACCGTGAAAAACTACTCAAATTAAAAATTATCTAAAACCAAAAACAAAATTAATAATTAAAAAGACTAAAAAGAAGTCTAAAATAATATAAATAAAGATAAAAATCCAACAAAGATATTTTAAAACCTTTTATTAATTAAATAATTAATTTTAAATGCTAATTAAAGCCCTAAAATTAAATTTAACTAATTCAAATGTCTAAAATATGATTTTATTGAATAATCACTTAACTTATATTATTAGAAGACTAAAAAGTAATTTTCTAAAAATTAAAACCTATTAAAACTATTTTTAAAACTCTAAAAATGATTAAAACCTAATTAAACTTAAAATAATTATAAAAATAAATCTAAAAGTTATAAAAATATTCTAAAAATGGAAAAGGTCCTAATTAATGACAAAGAACCAAGGAAAAATGAAAAAGAAAGAAAAATAAAATTTTGAAAAATTAATATTAAAATAATATTAAAATAATACTAAAAATAAAAAGTTTCTAAAATTTAAAATAAAAAATTTATAAAAATCCTAAATAATATAACTAAGAGAAAAACACAAATTATAGCTCCTAAACCTTTTTAAATAATTTTATAAAAATCTTTAAAGTTTATAAAAAACCTTAAAATATTATAAAATTAAAAATTAAAGGTTTTAAAACCAAAACTTGATGTAAACCTCAAAAATATATTTTAAATACTAAAAACTATTTTTCCTAAAAATTTAAACTCTTTTTGGTATTTTTTATTGATTTTCTAAATTACGTCTAATAATTAAATCCTAGAAAATAATTTAATAAACGGAAAAATGTGAAACCAATTTTTGAAAATCCTAAATCCTATATAAGCCCTAGGAAAAATGAAAAGAATAAGTTTAGCTTAATAAAAAAGCTAGAAAAAAGCTTAACAACCTACGGCTTTATTAAAATAAGACAAAAGAGAAATTGGTTAAGTAAATTAACCTTGCACCCTTGGTCAGTAAAAGACCCAAGGGCGCAATGGTTATGTATGATGTGTGTTGAACGGTATGTCAAGGGTTCGAGTCTTGAAACCCCCTTTTTATTCTTTTTTTTTATTTTTTTATTTTTTTAACTTTCCAACCAATCCAGTGAACCTCTAATACTTGTAATTCAATCCAAACTTCCTTTTTATGTAAAGTTTAGCCAAGATTTACCAACAAAAACGTGACAGGTACAATATTTGCACAAGCAGGTTAAGCTTATGGTTTGCTTTTCTTCACAGATTATCAAAGCCAAAGGAGTTGGCCTTGTGAGCTTATTTGGTAATGACTTTGGGACAAAATGGCACCCTTGTGCTCTTTGGAGCACAAGGAGTCAGTTACTAAGCAAAAACAAGCAAATTGCACACCAAATATCACAAATCAAGCATACAAAAGCCTATTACAGTCTCTGAGGTCTTATGACCAAGTCTGTGGACAGATTGGCAAATAACTTGTACTCTAGTGAAACTTAAGCTCCCAAACTCATCATACACAATCACCAAATGATATTCAATCAATCTCAACTCATAAAACACCCTATTACTCACAGATTTTCAAAGATCAAACACCTAAAATGAAGAAAAATAAGCACAAAGGTGAACATGCAGATTATGAGTAGGCTATTTCATTTTTTAACTCACCAATTACTTCCAAACCTATTCCAAATTAAACTATAGCTAACAAGAAACCTATCTTAATCCTATTTCACTAGCTAACACCTTTTAATAACACAATTAATGATGATGTGTCCTGCTTAAACACGTTGCCAAACACCCTGTTATAGCTGATTTCCACTTTTTAACAACTCAAAACCTTATAAACTTACTTAAACTTGATTCAAATAGCATCAACAAACCTTACAAACTCAAATAAACATGAATCCAACAGCTTATAACACACAGATCACCAAATCAATCAAAATCACATAAGCTACCTATTCTGAACTTTAAACAAAGGTAAAGGGAATACCTTAGGGTCTTACATCCAAGACCCTAGAGGATGTAAATCCTCCTCCCTACCAGCCCGGGCTGGTGCTGAAACAGTATCAACCACCTTGTACACCTGTTAAAAACAAATCAAAAGAAAACAAGGATAATACACAACTCACTTTTTCTGTTTTATTTTCTTTCTTATTAAAACTTTCCAAAACCTTTTCAACCTTCTAAAAACGTTTTTTAAACTCTATTACACCTAACAATTGAACTCTTAACACCACAAACCTTGAATCAAAAGCTTACCAATAATTTCTCAAATTTCAGAAAACACTAAATAATTTTGGAACTCAAAATTAATCAACCAAATATATAATGGAACTCAGTTTTCCTTTTCAAATTAACACCAACTTTAAACAAACAAAAAGGAATTATATTGTTTAAAACAAAAACACAACTTTTATTTCAATTTAAAAGGGATTACAAAATTATAAAAGGAAAACTGGAACAAGGGACTCCAACAGGCTTGGGTCTCCTTATATAGTGCTAATAGAACCTACTAGAAAGCTAAAAATGCTAACCCTAATTACAGAAAAATCCCAAAATACCCTCTAAAGCTTCTAGACGAATTTGGTGATGAGCTGTCCTCATTTGATCCTGGACGTTTAAATTTGCGTTGTGATGAAGCAATATATCATGGCCATTGATTTGGGGACACGTCATTGCCTTGGAGGACAAGGTGTAAGCTGATTGGTGGAATGGGGAATTGGGGGTTTGGTACACACGCGTGGGATTGGGATTTTTAGGAGTGGGTTGAGTTTTGGTATGTGTGAATTAAACGTGTGCAAGAGGAATTGGGTTTTTACCCCGGTTTAAGTTGGGTGAATTCTGGGTGGGTAAAAAGATAAACAGTAAGATGTTTAATCCGATTTTGGGGGTACAGTGCTTGTTTGGCGCAATTGGTTTTCAAATGTTTCAACTTAAACATTTTTGGTCCTTCTCTTTTGTTCTTTTTGGCATTTAAGGTTTTAAGCCCTAAATTCGTCTCTCCTTTGTTAATAAGTTTCCCATCTTTGCATTTTTGGCACAATACTTTTCCAAAATGTTTCAAAGGGTGATTTTTGTCATTTGGTGATTCTTCAAGGGCTGTTCTTGGACAAAAGGTCTTCATTATGTCTTTCACTTTATGAGGGACCATAATTGGCAATTTGATTTTATTGAGGGACTAATCTTGCCATTTCTTCAAAGTTGAAGGACCATTTTGCAATTTTGACAAACTTAAGGGACCAAACTTGTAATTATTAATATACAAGGGTTTTAAGTGTCATTTCTTCATTCTTGGAGGATCAATCTTGTTTGTCTTCAAGTCTTCAAGGGTATTTGATGAACTTTTCATGATTAGGGCCCGGTTCAATGTGCGTCTTCGTTTCTCGTGTTCGTTTTTCCTTGTAACTTGTGATCTTTTGTCTTTTTCACGATATCCATACCTAAAACACACATAAACACAAAAGCAAGCATATATATGGTATTTTATGACATTTTATTGCATTAAAAGCCCGAAAAGAACGATGAGATCATGTATAAATGCCATCTCATCACTCCCCCATACTAAGCCATTGCCGTGTCCTCACGCAATGCTAGAATAAAGTATCTAAGCATCGCCAAAGTTCAATTTTATTAACCTTTATTGAAGAGTAAAAGACTTGCAACATACTACGAGAATGTGTAAAGACATAATGTATGATTTTCATCACAAAAAGTGACTTTTAGGGTCTAAGAATAGAAACAAGTTAATGTCCCTTAGAGTAAATTTCGTCATCCTTGATTGTCATACATTCCATGCTAAGTGCAAAAACAAGATCATTGTTGGTACAAGTCACAATGCTAACACTACTCATACGTTCAAATTGTGTAATACTTTTTCTCCCCGCAATCCTAGTTATTATAAAAGGAAATGGGTTACTAGCATTTTTTATCTATTTGTCATGGATCACAAGTGATTCATATTGACTTATTTAAGTAGTTATTAGTCCGAAAGCAAAGTAGCACGATTTGATCAATAGTTAGCCGAAGGACAAAATCTTTTAAAACGGCTTCTCGTGTATCTCCTTAAGTTCATATCTTGGCATAACTCGTTTCACGATTTGAGACCTTTCTCGGACCGATATTTGGCATGTACTTCATACTTCAAATCTTGGGAAGACGTTCTTGAAATTATGGTCTTCTCTTCATATATTTGGAATTTCTTCACTTGACGTTTTTGAGAGATTCTTCATATAGGACCACGACTTCATCATTTTTCTTCAATCTTTACTTTGGATTTTGATATACAACGATCTGCCTCCTTTTCGGACTTGGATATATTTATCCTCATACCTTGTTAGGGTCTTTTTGGATAGACTTTCTCCATTCTTTAGGGGAGTAATTGCTTCTCGTCGTGTGTCTCGATCCTTCATATTGATTTTGGAATAATGATACTTCACATCATCTTTGGATCTTTAGCAAAAATAGAGCTCCTCATGCCTTGTTAGGGCCTTTTTGGATGATCGCCAATCTTCACGTCCCGCTTCAATAAGTTATGCCTTGGCTATGAACTCTATTCAACCCCGAGCAACTTTTAAACGATCTTGCGCTAGAGGCTAAGTAACCTTTCAAATCGTACGACCTTACTTATTGCAATTATGATTTATTCCTAATGCATTGATCTTATGGGAAGAAAAAGCCACAATTAAAAACATATGAGTTTTTGAAAGAACACTTTCATGTTCTACGTTTAGCATGATCACTTGTCTAACTCTATCATTTCTCGTTCTTCACTATATAAAGACCTCTAATTAAAGAGACTCGTGAATACTTAGCCATGCAAGTCAAAATTAAGCCAAATTTGGATTAGCTTTCATTAAGACTATATCAAATCAAAGTTTTGGGTTTTCAAGCCACCTATAGGATCTTGCACTTTCTTGGACTTTTTCAAGTTTAGAGAATGCGTTTTAAAGTTCCCTTGATAAGTGACTTTCTAGAATCAATTATAGGAACTTGCGAAAAGTTCTTGTTCTTAACCCGAATGAATTAAGACTTTCGCGTTTTAAAGCTCCCTATATAAAAGTCTAGCAAAACTTGAATTGAGCGGGTTAAGGAATGTAAATGGCTCCAAATGCCCATCAAGTCAAAAATTAACTCTTATTCTACCCATCGGAAAATATACATTCGTGTCTTAAAAACACTTATGAAAACTAAGAAAAATTTTAAAATTTGGCCATTTTTAGCCTTATTAGCAAAAACAAAACATTGAAAATTGGAAAATGTGAGGGCGTAGCAAAGCAAGTACCTATTCACCCCCCCATACTAAAAGTAAACATTGTCCTCAATGTTTCGAGTCTAAAGGTAGAGCACCCCCATACTAGAGACGAAGAGTCGAATGCTTAGGATCTAGCATGGAAAGGGTGATCAACAATATATCTAAAGCCGTTTATTAATTATGCTAAAAGATAATTGTTAGAACAATAAAGGATATGTCATGGAATCGTGAAAAACTTCTTCAAACGAACGATGGAGGCTCACGTAAACGAACACGAGAGTCTTCAATCGTAGACGATGATGATGATCTAGATAACACAATCACAAACAACCACGAGACAACGAGTTGGAAGGGTACAAGTCCCTTTATTAGTGAACATAAAGCATAAAGATAAGCATGGGATCTCCCCCACGAGGCACCTCGTTTTTGATTACCGAGTCATGAGCTCGACTCGATCCTCTCAATGCTAATTATCATTGGGGAAGGTGTCTTGGTCGGGGGCAACCATTGAAGGAATTTCCCCACCAAAGTAGTGCTTAAGCCTATGTCCATTCACCTTGAAATTGGGACCATCATCTTGAGCTAGCTCAATGGTCCCATATGGAAACACTTGTGTAATGGTGAACGGACCCGACCAACGAGATTTCAATTTCCCGGAAAATATCTTAAGACGTGAGTTAAAAAGCAACACTTGATCACCAACGTTAAAAACCCGGTTTTTAATCTTTGAATCATGAAACTTTTTAGTCTTTTCTTTAAAAATTAATGAATTTTCATAAGCATTATCTCTTAATTCATCCAATTCATTCAATTGTATTTTCCGGTGATCTCCCGCGGTCTTTAAGTCAAAATTAGCATGCTTAAGGGCCCAATATGCCTTATGCTCCAATTCAATGGGCAAATGACAATTCTTCCCGTAGACTAACTTATAAGGAGTGCAACCGATAGGTGTCTTATAAGCGGTCCTAAAGGCCCATAAAGCGTCATCGAGTTTGTCGGACCATGAAGCACGGTTTTCTCCAATCGACCTTTCTAAAATCCTCTTCAAAGCTCGGTTCGAAACCTCGACTTGCCCACTCGTTTGCGGGTGATAAGCCGTAGAAAGACGATGTGTAACCCCATATTTCTTTAGAACCTTTTCGAATTGGTCATTACAAAAATGGGTTCCACGATCGCTTATAATAGCACGAGGGGTTCCGAACCGAGAGAATAGTTGCTTTAAAAACTTCACTACCACACGAGCATCATTAGTAGGCAAAGCCTTAGCTTCCACCCACTTAGAAAGGTAGTCCACCGCGACGAGGATATATTTGTTGCCATGAGACGATGGGAACGGCCCCATAAAGTCTATTCCCCATATGTCGAAAATCTCACACACTTGAATTATATTTTGCGGCATTTCATCACGTTGAGACGATTTTCCTTGACGTTGGCACGAATCACACGACTTCACAAGTGCGTGTGCATCACGATAGATAGAAGGCCAAAAGAAACCGGCATCGAACACTTTCTTAGCCGTGAGATTAGCACCGTGGTGACCACCCGTGGGTCCCTCGTGACAAGCTCTAAGGATATTAGAGGCTTCGGCACCAAACACACAACGTCGAACGAGTTGATCCGCACAAATCCGAAAGAGATAAGGGTCGTCCCAAAAATAGAACTTGACGTCACGAAAGAATTTTCGTTTTTGTTGTGTCGTCATACCCTTGATTATGAAATTGCCCGCATGGTAATTTGCAATGTCGGCAAACCATGGGGTGGTGTCTTTAGAATTCACTACACCGAGAGTCTCAAGAGGAAATGTTTCGGTAATTTCCTTGTTCTCGAAAACATCTTTGTGAGGATCTTCTAGACGAGAGAGATGATCGGCCGCTAGATTCTCGGCTCCTTTTTTGTCAAGCACGGTGACATCAAATTCTTGGAGGAGGAGCATCCAACGAAGCAATCTCGGCTTAGCATCTTGCTTAGCTAAGAGATACTTGATAGCCGAATGGTCGGTATACACGATGCTTTTAGTCAAGACGAGATAAGGTTGGAATTTCTCAAAAGCATAGACCACGGCAAGGAATTCCTTTTCCGTTGTGGTGTACTTTAATTGAGCCTCGGTCATCGTCTTACTAGCATAGTGGATAGGACGGAAATGCTTGTCATAACGTTGCCCTAAGACGGCCCCTATAGCAGAATCACTTGCATCGCACATGATTTCAAAGGGTAATTCCCAATTAGGAGCAACAAGAATGGGAGCTTCGGTAAGTTTCCTTTTTAGAGTCTCGAAAGCCTTAACACAATCCTCATTAAAGTTGAAAGGAGCATCCTTCTCGAGAAGGTGTGTCATAGGACGAGAAATCTTCGAAAAGTCCTTGATGAAACGACGATAAAAGCCCGCGTGGCCTAGGAAACTACGAACTCCCTTAACGGTTTTGGGATGAGGTAACTTGGCGATGACGTCTACCTTAGCTTTATCGACCTCAATCCCCGCCTTCGACACCTTATGTCCTAAGACGATTCCTTGTTTACACATGAAATGACATTTCTCCCAATTAAGCACAAGATTGGTTTCTTCACAACGTTTTAACATTTGTTCGAGATTAGATAAACATGACGTGAACGAATTACCAAACACCGAGAAGTCATCCATAAACACTTCCATCGACTTCTCGATCATATCGTGAAAAATCGCCATCATACACCGTTGAAACGTACCGGGTGCATTACAAAGTCCGAAAGGCATCCTACGATAAGCGAACGTTCCATAAGGACACGTAAACGTAGTCTTCTCTTGATCACGAGGGTCGATAGGAATTTGAAAGTAACCGGAAAAACCATCTAAAAAGCAATAGAATTCATTTCCCGCAAGTCGCTCCAACATTTGATCTATGAAGGGCAAAGGAAAGTGGTCTTTACGAGTGGCGTCATTTAACTTTCGGTAGTCAATACACACCCTCCAACCGGTCACAACACGAGTGGGAATTAACTCGTTGTTTTCATTAGGCACAACGGTCATTCCTCCCTTTTTAGGGACACAATGGATCGGGCTCACCCATGGGCTATCGGATATAGGATAAATCATTCCCGCGTCAAGGAGTTTAAGGACCTCCTTTTTAATGACATCGTGAATTTTGGGATTTACCCTTCTTTGACTTTGAATTGCGGGTTTGTAGTCCTCCTCCATTAAAATCTTGTGAGTACAAAATTTTGGGTCAATACCCTTAATGTCGGAAATTTTCCACGCAATTGCCCCTTTATGAGCCTTAAGAACTTTCAAGAGCTCGGTTTTTTCATCATTAGCAAGATCTTTTGCAATAATAACCGGCAACTTGTCATCACCTTCCAAGAATGCATATTCAAGGTGAGAAGGAAGATCTTTCAATTCAAGGATAGGTGGTTCCTCGATTGAAGATTTAGGTTCAACACTCATAACCCCCATCGGCGGAAGAAATGGTGGAATAGAAATATCATCACTAATCAACACCTCATCTTCATTGTCGATTTCATTTGAAGTGAGATCGCCTCCTTGGAATGGAGTGAGATTTGGTGTGGAATTAGCAAGAATCGGATCCAAAATAGTGGGATTGCCACTTGACGAGCTATCGGAAAAACCTAACACTTCTTGTGAAAATTCATCGCAAACCACATCAACGATGTCAAGGTTTCGAGTTTTGAGTAGCGTTTGCATAAACATGAGAAGGTTTCGAGTTTTGAGTAGCGTTTATAACAAGTTCCTCTTCGTTGAATCTCAAAGTGATAGTTCTCGCATGAACATCGATAAGCGATCTCGAAGTATCTAAAAACGAACGACCTAAGATTAGAGGTACTTGAGGATCCGCGGGGATGTCGACTACTATAAAATCAACGGGATAGTAGAACTTCCCTACTTTCACGAAAACATCTTCGGCTATTCCACATGCCATAATCGTAGAATGATCGGCCATCTCGATGGACATGTTCGAAGGAATGAGAGCCGGAAGCGAAAGCGATTTCCAAATGGAAAATGGCATCAAATTAATGCTCGCACCAAGATCGGCCAAGGCGAGGCATTCTTTCATATCTTGTATGTCACAAGGAATGAGAAACTTTCCGGGATCACCAACTTTTTCCGGTATGCGGTTAAGATAAACCGAAGAACAATTAGCAAGTTTTGAAAGCTTTTCCTTATCGCTCATCATACTTTTAAAAGTGGAAGCGAAACGAGGCATGTATAACAACGCGTCGGCTAAACTCACATCAAAATGCACTTGTTGAAACATCTTTATAAAAAGCTCGATTTGTTGTTTGTTACGTTCTTGCATTTTCTCTTTGTTTCGTCTCGAAGGGTAGGGTAAAGGTGGTGTGGGTAGGTCATTAGGCAACGGCCTTGGAATCTCGGGTTCCACAATTGGTATTGGTGTAACCGTAGGTGTGGTTTGAGCGGTACTTCGTGGGATTGTAATGTGCTCCTTTTCGACCATCACCTCGGGTTCTTTCTCGATTTCCTTCTCCTTAGAAGTACTTGGACGAGAGATCGGTTCCTTGAAAGTTTTACCAATTCGTGTAGTAATAACCTTCATTTCTCCCTTCGGGTTTGCAATGGTATCACTAGGAAGACCACCCGAAGAAGAGGGCTTACACATGATTGCTTCGAACATCTTAGCCATTCGGTCCTCAAATTTTGATTGCCTAGCATCCGCTTTCAATAACTCTTGCTTAATCTCATGTTGTCCTAATTCCATCTTTTGTTGGTTTTGTTGAAGACGTTGGACATTTCCTTCCATTTTATTAGCATGAGTTTTAAGTTCATTAGCAAGTTCATTTTTAAGCTCGTTTTTCAACTCGGACCTTAAGCTAATCATCTCACGTTGCATATTATCAAATTTAGCATCATTTGCTTTAACATAATCTAAAAATTCTCCTTGCAAATTTTTCGTGTGAGCATTTTGAAAACCTTGTGTAGTGTTTTGAAAATCACGGTTTTGGTTTTGATTAGAGATTTGTCCATTCCCACTTTGATAATTCCCTTTGTTGTAATTGCGTGTGTTGCCTTGGTAATTACCTTGGTTGTTGTTTCAATAATTATTAGCATTTTGGTTTGGTGGAGCTTGATTTTGGCGGGAACCTTGGCCGTTTTGGTTGTAAGTTCCCGTTGCTACATAAGCACTCGAAGTGTTACCATCCGCGGTAATGCACTCGGAAAGATCATGAGCTCCCCCACAAGATAAACAACTCTTAGCAACCGCTTTAACCGAAGCGGAATTGGAAGCTTCTTGAGCCTTCCAATGGGACATTAGATTAGCAAATCTATCAAAAAACCGATTTTCCTCATTAGCTTCATCATGTAAGGCGTTAATGCTACGAGACGATTGTGACGAAGATGACGAACCCATATTGGCAACACTCGGTGTGTTACGAGGGCTATAAACCTTAGATCGATTTTCAATGATTTGTAAAGCCTCATTTGTCGTCTTGCACAAAAAATTACCACCCGCGGCGGCATTCAAATAATCTCGTTTATGATCATTAAGCCCATTATAAAAGGTATCAATTTGATGCAATTCCGAAAAATCATGGTGAGGACATTCATGTAACATCTCTTTAAATCGTTCCCATGCCATTGAAAAACTTTCATTGTTTCGTTGCACAAATCGTGAAATCTCATTTTTTAAGTGTGTTGTTTTTGATGGTGGAAAAAACTTGTTCACAAACTTAGAAACGAGATCGGCCCATGTCAAAATCGAATTTGGCGGTTCTTTCTCGAGCCAAATTTTTGCGGGTCCATCCAACGAATATGGAAACAACATCATCTTAATGGCGTCATGTGGAACATCTTTGAATTTGCTAGTGGCGGTGAGACGGTTGAAATTCCTAATATGGTAATGCGGGTTGTCTTTCTCGTGACCTCGAAACTTTTTTGCTTGCAACATAGACATTAAACCCGTCTTAATCTCGAAATTCTCCGCAAGGATGGCGGGAATAACAATGGCCTCTCCAAAACCCTCGGTGGGTGCTTGTAGCAACTCCATCATAGTACGATTAGCCATTATGACTTCTTGTTCTATAATAGGTTCAACAATTGGAGGTTCTTCAACAATCAACGATCCTTGATTTGCTTGCTTTTGAAGACGTTTACGAGCTCGTTTTGCTTGATTACGAGTGATCATAAACTTCACGAAGAATGGGAGGTGAGCAAAGAAGATTCTTTTTGGTTGTTTTGTGGATTTTCAATTTTTTTGTGTTTTTGATGATATTTAATTTTTTTGGATTTTGGTGTATCTTCGTAGACAACAATCTACAAAATCTCTCCTCGAATCAAACTCTTGATTAAAGAAGCCTCAAAGGAATGAAAACGATCACGTGGAGTGAACGCCTTCGAATGACTTTAGAACTTTGGTGAAAACCAAATTGTTCACGAGGGTTTAATCACAAAGAAAACCAAGCAAATATAGTATACGTATTAATACTTTGGGCGGCAAAACCCTCGATTAGCCTTCAATCTCAAAATACTCACAAGCAAGCGGGGAAACGAGGCGGCGCGAAGCACTTAAGAGCCTTTTTCCTTAGGGTATATTTTATAATACCCGCCTTACACCCACCTTATAGTTTGTATTTTTCAAAATCGAGCTTCTCGAAAGTATTTATCTATTTTTGCCTTTTCTTTTTGTTTGAGATTCGAATACAATAATTAGGAGATCAAATCCCAATTAAGGTTGTGTTTTCACACTTTTGGAGATATTGTATTTTGATTGTGATACTTAATACAATATATTAATAATATTCACAAAGAAAAACCAAGAAAACCGATAATACGTGTTAAGGGAGTTCCACTTAACACAAATACTATTTATGGATAATATCAAAAACAAAAATTTCCAAATTAAAGCACAACACACCTCCCCGGCAGCGGCGCCAAAAATGATTGTAGTGTTTTACTACTCTTTAGGAAAAGAGCGTAAATAGCGGTAAGTATCGACGAGTGATTTAGGAAAACCACAAGTAATGACCCAATCACTTAAAAGAGAGAAAAGAGTTCGTTTCCCAAGGAGGTATTTGTGTTGTGAATTAACTTGTATGTATTTGAGATTAATATAAAAAAGAATGGGGATGAGAGGATGAAAGACGGTTACGTTAAAATTAAACTACGACGAAAAAGACGTAAAACCGTGAAAAACTACTCTCATTAAAAATTATCTAAAACCAAAAACAAAATTAATAATTAAAAAGACTAAAAAGAAGTCTAAAATAATATAAATAAAGATAAAAATCCAACAAAGATATTTTAAAACCTTTTATTAATTAAATAATTAATTTTAAATGCTAATTAAAGCCCTAAAATTAAATTTAACTAATTCAAATGTCTAAAATATGATTTTATTGAATAATCACTTAACTTATATTATTAGAAGACTAAAAAGTAATTTTCTAAAAATTAAAACCTATTAAAACTATTTTTAAAACTCTAAAAATGATTAAAACCTAATTAAACTTAAAATAATTATAAAAATAAATCTAAAAGTTATAAAAATATTCTAAAAATGGAAAAGGTCCTAATTAATGACAAAGAACCAAGGAAAAATGAAAAAGAAAGAAAAATAAAATTTTGAAAAATTAATATTAAAATAATATTAAAATAATACTAAAAATAAAAAGTTTCTAAAATTTAAAATAAAAAATTTATAAAAATCCTAAATAATATAACTAAGAGAAAAACACAAATTATAGCTCCTAAACCTTTTTAAATAATTTTATAAAAATCTTTAAAGTTTATAAAAAACCTTAAAATATTATAAAATTAAAAATTAAAGGTTTTAAAACCAAAACTTGATGTAAACCTCAAAAATATATTTTAAAAACTAAAAACTATTTTTCCTAAAAATTTAAACTCTTTTTGGTATTTTTTATTGATTTTCTAAATTACGTCTAATAATTAAATCCTAGAAAATAATTTAATAAACGGAAAAATGTGAAACCAATTTTTAAAAATCCTAAATCCTATATAAGCCCTAGGAAAAATGAAAAGAATAAGTTTAGCTTAATAAATAAGCTAGAAAAAAGCTTAACAACCTACGGCTTTATTAAAATAAGACAAAAGAGAAATTGGTTAAGTAAATTAACCTTGCACCCTTGGTCAGTAAAAGACCCAAGGGCGCAATGGTTATGTATGATGTGTGTTGAACGGTATGTCAAGGGTTCGAGTCTTGAAACCCCCTTTTTATTCTTTTTTTTTTTTTTTTTTTTTTATTTTTTTAACTTTCCAACCAATCCAGTGAACCTCTAATACTTGTAATTCAATCCAAACTTCCTTTTTATGTAAAGTTTAGCCAAGATTTACCAACAAAAACGTGACAGGTACAATATTTGCACAAGCAGGTTAAGCTTATGGTTTGCTTTTCTTCACAGATTATCAAAGCCAAAGGAGTTGGCCTTGTGAGCTTATTTGGTAATGACTTTGGGACAAAATGGCACCCTTGTGCTCTTTGGAGCACAAGGAGTCAGTTACTAAGCAAAAACAAGCAAATTGCACACCAAATATCACAAATCAAGCATACAAAAGCCTATTACAGTCTCTGAGGTCTTATGACCAAGTCTGTGGACAGATTGGCAAATAACTTGTACTCTAGTGAAACTTAAGCTCCCAAACTCATCATACACAATCACCAAATGATATTCAATCAATCTCAACTCATAAAACACCCTATTACTCACAGATTTTCAAAGATCAAACACCTAAAATGAAGAAAAATAAGCACAAAGGTGAACATGCAGATTATGAGTAGGCTATTTCATTTTTTAACTCACCAATTACTTCCAAACCTATTCCAAATTAAACTATAGCTAACAAGAAACCTATCTTAATCCTATTTCACTAGCTAACACCTTTTAATAACACAATTAATGATGATGTGTCCTGCTTAAACACGTTGCCAAACACCCTGTTATAGCTGATTTCCACTTTTTAACAACTCAAAACCTTATAAACTTACTTAAACTTGATTCAAATAGCATCAACAAACCTTACAAACTCAAATAAACATGAATCCAACAGCTTATAACACACAGATCACCAAATCAATCAAAATCACATAAGCTACCTATTCTGAACTTTAAACAAAGGTAAAGGGAATACCTTAGGGTCTTACATCCAAGACCCTAGAGGATGTAAATCCTCCTCCCTACCAGCCCGGGCTGGTGCTGAAACAGTATCAACCACCTTGTACACCTGTTTAAAACAAATCAAAAGAAAACAAGGATAATACACAACTCACTTTTTCTGTTTTATTTTCTTTCTTATTAAAACTTTCCAAAACCTTTTCAACCTTCTAAAAACGTTTTTTAAACTCTATTACACCTAACAATTGAACTCTTAACACCACAAACCTTGAATCAAAAGCTTACCAATAATTTCTCAAATTTCAGAAAACACTAAATAATTTTGGAACTCAAAATTAATCAACCAAATATATAATGGAACTCAGTTTTCCTTTTCAAATTAACACCAACTTTAAACAAACAAAAAGGAATTATATTGTTTAAAACAAAAACACAACTTTCATTTCAATTTAAAAGGGATTACAAAATGCTAACCCTAATTACAGAAAAATCCCAAAATACCCTCTAAAGCTTCTAGACGAATTTGGTGATGAGCTGTCCTCATTTGATCCTGGACGTTTAAATTTGCGTTGTGATGAAGCAATATATCATGGCCATTGATTTGGGGACACGTCATTGCCTTGGAGGACAAGGTGTAAGCTGATTGGTGGAATGGGGAATTGGGGGTTTGGTACACACGCGTGGGATTGGGATTTTTAGGAGTGGGTTGAGTTTTGGTATGTGTGAATTAAACGTGTGCAAGAGGAATTGGGTTTTTACCCTGGTTTAAGTTGGGTGAATTCTGGGTGGGTAAAAAGATAAACAGTAAGATGTTTAATCCGATTTTGGGGGTACAGTGCTTGTTTGGCGCAATTGGTTTTCAAATGTTTCAACTTAAACATTTTTGGTCCTTCTCTTTTGTTCTTTTTGGCATTTAAGGTTTTAAGCCCTAAATTCGTCTCTCCTTTGTTAATAAGTTTCCCATCTTTGCATTTTTGGCACAATACTTTTCCAAAATGTTTCAAAGGGTGATTTTTGTCATTTGGTGATTCTTCAAGGGCTGTTCTTGGACAAAAGGTCTTCATTATGTCTTTCACTTTATGAGGGACCATAATTGGCAATTTGATTTTATTGAGGGACTAATCTTGCCATTTCTTCAAAGTTGAAGGACCATTTTGCAATTTTGACAAACTTAAGGGACCAAACTTGTAATTATTAATATACAAGGGTTTTAAGTGTCATTTCTTCATTCTTGGAGGATCAATCTTGTTTGTCTTCAAGTCTTCAAGGGTATTTGATGAACTTTTCATGATTAGGGCCCGGTTCAATGTGCGTCTTCGTTTCTCGTGTTCGTTTTTCCTTGTAACTTGTGATCTTTTGTCTTTTTCACGATATCCATACCTAAAACACACATAAACACAAAAGCAAGCATATATATGGTATTTTATGACATTTTATTGCATTAAAAGCCCGAAAAGAACGATGAGATCATGTATAAATGCCATCTCATCAAGTATCACTCTGAGTGTTCTAGCAATATCACAAGGATATAGCGTAGGACTCTCTTGATATTCATCCGTGTGTCCTAACGAGATTTGATTGATCTCTTGGCTCTAGACTCGATTTGTGCACTTTTAGTGGTCGGAGGCTGGAGCAGATGCCACCTATTCAATATCAACTATCTCGGAGTGAGAAAGTCAATAGAAGTCGTGTTGATCTCCGTGACAATAAAACAAACTTCTTTTGAGAGAAGCCTGAGTAGCTAGGAAAGGGTTGTGCTTCACATCACTGGGTCCATGATGAGTTTGTCTTCATGATGAGTTGACCCGGTTTCTGCCTAAGTTGTATGGAGGGCTTCTTTCTTTAGACCCTTTATCCTTACATTTCTTTTTCATTCTTCAACCCCTTCAATGCTTACCAAGACATCATTAATAGCACCTTGTTGTGATTGTTCCAGTGCTATCATCAGTACTTAGTCGGCATTCAACTACGTTCACATTCTACTCCATCTATCCTAAGGACTTCTAATAATCTATTGGATTGTCCCTAGGAAGATCCCTCCGGTTCTGGTTGAATCATAGGACTTAAACCTAACCACCCTTTTGACACCAATAACGTCGTGAATTAAAGATGTTGTGGGTATTTGATCGTAACCATGAAAACCACTTTAAATTCTAACAAAGTGTTTGAAAAACATTTAACACCTTGCTAGTTTTGTCGTTTCAGAAAAGCTCCCCCTTCACATGTGCATCGATAGTCGAAAGTGTTTCGCACATGTGGGTAAGAGTTAAAGTGCTTGAGTCTTATAGATCACATTTTAATCACATTTTCTCCCCCTATCTCTAATATATAAAATCTTTTGATATTAGAGATACCAAATTTGATTAAAATATATTTTGAAAAATAGTCTTGAAAATCTTCGGGAGAAAGATGTGTTAATCTTTTGCATGAAGTTGAATTGCTCCCCCTCAAAAATTGATCCAATGGAATTGTCATTACGAGGATTTGATCCACATTAAACTTTTGAGGATAGGAGTTGTTGAACACACAATTTTTGAAAGATTTTGAATATCAATGAGAAATTCTTGAAAAAATTGTGTTTAACGCTTTTTGAAAAATCAATTCTTTTTGACGAAAAGGTTTTTCTAAAGCAAAAACTTGAGTTCATAGACTTTGAATGTCTTGACGAATCCACTCAAGTGTAAGAAGATTTAACTTCTTTTGCTAAGGGTAACAGTACAAAAGCGTACGCTCCCCCGTGAATTTAGATCCGGGTTGCAATCTGAAATTGATTACAAGCCATTGTGTTGAGCTTAAAACGTTGAATGTTTTGTGACAGGCTCAACCCAAGATAGATTGCTCTACCCGTTGTTGGAAATATTGTCAAAAATAGACAATTTCCTTTTGAAAAGATAGAAATGACATGTTTTGAAAAATATTTACAACTTTCATTCGAGCTTTATGTACACACCCGTGTCGTTATTGAGCGATATTTCTAGGTACGTCCATATTATCGATACTGAAAGACATGTTGAGAAGAATATTTTTGGATTATCAAAGATTTTTTAGTTTTGTATTTTGCTTTTTGATTAATATTTACAAGTAGATGTTTGATAGATGAATCAAGCAGGCTTCTTTGCCAGAACCTCCAGTTCTGCTGGAGTCAAACATCTCATACCAATTTGCCTAACTAGATACGCAAACCTCTCTTTCGAAAGAGCTTTTGTAAACAAGTCAGTTAATTGGTAATCAGTTCCAACAAAGTATAATTCAACAATACCTCTTTCAACTTGTTCCTTAATGAAGTGATATTGGACATCAATGTGCTTCGTGCGGGAATGCTGTACCGGATTGCAGGAGATGGCTATGGCTGACTTTGAGTCACAGTACATAGGTACTTTATAAAAATGAAAGCCATAATCCGTGAGTTGTGTTCTCATCCAAAGAACTTGAGCACAACACGCAGATAGAGACACATACTCCGCTTCGGCTGATGACAGTGACGTGCAATCCTGCTTCTTGGAAGACCATCCCACAAGCTTGTCTTGACCTAGAAATTGTGCACCACCAGAAGTACTTTTACGTGTATCAAGACACCCTGCATGATCAGAATCTGAATAGGCCGTTAGAAAGAAACCGGTTTCCCTCGGATACCAGAGTCCCATGTGAATGGTATTCTTAAGGTACCGAAAGATCCGTTTAACCTCCTTGAGGTGCTTTTCAGTGGGTCGTGCTTGATATCGTGCACAATAACATGTAGCATGATGTATATCAGGTCTGCTTGCTGTCAAGTACATGAGGGACCCGATCATGGAACGATATCTCGTTTGATCAATGGGTAATCCCTCCAGATCAGCATCTAGGGATGTGGTTGATAATGGTGTCCCAACGGGGTCACATGATGTCATACCATGCTTTTTGATTATCTCTTGACAATACTTGGCTTGGTTAATGAAGATAACACTTGGGGATTGGTGAACTTGAATTCCTAGAAAGAATTTTAGTTCGCCCATCATAGACATTTCAAATCTGCTGTGCATTACTTTTTCAAACCATTTTGAATGTTTTGGGTTTGTAGACCCGAAAATAATGTCATCAACATAAATTTGCACAAGCAGAATGTCATCCCCATATTTATAAGTGAACAAAGTTAAATCAATGGAACCTTTTGAGAAACCTTTGGAGACCAGAAATTTCGAGAGCTCGTCGTACCACGCCCTTGGAGCTTGCTTGAGTCCATATAGTGCTTTGTGGAGACGATACACCTTGTCAGGATAATGAGGATTGACGAATCCTTCCGGCTGCGTGACATAAACTTCTTCCTTCAAAGGACCATTAAGAAACGCCGTCTTCACGTCCATTTGATAAACAATGAATCCCTTATGTGCAGCATAAGCAAAGAAAATCCTGACCGCTTCCATTCGAGCTACTGGTGCAAATGATTCTTCGAAATCAATACCCTCTTTCTGTCCATACCCTTTAGCCACTAGCCTAGATTTATTCTTGATGATCGTGTTCTCTTCATACATCTTGTTTTTCCAGATCCATCGAAGATTTAATGGTGTTTCATCGTATGGTCTATCAACAAGTTCCCAGACTTTAAGTCTTTCAAATTGTTGAAGTTCATCCGTCATCGATTCAATCCAAGCATGATCAGCTAATGCTTCTTTATGTTTTTCGGTTCAGCTGAACTCACGGCGAGTGCGAACATACAAACATCGGCATCGGTGTTAAGCTGTCGTCTTGTGCGAACGGGCTGTGAAGGGTTTCCAATGACATGAACCAAAGGATGATCTCGGGTCCAATGATGTGTTGAAGGATGTCGTTGGTAGAAAGTATGCATATTTGACGTATCAACATGGCGAGTAGAAGACTCTCCAGTTTCGTGTACAGGTGTACCGAATGGGTTGATGAATTCGTCTTCATCAGATAATGCATTGTCTGCTTGATTTGTGTTCTCTGGAGCAATGACAGTAGTTGTGGATGTTGTAGGATCGATTGTTGAAGTAATATTCTGAGGAGGTAAATCTGCAGCAACCCGTGTTGAAGTAGATGAAGTTGTATCTTGTTGTTGACGATGATCGGTTTCATCATTCTTATCATGAGTGACAGCGGAAGACTTTGATACAACTTGTTTCTCCCCCATGAAATATTCATCATACATTGGTCCATATAACATTTCCAACTCTTCAATTGTCGTGTCGACTGTCATATCAGCTCTAGGAACATTTTCTGGAACCAGCGTTGAACTTGACGGTTCATTGCTGTGGTCTTGAGCTTCGAGTTCCGTGCGGTTGTGAACGGAAGTCGTTTGTCGTTGTGGATCGGGACTTAAACTGTTTTGTTCAAGTGCCATTTCTTGTAATTCATCAAATCGGATGTGAATAGTCTCGACAATCAATTTTGTTCTCTTGTTGTATACTCTATATCCCTTTGACTGAGTTGCATATCCCACAAGAATACATGCATCACCTTTCTCTTTCATCTTATCCAAATTTTCACCATCTCGAATAATGTAGCAAGTACATCCAAAAACATGAAGGTGTTTGAGTGAAGGTTTTCGATCATGAATTATGTGATATGGTGTCTTTTCATGTCTTGGGATAATTAAGGAACGGTTTTGTGTATAGCATGCGGTTGACACAGCTTCGGCCCAAAAGTACAGTGGAAGTTTTGAAGCGGATAATAATGTTCGAGCAGCTTCAACCAAAGTACGGTTTCGTCTTTCAACAACGTCGTTTTGTTCGGGTGTTCGAGCAATAGATGTTTCATGTTCAATCCCTTCGGCTTCAAAATACTTTCTTAGTGTTGAATTCAAAAATTCTGTACCTTTGTCAGTACGAACCACTTTAACTTGAGCCTGAAGACCACGTTGTATCAATTTAAGGAAGCTGATAAGAACTTCAGGTGTTTCATCCTTGGACCTCAAGAAGTGAGTCCATATGTACCTTGAGTAATCATCGACAATTACCAGAATATATTTCTTTCCATTGATACTCTGAACACGCATGGGACCACACAGATCCATGTCAAGATCTAATCGTCCTTTAGAGCTTGGTGTGGTCTTTGTTTTGAAGCTACTTCGTTTAGCTTTACAAAGTTCACAAGAAGAACAAAGATGATCTTTGATGAATTTCAAACTTGGAAGGCCTCTCACAATATCTTTCTTGGAAAGCAAGTTGATGGTATCAAAGTTGAGATGAGAAAGACGTTGATGCCATAACCATGCCTGAGTCGTTGAAGCTTTTGCCATGAAGCAAATTGGAGTTGATGAAGTTGTGTCATGAAGTGAAATTGTGTAAAGATCAGTACCCCGTGTACCGGTAAGTAAGTCATTCCCATCATAATCACGAACAAAACATGTCTTCTTTCTGAAAGCAACTTCCAAATCCGCATCACAGAATTGACCAACCGAGAAAAGATTGTGATTGAGCCCTTCGACGTAGTATACCCTTTTAATCGTGATATTCCCCTGAACCAAATCTCCATATCCTAGGATCGGTGCAAATTGATCATTTCCGAATCGGACCGTACCCAGGAACTTCTCCACGAAGTTAATTAGAAGCTTGAGATTCCCCGTCATGTGCTTCGTGCATCCGGAGTCCATTATGAAGAGAATTATTTGTATCACCTGCAGAAGAGTTAGAACACGATGGAGCATTTTCTAAATTGGATACCACAGTAGTTGTGATAGTAGAATCATTAGTGTCCTTATCAACATTTAAAGGCAAACTAACACTCGTTTTCACATTTTTTGTCCTAACTTTAGGCATCCATTTATATCCGGGAGGACATTGATTAGCAAACCACCATTTCCAAGACTTACTGGCAGACTCATATAATTCCTTAATTTTGCTTCTAGGATTCTTAGTGGTGGAGTCTGATGCATTACTTTTCTTAGTGGGTTTGGGTTTACTAGCTCTAATAGGCATTGCAACTTGCTTCTTAGTTCTAGTATCTACGCCTTTGACTTTATTTATAGCACACATAGAATGATTAGCATTAGCACACTTGCCACATTTGACACAAACAAATTTCACATTCATAGCATTCAAATCATTCACAGCATTCAGATCGTCATTACATGCGATAACAGACTTTTTATTCTTAAAAACATTCAAATTCCTAGGGTGTTCTTCTACTTGCTTCATCTTCCCTTGATTCTTGTGTTTCCAGACCTTATCATTCTCTTGAGTGCTCTTAAGCTGAGGCCGGCTAACACTAGTAGTGGAGACTATTCCTGTAGTAGAAGACACACGAATATTAGTGTTTCTAGAAGTCTGAGGCGAGTGAGTATCTTTGTTTGTGAGCTTAGTGGGCATTCTGTACATCCCTGGTTTAATCACATTATTGTGCTTAACGCTTGGTGCTACAGGATTCCTTATGGGTTGAGCTTGTGGTAACCTTTCCTTTCCATCCATCTTGGGGGCAAACACAGGTTTTGCAAACGAGGAATTAGATAAAGCAGATGGTTTTCCCAAGATGGAGGATCTATTCTCTTTAGAGGCATTGGGTTGTCTAACAACATTTTTCTTAATGCTAGGTTCCACAATTGTCCCACCCATTTTAGCAATGAGTTTCTGCAACTCAGCTATCGCTCTGTCCCTGTCTTGTAATTGAGCTTTCAACCCTTTAATTTCTAAATTCTGTTCATTCATTTCTCGAAATGTTTGGGAAAGTTTTTCTTGTAATTTATTATCATGTGGAAAACGACCAACATCTTTTTGCAAAGCAAGTTCAAGTGAATGACAATGTTTTTGAAGGAAATCAGTTTTGTGTTGAAGTAACTCAAAAGCCTTTTTGTCAACATTTTCTTTACGTTTCGAAAGCTCAATTTCAAGACGTTCACATTCTTTGATCTTATCAAGATATTGGCATGCAACTTCAGAATATTCATCAATATCAGCACAAGATGTAAAATAAGCACACATAACATCTTTAGAAACGCATTCTTGCAAGAGTAAATCATATTCATCTGAGAAATCAGACTTCTCCATTTGAAGATCATCAATGTGTTTCTCAATAGATTCAACATATTTTAAATCATCAAACATTTCAGTCCGAATGAACTCCTCAAGTTGAAGAACAGTTTCTTTAATCAACGCCGTGTTTGGAATTAAGAGTTCTTTGACAAGCAAGGTAATATCGTGAGGAATCGGACGTGTCCACTCAGCATTTTCACGTTTTGCCCAATCTCTTTCAACAATAGATTTAACATTATCTATGTGGTGTTTAAGAATACCTAATGTTTTCCTACTCTTGCTTTTAGATTCATCTAGAGGGAGGTAGTTGATGTATTTGGAAACATTAGATTTCTTAGGGGCAAATGCTTTCTTCCATTGAATTCTCTTTTTTTTGCATTCTAAGAACACTTCCTCACGAGTTTTCTGAGTTTGTTTGTTGAACAGGCCATAAAGACTATTCTCATAAGCATAATTATAAGGTTTCACAAACTCCTTATTAACAAGTGGTTGATTATCAGCATCCCAAAGGGCAGTCTCTTCACTATTGACACTAACAGGCATGCAATCAAGATCTGTCCTTTCAGTCTCATCAAGATAGAGACACGGGTTCGCAGCTTGAGCTTTGCCAAGGTACTCAGGACTAGCAAAGCTAGCTTGACCCTTAAACATCGATGGAGGTGCTAGCATTCTTACGGATTGAATAGAATCATGCGTTTTATAAACAACGTTCTTCAAAAAGTCGACTTGTGCTTCTAGTTTCGTAACTTTTTCGGTTTCTTTATCATATCTATTTTTGAAGTCTTGTTTTAACGCATCTACCTCTTGTTTCTTATCCTCTAGAATTTTAGCAGAATCAGTAGTGGTCATAGAGAGCTTTTGTTCAAGTTCATTAACTTAGGTATTGGCAAGGTACGTTTTTTGACGTTCATCCATTAAGAAAACATTATATTGACGCTTCTCTTTAGCTAATAACTCAAGAGTTGTATTATATTTGTTTTCAAAATCGTCCTTTTGACTTTTTAACGCACTTCCCTTGTACCCCTCAAGCTCTTTGGTTTTCTGAAGGACCTCATCTCTATATGTTTCAGTCATCTCAGTAGATTTGATAAGAGCAGCTTTGCATTCTTCAAAGCTTTGAGTGAGCGTAGCGTTTGCCTTCTTTAATTGCTTTTGACTCTTTTTATTTTCAGTGACATCTTTTTGTAAAGTAGCAATCAAATTAGCAAGCGCAATACGTTCCTCTTCATCATATTCATTTGTATGTTGATCATCCTCAGACTCATTATTGCACATGTCTGATGAATCAGGTGTGGTATTGCTATCAACCGTTTCCATCATACATGTGTCATTAATGGCATTGGGTAGATCACTATGCTCAGGAATATCACCAAACACATTATATTCATCAGTAGTGTGTACCTTATCGATTGGCTCAGTGTCAAAGATAGGGCCATTGTCATCTTCAGTGACTTTGAGAACTTCTTCAACCTTTGCCATGTACGAGTAATGTGCATCAAGATCTTGATCAGAATCTTCATCATCAGTATCATCAAGCATGGCTCCTTCCTTAGCTGACAATTTAACCCCTGCTTCCATCTTTTTGCATAGCAACATCTTTTCCTTGTGATAGCTGGAGTCTCTAACCCTTTTCGGCTTCCTGCATTCCTTTGCCATATGCCCATAACCTTGGCAATTAAAACATTGAATCCCGCTTTGCTGAACCACTTGACTTCCAAACGTTTCCCTATTCCCAATAGCAGCAGCAATCCTCTGAGTATCATACTTTGCAGTTTATCGATCATATCTTGCAGAACCCTCAACATGCGTTGGATTATGTCGATCATACCTAGAAGGACTTTCACCACGTCGACGTGTGTCATACCTTGGAGGACTCTCAACATATCGGTTCTTTGTGTTAGATGATGTGCGAAGATTGTTGTTGGTGGGTTTGTAGATTTTCTTGTAAGTCTTCATTATGTAAGCAATTTGTTGTTTGATCTCTCGGTTCTTTTGAGCTTGGTCTTCATCACTATTTTCTTCAGATGAGGACTCAGATGGTGGTGATGGTGCTCTTGGCGCTTTACCTCGAGATTTTGTGGAAGATGAAGACTTAGATGACGTGGAATATCGTGGTGAAGCTGATGTATTGGAGTATGGCTTAGGAGCACGAGAGTGAGGATCTTGAACATGTTGAGTGGTAGTCAGTAAAGCAAGTGGATTAGCCGTCTAGGCAACACGTTCAACTCGAATCTCATTTGCTTCATTCTGAAATTGCTTTAAGATGTCAAAGAGTCGATGATATGAGACCTCGTCTAACTTTTCTTGTTGTTTCACCAAAGTGACGAACCGTGTCCACTCGGGTTGAAGTTGTTGAAGAAATTGAACATTGACTTGCATGGTGGAGACTTGCAGGTTATTTCTTGTCATGTCATTCATCATCTTATAAAACCTGGAGTAGTAAGAGTCAATTGATTCTCCATCCCTTGAAGTAAACTTGCCAAAATTCCAAAACAAGTTAGTTTTGACATCTTGTTTGTTGAGTGATTCTCCTTGTTGCAAGCGTTCAATAGCAGTCCACATTTCATGTGCTGTCGGGCATGCATCAACCATGGAGTAAATATCATCTCCAATCCCACTTAAAACCATATAGATGGCTTCCTTCTCCGCATCATGCCAAGCACAATTTTCAGGTGTGAGATCAGCTCTTGTTTCATCACGTTCACTTGCAGGTATTGGATCAGTAGTATCTGTGGCTGCTCTTGGA
Organism: Glebionis coronaria; assembly: GCA_025667525.1. NCBI lineage: Eukaryota > Viridiplantae > Streptophyta > Magnoliopsida > Asterales > Asteraceae > Glebionis > Glebionis coronaria. The sequence continues at coordinate 467,592,522 of CM046874.1, read as the reverse complement.
GGAATTGAGATCTTTTTGAATATATATGGTCCATGAGTAATACATTTCCTTAAGGCATCACCATTAGGTCTTGTGTCAAGGTATCGTATGAAACGTGATTGCCATTGAGCATACCGACCAGATACAAGCATTGGTGGTCTCTCTTTGTTACCCGCCACCATTATGTTGTTGTTCGTCACACGATATTCGGCAGTAGAATCCATCTCAATATTCTCTGAAATGATGAAGTGAATATGGATCTTAAGTAGATTTGTTGTGATTGTTGTTGTGGTTTAAATTCCGAAAATTGCAATTTTTCTCCAGTCCGACAATAAATTCTCCAGTCCGACAAAAACGGTAGACCAAAAAATTTTGTATCGCCAAATTTTGAAATTGAGTTAGAAATGTCCTAAAACTAGTATGGAAAAAATTTGAATTTACTTGACGGAAAAATTTTAACTCTTTTTTTTTTTTTTTTGATCTTCGTGGAAACGATATTCCGAAACTAGTCTAGATGGTGGATAAGTCTAAAAAATACTCAAACAAAATTTAGCAAAACACATCATCGGAATCACTTATCGGAATCACTGATCTGAATGTCCAATCGGAATGTCTAATCGGAATGTCTGATCGGAATGTATGATCGGAATGTATGATCGGAATGTATGATCAGAATGTATGATCGGAATGACTAATCGGAATCCCTTCGTCGGAATGTCAAATCGGAATATCTGAAGTCCAGTCGGAATGTTCGAAGTCCAATCGGAAAATTCAAAGTCCAATCGGAATGTTCAAAGTCCAATCGGAATGTTCGAAGTCCAATCGGAATGTTGATCGGAAAAGCTGGTCGGAATGTTAAAACCCTTTTCCGATTGGAGTAATCGGAATCACAATCCCTTTTCCGATTGCACTGATCGGAATATATAGTGCTGTTACGAGATTTTGGGGTAAAAAAATTAATTTTTCGACAAGAAATCCGCGATTTTAACCAACCAAATGCGACCAAATCCCTACCACAGCTATGTAGAAGATTTATATCAAGATTTAGAGCATAGAAACACAAAAAGAATCTTGAATTCGAGATGATTATAAGAGAAAATCACACGAACCAAGTAAAATCAACAACGAATCATAAAACTACCCTATGGCGATTGATACCAAATGTTGTCCCTTTCTTTGTGATGATTAAGCAATGAATAAAGAAAGAAAATAGATGAAGAAGAGATGAATTCCTAGAGAGAGAAAGTAGTGAGAGAAAGTAGAGAGGAGGATGATTAACTTGGTGAGATTAGATTAAGAAAAGAAGTTGTTACAAATGACCATCCATCCTCCTAACATGCTAGGAGGGTAGTATATATAGTCCACCCACATGCGGGCTTTAATGGACTATATATTGGGTCGGGCTTTTCTTTTTGGACTTTAATTAGTTTAAATCCAAGCCCGTAAACCACGACTAATTAACTATCTATTACAACGTTCTAACTAATGTTACAATAATAACCTATGACCGAGCATTCTTGTTTGACTCAATATTTTGAGGCTAACATCTCCATCTTCATCACTTCCCCAAATGAAAGGTTTATTCTTCTGGGTAAGCTTAGTCAAGGGTTTAGCTATCAAAGAAAATTCTTTAATGAATCGCCTATAATAGCCAGCCAATCCTAAGAACTGTCGCACTTCCGTTGGCGTTGTCGGTGCAGACCAATTCTTAATGGCTTCAACCTTTGCAGGATCAACATGAATTCCATCTTTGTTAATCACATGACCAAGAAATTGCATAGAATCTAACCAGAAATCACATTTCGAAAACTTAGCATACAACTTTTCATCCTTTAACAAATTCAAAACAATCCTTAAATGTTCTCTATGTTCATCTTCATTCTTAGAATAGATTATAATATCGTCAATAAACACAATCACAAATTTATCCAAGTAGGGCTTGCACACTTGATTCATTAAATCCATGAAAACCGTAGGTGCGTTAGTTAACCCAAATGGCATTACTTGAAATTCATAGTGTCCATAACGAGTTCTAAATGCAGTTATAGGTATATCTTCTTCACGGACGCGAAGTTGGTGATATCCTGACAGCAAATCTATCTTAGAATACACACTAGATCCTTGTAGTTGATCAAACAAATCATCAATCATGGGTAAAGGATATCGATTTTTAATTGTCAACTTATTCAGTTCCCTATAATCAATGCACATACGGAAAGATCCATCCTTCTTCCTAACGAACAAGACTGGAGCTCCCCAAGGCGACGAGCTCGGTCGAATAAAACCATTATCAGACAACTCCTTAAGTTTCTCAGATAACTCCTTTAATTCAGAAGGGGCTAATCGGTAAGGCGCACGTGTCACCGGTGCAGCACCAGGAATTAAATCGATTCGAAACTCTACTTGCCTTATCGGTGGAAGTCCGGGTAAATCTTTAGGAAATACCTCAGGAAATTCACAAATAGTAGGTACATCTTCCCATTGTTTCTCCCTAGACTCATTCCCGGTCACTTGAGCTAAGAATAACTCACAACCGTTCCTGATGTACTTTCGGACTTTAATACATGAAACGATTTTCAAACGGGGTTCACCTCGATTACCATCAATTACTAACGTCCTATTCCTAAGAGGAATCTTAACCTTCTTCTCTCCACATAAAATAGTAGCATTATTCAACGACAACCAATCCATACCAATAATAATATCAAAACTACCTAATTCTATCAACATCAAATCAATCGGAAAGGAATAGTTTAAGATATTTAGAGAGCATCCTTCTAATAGCTTATTAGTTTTCACTAATTTACCATCAGCCAATTCTACCTCGTGAATGGTATTTATCACAACAGGTTCAATGTCAATAAGGGCACTAAATTTAGTGGATACAAAGCTCCTATCAGCACCCGAATCAAATAAAGCAACAACATAATGATTATTGAGTAAAAACGTACCGGTAACGACATTCGGATCCTTTTTCTTCACCTCAATTGTTCCAAGTTGATAGACACCACCCTGGGGGTTTCTTCCAGATACAATCGCTTTCAACTTGGGGCATTCCGATTTCCTATGACCTTCTTCATTACAGTTGAAGCAAATGGTTCCCTTCTTACACCTTTCAACCTTGTGTCCAAGCTTTCCGCAATTTCGGCACTTCCAGCAGTCGCCAACATGCCTCTTGTTGCCACACTTAGGACATCTATCATCGTTGCGCGGTGTGTTGTTGGTAAGAGCATTTGCATTCCCCTTTCTCTGGTTCTGACGGTGATTGAAATTCTTCCTATTATCACCTCTATCTACACGATCACCGTCTCCCTTTATTTTCTCACCAATACGGGCTTCATCTTCCCTATCCTGAATTATCTGTCCAATGAGTTGGTAAGCCATTCGAACAGCATCATCAATGGTCAGTGGTTTAGATGATGTCACGTCCCCCCGGATATTCCTGGTCAACCCTTTAATATATTGTTCAATTCGAATCTCTACGGGTTCCACCAATCGAGGACATAGCAAGGCCAACTCATGGAATCGGTTTGTGTAACTATCAATGTCCACACCTTTCATTCTCAAATGAATCAACTCTTGTTCTAACCTAATAATCACACTATGAGGACAAAATTACAAAGTCATCTACTTCTTAATTTCTGCCCAAGGAGTTGCATTAGCAGCATCAATACCCATGAAAGCAATTCTCCCGTTCCACAAAGTCAACGCACGACTTTTAAGAGTAGCCATAGCAAAATTCACCTTATCTTCCTCCTTACATTTACTAATCCGAAACACCGACTCAATCTTCTCAATCCACTGGCTTAGTCCTACAGCACCTTCAGTTCCATTAAAAGGTAGAGGTTCACACTTCATGAACGTCACATAAGTATAGCCACCAACTTCAGGTGCATTAGTTCCAAGTCCTCCTACATTTCTTCCAGCATTAGCATTCACATTATTCACATTAGTACAGCCAATTCCACTACCGCCAGCTCCACTACCGCCAGCTCCACTACCGCCAGCTCCACTACCGCCAGCTCCACTACCACCAGCTCCACTACCGCCAGCTCCACTACCGCCAGCTTCATTTCTATCATTTTCCATAAATTCAGTCATAGATACGGTAACTTGCTCCGTAATAATCCTACGTACATCATCCTTAGTCACAGCCTTCTTGGGCGGCATAGTTCTATAATTCCACAATTTCAAAGTATTAAGCATTCACCCAACAAAGGATTCATATAATATGGATTGAATTCATAATCAAGATATAAATAAGGCACAGTATGGAATTCAAGACAAGATACATATTTCATTCGATTTTAAACCAAAGCATTGTCTTAGTTACATCCCATATCAAAGTTCTAGCACTATATACTCAAAATTCGTGCCAAATCTACTACTAACAAGTCGGTTCAGTCAAAGCTACAAAAGTACAGAAGATACAAAGGTCACTACTAAATACAGACTGGTCTACTGAGAACCGCCAGATGGTCCATCATCCATCGTCTTCTGTATCTTTGTCGGACGATCGCTAGACACATCTTCAGCTGGGCGCTTACGGATCACTCCTCTTTCAACCATGTCAGCATAATATCTACTATTCCATCCCACATATATATTCAACTCCTTCTCAGCTTTCTCACACATCGCACGAGCTACATTCAACTGAACCTCCATATAATTTACCTTTTTCTTAATAGCAGCAAACTCACCACTTTCTAACACCGATAACTTCCTAAAAGCCTCATTCAAACCACGCTCTACATCAGTCAAATCCAAACTAACAATTCTCGCTCTTTCTCACCAACCTTAGTCTTCGACTCCAAATAAGCAACTTGAGTCTGAACAACACCTAATCCAATCTCTGTCATACTACTCTTAACACGGGAAGCATCTAGATCACGTCTCAAGGCCCATGGTGCAAGACCATCCATATGAGTAGCCTCTCGAGTACTAGACGACTATCCTATCACACGTCTACGAGTAGCAATACCATCAGTACCGTCAGGTGCATTATCATCCTCATCCTCCTCTGATTCAGAATCAGATTCAGACGATTCAGACATTTCATCCCTAGGTAGCTCAACCTCAGAATTAGACAAATAAACTGGTGGGGGTAAAGGCTCGCTCTCTGGAACATCATAAGGATAAATAAGCTCAGCTTCCTCATCGTCATCAACCTCATCGTCTATACCTACATCCTCCTCGACATCCTCGTCGTCAATCTCATCATCTAAATTATCTATCCCAATCTCCTCATCATTCTCAATAACAACATTATCAATCTCATTTTCTACCATATCAACCTGAGGGGCAATCTGATCTCCTAGTCCTAACTCGGGCTCGGGATCCTCAAATGGTTCCTCCTTATCATCCATATCATAATCTACTAAGTGTAAATAAGGATCATCATCTACATTAGGTTCGAGAATAGCATGGTTTTCTACAGGAATATTAGGGTCAGCCATGACAATATGCATTTATATTTATATCTCGTATTAGGATAACATACTATTTAAACAATTACATAATGAAACCACGATATATACATATATATAAAATAAATTATATATATCAAAATATATATCTTCTCAATAGAGCTTGTTGGTAACGTCGGAGATCTCTGGCACCGTTATAGTCAAAAGATTTTTCAAATATTTACTCAAATGTTCATTATCAAAAGATTTTGAAAAGTTTTGTTCAAAACCTTGGTTTTTAAAATCTTTTGTTCTCTATAACGAGAGCTCTGGTACCAAACTGTAACACTCTCAATTTCGATACAGCGGAAGGGTCTTTCAGAGTGTTACGGGATAGCACAATAACTCCAATCATAGACAACACATAAAAATGGTTGTACAAGGTTTAACATACATTCATTCGATAAAAAGTTTTAAAGTGTACAACAGGTCCCAAATTATACAGGTCATTAAGTTTACAAAACATAGATCGAATGAAAATTTTTAATATTATGTGGGCCATCAGAGTCGATCTCCATCCGGATTACCTTCAAGCACCTGAGATAAAAACATGCAAAAATCATATCTGCGAATGCCGAGTGAATTCATAGAGTTTAATAAAACCATTATATAAAACATTCGTTGAAATCAGAACACAAGTATAATATCGGAAGTAAGTCCTCGTATTGCTAGTCAGGCAATATATAAATCAAGCATACATCTTAAACCGTCCATGAAACCGTAGCCTCAATATTACCATTATAGGTAATATTTTATCGTTATTAGCATCGTTGTCGTATTGTATATATATATATAGGATTATTATTAGCCGCATGACATTGTTACCTTATTGTGAAAACAACGGGCCGCGAACCCGACAAACAGTTTGCCCATCTAAGTTAGCGTGTCGTCACAAAAATCACGCTATGTAATCTTCTCATATATAAATTCGCTTACCAATCAATGTGGTACGACGGGGATCAACCGTCAAGGCGCGAACTGGGGTAATCGTCCCCAAATAGTACTATCATATGCATAAGCGTCTACCAAATCCCAGTAGTTCACAATTCATGCTAATGGGACTTTAAGTGACATAACGTAACTACTAATAATCCTTTTTATCTCGTTTATAGGGTCATAGCATCATTCGGGTCCATATCATTAAGCATACCATCGGGACTACTTGTGTTCTATTTTTATCAAAAACTAGCATGTTATCTCCCTCACGGGTTTACAAATCATTTTATAAAACATTTAAAAGAGTGCGAGGCTATGAACTCACGTTGATAATGAAAGGAGGATTATTGGCTACGGGCGTGCTTCGGTCACGGAAACCTATATAAATAATAATCGGTCTTAGACTTTTGTCCAATGACTTTTATCAAAATAACAATACACATATGATGATTTTTTACATATGATGATGATCAAGTGGGTTTATATATCCTTGTTTACTCATTTTAGCGTTCATGTATTGGTAACTTTTTACTAGTTTACTAGTTTTACCTATTTACCTATTTTAAGTCCAATAAGCTTAGTATAAGTTCTTTAACTTGTATTATTTCATTTTATACTTATATTATCAGTATCCACACTTTACATGTTGGGCCCAAATGGGTTAAGCCCAATAAGTACTTTTTATAAGTGTTTAACTTATTTAGTCTAATTATTAGTCCAATATGCTTACTTAGCTCGTTAATGTCCGTATGTTCTATAGTTCAGATTTTATCGGTTTTTACTTGTATTAGATACTTATATATCAGTATATGAGTTTAAAAACTTTACATTAGACGGGTTTGATCGTCTAAGTTTTAATTGGAGAAAAACGTTAATATTACGGTAATAGCCGAAAAAGTCGTAAAAATCAAGTTTATAGTTTTTATAACTTATAAATATTATTCCACTACCATTTTTATAATTTATCCATTTATTTAACCTTATACATATTTATATAAATGAAATTCATAAGTTAGCGTGTTTTAATTTCACATTTTATACTATATAATTTTAGTGCTTATATAATAGTAATAAACATTAATTCTTCAAAATCTGATTTTTTATTTTCATCTTCACCATTTTTATCATATCTAGAGTTCTATAATGAATTAGAAGCTCATTTTTGGATGGCATAAACTTCATATTATGTGCTACAATTAACTTAGTTATAGCTACTGCTCATTTTAAGTTTATCTATCCTTAATAGTCCCTACAAAACAGCTTATTCAGATTAGCACACTCATCTTGTTTTGATCATCTCTCACTCATTTTAATGATTCCATTGCATGGCCAACTCTCACATGTGTATGACATCTTGTACTTACTGTAAATGGATTCTACCATGCAAATTTATCAGTTCAAGTTTTGGTTACATACTGTTTTTATACAACCAACAAATTAAGCATGATTTTAGCCTTGTTTCTTATGGTTATTAATCTTTTTAAGCATATTTATTATCACTTGATCCCCACACAACATTTTTATCATCATATATGTGACAAATATAACATTTTCAGGTAGTGAAATATTTTCTCGTATAATATTTTGAAACTTATTTTTGTGTTGGTTGACGAACTCACAATTTACGGATTTAAATTTGGGCTTACGTGCATAATTTGGCGTCTTTTACGACTAAACCGGAAACCTTAGGATTACGTATTTACGTTTTTGAACTCCGTTTTTGATGAGGGGACAATTTCTATTAGATTCGTTTTGTGACGGTGATTCATAATTTATAAAAACGTTTTTCGTAAAATGACCCGAGGGCACGCAAATCGAGAAAACTAGAATCGAGAAATACCCGTAAACTAGTGAGATGGGACAAAACACTTTGTCCCACCCCACTAGCAATATGGGACGGCAACTTGACACCACCACACATATGTGGCATCAAGTCTTAGCTAGCTTACAACATGTGTAAGCATATGCTTACACATTAAGCTAACCTTTCTCCACTAACACAAAACTAGCAAGTTTTTTCATTATACCATCATTCTTACATGCAATCCACTCTAAAATCCTCTCAACTCTCCCTCTCTTGCCGTCCCAAATAAGCCAACAAACACCATCATTGATCTTTTCTAGCCATAAACCACATGTTTACTAGTCTTATTAAGGTGTTCTCTTGAAGCCTTGATCATTTGGTGGCCATATTAACATCTTTGGAGGTGATTTGCTTGTGTCCTAGGGCTGATTTTCCAACCTATGTTCTTGATATTTGATGGTCTTGGAGATACTTGTTGTGTTCATCAAGTTCTTGCCTTCCTAAAACAAGAAATCCACTTGGATTGGTAAAGAAGATCATCCTCTACATTTTTCTCTTATTATTTTGTAAAGAACAAATGCATTTTCTTTCATTTTGTATATGTATATGATGTATATATGATGATAAAAATGTTGTGTGGGGATCAAGTGTTGATAAATATGCTTAAAAATGATGATAACTATAAGAAATGAAGCTAAAATCTTGACTAATTAGTTGGCTGTATAAAAATAGTAGATAACTAAAAGATGAACTGATAAAATTGCATGGTTTGATTCATTTACAGTAAGTAGATGATGTTATACACATGTGAGAGTTGGCCATGCAATGGAATCAAAATAATGAGTGAGATATGATCAAAACAAGTTAGGTGGTGTAATCTGAATAAGCAGTTTTGTAGGGACTATTAAGGTAACTTAGACTCAAAATGGGCAGTAGCTATAACTAAGTTATATGTAGCACATATTATGAAGAATTTGTCATCCAAAAATGAGCTTCTAAGTCATTGTAGAACTCTAGATATGATAAAAATGGTGAATATGAAGTTAAAAATCAGATTTTGGAAATAATGTTTATTATTATTATATAAGCACTCACATTATAATTTATAAAATGTAAAAATATAAACCCACTAACTTATAGAACTTATTTATATAAATGTATAAAAGGTTAATTAAATTGGTAAATTAGATAAATGGTGGTAAAAATAATATTTATAAGTAATAAAAACTATAAACTCGATTTTTACGACTTTTTCGGCTATCGCCGTAAAATTAACGTTTTTCGCCAAATAAAACTTAGACGACCAAACCCGTCTAATGTAAAGTTTATAAAAGTTATATACTGATGTATAAGTAACTAAGACAAGTAAAAACCGATAAAACCCGAACTATATGAATTACGGACATTTACGAGCTAACTAAACCTATTGAACTAATAATTAGACTTAATAAGATAAATACTTGTAAAAAGAGCTTATTGGCCTTAACCCATTTGGACCAAACATGAAAAATATATATAATGATCATATAGGTATAAAATGGGTAAAAACAAGTTAAAGAACTTATAAAAGGCTTAATGGACTTAAATAGGTAAAATCGGTAAAACTAGTGAACTAGTAAGACGTTACCAAGACGTAAACACTAAAATGAGTAAACAAGGATGTATAAACCCACTTGATCATCATCATATGTACAAAATCATCATATGTATATTGTTATTTTGATAAAAGTCATTGGACCGAGTCTAAGACCGATTATTATTTATATAGGTTTCCGTGACCGAAGCACGCCCGTAGCCGATAATCCGCCTTTCATTAACAACGTGAGTTCATAGCCTCGCACTCTTTTAAATGTTTTATAAAATGATTTGTAAACCCGCGAGAGAGATAACATGCTAGATTTTTATAAAAATAGAACACAAGTAGTCCCGATTGTATGCTTAATGATATGGACCCGAATGATGCTATGACCCTATATTCGAGACTAAAAGGATTATTAGTAGTTAGGTTATGTCACTTAAAGTCCCATTAGCATGAATTGTGAACTACAAGGATTTGGTAGACGCTTATGCATATAATAGTACTATTTGGGGACGATCACCCCAGTTCACGCCTTGACGGTTGATCCCCGTCGTGCCACATTGATTGGTAAGCGAATTTATGTATGAGAAGATTCCATAGCGTGATTTTTGTGACGACACGGTAACTTAGATGGGCAAATTGTTTGTCGGGTTTGCGGCCCGCTGTTTTCACAGTAAGGTAACAATGTCATGCGGCTAATAATAATCCTATAATCTATTCAATCTATATAATCTAAATAAACGATATGATACGACGCTATTAACGATGAATATATTACCTATCATGGTAATATAGAGACTGCGGTCTCATGGACGGTTTCAGATGTATGCTTGATTTATATATTGCCTGACTAGCAATATGTGGACTTACTTCTGATATTATACTCTTTTTTTTTTTTTTTTTTTTTTTTTTTTTGGTATACCTAGGTTTCCGACTCAACATTGTGAGCCGACTAATCCCAGGGCGACTACCCTTTTGGATAGCCCGGAGTCGTCGCAGGTGAACCTCCGTGGCAAATGATGTTGTTTTTTTTTGGCGATATTATACTTGTGTTCTGATTTTAAATGAATATAAATGATTGTTTTATATAACGGTTTTCATTAAACTCTATGAATTCACTCGGCATTCGCTGATATGATTTTTGCATGTTTTCTATCTCAGGTGCTTGAAGGTAATCCGGATGGAGATCGACTCTGATGGCCCACACTTAATATTAAAAATGTTCATTCGATCTATGTTTTGTAAACTAAATGACCTGTATAATTTGGGACCTGTTGTACACTTTAAAACTTTTTATCGAATGAATGTATGTTAAACCTTGTACAACCATTTTTATGTGTTGTCTATGATTGGAGTTATTGTGCTATCCCGTAACACTCTAAAAGACCCTTCCGTTGTACCGATACGAAAAATGAGAGTGTTACAGTTTGGTACCAGAGCTCTCGTTGTAGAGAACAAAAGATTTTAAAAACCAAGGTTTTGAACAAAACTTTTCAAAATCTTTTGACAATGAACATTTGAGAAAATATTTGAAAAATCTTTTGACTATAACGGTGCCAGAGATCTCCGACGTTACCAACAAGCCCTATTGAGAAGATATATATTTTAATATATATAATATAATTTATATATATATATGTATATATCATGATTTCATTATATAATTGTTTAACTAGTATGTTATCCTAATACGAGATATATATATAAATGCAGATTGTCATGGCTGACCCTAATATTCCTGTAGAAAACCATGCTATTCCCGAACCTAATATAGAAGATGATCCTTATTTAGACTTAGTAGATTTTGATATTGATGACGAGGAGGAACCATTTGAGGATCCCGAGCCCGAGTTAGGACTAGGAGATCAGATTGCCCCTCAGGTTGACTTAGTAGAGAATGAGATTGAGAATATGGGTAATGAGAATGTGGAGATTGAGAATGCTGATATTGAGAATGAGGATGAGATTGGGTTAGATGATTTAGATGACGAGATTGACGACGAGGATGTCGAGGAGGATGTAGGTATAGATGTTGAGGTTGATGACGATGAGGAAGCTGAGCTTATTTATCCGTATGATGTTCCAGAGGGCGAGCCTTTGCCCCCACCAGTTTGTTTGTCTGATTCTGAGGATGAGTTACCTAGGGATGAAATGTCTGAATCGTCTGAATCTGATTCTGAATCAGAGGAGGATGAGGATGACGATGCACCTGACGGTATTGATGGTATTGCTACTCGTAGACGTGAGATAGGAGAGTCGTCTAGTACTCGAGAGGCTACTCATATTGATGGTCTTGCACCATGGGCCTTGAGACGTGATCTAGATGCTTCCCGTGTTAAGAGTTGTGTGACAGAGGTTGGATTAGGTGTTGTTCAGACTCAGGTTGCTTATTTAGAGTCGAAGACACAGGTTGACGAGAAAGAGCGAGAATTGCTTAGTTTGGATTTGAGTGATGTAGAGCGTGGATTGAATGAGGCTTTTAGGAGGTTATCGGTTTTGGAAAGTGGTGAGTATGCTGCCATGAAGAGAAAGGTGAATTCTATGGAGATTCAGTTGAGTGTGGCTCGTGCGATGCGTGAGAAAGCCGAAAAGGAGTTGAATATATCCCACGGATGGAACAGTAGATTTTATGCCGACATGGTTGAAAGAGGAGTAATCCGTAAGCGCCCAGCTGAAGATGTGTCTAGTGATCGTCCGACGAAGATTCAGAAGATGATGGATGATGGACCATCTAGCGGTTCTCAGTAGACCAGTCTGTATTTAGTAGTGACCTTTATATCTTTTGTGTTTGTAGCTTTGACTGAACCGACTTGTTAGTAGTAGACTTGGCACGAATTTTGAGTGTATATAGTGTTAAAACTTTGATATGGGATGTACTAAGACAACACTTTTGTTTCAGATCGAATGAAATATGTATCTTGTCTTGAATTCCATATTGTGCCTTATTTGTATCTTGATTATGAATTCAATCCATATTATATGAATCCTTTGTTGGATGAATGCTTAATACTTTGAAATTGTGGAATTATAGAACTATGCCGCCCAAGAAGGCTGTGACTGAGGATGATGTACGTAGGATTATTACGGAGCAAGTTACCGCATATATGACTGAATTTATGGCTAATGCTAGAAATGAAGCTGGCAGTAGTGGAGCTGGCGGTAGTGGAGCTGGCGGTAGTGGAGCTGGCGGTAGTGGAGCTGGCGGTAGTGGAATTGGCGGTACTAATGTGAATGTGAATGCTAATAATGTGAATGCTAATGCTGGAGGAAATGTAGGAGGACTTGGAACTAATGCACCTGAAGTTGGTGGTTGTACTTATGTGACGTTCATGAAGTGTGAACCTCTACCTTTTAATGGAACTGAAGGTGCTGTAGGACTAAGCCAGTGGATTGAAAAGATTGAATCGGTGTTTAGGATTAGTAAGTGTAAGGAGGATGATAAGGTGACTTTTGCTATGGCTACTCTTAAAGGTCGTGCGTTGACTTGGTGGAATGGGAGAATTGCTTTCATGGGTCTTGACGCTGCTAATGCTACTCCTTAGGCTGAAATCAAGAAGTGGATGACTTTGGAGTTTTGTCCTCGTAGTGTGATCATTAGGTTAGATCAAGAGTTGATTCATCTGAGAATGAAAGGTGTGGACATTGATAGTTACACGAATCGATTCCATGAGTTGGCCTTGCTATGTCCTCGATTGGTTGAACCCGAAGAGATCCGAATTGAGCAATATGTGAAAGGGTTGACCAGGAATATCCGGGGGGACGTAACATCATCTAAACCACTGACCAATGATGATGCTGTTCGAATGGCTTACCAACTCATTGGACAGATAATTCAGGATAAGGAAGATGAAGCCCGTGTTGGTGAGAAAAGAAAGGGAGACGGTGATCGTGTAGATAGAGGTGATTATAGGAAGAATTTCAATCGCCGTCAGAACAAGAGAAAGGGGAATGCAAATGCTCTTACCAACAATACACCGCGCAACGATGATAGATGTCCTAAGTGTGGCAACAAGAGGCATGCTGGCGACTGCTGGAAGTGCCGAATTTGCGGAAAGCTTGGACACAAGGTTGAAAGGTGTAAGAAGGGAACCATTTGCTTCAACTGTAATGAAGAAGGTCATAGGAAATCGGAATGCCCCAAGTTGAAAGCGATTGTACCTGGAAGAAACCCCCAGGGTGGTATCTACCAACTTGGAACAATTGAGGTGAAGAAAGAGGATCCGAATGTCGTTACCGGTACGTTTTTACTCAACAATCATTATGCTGTTGCTTTATTCGATTCGGGTGCCGATAGGAGCTTTGTATCCACTAAATTTAGTGCCCTTATTGATATTGAACCTGTTGAGATAAGTACCAGTTACGAGGTGGAATTGGCTGATGGTAAATTAGTGAAAACTAATAAGCTATTAGAAGGATGCTCTCTAAATCTCTTGAACCATTCCTTTCCGATTGATTTGATGATGATAGAATTAGGTAGTTTTGATATTATTATTGCTATGGATTGGTTGTCGTTGAACAATGCTACTATTTTATGTGGAGAGAAGAAGGTTAAGATTCCTCTTAGGAATAGGACGTTAGTAAATGATGGTAGTCGAGGTAAATCCCGTTTGAAAATCGTTTCATGTATTAAAGTCCAAAAGTACATCAGGAACGGTTGTGAGTTATTTTTAGCTCAAGTGACCGGGAATGAGTCTAGGGAGAAACGATTGGAAGATGTACCTATTATTTGTGAATTTCCTGAGGTATTTCCTAAAGATTTACCCGGACTTCCACCGATAAGGCAAGTAGAGTTTCGAAACGATTTAATTTCTGGTGCTGCACCGGTGGCACGTGCGCCTTACCGATTAGCCCCTTCTGAATTAAAGGAGTTATCTGAGCAACTTAAGGAGTTGTATGATAAAGGTTTTATTCGACCGAGCTCGTCGCCTTGGGGAGCTCCAGTCTTGTTCGTTAAGAAGAAGGATGGATCTTTTCGTATGTGCATTGATTATAGGGAACTGAATAAGTTGACAATTAAAAACCGATATCCTTTACCTAGGATTGATGATTTGGTTGATCAACTGCAAGGATCTAGTGTGTATTCTAAGATAGATTTGCGGTCAGGATATCACCAACTTCGCGTCCGTGAAGAAGATATTCCTATAACTGCATTTAGAACTCGTTATGGACACTATGAATTTCAAGTAATGCCATTTGGGTTAACTAACGCACCTGCGGTTTTCATGGATTTAATGAATCGAGTGTGCAAGCCCTACTTGGATAAATTTGTGATTGTGTTTATTGACGATATTCTAATCTATTCTAAGAATGAAGATGAGCATAGAGAACATTTGAGGATTGTTTTGAAGTTGTTGAAGGATGAAAGGTTGTATGCCAAATTTTCGAAGTGTGATTTCTGGTTAGATTCTGTGCAATTTCTTGGTCATGTGATTAACAGAGATGGAATTCATGTTGATCCTGCAAAGGTTGAAGCTATTAAGAATTGGTCTGCACCGACAACGCCAACGGAAGTGCGACAGTTCTTAGGATTAGCTGGCTATTATAGGCGATTCATTAAAGAATTTTCTTTGATAGCTAAACCCTTGACTAAGCTTACTCAGAAGAATAAACCTTTCGTTTGGGGAAGTGATGAAGATGGAGCATTTCAGACATTGAAGCAAAAATTATGTAGTGCGCCAATCTTATCATTACCCGACGGGAGTGAAGATTTTGTAGTGTATTGTGATGCATCTCTTAGAGGTTATGGAGCTGTTTTGATGCAGAGGGAGAAAGTGATAGCTTATGCTTCTAGGCAATTAAGGAAGAATGAGGAGAATTATACTACTCATGATCTTGAGTTAGGAGCTGTAGTCTTTGCTCTTAGGTTATGGAGACATTATCTGTATGGCACCAAGTGTACGGTATTCACCGATCACAAAAGCCTACAGTATATTCTCGACCAGAAGGAATTGAACATGAGGCAACGAAGATGGATAGAGTTGTTAAGTGATTATGATTGTGATATAAAATATCACCCAGGAAAAGCCAATGTTGTTGCTGATGCATTAAGTAGGAAAGATAGAGAGCCTATCAGGGTGCGTTCTCTAGTCTTAACCGTGCACAATAATTTGCCCGAGCAAATTAGAAATGCGCAAATAGAAGCTTGTAAGAAGGAGAATTTTGTTAATGAAGGGTTCCGAGGAGAAGGAGATCCTTTAGAGGTTAGAGCTGATGGAGTGAAATGCTTAAGAGGTCGTATGTGGATACCTAAGTTTGGAGGATTAAGAGATTTGATTATGCTAGAATCCCATAAATCTAAGTATTCCATTCATCTGGGATCTGATAAGATGTACCATGATTTGAAGAAGTTGTACTGGTGGCCGAATATGAAAGCTGACATAGATATGTATGTTCTTCAATGCTTGACTTGTGCTAGAGTTAAAGCTGAACATCAAAAACCATCAGGACTACTTCAACAGCCAAAGATTCCTGAATGGAAGTGGGAGCGAATTACGATGGACTTTATCACCAAGCTTCCTAGAACATCATCTGGAAACAATTCGATTTGGGTTATTGTCGATAGACTGACCAAATCAGCACACTTCATTCCGGTTAAGGAGCAGTTCTCACTGGAGAAGCTAACTCGAATATACCTTGATAATGTTGTATGCAAGCATGGAGTGCCTGTATCGATCATTTCAGATCGAGATCCTAGATTCGCATCGAATTTTTTGAAATCTCTCCAAAGATCTTTGGGAACGAATCTCGACATGAGCACCGCTTATCACCCCCAGACTGATGGGCAGAGTGAAAGGAAGATACAAACACTTGAAGATATGTTGAGAGCTTGTGTGTTAGACGTTGGTAAGAATTGGGATAAACAATTGTCGTTAGCAGAGTTTTCGTATAACAATAGTTACCATTCTAGTATTAAGGCTGCACCGTTTGAAGCTTTGTATGGTAGGAAGTGTAGATCTCCTGTATGTTGGAGTGAAGTTGGGGATACCCAGCTCACGGGACCGGAATTGATCCGGGAGACTACGGAGATGATAGTTCAGATTAAGAATAGGTTGTTGACTGCCTGAAGTAGACAGAAAAGTTACGCGGATGTGCGGCGGAAGCCAATGGAGTTTGAAGTGGGTAACCGAGTAATGTTGAAAGTATCGCCATGGAAAGGCGTTATCAGATTTGGAAAACGAGGAAAATTGAATCCCCGTTATATTGGACCCTTTAAGATTTTATCTAGAGTAGGTCCGGTGGCTTATAAACTAGAGTTACCCCCAGAACTTCATGGTGTTCACAACACATTCCATGTATCTAATCTGAAGAAATGTCTAGTAGTGAGTGATGAGAAAATTCCGTTAGGTAAGGTTCGAATAGATGGGAAGTTGCATTTTATCGAAGAGCCCGTAGAAGTTATGGACCGTGAGGTAAAGCAACTGAAACAAAGTCGGATACCTATTGTCAAGATCCGATGGAATTCAAAGCATGGACCAGAGTATACTTGGGAACGAGAGGATGAATGTGGAAGAAATATCCGCACCTCTTCGATTTCAATAAGAAACGGACATCCAAATGAAATGGATCACGAGGACGTTGATCCCTTTTAGGAGGAAAAGCTGTGACAAATCTAACATTTTCAGGTAGTGAAATATTTTCTCGTATAATATTTTGAAACTTATTTTTGTGTTGGTTGACGAACTCACAATTTACGGATTTAAATTTGGGCTTACGTGCATAATTTGGCGTCTTTTACGACTAAACCGGAAACCTTAGGATTACGTATTTACGTTTTTGAACTCCGTTTTGGATGAGACAATTTTTATTGGATTCGTTTTGTGACGGTGATTCATAATTTATAAAAACGTTTTTCGTAAAACGACCCGAGGGCACGCAAATCGAGAAAACTAGAATCGAGAAATACCCGTAAACTAGTGAGATGGGACAAAACACTTTGTCCCACCCCACTAGCAATATGGGACGGCAACTTGACACCACCACACATATGTGGCATCAAGTCTTAGCTAGCTTACAACATGTGTAAGCATATGCTTACACATTAAGCTAACCTTTCTCCACTAACACAAAACTAGCAAGTTGTTTCATTATACCATCATTCTTACATGCAATCCACTCTAAAATCCTCTCAACTCTCCCTCTCTTGCTGTCCCAAATAAGCCAACAAACACCATCATTGATCTTTTCTAGCCATAAACCACATGTTTACTAGTCTTATTAAGGTGTTCTCTTGAAGCCTTGATCATTTGGTGGCCATATTAACATCTTTGGAGGTGATTTGCTTGTGTCTTAGGGCTGATTTTCCAACCTATGTTCTTGATATTTGATGGTCTTGGAGATACTTGTTGTGTTCATCAAGTTCTTGCCTTCCTAAAACAAGAAATCCACTTGGATTGGTAAAGAAGATCATCCTCTACATTTTTCTCTTATTATTTTGTAAAGAACAAATGTATTTTCTTTCATTTTGTATATGTATATGATGTATATATGATGATAAAAGTATTGTGTGGGGATCAAGTGCTGCTAAATATGCTTAAAAATGATGATAACTATAAGAAATGAAGCTAAAATCTTGACTAATTAGTTGGCTGTATAAAAACAGTAGATAACTAAAAGATGAACTGATAAAATTGCATGGTTTGATCCATTTACAGTAAGTAGATGATGTTATACACATGTGAGAGTTGGCCATGCAATGGAATCAAAATAATGAGTGAGATATGATCAAAACAAGTTAGGTGGTGTAATCTGAATAAGCAGTTTTGTATGGACTATTAAGGCAACTTAGACTCAAAATGGGCAGTAGCTATAACTAAGTTATATGTAGCACATATTATGAAGAATTTGTCATCCAAAAATGAGCTTCTAAGTCATTGTAGAACTCTAGATATGATAAAAATGGTGAATATGAAGTTAAAAATCAGATTTTGGAAATAATGTTTATTATTATTATATAAGCACTCACATTATAATTTATAAAATGTAAAAATATAAACCCACTAACTTATAGAACTTATTTATATAAATGTATAAAAGGTTAATTAAATGGGTAAATTAGATAAATGGTGGTAAAAATAATATTTATAAGTAATAAAAACTATAAACTCGATTTTTACGACTTTTTCGGCTATCGCCGAAAAATTAACGCTTTTCGCCAAATAAAACTTAGACGACCAAACCCGTCTAATGTAAAGTTTATAAAAGTTATATACTGATGTATAAGTAACTAAGACAAGTAAAAACCGATAAAACCCGAACTATAAGAATTACGGACATTTACGAGCTAACTAAACCTATTGAACTAATAATTAGACTTAATAAGATAAATACTTGTAAAAAGAGCTTATTGGGCTTAACCCATTTGGACCCAACATGAAAAATATATATACTGATCATATAGGTATAAAATGGGTAAAAACAAGTTAAAGAACTTATAAAAGGCTTAATGGACTTAAATAGGTAAAATCGGTAAAACTAGTGAACTAGTAAGACGTTACCAAGACGTAAACACTAAAATGAGTAAACAAGGATGTATAAACCCACTTGATCATCATCATATGTACAAAATCATCATATGTATATTGTTATTTTGATAAAAGTCATTGGACCGAGTCTAAGACCGATTATTATTTATATAGGTTTCCGTGACCGAAGCACGCCCGTAGCCGATAATCCGCCTTTCATTAACAACGTGAGTTCATAGCCTCGCACTCTTTTAAATGTTTTATAAAATGATTTGTAAACCCGCGAGGGAGATAACATGCTAGATTTTTATAAAAATAGAACACAAGTAGTCCCGATTGTATGCTTAATGATATGGACCCGAATGATGCTATGACCCTATATTCGAGACTAAAAGGATTATTAGTAGTTAGGTTATGTCACTTAAAGTCCCATTAGCATGAATTGTGAACTACAAGGATTTGGTAGACGCTTATGCATATAATAGTACTATTTGGGGACGATCACCCCAGTTCGCGCCTTGACGGTTGATCCCCGTCGTGCCACATTGATTGGTAAGCGAATTTATGTATGAGAAGATTCCATAGCGTGATTTTTGTGACGACACGCTAACTTAGATGGGCAAATTGTTTGTCGGGTTCGCGGCCCGCTGTTTTCACAGTAAGGTAACAATGTCATGCGGCTAATAATAATCCTATAATCTATTCAATCTATATAATCTAAATAAACGATATGATACGACGCAATTAACGATGAATATATTACCTATCATGGTAATATAGAGACTGCGGTCTCATGGACGGTTTCAGATGTATGCTTGATTTATATATTGCCTGACTAGCAATATGTGGACTTACTTCCGATATTATACTTGTGTTCTGATTTTAAATGAATATAAATGATTGTTTTATATAACGGTTTTCATTAAACTCTATGAATTCACTCGGCATTCGCTGATATGATTTTTGCATGTTTTCTATCTCAGGTGCTTGAAGGTAATCCGGATGGAGATCGTCTCTGATGGCCCACACTTAATATTAAAAATGTTCATTCGATCTATGTTTTGTAAACTAAATGACCTGTATAATTTGAGACCTGTTGTACACTTTAAAACTTTTTATCGAATGAATGTATGTTAAACCTTGTACAACCATTTTTATGTGTTGTCTATGATTGGAGTTATTGTGCTATCCCGTAACACTCTAAAAGACCCTTCCGCTGTACCGATACGAAAAATGAGAGTGTTACAATATATTCATCATATACATATACAACAAGAATGAAAATACATTTGTTCTTTACAAAAAGAACAAGAGAAAATGGAAAGGATGATCGTCTTTACCAACCAAGAGTATATCTTGTTTTTGGAAGACAAGAACTTGATGAACACCAAATGTATCTCCAAGATCATCAAACACCAAGAAAGTATGTTGGGAAATCAGCCCTAGGACACAAGCAAATCACCTTATTTGTTGTTAAAATGGCCACCAAGTGATCAAGGCTTCAAGGTAACTCCATGATATAGCTAGATAACAAGTATTTTGTGGCTAGAAAAGATCAAAAAGGGGTGTTTGTTCTTGAATATGGGACGGCAATGGCGATGTGGTTGAGAGAGTTTTTAGTTGATTTGCATGAGTGAAATGGTGGAATGTGTGAAGGTTGATGGTTTTAGTTAGTTTGGTGGGTAAAACTAGCTTAAGTGTTAAGCTTAAGCTTACACTTGTAAGCTACTAGTTTACATGATGCCACATCTTTGATGTGGTGTCATGTTTGGGCCGTCCCATGTGTAGTGGGGTGGGATAAATTAATTTGACCCACCTCACTAATTTACGGGTATTCCTTGATTCTAGTTTCCTCGATTTGCGTGCCCTCGGGTCATTTCACGAAAAACGTTTTTATAAATTATGAATCAACGGCACAAAACGAATCCAATAAAAATTGTCTCATCAAAAACGGAGTTCAAAAACGTAAATACGTAATCCTAAGGTTTCTGGTTTAATCGTAAAGGACGCTAAATTATGCACGTAAGCCCAAATTTAAATCCGTAAATTGTGAGTTCATCAACCAACACAAAAATAAGTTTCAAGTATATTACGAGAAAATAATTGTAACACCCCATTTTGGAAAAGGAAATATCACAGTAATTATGGCGTGTCATCAAATCATACAAGGTAAAATGTCTAAACATTACTTGACCATATAAAGGAAAATACCGGAATCAAACATCGGTAGTCCAAAAGTAAAGCTCATCACACACAAACATAGTATAGTAAAGGAAAAGGACTAAACAATGTCCAAAGCATAAGTATCATAAAGAAAGGAAATGCATAATGTAAAGAAGGCTAGACAGCTTCCAGTCCATATGCACGTACTCTTAGTGTCTACGAGCGTCCCTAAGTACCTGCCGTTTTGGGAACATAGAAAAGGAAAACGGCTGAGCAATACGCTCAGTGCACGGATGTACAATAAAGCATGAATAGGATAAGCATATAACATAATAACAGCGGAAGAAACTATGTCCCGAGTAACCTGGTTATGTCTTAATAAAACTGGTTTATAGTTTGAAAGTCTTATGTTTATCTTATAAAAACTGTTTGTCATATTTTACCATTAGCCAATATAGGTCATGAAATCCACCGTGCATGAATAATTGGAGGGGTGACCTCATCATGCAAATTAGAGGGGCTGCCTCTAATTTAATATACTGGTTTTATGAGTAGGAGGGATCAGCTCCTTGTGAAGGATGCAAGGCACACACCACATTCACCATGTAATCCTGAATAAAAACGTGTAACTAGGATGCACCCATACGCCCCACATGATAAATATAAATAAATGGCCAAAAGCTGAAGGGACGCCACGAGCAATCACTCCGCCGTGGTGAAGTCATAACATCAGTGCCTCTAATGTTATGGTTATGGTACCTCCATAACTAGGTGAAACTGGTCATGCATGTATATGGCTATAGGTAATCATATTTAAACATAAGAAATCAAACACGTAACTTATACTACGGGAAAACAGTTGGCTGCATACGGGGAATCCTAATAAGGAAAGAATGTCCATACTGAAAGGACGGGAATCCGTACCTTATGTCCAGTGAACGAGAACGATGAACTGCGAGAATCCTACTTCCGAAACACTAGTGCTACATAAATACGTACATGAAATAAGTATCTGGTTACTAATTACATAGCTGGTTTTACGTCATGTCTTAGCTTATTTTATATGTTCTTATTATTTTTTACTGTTTAACGCCTTAAACTGTGTTAAATCTTATATTCTGCTTAATCTGATTAAGTATTTCAGGTATTTCATGTGTTATTATACTTACTGTGTAATTATAAGTAACTTCCAAAAATAGCAGGTTTCCTAAAATAGAAAGTTTCCAAAAATAGAAAGTTTCCAAAAATAGAAAGTTTCCAAAAATAGAAAGTTTCCAAAAAATAGAAAGTTACCAAAAATAGAAAGTTTCCAAAAATAGAAAGTTTCCAAAAATAGAAAGTTTCCAAAATAGATTTACTGCTTAAAATAGATAAGTTTCTAAAAATAGAAAGTTTCCATAAATAGATTAGCTGCCTTAATTAAATAAGTTTCCATAAATAGATTAGCTGCCTTAAATAAATAAGTTTCTAAAAATAGCTGGTTTCCATAAATAAATTAGCTGCCTTATTTAATTAAGTTTCTAAAAATAGAAAGTTTCCATAATTAGAAATAAGCTGGTTAAATAAGCTAAGTAAATAAACCTAAGTGTTTTCATGATTATTTCCTAAGTCATATGATATATTGTATAGTTTAATAATTATTTCATGTAATTTAATTAAACTATAGGTTATAATATTTAATTAAAGTATAACATGTTTTTAATTAAATATACTAAATACTTAGGTTAAAATATGTATTATTAAATATTAATAATATAACCTAAGTCATGTTAATTAATTAATTATATCCATGGTTTTTAAAATAATTAATTAATTATAAGTCTTAATAATATAAATACTTAGGTTAAAATAATTTCGTGATTATTAATAATTAATTAACCTAAGTCATGTTATTAAATTAATTACATCTTTTATTAATTTAATTTTAACATAAGTTCATAACATAAAAAAAACTAACATAACCATGAACCGGATCTAAGCTTAAAAACATGAACCAGACATGAATCGACACCGTACCCCGAACCACATCGGGGTAGCCCTTGCTGCCGTGGGACCCACACGCACCAACCAAGACCATAAGGTCTTGGTGGTGTCGGCAAAGCAAACCGAAACCCCTTTGGGGTCGGTTGCAGCCTGCGGCCCAGAACAAAACACCCCTTAATCGACCCTTTGATTTAATTAATCATCAAAACATGTTAGATCTATGTTTAATTAATGTGTTTTTATAAAAACATCACGTTTTCATAATTAATAAAAAGATTAAATTAAAAGAAAAGGTTTAAAAAGGTTTTACCGTATTCGTGGATCAAGAGGGTGAAGAACAAACACGAACAAACAAAAAATCTTCAAGATCCAAGATCAATGAATCACCTTGTATGGTGATGTGTAGGTGGCGGCACAAAGAAGAGGAGAAGTGAGGGTTTTAGGTTTTTCTTGAAATCTTCTGTAAAGTAATTTTTGAGTAGTAAAAATTAATTAACCCTCCTTTTAGTAAAATTGGTAATGGGCTTGGCCCATTACCCTTGTTTTAGCCGCGGGTAGGGACCCCCCCCCATGGGGTTCCCGTACCTCTTTTCGTGTCTTGTTATTTAGTTAGTCGTTTGTGTTTAATTATGTTCGTGTTTTAAATGTTCTCGTCACGTAAATACCATAATCTAATATATTTAATTACGCTCGTATTAAATATATATACGCAATTAATAATAGCTCGTGTTTTAATTACGCTCGTGATTTCGTGATCGCATGTTCGTGATTACTTATTGCTAAATAATTATTACGTGATCATTCATATAAAATACTTATCGTGTTCTAACACGTACGTAATACGTAAACTCCTAACACGTAATCGTAATCATGTTATATTAGGAAAGTTTTTAACTAGTACGTACGATCCTAAGGGTACTATGTATGGTAAAAGCATGCGGGTTTTACAACTCTTCCCCCCTAAAAAGAATAATTCGTCCCCGAATTATAGATAAAGTAAACTGGAAAAGAAGAACATACCCGAATTCAAAATATGAAATGAGGGTAAGAAGCCCGGATAGACTCCTCCGTTTCCCAAGTGGCTTCCCGCTCGGTATGATCCCTCCATAGAATTTTGACGAATGGAATCGTCTTCTTTCTCATGACTCGTTCTTGTCTGTCAAGAACTCGTTCGGGTTCTTCTATAAAAGTGAGATCTTCACGTATC
Source organism: Glebionis coronaria (assembly GCA_025667525.1). Lineage (NCBI taxonomy): Eukaryota > Viridiplantae > Streptophyta > Magnoliopsida > Asterales > Asteraceae > Glebionis > Glebionis coronaria. The sequence continues at coordinate 467,567,945 of CM046874.1, read as the reverse complement.
TGTTCCAGTGGATACTGAACCATGTGAAGGGGATGATATTGGTACCCTCTGAGTAAGGACACATGAAACACATTTTGCACATGCGAAAGCTGCGGAGGTAACGCCAATCGGTAAGATACTTCACCGACTCGTTCAATGATATCAAACGGTCCGATAAAACGAGGACTGAGCTTCCGTTTAATCCTGAAGCGTCTAACACCACGTGCCAGCGAAACCTTAAGGAAGACGTGATCTCCTGCGTTAAAGTGTAAATCCCTACGATGCTTATCGGCGTAACTCTTTTGACGTGACCGTGCCTCCTGAATTTTCTGCCTAGCTACTGCGATCTTCTCATTTGTCATCTCTATGATTTCTGGTCCTTCGAGTGTTCACTCGCCAACCTGATCCCAGCAGATTGGGGCGCGACACTTTCTGCCATACAACATCTCAAATGGAGCACACTTGATGCTTGCGTGCCAACTGTTGTTGTATGCAAATTCCACCAAACAAATGTATTCGTCCCAATCACCCATCCATTCCAACGCACAAGACCTCAACATATCCTCCAATGTCTGAATGGTTCGCTCTGACTGTCCGTCCGTTTGAGGATGAAAAGCCGTGCTAAGCTTAAGTTGTGTACCCCAAGCTTTCTGCAGACTTTTCCAAAAGCGCGAAGTGAATCGAGGATCTATGTCTGAGACGATGCTGGATGGTGCACCGTGGAGTCTCATGATCTCTCGTCTATACGTATCTGCGAGTTTACTTACCGGATCTTCCTTGCAGATCGGTAAGAAATGAGCTGATTTGGTAAGTCGATCAACGATAACCAAATTGCATCGTGCTTCCTTTTGGTAGGTGGAACACCGGTAACAAAATCCATGGTGATTTTGTCCCATTTCCACTCTGGAATGTCTAACGGTTGAAGGAGACAGCCAGATCGCTGATGCTCGATCTTAACCTGCTGGCAGGTAAGACATTTGGAGACGTAAGTGGCCACATCCTGTTTCATACCACTCCACCAAAAGTACCGCTTGATGTCATGGTACATTTTAGTTGAACCAGGATGTATCGAGTATGGGGAGCTATGATCTTCAGCTAACAAAGCTTCCCGAAGTTCTTGGTCATCAGGAACACAAAGTCTTGTGCCCTGCCATACGATACCATCTGCATCTACTCTGAATTATGTCTGTGATAGGTGTGAAAACACCCATCCTTTTTACCACTTAATTACAATAATAACCGAGCCAAAACGTGTATTTTATGTCATTTATGTCAGAATTATGCGTGGTTTGTGTTTTTGTTATGATTTAGGACGAAAAGGTGAAAAGTGGAGAAAACACGGCATTCACGGGCTTTTATCAAAGAAAAAGACGAAAGATGAAGTCGAAAGATCAAGAGTGGAAAAAGAACGGAAGTCTAAGACCAATTCTGAAGATTTATCGAAGAAAAAGTCTAAAGACGAAAGTTCACCAAAAGCCGAAGAACTCAAGTCTAATTTATCGAAGAATTACAAGACGAGTTCAAAGAAATCCCGAGACAAAGTCATTAAGTCCAAGATTAACAAAAGATTAAGAAGAAAAGGACTTAAGTGTGCAATTAAGGAAAAGAGGAAAGAGGGAGGAAGCTTCCTAAGCTCCTCCCTAATCACCCCTATATATAGATTAGGCTAGCTTCATTTTCATGTTGTTGGGTGGCTTGACAAACCACCCCTTCCACCTTTTTCATTCCTTGTTATTTTTATTATATTTGCACCTTTAATTTCTTTCCTTTAATTCAAGTAAGTGTTTTTAATTTTGTTATCTTAAGTCTTCTTTACCTTTGATCAAGCTTTTAATCTTTCATCTCTTTCTAGCTTTCTTTGATCCTAGTTTACTTTTGGTGCGAATTACTTATGATCTATGTTATTCATTAATGTTTCGTGCTTAAAAAGTTAATCTTTTTATGTTTTGACTTTAAAGTTTGTTAATTTTAAGTTTGGAAAAGTTGTTATTTGTGCTTATTGGTTCCGTTTCAGTATTAATTCGTTCTAGTTTTAGTGTGAGCTTATTACCATAGCTTATTGCTTTAGCTTATTTCGGATCCCTTATAAATCGGAAAGGGAAAACCCCTTTCCGATCACTCTTTCCGACAAAGCACCCCTTTTTCCGATCAGATAGACCGGAAAAGGGTTTGCTCATTCCGATTAGTGCCTCGTTATTCTGATTAGCTCCTAGTTGGCATATTCCGATTGGACCCTTTGCCAAGTATTCCGATCAGGACCTTTTAGCTTATTCCGATTACATGCATTTTTCAGTATTCCGATTTTCTCCCCCTCATTCCGATCACTTGATCGGAATAGGGCTTTATATTATTCCGATTTGGAGATTTTAGGACATTCCGATTTAGCCAGTTTTCAAGTTATTCCGATCATGCTTTTTACTCATTCCGATTACAACATTCCGATCGGAATACATTCCGATCGGATCCTTATGGATTCCGATCAGGTGTATTTCGATGGATAGTTTTGTTTTGTTTTAGTGTTAAGCTTTTTTGTTTTTCCGCCACTTTACTCGTTTTGTTTTTAGTCTATTTTAATTACGACTTGCATTTTTATTTAATTGTCAATTTACTTTTTGTTAAGCTTTAATTTTACGTTATTTAAATTCTCGTCATTTACTTTTAACGTTTTAAATATTGCACCGTTTTACGTTTCAACTAGTTTTAGTTTCAATTACTCGTCATTTATTTTTAAGTCTTGCACATTTATTTTATCAAAACCAAAAATTATTGTTTTCACCAAGAACAACTGAGTCGCACAATTAACCAGAGATCAATTCGAGAAGATACCGAGAAAACGAACTTTCAACTAGTAAAATCTAAGTATTAAAATGGCGCCGCTGCCGGCTCTTTTCGTAAAGATTAACGGTTTTCGGTGAGAGACGCGTTGCTTTTTGGGACCCGTTCACTTGTGAACGTTATTTTTCGTGTCCAAAAATTTTCAAAAATCCAAAAACATTTGAAAAATATTTAAAAGCATTTCTTTTTCAAAGTTTTGCACCAAAAATATTCTTCTTGCTTATCTATCTTTCTTTATGGATTTTTATGTCCATTGCGTCCGGTGTGGGAAACAATTATCTGGGAACGACTCTTGTTAATGGTGTACATGTGAGCGGTGCAGAAACGATATCGACAATACACAATTCCTATTCGGATTTTGTCCTTTGTGTAACTCGACTAATTCGTCCTTTTTGAACCCACCTCCTCCTGTTCCCCCGTGCATCTATTGTGGAAGCGATTCTCATTGGCATGTTTCGTGCCCGGTTCAATACCCGTATGGACACGGGCAAGAACCGGGGTACAATTATGAAAATGATAATAGCTATCCACAAGAGGCACCCAGTTTCTCTCCATACCCATGGTGCTATATTTGTGGGGGCCCTCACGATGCTTCTTTTTGTGATCCGTCGCAAATCTTTGAGAAAGTACCGTGCTATCATCCTAGTGTCTATAATTTTGAGCCCCCACATCACACCCTCAATCATCAATCCTCTCAGCAAATTAGTCTTGATCAACAACTCACTTCTTTGAATGGCATTATAGAAAGTATAGCTCAACTTCGAGCTGACTTGCATCCGGAAAAGCAACCTTTGCTTGATGTGGACGAAACCTTGAAAACCACCGACACCTTTTTGAGCCAATTTAGTCGTTTTCCCTTCTTTTCTACACCAAAATGTTTAATTACAGCTTGGGATAGAATTGGTGAAATTGAACATACTCGGGGCGATGAACAACAAAAGTTGCTGCATGAGCTTCTTAAAGATGTGGAGGTTATCAAGGAAGAGTTAGCCGACTACGTCACTCCTAACTGGACTCGTCCCATCTATTATGATGATGACGACGACGATGATGTCTACACTTTCAACCAATCTTCTGAAGTTGCTGCTCCTACTGTCGATGTTCCTACTGCATCTAAGGATCTAGATTCATTGAATGAGCTTAGTGATATTGGTCTCGACAAGGTATTGGATGATGAGGTTTGTGACTTACCTGCTATGGAGCCTGAGGACGACGTTGCTCTTACGGAAGAGGTCGATCCTAGTGATGACGATTCTTCTCTCTGCTATGAGACTTTCACTTTTGAAATTTCTCAATCTCCACCGGGAGATGCAGACGATGACGATTTATTCTCTCCGGTTTACGAGAAGTTCACCGATGAACATGATCTTGTGGATAAGGTGGAAGACGTGCTTCTTCACGATAGATTACGGAAAGTTCATCTTCTTATTGCTCAAATCGAAGAGCTGACTTCTCCTTCTCTTTCCAAGTCTTTACCTCCATCTATTCCTCCCGTTGAAGATAATGACCCATTGCTGGAAGAAATCTATATCCACTCCATCCCTCCAGGTATTGATGATTCTGACACAGAGGGGGACATTATTTTTGATAATTTGCTGCAGGAAGATATTGTCCCAAGTCTCCCTCCCGAGCACCTTTCATCCTCCCCTTTAGCCACTATCACGGAGGATGAGTGCTTTGACCCGGGAGGTGAGATTGATTATGATATCATTGATAACATTACGGCTTTGCCGATTGCTCAGCATCCATTGTTTTTGGGGGAGGACAATGTGCTTACTATACCCAACCCACCTCCCATGGATCTTGATTTCACATACTTTTCGTATGTCGAAAGGGTCTTTCTCCCATTCAAGACTTATCCCCCCGCCTCTCCTTTGTTGATGTCAACCGGGAACGAGGACAAGGTCTTTGATCCCGGTATCACATTCGAGGCTTCCCCATGGACTATTTAATTCGGGGACGAGTCAGGCTCGTGAATCGGTTAATATAAACAAGCGCTTTTTGGGAGGCAACCCAATTATCTATCTATTTTCACCATAAGTGTAGGGGGGAGCCCCGTTGGTGTTTCTTGTTTTCTTTCTTATCATGTGCAGGGATTAGAGCTTCAAAGACACACTCTTGATGGCTTTTGACGAACCGTGATTCCGTGTTCCCTTCTTCCCGGTTCTATCCTAAACTCTTTTGATTCACTATTTTATATTTTCCAATATTAAAATAGGAATCTCTTTAGTTGTCCTTTCCTTAGCAAGATTTAAACAAAGTGCATGATGTCCCAAGTGTAGGGGAGTTTACTCCCACATGCTTAAACATTGAGGACAATGTTTATGTTAAGTGTAGGGGGACTTCTATCGAAGTTAAGTGGCTTTTTCCTTGTATCTGTCCTCATTTTAACCGGAAAATTTGATTTTTTGACATTTTTCAAAATTTTTAATCTATTTTGGCCTAGTTGTATAGTTGTTCTTTACCTTTGTGTAGTTATTTTCCTTCCTTACTAGAATAAATTTTAAATAAGTGGTTTTAATTTTCAAACGTTGTGAATCTTTTGACTCAACCCGAGTTTACTTATCTAAGTTTACTCTAGCTAGTATCATTAACGTGTTTAAGTCAAGTTTTGCTAGGCTTTTATATAGGGAGCTATAAAACGCGAAAGTCTTAACTCTCACGGGTTAAGAACAAGAACTTTTCGCAAGTTCCTATAATTGACCCTAGAGAGTTGTTTATCAAGGGAACTTTAAAATGCGATTTCTAAACTTGAAAAAAAAAGTCTAAGAATTTGCAAGATCCTATAGGCGACTCGAAAACCCAAAACTTTGATTTAATAGGCTAAGTATCCACGAGTCTCATTACTTGAGATTTTAAACTGTGGAGAACGAGAGATGATAGAGCCAATTATAAGTTCGGTATTTTTCGTGAATTTATGTGAGTTAATTATAAGCCTATTCTCCCTTCGCTTGTTAATAAATTTATCTGCAATAAATAAGGTTGTACGATTTAAAAGGTTACTTTGCTTCTAGCCCAAGATCGTTTAAAAGTTTCTCGGTATTGATTAGAGTTCATAGCCAAGGCATAACTTATTGAAGCGGGATGCGAAGATTGGCGAGTCCGAAAAGGACCTAACAAGGCATGAGGGCTACATTTTGTTGCTAAAGATCCAAAAGTGATGTGAATAATCATTTATCGAAAATCAATATGAAGGATCGAGACACACGACGAAAAGCAAAAACTCCCCAAAAGATCATGGAGAAGTCTATCCAAAAAGGCCCTAACAAGGTATGAGGATAAATAGATCCAAGTCCTAAAAGGAGGCGGATCGTTGTATATCAACATCCAAAATAAAGATTGGAGAAAAATGAAGAAGTCGTGGTCCAAAGATGAAGAATCTCTCAAAACTTCAAGTGAAGAGATTCCTATTATGAAGAGAAGGCCATTATTACATGAACGTCTCTCAAGATTTGAAGTATGAAGTCGCTGTCAAATATCGGTCCGAGAAAGGTCTCAAATTGCGAAGCGAGTTATGTCAAGATATGAACTTTATGAGGTCCCGAGAAGCAGTTTTAAAAGATTTTGTCCTTTAGCTAACTTTTGATTAAATCGTTCACTTTATTTTCGGACTAAATAACTATCGAAATAAGTCAAAAATGCATCCTCGTGATCATTCAAGAAAACAATAAAATATAAGAGATACCCCTAGGAATAAGGGAGTCTAAGTGAATAATTGGCCCACATGAGTTCGTGTTAGTTTACTAACTTATAATAACAATGATCTCGTTTTTAAGCTTTGTTTGGAGAAAGTGAAAACTTAAGGATGATGATCATTCATGACATTTCCAAAACCCAAGGTATGCTTTTGATTTCTTTACTTTCAATGTTTATAGTTTTCTATCTCTTTAATAAAGGCCAAGGTGGATTGATTTTGATGAAAAATGTAAACATGCTTTTTAACTAATGCATTGCATGAGGACATTGCAATGGTTAAGTGTAGGGGATTTGATAGGTGTGAAAACACCCATCCTTTTTACCACTTAATTACAATAATAACCGAGCCAAAACATGTATTTTATGTCATTTATGTCGGAATTATGCGTGGTTTGTGTTTTTGTTGTGATTTAGGACGAAAAGGTGGAAAGTGGAGAAAACACCGCAATTCACGGGCTTTTATCGAAGAAAAAGACGAAAGATGAAGTCGAAAGATCAAGAGTGGAAAAAGAACGGAAGTCCAAGACCAATTCTGAAGATTTATCGAAGAAAAAGTCTAAAGACGAAAGTTCACCAAAAGCCGAAGAACTCAAGTCTAATTTATCAAAGAATTACAAGACGAGTTCAAAGAAATCCCGAGACAAAGTCATTAAGTCCAAGATTAACAAAAAATTAAGAAGAAAAGGACTTAAGTGTGCAATTAAGGAAAAGAGGAAAGAGGGAGGAAGCTTCCTAAGCTCCTCCTTAATCACCCCTATATATAGATTAGGCTAGCTTCATTTTCATGTTGTTGGGTGGCTTGACAAACCACCCCTTCCACCATTTTCATTCCTTGTTTTTTTATTGTATTTGCACCTTTAATTTCTTTCCTTTAATTCAAGTAAGTGTTTTTAATTTTGTTATCTTAAATCTTCTTTACCTTTGATCAAGCTTTTAATCTTTCATCTCTTTCTACCTTTCTTTGATCCTAGTTTACTTTTGGTGCGAATTACTTATGATCCGTGTTATTCATTAATGTTTCGTGCTTAAAAAGTTAATCTTTTTATGTTTTGATTTTAAAGTTTGTTTATTTTAAGTTTGGAAAAGTTGTTATTTGTGCTTATTGGTTCCGTTTCAGTATTAATTCGTTCTTGTTTTAGTGTGAGCTTATTACCATAGCTTATTGCTTTAGCTTAATTCGGATCCCTTATAAATCGGAAAGGGAAAACCCCTTTCTGATCACTCTTTCCGACCAAGCACCCCTTTTTCCGATCACATAGATCGGAAAAGGGTTTTGCTCATTCCGATTAGTGCCTCGTTATTCCGATTAGCTCCTAGTTGGCATATTCCGATTGGACCCTTTGCCAAGTATTCTGATCAGGTCCTTTTAGTTTATTCCGATTACATGCATTTTTCAGTATTCCGATTTGCTCCCCCTCATTCCGATCACTTGATCGGAATAGGGCTTTATATTATTCCGATTTGGAGATTTTAGGACATTCCGATTTAGCCAGCTTTCAAGTTATTCCGATCATGCTTTTTACTCATTCCGATTACAACATTCCGATCGGAATACATTCCGATCGGATCCTTATGGATTCCGATCAGGTGTATTCCGATGGATTGTTTTGTTTTGTTTTAGTGTTAAGCTTGTTTGTTTTTCCGCCACTTTACTCGTTTTGTTTTTAGTCTATTTTAATTATGACTTGCATTTTTATTTAATTGTCAATTTACTTTTCGTTAAGCTTTAATTTTACGTTATTTAAATTCTCGTCATTTACTTTTAACGTTTTAAATATTGCACCGTTTTACGTTTCAACTAGTTTTAGTTTCAATTACTCGTCATTTATTTTTAAGTCTTGCACATTTATTTTATCAAAACCAAAAATATTGTTTTCACCAATAACAACTGAGTCGCACAATTAACCAGAGATCAATTCGAGAAGATACCGAGAAAACGAACTTTCAACTAGTAAAATCTAAGTATTAGTCTGCTTCTCCAAATTCTGTACTATCGCCCATATTTCTCCGTCATCCTTCTGAGCTTCCTTGATCTTAGAGAGTAACTCGGGTTTTACTCTAAGATTCGCCCAGTAATCGTGCTGTCCACGTACCATGATCTCGATGTCTAGTCGCTCCAAGTCTCTTATGATTTCCTCTTCGATTCTAATGTTGTTGATCATTCCGGACTTCCTGCTAAGGGCATCTGCTACTACATTTGACTTTCCGGGATGATACTTTAGATTAATGTCATAATCCTTCAACAGCTCTAACCATCTCCTCTGCCTCATGTTCAATTCACGCTGAGTGAAGATATACTTCAAACTCTTGTGGTCCGTGAAAATGTCACATGATTCTCCATATAAGTAGTGTCTCCACATCTTCAATGCAAACACGACTGCAGCAAGTTCCAGATCGTGCGTGGGGTAATTCTCTTCATAAGGCTTAAGCTGCCGTGAAGCGTACGCGATCACTTTCCGATGTTGCATGAGAACACAGCCAAGTCCCTTCCCCGATGCATCGCTGTAAATTTGAAATCCACCCGTACCAGATGGTAGAGTAAGAATAGGTGCAGATACTAGCTTCTGCTTCAGGTCTTTAAAGCTCTTCTCACGATCTTTAGTCCAGACGGATTTCTCCCTTTTCGCATTAGTTTGGTCAATGGTAGTGCTAGGCGGGAAAAGTTCTCCACGAACCTACGGTAATAGCCAGCTAAGCCTAAGAAACTGCGGACTTCCGTCGCCGATGTCGGCCTCGGCCACTTAGTAATGGCCTCAACCTTCGCTGGATCCATAGTGATTCCTTCTGCTGATACAATGTGACCTAAGAATGCCACCTTGTCTAACCAAAACTCACACTTGGAGAATTTAGCATACAGCTGCTTCTGGCGAAGAATCTGTAGTACTGTACGAAGATGGTCTTCGTGTTCCTCCTTGGACTTTGAGAAAATCAGGATGTCATCGATGAAAACAATGACGAATTTGTCCAGAAATTCATGGAAGATTCTGTTCATCAGATCCATGAACACTGCTGGAGCATTAGTCAGGCCAAATGGCATAACTACAAACTCGTAGTGGCCATAACGGGTACGAAAAGCAGTCTTAGCAATGTCCTGCTCCTTGACCCGTAGCTGGTGATAGCCTGACCTAAGATCGGTCTTGGAGAAGTTTTTGGCCCCTTGGAGTTGGTCAAACAGATCGTCGATGCGTGGCTGTGGATACCTATTCCGAATGGTAATCTTGTTGAGCTCATGATAGTCTATGCAAAGACGCATACTGCCGTCCTTCTTCTTAACAAACAAGACCGGTGCGCCCCATGGAGATGCGCTCGGTCGAATGAAACCTTGTTCAAGAAGTTCTTGCAGTTGATCCTTCAGCTCCTTCAGCTCTATGGGAGCCATGCGATAAGGAGCCTTGGAGATTGGTTCAGCTCCTGGAACCAGTTCGATACTTTCCACTTCCCGTGCAGGTGGTATGCCCGGAAGTTCTGCTGGAAACACGTCTTGGAATTCCGACACTATTGGTTGATCCTGAATCGATGGAGATTCAGCATCCATGTCGTGAACCGTAGCTAGATAACCCTCGCAGCCATGTGACAGTAGTGCACGCGCTTGCAGGGTGGATATGACTTGTACAGACCGTCCGGGTATGAACCCATTATGAATGTACTCTGGTGCATTGACATCATCGAAGATAACTCGATATGAATGGCAGTCTATGGTAGCATGATACTTGGATAGCCAATCCATGCCCAAGATCATGTCGAAGTCATTCATGTCCAGCGGAAGTGCGTCGACAGGTCGAACCTTATAATCAAATTCTAGGGGAAGACTCTTGTATACATGGGTGATTAATACAGAGTCCCTCAAAGGCGTGGAAATAGTAAGCCTATTTTCTAGTGGCAAGGGAGGCATCCTAATGTTCTTAGCATAGGCAGTAGAGATAACCGAGTGAGTAGCACCCGTATCGAAAAGAACACATGCAGCGCGACCATACATATACAAGATTCCAGTGATGGTACCTGTAGACTTGTTGGCCTGGTCTCGAGATGTCGTGTAAAAACGCCCGGCAGTAGGAGGCGGCTTGGTATCAGCATGTACCGATGTACCCTCCATCTCGCCCTTACGGCAATCCTTCATAATATGGCCAGGAAGACCACACTTGAAGCACGCATCAGTATTATGGCGACATGGTCCTGGGTGCCTACGGTGGCAAGTAGAGCAAAGAGGATGAGTGTATCCTCCAGTAGGTGCTCTGGCTGGCTGAGGACCTGATAAAACATTTTACATGAGACATAATATTTTGGTACAAAGGACGAAGCGGATAATCGTAAGATTGAATACCAGTGATAGCTGGACGGCTAGGCTGCGAACCTCTCTGGTTCTGGTCCCTACCGTTTCCATGGTTCCTGGTAGAAGTTTGCTAAAGTGTCAGAATATGAGCTATAACATAAAACATAAGGAATTTCGTAAGTATTAGGACCTGCTGTTGCTGGATTGCCCGGCGTTGTTACGGTAATTGTCATTACCGCCACGCCTATCCGTAGCAGAACGGTCGTTAGTCTGACCGTTTCCCTTAGGCTGATGAGGCTGCTGCTGAGTAGCCGGCTGAGACCGGTACCCAGTTTTCTGCCTGGAAGATACGGTTAAAGAGATGAATATTTGACATATGGAAAGTATACGAATTGGTCACCGCTTAAATACGAAGATTTACCTCTTGTCGGGTCTTTCAGCTTCCCCGAACTCATCCCTCTCCTGCAGCATCTCCAGTTTTCGTGTTGCATCGGCCACTTGTGCTACAGTATTGAACGTAGCACACACCAGATTGTTTGCGACCGATGTGCGAAGAGCCCATCTGAAATGATGTGCCTGCTCTTCAGGAGTACCTGCTGCCGCACCAAGGAAACCAGCCAAGCGAAGAAAGCGCTGCATAAACTCATTGCTATTCTCCCCAGCTCTCTGCCGGATCCCATGGTACTCTCTCTTGAGCTTGTCTTGCTCAGCCTTGGGAAAGAACTGCTCCATCACCCTGTCCTTGAACTGAGCCAAAGTCAAACCAGCAACCCACTCATCACCACCTTCAGATTTCATCAAAGCTAACCACGAGTTGAGTACATCGCCTTCGAACCGATAGCATGCCAACCTCGCCTTGTATGCGGGGTCACAACCCATAGCGTTGAAAATCTTCTCGATGTGAGCCAACCAGCTTTCAGCATCGCTGGGGCTATCTGTCTTCTCAAAAGCTCGAGGGCGGAGCTTGTTGAATCTTTCCAGCCATACTGCTAATGTCACTAGAGGAGGAGGAGGAGGTGGCTGATTGTGCTGCTGATTGTTGGCAGCTTGAACTTCAGCCCGGATGTCATTCCTCAGTTGAGGAAGCAAGGCTTGCATGGCAGCCTGAATTGCAGCATTGAGCTGCTCCTATTCGCGTGTCAGAACCATCTGACAGTATAACATAAAACATATGATTAAACAGTTCAAAACATAAAATATAAATATATATACATAATAAAATTTTATACTAAAAATTTCACGAGAAAAATTTTATGCAAGAAAATTTTTGTATGAATGCATGATGCGGTTTTATGAAAACTTTGTATGCTCGAGAGTGAACGCCTCTGGTCAGTTCACCCAAAACAAAAGACATATCGAGGGGACGCCTATGGGTCGGTCCCAAATCTAAAAGTTTCGATAAAACACATGCGACTAAATAGGGCCAGTCCTGTACCAACCATTACTTAGTCAAAAACCCTGTAACAATGACATGTATATGTATGCTTAAAAATGATGAATGGATGAAAACAACTGTCAGTTCTAGGAAGACCGTAGTGACTACCCACTAATCACAGGTCATATTTGAGAGCCTACAGGTCGAAGCCTTGGCTCTGATACCATAATTGTAATACCCCATTTTGGAAATGGAAATATCACAGTAATTATGGCGTGTCATCAAAGCATACAAGGTAAAATGTCTAAACATTACTTGACCATATAAAGGAAAATACCGGAATCAAACATCGGTAGTCCAAAAGTAAAGCTCATCACACACAAACATACTATAGTAAAGGAAAAGGACTAAACAATGTCCAAAGCATAAGTATCATAACGAAAGGAAATGCATAATGTAAAGAAGGCTAGACAGCTTCCAGTCTATATGCACGTACTCTTAGTGTCTATGAGCGTCCCTGAGTACCTGCCGTTTTGGGAACATAGAAAAGGAAAACGGCTGAGCAATACGCTCAGTGCACGGATGTACAATAAAGCATGAATAGGATAAGCATATAACATAATAACAGCGGAAGAAACTAAGTCCCGAGTAACCTGGTTAAGTCTTAATAAAACTGGTTTAAAGTTTGAAAGTCTTATGTTTATCTTATAAAAACTGTTTGTCATATTTTACCATTAGCCAATATAGGTCATGAAAATCCACCGTGCATGAATAATTGGAGGGGTGACCTCATCATGCAAATTAGAGGGGCTGCCTCTAATTTAATATACTGGTTTTATGGGTAGGAGGGATCAGCTCCTTGTGAAGGATGCAAGGCACACACCACATTCACCATGTAATCCTGAATAAAAACGTGTAACTAGGATGCACCCATACGCCCCACATGATAAATATAAATAAATGGCCAAAAGCTGAAGGGACGCCACGAGCAATCACTCCGCCGTGGTGAAGTCATAACATCAGTGCCTCTAATGTTATGGTTATGGTACCTCCATAACTAGGTGAAACTGGTCATGCATGTATATGGCTATAGGTAATCATATTTAAACATAAGAAATCAAACACGTAACTTATACTACGGGAAAACAGTTGGCTGCATACGGGGAATCCTAATAAGGAAAGAATGTCCATACTGAAAGGACGGGAATCCGTACCTTATGTCCAGTGAACGAGAACGATGAACTGCGAGAATCCTACTTCCGAAACACTAGTGCTACATAAATACGTACATGAAATAAGTATCTGCTTACTAATTACATAGCTGGTTTTACGTCATGTCTTAGCTTATTTTATATGTTCTTATTATGTTTTACTGTTTAACGCCTTAAACTGTGTTAAATCTTATATTCTGCTTAATCTGATTAAGTATTTCTGGTATTTCATGTGTTATTATACTTACTGTGTAATTATAAGTAACTTCCAAAAATAGCAGGTTTCCTAAAATGGAAAGTTTCCAAAATAAAAAGTTTCCAAAAATAGAAAGTTTCCAAACAATAGAAAGTTACCAAAAATAGAAAGTTTCCAAAAATAGAAAGTTTCAAAAAATAGAAAGTTTCCAAAAATAAAAAGTTTTCAAAATAGATTTACTACTTAAAATAGATAAGTTTCTAAAAATAGAAAGTTTCCATAGATAGATTAGCTGCCTTAATTAAATAAGTTTCCATAAATAGATTAGCTGCCTTAAATAAATAAGTTTCTAAAAATAGCTGGTTTCCATAAATAAATTAGCTGCCTTATTTAATTAAGTTTCTAAAAATAGAAAGTTTCCATAATTAGAAATAAGCTGGTTAAATAAGCTAAGTAAATAAGCCTAAGTGTTTTCATGATTATTTCCTAAGTCATATGATATATTGTATAGTTTAATAATTATTTCATGTAATTTAATTAAACTATAGGTTATAATATTTACTTAAAGTATAAAATGTTTTTAATTAAATATACTAAATACTTAGGTTAAAAATATGTATTATTAAATATTAATAATATAACCTAAGTCATGTTAATTAATTAATTATATCCATGGTTTTTAAAATAATTAATTAATTATAAGTCTTAATAATATAAATACTTAGGTTAAAATAATTTCGTGATTATTAATAATTAATTAACCTAAGTCATGTTATTAAATTAATTACATCTTTTATTAATTTAATTTTAACATAAGTTCATAACATAAAAAAAAACTAACATAACCATGAACCGAATCTAAGCTTAAAAACATGAACCGGACATGAATCGACACTGTACCCCGAACCACATCGGGGTACCCCTTGCTTCCTTGGGACCCACATGCACCAACCAAGACCATAAGGTCTTGGTGGTGTCGGCAAAGCAAACCGAAACCCCTTTGGGGTCTGTTGCAGCCTGCGGCCCAGAACAAAACACCCCTTAATCGACCCTTTGATTTAATTAATCATCAAAACATGTTAGATCTATGTTTAATTAATGTGTTTTTATAAAAACATCACGTGCTCATAATTAATAAAAAGATTAAATTAAAAGAAAAGGTTTAAAAAGGTTTTACCGTATTCGTGGATCAAGAAGGTGAAGAACAAACACGAACAAACAACAAATCTTCAAGATCCAAGATCAATGAATCACCTTGTATGGTGATGTGTAGGTGGCGGCACAAAGAGGAGGAGAAGGGAGGGTTTTAGGTTTTTCTTGAAATCTTCTGTAAATTAATTTTTGAGTAGTAAAAATTAATTAACCATCCTTTTAGTAAAATTGGTAACAGGCTTGGCCCATTACCCTTGTTTTAGCCGCGGGTAGGGACCCCCCCCCCCATGGGGTTCCCGTACCTCTTTTTGTGTCTTGTTATTTAGTTAGTCGTTTGTGTTTAATTATGTTCGTGTTTTAAATGTTCTCGTCACGTAAATACCATAATCTAATATATTTAATTACGCTCGTATTAAATATATATACGTAATTAATAATAGCTCGTGTTTTAATTACGCTCTTGATTTCGTGATCGCATGTTCGTGATTACTTATTGCTAAATAATTATTACGTGATCATTCATATAAAATACTTATCGTGTTCTAACACGTACGTAATACGTAAACTCCTAACACGTAATCGTAATCATGCTATATTAGGAAAGTTTTTAACTAGTACGTACGATCCTAAGGGTGCTATGCATGGTAAAAGCATGCGGGTTTTAAAATAATTCACTACCTGGAAATGTTAGATTGTCACATTATTGACTGCCGGTAGTGGGCAGGAGGTTATGTGAATATGAAATGTAGATCTTGAAGTGCCAGATGGGTAGCGAAGGTATGCCAAAAATTTTAACCATGGAAAAAAAGGAATTGATGATCTGAAAGATCATGGGATATAAGTCCCCGTTGTATGGGACCATTGAGATGATGTAAAAGATTGGTTTGAAAGGCATATAAGCTGGATCTACCCTAGGACTTCAAGAGCTGCGTGAATTATGTTTCGTATATCGAACTTGATAAAATGTCTATCAAGTGAAAATCTGACGTTTCCTTAATGAAGTTAGATAGGCGAAAAGTTGCATTCATCAAAAACCCGTGAAAATCATGGATAGAGAAAGTAAGTCAACATTAAGTCTGACCGTATTCCCGTAGTTATGTTTGATGAAACTCGCGCATTGTAATGAATTACACTTGTGAGAAAAGACCTAATGTGGAGGAAATACTCACATGGCTTTAACTCTATAAGAAGCGAGTAGTAATATAAGATGATCTTTAAGGACAAAGATCCTGTTTAGGGGTAAATGCTGTGACAATCCGTCAATTTATGGTTTACATTTTATTCTCAAATATTATTTAAAAACATTATTTTAATGTTATATTATGAACTCACTTATTTTTGGGAAGAAATTTGGATTTACGTCTTGAAGTAGCATCGACTACGTCTAAACGGAGGATTCTACGTTACGTGCTCACGTTTACATACACCGTCTTTGGTGACAGTCCGACATTTCAGAAAATAAATTTGTCTGTGAATATTATTTTGAGATTTTAAATTTGTGTTGGTTCATAAACTCATAAATTTACGAGAAGAGATTAGGACTTACGATTATAATTTAACGTCCTTTACGACTAAACCGGAAACCTTAGGATTACGTATTTACGTTTTCGAACTTCGTTTTTGATGAGACAATTTTTATTAGATTCGTTTTGTGCCGTTGATTCATAATTTATAAAAACGTTTTTCGTAAAACGACGCAAGGGCACGCAAATAGAGGAAACTAGAATATAGGAGTACCCGTAAATAAATTGGGGATGAGACAAAACCACTTTTGCCCCACCCCCAATATGGGATGGCAAAAACTATCTACCAACACCCATGAGGTGTCAAAGCTTCACAAGGAAGCTTGTACACTTGTAACAAGTTTAACCTTTAAGCTAAACATACAACTACTCCACCTCAAAACAACTAACACTCCAAACCATTCCTTTCATTTTTCACATGCAAACCACCATTTTTCCTCTCCTCTCTCTCTTAAATTCATCCAACAATCATCAATTACAACCCTCATTTGATCTATTTTAGCCATAAAATCATGTGTTACTCATACACATGATGATGCTACTTTGAAGCTTTGAAGATTGGAGGTGATTCTAACATCCAAGGAGAAGATTTGTTGGTGTCATAGGGCTGATTTTCCACAAGATGTTCATGAAGATAGGTGATCTTGAAGTTGATATTGGTATATCACAAGTTTTGGCATCAAAATCCAAGCCTTGTTCATCAACCTCATCTTTTCATCACTATGGTGGTATAAGGATCATTCTTCCTATCCTTCTTGTTATTTTGATTATGTAATATTGTATTTTCTTTTACTTATTTATATGTATATGATGATGAATGATGATTAAAAATATTATGTTGGGATTTGCTGTTGATAGATTTGATAAACATGGGTAAAAAGATGGAAAAACCATATGTAAAAATGGTTAAATCATGGCTAAATTAGGAGGCTGTATAAAACAGTGAATACTCTTATGATAAACTGATAAAATGGCTTGGATAAATTAATATACAGTAATCTATGAGTCTTTTACACATGTGAGAGTTGGCCATGCAATGGAATCATAAAAATGAGTGAGATATGATCAAAACTTTAGAGTGCAAATCTGACTACACTGTTTTGGACGAATTTTATGAAATACTTAGAGGTTGATTCATCAGTAGCTATAAGGAATAAAATGGAGCACATATCATGTAGTTTCTGTGATAAAAATTTGGGGTTCTATCTCCATATAGAACTCTAGATATGATCATTTTAGTAAACTAGATTTTTAGGACTGATTTTATGAAATTAAAGTTTAATACTATTATATAAGCACTCAAATAAATATAGTATAAAATGTGAATTAAAACCCACTAGCTAATATATTTCATTTATATAAAAATGAATAAGGATAAATAAATGGACATTATATAAAAATGGTAGTTTGGTAAGTTTTATAAGTTATAAAAACTATATACTAAGTTTTACGTCTTTTCGGCTAAAACCGAAAGATTAACGTTTTTGTTAAATAAAATTTAGACGGTTGGACCCGTCTAATGTAAACTTTTATAAACTCACATACTGATATATAAACTTATATAACAAGTAAAAACCGATAAAACCCGAATTTTGCAACATATAGACATTAACGGGCCAAAGTAGCCTTATTGGACTATAAACCCGACTAGTTAGTAAAACACTTATAAACTTATTTATTTGGCTTAACCCATTTGGGCCCAACATATAAAGTATAATACTGATATTAAAAGTGTAAAATGGATCAATATAAGGTAATGGACTTATAATGGGCCTAATGGGCCTTGACAAGTAAAGAAGATGACTAGTGAAACAAGTATAAAAGTTGTCAACACATAACACTATAATGAATGAGTAAAAAATGTACAATCCCACTTGATTATCATCATATTTATAAAATCATCATATGTATACATAATCGTTATTTTTATAAAGTCATTGGACAAGAGTCTAATACAAGTATTATTTGTCAAGGTTTCCGTGATTGAAGCACGTACCGTACATCCGAATCGCAGATAACCCGCCTTTCCCAATCAACATGAGTTCATAGCCTCGCACTCTTTTAAATGTTTTTATGAAATATTTTATAAACCCGCGAGGGAGATAACATGTTAGTTTTTATAAAATAGGACACCATTTGTCCCGATTGTTTGTTTATTGATTTGGACCCGAATGATTGTATGACCCAAAGAATGATTAAATGACCCGATAGATGAAATGAAATGGATTATTAAAGTTAGGTTATGTCACTAAAAGTCCCATTAGCATGAATTGTGAACTACCGGGATTTGGTAGACGCTTATGCCTATAATAGTACTATTTGGGGACGATCACCCCAGTTCGCGCCTTTACGGTTGATCCCTGTCGTGCCACATTGATTGGTAAGCGAATTTATGTATGTGAAGATTTACACAAGCGTGTTTATTGTGACGACACGCTAATTTAGATGGGCAAATGAGTTTCGGGCTAGCTACCCGTTGTTTGTTGTAGTAAGGTAACAATGTCATGCGGCTTATAATAATCCAAAAATAACAAAATACTGCTTTATGCGTTGAATTACGATATATTGCCTGACTAGCAATACAGGGTCTTATTATTGATATTATGTTCGTGTTTTGATTTTATATAACCATATTCATATAACGGTTTTTATTTAATCTATACAACGTTATAAAACGTGTTGTATGATGTTTTTAACGACAATGGTTCGTATAATGATTTTGAAGGCGAAAGCCTATATTATAATTTTTGATAAGGATTTGTATAAAATGAATTTGGCTATTTTATGGCCTATAACAAAGATTGGTACAAAACGATTTTCGGTAATAATTTTATACCGATGTTATATTGATGGATTTCATTAAACTCTATGAATTCAATCGGCGTTTTCGCTGACCTTTTCTTTTAACATGTTTTATCTCAGGTACTTGAAGGTAATTCTCGGAAAGACAACAAGAATTCATGGCCCGCACTTAAATAATAATTTCCATTCAAATGCTTTGTAAAACCTGTATGAAATACAATGACTTGGGACCTATGTAAATTTGCTATTTATGAATGGAAATGCTTTATTATTAAACGACGTGATTTTTAAGCGTTGTCTATGATGCGAGTAATGTGCTATCCCGTAACACCAACGAGTCTTCCGCTGTACTAAGTTGTATAAATTTGGGGGTGTTACAATAAGTTCAATTGCCCCTAATTTATATTTATCATAGCTCATTTACCCAGTTTATCACTTAGAAGAGTTGGCTGTTTTTGTCTGCCAATCTCGTTCTCACCATTTCGGCTGCCATTTCCAAACCGTAAGGAACTGGTGGACTATCCAATTGATTCTAGTTCTTCATAAATTTATCTACAACCCATAGTTTTACACTTTCCAATGATTATGAGTTCTTGTAAGAGTTATCAGACCGTTTATTCAGCATGTTCAGATTTTACACTTTTTATCATTTTGACCATATATAATTCATCGGGTATCGTCACGAGACGAGCGACCCGGCCAAATCTTCGTAAAACACAGGCCAATCTCCCTATATTTATATCTAGTACTGAAAACCTACTGATTTCCCACAACACACACGTTTTTGCCGCTGAAGTAAACTACAACACTTATTTAGGCTTGCTTAGTCTCGGTTTTGTAGTTTTAAAAATCATATACAATGTCCAATAATCACCCAAATCAATTAATACATCACCAATCTCAGTAGAAGTATGAAAAATATATATATACATAGCCATAATCAGTAAAAGTATATATATGCAACAAAAGTATACAAATCAATGAAAAGAATAAAAATATATATACCTTACTAAAGATGAAGAAAACCATAATCATAATTCATCAACATATAACCTTTTCTTCCAAATCAATAGTCAAGCAACTCAAATATAGATTTTCCATATAAACACATGAAATAGCCTCTTTAACTCAGCCCCAAATAAAATTTCTAAAAGATTATGTTGATGATGTTTATTAAAAAAATGAAAATATGAACCAAGGTAAGTATAAAAACCATTGGTACCATTAAGTAGAATACTAGTAAATTTGTTTAGAATAGATTGATTTTGATGGTGAGGTTGAGCGGCAAAAGAAATGAGTAAAAAGAAGACTGACTATTCTTTTTGTAAAATGAAATGTTAGGATACTTATGTGCTCAAGATATGCACAATTATTTTGACACATACTCCTCAAAGAAGTAGAGCAATACACAAGTAGGAGCAGGTAACCAAGTGATATTATATTAATTATTATTATTTTTTGTTAATTTTGAGTATAAATGAAGACGCGGGTATTATCGAAATCCGATATTTTCAAAGTTGCACGATTTGAAAAATACACGTTAATCACGAAAAATAAGAGCTCAATATAAAATAAAAACATCGACATTCAGAAAACATTTATAATTTGATATATAAATAAGGGCATATGATTTTTAATACGATAACACGTTATACAAACGAATGACGCCTAGATGCTTAACGTAAATTACAAAGAATGCTCGTAAAATAATAAATTAAAATGACGACAATAGAAAATATTTCTATATCATAATGAGGATATTTACGGTTAATGACGGACATAGGCTTTGTCGATAATTAATAAATGACACATACTCGATACATTAAAGCCTTAACTTTTTCGGTTAGCCGATAAATCAATATTATTCGTCGAATGAATATCACAAATAAAAATCGAGTAATAAATATTGATCCGAATACTAGAAATTAGATTAGATCTCGGTCTAAATGTTGATTTTAAAGTACTGGTTACTACATCATCTACCCTTTTAGGAAGCGATGTCCCAACGCTTATTTCGTGTCAATATTCCTCGGTTAAAGGGCGAAGAGGTGAGAGATAGACAAGTTATCGCTGACATTTTTAAGAATGTCAAATTAACAAAATTCAATGCAACGAGTATACATAACAACCATGAATGAACGTTTTAAACATAGCTTTAACCCTTATAAGTAAAGAATAATACATAACTCGAAGGAGAAGCCATTGAAAGCGAAAAATTAACAAGCCGTCATTTATTCAAAGTGCTTCAAGGTATATTACTACTAGCTTATCAAGCATGTGGCGGTCGATATATGTTCGAAAAAGTACATATGACAAGTGATAAGTCGAAAGAAGTGGGTGCATTTGAAAATTTCCAATGCGACAATCAATTCAAAAACATCGGTGATCACCTCGATCAGATCGAAGCAGATATCGTCCACGTGTCTCATAAAATCAATTGCGTCGTAAAAGAAAATCATATGGATCACACATAAGTCCATCAAAACGTTACAAAGTTATCAAGACGAGGTAATTAGTACTATTCATACAAAATAACCTAATTGCATTGATCTCGAACATGCAAACTTATTTCGTCAAAAGTGAATTCATCGACACGGAAATCATTCGGAGTATACATTACTCGATCGGAGGAACTATGATCCAAATCAAATATAAAAGCCATCATTAGGCACATATAATCACATTACGACATGCTTGCAAAATAGCCAAGCCATGCCAAATAAAATAAGTTCAATCATGTTAAATCATGCTTGCTAAATAGCCAAGCCATGATAGATAAGAATATTTGACAGGATTTTCGGATAAGTCCAGTCAATGGAAAGTTTGAAAGTTAAAGGATGTTCACGATCTTGATTGCATAGATGCATATCGAACAATATTTTCGTCATCAGAGGGTACTCACACACGGATCCATACCCAAATGACATTGGAGGGTGCTCACACACGGATCCATACCCAAAAGATATTACAGGATGCTGACAAACGGATCCATACCCAAAAGATATTATCATTACGTTTGAAATTTTCTTCGTTGAACGATCGATAATAACAAGAAAAATTACAAAATCTTTTCATCCAAGTTTAGTTTTCGGTGATAACTTAAGCTTCAGTTGATCCACCAATACACACATAATTCCTAGTGTCGATTAGACAACTCGACCACTCTCAGAACGAGTAATGGTTCCTAATGGTTCGCTTATCAAGCTTACGATAATCGGGACATACTAAAAATGGTTCATAGACACAAAGCATAACTCGAGAGAAGTCTAACGGGTTACTCGTACATAGATTATAATCAATAATAGCCAAAATGACAACTGTAATGGACGCCTCGTACCAACGAAACATGAGTCGAAGAAATACGTCCCTATACAAAATAATCGCAAACCAAGTCGGGCACACTTGATCCACTCGTTTATAATTCTTGTTTACATCCAAAGGCGTCCCAATCCATGTAAACAGGAATTATAAATTTATGGTCAGGGAACTTATAATTTTCTTGTTAAAATAAAAAGGCGTCCCAATTTATTTCAACAAGACGATTATAAATCCTCCTACTCAGGTAATACCGTCACAAAACATGATATAATAATAAAATTACATGGCACGACAAGTACAGGGTTTCAATAAACTTACTTCATGATTTCTATATTCAAACGTCCCATTCCATCTGAATAAAGAAACCATAAACAATCTAAGGTCCAGTGGTTTAAAACTTTCTTATTCGAATGACCCAATCCATTTCAATAAGAGAACCTTAAACGACACATAGTTGGGCGATTTAAAATCTCTATATTTAAATGTCCCATTCCATTTAAATACAAATTTTTAAGTTGCTCAACTAATGACTACTATGAGCATATCTTTGTTGTACCCAAATTATATATAGTTGATTGGGTATATATATATACTTTTGGTCCAACACTGGCATCCTCCTTTTCACCAACAAAACATAATCAAACACAATAAATTAAACGTCTTATTATGTTGAAGATGTCTCCTTGAAAAAAAAAATGATTCTTCAAAATCATAAGGAGTACATAAATAAAATATTATGTTTATCAATTACGTTTCAAAAGAATATGTCCTAAAATGGCACATCACAATGCGATGACAACAGTCGAGCTTAAATTAGTCGATATGCGATATATTATGAAACAATATATATGTACTCAAAATATCAAACGAGTTCCATACTAGCATTCGGATAATAAATTAATTATCGAGAAAGGTGATTAGCGGTGAGGCCAAAATCTATAAAATCGCATTATAAAATGCACGATAATCATGCGAGGACCATTGCTTCAGCCGCAATGCCTTTAATTACCATAGTATGTACATACATCTACATACAATTATTCCTATATACACATAGGATCACACAATCAAAAGCAAGCATTGGTTTCTAGGAGCCATGAACGAGCAGATATTGTGTAAGGCAACAAAACAATTTTACAAAAGTGCAGTTATAGTCTAGGTTTTGAAAACGACCTACTTCTCTATAACTAGTGCTCTGATACCAATCTTAAACACCCCCAATTTCACAAGGCAGCAAAATATCAATATTGGGCGTTACTTCATAGCACATCACACACAGTCATAGAAAACGACCTCAAAAGAGACGTTTTATAAAATAAACCAATCGATAATTTTATTAAATCAGAGTTAGCTAAAAAAGAGGTCCCACCAATTTATACAAACCTTAATAAATAATAAATATTTGTCAAATGTATCGAATGTAAATTGTTTGTTTTGCCTTTACTTTATCCGGTGCGGATCCATGCTCCTGAGAATACATGTTAACATGTCAGCACAACGGTTGAGTGAATTCATAGGTTTTTAATTAACAATAATGGGTTTTAAAAAAAAAACCATAAAGCTTTTGAACACAAGAATCTTATACATTGTCGATAGTGCAACACATGCAATACCCAAAGGCCAAGCTATTTTACTAAGCCATGACACCGAAGCCTTAAGTGTAATAATGCCCTAGTCAGGTATTTTGCCGAATACCCCCTTACTTCTAATACAACACACCTGGCTGAGCCTCCAACCCACATGTGCGACCTGCCCAGGTGGGGGCCATCCCCGATGGATCCATGCGTCTGTACCAGCGCCTACCCAACAAGGGTAATTAACAGTTCATGGGTTTTAGGGACTTTCAAATTTTGGCAATACAATACTTAGCAAATAGCGGTTCACAATCAATACAATCAACGCTTGTGTTCATCTTTCAAAAGAATTTTATCAAACATCTTGCATTCATTTACAACAACATGTATTCGTTCAAAGCATATAGCAAACCACATGTTTATTCATAAACATGTATTCTCTTAAAACCATATATATATAAACATCATATATTTTTATACCAAGAGCATGTATTCCCCCTCGCGGGTTTATAAACACATATAAAGCAGTAAAAGCGAGGCTATGAACTCACCTGATATAGCTATCAATGTTTATCGAGGAACAAACATCCAATAGTCGATACACGACTTCACGAGATATCAATCGCTCATTGATCAAGAATGAGATGCCCAGCGATCGACATATGACCGAACGAGACCTATAATGACGAGACGCGTCTTAGGCTTGATTCTATACGTAAGCCATACATATATGTAAATAGTTCACTTTAGTAAGTTTGGACATTGCATAAGTTTTATAAAACTTTTGATAACAATTTACCATGTATTATCCCATTATGGTCATTAAGCTCATTAAGGCCCATTAGTGGCCCATTACACTTTATATAACTTAAGTTCATTTCAAACTCAGTATTGATCTTCGGATACATAATTTATCTCAGGTCCATTAATGGCCCAATAACCATTACAAGTGTAAGTTGGGCTTTTGTGGCCCAAATCCATTTTGTATGCATTACGGGTTCTAAAACGCCTCATAACGATGTAAACTTAATATCCACGATGGTCGAGTCTCGGGTATTCTAGTTATCAATAAATAAACGAGTCTATATTTACTAAAAAGCGGTCCATACCATTTCGGTGTTTATAAAAATCATCACGTTTTACATTAATTAAATATAACCCAATTCTTACAATTTACCCGACATGTCTCGTTAATTAGACCGTTTCTCCTAAAGCATAAATAATATAGATGAGTTATTTTAACCAAAGTCATTCTTAACTTATGTAGTTTACTTATTATAAGTTGAATTGCACCTAATTTATATTTATCATAGCTCATTTACCCAGTTTATCACTTAGAAGAGTTGGCTGTTTTTGACTGCCAATCTCGTTCTCACCATTTCGGCCGCCATTTCCAAACCGTAAGGAACTGGTGGACTATCCAATTGATTCTAGTTCTTCAGAAATTTATCTACAACCCATAGTTTTACATTTTCCAATGATTATGAGTTCTTGTAAGAGTTATCAGACCGTTTATTCAGCATGTTCAGATTTTACACTTTTTATCATTTTGACCATATATAATTCATCGGGTATCGTCACGAGACGAGCGACCCGGCCAAATCTTTGTAAAACACAAGCCAATCTCCCTATATTTATATCTAGTACCGAAAACCTACTGATTTTCCACAACACACACGTTTTTTCCACTGAAGTAAACTAGAATTCACAACACTTATTTAGGCTTGCTTAGGCTCGGTTTTGTAGTTTTAAAAATCATATACAATGTCCAATAATCACCCAAATAAACTAATAAATCACCAACCTCAGTAGAAGTATGAAAAGTATATATATACATAGCCATAATCAGTAAAAGTATATAAATGCAACAAAAGTATACAAATCAATGAAATGAATAAAAATATATATACCTTACTAAAGATGAAGAAAACCATAATCATAATTCATCAACATATAACCTTTGCTTCCAAATAAATAGTCAAGAACTCAAATATAGATTTTACAAGTCATATAAACACATGAAATAGCCTCTTTAACTCAGCCCCAAATAAAATTTCTAAAAGATTATGTTGATGATGTTTATTAAAAAAATGAAAATATGAACCAAGGTAAGTATAAAAACTATTGGTACCATTAAGTAGAATACTAGTAAATTTGTTTAGAATAGATTGATTTTGATGGTGAGGTTGAGCGGCAAAAGAAATGAGTAAAAAGAAGACTGACTATTCTTTTTGTAAAATGAAATGTTAGGATACTTATGTGCTCAAGATATACACAATTATTTTGACACATACGCCTCAAAGAAGTAGAGCAATACACGTGTAGGAGCAGGTAACCAAGTGATGTTATATTAATTATTATTTTTTTTGTTAACTTTTGAGTATCAATGAAGACGTGGGTATTACCGAAACTCGATATTTTCAAAGTTGCACGATTTTGATAAATACACGTTAATCACGAAAAATAAGAGCTCAATATAAAATAAAAATATCGACAATCGGAAAATATTTATATTTTGATATATAAATGAGGGCATATGATTTTTAATACGATAACACGTTATACAAACGAATGACGCCTAAATGCTTAACGTAAATTACAAAGAATGCTCGTAAAACAATAAATTAAAACGACGACAATAGAAAATATTTCTATGTCATAATGAGGATATTTACGGTTAATGACGGACATAGACTTTGCCGATAATTAATAAATGACACATACTCGATACATTAAAGCCTTAACTTTGCCGGTTAGTCGATAAATCAATATTATTCGTCGAACGAATATCACAAATAAAAGTCGAGTAATAAATATTGATCCGAATACTAGAAATTAGATTAGATCTCGGTCAAAATGTTGATTTTAAAGTATGGGTAACTATACTTGCCTTGACCGTGTGCATTCATCACTTGTGATATTCGCCTCCTCGTGACTTCATGTTCCACATACTTGTATCTTGATGAATTTGATAGGTGTGAAAACACCCATCCTTTTACCACTTATTTCTTGCTAAAACGAGACCAAAACGCGTATTTAATGTCATTTGTTTGGAATTATGCGTGGTTTGTGTGTTTGCTGTGTTTTCAGAGCCAACCGGATAAATATTGAAGAAAACATGGGATTGCACGGGGTTTATCGAAGAAAAAGACCAAAAGACGAAGTATATAGTCCAAGAGATGCAAAAGATTTGAAGTCAATGGGCCTATTTGAAGATTTATCGAAGAAAAGGACCAAAGATGGAAGATTTACATATGTCGAAGAACTCAAGTCTATTAAATGAAGAAATTAAAAGATGAGTTGAATATATTCGTCGACAAATCCCGAATCGAAATCGAAAACATCAACTTTTCTGAAAAGACGAGAAGACAAAAAGAAAGGGAGAAAGCCCACTCACCAAACCAAGGCAAGCCCTATAAATACCCTTCCCATTCACATTTTCAAGACTAGTTTTTCTTTCAGTTATTTCTTTCCTAGTTCGTAGGAAACCTGTAGATTTGTAAATCTATGCTTATGTTTTTAGAGAGAGAAAGAGATAGAAAGATGGTGGATTTCACACTTCTAGAGAGAGAAAGTTAAGAACAACTATGTGTAAATTAATGAAAACCACACCCCTCTCCATCAAAGGAGAGGGTTTATATACCCAAGCCTTGTGATGGGCTTGGGCTTACATTGTTGGGCCGGCCTACACATGTTGTAGGCTAGGCTTGGCTTTGTTTGATTAATAAAGATGTCTAGACTACGAGCTACATACTTAGTATATTGTCGGAGTTACCGAATCTTCCTAAATACGTAAAAACGTATTTCTAACAATCTCCCCCTAAGGGAGGTCACTCCAAACAAGGGTGTTACCCTAGTTACAATAATAAAATAAACCTAGCATACTATGCTTGTCTTGAGCTCGTAGTCTTCGTCTTTCTTTTCTTTTTCTTTTCTGGTGAACATGCTGATGTGATCTTTGATATCAATCTTTGTGCATCAATCTCTTGCCTTGATCTCGTGCATCCATCACTTGTGATCTTCGCCTCTTCGTGACCTCACGTCCCACATACTTATACCTTCGTAATTCTTGAAAGCTTCAGAGTTTGAAACAGCGGAAGACTTAACTTTTAGGCTTTCTTGAATTAGATGAGATATTAAGTGCATAAAGTATAAGCATGCGGGGACGACTTCTTCTTGGATCCCGCAACGCCACCGTCTTCAAATGCCGCAACATAAGTAGACACGAACGAAATGGATTTGAACATTTCATTCTAATTCGGTAGCATTTTACCTCCGGTCGGTGAAGACCGTTGGACGATATTAGATATCGTACCCGTGACGGATAGTTTCAATTAAGTAACTTCCTGACAGGATTTCGCGGGTAAACCCGTTCTCTTTATTCGACCGTCCAAAGCTGACTGCGAACATAAAGAGTGAATCATTTGGATAATAATATCCGCATGATTTGAAGCCGTCAATTCATGTTCCTGGAACAAGTGAAATTCAATTAAGAACCACACCATCGTTGCTTTCCAGTTGTCACGAGCTTGATTCGTATAGAATCTTGCAAGTTACCTACCAAGTGCTGTTTGAGGTTAACACTAGAAGGATTTCCACTCATCACTGTGAACACTAATGTATCACTCTGAATGTTCTGGCAAGATCACTAAGATATTGCGTAGAGGCCTGGAACGTGTTTAGATTCAGTTAAGAATTAAACAGCTGTTGCTTTCCAGTTATCACAAGTTTGATTCATAAAGAATCGCACAAGTCACCTACCATGAGCTTTTTGATATTCGCTCAAGAAGGATTTCCATCTTCATTGTAAATACTTTCGTATTACTCGGATGTTCAGGCAAGATCATGAAGATTTTGCGTAGGACTCTTAAGATCTTTCTTACTTTTCATAGTGTGTGAAGAAGCAAGGAATTATGAAAGTGTGTCCTAACGAGATATTTGATGATCTCAAATGGCTCTAGACTCGATCGTGCACTTTGGATTTTAGTGATCGGAGGCTGGAGAGGAGTGCCACCTTTTCAATACCAATTTATTCGGAGTGAATAAATCAATAGATAATGTGTTGTCTCCGTGTGATTAAAACAAATACCTTTTGAGAGATATCTGAGTTAGCTGGGATGGGTTGTGCATTGCATCACTGGGTCCATGATGTCTGTCTTCAATATCAAGATTCATTAAAATGATCTCAATAGCATATGTATTGACCCGGTTTCTGCCTAAGTTAAAAGGAGGGCTTCTTTTTTTACACCCTTTATCTTTACAATTCTTTTTCATTCTTCAACCCCTTCAATGCTTACCAATACGTCATAACTAGCACCTTGTTGTGATTGTTCCAGTGCTAACTTAAGTACTTGGTCGGCATTCAGCTACATTCACAATCTTTCTCCAACTTTCCTAAGGACTACTATTTCTAGCTATGGAATGTCCTTGGGAAGATTCCTCCGGTTCTGGAAGAATCATAGGACTTAACCTATCCTACCATCCTTATGTCACCACAATCTTCATCGTCGTGAAATAAATGGGTTTTGGGTAAGTATATGTCACCATGAAAATCCATTTTGATATGCAAATCCGTTTTGCTCCCCCTTAACATATGCCACGATATTCGAAAACATTTCGCACATGTCGGGATGAGCCAACACTTTAAGTCAAACCATTTGTGATAATATCCCATATTAAATCACATTTTCTCCCCCATATTAAAAATATTAACCCAATCGATGTTTTTAATATCAATTGATTTAATGAGGTTTTAACAAAGGTTTTGGGAAGAAAAATGCAAGTCCGTTTTACCTTCATGATATCAAACGCATGAGATATGATACCGATTTGTACCATGATCACATATTCACCATATTAAAAAGAATTGACAAGGTTGGACCTGATAGATGAGAACATCATATGATAAGATCAAATGGTTCTTGGCAGCATATGTTGGTCACCTCGTCACGTCTGAAGTCATCTCTTGACACAACGTGTACGATTGGTATTGTTGTTTTGACACCAGTTAGTGAGCTTGGCACGTTCGGCATCGAAGATTCTAAATGCTTGACAATTGCTCCCCCTCAATTGTTGACCCGTGTTCTATCGAAAGAGCTGTAGTCGTCGGTTGAGTAGTCGCATCGTCGAGTATGTAGATACCAATTGTAGATAGCATGGTTGTAGAGATGATAGCTTCATAAAAACAAGACTTCTCTTGTTTTAACAAATAAATGCACTGAAACGTACATAGATTTGTGTTAGACCAAGTTATAAAGTAAACTTGATCCCTTACAAGGTTTTAAAGTAAACCTTGCCCGAGAAAATTAATTCCCGTTTAGAGCCAAAGCTTTCATAAGAAATACCTGACTTTAATGTGAAAACTGGGTTGCAGTCTGAAATAACTACAAGCCATATAGGCATGTTTTATGAAATATTTACAACTTTTGTACGAACTCTATTTATGGCGCCGTGTCGATATTAATCAACATTTCTAAGGCCGTAAATATTATCGTACCAAAAGACATGCCTTTGAAAAATAAAGTAAAAATATTTTTGGATTTTTCTAGATTTTTCAATTTTTATGGTTTTTATATGGTTTTATATTTTTGTATTTTGCTTTTGTGTATAAAAATATAAACAATATATACAAATGATCACCAAGGATACGGAGAATAGTTTTACCACCACTATTCTTTCGCTTCATCTGCGAGTTCCTTTAGAGTCTCAGGCGAGAAAGTTCTCATTCCTAGCTTATCGGCCAAAAATTCAATTCGAGCGCGATCTAAAGCCTTCGTGAAAATATCCGCCAATTGATACTCAGATCGGACAAAGTAAAGCTCGATCACTTCATTTTCCACTTGCTCCTTGATGAAATGGTAGCGAATGTCAATATGCTTCGACCGGGAGAATTGAACGTTGTTGCAGCATAAGGAAATTGCACTCTTGTTGTCACAGTACATCGGAATCTTGTTGAAACCTAGACCATAGTCGGTTAATTGCGATCTCATCCAAAGAATTTGAGCACAGCAACCGGACATAGCTATGTATTCTGCTTCCGTACTTGAAATTGCAGCGCTTTTTTGCCTTTTCGATGCCCAACTGATTAGTCGATCTCCTAGTAGTTGCAAAGTTCCACTCGTGCTACGTCGTGTATCTTGACAACCCGCGTGATCCGCATCTGCATATGCCATTAGTGCAATAGAAGAGTCCTTCGAATACCAAAGTCCCCGATTGATGGTTCCTTTAAGATATCGAAAGATCCTTTTAACAGTAGCTAAGTGTAACTCAGTAGGCCTAGTTTGATACCTGGCACACATACATATAGCAAACTGAAGATCAGGTCGACTGGCTGTGATATACAGAAGAGTACCGATCATTCCACGATACAGTGTCGGATCAACGGCAACTCCATGTGGATCTGCATCAAGCTTAGATTTCTCCACCATTGGAGTGTCCACGGGGTCGCAAGATTCCATCTTATATTTCTTAAGCGATTCAAGGGCATATTTGGATTGATTAATAAAGATGCCTCTGGGACTCTGAGATATCTGAAGACCTAAGAAGAATGATACCTTGCCCATCATTGACATCTTAAACTTGGAAGACATGAGTGTCCCAAACTCATCCGATAAGGTTTGGGTCGAGGCTGCAAATATAATATCATCAACATATAATTGTACCATAATCATATCTTTACCTCGTTTCTGAATGAACAGCGTGGGATCCACCTTGCCTTTAGCGAAGCCTTGAGTAATGAGGAATTGTGACAATAGATCATACCATGCGCGCGGAGCTTGCTTCAACCCATAGAGAGCCTTCTTAAGCTTGTACACATGATTTGGATAATTAGGATTCACAAAACCATCCGGCTGTTGAACATAGACCTCTTCCTGGAGTTCACCATTAAGAAAGGCCGTCTTCACATCCATCTGATAGACAAACATATTCATATGGGCTGCATAAGCGAGGAATAGTCTAATAGCTTCCAAACGGGCAACAAGTGCAAAGGATTCCATAAAGTCGACGCCCAATAATTGCTTGTATCCACGAGCTACTAGTCGAGCTTTGTTCTTCAATATTCCGCCTAACTCATCGAGTTTCACCTTGTAAACCCATTTCAAGGTGAGTAACTGCACTTGATCCGGGCATGGGACAAGTTCCCATACTTCAAGACGTATAAACTCATTAAGTTCTTCTTGCATAGCTTCTATCCAACAGGATTGAGTAAAAGCTTCTTTCCATGTCTTAGGTTCAACTTCAGTGAGAAAAGCATCAAAGTGACAGAACATTGCACTTTCTTGTAACTGACTTCGTGTGGATACCGGACGATTAGGGTCTCCAATAATAGAATCTATAGGATGATCCTTTGTCCACTTGCTGTCATGTTCACGAATCCGTGGATTGGAGTAAACTGTAGAAGGAGCTTCCTCTGAGGTGGACGACCCGGCTTGATTAGGGTCGGGAATAGATACACCAAAGAATGGAAGTTCACGCATTTGAGCGAATTCCAAATCGTGATCATCATCATCCTCTTCATCATCAATAGGCATGTCATGGGTAGTTGAAACATGTGTTGGTTAAGAATTACTTGTTGAAGGTATATCTTGACCAATTGTTGGTGCAGATGTATCTGATTGTGCAACGGTTGCTGGAGCGACAACTTCGGTTACCGGAGCTATTACCTCAGGTTCTGGAGCAACAATACTTGGAGGAGTAAAGAATTCATCAAAGAACGGTTGAAACAACGTATCCCATTCCTTCCTAGTAGGTGGTGTAAACGATGATGAAGTAGGGTTGTTTGGGACAAGACCAGAACTAATATTACTGGGTCCCATTTCATGAAGTGCGGGTTCAGAGCTGCTTTGCTCAGAAGCCATTGCTATCAGCTCATCAAAATCAACATTCATAGTTTCAATGATCTTGCGAGAGTTACGGTTGTAGATTCGGTATGCCTTCTTTGCGGGTGCGTAACCAATGAAAATACCAATATCGGCCTTTGGTTGAAGTTTTCCCAAATTGTCACCATCATTATTTGGATAGCAAAGAGAACCAAATACATGAAGATATGATAAATCTGGTACTTTTCCATGGAGAAGCTCATAAGGTGTTTTACCATGGCGTTTACGAATTAGTGACCGGTTTTGGGTGTACACTGCTGTAGATACTGCTTCCGCCCATAAGAACAATGGAGCCTTTGCGTAAATTAACATCGTTCGAGCAACTTCCATAAGTGTGCGATTTCGCCTTTCAACGACACCGTTTTGTTGTGGAGTGCGTGCAACGGATGTTTCATGAGATATGCCAACTTCTTCATAATAATCACGCAAAATTTGATTCACAAATTCGGTTCCATTATCTGTACGAATGCGTCGGACAGTAGTGTTGAGTCGCACTTGAATCATCTTGAGAAATCTGATGATGAATTTAGGTGCCTCATTTTTTGCTTTAAGAAATTTCACCCATGTAAACCGAGAGTAATCATCCACAATAACGAGGATGTACTTTTTGCCACTAAGACTTTCAACACGCATTGGCCCACAAAGATCCATATGCAACAGATAAAGTTTCTCTTGGTTGGTGTCTTCAGTCTTGGGTTTGTAAGACTTCTTAGTGCTTTTCCCCATTGTACACGCGGAACACAAATGATCCTTGTGAAATGATAGTTTAGGAAGACCACGAACAAGTTCGTTTTTCGCCAAGTGATTAATAGCGTCAAAGTTAAGACGAGATAACCGTCGATGCCATAACCATGACTTAGTCTTCGATGCTTTGGAGAGAAGACATACGGGAGAAGCGGCCATCATGTCTTGTAGAGACAAAGTATACAAATTATTCCCTCGAGTACCTTTCAATAAATCAACCCCTTCCAAATTACGAATGAAGCAGGTATGCTCTCGAAAAGCAACTTCTAGGTTTGCATCACAAAATTGTCCCACAGAAAATAAGTTGTGACCGAGACCTTCCACGTAATACACTCTTGAAATTATAACATTCCCAATATGATATTCACCATAACCCATTATCTTTGCAATATGATCATTTCCAAATCGAACCGTACCAAGAAACTTGCTGACGAAATTTCTGAGCTGAGAGCGATCTCCGGTCATATGCTTGGAGCAACCAGAGTCCAAATACCAGAGAACAATTTGGACCACCTGTTTTCAACAACAGTAGACAATGCATTGGAAACTATTGGCTCCGGAGTGTTAGCAGATACACATATAGAATTATCAGAATTGCTAACATTTTTGAGACCCTTAGATTTCCTGCGTTTTCTAATGATAGTTTTAGCACTAACAGGTTTTACTGTTCCAACTTTCTTAGGTTTTGGATTATTTGCGGGCACTACAGTGGGAGTAGACCTATTTAAAGGGCACTTTGTTCCTACAGTAGTGTTGGTGTTCCTAGTTAAAGGACACGCTTGTGTTTTGGTAGCCTTGGTACTCCTTGTTAAAGGGCACGCTTTCTTCGCTGTAGTGGGAGTGATCCTAGTCAAAGGGCACATATTTCCTACTATAGTGAAAGTTCTACCAGTGGGGCGCCACATCCAACCAACTTGGGTTAACACTTTCCCAGTCGGTTTCCATTCTAATCCATTTTTCCGGGCCTGCATCTCATTCACATGGTCAATAAGGCAAGAATCATGATGACTAGAAAACATACATTCATTGCAATTCCAACATTTTAAATTAGAATTCACAGTAGGCTTAGAACGCTGCACAACCGCAGAGCCTTTAGGTTTAGCTACATGATTCTTTTTATTCAAAACAGAAATAACATTCCTAGGATGGGCTTCTACTTTCTTCTTCACTTGACTACTAGATGGGGGCAAGATCCTATCATTCTTCTTGTTTCTGTTAAGCTTAGATCTTTGAGCCTTAGTAGTGGTGATTACTCCTGTAGAAGGCAACACGGGAATATTAGAAGCTGGTTTTGATTCCGCCTTATCTTTAGTGACCAAAGTTTGAGAAGGTTTAGTCCTAGGGCCCTTGTTAAGTGGTGTGACGGCTATTAGGCTCCTTTTGATTGCACTAGAGGACGAAGCTGAGATAGTGGCTGCGTTATCCACAACATTCTTACCTTTTAGAGTACGAAGTGTTTCCTTTAACTCAGCCAAGACCAGGTTCTTATCACAAATTTGTTCCCTCAAATCAGATATTTCCATCGACTTTCGATTCAATTGTTCAATCAATGATTGATTCTGTGCAGTGGTATCAACACATGCGGGCTGTACTGAATCGAAGAGTCGTGTATTTTTCTGTTTTAAGTTATCAACTTTGGACAAAATCTTGGAAACTCGATTATCTAGATCCAGTTTAAGATTCTCAGCGGCCTCAAGTACGTTCACACAGTTAAGCTCCTTAGATTTCTCTATTTCTATCGGCAAAGAGTTAGCAACTTTGTCACTTGGCTGACGCTGTTTTGTTTGTAAATTCAATCGAAAATTCTTTTCAAAATTTGCGTCATCGATATTAACACCTTCGAATGACGTTTCAAAGATTTCATGAATAATTTGTTGCTTGCATTCAAGCGAAATACAATGTGTTTGAATCTCATCAAAACGTTTTGAAAGCGATGAATATGAATCTTGAAGCTTTAAAAATTCAGCGTCAGATTCGTGACAAGTACTATCTACCACAGTATCCACAGATTCAACATTTTGCACAATAGAATCATTATCAACACTTGTATTCACACAGACAGAAACTATATCATGAGACATCACTTGATTCAAAAGCAGATCATTATGGCGTGAAACCCGTTCTATTTCAAGTAAACTGTTTTCATAAGCATCTTCCATTTCATTGAAAACACGTCTAACTTCTTCTATTTCCAAAAACAAATCTTGATCAATATTACGAAGACAAGCTTTAACATTCTTTACAAACGGAACGATTTCATCTCGAAACGCAGCTCTAGTGTGCTCAAAGTTCCATTCACCTTCCGTTATGGCCGTGGTCGTCGTACGTTCCAAAATGACCTTGTCAAAATCGGCCAAGTGTTGGTGAACCGTATTTAAGTTAACGGACGCCTTACTTACCGGTGGAATTAACTTCGTTAAATCCTTTTTGACGAGTGTAGGAGACGTACTAGGAAGGTTTTCATTTGACAAACTTTGGGGCACAAGAACTGTTAATTCTGCTAATTCCTTTTGTAAGCGAATGCGTGTCTTTTTCAAAAATTGATCTTTGTTATGTTGATCATAATCAATTGTATGGAATTTTGAAAGCATTTTAGAGTGAGTTTCATCCCCAAGTGATTGTGTCTCCTCAGTACTACGAACAAAAGGTGCTTCTTTCGATTTGCCAATTATGGTCATATCATAAAGGCCAGGAATATATTCCTGAGCTTGTTTTGCATAACCGGGATTAGGTGGTAAATCTTGAAGACGCTTAAGTTCGAATTCTTTAAATGATTTAGTTAAAAGATGAACCTTTTCTGTGGAAGCGTATTGTTTTAAAAGCTGTTGTTCTTTGAATTTAAGAAGTTTGGTAGCATTAATTTCTGATTCAACCTTTTTAGACTCGAGAATTTCGAAATCCATTTTAAGTTTCTGAAAATCATTGACAACCGACTCTTTTTCTTTTAATTCATTAGAAAGATTAGCTTTTAATGATTCTATTTCTTTCAAGTGTTCAATCTTTTCAAAACGAAATTGGTCAAATTCAGAACATGTTATTTTCTCTTCTTGAGGGACCATTTCAAAAGTTTTGACCTTTTCTTTATGCAACGCAAGCTCAGTAGTTAACGTGGAATTCGTCTCTACGGATTGTCGGAGTGCCATGTGCATTTGATCAATAATATGTTTAGGCACCATTACCAAATCATGTTGAGCATAAGATTCCATACCCGTCGTAGCATTTGGTTGAGGTTCACTCAAATGTGTAGAATTGGGTACCACATCATTTGAGTTACTAGTTCCCGAATGCTGTTCGAGGTTGTCATTTTCATGCCCAACTTGATGTTGGTTATCATCAATATTATTGGATGTGGTTGGTACCTCACTGATGACATCAGAACCGTAGTGAGAGAGATTAGCAACGAGAGCAGCTTGGGCAGAGTGAATGTCATCACAATCTGAATCGTATGCATCAAGATCGTCCGCTTGATATGCTGCATTAGAAGTGGAAACGACTGCAATGCCTTCAGTATCTGCTGCCCTTGGGTCTGCAAGAAATGCTAACTCCTCTGAATCCAAAATCTTCCCCTTAGACTGAGCATCAACCAAATACATCTTTTCACGAAACCATGCATCATCCCTTCTCCTTTTCGGCTGAGTGCATTCCCTAGCCATATGACCTTGTCCTCGACAATTGTAGCAAGTCACAACCTTCTTAGGACCAATAGGACTCCCATTTCCACTAGCTTGAGCATTCACAGCTTGATTGTTCCCAGTCCTTGTAGGAGGTCCATATGAATTTTGCCTTCCCTGAATAGGTTGCACCGTCACTTGACCATCTTGAACAGTGGCTTGTTGTCGAGGATTTGATGAGGTGCGGAGCTGACTGTTTGTTGGTGGAAATCCTCTAGTAGCAACAAGTTTTGACAAGTAGGCGGTGAGATGGTTTAAAACATCAGCTGGCGTATCATTTGGGGTAAAGACTGGTGCTTGGATTGGTGGAAGTTCATTAGAGTAGAAAGCTTGTGCTGGTTGTGCTTCTATTGGAAAATATCCTTGCTGAGGAGTATAGCCCAATGGAGAAGTGTTGGCTTGTGATGGTGATGTTTGATATGGTGGTTGCTGTTGAAAAGATTGTTGATGAACACTTTGTTGATATTCTTGCTGTGGCATCATTGATGGTTGATAAGATGGTTGCTGTGGTTGCTGATAGATGTGTGGTGGTGGCTGCTGCAAGTATGATGGTTGTTGATAAGTATAAGCCATGTTTTGTTGAGAAGCATACATTGCAAGTGGATCATGAACTTGAGGTGTAGACAACCGAGCCTCGATCACATGGCATTCGTGTTGTTGAAGAAAAGCTTGAAGTTGATCCACATTGGTGTTATGCAAGTCCTTAGCCAATTTAACATCCGTCACGTATTTTTTCCATTCTGGAGGAAGAGTGTTCAAATACTTGGTGTTCAATTGAAAGGTAGGGATTGCCATGCCATAAATATTTAGCTCATTCAACAATAGGGTAAATCTCAGATAGTAGTCATTGAGAGTCTCCCCTGGCACATAGGCAAACTTATCAAACGCATCATAAAGCTTACACTCTCGTTCTTGTTTAGTTAACGAGGTGCCTTGCATTAGAACACGAATTCTATCCCATAACTCTTTGGCAACTTTATGTTTGCTGACGAGTTTGTAGACATCTGGAGGAAGAGCTTGGAGAATGATGTTTGTAGCATACTTATCACATTTATCTTGAATCTTCATATCTCCAGTCAACTCACCCGTTGTGCGAGGACGAGTGGTCGTACCTTCCGTCACGGTACCATAATCTAATGGTCCATTGAGCACCGATGCCCAAATTAGATGTCCATTCTCCTTGTTCAACATATAAAGTTCCATTCGGGAAGCCCATTCCTCATACATAGTCTTCACCAACATTGGTGGACGATTATCCGTACCCGAGAGGATGGACTTATCCGTAAGAGATGTATACTCCATTTCAATAAGTTAAGATTTACAAAGTTGATCGAACAATGAAATAAGGTTAAGTGTTTTTGTGTTGAAGTCGAGAAACAATGTTAAAATCCCTTAAAATATGTTCTCGATAAACCAAAAATTCCAAGACAAAATTACACACGTTCGAAATTTTTTATGGAAAAATTTTTGGTTTGTCGGAATGTCTAGATCGGAATGCCAGATCGGAATGTCAGATCGTAATACCAGATCGGAATACCAGATCGTAATGTAACACTGTCGGAATGATGATGGTATCGCAATGCCTAGATCGCAATGCAGAGTGGTCGCAATGTTCAGATCGCAAAGCCCTATCGGAATGTTCAGATCGCAAAGCCTATCGGAATGTTCAGATCGCAAAGCCCTATCGGAATGATTCAGATCGCAAAGTGGCTGACAAAATTTAAGCAGAGTAACGACTTAACAAACTTCCTTATACCCGTCGGAATCCCAGATCGCAAAGCACGATCGGAATGTCCAGATCGGAATAAGTAATAAAACCCACGATCGCAAAGTAGAACCAAACCCTTTCCGATGGTGAGGTTATTGCGATGGAAGCCCAAGTACAATTTGTACTTTCCGATGGATGTTTCTGCTTAAATTTCGGAATGAAGAACAGCAACCTTTTTGCACTTTTGATCCAAGAAAACTGATGTTTTAATGAAAACCAAGATACCAAGAACACTCTTAAGCACGAATCCCTATGTTACACTACTTTAAACTTCGATCCAACACAAGAAAATTTGAAGATTCCGGCAAAAACCAACCTATACTCCACGAATTGTTTTGAAAACAAAACGCAACACAAAAACAAACCTATATTTCATCCCAAGCTCTTGATACCATTTGTAGATTTGTAAATCTATGCTTATGTTTTTAGAGAGAGAAAGAGATAGAAAGATGGTGGATTTCACACTTCTAGAGAGAGAAAGTTAAGAACAACTATGTGTAAATTAATGAAAACTACACCCCTCTCCATCAAAGGAGAGGGTTTATATACCCAAGCCTTGTGATGGGCTTGGGCTTACATTGTTGGGCCGGCCTACACATGTTGTAGGCTAGGCTTGGCTTTGTTTGATTAATAAAAATGTCTAGACTACGAGCTACTTACTTAGTATATTGTCGGAGTGATCGAATCTTCCTAAATACGTAAAAACGTATTTCTAACAAAACCAACTCCCTTAAGGAGATTGGTGGTTTTTATTTTCTTTGATTCCTCCATAATCTTGTAAGTTTAATCTTTCAATTTTGTTTGTTTGAATCTTAATCCTTAATACAAGTTTCCATTTAATCTTTCTTTCTTCATTTATTGATTCTTAAGTTCTTAGTTTTTATTTTATTGAGTTTGATCTTCAAAAGTAAGTGGGTTTTATGTTTTTGTTGATTTGGATTGATGTTTATCATTATTGGATGATTAGTGGTTAAATTGGTTTAAGTTTTGGTTAAAAACTTGGTGGATTTTGGTTAAAGTCGTGATCAAGTTGTTCCCCTGTTCTTCGTTCTCCTTACTGTTTCAAATCCCGAGATTCCGAATGAACTAATCATTCCGAATCAAGGATTTGAACATATTATTCCGAACCAAAGGTTTCTGTTTTTTATATTCCGGATCAAGCTAGTATTCCGAATGAGCATTATTGCTTAAAATATTCCGAATCGAAAGTTATTCCGAATCAGTTGTTCATTCGGAATAATCAATATTCCGAGAGAACAATATATTCCGGATCAAGTTTTATTCTGAGGAAACTAATTATTCCGAATCGATCTTCTTATTATTTTATTCCAGATCAACACAATATTCCGAACCAACGTTTTTTACTTCAATTATTCCGAATCAACCATGTATTCTGAATGAAGCATTTTGTTTAGTTATTCCGAATGAAGCTCCTTTATTCCGAATAAAGTTATTCCAAACGAGCAGTTGTTATTCCGAACCAGTGACTTATTCCGCATCAGCATATTATTCCGCATGAGCATATTGTTCCGAATCAGCAAAATTATTCCGAATCAAATCTATTCCGAATGAAGTGTTTTCTTGATTTATTCCGAGTGAAGCATAATATTCCGAGTGAAGCATAATATTCCGAATAAAGCAGATTTATTCAGGATCAAGTTTTATTCCGAGTCAAGCTTTTTGCGAATATTCCGGATGAGCAATACATTTCGAATGAGCTGTTTGTGTTAGTTATTCCGGATGAAGAGCAACATTCCGAATGAAGCAAGATATTAAGTAGTATTCCGAACCAGCAATTTTCTTTGGTCATTTTGCATGAGCAAGAACATTCCGAACCAAGGCTTTTCAAAGTTTATTCCGAATCAGTTGTTTTCCAAGGGAAGGTATTTACTGTTTAATTTTAATTCAAGTTCATTTTCATTAATTGCTTTTAGTTTACTTTTATTACTTCTCGCACTTATATTTTTAGTAGATATAGATCAAAAGCTCCCCCTTTTAGTCACCAATTACAACAATCCCACTTTGAACCGTGATCGATTCGAGAAGATACCGAGAACGAAACAACGACAAATATAATTTGGTACGAGCAACACGAAGAAAGATCTTGCAACCAAACCTTTTGATTAACTAACCAAAAATCAGTTATTAAAATGGCACCGCTGCTGGCTGTTTTCGTAAGGATCAACGGTTTCTTGTGAGAAAAATTAGATTTTAGGATCCGTTCCTTAGGGAACGTTATTTTCAAGCACAAAAATTTTCAAAAACCCATAAAAATATAAAAATTTTCAAAAATACAAAAACATTAAAAAACCTATAAAAACCAAAAATATTTTCTCTTTCATTTTCTTTTTAGTGTATGCGTACTCGATCAACGTCTTATTCCGAGCCCGAGACTCTCGAAGATTTAGACATGGCCGGTGTACACAACAACAATAATAATCCACCTCACCCCAACATGAATAATCCACCCCTACCCGACCTACGAACCATGGAGGAGCTATGCCAACCTACGATGAACGGACGTGAAGGCCCGATTGCACCGATGCAAACCACGGCTCAGGAGTTTTCGTTGAAGCATCACATGATCCAACAAGTTTAAACTAATCCATTTCGCGGAATTCCGGATGATGATGCCCACAAACACCTCGACAAATTCATTACCATCACCCAAAGCATGAAGTCACCCGGTGTTTCTATGGATGAACTTCGCCTTCAACTATTTCCCCACTCGCTTTCTCACCATGCAGAAAAATGGTTTGACCGTCTCTCAAAGAATTCTATTCATACTTGGGATGACATAACTCAACGCTTTTTGTAGCGCTACTTTCCACCATCCATGGTCACGATCCTTCGTAAACAAATTAGTGGATTCATGCAAGACAATGATGAATCACTCTTTGATGCTTGGGAACGATACAATGATTTGATCGACCGTTGTCCAAATCACAACATGCTCCCTGTCACTCTCATTGATAATTTCTACAATGGTCTTACTTTTCGTGATCGTGACACGATCAACGCCGCCGCCGGTGGTACTTTTATGAAAAGGAGACCGGAGGAGTGTAGAGAGTTGATTGAAAACATGACTACTCACCACAAGAATTGCGATTCGTCCGCATCCTCAAGATCTAATCTGAGAGTCAATGTTTCATCTACTTCTTCCACCACCGAGATGTTCGCCATGGAACGTGCTATTCTTGAAATTAGCAAAAGTATGCAAATTTTGGCTACTAACCAAACTCAACAAGTTAAAGCCGTTGCTATTTCTTGTGACACATGCGGTGGTCCCCATTCTTACAATGATTGTCCTTCCACTCAAGGCAATTTTTGTGAAAACGTTAACGCGGCATACAGTACTTATCCCACGGGAGGCTATCAAGCTTGTCCTCAAGGAGACCGTAGCTTGCTAAGTTATCGTTCAAACAACTATCTTGCACCACCCGGTTTTACTCCTCCAAACCAAAACCAACAACAAAGCTATAACCAAAATAACCAATCCCAACCTCGTGCTAACAATCAATATCAATCCCAAAGATACCGATACCCACCTCAAGGAAATTCTCAAGCTTACCAAGCTCCACCTCTCAATCAACCGATGGCATTGAATCAAGACATCGAGACGTTCATGAGGACTAATAGAGAGATGGTGACAAATCTTCAGAGTCAATTCATCAACTTGAAGGGAGAAATGGAGAAACAAGGGAGCGATATTCGAGCCGAGCTAAGGAATGACATGGTGAAACAAAGCAATGATATTCGTGCCGACATGAGAGACTCTTTCAGCACTCAAGCAGATAATATACGTGATATGCTCGGTTCGCTCTTCCAAGGTAATCAACCCTCTTCTTCGGGTACTCTTCCGAGTAACACCGTTGCTAACCCAAGAGGGGAGATGAAAGCAATCACCACTCGTAGTGGAAAAGGTTATACGGAACCCGAGCTTCCTACACCTCCACCCGTGATTGTGAACAAGGAAAAAGAGAAACTTTCCTCACCTCCTTTGCCTTCTACCCCCATTCCCCCACCACCCGCGGTTGTGAGTGATCCTATTCCCATAAAGCCTTCCTCTTCATCCGTTATACCTTATCCTTCAAGGTTGAGGAAAGAGAAGCAAAAGAGCAAGGATGATATTCAAGTTTCAAACTTTCTTAAAATGTTTAAACAATTGAATTTTAACATCTCCTTTGCCGAGGCTCTCGCTCACATGCCTAAATATGCGAAGATGTTTAAAGATCTTCTTAGTGACAAGGAGAAGCTTCTTGACATTGCTCAGACCCAACTTAATGAGAATTGCTCCGCGGTTCTCTTAAGGAAATTGCCCACCAAACTTGGTGATCCGGGTCGCTTCTTAATTCCTTGCAACTTCCCGGGAGTAGAGAATTGCATGGCCCTAGCCGATCTAGGTGCCAGTATAAACTTAATGCCTTTAAGTGTTTGGAAGCAATTATCTCTTCCCGAGCTTGTCCCCACCAAAATGAATTTGGAATTAGCTAACCGTACGGTTGCTTATCCAGTGGGGATAGCCGAAGACGTCTTCGTTCGCGTTGACAAATTCACCTTCCCGGCGGATTTTGTTGTCGTTGACTACGAGATGGATCCTCGTGTTCCATTAATCGTTGGACGTCCCTTCTTGAAGCCGGTCGCACTCTCATTGATGTAGCCGCGGGCGAAATAATCATGAGAGTTGGTGACGATCAAATTGTTTTCAACATGGGTAAGATTTCTAAGCAACCTTATTCATATGAGAGTGTTAATGCTATTGATGTTCTCGATGAGGCTTGTGAAGAACACTTTCATGATGCTTGCAAAAGTAATCTCTCTTCTCTACCCAATGTTGAAACCGTTGCCTCAATTGCTCTGTCGTTGACTCCTTTTGGAGAAAGTTACTTTCTTTTGGATGAATTTGAAGCTAGCTTGGGTCCACTTGATCTTAAGTATGATGATTCTCCCACCGATTGGGAAGAAGATATTCTTACAATTGAGAAACTTCTCAATGAAGACCCTTTTTCTCCTCCTTCTCCTAAAGAGGTGACTAATGATGATCCATCGTTAGTTACACCATCTATTGAGGATCCTCCCACTCTTGAGCTTAAGGACTTACCTCCCCATCTCGAGTATGTTTTCTTAGAAGGCATTGATCAACTTCCCGTTATCATTGCTAAGGACTTAAAAGCCGATGAGAAAACTCGTCTCATTGAAGTTCTCAAGAAACATAAAAGAGCTATCGCTTGGAAAATCTCCGATATTCGCGGAATTGATCCTCACTTTTGCACACATAAAATTCTCATGTAGGACGACTTTAAGCCCACAATTCAAAGCCAACGAAGGGTGA
The DNA here is from genome assembly GCA_025667525.1 of Glebionis coronaria. Taxonomy (NCBI): domain Eukaryota; kingdom Viridiplantae; phylum Streptophyta; class Magnoliopsida; order Asterales; family Asteraceae; genus Glebionis; species Glebionis coronaria. The sequence continues at coordinate 467,523,620 of CM046874.1, read as the reverse complement.
ATCCTAAAATCCATGACGTTATCAAAAAAGAGGTTATCAAACTTCTTGATGCGGGCATGATTTACCCTATTTCGGATTCCCCATGGGTTAGTCCAGTCCATTGTGTTCCTAAGAAAGGCGGAATCACCGTTGTGCCCAATGCAAACCACGAGTTGATTCCCACACGTCTCGTTACTGGGTGGAGAGTTTGTATAGACTACCGCAAACTCGATGATGCCACGAGAAAGGATCATTTCCCTCTTCCTTTTATGGACCAAATGCTTGAATGTTTAGCTGGTAATGAATATTACTGCTTTCTAGATGGTTTCTCGGGTTATTTCCAAATACCCATCGATCCCCAAGATCAAGAGAAGACAACATTCACTTGTCCCTACGGCACATTTGCTTACAAAAGAATGCCCTTTGGCATATGCAATGCCCCCAGGACTTTCCAAAGGTGCATATTGGCTATCTTCCATGACATGGTTGAGCAAACCATGGAAGTCTTCATGGATGATTTCTCGGTCTTTGGGGATTCCTTCTCTTCTTGCCTTGCCAATTTAGAACGTATGCTTAAGCGGTGCGAAGACACTCGCCTTGTTCCCAATTGGGAAAAATGCCATTTTATAGTAAAAGAAGGCATTGTGCTAGGACCCAAAATTTCAAAATCCGGTCTTGAAGTGGACCGTGCTAAAGTGGATGTCATAGCCAAATTACCTCCACCTTCAACCGTGAAGGGTGTGAGAAGTTTTCTTGGTCATGCCGGCTTCTACCGTCGATTTATCAAAGATTTTTCTAAAATCGCTCGCCCGATGACCCACCTCTTGGAAAAAGATACTCCTTTAATCTTTTCTAAAGAGTGTATCGAAGCCTTCAACCTTCTCAAGGATAAGCTAACTAAGGCACCGGTCTTGGTTACCCCTAATTGGGAGCTACCCTTTGAGTTGATGTGCGATGCAAGCGACTTTGCTATTGGAGCGGTTTTGGGCCAAAGAGTGAATAAACACTTCCAACCAATCCATTATGCTAGCAAGACAATGACGGAGGCTCAATTGCATTATACGACAACCGAAAAAGAGCGTTTAGCTATTGCCTATGCTTTTGAAAAATTTCGCCCCTATCTTGTTTTATCCACCACCATCGTATACACGGACCATTCCGCGTTGAAGTACTTGATGACTAAGCACGACTCTAAGCCAAGACTTCTTCGCTGGGTTTTATTCCTTCAAGAATTTAACATTGAAATTCGTGACAAGAAGGGAGCTGAAAACCTAGCCGCAGATCATCTAAGTAGACTTGAGTATCCATATCAAGGGGATCATCCGAACAAAGAGATCAATGACTCTTTTCCCCTTGAGACCTTACTGTCTATTTGTGCCAATCTTGATGACACCCCGTGGTTTGCTGACATTGCAAACTACTTAGCGGGTGGTGTTCTCATCAAAGGGTTAACATCCCAACAAAAGAAAAAGTCCTTGAATGATGTTAAGACTTATTTTTGGGATGACCCTTTTCTCTTCAAACAATGCGCTGACTTGATTATTCGCCGATGTGTTGACGGATCGGCAACTTTAGACATTCTCAAGGCTTGCCACAAAGGACCCACTGGTGGTCACTTTGGTCCCAACTACACCGCCAAAAAAGTGTTTGACTCAGGATTCTATTGGCCCACCATTTATCGTGACGCTCACGCAACGGTAAAAAACTTTGATGATTGCCAACGACAAGGCAAGATCACACATAAAGATGAGATGCCTCAAAATTTCATACAAGAATGTGAAATCTTTGATGTATGGGGCATCGACTTTATGGGGCCGTTCCCTTCTTCTAAAGGAAAGAAATACATCCTTGTCACCGTTGACTACGTTTCTAAATGGGTTGAAGCCAAAGCTTTACCCACTAACGACGCGAGGGTGGTTTGTAATTTGTTGAAACAACTGTTTGCTTGATTCGGTGTTCCTCGTGCTATAATCAGTGACCGCGGGACTCATTTTTGCAATGATCAATTTGCAAGAGTCATGGCTAAGTATGGTGTCAATCACCATCTTTCCACCGCTTACCATCCTCAAACCAACGGTCAAGCCGAGATATCCAACTGTGGATTGAAGCGAATTTTGGAATGTACTGGGGGAGAGCATCGTGCCTCGTGGGCCGATAAAATTGATGATGCTCTGTGGGCTTTCTGTACCGCATATAAGACACCGATTGGTTGTACACCTTATCGTCTTGTGTACGGGAAAGCATGCCACCTCCCTATCGAGCTGGAACATAAGGCATTACGGGCCTTGAAGTGGGCTAACTTCAACATCAACAAAGCCGGTGATCTTCGCAAGATTCAACTCAACGAGCTACATGAATTGAGGAATGAAGCTTACGAGAACTCATTGATCTACAAGGAGAAGACCAAGATTATCCACGATGCTAGAATTAAGAACAAAGAGTTCCACGTTGGTGATCAAGTCTTACTTTTTAACTCTCGGTTGAAGATCTTCTCGGGCAAGTTGAAGAGCCGCTGGTCTGGTCCATTCACCATCGCCAATGTCTTTCCCTATGGCACCATTGAGCTTTCTCAGCCAAAGGGGACCAATTTTAAGGTGAATGGCCAGCGTTTGAAGTTGTACTTTGGTGAGGACATCTATCATGAGATGATTCCATCCCTCACCACGTTTCCCATGAACTAGTTTCGGGACCGAGTCAGGCTCGTGACTCGGTTAACAAAAACAAGCGCTCCTCGGGAGGCAACCCGAGTATCTATCCCCCCTTTTCCCGTTTTTCATCCTAAGTGTAGGGGGAGCTATATAGGTTGCTTGTGTTTGTATGGTGATGTGATTACAAGGATAAATGCACTCTTGGAATCTTTGATGAACCGTGCTCCCATGTTATCCGCAATTTCGGTTCTATCTCTCAACTATCGTGATTCAATTTTCTTCATACTCACATTTGAAATTGATCACTTTAGTTGTCTCCTCCTTAACTTGATTTAACCAACGTGCACAATGTCATAAGTGTAGGGGAGACTTTTCCCACATGCTTAAACATTGAGGACAATGTTTATATTAAGTGCAGGGGAGAATTCTATCGAAGTTTTAAGTGGACTTTTCCATTAAAGTGCCCTCATTTAACCGGAAAATTCAATTTTTCGACATTTTTCAAAATTTTTAATCTATTTTGGCCTAGTTGTATAGTTGTATTTTCCTTTGTTATGTTTATTTTCTTTCCTTGCTAGAATAAAACTTCAATAAAGTGGTTTTAAATTTTTCAAAGTCTGAATATTTTGACTCAACTCGAGTTTACTTATCTAAGTTTACTCTAGCTAGTATCCTTAACGTGTTTAAGTCAAGTTTTGCTAGGCTTTTAAATAAGGAGCTTTAAAACGCGAAAGTCTTAACTCTCACGGGTTAAGAACGAGAACTTTTCGCAAGTTCCTATAATTGATCCTAGAGAGTCGTTTATCAAGGGAACTTTAAAACGCAAATTCTAAACTTGAAAGAGTCTAAGAAGATGCAAGATCTTATATGCGACTCGAAAACCCAAAACTTTGATTTAATTGGCTAAGCATCCACGAGTCTCATTCCTTGAGATTTTTAAATTGTGGAGAACGAGAGATGACAGAGTCAATAATAAGTTTGGTATTCTTTCGTGAATTTATGTGAGTTGATTATAAGCCTATTCTCCCATCGCTTGCTAATAAATTTATCTGCAATAAATAAGGTTATACGATTTGAAAAGTTACTTAGCTTCTAGCCCATGATCGTTTAAAAGTTGCTCGGTATTAATTAGAGTTCATAGCCAAGGCATAACTTATTGAAGCGGGATGCGAAGATTGGTGAGTCTGAGAAGGCCCTAACAAGGCATGAGGGCTACATATTGTTGCTAAAGATCAAAAAGTGATGTGAAGAATCATTTATCGAAAATCAATATGAAGGATCGAGACACACGACGAAAAGCAAAAACTCCCCAAAAGTCATGGATAAGTCTATCTGAAAAGACCCTAGCAAGGTATGAGGATAAATAGATCCAAGTCCTAAAAGGAGGCGGATCGTTGTATATCAAAGTCCAAAATAAAGATTGGAGAAAAATGAAGAAGTCGTGGTCCAAATATGAAGAATCTCTCAAAACTTCAAGTGAATGAATTCCTATTATGAAGAGAAGACCATAATTTCAAGAACGTCTCTCAAAGATTCGAAGTATGAAGTCGCTGCCAAATATCGGTACGAGAAAGGTATCGAATCGTGAAGCAAGTTATGCCAAGATATGAACTTTATAAGGTCCCGCGAAGCAGTTTTAAAAGATTTTGTCCTTTAGCTAACTATTAATTAAATCGTCCCACTTTGTTTTCAGCCTAAATAACTATCGAAATAAGTCAAACAATGCATCCTCGTGATCATTCAAGACAACAATAAAATATAAGAGATACACCTAGGAATAAGGGAGTCTAAGTGAATAATTGGGCCACATGAGTTCGTGTTAGTTTGCTAACTTATAATAACAATGATCTCGTTTTTAAGCTTGGTATGGGGAACGTGAAACTTGAGAGTGATGAACATTCATGACAATCTAAAACCCCAATGTAAGTCTTTAAATACTTTACTTGTTTTGTTCTTTTAGTTTCCTTAGTGTTTAGAATTTAATAAAGGCCAAGGTGGATTATTTATGATGAGAAATGTAAACCGTGCTTTAAAATTATAGCATTGCATGACGGCATGGCAATGGTTAAGTGTAGGGGATTTGATAGGTGTGAAAACACCCATCCTTTTACCACTTATTTCTTGCTAAAACGAGACCAAAACGCGTATTTAATGTCATTTGTTTGGAATTATGCGTGGTTTGTGTGTTTGTTGTGTTTTCAGAGCCAACCGGATAAATATTGAAGATAACATGGGATTGCACGGGTTTTATCGAAGAAAAAGACGAAAAGACGAAGTCTATAGTCCAAGAGATGCAAAAGATTTGAAGTCAATGGGCCTATTTGAAGATTTATCGAAGAAAAGGACCAAAGATGGAAGATTTACATATGTCGAAGAACTCAAGTCTATTAAATGAAGAAATTAAAAGACGAGTTGAATTTATTCGTCGACAAATCCCGAATCGAAATCGAAAACGTCAACTTTTTTGAAAAGACTAGAAGACAAAAAGAAAGGGAGAAAGCCCACTCACCAAACCAAGCCAAGCCCTATAAATACCCTTCCCATTCACATTTTCAAGACTAGTTTTTCTTTCTGTTATTTCTTTCCTAGTTCGTAGGAAACCAACTCCCTTAAGGAGATTGGTGGTTTTTATTTTCTTTGATTCCTCCATAATCTTGTAAGTTTAATATTTCCATTTTGTTTGTTTGAATCCTAATCCTTAATACAAGTTTCCATTTAATCTTTCTTTCTTCTCTTATTGATTCTTAAGTTCTTATTTTATTGAGTTTGATCTTCAAAAGTAAGTGGGTTTTATGTTTTTGTTGATTTGGATTGATGTTTATCATTAGTGGATGATTAGTGGTTAAATTGGTTTAAGTTTTGGTTAAAAACTTGGTGGATTTTGGTTAAAGTCGTGATCAAGTTGTTCCCCTGTTCTTCGTTCTCCTTACTGTTTCAAATACCCAGATTCCAAATGAACTAATCATTCCGAATCAAGGATTTGAACATATTATTCCGAACCAAAGGTTTATGTTTTTTATATTTCGGATCAAGCTAGTATTTCGAATGAGCATTATTGCTTAAAATATTCCGAATCGAAAGTTATTCCGAATCAGTTGTTCATTCGGAATAATCAATATTCCGGGAGAAACTAATTATTCCGAATCAATCTTCTTATTATTTTATTCCGGATCAACACAATATTCCGAACCAACGTTTTTTACTTCAATTATTCCGAATCAACCATGTATTCTGAATGAAGCATTTTGTTTAGTTATTCCGAATGAACCTCCTTTATTCCGAATAAAGTTATTCCAAACGAGCAGTTGTTATTCCGAACCAGTGACTTATTCCGCATCAGCATATTATTCCGCATGAGCATATTGTTCCGAATCAGCAAAATTATTCTGAATCAAATCTATTCCGAATGAAGTGTTTTCTTGATTTATTCCGAGTGAAGCATAATATTCCGAGTGAAGCATAATATTCCGAATAAAGCAGATTTATTCTGGATCATGTTTTATTCCGAGTCAAGCTTTTTGCGAATATTCCGGATGAGCAATACATTCCGAATGAGCTGTTTGTGTTAGTTATTCCGGATGAAGAGAAACACTCCGAATGAAGCAAGATATTAAGTAGTATTCCGAACCAGCAATTTTCTTTGGTCATTTTGCATGAGCAAGAACATTCCGAACCAAGGCTTTTCAAAGTTTATTCTGAATCAGTTGTTTTCCAAGGGAAGGTATTTACTGTTTAATTTTAATTCAAGTTCCTTTTCATTAATTGCTTTTAGTTTACTTTTATTACTTCTCGCACTTATATTTTTAGTAGATATAGATCAAAAGCTCCCCCTTTTAGTCACCAATTTCAACAATCCCACTTTGAACCGTGATCGATTCGAGAAGATACCGAGAACGAAACAACGTGTTGTCCCATATATTTGTGATGATTAAGCAATGAAGAAAGAAAGAAAATAGATGAAGAAGAAATGAATTCCTAGAGAGAGAAAGTAGTGAGAGAAAGTAAAGAGGAGGAGAGGATTAACTTTTTGAATATTAGATTAGAAGTGAGAATAATGAACAACCAACCTTCCTAACATGCTAGGAGGGTAGTATATATAGTCCACCCACATGCGGGCTTTAATGGACTATATATTGGGCCGGGCTTGTCTTTTGGACTTTAATTGGTTTAAATCCAAGCCCGTAAACCACGACTAATTAACTACCTATTACAACATTCTAACTAATATTACAATAATAACCTATGACCGAGCATTCTTATTTGACTCAATATTTTGAGGCTAACAATCTCCCCCAATGTGAGGTCATACCCTTTTGATATTTGGAGATCAAAGGAGATTACAAATCTCGTCATAAATGAGCCTTGAACATGTAACTATAGTTTTGTTCCTTCATGCTGTGATCTTTGAGCCTTTGTTGTTGTCTTTCGACTTTCTCTTTTAGTCTTGAGATCTTCAAATCATCCTCGACTTGTCATTGCCATCTTGGGATCTTGTGTCTTTATCCACATGCTCACACTATCAATTGTTGGATAAGTGTTTGGGCATGAATATGTGGTTATGAATCCTTGACTTTACTGAGTACACCGTGACGCCACCTTCTCGACACAAAACATAGACACGGACTGAATGGCTTTGACATTCGTCCTAAATCGGTAGCATTTTACCTCCGGTCGGTGAAGACCGTTATACGATATTAAATACCGTACCCGTGATTAGGTAGATTCAATTAAGAATCTCCTTGACAAGGTTTCGCGGCAGTACTAGTCGTTCTCTTTACTCGACCGTCTCAAAGCAGGACTACGAACATAAAGAGTGAATCAATTGGATAAATATCCGCTTGATTAAAGTCGTCAATTCAAATTCCTGGAACAAGTTTGATTCATTAAGAATCTTACCATTGTTTATTTCCAGTTGACACAAGTTTGATTCATAAGAATCTCACAAGTCACCTACCGTAGCGCTGTTTGATGTTGACGCTAGAAGGATTTCCATTCATCACTATGAATATTAATGAATATCACTCTGAATGTTCTGGAAAGACCATAAAGATATTCCGTAGAAACCTGAAACGAGTTTGAATCAATTCAGAATCAAACCACTGTTGCTTTTCAGTTTTACATATGTTCAATTCATAAAGAATCTTGCATATGACCTACCACAGTGCTGTTTGATGTTAACACTGGAAGGATTTCCACTCATCATTATGAATACTAAGTAGTATCACTCTGAGTGTTCTAGCAATATCGCAAGGATATAGCGTAGGACTCTCTTGATCTTCATCCGTGTGTACTAACAAGATTTGATTGATCTCTTGGCTCTAGACTCGATTTGTGTACTTTTAGTGGTCGGAGGCTGGAGCAGATGCCACCTATACAATATCAACTATCTCGGAGTGATAAAGTCAATAGAAGTCGTGTTGATCTCCGTGACAATAAAACAAACTTCTTCTGAGAGAAGCCTGAGTAGCTAGGAAAGGGTTGTGCTTCACATCACTGGGTCCATGATGAGTTTGTCTTCATGATGAGTTGACCCGGTTTCTGCCTAAGTTGTATGGAGGGCTTCTTTCTTTAGACCCTTTATCCTTACATTTCGTTTTCATTCTTCAACCCCTTCAATGCTTACGAAGACATCATTAATAGCACCTTGTTGTGATTGTTCCAGTGCTATCATCAGTACTTAGTCAGCATTCAGCTTTGTTCACATTCTACTCCATCTTTCCTAAGGACTTATAATAATCTGTTGGATTGTCCCTGGGAAGATCCCTCCGGTTCTGGTTGGATCATAGGACTTAAACCTAACCACCCTTTTGACACCAATAACGTCGTGAATTAAAGATGTTATGGGTATTTGATCGTAACCATGAGTGCTTGAGTCTTTAAATCACATTTTAATCACATTTTCTCCCCCTATCTCTAATATATAAAATCGTTTTATATTAGAGATACCAAATTTGATTAAAATATATTGTTAAAAATAGTCTTGAAAACTTTCGGGAGAAAAATGTGTCAAACTTAGCATGAATTTTGGAACACTCCCCCTCAAAAATTGATCCAATGGAATTGTCATTACGAGGATTTGATCCACATTAAACTTTTGGGGAGTTGTTGAACACACAATTTTTGAAAGATTTTGAATATCATTGAGAAATTCTTGAAAAAATTGTGTTCAACGCTTTTTGAAAAATCAATTCTTTTTGTCGAAAAGGTTTTTCTAAAGCATAAACTTGAGTTCATAGACTTTGAATGTCTTGACGAATCCACTCAAGTGTAAGAAGATTGAACTTCTTTTGCTAAGGGTAAGAGTACTAAATCGTACACTCCCCCGTGAAGATAGTTTCGGGTTGCAATCTGAAAGTGATTACAAACCATTGTGTTGAGCTCAAAACGTTGAATGCTTTGTGACAAGCTCAACCCAAGATAGATTGCTCTACCCGTTGTTGGAAATATTGTCCAAAACAGACAATTTCCTTTTGAAAAGATAGAAATGACATGTTTTGAAAAATATTTACAACTTTCATTCGAGCTTTATGTACACACCCGTGTCGTTATTGAGCGACATTTATAGGTACGTCCATTTTATCGATACTGAAAGACATGTCGAGAAGAATATTTTTGGATTATCAAAGATTTTTTAATTTTGTATTTTTCTTTTTCATTAATATTTACAGGTAGATGTTTGATAGATGAATCAAGCAGGCTTCTTTGCCAGAACCTCCAATTATGCTAGAGTCAAACATCTCATACCAGTTTGCCTAACTAGATACGCAAACCTCTCTTTCGAAAGAGCTTTTGTAAACAAGTCAGCTAATTGGTAATCAGTTCCAACAAAGTATAATTCAACAATACCTCTTTCAACTTGTTCCTTAATGAAGTGATATCTGACATCAACGTGCTTCGTGCGGGTATGCTGAACCGGATTGCAGGAGATAGCTATGGCCGACTTTGAGTCACAGTACATAGGTACCTTTATCAAAATGGAAGCCATAATCCGTGAGTTGTGTTCTCATCCAAAGAACTTGAGCACAACACGCAGATAGAGACACATACTCCGCTTAGGCTGATGAAAGTGACGTGCAATCCTGCTTCTTGGAAGACCATCCCACAAGCTTGTCTTGACCTAGAATTTGTGCACCACCAGAAGTACTTTTACGTGTATCAAGACACCCTGCATGATCAAAATCTGAATAGGCCGTTAGAAAGAAACCGGTTTCCCTCGGATACTAGAGTCCCATGTGAATGGTATTCTTAAGGTACCGAAAGATCCGTTCAACCTCCTTGAGGTGCTTTTCAGTGGGTCGTGCTTGATATCGTGCACAATAACATGTAGCAAGATGAATATCAGGTATGCTTGCTGTTAAGTACATGAGGGACCCGATCATGGAACGATATCTCGTTTGATCAATGGGTAATCCCTCCAAATTAGCATCTAGGTATGTGGTTGATAAAGGTGTCCCAACGGGGTCACATGATGTCATACCATGCTTTTCGATTATCTCTTGACAATACTTAGCTTGGTTAATGAAGATACCACTTGGGGATTGGTGAACTTGAATTCCTAGAAAGAATTTTAGTTCGCCCATCATAGACATTTCAAATCTGCTGTGCATTACTTTTTCAAACCATTTTGAAAGTTTTGAGTTTGTAGACCCGAAAATAATGTCATCAACATAAATTTGCACAAGCAAAATGTCATCCCCATATTTATAAGTGAACAAAGTTAAACCAATGGAACCTTTTGAGAAACCTTTGGAGACCAGAAATTTCGAGAGCTCGTCGTACCACGCCCTTGGAGCTTGCTTGAGTCCATATAGTGCTTTGTGGAGACGATACACCTTGTCAGGATAATGAGGATTGACGAATCCTTCTGGCTGCGTGACGTAGACTTCTTCCTTCAAAGGACCGTTATGAAACGTCGTCTTTACGTCCATTTGGTAGACAATGAATCCCTTATGTGCAGCATAAGCAAGAAAAATCCTGACCGCTTCCATTCGAGCTACTGGTGCAAATGATTCTTCAAAATCAATACCCTCTTTCTGTCCATACCCTTTAGCCACTAGCCTAGATTTATTCTTGATGATCGTGTTCTCTTCATCCATCTTGTTTTTCCAGATCCATCGAAGATTTAATGGTGTTACATCGTATGGTTTGTCAACAAGTTCCCAGACTTTAAGTCTTTCAAATTGTTGAAGTTTATCCGTCATCGATTCAATCCAAGCATGATCAGCCATGGATTCTTTGATGTTTTTCGGTTCAGCTGAACTCACGGCGAGTGCGAACATACAAACATCACCATCTGTGTGAAGTTGTCGTCTTGTACGAACGGGCTGTGAAGGGTTTCCAATGACATGAACCAAAGGATGATCTCGGGTCCAATGATGTGTTGAAGGATGTCGTTGGTAGAATGTATGCATTTTGACGGATCAACATGGCGAGTAGAAGACTCTCCAGTTTCCTGTACCGGTGTACCGAATGGGTTGATAAATTCGTCTTCGTCAGATAATGCATTGTCTGTTTGATTTGTGTTCTCTGGAGCAATGACAGTAGTTGTGGATGTTGTAGGATCGATTGTTGAAGTGATATTCTGAGGAAGTAACTCTACAGCAACCCCTGTTGAAGTAGATGAAGTTGTATCCGGTTGTTGACGATGATCGGTATCATCATTCTAATCATGAGTGTCAGCGGAAGACTTCGATACAACTTGTTTCTCCTCCATGAAATATTCATCATACATTGGTCCATATAACATTTCCAACTCTTCAATTGTCGTGTCGACTCTCATATCAGCTCTAGGAACATTTTCTGGAACCAGCGTTGAACTTGACGGTTCATTGTTGTGGTCTTGAGTTCCGAGTTCCGTGCGGTTGTGAACGGAAGTCGTTTGTCGTTGTGAATCGGGACTTAAACTGTTTTGTTCAAGTGCCATTTCTTGTAATTCATCAAATCGTATGTGAATAGTCTCGACTATCAATTTTGTTCTATTGTTGTACACTCTATATCCCTTAAACTGAGTTGCATATCCCACAAGAATACATGCATCACCTTTTTCTTTCATCTTATCCAAATTTTCACCATCTCGAATGATGTACCAAGTACATCCAAAAACATGAAGGTGTTTGAGTGAAGGTTTTCGATCATGAATTATGTGATATGGTGTCTTTTCGTGTCTTGGGATAATTAAGGATCGGTTTTGTGTGTAGCATGCGGTTGACACGGCTTCGGCCTAAAAATATAGTGGAAGTTTTGAAGCGGATAATAATGTTCGAGCAGCTTCAACCAAAGTACGGTTTCGTCTTTCAACAACGCCGTTTTGTTCGGGTGTTCGAGCAATAGATGTTTCATGTTCAATCCCTTCGACTTCAAAATACTTTCTCAGATTTGAATTCAAAAATTATGTACCTCTGTCAGTACGAACCACTTTAACTTGAGCTTGAAGACCACGTTGTATCAGTTTAAGAAAGCTGATGAGAACTTCGGGTGTTTTGTCCTTGGACCTCAAGAAGTGAGTCCATGTGTACCTTGATTAATCATCGACAATTACCAGAATATATTTCTTACCATTGATACTCTGAACACGCATTGGACCACACAAATCCATGTGAAGAAGATCTAACCGTCCTTTAGATCTTGGTGTGGTCTTTGTTTTGAAGCTACTTCGTTTAGCTTTACAAAGTTCACAAGAAGAACAAAGATGATCTTTGATGAATTTCAAACTTGGAAGGCCTCTCACAATATCTTTCTTGGAAAGCAAGTTGATGGTATCAAAGTTGAGATGAGAAAGGCGTTGATGCCATAACCATGCCTGAGTCGTTGAAGCTTTAGCCATGAAGCAAATTGGAGTAGATGAAGTTGTGTCTTGAAGTGAAATTATGTAAAGATCAGTACCCCGTGTACCGGTAAGTAAGTCATTCCCATCATAATCACGAACAAAACATGTCTTCTTTCTGAAAGCAACCTCCAAATCCGCATCACAGAATTGACCAACCGAGAAAAGATTGTGATTGAGCCCTTCGACGTAGCATACCCTTTTAATCGTGATATTCCCCTGAACCAAATCTCCGTATCCTAGGATCGGTGCAAATTGATCATTTCCGAATCGGACCGTACCCAGGAACTTCTCCACGAAGTTAATTAGAAGCTTGAGATTCCCCGTCATGTGCTTCGTGCATCCGGAGTCTAGTATGAAGAGAATTATTTGTATCACCTGCAGAAGAGTTAGGACACGAATCATTAGTGTCCTTAGAAACATTTAAAGGCATACTAACACTCGTAGTCACATTTTCTATCCTAATTTTAGGCATCCATTTATATCCGTGAGGACATTGATTAGCAAACCACCATTTCCAAGACTTACTAGCAGACTCATATAATTCCTTAATTTTGCTTCTAGGGTTCTTAGTGGTGGAGTCTGATGCATTACTTTTCTTAGTGGGGGTGGCACCAGAATGGTTCATCTTGCGTTTGGGTTTACTAGCTCTAATAGGCATTGAAACTTGCTTCTTAGTTCTAGTATCTACGCCTTTGACTTTATTTATAGCACACATAGAACGATTAGCATTAGCACACTTTCCACATTTGACACAAACAAATTTCACATTCATAGCATTCAAATCATTCACAGCTTTCAAATCGTCATTACATGCGATTACAGACTTTTTATTCTTAAAAACGTTCAAATTCCTAGGGTGTTCTTCTACTTCCTGCATCTCCCCTTGATTCTTGTGTTTCCAGACCTTATCATTCACTTGAGTACGCTTAAGCTGAGGCCGGCTATCACTAGTAGTGAAAACTATTCCTGTAGTAGAAGACACACGAATATTAGTGTTTCTAGAAGTCTGAGGCGATTGAATAACTTTGTTTGTGGGCTTAGTGGTCATTCTATACATCCCTGGTTCAATCACATTATTGTGCTTAACGCTTGGTGCTATAGGAGTCTTATGGGTTGAGCTTGTGGTAACCTTTCCTTTCCATCCATCTTGGGGGCAAACACAGGTTTTGCAAACGAGGAATTAGATAAAGTAGATGGTTTTCCCAAGATAGAGGATCTATTCTCTTTAGAGGCATTGGGTTGTCTAACAACATTTTTCTTAATGCTAGGTTCCACAATTTTCCCACCCATTTTAGCAATGAGTTTCTGCAACTCTGCTATCGCTCTGTCCCTGTCTTGTAACTGGGGTTTCAACCCTTTAATTTCCAAATTCTGTTCATTCATTTCTTGAAATGTTTGGGAAAGTTTTTCTTGCAATTTATTATCGTGTGGAAAACTACCAACGTCTTTTTGCAAAGCAAGTTCAAGTGAATGACAATGTTTTTGAAGGAAATTATTTTTGTGTTGAAGTAACTCAAAAGCCTTTTTGTCAACATTTTCTTTACGTTTCGAAAGCTCAATTTCAAGACGTTCACATTCTTTGCTTTTATCAAGATATTGGCATGCAACTTCAGAATATTCATCAATATCAGCACAAGATGTAAAATAGGCACACATAACATCGTTAGAAACATATTCTTGCAATAGTAAATCATATTCATCTAAAAAGTCAGTCTTCTCCATTTGAAGATCTTCAATGTGTTTCTCAAGAGATTCAACATATTTTAAATCATCATACATTTCAGTTCGAATGAACTCCTAAAGTTGAAGAACAGTTTCTTTAATCAACGTTGTGTTAGGAATTAAGAGTTCTTTCACAAGCAAGGTAATATCTTGAGGAATCGGACGTGTCCACTCAGCATTTTCACGTTTTGCCCAGTCTCTTTCAACAATAGATTTAACATTATCTATGTGGTGTTTAAGAATACCTAATGTTTTCCTACTCTTGCATTTAGATTCATCTAGAGGGAGGTAGTTTATGTATTTGTAAACATTAGATTTCTTAGGGGCAAATGCTTTCTTCCATTGAATTCTCTTTTGTTTGCATTCTAGGAACACTTCCTCACGAGTTTTCTGAGTTTGTTTGTTGAACAGGCCATAAAGACTATTCTCATAAGCATAATTATATGGTTTCACAAACTCTTTATTAACAAGTGGTTGTCTATCAGCATCCCAAAGGGCAGTCTCTTCACTATTGGCACTAACAGGCATGAAATCAAGATCTGTCCTTTCAGTCTCATCAAGATAAAGATGCGGGTTCGCAGCTTGAGCTTTGGCAAGGTACTCAGGACTTGCAAAGCTAGCTTGACCCTTAAACATCGAAGGAGGTGCCAGCATTCTCACAGATTGAATAGAATCATGCGTTTTATAAACAACGTTCTTCAAAAATTCGAATTGTGCTTCTAATTTCGTTACCTTTTCAGTTTCTTTATCATATCTACTTTTGAAGTCTTGTTTTAACGCATCTACCTCTTGTTTCTTATCCTCAAGAATTTTAGCAGAATCTGTAGTGGTCACAGAGAGCTTTTGTTCAAGTTCATTAACTTTGGTATTGGCAAGGTACGTTTTTTTACGTTCATCCATTAAGAAAACATTATATTGACGCTTCTCTTTGGCTAATAACTCAAGAGTAGTGTTATATTTGTTTTCAAAATCGTCCTTTTGACTTTTTAACGCACTTCCCTTGTACCCCTCAAGCTCTTTGGTTTTCTGAAGGACCTCATCTCTATAGCTTTCAGTGATCTCAGTAGATTTGATAAGAGCAGCTTTGCATTCTTCAAAACTTTGAGTGAGCGTAACGTTTGCCTTCTTTAATTGGTTTTGACTCTTTTTATTTTCAGTGACATCTTTTTGTAAAGTAGCAATTAAATTAGCAAGAGCAATACGTTCCTCTTCATCATATTCATTTGCATGTTGATCATCCTCAGACTCATTATTGCACATGTCTGATGAATCGGGTGTGGTATTACTATCAACCGTTTCCATCATACACGTGTCATTAATGGCATTGGGTAGATCACTATGCTTAGGAATATCACCAAACACATTATATTCATCAGTAGTGTGTACCTTATCGATTGGCTCAGTGTCAAAGATAGGGCCATTTTCATCTTCAGTGACTTTGAGAACTTCTTCAACCTTTGCCATGTACGAGTAATGTGCATCAAGCTCTTGATCAGAATCTTCATCATCAGTATTATCAAGCATTGCTCCTTCCTCAGCTGACAATTTAACCCCTGCTTCCATCTTCTTGCATAGCAACATCTTTTCCTTGTGATAGCTGGAGTCTCTAACCCTTTTCGGCTTCCTGCATTCCTTTGCCATATGCCCATAACCTTGGAAATTAAAACATTGAATCCCACTCTGCTGAACCACTTGACTTCCAACCGTTTCCCTATTCCCAGTAGCAACAGCAATCCTCTGAGTATCATACTTGGCAGTTTGTCGATCATACCTTGTAGAACCCTCAACATGCGTTGGATTATGTCGATCATACCTAGAAGGACTTTCACCATGTCGACGTGTGTCATACCTTGGAGGACTCTCAACATATCGGTTCTTGGTGTTAGATGATGTGTGAAGATTGTTGTTGGTGGGTTTGTAGATTTTCTTGTAATTCTTCATTATGAAAGCAATTTGCTGTTTCATCTCTCGATTCTTTTGAGCTTGGTCTTCATCACTATCTTCTTCAGATGATGACTCAGATGGTGGTGATGGTGCTCTTGGCACTTTACCTCTAGATCTTGTGCATGATGAAGACTTAGATGATGTGGAAGATCGTGGTGAAGATGATGTAGTGGAATATGACTTAGGAGCACGAGAGTTATGACCTTGAACATGTTAAGTTGTAGTCACTAAAGCAAGTGGATTAGCCGTCTTGGCAATACGTTCTGCTCGAATCTCATTTGCTTCATTCTGAAATTGCTTCAAGATATCAAAGAGTCGATGATATGAGACCTCGTCTAACCTTTCTTGTTGTTTCACCAAAGTGACGAACCGTGTCCACTCGGGTTGAAGTTGTTGAAGAAATTGAACATTGACTTGCATGGTGGAGACTTGCAGGTTATTTCTTGTCATGTCATTCATCATTTTATAAAACCTGGAGTAGTATGAATCAATTGATTCTCCATCCCTTGAAGTAAACTTGCCAAAATTCCAAAACAAATTTGTTTTGACATCTTGTTTGTTGTGTGATTCTCCTTGTTGCAAGCGTTCAATAGCAGTCCACATTTCATGTGCTGTAGGGCATGCATCAACTGTGGAATAAATGTCATCTCCAATCCCACTTAGAACCATATAGATGGCTTCCTTCTCCGCATCATGCCAAGCACAATTTTCAGGTGTGAGATCAGCTCTTGTTTCATCACATTCACTTGCAGGTAGTATCTGTGGCTGCTCTTGGAGGAATTGAGATCTTCTTAAATATATATGGTCCATGAGTAATACATTTCCTCAAGGCATCACCATTAGGTCTTGTATCAAGATATCGTATGAAATGTGATTTCCATTGAGCATACCGACCAGACACAAGCATTGGTGGTCTCTCTTTGTTACCCGCCACCATTATGTTGTTGTTCGTCCACGATATTCGGCAGTAGAATCCATCTCAATATTCTCTAAAATGATGAAGTGAATATGGATCTTAAGTAGATTTGTTGTGATTGTTGTTGTGGTTTAAATTCCGAAAATTGCAATTTTTTTTTTTGATCTTCGTGTAAACGATATTCCGAAACTAGTCTAGATGGTGGCTAAGTCTAAAAAATACTCGAACAAAATTTAGCAAAGACACAACAGCGGAATGTCCATCGGAATTCCCAAATCGGAATGTCCCCTAATCGGAATACAATCGGAATGATGTCGGAATGTCCTAATCGGAATAACCAAATCGGAATGTCCTAATCGGAATGTTGTCGGAATGTTCTTATCGGAATGCAATCGAAATCCTTGTCGGAATTATGTCGGAAAGAACCTTGTCGGAATACCAAATCGGAATACAATCGGAATATTTTAATTCCAGTCGGAATGTGATCGAAAAAACTGGTCGGAATGTTTAAATCCTTTACCGATGCGACTGATCGGAATCTCTAATCCCTTTTCTGATGACTCTGATCGGAATAATAGTACTGTTACGAGATTTTGAGGTAAAAAATGATATTTTCGACAAGAAATCTGTGATTTGAACCAACCAAATGCGACCAAATCCCTACCACAGCTATGTAGAAGATTTATATCAAGATTTAGAGCATGGAAAACACAAAAAAATCTTGATTTCGAGATGATTATAGGAGAAAATCACACGAACCAAGTAAAATCAACAACGAATCACAAAACTACCCCATGGCGATTGATACCAATTGTTGTCCCATATATTTGTGATGATTAAGCAATGAAGAAAGAAAGAAAATAGATGAAGAAGAAGTGAATTCCTAGAGAGAGAAAGTAGTGAGAGAAAGTAGAGAGGAGGAGAGGATTAACTTTTTGAATATTAGATTAGAAGTGTGAATAATGAACAACCAACCCTCCTAACATGCTAGGAGGGTAGTATATATAGTCCACCCACATGTGGGCTTTAATGGACTATATATTGGGCCTGGCTTATCTTTTGGACTTTAATTAGTTTAAATCCAAGCCCGTAAACCACGACTAATTAACTACCTATTACAACGTTCTAACTAATATTACAATAATAACCTATGACCGAGCATTCTTGTTTGACTCAATATTTTGAGGCTAACACAACGACAAATATAATTTGGTACGAGCAACACGAAGAAAGATATTGCAACCAAACCTTTTGATTAACTAACCAAAAATCAGTTATTAAGATGAATTCTTGAAAGCTTCAGAGTTTGATACAACGGAAGACTTGACTTTTAGGCTTTCTTGAATTTGTTTAAGTATTAAGTGCAACAATTATAAGCATGCTGGGACGACTTCTTCTCGGATGCCGTAATGCCACCTTTTTGTTACGCTGCATAAGACAATTAGAAACAAAACATAGACACGGATGAAATGGCTTTGAACATTTCAACCTAATTAGGTAGCCTTTTACCTCCGGTCGGAGAAGACCGTTGGACGATATTAAATATCGTACTTGTGGCAGGTAACCTCCTTTACAAGATTTCGCGGGTAAACCCGTTCTCTTTACTCGGCTATTAGCCTCAAAATATTGAGTCAAACAAGAATGTTCGGTCATAGGTTTTTATTGTAATATTTATTAGAACATTGTAATAGTTACTTAAAATAGTCGTGACATTACGGGCTTGATGGCTAGCTTAAAAGGCCCCTTTCAAGGCACTAAGCATTTATTCAAACCCGACCCAAAAACAAATATAGTCCAATAGAAAGCCCGCATGTGGGTGGACTATATAAGCACCCTCCTAGCATGTTAGGAGGATGGGATCTTTCATTATTCTTAATCTAATTTCACCTAGTTAATCATCTCTCTCTCTACTTTCTCTCTCTAGAAATCATCTCTTTTATTCTTTATCTCAATAAATCTATCATGATGAAGTGAATAAATATGAGTAAAACATGTGGTATCAATCGCCACGGGGTAGATTAGTGATTGTTAGTTGTTTAATTCATTGATTCGTGACTTCTTTCTTCATCAAAATCACTAATTCATTTTTTTTAGTGTTTTCGGGTTCTAAATCATCATACAAA
The DNA here is from genome assembly GCA_025667525.1 of Glebionis coronaria. NCBI lineage: Eukaryota > Viridiplantae > Streptophyta > Magnoliopsida > Asterales > Asteraceae > Glebionis > Glebionis coronaria. Next base: position 467,504,462 of record CM046874.1, on the reverse strand, counting down.
TCACCTACATAGATGTGGTAGGGATTGGTATAATTTTTGTGGTTAAAAACGCAAAGTTTTTTGGTGTTTGGATTAATTTTTGGTTTAAATTACGAGTTGGTTTATTAGACCCGAAGAACAAGCATAAGTAGGCCAACAGGTTGCTTAACTTCGGAATAATTGGGATATTCCAAAGTGGTCTCAAGGGTTTCTGTTTTCCGAAGTGTACTACGAAGATATTCAGAAGTTAATTGCTTCTAGATTCCGAAGTCACCCGAATTCAGTATTCCGAAGTTCCCAAGTTTTCATTATTCCGAAGTACAGTTGGTTGGTCAGTTATTGCGAAGTTCATTTTATTCCAAAGTACCTTTGTCTTGGATTACGAAGTTAAATTTTTCCGAAGTTGAATTCCGAAGTTGAGTTACAAAGTTGGATTATTCCGAAGTGCAACTTTTCCGAAGTGGAATTTTTGCGAAGTGGATTTTTTGCGAAGTGGATTTTTTGCGAAGTGGATTTTTGAGAAGTAAGACAGATTCCGAATTGGATTTTTGCGAAGTGGATTTTTGCAAAAAATTACGAAGATAACTAGTTCAAAGATTCCGAAGACAACTTTATTCCGAAGTTACTCTTTTTCCGAAGAGATTTTATTACGAAGTGTTCAAGATTCCGAAGTGGATTTTTGGCAGATTCTGAAGTAGATTCTTGGTTATTCCGAAGTGATTTATTCCAAAGTTCCCTTATTCAGAAGATAAAAATATTCCTAAGATCCTAAGGTAAACATTCCGAAAATCATTTTGTTTGAAGCTTTTTCACACTTAGCCACTATCTAAACTAGTCCCGGAACATAGTTTACACAAAGATTAAAAAAAAGAGTTTTTTGGCGGTAAAACCCAAGTAAAATTTATTTTTTCCTAGACCATTTTTAGGCCATTTAAGCTTCGATTTCAAATTTTGGCGAAGCGAAAAATTTTTCGACCAAAAATTCAAATTTTCGGACCAAAATTTAAATTTTTAAGTTTTATTTTTATCAAAATTTTTCCTTTTTAAAATTTTTTCCATACTAGTTATTGGCTATTTCTAACTTGAACTCAAAATTTGGTAATTCAAAAATTTTTGGTTTACCGTTTTGTCGGACTGAGGAATTTATTGTCGGACTAAGAAAAATTAGAATTTTGGGAATTTCAACTACAACACAATCACACCATATCTACTTAAGATCCGAAGTCACTTCATCAACTGAGACACCATCATTATGGAAAAGAGCAATGAGTGTCCAGTTGTGACAACTCTCAAGATGGAACAATTATAACAACGGACACGCTTCTTGAGAGATAAATGCATTGAAAGTTTGAGAATACTTCAATCATCATTTGAGAGCCTTTCAAAAGTCCTGCTAGACATAGGTGCATCCACTGACACGTTCATAAGAGCTTTCACACAAGCCATGGAGAAACTTGCGGCACAACTCACCAAAGAAAGACTTTATGGGAATGAATGCAAGATCACCTTCACTGAACTCAAGACGACATTTGAAAAGACTTTTGATTCAGAATTTCTCATGTCTTCGAGTACACAGCGATGCTTTATGAGACATCATGCAACTGCTCAAACGTTCAAAGACCTGATCCCAAGTAACATCAAATCCATTGAAACCAATGTCCACAGAACAATAATTCACGAACAAGAGATAGATAAAAGGTTCAAGGCAAATTATGGTACAATATCGGGTCATGTGAATGAAAGCTACACATCACGGAACACAAAGCATGGTACGCAGGATGATCAAACCATACATGGGAAAGAAACCAGCAGCACTGACACACAAGGCATCAGTTCTAAGAATGTCATCAGCAATACACCTTCCTATGATAATGGCCCTGTCTTCGACTCAGATCCATTGGAAGAGGTACACAATGATTAATATAATGTGTTTGCCAATGCTAATACGCATGAGCATTGTGATCAAACTCAAACCCTTATTGACACATGTATGAAGGAAAAGGTTGATAGCAATACCATACCTGATCCCTCAGGCCCGTGCAATAATGAGTCTGACGATGATCAAAATGCAATGAGGATGATGAGGAGCGTATTGCGCTTGCTAATTTAATTGCCACTTTACAAAAAGATGTCAAAGAAACTAGAAAGAGTCAAAAGAAATTAAAAAAGGCAAACGCTAAGCTCACTCATAATTTTGAAGAATGCAAAGCTGCTCTAATTAAATTTAGTGAGACCATCGATAGTTATCAAGCTCAGCTTCTTCAAAAGACCAACGAGATTGAGGGGTACAAAGGGTGTTTAATTAACGTCAAAAAGGACGATTATCAACAGAAATATAACGAAACTCTTAAGCTTCTAGAAGAAGAGAAACGTAATCATAACACCTCTTTGAGTACTGAACGTCACAAAACGTATCTTGTTACCACTAAAGTCAATGAGCTAACTCAAGTAAATGGTTTTCTTCAAGTGGAAAAAACTAAACTTGCTAATGAAAAGTAAGTAGTGGTTGAAAAGTTGGAAAAGGATTTCAGAACTAAACAAGCGAATGACATCGACAAATGGTGGAACTTGAAGCTCAAATTGATTTTTACAAGAAAATTGTTTACAAAACTAATTAATCAATTCAAACCATGAGAATGTTGGCACCTCGTTCGATTTTTAAGGTGTAGAAACTAGAAGGGGGGGGGGGGTTGAATAGTTTCTAGTTCATTTTGCAAAAAAATTCCCATGATCCACTGTGCGCGGTTCTTTATTGTACTCGCGGATCTTTATCAATAAAGAACCGCCGGTCCATTTAGGGAACCGCCGACAGTTAACTTAACCTTTTGTTACATGTTAAACTTTGACAATCCTTTGTATCAAATTCTCGATCAAGCTTGACTAGATATGAGATGTGTTTGATTGAAAGATAAATACTACAAGTAAGTAAACACTCAAACACATCAAATCAAGAGTACATCAAGCAATAGTCTAAACATTCAGCACACACGTACTAAGCATAAGCTTTTCCGCAACTAGGATGTTTAGACTAAGTGGTGTACACTTGACCATAATCTAAACATGAAGCACACACGTACTAGGACTTAGCTTTTCTGCAACTTAGATGTTTAGATTATGAGATGCATACAACACACAACAACAATCATGCAACTATAAATACATCTAAAGAGGTAAAGAAATAAATGTAAATGAAAGTACCGACGCGATGATTTATAGTGGTTCGATCATGAAGCTCCTATTCGCCCTACTCCACTCCTCGAGTACACCTTACTCGAGAGTTACTTCACTAGTCAACAAAACTCCTTTCAAGGCGGAGAAAACCATACACGTCGATTACACAATTTCCGACACTAAGCTAGATGTCGAGTCCTAATCTTAGATAGGACCAATCTACACAACGTTTCCCACTTCACCATTTAACGACACAAGGCTAGATGTCGAGTTCTAATCGAAAGGTAGAACCAATCTTCACAACGTTGCCTACTTCACCATTTTACGACACAAGGCTAGATGTTGAGTTCTAATCGAAAGGTAGAACCAATCTTCACGACTCTTCACTTTGAAGCTAAGTTAGAACTTCACTAGACACAACTACATCACTTTATAGTTTAGTGAGAACTCACAAGACACAACCACATCACTTTATAGTTAAGTGAGAACTCACAACTCTTACCTATTACAACTGAATAAAACACATATCCAAGTGTACACATGTAACTTTGATCTACACAACATAAATCCAATTATACACATATACAATGGATTTACACAAGACTTAATCCAAGTATGCACAAATACAATGGATTAACACAACTAATCGAAGTATTCACAAATACACTGGATCTACATAATATTGATCCAAGTGTACCCATATACATTGGATTTACACAAGATTGATCCAAGTATACACATATACATTGGATCAACACAAGACACAAATAAAAATGATGAACATGATGATCTTCATCAAGACTTCACCTTTAATCACATCACAAATGTGTGAGTGATCTTCTCTTTGCACTTAAGAGGATGAGGAGATTGAAGGAGAGAATCACATCTTAAACAAGATTAATCTAAACTAACTAATCAAGGGTTTAAAGATGTTATTGAAGAAACTGTGCAAAAAGGGTTGAAAGAAAATATGGAAATGATCCACTATTTATAGGGCAATATTGCAACGGCAAAAAACACCCGCGGTTCCTTATCAATAAGGAACTGCGGGTTCCTTTAAGGAACCTCCACGTTGGAGTCCGTGCAAATTTGTCCTTTAGTGGGGATATGCCATCTGGGGTAGTTTATACCCTCAAAGAATATTCCTTTGGCATATGGAAGATGCCAAATTCAAAATTCCATTTTTTTTCTAATAAAACATTTTCTTAAAAATAAAGTTAATTAAAATCTTTGTCACATTTGATTAAATGTGAGTTTTTAGAAAATATTAATCCTTGATCACTTAGTTAGGTTAATGACATGTTTGTACATACCTTGAGTGATTCATGCCGAATGTGATCTCGGAGGTGTCGAGAGAAGTATACAAATGTATTCTTGAGTGATTACGAGTTCCTTAACATTTTACATAATGCATAGCGAATTATACGTTTTCATCAACAAAACATAAAGAGATTATATCGACAAAGCATCATAATGTTTGCACTAACAATCTACCCCTTTTTAATGATGACAAACAAGTATACCGCAACACATATTAAAATGCATAAGTTACTCCTTTACACTTACTTCTCCCCCTTTTGTCGAATCAAAAAGGTAGTCAACGTCTAGAAGAAGAGAAGAAGCAACGTCGAGAGAGAACACGTCTAAAGAGGTAGTCATCGAAAGCACGTCAGTTGAAGAAGAAAAGAATTGAATTCACACGAGCTTCCATCCGAAAGGTAGTCTTCATTTGTAGAGGAGGAGGATCGACTTCGAGAGAACATGCATCCAAAAATCTAATCATCCATTGTGGTTGTCGTTTGAGAGGCGAGAATCCAAACCATAAATCCATCATACAAAAATATTGAGCTTGCGTCATCCTAGTGAAGTATTCAATCACCATAGGTTAACCAACTCCATGCATAATAATATGCTTATCTACGAGTGTCTAAAATGCATTACTTACAAGATGTTCGATGAATGAAATTTGAGTGAGTGAACGATCACAAATGTAATGACTTGAACTCTTGCAAATGCTCCCCCTTGATATGAGCTCCCCCTTGCTTGAGGCACCAACAAAGCAAGAATAGTGACAAGCTACAAAAATGGGTTAGAAGTGTCCTACGAAACAAAGTTAGTGGACAAGAGCATATGCATAATGAGATGTCACCCAAACGGAGTTAGCTTTAAACAACTCGAGTAAAAATAAGAGGGACTCGAGAGAAAGCTAAATCAATCTTAACTTTTAGAAGTGTCAAAAATATGACAAGTTAAGAAAATAAGAGGGCTATTAGAAAGAAAATAGAACCCAACTTATTTTGGGGGACACCAAAAAAAATATATAAAGAGGACTAAGAGAGAAAAGAGATGTCCAATTTAAGAGAAAATATTGTCAAGAGAACATACTCCACTTTTAATATTTTTGCAAGAAATACCAAATCAAAGAGAGTATCACAATGACAAAAAAAAATAAGATCCCATATAGTCGAAAAGAGAGGAAGAATGACTATGATGGAAAAAGAAAACGAGGATGATAAACAAGTCGTTTGAACAAACAATGACAAGCATTGTAGAAATAAGTGTGCACGCGATGCTATCAATCCAAAAAAAACAAAGGAGAGGATCTTGACAAGATCAATGCACAATTGTTGGAATAGAGGTAGAAAAGAAATGTCCATACCAATTGTAATGATAATATGTTAAAGGGTAAAAAGATTAGAATTTTTGGAATCACCCAAGAAAATTCAAGATTTAACCATCAACTCTCAAAAAACAAGGAGATGATTTTGAGGAAATCAATTCAAAATTGTTGGAATAGAGGTAGAAAAGAAACATCCAAGAATTTGAAGATATCATCTCAAGGGGTTAAAAACTTAGAATTGATGAAATCACCCATACTAATTGTAAATTTTAACCGTAATCAACTCTCAACAAAGAAGAACAAAAATATCTCAACCTAGAGACATTTTTTACAAAAAAAAAAAAAAAACCAAAAGCGGATAAATCGACGCTTTAAAAAAATATTCTGGATATAAGACATTATAGGCAAGGATGCTTATGAATGTCGACACCAAATGGTGTTTAGCATACGATAAACTACATGCTCAAAGTTTTGTAGCTCTTCTCAATCATTATGAATGTTCAAAGAACAATTACATGATGAGGAAAGGGTGAGGCTCGACTCAACTTAGTTTAGAAAGAATAGAAGAAAGTGACTCGACTTAGAAGAGCATGATTAAAATGAATTGAGAGAAACTCAACAAAGAAGTTAAGGATAACTTCACGAAACGAGAAAAGAAACTCAAAAGAGAAGAAAAGAGGGAATCTTCAAGAAAACTCGTCAAAAGAGAAAAAGACCAAAACGAACAAGGGACTCAATGGCCGCGGTTCGTTAAATAGGTCTGTGGTTCATTATCAATAATGAGACCCAAGGTTATTTGAGGAACCGTGGACATTGGGTGTCCAAAAACGATTATCGATTCAAAGGAAAATCACTTGGTAAAATAATTTAACATAAGATGCTAAAAGGCTTGAAAGTCAATGCTTCGGATATGACTTTTAACAATTGCAATTGCAAGTTAAAATTGCTTGAATATTTCAAAAGAAATATTTTAAGTAGTCAATCTTACTAGGAGAGGAATTAGATATAAATCTAACCTTCCTTGACAACCGAGTGAGAAAATAAATAGGAACAGAAAGATCACGAGAAAAACGAGATCCAAGACTCAAAGAAAAATCATTTTGGAAAACATGAAAGGAAATACAAGAGAATAAAGATCATACAAAGATGTATGAAAAAAACAAGCATAAAACTTAAGCATAATTTTAATCTTAGTTACACTAGAATCCTAAGATTTTCTTAGATTGAGTGTCTTATTAATAAGCAATACACATGCTTAATTAGAAGACAAGGTGGTGGCGGAATTTGGTGGAGAATGAGAGTGTGGGTAAGAGATGTTTTTACAATGCCTTGTGACGTTTAGGTGGTGGTGAAAGGTTTAGGGGGAGTTATGTTCTCCAAAGGTGAAATGGGTGATGTGGGTGAATCTGGTGGGGTAAAAGGTGATGTCACCAAGGGTTCAACAAAGTCATTCTCAATGGGAACGCTTTGGATAGGTTGAGGTTGGGTAGTCACATCCAAGAGAGTACTAGGAGTGAAGGGTGAGGTTAGCTCATTCATTCTAGATTGGAATGAAGAGGAGCTAGAACCATGTGAATGGTTGGTGCCACGTGATGAGATAGTCTTGCATGGAGCAAGAGGTGGTGAGGGTGATGAAGAGATGAGAATGGGCACAATCTCATTCTTAGGTGCGTGAAATGGTGAAGAGTTAAGTTTGGGTAACTTAATCTTAATTTTGAGGTGCCTCTTTGAAGAGGAGGTTTTGGATGAATTGAAGGTTCTTGTAGAAACTAGGTAGTAATGGGTGGTTTAAGGGGTAAAGATGAATAGTTTGAGGTGTGAAGAACATGGCTAACAAGGAGGGTTTAAAAGGGTGAGGGGATGATCTAAACTAGTAAAGGGTTAAAAAGGGAAAGCCCAAGATATTTTGGGAGTGATCAAAGGTTTGAAACGAAGATTCCAAAGGGTGTTGGAACAATTGAGAAGTTTCAGAAAACCCGAATTTGAGAGCTTCTGCCCGCGGTTCTTTATCTCCACCGGCGGTTCCATATTGATATGAAGTCGCGGTCTATTTAAAGAACCGCCTACATAGGCTTGGTTTAGGTGGTTAATGGAGGATTTTCCAACTCAGCAAATCCTAATGTTCTAGTCTAACTTATCATAAAGTCATGCTTAAGAGCAATAAAAACTAGAACACACACAAAGGAAAAACACATAGGTTCAATTAGCACGTAGGAAGAAAGTTAAGAAAAACCTAATGGCTACAAAAGAAAAAGACTCCTAATGACATACAAAGTTCATCAAAGTAAACTATCATTAGTCATATATAGGAAGAGCCATTTAGCCAATTTAGAGAATGAGTATGAGACTATCACTAGAGGTGCTAAATTAAGGCTAAACACGACCATTTTTACGAGTTATACACCAACTCAACTTCCCACATGGAAGTAATTCAACCGTTAGTTCAAATTAAGATCCTAGTGCATAAAATCTCTTGTAGTCATTCTCAAGTTAGACAAAATGTAATTCCAACATTTACCTAATAATGAGATGGCATGTATACATGATCTCATCGTTCTTTTCGGGCTTTAAATGCACTAAAATGTCATAAAATACCATATATGATTGTATTTGTTTACTTGTGTGTTTTAGGTATGGATATCATGAAAAAGACAAAAGTTCACAAGAAACAAGGAAAAACGGACACGAGAAACGAAGCCGTACAAAGAACCGGGCCCTAGTTCATGAATTATCCAAGATTAACCCTTGAAGACTTGAAGATGTACAAGATTGATCCTCAAAATATGAAGAAATGACACTTAAAACCCTTGTATATTCATAATTACAAGTTTGGTCCCTTAAGTTTGTCAAAATTACAAAATGGTCCTTCAAGTTTGAAGAAATGGCAAGTTTAGTCCCTCAACAATTCTAAATTGCCAAATATGGTCCCTTATGAAGTCAAAGATCAAAGAAGACCCTTGAAGATCAAGAAAGATATACTTCTAGTCCTTTAAAAATGGAGTTAATATCAAAAGGAATAAAGTTGTAAATAGCCTAAACTTGTAAAGCCCTAAAACTTTGTTTTGAGACTTTTTGTGGCCAATGTGGGAAATCAGAAACTTAGTTTACAAAGTAAAACAGGTTTGCTTGAAGAATAAACTTGTTATTCATTGTTTTCCAAAGACTAAGGGCCAAATGTGTACAACTGAAACATTCAAACATTATTTGCGCCAAACACTTACCTTTCCCCCATTTTCGGATCAAAAGGAGTTACTGTTTAACATCAAGAACCCAGTAACTCCTCTCACATAAACAAAGGGTAAAATGTAATTACCCATACCCACACTTGATTCACACGCCCAGAAACATAACCCACACATAAAATCCTCAATCCCACTACCCAAGTGACCCCACACTCAACCTCATCCACCAATGAAAACGCAACTTTCTCTCCAAGGAATCTGACGTGTCAAGATCAACAGCTTAGACTCATAGCTTAACTCCAAAGCTAAAATGAACGTCCCTGATACATTTGGACAGCTCACCAACATCAAACGGCATCAAGCACTCAAGGGCATTCTTGGAAACTCATAGCTAGGGTTTTTAGCATTCTAGAATCATCTGTTAGGCCTATAGAAGGAGACCTCAACTTGTGAGAGTCCCTTGTTCCAGATTTTGGCTATTATCTTTGTAATTCCTTTTTATTTAAATAAAATTTGAATTTCTTAAAATTATGAAATCTCTTTTGTGTTTTATAAAAGTTGGTGTTAGAATAGCTGAAATATGTGTTCCATTTGATGTTATAGACCTTCCTTAATCTTGTGGCTAAGGCACATCTATGTTTGTTAGGTTTTCAAAGGTTCAAAAACCTTGAAATCCTTGTTTCTGTTTTACCTATTATCTTGTACTAATCCTTAGCCAAGAGCCTAAAGCTCCTTCAAGCTTGTTGACACCAAGCTTGAGAAGAGATTTAAGCTATTGGGTGAGTTGTTTGTTCATTTGTGTTGAAGAATCATAATAATCAAAACCTTGTTCTACTTTGTACATCAGCAGGTTTTGATCCTCTTTGTGAAGAACCTTGGTCTTGTTATAGTTGTTGAACAAGGTCCAAGGAGCATTGCTGGTCCTCCTAGGATGTTGTGGAGGACAGGTATGGCCTCTTGTTTAAGTTTCCCCTAAAATTTTCATGATATAGCCTGTTTTGGTATTTGGACTGTGATTTTGTGTTCTTGTGTTTGAGGTTGTGATTTTTGTGCTTGAATCTGTTAGTAGACATCTAGGAAGTGTGTTTGAATCATAAAATCAGTAGGTTGTGTTTAGAAATCACAAGTTGCTTTGAAAAGTGGATTAAGGGTTGTTTGTGTCTTCTGGTTCAAAGGCCTTAGGGCATTGGAGCTTGGCTCCTTTTGGTTTATATCTATTTGTTTGCTGATATAAAAGTTGTTTCAAGTGTTGGATAGGTCTAAAACAAGGTATAACTAAAAATCATAGGTTGCTAGTTTTTGAACACTTTTTAAGTCAAACACATCAGCAGGTCTAATTTGTTTGTTTGTTTGAATTAAGGTGTGAAACTTGGTTTGCTTATGGATTTGTTGGTTGTGCAACTCTACATCATCTGGTTTTAGAGTTTGGTTGCTTATTGAGTAGTCTATAGCTTATTAAATTTCAGCTTTTGGTTATTTAGATCAGCAAATGCATGCTATGAGATTTTGATGAAATTGGTTTAATTCTTGTTGTTTCATGCTTGTATTTGGTTCCTTGTGCATTACTTGGTGTGTGCCTTTTTTTTGCTGCTTATCTCACAAACTTATAAGCCCACTGGCTTATTAGCTTATTTGTGTCAATACTAGTCAAGTATGCCCAACTGGTAGACCTTGATTCACAATTGTGCTTGTCAGCGTTTGATTTACTCTTGTCAGCGTTTGACAATTGGTCAAACTTGGTCATATAGCTTATTGAATCTGTTTTGCTTATTGGTACATGCAACAACTTGGTTTTTGTAATAGAACTCATTTTTTTCAGCTTAATAACAAGTCTGGAAGGGTACAAATCTTTTGGTTAAGCTTTTGCTAGAAAACTAGCTTATTTGGCTTTTTCAGCCAGCTTATTGGTTCTTACAGCTTATTCTACTTGGATTTTTGTGATTTTCTTGATTGATTATTCTTAGTTAAGCTATTTGTGAGCTTTTTCAACAAACCAGAGCTTCTAAAACAGCCTAGAACTCTATCCCGACTATTTTGTCGTTTTGTGGAATTTTTCTTGGCTTATTGAGTGTGCTTTTTCAAAATTTCTTTTTACAGATCTCCTTAGTATCCCAAAAGAAGGTTGTGTGTCAAATTAGAGCTTATGGCATTGGCTTATTGCTTAATGGGCTTATTGGCCCAATAAGAATAAGTTGTGTGTTTATTAAGCTGTGATAAGCTCATTTTCAGCTTTTGGGCCTTCAAAGTTATGTGTTTAGAATTGAATTTTGAGTCAGATAGGGCTTTTCCAAGTCATTTGGGCTTATTTTGACTTTTTGGGCTAAAAAGCCCATTAAGGTTGACTGATTTTGCTTTTGGCCCATTTGAGGGCCCAAAAGGGGTAATTTGGTAATTTCACTTTTATTTTCTGATTACTTAGGTTAAAATAAACTAGTTTGCAAGTTTTTAGAATTTTTTAGAATTTCTTGATTTTTAATATTATTTTAATATTATTTTATTATTATTTTTCAAATTTCACATTTTTGCACTTTTTATATTTTCTTAGCTTAAATACATTAAAATAGGAATTTTGCAACTCTTAGATTAATTTTATCATCTTTAGATTAATTTTTATAATTACTTTAAGTTTTAATAGTCTTTAAATCATTTTAAATAGTTTTTCTTAGTTTAAAAATTCATAAAAATAGTTTTTAATCTTTTTAGGTCATTTTAGAGGTTTACCAATTGAAAAATCTTTATTTGGGCTTTTTGATAATTAATTTGATTTTTAGGGCTTTAATTAGCATTTAAAAATTAATATTTAATTAATTAAAAGGTTTGAGAAAGTTTTGATCATTGGTAAACTCTTAGTTTATTTATTTTGATTTTTGGTGAATATTTGGGAATTTTTAGAATTAATTTTTATTTTTGTACTTTTTACGATTTTACGTTTAGTCATCGTAGTAATTAATTTCACGTCTTCATCATTCTCTTTTCTCATCCCCTTCTTTTAAATATTAATCTCAAACCAATTACGAATTATTCACACATATATACCTCCTTAGGAAACGAACTTGGAACTTCATTGGGTCATTAGTGTTTGATTTTTCAAAATCATCACTTAACACTTTCCCTATTTACCTCCTCTTCCTAAAGGTGTGGTAAAACACTACAATCATTTTGGCGCCGCTGCCGAGGAGGTGTGTCGTGATTAACTTGTCTTGTTGTTTTTAATATTAACCATAAATAGTATTTGTATTAGTAGAAATCTACTAATATGTATTATCGGTTTTTTTGGTTTTTCTTGTGAAATTATTATTACTATATTGTATTAAGTATCAAAATCAATTCAAAATATCTCCAAAAGTGTGAAAACACAACCTTAATTGGGATTTGATCTCCTAATTATTGTATTCGAATCTCAAACAAAAGAAAAAGGCAAAAATAGATAAATACTTTGTGAAGCTCGATTTTGAAAAATATGAACTATAAGGTGGGTATAAGGCGGGTATTATAAAATATACCCTAAGGAAAAAGGCTCTTAAGTGCTTCGCGCCGCCTCGTTTCCCCGCTTGCTTGTGAGTATTTTGAGATTGAAGGCTAATCGAGGGTTTTGCCTCCCAAAGCATTATTACGTACAATATATTTGCTTGGTTTTCTTTGTGATTAAACCCTCTTGAACAATTTGGTTTTCATCAAAGTTCTAAAAGTCATTCAAAGGCGTTCACTCCACATGATCGTTTTCATTCCTTTGAGGCTTCTTTAATCAAGAGTTTGATTCAAGGAGAGATTGGTAGATTGTTGTCTACGAAGATACACCAAAATCCAAAAAAAAATTTAAAAACAATCAAAAACACAAAAAAATTGAAAATTCACAAAACACCCAAAAAGAATCTTCTTTGCTCACCTCCCATTCTTCGTGAAGTTTATGGTCACTCGTAATCAAGCAAAAAGAGTTCGTAAACGTCTTCAAAAGCAAGCAAATCAAGAGACGTTGATTGAAGAACAAACTCCAATTGTTGAACCTATTGTAGAAAAAGAAGTCGTCATGGCTAATCGTACTATGATGGAGTTGCTTCAAGCACCCACCGAGGGTTTTGGAGAGGCCATTGTGATTCCCGCTATCCTTACGGAGAATTTCGAGATTAAGACGGGTTTAATGTCGATGTTGCAAGCTAATAAGTTTAGAGGTCATGAGAAAGACAACCCGCACTATCAAATAAGGAATTTTTATCGTCTCACCGCAACTAGCAATTTTAAGGATGTTCCACATGACGCCATTAAGATGATGCTGTTTCCATACTCGTTAGATGGACCCGCTAAAATTTGGCTTGAGAAAGAACCGAAAAATTCAATTTTGACATGGGGTGATCTCGTTTCTAAGTCTGTGAAAAAAAAATTTCCACCATCTAAAACAACACATTTGAAAAATGAGATTTCAAGATTTGTACGACGAAATAATGAAAGTTTTTCAATGGCATGGGAACGATTTAAAGAAATGTTACATGAATGTCCACACCATGAGTTTTTGGAATTGCATCAAGTTGATACTTTTTATAATGGGCTTAATGATCATGAACAAGATTACTTGAATGCCGCCGCGGGTGGTAATTTTTTGTGCAAAACGACCGATGAAGCTTTAAAGATTATCGAGAATAGATCTAAGGTTTATAGCCCTCGTAACACACCGAGTGTTGCAAATATGGGTTCGTCATCATCGTCATCGTCTCGTAGCATTAATTCCTTACATGATGAAGCTAATGAGAAAAATCGGTTTTTCGATAGGTTTTCAAATCTTATGACTCATTGGAAAGCACAAGAGGCTTTGAATTCCGCTTCGGTTAAAGCGGTTGAAAAGCGTTGTTTGTCTTGTGGTGGAGCTCATGATCTTTCCGAGTGCATTATCGCCGGTGGTAACACTTCGAGTGCTTATGTAGCAACGGGAACTTACAACCAAAACGGACAAGGTTCCCGCCCAAATCAAGCCCCACCAAATCAAAATGCTAATAACTATCGAAACAACAATCAAGGTGGTAATTATCAAGGCAATTCACGTAACTACAACAAAGGGAATTATCAAAGTGGGAATGGACAAGTTACCAATCAAAACCAAAACCGTGATCTTCAAAACACTACACAAGGTTTTCAAAATGCTCACACTAAAAATCTTCAAGGAGAATTTTTGGATTATGCTAAAGCAAATGATGCTAAACATGTAACGTGAGATGATTAGCTTAAGATCAGAGTTGAAAAACGAGTTGAAAAACAAACTTGCTAATGAACTTAAAACTCATGCAAATAAAATGAAAGGAAATGTCCAACGTCTTCAACAAAATCAACAAAAGATGAAAAAAGGACAACATGAGATAAAGAAAGAATTGTTAAAAGCGGATTTAAGGCAATCAAAATTTGAAGACCGAATGGCAAAAATGTTTGAAGCAATCATGTGTAAACCCTCTTCCTCGGGTGGTCTTCCTAGTGATACCATTGCAAACCCGAAGGGAGAAATGAAGGTTATTCCTACACGAAGTGGTAAAACTTTCAAGGAACCAATCTCTCGTCCAAGTACTTCTACGGAGAAGGAAATCGAGAAAGAGCCCGAGGCGATGGTCAAAAAGGAGCATATCACAATACCACGAAGTACCGCTCATACTACACCTACGGTTGAACCAATACCAATTATGAAACCTGAGATTGCAAGGTCGTTTCCTAATGTCCAACCCACACCACCCTTACCTTACCCTTCGAGAAGTGACAAGGAAAAGGCACAAGAACGGAATAATTATCAATTTGAGCTTTTTATGAAAATGTTTCGTGGCATACATTTTAACATAAGTTTTGCCGACGCTCTTATCATGATGCCTCGATTCGCCGCAAACTTCAAAAGTATGCTAAACAAAAAAGAGAAGTTACAACAATCGTCTAGTTGTTCATCGGTTTTTCTTAGCCGCATGCCACAAAAAGTGGGTGATCCCGGTAAATTTTTAATTCCGTGTGCAATTCAAGATATGGAGGAATGCTACGCCTTGGCTGATCTTGGTGCTAGTATTCATTTAATGCCTCTTGAGATTTTCAAATCGCTTTCGCTTCCGGGGTCTTACTCCTTCGAACATGTCTATCGAGATGGCCGATCATTCTACGATTTTAGCATGTGGAGTAGCTGAGGACGTTTTCGTTAAAGTTGGAAAGTTTTACTATCCCGTAGAATTTATCGTTGTAGACATTCCTATCGATCAAAAAGTTCCTCTCATTTTGGTTCGTTCATTTTTTGATACATCAAGAGAACTTATTGATGTTCATGCTCGAAAAATCACCCTTCGTTTTAATGAGGAAGAACTTGTCATCAATGCAATACAAAACTCCAATCTTTCTCATGTCTATTCTATTGCAACTTTAAACCATGGTAATTCAACCAATGTCGTTTGCAAAGAATTTTCACCAAGAGTTTTAGGAAATGTCGCCAAAAACAATTTACCATTTCGTCCGCCGGTGGAGGTTATGAGTGTAAAGCCTACAAAGAAGAAACCGTCAATACTTGAATCGAAAAATCCTTCGCCTCATCTCGAACATTCATTCTTGAAAAGTGTTGATAAGTTGTCGGTTTCTATGTAAGATCTTTCGGATGATGAATATGTTGACCCCGATGGGGAGGTTTTCTTTGTCGATAAACGTTTTGAGAACTTACCACCACCAAAACCAAAACAGTTTTCAAATGTGAGAATTTTTAGTGTGACTAACATCGTCTTAGAAACACCAAATATTTTCGACATAATCAAAAAGGGTTTTCATAACGAGAGTTTAAAAGGTAAAAAAGGAAAAGATTTTAAATGTGATTTAATTGATTTTTCTACAAATCTAACTCCGTCATCACCACGTGTGTTGAGTGCTACAAGCTCGTCTACTCCTTTTGACTATGCTTTATGTGGTTTTAGTATGGGGTAAGCCCCTTATGTTCCCCCATCCTTGTCCACCGAGGACGAGATATTCGATCCCGGAATCTATTATAAAGGGAAATCTCAGTCTTCCACCGATGCAATGAATGGAAATTATATCTATTTTCTTGGTGCGAGTCTACCTCGTTTAGCTCAAAAGTTTGTCTTACCAATTGTCCCACCCTTCTACTTCTCACCACTTTTCTTCAAACTCTTTGAGTTTATGATACGTGTTGAGGTGGCGTTGATTTGTTTATCCAATGAAAACGAAGACGCCATCTTCGATCCCGGTATTTTGCATCATTAAAGGACTTAGTCCTTAATACCGGTTGCTTTTTGGGCCTTGTTTATCATGTAAGCCCCATCAAAAAATTGACCATGCCATGATTTTCCCTAAATGTTCACATTTTGAGGGGATCGAGTCGAGCTCATGACTCGGTAATAAAAAACGAGGTGCCTCGTGGGGGAGATCCGATGCTTATCCTTTTATGCTTTCTAATAAATAATGAAAGGTGATTTCTGACCTTCTAACTCGTGGTCTTATGGTTGTTTGTGATTGTGTTATCTAGATCATCATCATCTACGATTGAAGACTCTTGTGTTCGTTTACGTGAGCCTCCATCGTTTGCTTGAATAAGTTTTTCACGAATCCATTGACATATCTGTGACAACCCTAGGTTTTGGATTTGTCGCTTGGTCTTACTTTTAGGTTATTTTATGTGTGGCTACTTGATTTTTGTGCTTACGTGTTTATTTTGTGTGAACGAGGTTGGTGTGATTATCGTTTATGAGTATAGACTACTCATAAGTAAATCGAGGAACGGTTAATTCATGTTCATGAGATCACAATTAGTGACTATGAAATGAAATGGTGATATTTTGGTGGTTACGTATACGTATAAGTATTATAGTAATAGTGTATTTTTTTTTTAGGATTTACGGTTTAGCATTTAGAGGTCTCGGATAAGGTAATTAGTTATATGAATATTTTTCGGGATGGTTTTAAGTCATTTAGGACTTAGTTATAAAGTTTATTTAAAAATTTAAATTTTTTTTTAAAAGTGTATATTTTACGTCTTTTACGGTAAAACGCGGAAAAACTGACTAGTTTTACGGTTTTGAGGTTTTGGAGGCTTTAGGAGCTGAAATAAATTAAGGAAAATTAAGGTAATATTAATAAGATATTTATTAATAATAAAATAAAGAGAAAAACGAATTTTATGGTGTTTAGGTCGGTTTAGAAGAGAAAAAAAAGGAAAAAAAAGAAAAGATTTATGGTAAGTGGTAATTGGGTTGGACAAGGATTGTTTTGGCTATATAAGGAACCCCCAAACACTAAACCAAACGAATTTTATTTTATTCGCTGGAGTTTTAGTCGACCAAAAGAGGAGATGAATTAGGGTTCTTCAAAAAAATTTGGGTTTTTACATCTTACATTGAATTAAAGGTAAAAACCTTCATAACCCTTTTAATTAAATTGTTTTATTGTTTTCTTTAATCATATTATGATGGACTAGGGTTAGGGTTTAATATAAAAACAGTAAATTAATATTGTATTAATCATAATATGATGATTACATAAGTTAGGGCTTGTAATTAGAGGGATTAGGGTTAATTAATGTGGTTGATTTTGTTAAACCCGTTTTTAAAAACTGGGCAGATTTTTGAGTCAATTGTTTTGATCATATTGGGAGTTCTACAAACTCTTATTTTGCGATCCACATACCCCTGGAAAGCTAATTGAAGTGGCTTTCCAATGCAAGAAACTAGAACTAAATTGGAGGTCGGGAAGTGGGTCAAAAACAGGTTACAACAGTCGTAGGTCAAAACAGTTTTGAATTCAGCCTGTTTTCTTTTTAACTTTTGGGTTGTTTGGGGTACTTGGGGTTGTATTGGGATCTTCTCACGAACATGAGAGATGGTTTATATATTGTAATAAGTATCTGCACTTGGGCTAAGATTGTGGTTTAGGTTAAGACCCTCTAATGGTAATGAACTTTTCATACGTTTAAAATCAGGAAAACTGGAATGACAAAAGTATATATATATATATCAGGGCCTTAACAGTAACTTTAAAGTTAGGGCAAGTGGGAGGTGTTAGCCAACATATGTAAGGGTATGAATATTCCTTTTACAGAAACCATAGGTATGTTTAAGTGGACGTTTGACTTAAAGTTTTGAGACCTAAAACTGGGACTGTTTTGTGTAAAATTGTGAACGGGATAGCTATTAAACTTAACCAAGTTAAGGACTTGTTAGGGAAGGGTAATGGGGTGTTTAGAGTTATAAATGGGGTATTTATATGAGAAGAGGTTAGATGTCCATCATAGGTTGATGAACCATTTTAGAGGTTGGTTCATGTATTGATTTATGTGTTTTTGGATTATTAGCTTGGGGCTAGAGCAAGGACTTTGGAGAAGCAATCAGGTGAGTTCATAGTCCCATTTTGCTACGTTTTTAAATGTTTTTTTTTCCAGTATGGGATGGAGATGACACTTGAAATGTTCTTTAACATGATTTAGTACTGTGTTATAAAATGTGTGGACATAAATGTGTTATTGTGTGACTTGCGTGCTTATGTGTTCTCATATGTGCTTTGGTACGTGTTCTGCTATGTGAATCTTGTTTGGATTGTGATTGGCTTTGGTACATAGATGTATGGGCGTCTATGGGACCAGTTGTGATGTGTGTGGAGCGTGGGGCACGATCCGTCCTGAGTACTTGTGCATCGTCTCTTCGGAGGCAAGATATCTCGACAGGGATATAGTTCATCTTCCACAGGTGGTGTGGGAAAGATCCGGATAGTGTGGTGTGTGTTCTTGTGCGTGTGACGGGATACTTCTTGATTGTTATAATGTGCTTTGTGAATTGTAGATGTGATTGGTACTTGGCTTGAGTTTTGTTGTGGATGCATGTAGCATGATTATCACATTATGGTCCATTACTATAAATTGTTTTTCTTCAACTTATTTACAACGGATGTCAAGGTTTCTTATGATGTTCTAGATAACTTAAACCTATGTTCTCACCAACTTTATGTTGATAGATTTTAGTGTCATTTTCAGGTGAGGTAGTTGTGCAAGATGATGTTAGAAGTGGCTAGAGTATAGAGGCTGCTAGGATTGCATTCGGATGAATCCCCTTTCCTCTTAGATTTTATTTTGTGTTTTGATTAAGTGAACTTTGTGGTACCTATATGTTTGATGTTTGTTTATTTGTATTTCTTTGGTAAGAGGTAGGCCTGTTACCTACTTACCTAGACGCCTGCATTGTTGAGATATTGTCACGACATTTGTGTCGCCATCTATGATATTTCAATTTCATTTAGTTCTCTCTATAGACACGCTGTTGTTGTGATGATATTCATACGTCGCGCCCCATACTCCGCCATGGTGGGGTGTGACAGAATGGTATCAGAGACAATGGTTATAGAGAATTAGGTTGCCTAGTCGTGTAGCCTAGTCTATAGCTTAAGGGTCCCTGCATATAGGCGTCATAGGAGTATGTGTGCATTTTATAGTAATTGATGTGTTTGAATATTATTTTCGCAGTATTTGTTAGGTTATGAACTACTATGGTTCATACTTAACTACATGTTATTTTCTTTACGAGTTTTGATTAGTGCGGGTGGAACCATGGTCGTATACGCTAGTCATTGTTGGATTTCGCTTAATTATGTTTTCATGTTCTTTATACATTTTGAATTTTGTCTACGCTGGTTCAACTGGACTACGAGTTTATGTGTTTCATCCATTGGCTATGTTATTTTAATAGATGGAGTTTTGGACCTAATTTTGTGTAGTTATGTGCTTGTGAGTTGATGGATTATGTGTTATGTGTAGTATTAATTTCTTATAAGTGTCATCATAGGAGGGAGTACATTGGTGAAAGGGAACATGTATAATTATGGAGGCCTACATAATTATATATGTACCACAACACCACTGGACTTTCAAGTATGATTGCATGAAAGAGAGTTAATACATGTTTGTATAGTATATGTTGGATGGATTTGAGTGTATGTACGCTTATGCCTATGTATGTAAAATTATTTTCTACTTACCGGTTGTATTCTTGGGATGGTTGCTAGCTCGTTTCTCTTTGAGATGTTCAACTTCTGTAGTAGCGCATTTCTCGGGTCCTCATTTCACATGTTTGTTTGTACGGTACTTTTGGCGTGAAGGATTTTGAGATGGTGGAGATTTCTTTTTGGGGTAACGATGTCTTTTGTTTCGAGTTATACATGGTAAAAAAAATATAGAACTTGCAAATTGAAAAAAAAATAGTTGTTAGTAGTCGATGAAATAAGGAAGTGTCGAAAACGTGTTTGAAATAAGGTGGAATATAAATTTTTTTTTCATATAAGCATGGCCTTTTTATTCTAAAATATTTTGGTTTTGATCACCTAAAGTTATTGTTCTTTAGTTAGAATTCTTGTTCTTATTAACTTAAATATGTTAAATCATGTATTAATCATATGATGGGTGAGAGTTTAAATTTTCTAGAATTAAAATAAATTAGACCTTGAATTTTGTAATTAATAACGGGGTTTTTTTTTTTTTTTTTTTTTAGGGTTTAAAAATCGTTTTTTTTTTGTATAAATCGGAGTAGGCAGAAACTGTCGCTAAACTGTCAAAATATGTCGCTAACTGTCAGAAACTGTCGCTAATGCCTAGGCAGATTTTGAGAAAAATCGTTTTGGTCATAACTTATTCGTTTTTAAAGGTTTTTGGGTGATTCAAAAGCCTAAAATTATGTACTCGGAACATACTTTTCAAATTATGTACTCGGAACATACTTTTCAAATATTCAAAAAGTTTCGTAATTGGAAGTCAGTAGCTTGGTCAAATTAATTGTACAAGTGTTGAGTTCAAGGTTAATCTTCGGACAACATGGTTTAAACTCGTGTTTTGGGTATATTTCGGTAATGAACACTTGGAGGGTTAACATAGAAATGAGTTGGAAAGGAATTTGAGAATTCTTTAGACCTTATTATACGTGGTTATATTTTGATGAGTTTTGATTTATGGTTTTGATAAGTTTCCTCGTGGACGGTTAAGGCTCATGTGTTGTTGGTTGAGATTATTTTCGTGTAAACTGAGTTCACGTTTGAACGTGAAGGTTTTATCAAGGATATGTATCCTCGTTTGTTTGCTGAGAATAAGTTTGAGTTTGGGAGTAAATCTCGGGACGAGATTTCTATTAGGAGGGAGTGATGTGACAACCCTAGGTTTTGGATTTGTCGCTTGGTCTTACTTTTAGGTTATTTTATGTGTGGCTACTTGATTTTTGTGCTTACGTGTTTATTTTGTGTGAACGAGGTTGGTGTGATTATCGTTTATGAGTATAGACTACTCATAAGTAAATCGAGGAACGGTTAATTCATGTTCATGAGATCACAATTAGTGACTATGAAATGAAATGGTGATATTTTGGTGGTTACGTATACGTATAAGTATTATAGTAATAGTGTATTTTTTTTTAGGATTTACGGTTTAGCATTTAGAGGTCTCGGATAAGGTAATTAGTCATATGAATATTTTTCGGGATGGTTTTAAGTCATTTAGGACTTAGTTATAAAGTTTATTTAAAAATTTAAGATTTTTTTTAAAAGTGTATATTTTACGTCTTTTACGGTAAAACGCGGAAAAACTGACTAGTTTTACGGTTTTGAGGTTTTGGAGGCTTTAGGAGCTGAAATAAATTAAGGAAAATTAAGGTAATATTAATAAGATATTTATTAATAATAAAATAAAGAGAAAAACGAATTTTATGGTGTTTAGGTCGGTTTAGAAGAGAAAAAAAAGGAAAAAAAAGAAAAGATTTATGGTAAGTGGTAATTGGGTTGGACAAGGATTGTTTTGGCTATATAAGGAACCCCCAAACACTAAACCAAACGAATTTTATTTTATTCCCTGGAGTTTTAGTCGACCAAAAGAGGAGAAGAATTAGGGTTCTTCAAAAAAATTTGGGTTTTTACATCTTACATTGAATTAAAGGTAAAAACCTTCATAACCCTTTTAATTAAATTGTTTTATTGTTTTCTTTAATCATCTTATGATGGACTAGGGTTAGGGTTTAATATAAAAACAGTAAATTAATATTGTATTAATCATAATATGATGATTACATAAGTTAGGGCTTGTAATTAGAGGGATTAGGGTTAATTAATGTGGTTGATTTTGTTAAACCCGTTTTTAAAAACTGGGCAGATTTTTGAGTCAATTGTTTTGATCATATTGGGAGTTCTACAAACTCTTATTTTGCGATCCACATACCCCTGGAAAGCTATTTGAAGTGGCTTTCCAATGCAAGAAACTAGAACTAAATTGGAGGTCGGGAAGTGGGTCAAAAACAGGTTACAACAGTCGTAGGTCAAAACAGTTTTGAATTCAGCCTGTTTTCTTTTTAACTTTTGGGTTGTTTGGGATACTTGGGGTTGTATTGGGATCTTCTCACGAACATGAGAGATGGTTTATATATTGTAATAAGTATCTGCACTTGGGCTAAGATTTTGGTTTAGGTTAAGACCCTCTAATGGTAATGAACTTTTCATACGTTTAAAATCAGGAAAACTGGAATGACAAAAGTATATATATATATATATATATATATATATATATATATATATCAGGGCCTTAACAGTAGCTTTAAAGTTAGGGCAAGTGGGAGGTGTTAGCCAACATATGTAAGGGTATGAATATTCCTTTTACAGAAACCATGGGTATGTTTAAGTGGACGTTTGACTTAAAGTTTTGAGACCTAAAACTGGGACTGTTTTGTGTAAAATTGTGAACGGGATAGCTATTAAACTTAACCAAGTTAAGGACTTGTTAGGGAAGGGTAATGGGGTGTTTAGAGTTATAAATGGGGTATTTATATGAGAAGAGGTTAGATGTCCATCATAGGTTGATGAACCATTTTAGAGGTTGGTTCATGTATTGATTTATGTGTTTTTGGATTATTAGCTTGGGGCTAGAGCAAGGACTTTGGAGAAGCAATCAGGTGAGTTCATAGTCCCATTTTACTACGTTTTTAAATGTTTTTTTTCCAGTATGGGATGGAGATGACACTTGAAATGTTCTTTAACATGATTTAGTACTATGTTATAAAATGTGTGGACATAAATGTGTTATTGTGTGACTTGCGTGCTTATGTGTTCTCATATGTGCTTTGGTACGTGTTCTGCTATGTGAATCTTGTTTGGATTGTGATTGGCTTTGGTACATAGATGTATGGGCGTCTATGGGACCAGTTGTGATGTGTGTGGAGCGTGGGGCACGATCCGTCCTGAGTACTTGTGCATCGTCTCTTCGGAGGCAAGATATCTCGACGGGGATATAGTTCATCTTCCACAGGTGGTGTGGGAAAGATCCGGATAGTGTGGTGTGTGTTCTTGTGCGTGTGACGGGATACTTCTTGATTGTTATAATGTGCTTTGTGAATTGTAGATGTGATTGGTACTTGGCTTGAGTTTTGTTGTGGATGCATGTAGCATGATTATCACATTATGGTCCATTACTATAAATTGTTTTTCTTCAACTTATTTACAACGGATGTCAAGGTTTCTTATGATGTTCTAGATAACTTAAACCTATGTTCTCACCAACTTTATGTTGACAGATTTTAGTGTCATTTTCAGGTGAGGTAGTTGTGCAAGATGATGTTAGAAGTGGCTAGAGTATAGAGGCTGCTAGGATTGCATTCGGAGGAATCCCCTTTCCTCTTAGATTTTATTTTATGTTTTGATTAAGTGAACTTTGTGGTACCTATATGTTTGATGTTTGTTTATTTGTATGTCTTTGGTAAGAGGTAGGCCTGTTACCTACTTACCTAGACGCCTGCATTGTTGAGATATTGTCACGACATTTGTGTCGCCATCTATGATATATCAATTTCATTTAGTTCTCTCTATAGACACGCTGTTGTTGTGATGATATCCATACGTCGCGCCCCATATTCCGCCATGGTGGGGTGTGACAATATCCTTTATTGTTCTAACACTTATCTTTTAGCATACTTAATAAACGGATTTAGATATATTGTTGATCACCCTTTCCATGCTAGATCCTAAGCATTCGATTCTTCGTCTCTAGTATGGGGGTGCTCCACCTTTAGACTTGAAACATTGAGGACAATGTTTACTTTTAGTATGGGGGGGGGGGGGGGGGGGGTGAATAGGTATTTGCTTTGCTACGCCCTCACGTTTTCCAACTTTTAATGTTTTGTTTTGTTGCTAATAAGGCTAAAAATGGCCAAATTTTAAAATTTTAGTTTTCATAAGTGTTTTTAAGACACGAATGTATATTTTCCGATGGTTAGAATAAGAGCTAATTTTTGACTTGATGGGCATTTGGAGCCCTTTACATTCCTTAACCCGCTCAATTCAAGTTTTGCTAGACTTTTATATAGGGAACTTTAAAACGCGAAAGTCTTAGCTCATTCGGGTTAAGAACAAAAACTTTTCGCAAGTTCCTATAATTGATCCTAGAAAGTCACTTATCAAGGGAACTATAAAATGCATTCTCTAAACTTGAAAAAGTCCAAAAACGTGCAAGATCCTATAGGTGGCTTGAAAACCCAAAACTTTGATTTGATATAGTCTTAATGAAAGCTAATCCAAATTTGGCTTAATTTTGACTTGCATGGCTAAGTATTCACGAGTGTCTTTAATTAGAGGTCTTTATATAGTGAAGAACGAGAAGTGATAGAGTTAGACAAGTGATCATGCTAAACGTAGAACATGAAAATGTTCTTTCAAAAACTCATATGTTTTTAATTGTGACTTTTTCTTCCCATAAGATCAATGCATTAGGAATTAAAATAATTGCAATAAGTAAGGTCGTACAATTTGAAAGGTTACTTAGCCTCTAGCTCAAGATCGTTTAAAATTTGCTAGGGGTTGAATAGAGTTCATAGCCAAGGCATAATTTATTGAAGCGGGACGCGAAGATTGGTGAAGATCCAAAAAGACCCTAACAAGGCATGAGGAGCTCTATTTTGTTGCTAAAGATCCAAGATGATGTGAAGTATCATTATTCCTAAATCAATATGAAGGATAAAGACATACGACGAAAAGCAATTACTCCCTTAGAGATCATGGAGAAAGTCTATCCAAAAAGACTCTTACAAGGTATGAGGATAAATATATCCAAGTCCGAAAAGGAGGAGGATCGTTGTATATCAAAGTCCAAAATAAAGATTGAAGAAAAATGATGAAGTCGTGGTCCAAATATGAAGAATCTCTCAAAAACGTCAAGTGAAGAATTCCAAAATATGAAGAGAAGACCATAATTTCAAGAACGTCTTCCCAAGATTTGAAGTATGAAGTACATGCCAAATATCGGTCCGAGAAAGGTCTCAAATCGTGAAACAAGTTATGCCAAGATATGAACTTAAGGAGATACACGAGAAGTCGTTTTAAAAGTTTTTGTCCTTCGGCTAACTATCGATTAAATCGTGCTACTTTGCTTTCGGACTAATAAATACTCAAATAAGTCAATATGAATCACTTGTGATCCATGACAAATAGTTAAAAAAATGCTAGTAACCCATTTCCTTTTATAATAACTAGGATTGCGGGGAGAAAAAGTATTACACAATTTGGACGTATGAGTAGTGTTAGCATTATGATTTGTACCAACAATGATATCGTTTTTGCACTTAGCATGGAATGTATGACAATCAAGGATGACGAAATTTACTCTAAGGGACATTTACTTGTTTCTATTCTTTGACCCTAAAAGTCACATTCGTGATGAAAATCATACATTAGGTCTTTACACATCTTCGTAGTATTGTTGCAAGTCTTTTACATTTCAATAAAGGTTAATAAAGTTGAATCTTGGTGATCCTTAGATACTTTATTCTAGCATTGCGTGAGGGCACGACAATGGCTTAGTAAGGGGGAGTGATGAGATGGAATTTATACATGATCTCATCGTTCTTTTCGGGCTGTAAATGCACTAAAATGTCATAAAATACCATATATATGCTTGTATTTGTTTACTTGTGTGTTTTAGGTATGGATATCATGAAAAAGACAAAAGTTAACAAGAAACAAAGAAAAAACGGACACGAGAAACGAAGCCGTACAAAGAACCGGGCCCTAATTCATGAATTATCCAAGATTAACCCTTGAAGACTTGAAGATGTACAAGATTGATCCTCAAAATATGAAGTAATGACACTTAAAACCCTTTGTAGAAACTAGAAGGGGGGGGGGGGGTTGAATAGTTTCTTATATTTACTTGTTAAAAAGTGGTTTCCAAAAATCCTTTTTAAAAAACTTAGGCTTGAGGAAATATGTGAAATCTTCTTATGCACAATATGAACAATGATAGTGTAACTAAACTAATACTAACAAAAATATATCCACAAATAATAAAGAATGATAGTGTAACTAATCTAATACTAACACATGTATATGCATAAAGAATAAAGAATGTAAAGAGTTAAGGGTAAAGAAAGATCAAACCGAACACCAAGGATTTATAGTGGTTCGGCAACGAAGCTCACTCCTCGTTCCTACTCCACTCCTCGAGTACTCCTTACTCGAGAGTTCACTACACAACAAGCTCCTTATGGTGGAGAAAACCGTACACGTCGCTTAACCAATTTCCGACTCTAAGCTAAAAGTCGAGCCCTAATCGTAGCTAGGACCAATCTACACAACTATACTTAGTACATACACAACTTCCAAATAGACACAACTACCTGGATCTTCACAACTATGACACAACTACAAGTGTATAAAATTAGATCTTCAATGGATCTTTGGTGGTGGACTCAACACTTCACAAGGATAGTGTTCTTCTCTTTGCACTTGGAGAGGAAGGGATGGAAGAACAAGATTCACTTCTTAAACAAGTAATAATCAAACAAATGATCAAATATTTGAGTGATTAAAGAAGGGGTTTGAATCTGGAAATAAATGTGCAAAAGAGGTGAGGTGAAAAGCTGAGAATGGTCTACTATTTATAGGACAAGGAGCCAACGGCTATATCTGCCCGCGGTACCTTATCTTGGCCCGCGGTACCTTATCGATAAGGTACCACCTAGGCGCTAAGGTATCGCCGGACTAGACTCCGCTCCTTTTTGTCCGTTAGTGGTGGAGGTCTTATCTGGATATAAAAAATATCCTGAAAGGATATTCTTAACCAAATAAGAATATGCCATTTTCAAATTTCAAATAATTAATTTAATAAAACATTTTCTTAAAAAGAAAGTTTAATAAAAACTTGTCACACTTAATAAAAAGTGAGTTTTAAAAAAAGATTAAATCACTTGATCACTTGATTAAGGTTAGTACTTGTTTATCCATACCTTAAGTGAAAATGGGTAAAATGAAAAATACTTGAACTCAAGAATTCGTTTTTCGTCGTTTTCGTAAATGCTTGTTTTTACATATTGTCGTAATCAAAACTAAGCAAGACCTAAAAATGCAAGTAACGTTTTTAGTCATTATTGCATTAACAATCTCCCCCTTTTTGATTCCGACAATACATAAACTCAATCACACAAAAACAAGATTTTCGAAGACGAGTTTATTCATTTCTCCCCCTTTGTCGAAGCAAAATGGTTGCGTAAGCCGGTGTTGATGAAACGGACTTTGCAAAGACTCCCCCTTGGTGCTTACTCCCCCTAGCTTGGGGCACCGAGGAATCGAGATATGGTGACAAGCTACATAGAAGGGTTAGTTGAAAAAAAGAAACAACCAAAAATATATAGCAATAGGTCACATAAAAAATAAAATAAGATAAAAGAGAAGAAAACAAAAAGACAAAGATCCAAGATAGGTTACTAAAAGGACATCATACAAAGAAGTATGGAAAAGGAAACAAGCCCAAAGCATAAATCTAATCCTAGTTATTCTAGAATTCTAAGATTTTCTTGAATTTGGTGTCTTGTGGATAAGCAACCAATGCTTATATGAAAGACAAGGTAATGGCGGAGGGTAGTGGTGGTGGCTTGTTGGAGATCTCATAATCAAAGTGAAGAGAAGGCTTGATTAAGAGACTCTTGATGTAGCTCAACTCCTAATAGATGTGTGCCATATCAAGGTGTTGATATTGACAACTTTGACAATATGTTCCATGATGCATGACATTGTCATGAGAAGGAGGAAGAACACTAAAGGGTGGTGGTGGAAGAAAAGATGTTCCACAATCAACATTCTTGGTAGGAGACATGTGATTAAGAGTGTTCTTGGGTGAATTTGGGTTGAAAGCAATTGGAGAAAATGGAGTAGATTCAAGGCTTTCATTGGGAGAATAAGACATTTTGGATGTGAAGTAATGCAAAATGCTCATGGTTTAAATGGGGAAGGTGTAACACCCCACTTGGATAAGTGGACCGTTA
Source organism: Glebionis coronaria (assembly GCA_025667525.1). Classification (NCBI taxonomy): domain Eukaryota; kingdom Viridiplantae; phylum Streptophyta; class Magnoliopsida; order Asterales; family Asteraceae; genus Glebionis; species Glebionis coronaria. The sequence continues at coordinate 467,476,239 of CM046874.1, read as the reverse complement.
CGTGTATTTATGGCGTGTCATCAAAGCATAAGGTAAATGTACTAAAACATTAAATGACCATAACGGATGTACCGGAATCAAACATCGGTAATCCAACTTAAGCTCAAAACATGAAAAATAAAATACTAAAAGAAATGACTAAACAATGTCCAAATAAGCAGAACAATGTAAGTGCATAAAATAAGAAGTCTGGATAGCTTCCATCTCAAATGCACGTGCTCTCAGAATCCTAAAAGCGTCCTGGTGTACCTGCCGTTAGAACATGAAAGGAACTACGGCTGAGCATAACGCTCAGTGAACGGATATAAAGCATGATAAGAAATTACTGAAATGAAACAGATGATAAAATACTGAAGTTGTAAGACTGATAAGTAAAGTTGTAGCGGAAATCTGTGTATAATCTGTAAAGGCTGATTTATAAATAATAAAGCTGAACTGTTATCTGTTAAATCTGAAAACATGCATTTACTGTATTTTAATTGCCAGAGCTTATATAGGTCATGTGTTGTAACAACGTCGCATGAATAACTGGAGGGGTGACCTCGTCATGCTGTAGAGGGGTGACCTCTAAATAACTGTGCTAGGTGGAGGGATCAGCTACAATGTGAAGGATGTAGAGCACACACCACATTCACCTGCTAAACTGTAAACTGTAGCCTAGGATGCATCCATACGCCCCACTAATAATACTGATAAAATGGCCAAGCTGAGCTGAGTGGGACGATGCAGGATATCACTCTCCTGCATGTGAGTAACGACATCGGTGCCTCTAGTGCCGTGGTTACGGTACCTCCGTAACTAGTACATAGACTAATCATGCTTGTATATAAGGCTCAGACAATTTATTTAATTCTTAACATGATTACTGATAAGTTTAAACATATACTGGGGAAAACATTTGGCTGCAGACGGGGAATCCTAATCATGCATAAAAAGAAAGTCCTTACTGAAAGGACGGGAAATCCGTACCTCGTCCAGTACTGAATTAAGACTGAAAGCTGACGGATCGAATTCTGACTTCACAGATACTACAAAAATAAGGGACGCGAAAATAAGTTGTCTGATCACTGTTTACAATTACTGACTCTTATCTGCTCTTAGTTTGATTCAAAACTGTCTTTGTATAATAATACTATATAATCTGATAAATCTGAATGTTCTGTATTATTTCTGATAAGTGTATTCTTATAATTATGATTACCGTATGATATGTATTTCTAATATTTACGATCTTACTAAAAATAGTAACCTGTCATACATAGAAAATTTCCTGATTTAGAAATATTTCCAATTTAATATCTTTAAATAAAATTATTTATAAATCATAAGTTTTTAACAGGGTAAAAATGAAAGCTAGAATTAATTAAATTTTATTAATTAGATAACAAAATTGGATAATATAATTAATTTATTTATATAACTCATCTATAAAACAATTTACCAATTAAATTAATTTGTGGTTCCCACTGTTTGTTTAGTTTTCCCACTGCTTGGTCTCTAAAAGTTCCCACTGCTTGGTTTATAACAGTTCCCACTGCTTTGTTTATAAAAGTTCCCACTGCTTTGTTTACAAAAGTTCCCACTGCTTTGTTTATAAAAGTTCCCACTGCTTTGTTTATAAAAGTTCCCACTGCTTGTTTACCAAAGTTCCCACTGCTTTTATTTGGTTCCCCCCGTTAGTGTTACCTGTCATAAACCCAAACACCCCTTATGTTTCTGCAGACCCAAACGCACCCTTATTTCTGTACCTGCTGTACAACAAACCAAACACCCCCCTGCTGTCATCTTTTGGTCGTTGCAGTCCTCACAGAAACCACCAGCGCACCCCTTGAGGGTCGCGGCTGGTCCCGAACAGAAAAACACACCGAGACCTTAGGGTCTCGGTTTCCTTACTCAAGCAAAACCCGACACCCCTTATGGGGTTTTCTGTCCTCGGTCGGCCAAGCAACAGCACCACCAAATCCGATCCCCCTTTTTTTTATATTTCTTGATCTTGTTTTAATTACGTAAATCGTGATATAAGGAAAAAGAAAACAAGGACTGATTACCTTTTTGGATTGGGATTCAACAATGAACAAAACTCTCTTATCTTGAATGATCAAATCTGCATTCCTTTTTTTTTTTTTTTTTTTTTTGCCGGCGGCCACCCAGGGTAAAACCCTAATCCCCGTCTATTTTTTTTTGTCTTTTGCTAGTGAAAAATGGGACACCCCCTGTTTGTGTTTTTTTTACCCCCAAATGGGCTTAGCCCAATTTCTTTTTCTTTTCATTTCTTTCACAAACCGGCCCAATTTCTTTTTCTTTTATTTCGCGTTTAAATTTACGTAAAGCTCGTAATTAAAATCTCGTTCTGAAACGTAAATGTATTTCTCGTGTTTTAGTTTCCTGAAACGTAAGTATCTGTATGCTAAAATAATACATTTGCAATGTTTTCTGAACTTAATAATTACTTTCTGAATAATTATTCATTTGTAATATTTAACTAAACTGAGACTACGCGTATTTAATATTGACATTTAATTATTTCTGTAAACTAAATAATTCATTCTGTAATATTTCTGAGACTAATTACTTCTTATCTGAATAAGCTGTAATATATTGCGTATTTAATTTATGCGTTTATATCTCTGTCTAAAATTAATACTTATATAGTTTATTAAAATTAACTGCGTATTTAAATATTCTGATTTTTAAATACGGGTTTTACAGAAGGCTTAGGGTATTTTTGGGGTGGTCAAAGGGTTTGAAACAAAGATTCTCAAAAATGTTGGAGCAAATCTGGAGTTTTAGACAAAAACCCGAAAAAGGAAGGCACTGTAGGCGGTTCCTTATCTAGGGTGGCGGTACCTTATCAATAAGGTACCGCGGTTCACATATGGAACCGCCTGCAGAAGCAGGGTTTGGTGTTTGGAGGAAGATTTTTCAGCAAATCTTATTTTTCTAGTCTAACTTATCATAGGGATATGCTTAAAAGCAAAGATAGACAAAGAAAACATATGCAAACTTACCAAATATAGATTTGACCAAAATACATGTATTAAAAAATCGATGTAGGAGGTGTGTAAGACAAGACCTTAAGTCATGACACAATGATCCTCCATGATTCTATCTTGTTCTTGCTATGTTTGAGAGAATCATACTTATGAATTATGTAAGCTCTAGATTAATAGCGAGAATCTATGAAAAATCGTTTTTAGATTGAATTAACAATGTGAAACGAATTTCTCAACCATTTTCGAAAGAGACTTTGAGAATTTTGAAAGAGGAGAAGATTTTTCAAAAGGAGTTTAAAAGACTCAAAGACTCAAAGTGATAAACTATAAAAAGAAGGAAATCAAGGAAGATGTTCCATTAATCCTAGACCAAGACGCAAGTAATTAAAAGGTTCCCTCTTAAGTGGCTTAGTGAAGATATCGGCTAAGTTGTCCTCGGAGGGCACCTTTTCAATAGAAATGTTCCTCTTTTGAACATTATCCCTAAGGAAATGGTGTCTAATTTCTATGTGTTTGGTTCGCGAATGTTGCATGAGATTCTTGCTAAGGTCTATAGCGCCTTTATTATCGCACATGATGGGAACATCATCAAGAGAAATCCCGTAATCAACAAGCGCTTGCTTCATCCATAGAGCTTGTTGGCATGCTTTTCCGGCACTCACATATTCGGCTTTCGTGGTGGATATCGCAAGAGCGGTTTGTTTCTTGGAGAACTAAGAAGTTAAACAACAACCCATGAAGGTACAAACTCCACTAGTGCTTTTCCGATCCACATAGTCTCCCGCATGATCCGAGTCCGCGTAGACAATGGTTTCTATGCCGGTCCCTTTAGGATACCAAAATCCTAAACGTATAGTGCCTTTAATGTATCGGAAGATACGCTTAACCGCTTCAAGGTGAGAGGTTTTGGGAGCCTCTTGGAAGCGAGCACAAAGGCAAACACTAAACATGATATCCGGTCGACTTGTCGTTTGGTACAACAAACTACCAATCATACCTCTATATTTGGTGTTGTCTACCGACTCACAATCATCATCTACGGTGAGTTTAGTATCTGAGGCCATAGGGGTCTTCATTGGTCTAGATTCTTCTAATCCAAATTTCTTTAGCATTTCTTTAGCGTACTTAGATTGACTAAAGAAAATACCATTGTCCATTTGTTTAATTTGGAGTCCTAAAAAGAAGTTAAGTTCTCCCATCATACTCATTTCAAACTCATCATGCATGATTTTGGCAAAGTCATCACACAATTCTTGACAAGTTGAGCCAAATATAATGTCATCAACATATATTTGTACGATTATGAGATGAGGACCTTTCTTCTTTGTAAAGAGTGTATTGTCTACCATTACCATGGTATACTCATGTTTAACAAGAAACACTTTAAGTCTATCATACCAAGAAGTGCTTTCTTAAGCTTGTAAACATGGTCTGGTTTCTCAAAATCAATGAAGCCGGGAGGTTCAGCCACATATACCTCCTCATTGATCAAACCGTTAAGAAATGCACTCTTTACATCCATTTGTTGAAGCTTAAAATCTAAGGCACAAGCGTAGGCTAAAAGGATTCTAATTGATTCTAATCTAGCTACCGGTGCATATGTCTCGTCATAATCAATCGCTTCTTGTTGATTATAGCCTTGTGCTACAAGTCTAGCCTTGTTACGAGACACAACACCATTCTCATCTAGCTTATTCCTAAATACCCATTTGGTTCCTATAATGGTAGAACTTCTAGGTGGAGGAACAAGTTCCCAAACATCATTGGCAACGAATTGATTCAATTCTTCTTGCATCGCAATGACCCAACTCTCATCCGTCAAAGCTTCTTTAACATTCTTTGGTTCAATCAAGGAGACGAAACAAAAGAAGTTGCTTTGGTTTTGGACTTGAGATCTTAGGGTCCTTTGATTTAAGTCACCAATGACATTATCGAGAGTATGATCCCTAGATTCCTTAATGTTTACTTCCTTTTCAACACTAAGGTCTTCAACTCCTATTTTTCTAACCTCTTTGGCTTTAACTACTTCTAATTCATCCAAGTCATCATCAACCAATGGTGGTGTCTTGGGTGAAGGATGGGTTTCATCAAAGGTTACGTTGAGTGATTCTTCAATGACCCCCGAGGTTCTATTTAGGACTATGTAGGCTTTACTAGTTTGGGAATAACCTAAAAGGATACCTTCGTAAGACTTTGGGTCAAACTTGGTAAGGTAGTCTTTGGTGTTGAGGATAAAGCACTTGCTTCCAAACACCCTAAAGTATTCTAATGAGGGTTTCTTACCTTTAAGAATCTCATAGGGGGTCTTTCCTAGGAAAGGTCGAATAAGAATTCGGTTGAGAATATAAGTCGATGTGTCCACGGCATTGCACCAAAACTTTTGAGGCAAAGATTGCTCGTTTAACATCGTCCTACTCATCTCTTGGAGAGTCCTATTCTTCCTTTCAACTACCCCATTTGATTGTGGAGTGCGAGGAGCTGAGAAGTTATGGGTAATACCATTAGCTTCACAAAAGGCACCAAATTGCACTTCATTATCAAATTCCCTACCATGATCCGTCCTAATAGAAACAATTGAACATCCTAGTTGATTTTGAATTCTTCGACTAAAGATTTCGAAGTGATCGAAAGCTTCATTCTTAGATGCCAAAAATCTAGTCCAAGTGAATCTAGAATAGTCATCAACTATAACTAGGGTATAAAGGTTACCTCCATAACTCCGTATGGCGGAAGGTCCAAAAAGATCCATATGTAGGAGCTCTAAGCACCGAGAGGTCGAAACCAAATTCTTGGCTTTGTGACTTGAGTGAACTTGCTTTCCAACTTTACAAGCATCACAAAAGTGACTATCAAACTTAATCTTGGGGAGGTGTCTTACCAACTCCTTAGAGACTAAAGATTGAATTAAACACATATTAGCGTGACCTAATCTCCTATGCCAAAGAGTAGAACTATCATCTATAGTCGCAAGACATATGTTCTCTTTTTACTTCTTATTAACCTTCATGACATAAAGCCCATGCTTTCTAACACCTTTTCCAATGACTTTTCCATCTTTTACGATTTCACTGTCATGTTCCGAAAAGATGACCTTACACTTATTATCACAAATTTGACATATACTTAAAAGGTTAAATCCTAAGTTATCTACGTGCTCAACATTTTCAATGGTCATGGAGTCAAGAGAAACCGTACCTTTGCCAATGATATTACCACGTAGACTACTAGCGAATGTGACGTTACCTCCATCATATGCTTTGTAATGCGAGAACAAACTTCGATTACCCATCATGTGTTTAGAACATCCACTATCCTTAATCCACTCATCAGGCTCCAAATCAATTCCCAAGCATATCTAGGTAACAACACACAAGATCAAACATTTGGTCCCCAATATCTCATGGGTCCAAAATTGTTAGTTCCAAACATCCCTTGCATTTGGTTGGAATGCATGAATGAGGAGGGGATTCCCCATGGAGAACAAAATGGAGGAGGGTAGTAATTCATGTAACCATTTTGTTGTTCATTATTTCTCCTAGGTGTGTTTGATCTAGGTTTAGAGTTATTATTATTCCTTCTAGGTGTTGGAGTTTTACTTCTAGGTCATGAGTTGTTTTGATTATCTCTTCTAGGCGTTGTCGTTCTACTTCTAGGCTTAGACTCATTCCGTACTCTAGCTGGAGTAGAGGATAGTCTAGATAAACTTCTATTTCCCATGAGAGGTTTACTTAATGGCTTGTAGAACTTACCAATAGCATTGTCGTCAAGTATGGGTAATTTTACCTTATTAACAGTAAGATGCTTTAGTTTTTCATCTAACTTAGACTTTTCAGAAAGTTCAGGATTTTCACCAAAATCAACCTCTGGTCGCGGTACCTTATCTATGGCGACGGTTCCATAGTGATAAGGAACCGCGCCATACAATTTGGAACCGCGCACAGTGGGCGTTTTTTTTCAAAAACCTGACTTGTTTTGGTTCACTAGTTAAGGCTTCATTTGAGTTAAAACCTAGACCAAGTCTTTCCTTAGAATGAACTTGTTTGTTTAACATATCATCAAGAGCACTAGTACCTTTCATGAACTTTTCCAATTTAATGGAGGTGCTCTTGAGATCTTCATTCTATAATCTAAGTTTCTCACAACTTAAGAAACTTAAATCAACCTCTTTATTTTTCTCAAGTTTAGCCAATTTCTCCCTAAGTTCATTATCTCATTTTCAAGCTTAGTTTTGGTTGATTTTAAGGTTTTATTCTTTTCTATGAATTTAATACTATGTTTGTGTAAGCTATCATATTTGCCTTCAAATTCAATATCATCTAAAGTGGAACTATCATTGCTATAATATTCGGTTTCGGAATGTACCTCTTTAGAAGTGTGAGCCATAATACATTTCTCCTCTTTGGGGTTGTCATCATCATCTTCACCGCTATCGCTCCAAGCGCCACTAACGAACACCGTGTGGTTCTTATCACGAGCGGGCTTTGGACAATCACCAGTGAAGTGATTTGGATCACCACATCTAAAGCAATTCCTATCACCTTTTTCGTTCTTGAAAAACCGATTCTTTGACAATGGTTTCTTGTCATAGTTGGTTTGCCTAACATGTTGACCTCGTCTCTTGAAGAACTTCTTGAAATCTCTCACCGCCAATGCATACTCCTCGTCATCGCTTTCCGAGGAACTATCATGGTCACTTTGTGCCTTCTTGGCTTTAAGTGCAAGAGATTTCCTTTCACTCTTGGTTTTTACTAATTCCGAGTCCTTCAAAATTATCATCTCATGAACCTTCAAGTTTCCTATGAGTTCATCGAGTGATAAAGTTGAGAGATCTTTCGACTCTTCAATCACCGTGACTTTTGCTCTCCACTTTGGATGTAAGGCCCTTAGAAACTTCCTAACATTGTTCTTGCTAGAAAAACCTTCATCAAGTGCTTTTAGACTAGTGATAGGTGTGTAAACACCCATCCTTTTTACCACTTAATTACAATAATAACCGATCCAAAACGTGTATTTTATGTCTTTTATGTCGGAATTATGCGTGGTTTGTGTTTTTGTTGTGATTTAGGACGAAATTGTGAAAAGTGGAGAAAACACGGCATTCACGGGCTTTTATCGAAGAAAAAGTCGAAAGACGGAAGTTTACTTAAAGCCGAAAAACTCAAGTCTAATTTATTGAAGAATTACAAGACGAGTTTGAAGAAATCCCGAGCCAAATGTCATTAAAGTCCAAGATTTAATGAAGATTAAAGGCTTAAGGACTAATGGTGCAATTAAATGAAGATTAAAGGCTTGAGGGACTTAATCATGCAATTAAGAAGAAAGGAAAGAGGGGAGGAAGCTTCCTAAGCACTCCTTAACCTCCCCTATATATAGATTAGATGAGATTAGCATTTTTCTTTGTTCGCTAATAGTGACAATTAGTTCTTCCACTTTTAATTACCTTGTCATTTATTTACTTGTCAAATTTAAATACTTGTCTTGCACCTTAATTACCATTTAATTTCAAGTAAGTGTTCTTTTAATTCTTGTTAATCTTTATCTTTATTGTTTGATCTCTCATTCTACCTTTCTTTAATCTTTGGTTTATATGTTTATTATTCATATGCATGTTCTTGAGTTTTTGTCAAATTTATTAAGTGGGTTTTGATTATCTTGATCTTTATAGTTAGTTTTGTTGTTTTGGATTGTTTTATTATCATTAATAGATGTTCATTTGTTAGTTTGATTTAATCTTTTGGTTGATTTAGCTTAATTTTTATCTAGATCGTGTCTTTTTCTATTCCCTTGTTCTTCGAGAGTGTTTGTTACTGTATTCCAGGTTCTGTTCTTTCCCAGACATTCTGAACGAAGGATCTCACAGGCTGTTTATCTGGAATATCCAATATTCCGGATAAGGAGATTATTCTGAATAGACAGAGTATTCCGAATAGGAGGCTTATTCCGAATAGGAAACTATTCCGAATAGGAAACTTATTCGAATAGGAAACTTATTCCGAATAGGAAACTTATTCCGAATAGGAAACTTATTCCGAATAGGAAACTTATTCCGAATAGGAAACTTATTCCGAATAGCAAGATTATTCCGAATAGGGAAGGTATTCCGGATAGGCAGATTATTCCGAGTAGACGAATATTCCGAATAGAGAGGATTATTCCGGAAAGGTGACATATTCCGAGTAAGCCATTTATTCCGAATAAGGGTATTATTCCGGATAAGCTGATTTTTAGGTTTCTTTAATTTCAGTTTTCTTAATTTTCTATTTTTAATTTCAAGTTTTACTTTTCCCGCCTTTTTCCTTACTCGCACTTTAAGTTTAATTGCCTTAGATTTATTTTAGCCTTGCCTTAGTTTTAAGCTTTAGTTGCATTTTAAGTTTGCCTTAGTTAGAATTAAGTTTGCGCTATTTACTTTTAGTGCCCTTTAATTTCTCGTCACGCTTTTAAATACTTGCCTTTTACTTTAAGATAGACTTAGATTTAAATTACTTTAAAGTCATTTACTTTAATTGTTTTGCACATTTTAATTACTACAACGACACAACTATTTGTTTCACCAAGAACGACTGAGTCACACATAGAACCTAGATCAATTCGATTAGACACACATCAACGAATCTTTTTACCTGGCCAAAAGCCAGTTACAAAATAGCGCCGCTGCCGGCTCCATTCGTAAAGATTAACGGTTTTCTATGAGAGACGCGTTGCTTTTTGGGATCCGTTCACTTGTGAGCGTTATTTTTCTTGCATAAAAAATTCAAAAAATCATAAAAATTAAAAATTGCTAAAAATCCATAAAAATTAAAAATTTCAAAAATCCAAAAAGATTTTATCTTTCTTGTGTATATATATCGTCTTTGCGTTTGGTTTCTTTTTCTTTTGCATTTTCAGGTGTAGGCGTACTAGATCTTCTAATTATCAAGAGCCCGAGACTCGAGAAGTTTTAAGTATGTCAGGTGTTAACAACAACAATAATCCACCGCACCTCAACAATAACAACAATGTTCTTCCACAACCCGATCTTCGGACAATGGAGGAACTTTGTCAACCTACCATGTTTGGACGGGGAGGACCGATTGCGCCGATGCAAATCACGGCTCCGGAGTTTTCGTTGAAGCACCACATGATTCAGCAAGTGCAAACTAATCCATTCGCCGGAATGCCTGATGATGATGCCAACAAACACCTCGACAAGTTCATTACAATCACCCAAAGCATGAAGTTGCCTGGTGCCACAATGGATGTTCTTCGCCTACAACTCTTCCCACATACTCTATCACATCATGCCGACAAATGGTTTGATCGTCTCCCGAAGAATTCTATTCACACTTGGGATGACATGACTCAACGCTTTTTATCGCGCTACTTTCCACCATCCATGGTCACGAGCCTTCGCAATCAAATCAGCGGTTTCATGCAAGATCTCGATGAATCTCTTTTTGATGCTTGGGAAAGATATAATGTCTTGATTGATCGTTGTCCAAACCACAACATGCTTCATGTCACATTGATTGATACTTTCTACAACGGTTTGACTTTTCGAGATCGTGATACGATTAATGCAGCCGCCGGTGGCACATTTATGAAAAGGAGACCCGAGGAGTGTAGAGAGCTTATTGAGAACATGACTACTCACCACAAAAACTAGGATTCCTCTGCTTCTTCATGGAACAACCTGAGAGTCAATATCTCTTCTACTTCAGCAAACCCTGATATGACCGAACTCACCCACATGATGACTGAAATGAGCAAAAGTATCTTGCTTCTCGCTTAAAACCAACAACAACAACAAGTTAAAGCGGTTGCACCTTCTTGTGAAACATGCGGCGGTCCACACACATACACCGATTGTCCTTCTACACAAGGAAATCCGGAAAATATGTATGCAGCTTATGGTAATTATTCACCGGAAAATTACCAAGCTCGACCTCAAGGGGATAGAAATTTGCTGAGTTAGCGATCAAACAACTACCTTTCACCCGGTTTTTCTCCTCAAAACCAAAACCCCACCAACAACTACAATAGAAGCAACCAAATCCCACCAAGAGCTTCTAATCCTTATCACCCACCCGCTCAACCAACCCCACCCATTAACCCCGATGCTGAAGCCATAATGAGAACCCAAGGTGAGCAAATCAAGAATTTGCAGAGCCAAATTATCAATCTGAAAGGAGATATCACCAAGCAAGGGAATGAGATAAGATCCGAGCTTCGAGATAACATTCAATCCTCCTTTAGCAATCAAACAAATTATTTGAAGAATATGCTTGCTAGTTTCTCGCCCGCCGCTCAACCTTCTACTTCGAGTTCTCTACCTTCAAACACCGTCACAAATCCGTGAGCAAATGTGAGTGCTATTACTACTCGTAGTGGAATTACCATTGTCAATCCACCGATCCCACCCCCATCATCTACACCTCCTCCACCACCATTTATCCCTACTCCTTATACACCTAGTATTAGTACACCATTACCGTCTCCGCTCGTCATAACGATGTTCCTAGGAAGGACCCTTCAACATCTCAACCTTTACCTGCTACGCCTTCACCTTCACCACCCAAACCTAATATCCCATATCCTTCTCGCTTAGGCAAGACCAAAATGCTTACCGAGGATGACTCTCAAGTGACGAGCTATGTGAAGATGCTCTCTCAAATGAACATCAACATTAGCCTTGTTGAAGCACTTGTCCACATGCCGAAATTTGTCAAAGCATTCAAGGAATTGCTTAGCAAAAAGGAGAAGTTGATTGAGCTCGCCAACACACGCTTAAATGAAAACTGTTCTGCAGTTATTCTTAAAGAACTTCTAGAAAAGCTTGGAGATCCCGGTCGTTTTGTGTTGCCTTGCATCTTCAACAAAACCGAAGAATTTACTGCCCTTGCTGATCTCGGGGCTAGTATTAATCTTATGCCTCTGAGTGTTTGGAAAACACTATCATTACCGGACCTCACTCCAACAAAGATGACTCTTGGACTTGCAAATCGCACTCTCGCTTACCCCGTTGGTATAGCCGAAGACGTGTTCATTAAAGTTGGCACATTTACTTTCCCGGTCGATTTTGTGGTTGTTGATTATGAAATGGACCCTCGTATTCCTTTAATACTTGGTCGGCCATTCTTGAGAACCGGACGAGCTTTAGTTGATGTTGCCGAAAGTGAGTTAATCTTACGAGTCGGGAATGATTCACAAGTTTTCAAAATGGGGAAGCTTACAAGCAAATCCTTTGGACGAGAATACGTGAATATGATTAATGTGCTTTGTTAGAAATACGTTTTTACGTATATTAGAAGTATCGGTCACTCCACAATATTATTAATGTTGTAATAGCTCGTAGTTAGTGTTACTTATTAAGTTAAGTAAGAAACCGGCCTATGGGCTTGTCATGGGCCGGCCCAAGTCCAAATAAGGTCTTGGATATAAATACCCCTTTCCACCATGGAAAGGGGTTGGTTGTTGTTCATTTCTTGTTTTCACTTGAATAAAAAGACACATAGTTTCTCTCACTTTCTCTCTCTAGTTTCTCTCTCTAGAAATCAACAACCCACTTCATAGATTCATAGGTTATCAAGATTCTACATTTGGTATCAGAGCGCCATGGGGTGATTTAAGGTAATGATTTGTGTGGTTTTTTAGTTTTTGCTTGTATTAGTGTTCTTTAAGAAGATCCATCTTGATTCTTGGAGTTTTTGGTGTTTTTGTGATTGGGATTAGTAGATAAGTATTTGTTTTTACTTATTATTGTAGAAATCACAAAACTTTTTGGGTTATTTGCTAAAAATCTGGGTTTAATCTTCATTTTTTTTTATCGACTGTTCATACGAAACAAGTTTCTGTTTACCCAGTCAAGTTCCGAACCAAAAACATCCGGATCAAAAAGTTCCGGATCAACCAAAGTTCCGGATCAAAAAGTTCCGAACCAAAAGTTCCGGATCAAGGAAAGTTCCGGATCAAGGAAAGTTCCGAACCAAAAGTTCCGGATCAAGGAAAGTTCCGGATCAAAGAAAAAGTTCCGGATCAAGGAAAAAGTTCCGGATCAAGGAAAGTTCCGGATCAAGGAAAAAGTTCCGGATCAAGGGAATGTTCCGGATCAAGGAAAGTTCCGGATCAAGGTAAAGTTCCGGATCAAGGGAAAGTTCCGGATGAAGGAAAAGTTCCGGATCAAAAGAAAGTTCCGGATCAAGGGAAAAGTTCCGGATCAAGGGAAAGTTCCGGATCAAATCTTCCGAACCAAAAGTTCCGAATCAAGGTATTCCAAGCCTAAATCTTCCGAATCAACACTTCCGAATCAACAAAAGTTCTGAATCAAGGGATATTTTACTTGTTTTTTCGACGATTTTTTAGAGGATTTAATCTTGGTTTCTTACAACAAAAACTCAACACAATTCACAAGCTTTACTTCACTGCTCGATCAACCGATAATCTTTGTCTCTTTGAAGTGAACAAAATGAATCCGAATTCAGTAATGCCTCAGATGACATCACTTACGGATATTTCCGTCATTACGGGAACGGATAATTGCCCTCCAATGCTCATCAAAGAAGTTTTTGAAGCATGGCAAGGCCGGATGATGTCTTACCTTAAGGGAAAACCGGTATATGGGAGGCTTATGGTTAAGTCAATTTTAAATGGTCCACTTGACTATGGTACCATCGTGGTTAACAATGTGACTCGACCAAGGGAGTTTGAAGAACTTACACCAGCTCAACAACTTGTTGCCGATGCAGACGAAAAGGCTCTTCAAACCATTCTCCAAGCTCTTCCACGTGACATCTATCGAATGGTAAGTCAGTATACGGTGGCAAAGGATTTATGGGAACGTCTAAAGGTGTTGCTACAAGGTGCGTCTCTTACCAAACAGGAAAGGGAATGTCAGTTGTATGATCTGTTTGATAGATTCACGTACAACCCAGGGGAAACGCTTCATGACTATTACTTCAGATTCACTACTCTCATGAATGATCTGAATGTATACAATCTCGTGATTGCTCCATTCCAGGTTAACACCAAATTTTTGAATACTTTACCTCAAGCTGAATGGGGTGAGTATATTACCGATGTTAAGTTAACCAGGGATTTGCATAAGTGCAATTTGGATCAACTCTATGCTTTCCTTCAGCAGCATGAGAAAAATGTGATCATGCACCGTTCGCCTCGAGGTATGTACCCTGATTCCTTAGCTTTGATGGCGAATCAACCAAGCTTGTCACACAACAACACTCCTTATATCTTGGGACATCAAGCCTATCATCCATCACCTTACATGACACCAACCTTCCCCCAATACTCGATTCTACCGCAACCACCCACCTCACATCAGCAACAATATCGGTTTAATGCACCTTCACAACACTATGCTTCACAACATCACCCAACAAGTATTGCACCTTATGCTCAATCTTCATATTCTTCTTATCAAGAGAATGCAGCATATCCGTCAAGCTACTCTGACCACATGAGTGTTCCCTCTAGTGCTTATGCAGCTCCACAAGACCAAGCACTGTATTGTGATGATGATGAAGTTCCCATTCCTGAATTCAAACAAGGAACTGACCCAGTTGAAGTGTTAGCCACTATGTCTGCTTATCTCACAAGGACTTTAAGCAAACGAGGATTTAGAGGATCAGCTCCTACAAACAATCAGCTGAAGAATTCATCCAATTCTCGCCAACAGGCTACTATTGAGAATGGCAGGGTAATGGTTCAACCCATTCAACCTTATCAGGGGAGACCTACTACATCAACTACCAATGCTCGCACGGTCAATCCTGCTCCAATGGTCAACACTCCTCCACGGGCAAATTCCACAGGCAAGTTGAGAATGATTACATGCTACAACTGCAAGGAAGAAGGTCACATGTCCAGGGATTGTAAGAAACCCAAGAGGAGAAGGGATGGTCAATGGTTTGCAGAGAAGATTTATCTGGTAAACGCTCAGGCACAAGGAATGGAACTTGATGAAGAGGAGCTTGCATTTATTGCTGATCCAGGGATTGCTGAACAAGACGTTGTCACCACACAGAATGCAACATACCAAGCAGATGATCTTGATGCGTATGATTCAGACTGTGATGAACTTCAATCTGCACAGGCAGCTCTTATGGCAACTATCTCCAGCTTAGGGCCAGAAAAGAGATCTGAGGTACTTATTAATACCACTGATAATACCACTGATACTTGTATTCAACCACATCAAGTTGTGCAAGAGAGTGCTGATTCGAATGAGTCTTCGGTGGTGAGTCTTTCAAATGATGAGACAATCAATGATAGTAATATCAATGTGAGTCCTCGGACTTTGAGTGAATCGCAACCGGGAGCCATTTCGAATACGCATACTCCTGCTCAACAAGATTTGGTCATGGTTCCTGCTACATTACTTAGCCAAATGAATGCTGCACTATTAGAAACCATAGCTAAGAATAAGAATTTGTCTGATGAGCTTGCCTTAAGCAACGAGAAAGTTCACACTTTGGAATTAGTGCCTTCGTCTAGTGTTCTAACAAATCCCGAATATGATCATTTTCGAAACAAACAAATGGGTCATTTGCAAGAAATTGAAAACTTAAGAGCAAATCTTTCTAATGAACTTAAAGAAAAAGAGTTAGTGGTCACTAATTTTCAAAAACTTCAAACGGATTTTGTTAGAAATACGTTTTAACGTATATTAGAAGTATCGGTCACTCCACAATATGATTTATGTTGTAATAGCTCGTAGTTAACAATTAGTTAAATGTTACTTATTAAGTTAAGTAAGAACCGGTCCATGGGCTTGTCATGGACCGGCCCAAGCCCAATGTTTGCTTGGAGTATAAATACCCCTTTCCACCATGGAAATGGGTTGGTTGTTGTTCATGTTTTCATATTAATAAAGACACATTTTCTCTCACTTTCTCTCTCTAGTTTCTCTCACTAGAAAACATCAACCCACTTCATAGATTCATAGGTTATCGATATTCTACATTTGGTATCAAGAGCTATGGGGTGATTTAAGGTAAGGATTGTGTTGCTTTTTTAGTTTTTGAATCAATTAGTGATCTTTAGAAAAAATCAATCTTGAATCTTGTTGTTTTTGGTGTTTTTGTTATTGGGATTGATTGATAAGGATTGGGTTTAGCTTATTTTGGTAAAAATCATAAAACTTTTTGTGGTTTTTGATCAAAAAATCGGATTTAAAGCTGTTTTTCAAGTCTCGAACTATTTTTTTTCCAGTTTATTCCGAATAGGGATTCCGAATAGGAAGGTTTTCAGAATAGCAGATTTATTCCGAATAGACTTTCCGAATAGGATAGTATTCCGAATAGCAGGATTTTTCCGAATAGACTTTCCGGATAGAAGATATTTTCCGAATAGCAGTACTTTTCCGAATAGCAATTCTTTCCGAATAGCAATTCTTTCCGAATAGCCCATTTTTCCGAATAGCCAAAAAGTTTCCGAATAGTCAACCTTTCCGAATAGCCATACTTTCCGAATAGCTTTCCGAATAGCCTATTATTCCGAATAGCAAGTTTTCCGAATAGCCAATTGCCAAAATATTCCGAATTGAAGAAATATTCCGCATAAGGGTTTTTCCGCATAAGGTTTATTCAGCATAGGGGTTATTCCGAATAGGGCATTTTCAGAATAGGGTTATTCCGCATAGGGTTATTCAGTATAAGGGTTTTCAGCATAGGATTATTCCGAATAGGTATTATTCCGAATAGGGTTTATTCTGAGTTAGGGTTATTCCGTATAAGCAAGTTCAAGGGGTATTTGAGTTTTTTCGACGATCTTTAGTGGATTTAATCTTGAGTTCAACCAACACAACACAAATTCTCAACCTTTCTTCACTGCTCGATCAACCGATAATCTTTGAGTCTTTTAAGTGATCACAATGAATCCGAGTTCATTAATGCCTCAGATGACATCTCTTACGGATATCTCAATTATAACGGGAACTGATAGTCGTCCACCGATGCTTATTAAAGAGGTGTTTGAGGCATGGCAGGGCCGTATGATGCAATACTTGAAGGGCAAACCAACATACGGAAGGCTTATGGTCAAATCGATTTTGAATGGTCCACTCGACTATGGTACCATTGTGGCAAATAACGTGTCTCGACCAAGAGAATATGAAGAACTCACACCGGCACAACAACTCATTGCTGATGTTGATGAAAAGGCTCTACAGACACTTCTCCAAGCTCTTCCGCATGATATTTATTGCATGGTAAGTCAATATACGGTTGCCAAAGATTTATGGGAACGTCTAAAGGTGTTGCTACAAGGTACGTCTCTCACCAAACAGGAAAGGGAGTGTCAGTTGTATGATCTGTTTGATAGATTCACGTACAGCCCAGGGGAAATGCTACACGACTATTACTTCAGATTCACCACTCTAATGAATGATCTGAATGTATACAATCTCGTGATTGCTCCATTCTAGGTTAACACCAAGTTCTTGAATATTTTACCTCAAGCTGAATGGGGTGAGTATATTACCGATGTTAAGTTAACCCGGGATTTGCATAAGTGCAACTTAGATCAAATCTATGCTTTTCTTCAGCAGCATGAGAAAAATGTGATCATGCACCGTTCTCCTCGAGGTATGTACCCTGATTCCTTAGCTTTGATGGCGAATCAACCAAGCTTGTCACACAACAACACACCTTATATCTTGGGACATCAAGCCTATCATCTATCACCTTACATGACACCGACCTTCCCCCAATACTCGATTCTACCACAACCACCCACCTCACATCAGCAACAATATCGGTTCAATGCACCTTCACAAAAGTATGCCTTACAACTTCATCCAGCAAATATTGCACCTTATGCTCAGCCTTCATATTCTTCTTATCAAGAGAATGCAGCATATCCAACAAGCTACCCTGATCAAATGAGTATTCCTTCTAGTGATTATGCAGCTCATCAAGATCAAGCAATGTATTGTGATGATGAGGAAGTCCCCGTTCCTGTATTCCAACAAGGAGCTGACCCAGTTGAAGTGCTAACTACTATGTCTGCTTATCTCACAAGGACTTTAAGCAAACGAGGATACAGAGGATCAGCTCCTACCAACAATCAGTTGAGGAATTCATCCAATTCTCGCCAACAAGCTACTATTGAGAATGGCAGGGTAATGGTTCAGCCTATTCAACCATATCAGGGGAGACCTACCACATCAACTACCAATGCTCGCACGGTCAATCAGGCTCCAATGGTCAATCCTGCTCCACGGGCTAATTCCACAGGCAAGTTGAGAATGATTACATGTTACAACTGCAAGGAAGAGGGTCACATGTCCAGGGATTGTAAGAAACCCAAGAGGAGAAGGGATGGACAATGGTTTGCTGAGAAGATCTATCTGGTAAATGCTCAGGCACAAGGAAGGGAACTTGATGAAGAGGAGCTTGCATTTCTTGCTGATCCAGGGATTGCTGAACAAGACGTTGTCACTACACAGAATGCAGCTTATCAAGCCGATGATCTTGATGCGTATGACTCAGACTGTGATGACTTTCAATCTGCAAAGGCTGCTCTCATGGCAACTATCTCCAGCTTAGGGCCAGAAAAGAGATCTGAGGTACTTATTAATACCACCGATAATACCACTGATGCTAGTATTCAACCACATCAAGTTGTGCAAGAGAGTGCTGATTCGAATGAATCTTCGGTGGTGAGTCTTTCAAATGAGGAGACAAACAATGATAGCAATATCAATGTGAGTCCCCAGACATTGAGTGAATCACAACCGGGACCCATTTCGCAAACGCTTACTCCTGCTCAACAAGATTTGGTCATGGTTCCTGCTATATTACTTAGCCAAATGAATGTTGCACTCTTAGAAACCTTAGCTAAGAATAAGAATTTGTCTGATGAGCTTACCTTAAGCAACGAGAAAGTTCAAACCTTGGAATTAGTGCCCTCGTCTAGTGTTCTAACTAATCTCGAATATGATCATTTTAGAAACAAACAAATGGGTCACTTGCAAGAAATTGAAAACTTAAGAGCAAATTTGTCTAATGAACTTAAAGAAAAGGAGTTAGTGGTCACTAATTTTCAAAAACTTCAAACAGATTTTGAATCACTCGAGTCTAAGAAGAATGAAATGAAGATTAATGCTACTAATAAGATTAGAAGTCTAGATTATTTGCTTTTAAGACAATACGCTGCTTCTCAACTAGTGCACTTATTGATGCTTCATTTAGAGAATTTAACTTATCACGTCTAAAAGGCCTTCCCCCTAATCCACGGTATGCAAAACAAGCTTTAAGACATAGTCCTAGACTTTATAATGCAACTCAATTAGGATTGGCTTTAGACCCGATTGTTTTTCCCAATGATCGAACAAGTAAGGATCTAGTTGATGAGGATCGGTCATACAATTCTGCAAAATATCCCGAGTGTGATTATTTTAAATTGAATAAGGAGCTTGCAAAAACGGATTTTAGAATTCGCTTCCATGTGGACAAAGATCTCATAACAGCACCAACCTACATATTAGATGAAGAAAACCCTAGTACTTTTCCTACACTTGTCAATATGGAAGGTCCTAAGGAAATTCCAAAGGATCTTCCACCTGTTAGCACTGTATGGTTAAACTTGCAAGAGATTAATCAATACTTTACTAATTTTGACAAGGTCATTTTGGAACGTACGACTTCAAATGGCTTAAACGCCGGAGAATGGGCTTTTGAACATATGAACGAGGTGTTTAGAAATGAGATCAATCCGTTTGTCGAAAGTCTAAAAGGCATTTTTGCATCTCTTAAGGAAAATCTTGTGTTTGAAATTGGTGAAGTTCAAAAAGTGTTTTATGAAATGGACACCGCTTACGAACTACAACTAATTGAAAAAGAAAAGATTTTAACCGAATATGACCGATTCTTGTCTACAGTAATCTCGTGTGATGTGCTTACTACTGTAAATGTTAATTATTCGAATGAGCTTACATCCGCTATGATTAATTGTGATGCTGTGAATATTTGTGAGGATATTTGTGATGATGTTTGTGATCTTTCTGTAAATGTTGCTGATACTGTAAATGAGGTAGATAATCATTCTTGTCACGAATCTAACGCTGAGTTTTTAAAGCTACAAGATTCTTACAATTTACTTTCAAAACGCTTTAATCAACTAGAACAACATTGTATATCTTTAGAATTAAAACAACAAACTCAAAATGAGAATCTTTTGATATCAAATGTTTGTGAAAACGGTGTTGAGACGAGTGACAAGATGATTGAAATTGTTAAGACATTAGAGGAAGAGATAATGAGATTGAAGAGAGATGTGTCATCAAATGAAACACTCAAAATGGAACTAGAGGCTGCAGAGTCCAAAAACCAGGTCTTAGAAATTAGACTTTCGTCTGTTCTAGGGGAGATGGATCGGACAAGACAGGGACTATCCGCTCTTTATGGTTCACTAGAAGAACGCTTCTCTTTTAATGCGGCACAACAACAATATTATGTTGAACAACTGAACCAAAAGTGCGAGGAAATCTCTGACTTGAACATCCTACTCATTGACAAAAATATGGTTTTGGTCGAGTTAAAGGAGACACTTCTTCTCACCGGACAAGAAGTTGTTGATAACTTAGCTACCGATTCTGCACCGTCCACTAGTGCTCCAACAACCAAGTCAGTAGTGCTTTATAAGAATCCTCTTCATAAGAGAAACCCGGTTACCTACGATGATTATATGAGGAATGTCATTAAGCATGTAGATCTTGTTAGGGATATCTTAGACGATCTTTATGCCTTAGATCCCTCAAGTAGCTACTATTATTCGGCTCATGAATATATTAAGCGAGTTCAATATTGCTTAGCCTATTTGAAATACATAGGTACACCAGGTTCTGCACTACTCACTAATAGGCCCATTGCTGTCACTCCATTTAATAAGACTCCAGGAGCGAAACCGTCATTGGCACAATCAAGTAAGGCACCATTAAAATCTGTTGCTAATATTCCCACTTTGCCTTCTACAGGATTAAAAGAGACTACTAAGGCTAAAGGATCGCCACTCAAGAAAGATAAGATCAAGCCCTCCACTAGTAGTGCCAAAAAGAAGAAAGTAGAAGATCACCATAGGAATGTTAGTTCAGTTTTAAATAAGAAGAATCATGTTAAGACTAAAAGCTCTGCGCCTGTGCAGAAGCCGAAACCATTTGTGAATTCTGATTTAAAATGTTGGAATTGTAATGAATGTATGTTTTCCCAACGTCATGATTTGTGTCTTATTGGTCATGTGAATGAAATGAATGCACTTAAGAATGGTCTTGAATGGAAGCCAACGGGTAGAACTCGTGCCCAGGTTGGCTGGCAATGGCGTCCCACTGGTAGGACCTTTACATTAGATGGAACAATGTGCCCTTTAACTAGGAATGCATCCATTGAGGTTAGGTCTGAGCGTCCTTTAGTTAGGAACACTCGCACTCAAGTATGGAAACAGCGCCCTTTAATTAGGTCAGCCCCCACTATAGTGCCTATCAGTGAAGAAATACCACAGGATTTAAGCCAACTAGAATCTACACCACCAATTAGGAAGAAGAAGGCTAGGAAATCTATGAAACCTAGAGTTAGCAAATCTAAGATTATTAAATCTGTACCTGCTAATAACAAGGAACACTCAGATTCCGATACCTCTACATTGTCTTTGTGTGGTGATATTTTCAGGTGGTCCAAATCATCCTGTGGTATTTGGACTCCGGTTGTTCAAAACATATGACCGGAAATCGCTCGATGCTCCGAAATTTCGTTAGCAAGTTTCTTGGTACGGTTAAATTCGGGAATGATCATATAGCAAAGATTATGGGGTATGGTGAATATCAGATTGGAAACGTGACGATTTCAAGGGTATACTATGTAGAAGGTCTTGGTCATAATTTATTCTCAGTAGGACAGTTTTGTGATTCCAACCTTGAGGTTGCTTTTCGACAACACACTTGTTTCATCCGCAACTTGGAAGGAAAAGATTTGTTGAAGGGATCTCGTGGTGCAAATCTTTATACCTTGTCCTTACAAGACATGATGGCCGCTTCTCCAGTATGTCTTCTCTCTAAAGCATCTAAGACCAAGTCATGGTTATGGCATCGCAGATTATCTCATCTTAATTTTGATGCTATCAATCATCTGGCTAAAAACGAATTAGTTCGTGGTCTTCCAAAGCTTAAATTTCACAAGGACCATTTATGTTCCGCGTGTTCAAGGGGGAAAAGTACCAAGAAATCATACCGGCCCAAAGCTGAAGACACCAATCAAGAAAAACTTCATCTTTTGCATATGGATCTTTGTGGACCAATGAGAACTGAAAGTGTGAGCGGTAAGAAATTCATTCTAGTTATTGTGGATGATTTCTCCAGGTTTACATGGGTTAGATTTTTACGTACAAAGGATGAAGCACCGAAGGCTATCATCACTTTTCTGAAATTTATTCAAGTACGTTTGAATACCACTGTCCGCCGTATTCGTACAGACAATGGAACAGAGTTCGTAAACCAGACTCTTCGTGATTACTATGAAGGAGTTGGTATTTCACATGAAACATCCGCTGCACGCACTCCACAACAAGACGGTGTCGTTGAAAGATGGAATCGTACACTTATGGAAGCTGCTAGGACCATGCTTATTTACGCGAACGCTCCATTGTTCTTGTGGGCAGAGGCTATATCTACTTCATGTTTCACCCAAAACCGTTCTATCATTCGGAAACGCCATGGAAAAACACCTTATGAGCTTCTACATGACCGTAAACCCGATGTTTCATTTTTTCATGTGTTTGGTGCTCTTTGTTATCCAAACATCAATAGTGAGAACTTGGGTAAGCTTCAACCGAAAGCCGATATAGGTATTTTCATTGGTTACTCACCGTCCAAGAGAGCATACCGAATCTATAACCGTCGTCTTGGCAAGATTGTAGAAACTATGGACGCAGATTTCGATGAGCTGACAGCGATGGCTTCTGAGCAACACAGCTCTGAACCCGCGCTTCACGAGATGGGAACCAGTGCTATAAGTTCCGGATTACTTCCCAATAATCCTACTTCTACATCATTTTTACCACCAAAAAGGCCCGAGTGGGATAAACTGTTTCAACTGTTGTTTGATGAATTCTTCGATCCCCCGACGGATGAAGTTCCAGCACCTGTAGTAATCGCTCCAATCCCTGAAGTGGTTGCTCAAGCTAATGAACCTTTATCTAATGCATCTACAATTCACATTGAACCGGATGCACCTTCACCAAGTGATTCTCAAACTACACCTGACTCGTCACCCCTACTTGTGCCTAATGATGTGGAAGAGGATTCTATTGATCACGACTTGGAATATGCTCACTTGCAAGAGCTTCCTTTCTTTGGTGTAGCGATCCCTGAAAACCCTTCAGCCGCGTCTACCTCAGAAGAAGCTCCTTCTATTGTTCACTCCAGACCACCTAGGATTGAAAACCATAGCACTAAATGGACAAAAGATCACCCAATTAGGAATGTAATTGGAGATCTAGATCGACCAGTATCTAAACGCCATCAATTACAAGAGAGTGCACTTTATTGTTACTTTGATGCATTTCTCTCTGAAGTTGAACCTAAAAATTGGCAGCAGGCTATGACCCAATCATCTTGGATTGAAGCTATGCAGGAGGAACTAAATGAATTCCAACGACTTGAAGTATGGGAATTGGTTCCTCTCCCTGACAAGGTTAACATCCTTACTTTGTTATGGGTTTATAAGGTTAAACTTGATGAGATGGGTGCGGTATTGAAGAATAAGGCTAGATTGGTCGCTAGAGGATATAAACAAGCCTTGGGTATAGACTTTGAAGAATCTTTTGCTCCTGTGGCTAGATTGGAGGCTATTAGACTATTCCTTGCGTATGCTGCTCATATGAACATGATCGTCTACCAAATGGATGTGAAGACGGCATTTTTGAACGGTGAACTAAGGGAAGAAGTTTATGTTAGTCAGCCGGATGGGTTCGTCAGTACGGAGTTTCCTAATCATGTGTACAAGCTTAAGAAGGCTCTCTATGGGTTGAAACAAGCTCCACACGCGTGGTTTGATCTCCTGTCAACATATCTCATTTCGGAAGGCTTCTCCAAAGGCAAGGTGGACCCCACTCTATTCACTCTCAAGGAAGGCAACGACATGATTCTGGTACAAATTTATGTTGATGATATAATATTTGCTGCCACTAACATAGAATTGTCAAATCGCTTTGAGAAGATAATGTCCACACGCTTTCAGATGTCGATGATGGGAAAAATCTCATTTTTCTTAGGATTACAGATTTCTCAAAATCCCAGAGGCATCTTTATTAATCAATCCAAATATGCTCTAGAATCTCTTAAGAAATATAACTTTGAGAATTGTGACCCCGTGGACACTCCAATGGTGGAGAAATCCAAGTTAGATGAAGATAGGAATGGGACTATTGTCGATCCAAAACTTTACCGTGGGATGATCGGCACCCTTCTATATCTGACTGCTAGCAGGCCTGATTTGCAATTTGCTGTATGCATGTGTGCCCGGTATCAGGCTCGGCCTACCGAAAAGCACCTACATGTTGTGAAAAAGATCTTTCGGTATCTAAAAGGAACACTTCATCGTGGTCTATGGTATCCGAAAGATTCCTCTATTGCTTTAATATCATACGCAGATGCCGATCATGCTGGATGTCAAGACACGAGGCGTAGCACTTCTGGATCTGTGCAACTCCTTGGAGATAGATTGATCAGTTGGTCTTCAAAAAGGCAGAAAAGCGCTGCAATATCAAGCACGGAGGCTGAATACATCGCCATGTCCGGTTGTTGTGCTCAAGTCCTTTGGATGAGATCACAATTAACTGACTACGGTTTGGGATTCAACAAAATCCCGATGTATTGTGACAACAAGAGCGCCATTGCCCTTTGCTGCAACTATGTTCAACACTCCCGGGCCAAGCACATAGACATTCGCTACCATTTCATTAAGGAGCAGGTGGAAAACAGAGTGATCGAGCTGTATTTTGTCACTACTGAGTACCAGCTGGCGGATATGTTCACCAAAGCCTTAGATCGAGGACGAATCGAGTTTTTGATCGACAAGCTTGGCATGAAATCATTCTCTCCAGCGACTCTCAAAGAGTTGGCCGAAGAATCAGCTGAATAGTCGGGGTAAACTATTCAGAGTATCCTTTGTTCGTGATCATGTATATTATAGTAAATATATAAACCACAAAAGAAAAATACAAAAAATATAAAACCAAGAAAAACCATAAAAAATATAAAACCAAGAAAATCCATAAAAAATATAAAATCAAGAAAAACCAAAAATATTTTTCGTTTTAAAACGGGCATGTCTTTTAGTACGGTAATATTTACGGCCTTAGAAATGTCGATCAATATTGACACGGTGCCATAAATAGAGTCCGTATAAAAGTTCTACATTTTTAAAACATCCCATTATGGCTTGTAGTTATTTCTGACTGCAACCCGGTTTTCATATTAAAGTCACGTATTTCCTTGGAAAACGTTGGCTCACAACGGGAATTAATTTTCTCGGGCGTGATTTACAAGCCAAATCATGCAAAGGGATCAAGTTTACTTTACAACTTGATCTTACACAAATTAGTGTACGTCTCAGTGCATTAATTTGTTAAAATAAGAGAAATCTTATTGCCACACGAATCAAACTTTTCAAGATATCAATTGGGAAATGTTTTTCATCATCATGTGCCTCGTTAAACAATGACTACAGCTCTTTAAATAGAAAATGGGTCATCGTTTAAGGGGGAGAAAATGTTACATCATCTTTCACATCAAAAAGATCTTCAAGCTTAATGGTTAATGGTTGGATTGCTTTGGCATTTGTCTTGTTGTTGTTTATAAGTTTGTCATAAATAGTTGTGTGCTTGTGTTAAGATAGGTTAATCACTAAGGCTCGGATAGTTAACATTAGATAGGGTAAAAATGACAAGAATTAGAACTTGGGAAAACAAAAGAATCTTGTTTGTAGAAAGAATAAAAGTTGAGGGGGTAAAGTTGACAATATGTCAAACTTGTGAAAATTTGACCTAGTCAAATTCTTCCCCCCGTCTCTTCTCTCTCTCACCTTGTCTACTGTTTATCTCTTTTCCGCCATTAACAAACAAACACACAAACACTCACGAAAATCAAACAGAACATCTCACAATCATTCTTCTTGTTCAAGATCTTCAAAAGGTATTCAATCGGATTAATCATTCAAGCAAATCAATTTAATTAACTCTTTTAATTGAAAACAATCGATTGCAGTTACTGGTTAATTAGGGTTAATTAAAATTGGGGGTTTTGCCTGGGTTTTATTCGGAATAGAACAAATTAAACTGCTTTGGCCTTTAGACCACTTGAATCAAACGGATTTCGTGCTTAATTAGAAAATATATAAGTGTTGAAAAACATTCCGAATAGGAGGACTTTCCGTGTAAGAGCATTTTCCGAATAGAATGATCTTTCCGCATAGGAGAAGTTTTTCCGAATAGAATGATCTTTCCGCATAGGCCAAATCTTTCCGAATAGAATGATCTTTCCGCATAGGCCAAATCTTTCCGAATAGAATGATCTTTCCGCATAGGCCAAATCTTTCCGAATAGAATGAATATTCCGCATAGAGAACTTTTTCCGAATAGACTGAATATTCCGCATAGGCCAAGTCTTTCCGAATAGGATTTTTTTATTCCGCATAGACAGTTCTTTCCGAATAGGATTTTTTATTCCGCATAGACAGTTCTTTCCGAATAGGATTTTTTATTCCGCATAGACTGTTCTTTCCGAATAGGATTTTTTATTCCGCATAGACTGTTCTTTCCGAATAGGATATTTATTCCACATAGACTGTTCTTTCCGAATAGAGTATTTATTCCGCATAGGCCTAAATGTTCCGAATAGTCTTTTTATTCCGCATAGATAAGTTCTTTCCGAATAGGAAGGTCTTTCCGCATAGACAAGTCTTTCCGCATAGAAAGTTTTTTCCGAATAGAAAGTTTATTCTGCATAAGCCTATACTTTCCGAATAAAGAAATTTTTCCACATAAGTCTGATCTTTCCGAATTGAATGATTATTCCGTATAGAAGATGTTTGTATGGTTTACAAGCTTAAGGGATTAGGTCATATGTTCAATGCTTAGGTTTAAAGTCATATTGATATTCATATTTGTATGTTTCAATCTTTGTGTTTTATCTTAAGCAGAGACGATGACTAACCCTACAGTACAACAAATACAACACACCAGAGCCACCGCCATTGCCGAAGCCAAGACTTTAAAGTTTATTCCAAACAACTTCCGTTTGAAGGAGGTATCTCACTCTACCCATAATGGATTTAAAGTAGGTACAGCCATGCTTGATAAATCTCATCTAAAGCATGCGCTAAGGAGAAGTGCTTCAGTGCCCTATGACTACCTTTACGAGTTCTGGGCTACCAAAGAGAGGACGTCGAACAAAATCACTTTTTCCTTGGACAACAAGCAGCAGACGCTTACTGTGTCAGACTTCAGGAAGATCTTTGGATTTCGGCCGACACTCAAAGACCTATCATACTCAGCCAACCCGACTAAGGACCAGATCATGGAAATGTTCACCGCCATTGGATGTCTTGACATACGAACCCCGTCTGAGTTTACTACTGCCAAAGTTGGTCAACCATGGAAAGCTATTTTTGGGATTCTAAGCCGATGTTTAACACCCAAAACAACTGGGTTTGATGCTGTTCGTCCACCAATCATCAAGATGTTTTATGGTATGTTTAAAGGTATGGGTATTGATTATGCATCACTGCTGTGGGAGAAGTTTACTTTTCAACTCTTCACAAACACAAAGGGTAAGGTTAAAAGTTACCAGTACCCTAGGTTCATTAAGCTGATCATACATTACTTTATGGAACACGATGCATCCATTAATAAGCGTGCAGGTAGTCGTCACCACACGATGGATGATGATGATTTGGTAGACTTAAGGCAGGAGACTCATTCGAATACGGTTATTCCTGGTCCCATTCCCAGTCATCTTCTGACCGATGAGATTATCGCATCTGATGATTACAAGAACTTGCTAACAGAAATTGAGAATCAACGAGCAAGCATTCTAGCAGGTGAAGACTCTTCCACCACGGTTAAGAGCAAAGGTAAACGGAAGCAAACAGATTTACCTGAACCCAAAGCCAAAAAGAAGAAGACTGCAGTTAAGAAGGGAAAGGGTACGGCTGATGAGTTAGTTCTCCATGATGAAGAAGATATTGATGCTCCTGCTCTTAACAAGGCTGAGAGAAAAGCGATGAAGATAGCTATGGAAAGGAGTAGGAAAGACACCGGAGGTAGTGGTTCGGGTGCACGGGTAAATGTTGAAGAAGAGTATGTGGAACCAGATGATGTGTTTGAGTTTGGATCACCTGAAAAGTATTCTACTTCGAAGGAGACATCCACCCCCCTGTTTCAGCTAGTATTGAAAAAGAGTCTACTCAACCTTTTGCAACTCAACTTCAACCAACTCAACCCTTACCAACCAGACCGGTTTCAACACCATTTCTTCCACCACCAATAAACCCCATCCTTAGTACCGTAGTAACAACCGAGCCTATTCCATCAACCCAGAGCAGCTCTACAACATCTACAATGGCCGCATTGGTAATGGCCGAAATGTTGGATAAACATGTGGATAATCACAAGAGAGAAATGGATGAACTTCGCCAAGAGTTACGTAGACGAGCTCAAAGTGAAGAAGCATCTAAGAAAGCTCAAGAAGAGTTGATTGCTATGTTCGCTGCAGATATGGAATTTACACGTAAAGCTCATGCAGAAGAACTTGCTCTGGTTAAAAAGGCTGAAGCTGATAGGCATCAAGCACGAATTACGAGACTTAAAGCTATTAAGGATGACCTTAAAGAGCAGAAAGAAGCCCTTGAAGCTTCTATTGAGCAGAGAGTCAAAGAATCCGTTGAATCCCTTATGCCTAAACTGCGGGTTGAATTGAAGACACTCGCTGCTGATAACTTGATGATCAAGTCATCCAATCCTTCAGAAGCCTCCTACAAGATTGCTTATGACTTGACGGATTTCGACTTAAAGAAGATCCTCAAAGCTCGAATGAGGGAACTTGGATCGTTTGATAAATCGAGGATTCAACGGGCTCTCTTCAAATCCCTGAATGACGCTATCATGGAGGATGATAGGTTGTTCAAGACGTTTGGAAGTGTGGTACCCTACCACATTCTCCCTGAGGAAGAACGGGAAGAGAGTGAAGAAGAAGAAGGTACTGGTGGAGAAGAGGAAGAAGAAGAAGAAGAAGATAAGGATGATGACGATGATGAGGATGATGATGAGTATGATGATGATAAGAATGATGATGATGACGACGATGATAATGGCGATGATGGTGGTAATGGTAATGAGGAGAGTGTTAGGGGGAGCAACGGGGATGATGATGAAGATGATGAAGGGGGTAAACAGCCTAAAGAGGGAGATAAGGTTACCAGCTCCAAGAAACCTGCTAAGTCTGGAACCAAGTCCAAGAAAGATGCAGCGCAGAAGGACAAATCTACTTCCACGGAATCCAGACGATCGAAGTGGCGCCACGA
Source organism: Glebionis coronaria (assembly GCA_025667525.1). Lineage (NCBI taxonomy): Eukaryota > Viridiplantae > Streptophyta > Magnoliopsida > Asterales > Asteraceae > Glebionis > Glebionis coronaria. Next base: position 467,446,679 of record CM046874.1, on the reverse strand, counting down.
TGTGAATGCCACTACAGGGTCATCTATTCCTGGTACATTTATCGCTGTATCTATACCTATTACCACTAACCCTATTAGTCCTGTTTTTGTTGCTCCTGTGATTGCAGAGTCGGTAACTGAATCTGAAGCTGCACAACACTCACCCGTCCATGACACTGCAGAGACGCCTGAATCAGAACAAGCAGATGTTCACGTCTCCACTCCTCTACAACAAGACCCACAATCTACTGTTCCAAGCACAAGGGACTGGGCAGACACGTTGGATATTTATGAGACTGCACCATCACAGGCTTGGATTACGGCAGCGGCGCAATATGATCCGATCACAGACGCTGACAAAGAAGTCTTATATCTCCGTATCCGCAGTCCGATTGACTTATGTGCATTTCTTGCTCATGAGTATAAGACTTCGGTTACTCCATCTTTGGTGAAGAAAGCACTGAAGGATAAGAGACTTCGTGCCAAAACCCGGTTGACCCAAATGGAGTTCGAGTATTATGCCGATGAGATCCTGAAAGCTCTGAACACCGTTCAACGGCCAGGTCTTCATGACTCAGAAAGAGCCCCACCTCCACTTGACCCTACTCAAGATAATCAGATTGCTCTCGACTTCTTCGTCACCAACGATCTTGTGTATCTTCTGAAGGGGTCCTCAAAGTACGCAACATCCCTGACCTTGCTGAAAGCTGCCAACTGGGGGACAATACCCTTTATCGAGGAAAAGGTAAACCGACTCTGGGTCCCAAAGGTAAATCATAATTATGATATGTATGATGTCATAGGTGCATCACACTGGGACGAACGAGTTCGAAGGGCGTACAGGGGCTGCTGTCTAGTCAACTCAGGGAGTAACGTTCGATCCGATATCCGCATCTCCAGCATCTTAGGGTTGAAAACTGAAGCCAAGAATGGCTACTATCATGTGACGGAGATTCGTTTGAAATGGGAGGATGACAGAGAATACAAAATCCAGCAGGGAGATTTCTCTATCATTCGCCTTGAGGATATTGAAGATATGTTGCTTCTGATGACCCGAGATCAACTCACACATATTCCTCGTGAAGACCTCATTGCCTTGAATAGAGCACTTCGTATGTTCACACGAAGCGTTGTTATCAAGAAAAGAGTTGAAGATCTTCAGTTGGGAGTCAAAAGCTATCAAAGGAAGCTCAACTTAACCCGTCCAGTGAATCAAGTGCTACCTCAACATGTAGAAAGATGTCCCTATACCGGCATTTCTGTCCCAAATTACGGCATTTTCTACTTGAACAGTCGAGGTTTAATGAAGTTTATGAGGGTGGGTGAGCTCCATAAGTACAGTGATGGGACCCTTCTACAAGTCAGAGGAAAGTTGGAGCATCTGAACTCGGGTGGGACTTTGCCAGAGATGACGGAGGATTGGCATCCGGGTTACCGGCAGATGGCAAAGTACGTGATCAAGAAGATTGATCAAAAGCTCCGTGAACGTAGATTGATGAGGAGCTTGGAAAGATTCGTTGGTGGAAGACCATATTTAGTGCACCACAAGCTACTGCAACGATCCATCTAATGGGTCGTACATTTCAGGTCCACTTTATAATTGTTTTCAATTGTGAATATGTATATTTGTGAATATTGTGCATTAATGGCTTGATGTAGTGTTAAAGTATGATAATTTTTCAAGAATTTCTCACGAGATTCTAAATCTTTCAAAATATATCATACCAAAGCACTACAACTATCCCTTATTAAATTAAGGGGGAGCAATAACTTGTTCTATGGCCAAACATCGATTTCATTTTTACCCAAAGACCGGTTAATCCATTCAATATCCCAAATATTAATGGTTAACATTTTGGATAAGGGGAGAAAATGGGATTAAGGAGATTTAAATGATACTTGGCTAAAAGATGAAAAAGTCTTAACGATTATCCAACTTAATATGTGTAAAGCACGTGTTAAGGGGGAGCGTTTTTTGATGAACAAAACACCTAAGGTACAAAACTTTTGATTTCAATATCACAAGTACCTTACGTGATTTTCAATGATTTTTCATGGTGGCAATTCCTTCCCAAAACACACTTAATTCACGACGAATGTGGTGACAAAAGGGTGGTAGGAATAGGTTTAGTCCAATGATTCATCAGAGCCGACGGAATCTTCCCAAGGAAAATTCCCTAGATAGAATTAGAAGTCCTAGGAAAGTTGGAGAAAGATTGTGAACGTAGCTGAATGCCGACCAAGTACTTAAGCTAACACTGGAACAATCACAACAAGGTGCTAGTGATGACGTATTGGTAAGCATTGAAGGGGTTGAAGAATGAAAAAGAATTGTAAAGATAAAGGGTGTAAAGAAAGAAGCCCTCCTTACAACTTTAGGCAGAAACCGGGTCAATACATATGCTATTGAGGTCATTTTTGCTAATGATTCTCGGTATTGAAGAAAGACATCATGGACCCAGTGATGCAATGCACAACCCTTCCCAGCTAACTCAAATATCTCTCAAAAGGTATTTGTTTTAATAACACGGAGATCAACACGTTATCTATTGGTTTATTCACTCCGAATAGACTGGTATTGAAAAGGTGGCACTCCTCTCCAGCCATCGCTCACTAAATCAAAACGCACAATCGAGTCTAGAGCCAAGAGATCATCAAAAGTCTCATTAGGACACTTTTCATTTATTCCTTGCTTTCTCACACACTGTGAAAAGTAAGAGATTTTTATGAGTCCTACGCAGTATTCCTGTAATATTGCCAGAACATCCGAGTAATACGCAAGTATTACAATGAAGATGGAAATCCTGCTTGAGCCAACATCAAACAAGCTCATGGTAGGTTACACGTGCGGTTCTTTTAGAACCAATCTTGTGAAAAACTGGAAGGAAACAGTGGTTTAATTCTTAATTGAACTTAAATTCGTTCCAGGCCTCTACGCATTATCATATGATCTTGCCAGAACACTCAGAGTGACTCTTTATTGATCACAGTGACGAGTGGAAATCCTTCTAGTGTTAACATCAAACAGCACTTGGTAGGTGACGTGCAAGATTCTTTATGAATTGAGCTCGTGACAACTGGAAAGCAACGATGGTGAAAATCTTAATTGAAATTCACTTGTTCCAGGTTTCATGAATTGACGGCTTCAAATCACAAGGATAATTTATCCAAGTGATTCACTCTTTATGTTCGCAGTCAGCTTTGGACGGTCGAATAAAGAGAACGGGTTTACCCGCGAAATCCTGTCAGGAAGTTACTTAATTGAAACTATCCGTCACGGGTACGATATCTAATATCGTCCAACGGTCTTCACCGACCGGAGGTAAAATGCTACCGAATTAGAATAAAATGTTCAAAGCCATTTTATTCGTGTCGTTGCTGTGTACCTGTTAAAGACGGTGGCGTTGTTGTGTACCTGTTGAAGACGGTGGCGTTGCTGTGTACCAGTGAAGACGGTGGTGTTGCGGTGTACCTGTAAAAGTCGTTCCCACACGCTTATGTCTTTTGCAACAAAGTTCAGCAAAAATTCAAGAAAGTACAAGATGAAGTCTTCCGCTGTACCAAACTCTGAAGCTTTCGAGAATTCAACAAAAAGACGTAAGTGTGTGGAACATGAAGTTACGAGGAGGCAAAATTCACAAGAAAGGCAAAGATCGCACGTGAAAGGCCAAAGAACAATGCTCTCAAGTCAAAGCCGAAAAGATCAAACCAACATATTCACAACAAAAGAAAGAAAAGAAGAAAAGACTACGAGCTAAAGAACGAAGACTTAGTATAGTATGCTAGGTTTAGAACTTTGTAACGTGGAGTGACCTCCCTTAGGGGGAGATTGTTAGAAATACGTTTTAACGTATATTAGAAGTATCGGTCACTCCACAATATGATTTATGTTGTAATAGCTCGTAGTTAACAATTAGTTAAATGTTACTTATTAAGTTAAGTAAGAACCGGTCCATGGGCTTGTCATGGACCGGCCCAAGCCCAATGTTTGCTTGGAGTATAAATACCCCTTTCCACCATGGAAAGGGGTTGGTTGTTGTTCATGTTTTCATATTAATAAAGACACATTTTCTCTCACTTTCTCTCTCTAGTTTCTCTCACTAGAAAACATCAACCCACTTCATAGATTCATAGGTTATCGATATTCTACAGATTTTGAATTACTCGAGTCTAAGAAGAATGAAATGGAGATTAATGCTGCTAATAAGATTAGAAGTCTAGATTACTTGCTTTTAAGACAATACGCTGCTTCTCAACTAGTGCACTTATTTGATGCTTCGTTTAGAGAATTTAACTTATCACGTCAAAAAGGCCTTCCCCCTAACCCACGGTATGCAAAACAAGCTTTGATCCATAATCCTAGACTTTATAATGCATCCCAATTAGGATTGGTCTTAGACGCGGTTGTTATTTTTGATGATCGCACAAGTAATGATCTAGTTGATGAGGATCGGTCATACAACTTTGCAAAATATCCCGATTGTGATTATTTTAAAATGAATCAGGAGCTTGCTAAAACGGATTTTAGAATTCGCTTCCATATGGACAAAGATCTCATTACAGCACCAACCTACATGTTAAATGAAGAAAACCCTAGTACACTTCCTACACTTGTCAATATGGAAGGTCCTAAGGAAATTCCAAAGGATCTTCCACCTGTTAGCACTGTATGGTTAAACTTGCAAGAGATTAATCAATACTTTACTAATTTTGACAAGGTCATTTTGGAATGTACGACTTCAAATGGCCTAAACGCCGGAGAATGGAATTTCGAACACATGAACGAGGTGTTTAAGAATGAGATCAATCTGTTTGTCGAAAGTCTAGAAGGAAGTTTTGCATCTCTTAAGGAAAATCTTGAGTTTGAAATTGGAGAAGTTCAAAAAGTGTTTTATGAAATGGACACCGCTTACGAACTACAACTAATTGAAAAGGAAAAGATTTTATCCGAATATGACCGATTCTTGTCCAAAGTAATTTCGTGTGATGTGCTTACTATTGTAAATGTCAATTATTCGAATGAGCTGACATCCGCTATGATTAACTGTGATGCTGTGAATATTTGTGATGATGTGTGTGATCTCTCTGTAAATGTTGCTGATACTGTAAATGAGGTAGATAATCATTCTTGTCACGAATCTAACGCTGAATTTTTAAAGCTACAAGATTCTTACAATTTACTTTCAAAACGCTTTAATCAACTCGAACAACATTGTATATCTTTAGAATTAAAACAACAAACTCAAAATGAGGATCTTTTGATATCAAATAGTTGTGAAAACGGTGTTGAGACGAGTGACAAGATGATTGCAATAGTTAAGGCATTAGAGGAAGAGATTATGAGATTGAAGAGAGATGTGTCATCAAATGAAACATTAAAATTGGAACTAGAGGCTGCAGAGTCTAAAAACCAGGACTTAGAAATTAGACTTTCGTCTATTCTAGGGGAGATGGATCGGGCAAGACAGGGACTATCCGCTCTTTATGGTTCAATAGAAGAACGCTTAGCTTTTAATGCAGCACATCAACAATCTTATGTTGAAAAACTGAACCAAAAGTGTGAGGAAATCTCTGACTTAAACATCCTGCTCATTGACAAAAACATGGTTTTGGCCGAGTTAAAGGAGACACTTCTTCTCACCCGACAAGAAGTTGTTGATAACTTAGCTACCGACTCTGCACCGTCCACTAGTGCTCCAACAACCAAGTCAGTAGTGCTCTATAAGAACCCGCTCCATAAGAAAAACCCGGTTACCTACGATGATTATATGAGGAATGCAATTAAGCATGTAGATCTTGTTAGGGATATCTTAGACGATCTTTATGCCTTAGATCCCTCAAGTAGCTACTATTATTCAGCCCATGAATATATTAAGAGTGTTCAATATTGCTTAGCCTACTTGCAATACATAGGTAAACCAGGCTCTGCACTACTCACTGATCGTCCCATTGCTGTAACTCCATTCAATAAGACCCCAGGAGCAAAACCGTCATTGGCACCATCAAGTAAGGCGCCTTTAAAATCCGTTGCAAATGTTCCCAGTTTGCCTTCTATAGGATTAAAAGAGACTACTAAGGCTAAAGGATCGCCACTCAAGAAAGATAAGATCAAGCCCTCTACTAGTAGTACCAACAAGAAGAAAGTAGAAGCTCACCATAGGAACGTTAGTTCAGTTTTAAATAAAAAGAATCATGTTAAGACTAAAAGCTCTGCGCCTGTGCAGAAGCCTAAACCATTCGTGAATTCTAATTTGAATTGTTGCAATTGTAATGAATGTATGTTTTCCCAACGTCATGATTTGTGTCTTATTGATCATGTGAATGAAATGAATGCCATTAGGAATAATCTTCAATGGAAGCCAACTGGTAGAACTCGTGCCCAAGTTGGATGGCAATGGCGTCCCACTGGTAGGACCTTTACATTAGATGGAAAAATGTGCCCTTTAACTAGGAATGCATCCATTGAGGTTAGGTCTGAGCGTCCTTTAATTAGGCACACTAGCACTAAAGTATGGAAACAGCGCCCTTTAATTAGGTCAGCCCCCACTATAGTGCATATCAGTGAAGAAATACCTCAGGATTTAAGCCAACTAGAATCTACACCACCAACTAGGAAGAAGAAGGCTAGGAAATCTAAGAAACCTAAAGTTAGCAAATCTAAGATTATTAAATATGTACCTGCTAATAACAAGGAACATTCAGATTCCGATACCTCTACATTGTCTTCGTCTGGTGATATTTTCAGGTGGTCCAAATCATCCTCTGGTATTTGGACTCCGGTTGTTCAAAGCATATGACCGGAGATCGCTCGATGCTCCGAAATTTCGTCAGCAAGTTTCTTGGAACGGTTAAATTCGGTAATGATCATATTGCAAAGATAATAGGGTATGGTGAATATCAGATTGGAAACGTTACGATTTCAAGGGTATACTATGTAGAAGGTCTTGGTCAAATTTATTTTCAGTAGGACAGTTTTGTGATTCCAACCTAGAGGTTGCTTTTCGACAACACACTTGTTTCATCCGCAACTTGGAAGGAAAAGACTTGTTGAAGGGTTCTCGTGGTGCAAATCTTTATACGTTGTCCCTACAAGACATGATGGCCGCCTCTCCAGTATGTCTTCTCTCTAAAGCATCTAAGACCAAGTCATGGTTATGGCATCGCAGATTATCTCACCTCAACTTTGATGCTATTAATCATCTGGCTAAAAACGAATTAGTTCGTGGTCTTCCAAAGCTTAAATTTCACAAGGACCATTTATGTTCCGCGTGTTCAAGGGGGAAAAGTACCAAGAAATCTTACAAGCCCAAAGCTGAAGACACCAATCAAGAAAAACTTCATCTTTTGCATATGGATCTTTGTGGGCCAATGAGAACTGAAAGTGTGAGCGGTAAGAAATTCATTCTCGTTATTGTGGATGATTTCTCCAGGTTTACATGGGTAAGATTTTTACGTACAAAGGATTAAGCACCGAAGGCTATCATCACTTTTCTGAAATTCATTCAGGTACGTTTGAATACTACTGTCCGACGTATTCGTACAGACAATGGAACAGAGTTCGTCAACCAGACTCTTCGTGATTACTATGAAGGAGTTGGTATCTCACATGAAACATCCGCTGCACGCACTCCACAACAAAACGGTGTCGTTGAAAGACGGAATCGTATGCTAATGGAAGCTGCTAGGACTATGCTGATTTATGCGAACGCTCCATTGTTCTTGTGGGCAGAAGCTATATCTACTGCATGTTTCACCCAAAACCGTTCTATCATTCGGAAACGCCATGGGAAAACACCTTACGAGCTTCTACATGACCGTAAACCCGATGTTTCATTTTTTCATGTGTTTGGTGCTCTTTGTTGTCCAAACATTAATAGTGAGAACTTGGGCAAACTTCAACCGAAAGCCGATATAGGTATTTTCATTGGTTACTCACCCTCCAAGAAAGCATACCGAATTTACAACCGTCGTCTTGGTAAGATTGTAGAAACTATGGACGCAGATTTCGATGAGCTGACAGCAATGGCTTCTGAGCAACGCATCTCTGAACCCGCGTTTCATGAGATGGGAACCGGTGTTGTTAGTTCCGGATTAGTTCCCAATAATCCTACTTCTACATCATTTTTACCACCAACAAGGCCCGAGTGGGATAAACTGTTTGACCGTTGTTTGACGAATTCTTTGATCCCCCAAATGATGAAGTTCCAGCACCTGTAGTGATAGCTCCAATCCCTGAAGTTGTTGCTCCTGCTAATGAAGCTTTATCAAATGCATCTTCAATTAACATTGAACCGGATGCACCTTTACCAAGTGATTCTCAAACTACACCTGAATCATCACCCTTACTTGTGCCTAATGATGTTGAAGAGGATTCTATTGATCACGATTTGGAATATGCTCACTTGCAAGAGCTTCCTTTCTTTGGTGTAGCGATACCTGAAAATCCTTCAGCCGCGTCTACCTCAGAAGAAGCTCCTTCTATTGTTCACTCCAGACCACCACGGATTGAAACACATAGCACAAAATGGACAAAAGATCACCAGATTAGGAATGTTATTGGAGATCTAGATCGACCAGTCTCTACACGCCATCAATTACAAGAGAGTGCACTCTATTGCTACTTTGATGCATTTCTCTCCGAAGTTTAACCTAAAAACTGGCAACATGCTATGACTCAATCATCTTGGATTAAAGCCATGCAAGAGGAACTAAATGAATTCCAGAGACTTGAAGTATGGGAATTAGTTCCTCTCCCTGACAAGGTTAACATCCTTACTTTGTTGTGGGTTTATAAGGTAAAACTTGATGAGATGGGTGCAGTATTGAAGAATAAGGCTAGATTGGTTGCTAGAGGATATAAACAAGCCTTGGGTATAGACTTTGAAGAATCTTTTTCTCCTATTGCAAGATTGGAGGCTATTAGACTATTCCTTGCGTATGCTGCTCATATGAACATGATCGTCTATCAAATGGATGTGAAGACGGCATTTTTGAACGGTGAACTAAGGGAAGAAGTCTATGTTAGTCAGCCGGATGGGTTCGTTAGCACGGAGTTTCCTAATCATGTGTACAAGCTTAAGAAGGCTCTTTATGGGTTGAAACAAGCTCCACGCGCGTGTTATGATCTCCTTTCAACATATCTCATTTCGGAAGGCTTCTCCAAAGGCAAGATGGACCCCACTCTATTCACTCTCAAGGAGGACAACGACATGATTCTGGTACAAATTTATGTTGATGATATAATATTTGCTGCCACTAACATAGAATTGTCAAATCGATTTGAGAAGATAATGTCCACACGCTTTCAGATGTCAATGATGGGAAAATTTTCATTTTTCTTAGGATTACAAATTTCTCAGAATCCCAGAGGCATCTTTATTAATCAATCCAAATATGCTCTAGAATCTTTAAAGAAATATAACTTTGAAAATTGTGACCCCGTGGACACTCCAATGGTGGAGAAATCCAAGTTAGATGAAGATAGGAATGGGACTATTGTCGATCCAAATCTTTACCGTGGGATGATCGGCACCCTTCTCTATCTGACTGCTAGCAGACCTGATTTGCAATTTTCCGTATGCATGTGTGCCCGGTATCAGGCTCGGCCTACCGAAAAGCACCTACATGTTGTTAAAAGGATCTTTCGGTATCTAAAAGGAACACTTCATCGTGGTCTATGGTTTCCGAAAGATTCCTCTATTGCTTTAATATCATACGCAGATGCCGATCATGCTGGATGTCAAGACACGAGGCGTAGCACTTCTGGATCTGTGCAACTCCTTGGAGACAGATTGATTAGTTGGTCTTCAAAAAGGCAGAAAAGCGCTGCAATTTCTAGCATGGAGGCTGAATACATCGCCATGTCCGGTTGTTGTGCTCAAGTCCTTTGGATGAGATCACAATTAACTGACTACGGTTTGGGATTCAACAAAATCCCGATGTATTGTGACAACAAGAGCGCCATTGCCCTTTGCTGCAACTATGTTCAACAGGCAAAGCACATAGACATTCGCTACCATTTCATTAAAGAGCAGGTGGAGAACGGAGTGATCGAGCTGTATTTTGTCACTACTGAGTACCAGTTGGCAGATATGTTCACCAAAGCCTTAGATCGAGGACGAATCGAGTTTTTGATCGACAAGCTTGGCATGAAGTCATTCACTCCAGCGACTCTCAAAGAATTGGCAGAAGAATCAGCTGAATAGTGGTGGTAAACTATTCAGGCGTATCCTTTGTTCGTGATCATGCATATTATCGTAAATATATAAACCACAAAAAGAAAAATACAAAAATATAAAATCAAGAATAACCATGAAAAATATAAAACCTAGAAAAACCATAAAAATTATAAAATCAAGAAAAACCAAAAATATTTTTTGTTTTTTAAAACGGCCATGTCTTTTAGTACGGTAATATTTACGGCTTTAGAAATGTCAATCAATATTGACACGGCGCCATAAATAGAGTCCGTATAAAAGTTGTACATTTTTAAAACATGCCCATTATGGCTTGTAGTTATTTCAGACTGCAACCCGGTTTTCATATTAAAGTCACGTATTTCCTTGGAAAACGTTGGCTCACAACGGGAATTAATTTTCTCGGGCATGATTTACAAGCCAAATCATGCAAAGGGATCAAGTTTACTTTACAACTTGGTCTAACACGAATTAATGTACGTCTCAGTGCATTAATTTGTTAAAATAAGAGAAATCTTATTGACACCACGAATCAATCTTTTTCAAGATACTAATTGGAAATGCTTTCATCAATATTTGACTCTTTAAACAATGACTACAGCTCTTTAAATAGAAAATGGGTCATCGTTTAAGGGGGAGAAAATATTAACTCATCTTCGTCATTAAAACGATTTTCAAAAGTGTTTGTGGAAAATTAATTGGCTAATGAGTGGTCTTGCTTTAGAATATGACTTGTGCTTGCTCAATGAGATAGGACTCGCTTTAGATTTTGGAAATTTGCTAATAGGTAGCGATGCTTAAGTTGTGTAATGGTTAGGGAGACGAGAAAGAAAAATGAAAATATAAGGGATAAAAAGGGAAAAGAATAGAAAAGTATAGGGTTTTAAGGTGACAAAGGTGAAAATTGTAAAAAATTTGACCTAAGTCAAAACCAAAACCCCCCCATACGTTTATCTTTTCATCATTCACTGTTTCCTATTCATTTTTTCACTCTGCCGCCATTAACACACATACAAACACACACTAAGCTTTCAAATCTCTCGTTTTTAATCATCCAACTTGTTTCATTCGATTTAAAAGGTAATAACATCAATCTTTAACTTATAATTCGCCTAATTCTCATTTAAATCCACTCAGTTAATTCGTGAATTAAGGTTAATCAAATTAGGGTTCGTTTGCCTTAATTTAGGGTTAATTAATTAGGGATTTTTGTTGGGTTGTATGCGGAATAGCATTAGAAGATGGTGTGTTGCCTTAGATTGCCTTAGAACTCAGAAACGTGACTAGATTAATCATTCATAGGCTACGTTTGTAAAGTTCCGGATGAACATGGATATCATACTTCCAAATGAAGGAAGTTCTGAACAAAACTTCCGAATGAAGGAAGTTCCGAACGAACTTCCGAATGAAGGAAGTTCCGAACGAACTTCCGAATGAAGGAAGTTCCGGATGAACTTCCGAATGAAGGAAGTTCCGAACGAACTTCCGAATGAAGGAAGTTCCGGATGAACTTCCGAATGAAGGAAGTTCCGGATGAACTTCCGAATGAAGGAAGTTCCGGATGAACTTCCGAATGAAGAAGTTCCGGATGAAATTCCGAATGAAGAAGTTCCGGATGAACTTCCGAATGAAGAAGTTCCGAATGAAGAAGTTCCGAATGAAGAAGTTTCGAGTGAACTTCCGAATGAAGAAGTTCCGAGTGAACTTCCGAATGAAGAAGTTCCGAATGAACTTCCGAATGAAGAAGTTCCGAATGAAGGACTTCCGAATGAAGAAGTTCCGAATGAAGGACTTCCGAATGAAGAAGTTCCGAATGAAGGACTTCCGAATGAAGAAGTTCCGAATGAAGGACTTCCGAATGAAGAGTTCCGAATGAAGGAAAGTTCCGGATGAAGAGTTGTTTGATTGATAGTTGTTTGTATGTTATAAGTACTTGTTGAAATGTGTTATGCTTAGAAGTCATAATGATGTATATCTATATATTTTTTGTGCATCAACCTTTTATGTCTTATTTTAAGCAGATACGATGACTAATCCAACAGTACAAGCAATCCAAGATGCTAGAGCAGCCGAAATTGCCGAAGCAAGAGCCCTCAAGTTCATACCAAACAACTACCGGCTGAAGCCAGTTTCAAAATCCACTCACCATGGATTTAAAGTAGCCATAGCAATCCTTGATCACTCTCATTTCAAGAATGCTTTAAGGAGTACTGCCTCGGTGCCTTATGATTACATGTATGAATTCTGGGCTACCAAGGAAAGCACTTCAAACAAGATCACCTTCACCCTCGACAACAAGCAGCAGACACTAACTGTTTCAGACTTCCGTAAGATATTTGGCATTCGGGATACACCCAAAGGTATGGCATTTTCGAGGGATCCTACTAAAGACGAACTCATGGAGATGTTCGATGCTTTTGGATGTCCTGACATACGAGTTGTGTCTGAGTTTACCACTGCTAAAGTAGGTCAACCTTGGAGAGCAATCTTGGGTATTCTCAGTAGATGTCTTACACCGAAAACCAGTGGGCATGATGCTTTGCGTAGTCCAATTACGAACATCTTCCATGGGATGTACACAGGCGCAAATGAAGATTATGCATTATTTTTGTGGGAAGAATTCACCTTTCAACTCTTCCAAAACAAGAAGCTGAAGACTAATTTCTTTCCTTACCCTCGATTTATCAAGCTTATCATTAATTATTGTATGAAGAATGATGTTACTATTGATAGGCGTGCAGCAAGTCGTCATCACACAGAAGAGGCTGATCACACTGTAGATCTAAGGCATGAAGGACCATCTGGTGGTGTGATTCCTGGTCCTATTCCCGATTATCTTCTGACGAATAAAAATTAAAGGTTCTGCTGATTACAAGCTACTGCTGCTAGAAATCAAGAAGCTAAAAGCAAGCCTTCAGACTGGAGAAGACTCGTCTACTACGGTCAAGAGTAAAGGTAAACGCAAGCAACCAACTGCTTTACCTGAACCCGAAACCAAGAAGAAGAAGACTGAGGTTAAGAAGGGAAAGGGCAAGGCTGATGAGTTAGTTCTACGTGACGAAGAAAATGATGATGATCCTGCTCTTAACAAGGCTGAGAGAAAATTAATGAAGATAGCTATTGAAAAGAGTAGGAAAGATACGGGGGGCAGTGGTTCGGGTGCACAGATGAATATTGAAGAAGAGTACGAGGAGCCAGAGGATGTTTATGAGTTTGGATCACCTGAACGGTATTCCACTTCGAAGGAGACATCCATCCCCGTTTCAGCAAGTGTTGAAAAGGAGTCCGGTGCTCCTACAATCATGGTACCTACTCAACCTTTGGTAACTCAACCTCCACCAATACAACCCATACCAACCCGACCGGTTTCAACACCATTTCTTCCACCTCCAATAACTCCCATTCTCAGTACTGTGGTCACAACCGAGCCTCTTCAACCAACCCAGAGTAGCTCTGCATCGTCTACTATGGCTGCATTTGTAATGGCAGAAATGTTGGATAAACATAAGGATAATCACAAAAGAGAGATGGATGAACTTCGCCAAGAGCTACATAGACGAGTTCAAAGTGAAGAAGCATCTAAGAAAGCCCAAGAAGAGATGCTTGCTAAGTTCGCTGCAGAGATGGAGTTAACACGAAAAGCTCATGCAGAAGAACTAGCTCAGGTTAAGCAGGCTGAAGCTGATAAGAATGCTGCACGAATCACGAGACTTCAAGCCATGAGGGATAAATACAAGGAGCAAAAAGAAGCACTTGAAGCTTCTATTGAAGAGAGAGTGAAAGAATCCGTTGAGTCCATTATGCCAAAACTGCGTGATGAGTTGAAGACACTCGCGACTGATAACTTGATGATCAAGTCATCCAATCCTTCTGAATCCGCCTACAAAATTGCCTATAACTTGACGGATTTTAAATTGAAGAAGATCCTTAAAGCTCGTATGAGGGAACTTGGATCTTTTGATAAATCTAGGATTCAACGGGCTCTCTACAAATCACTCAATGATGCTATCATGGAGGATGATCGGTTGTTCAAAACGTTTGGAAGTGTGGTACCTTATCACATTCTACCAGAGGAGGAAAAAGATGATAGTGAATAGGAAGAGGGTACTGGTGAAGAAGAAGAGGAAGAAGAAGAAGAAGAAAAGGATGATGACGATGACGATGATGATGATGATGATGAGGATGATGATGATAATGATGGTGATGATGGTGGTGATGGTAATGAGGAAAGTGCTAAGGGGAGCAACGAGGATAGCGATGAGGATGATGAGGGTAAACAGTCTGAGACAGGGGATAAGGTTGCCAGCACAAAGAAACCTTCTAAGTCTGGAACCAAGTCTAAGAAAGATGCAGCGGCAAAGGAAAAATCCACTTCAACGGAATCAAGACGATCCAAGTGGCGCCACGATGTGAATGCTACTACGGCGTCATCGATTCCTGGTACATCTATTGCTGTGTCTATACCTGTTACCACTAACCCTATTAGTTCTGTTGTTGTTGCTCCTGTGATTGCAGAGTCGGTAACTGAACCTGAAGCTGCACAACACTCGCCCGTTCATGACACCGCCGAGATGCCTGACTCAGAACCAGCAGATGTTCACGTTTCTACTCCTCTACAACAAGAACCACAATCTACTGTTCCTGGGTCAAGCACACGGGACTGGGCAGACACGTTGGAGATTGACGAGACTGCACCGCCACAAGCTTGGATCACGGCAGCGGCTCAATATGATCCAATCACGGACGCTGACAGAGATGTTCTATATCTCCGTATCCGTAGTCCGATTGACTTGTGTGCATTTCTGGCTCATGAGTATAAGACTTTGGTTACTCCGTCTTTGGTGAAGAGAGCGCTAAAAGATAAGAGAATTCGCGCCAAAACCAGGTTAACCTGAATGGAGTTCGAGTATTATGCTGACGAGGTCCTGAAAGCTCTTAACACCGTTCAACGGCCAGGCCTCCATGAATCAGAAAGAGCTCCACCTCCACTTGATCCTTATCAAGATAATCAGATTGCTCTCGACTTCTTCTTCACATATGATCTTGAGTATCTTCTGATGGGTTCATCAAAGTACGCAACCTCCTTGACCTTGCTGAAAGCTGCCAACTGGGGAAAATACCCTGGATCGAGGAAAAGGTAAACCGACTCTGGGTCCCAAGGGTAACTCGTAATTATGATATGTATGTTGTTATAGGTGCATCTCATTGGGACGAACGAGTCCGAAGGGCGTACAGGGGTTGCTGCTTAGCCAATTCAGGAAGCAACGTTAGATCCGATATCCGCATCTCCAGTATTTTAGGGCTGAAAACTGAAGCCAAGAATGGCTATTATCATGTGACGGAGATTCGTCTGAAAAGGGAGGATGACAAAGAATACAAAATCCAGCAGGGAGATTTTTCTATCATTCGCCTTGAGGATATCGAAGATATGTTGCTTATGATGACCCGGGATCAACTCACCCATATTGCTCGTGAAGACATTATTGCCTTGAATACAGCACTTCGTATGTTCACACGAAGCGTTGTTATCAAGAAACGAGTTGAAGATCTTCAATTGGGAGTCGAAAGCTACCAAAGGAAGCTTAACCTCACTCGTCCAGTGAACCAAGTTCTACCTCAACATGTCACAAGATGTCCCTATACTGGCATTTCTGTTCCGAATTGCGGGATTTTCTACCTGAACAGCCGTGGGATTATGAAGTTTATGAGGGTAGGAGAACTTTACAAGTACAGTGATGGGACTCTCCTCTACGTCAGAGGAAAATTGGAGCATCTTAATTCGGGTGGGTCTTTACCAGAGATGACTAAGGATTGGCATCAGGGTTATCGGCAAATGGCGAAGTATGTGATCAAGAAGATTGATCAAAAGCTCCGTGAACGTATATTGATGAGGATTTTAGAAAGATTCGTTGGTGGTAGACCATATTTAGTGCACCACAAGTTACTGCAACGATCCATCTAATGGGTCGTACATTTCAGGTCCACTTTATATTGGTTTTAATTGTGAATATGTAAATTTGTGAATATTGTGCTTTAATGGCTTGATGTAGTGTTAAGGTATGATAATTTTTCAAGAATTTCTCACGAGATTCTAAATCTTTCAAAATATATCATACTAAAGCACTACAACTATCCCTTATTAATTTAAGGGGGAGCATTAACATGTTCTATGGCCAAACATCGATTTCATTTTTTACCCAAAGACCGGTTAATCCGTTCAATATCCCAAATATTAATGGTTAACATTTTGGATAAGGGGAGAAAAATGGGATTAAGGAGACTTAAATGATACCTGGCTAAAAGATGAAAAAGACATAACGATAATCCAACTTAATATGTGTACAGCACGTGTTAAGGGGGAGCGTTTTTGATGATCAAAACACATAAGGTACAAAACTTTTGATTTCAATATCACAAGTACCTTAGGTGATTTTCAATGATTTTTCATGATGGCTATACTTTCCCAAAACACGCTTAATTCACGACGAATGTGGTGACAAAAGGGTGGTAGGAATAGGTTTAGTCCAATGATTCATCAGAGCCGATGGAATCTTCCCAAGGACAATACCCTAGATAGAATTAGAAGTCCTAGGAAAGTTGGAGAAAGATTGTGAACGTAGCTGAATGCCGACCAAGTACTTAAGCTAGCACTGGAACAATCACAACAAGGTGCTAGTTATGACGTATTGGTAAGCATTGAAGGGGTTGAAGAATGAAAAAGAATCGTAAAGATAAAGGGTGTAAAGAAAGAAGCCCTCCTTACAACTTTAGGCAGAAACCGGGTCAATACATATGCTATTGAGATCATTTTTGCTAATGATTCTCGATATTGAAGAAAGACATCATAGACCCAGTGATGCAATGCACAACCCTTCCCAGCTAACTCAAATATCTCTCAAAAGGTATTTGTTTTAATCACACTGAGATCAACACGTTATCTATTGGTTTATTCACTCTGAATAGACTGGTATTGAAAAGGTGGCACTCCTCTCCAGCCATCGCTCGCTAAATCAAAACGCACTATCGAGTCTAGAGCCAAGAGATCATCAAAAGTCTCATTAGGACACTTTCCATTTATTCCTTGCTTTCTCACACACTGTGAAAAGTAAGAGATTTTTATGAGTCCTACGCAGTATTCTTGTAATATTGCCAGAACATCCGAGTAATACGCAAGTATTACAATGAAGATGGAAATCCTGCTTGAGCCAACATCAAACAAGCTCATGGTAGGTTACACGTGCAGTTCTTTTAGAACCAATCTTGTGAAAAACTGGAAAGAAACAGTGGTTTAATTCTTAATTGAACTTAAACTCGTTCCAGGCCTCTACGCATTATCATATGATCTTGCCAGAACACTCAGAGTGACTCTTGATTGATCACAGTGACGAGTGGAAATCCTTCTAGTGTTAACATCAAACAGCACTTGGTAGGTGACGTGCAAGATTCTTTATGAATTGAGCTCGTGATAACTGGAAAGCAACGATGGTGAAAATCTTAATTGAAATTCACTTGTTCCAGGTTTCATGAATTGACGGCTTCAAATCATAAGGATTTTTAATCCAAATGATTCATTCTTAATGTTCGCAGTCAGCTTTGGACGGTCGAATAAAGAGAACGGGTTTACCCGCGAAATCCTGTCAGGAAGTTACTTAATTGAAACTATCCGTCACGGGTACGATATCTAATATCGTCCAACAGTCTTCACCGACCGGAGGTAAAATGCTACCAAATTAGAATAAAATGTCAAAGCCATTTTATTCGTGTCGTTGCTGTGTACCTGTTAAAGACGGTGGCGTTGCTGTGTACCTGTTGAAGACGGTGGCGTTGCTGTGTACCAGTTAAAGACGGTGGTGTTGCGGTGTACCTGTAGAAGTCATTCCCACATGCTTATGTTTTTTTCTGCACCAAAGTTCAGCAAAAATTCAAGAAAGTACAAGATGAAATCTTCCGCTGTACCAAACTCTGATGCTTTCGAGAATTTAACAAAAAGACATAAGTGTGTGGAACATGGAGTCACGAGGAGGCAAAATTCACAAGAAGGCAAAGATCGCACGTGAAAGGCCAAAAGAACAATGCTCTCAAGCCAAAGCCTAAAAGATCAAATCAAAATATTCACAACAAAAAGAAAGAAGAAAAGACTACGAGCTAAAGAACGAAGACTTAGTATAGTATGCTAGGTTTAGAAATTTGTAAACGTGGAGTGACCTCCCTTAGGGGGAGATTGTTAGAAATACGTTTTTACGTATATTAGAAGTATCGGTCACTCCACAATATTATTAATGTTGTAATAGCTCGTAGTTAGTGTTACTTATTAAGTTAAGTAAGAAACCGGCCCATGGGCTTGTCATGGGCCGGCCCAAGTCCAAATAAGGTCTTGGATATAAATACCCCTTTCCACCATGGAAAGGGGTTGGTTGTTGTTCATTTCTTGTTTTCACTTGAATAAAAAAACACATAGTTTCTCTCTAGTTTCTCTCTCTAGAAATCAACAACCCACTTCATAGATTCATAGGTTATCAAGATTCTACATGCTTGATGACTTTGTTGTCTACAACAATCCTCTATTCGATTATTGCATTGATAATCCACTTTTTCGAGATGATGTGGATGATTCTCTATCCAATTTAGACGCTTCTCCCATTTATGATTCTCCACCGATCTTTGATGCTTATGATGATGATGAGTCTAGCTCAGATTCGGATGATTTTGATGCTTGTACTTCCGAGTATCCCGACCTGCCCACATACGATGATTTCGATGAGGCTGATACTCTGTCGAGTTATTCTTCACATGATGAAGATCCTCCACCGCCATCACTCGATCCTACTTTGGACGATTACTCATTTGAGGAAGACTTCTCTACGTTTCTTAACACTTACTTCCCTCATGAGAGTGATGCTCCTCCTTTGGATTTTGAAGATTATCGTCTTGATCCTACTTTGGATTTGAAGAACATTCTTTCAAAGGAGAAGAAACCGATCGACACCAATATCCGCAGCACATATGATTTAACACCTCTTTGTCCCCCTTCTAAGGACGGGGTTGTGCTTCTTCACGGATCTTCTTCCCATTCTACTGAGCCTGAGTGCTATTTTCCCTTAAAGGAAAAGGTGTTCGACCCCGGTATCGATATTCTGCAGCCATCTCAGTATCCACCTGATGAAATAAAAGGAAATATCTTTGGAACTTATGGAAATCTGCTTGCACCACTTCACCCTTGCTTCCACCGTGCTCCATCGCTGCTTAAGGGAACCTTGCCTACTCTTCTTTGGCTTGCCTTGTTCGCCTTAAGCTTGTGCTATTTGTTGGACGAAAACTATGTCTTTGATCCTGGTGGATATGTTACATGCTTCTTCCTATGATGATCAAGGTCGAGTCAGGCTCACGACTCGGTTAACAAAAATGAAGCGCTTCTTAGGAGACAACCCATGTATCTATCTTTTAGCTTTCTTTATCCTAAGTGTAGGGGAGACCCGTTGGTGTTTGCTATTTCCTCTCCTCTCATATTCAGGGATTCGAGCGGTCAATGATCCATTCTTGATGATTCTTGATGACCCGTGATTCCATGTTCCCATTTTCCCGGTTCTATCCTAAACTCTTTTCGATTCACTATTTTATATTTCTCAATATTAAAATAGGAATCTCTTTAATTGTATTTTCCTTAGCAAGATTTAAACAACGTGCACAATGTCCTAAGTGTAGGGGAGTTTACTCCCACATGCTTAAACATTGAGGACAATTTTTATATTAAGTGTAGGGGGACTTCTATCGAAGTTAAGTGGCCTCTTCCTTGTATTTGTCCTCATTTTAACCGAAAAATCAATTTTTTGACATTTTTCAAAATTTTTGATCTATTTTGGCCTCTTAGTTTTTACCTTTGTATAGTTATTTCTTTCCTTATTAGAATAAATTTTTAATAAAGTGGTTTTAATTTTCAAACGTTGTGAATCTTTTGACTCAACCCGAGTTTACTTATCTTAGTTTACTCTAGCTAGTATCCTTAACGTGTTTAAGTCAAGTTTTGCTAGGCTTTTATATAGGGAGCTATAAAACACGAAAGTCTTAACTCTCACGGGTTAAGAACAAGAACTTTTCGCAAGTTCCTATAATTGACCCTAGAGAGTTGTTTATCAAGGGAACTTTAAAATGCGATTTCTAAACTTGAAAAAAAAAAGTCTAAGAATTTGCAAGATCCTATAGGCGACTCGAAAACCCAAAACTTTGATTTAATAGGCTAAGTATCCACGAGTCTCATTACTTGAGATTTTAAACTGTGGAGAACGAGAGATGATAGAGCCAATTATAAGTTCGGTATTCTTTCGTGAATTTATGTGAGTTAATTATAAGCCTATTCTCCCTTCGCTTGTTAATAAATTTATCTGCAATAAATAAGGTTGTACGATTTAAAAGGTTACTTAGCTTCTAGCCCAAGATCGTTTAAAAGTTGCTCGGTATGGATTAGAGTTCATAGCCAAGGCATAACTTATTGAAGCGGGATGCGAAGATTGGCGAGTCCGAAAAGGCCCTAACAAGGCATGAGGGATACATTTTGTTGCTAAAGATCCAAAAGTGATGTGAAGAATCATTTATCAAAAATCAATATGAAGGACCGAGACACACGACGAAAAGCAAAAACTCCCCAAAAGATCATGGAGAAGTCTATCCAAAAAGGCCCTAACAAGGTATGAGGATAACTAGATCCAAGTCCTAAAAGGAGGCGGATCGTTGTATATCAAAGTCCAAAATAAAGATTGGAGAAAAATGAAGAAGTCGTGGTCCAAAGATGAAGAATCTCTCTAAACTTCAAGTGAAGAGATTCCTATTATTAAGAGAAGGCCATTATTTCATGAACGTCTCTCAAGATTTGAAGTATGAAGTCTCTGCCAAATATCGATCCGACAAAGGTCTCAAATCACGAAGCGAGTTATGCCAATATATGAACTTTATGAGGTCCCGAGAAGGAGTTTTAAAATATTTTGTCCTTTAGCTAACTATTGATTAAATCGTTCACTTTATTTTCAGCCTAAATAACTATCGAAATAAGTCAAACAATGCATCCTCGTGATCATTCAAGACAAAAATAAAATATAAGAGATACACCTAGGAATAAGGGAGTCTAGGTAAATAATTGGCCCACATGAGTTCGTGTTAGTTTACTAACTTATAATAACAATGATCTCGTTTTTAAGCTTGGTTAGGAGAAAGTGAAAACTTGAGGATGATGATTATTCATAACATTTCCAAAACCCAAGGTATGTTTTTTTATTTCTTTACTTTGAATGTTTATAGTTTTCTATCTCTTTAATAAAGGCCACTATGGATTGATTATGATGAAAAGTGTGAACGTGCTTTGTAACTAATGCATTGCATGAGGACATTGCAATGGTTAAGTGTAGGGGATTTGATAGGTGTGTAAACACCCATCCTTTTTACCACTTAATTACAATAATAACGAGCCAAAACGTGTATTTTATGTCTTTTATGTCGGAATTATGTGTGGTTTGTGTTTTTGTTGTGATTTAGGACGAAATTGTGAAAAGTGGAGAAAACACGGCATTCACGGGCTTTTATCGAAGAAAAAGTCGAAAGACGAAAGTTTACTTAAAGCCTAAAAACTCAAGTCTAATTTATTGAAGAATTACAAGACAAATTTGAAGAAATCCCGAGCCAAAAGTCATTAAAGTCCAAGATTTAATGAAGATTAAAGGCTTAAGGACTAATGGTGCAATTAAATGAAGATTAAAGGCTTGAGGGACTTAATCATGCAAATAAGAAGAAAGGAAAGAGGGGAGGAAGCTTCCTAAGCACTTCTTAACCTCCCCTATATATAGATTAGATGAGATTAGCATTTTTCTTTGTTGGCTAATAGTGACAATTAGTTCTTCCACTTTTAATTACCTTGTCATTTATTTACTTGTCAAATTTAAATACTTGTCTTGCACCTTAATTACCATTTAATTTCAAGTAAGTGTTCTTTTAATTCTTGTTAATCTTTATCTTTATTGTTTGATCTCTCATTCTACCTTTCTTTAATCATTGGTTTATATGTTTATTATTCATATTCATGTTCTTGAGTTTTTGTCAAATTTATTAAGTGGGTTTTGATTATCTTGATCTTTATAGTTAGTTTTGTTGTTTTGGATTGTTTGATTATCATTAATAGATGTTCATTTGTTAGTTTGATTTAATCTTGTGGTTGATTTAGCTTAATTTTTATCTAGATCGTGTCTTTTTCTATTCCCTTGTTCTTCAAGAGTGTTTGTTACTGTATTCCAGGTTCTGTTCTTTCCCAGACATTCCGAACGAAGGATCTCACAGGCTGTTTATCCGGAATATCCAATATTCCGGATAAGGAGATTATTTTGAATAGACAGAGTATTCCGAATAGGAAACTTATTCCGAATAGGAAACTATTCCGAATAGGAAACTTATTCCGAATAGGAAACTTATTCCGAATAGGAAACTTATTCCGAATAGGAAACTTATTCCAAATAGGAAACTTATTCCGAATAGCAAGATTATTCCGAATAGGGAAGGTATTCCGGATAGGCAGATTATTCCGAGTAGACGAATATTCCGAATAGAGAGGATTATTCCGGATAGGTGACATATTCCGAGTAAGCCATTTATTCCGAATAAGGGTATTATTCCGGATAAGCTGATTTTTAGGTTTCTTTAATTTCAGTTTTCTTAATTTTCTGTTTTTAATTTCAAGTTTTACTTTTCCCGCCTTTTTCCTTACTCGCACTTTAAGTTTAATTGCCTTAGATTTATTTTAGCCTTGCCTTAGTTTTAAGCTTTAGTTGCATTTTAAGTTTGCCTTAGTTAGATTTAAGTTTGCGTTATTTACTTCTAGTGCCCTTTAATTTCTCGTCACGCTTTTAAATACTTGCCTTTTACTTTAAGATAGACTTAGATTTAAATTACTTTAAAGTCATTTACTTTAATTGTTTTGCACATTTTAATTACTACAACGACACAACTATTTGTTTCACCAAGAACGACTGAGTCACACATAGAACCTAGATCAATTCGCTAAGATACCGAGAACAACAATTTTCTTACTAGGCAAAATCTATACATTAACTAGTAATAATGGTGTTAAACCTAGCAAATGCACTATCAATAGTTTCATCTTCTAAGATGACAAATTGTTCATATTGTTGGACTTGGCTATTACCTTGGTGGGTTACTAAAAGAGTGTTCCAAATATCTTTAGCGGTTTCACACATAAAAATTCTTTCATACTCTTTCCTAGGCAAAGCATTATAAATCACCATTTTAGCCTCATTATTTTTTGAAAGTTTCTTTTTAGTATCGTCATTAGCTTTGTCAAAAGTGACCAATTCTTTTGTTTTAGAAACTTCATTAAATTGAAAGGGTAAAAAATCACCATTGGTAATAACATGCCAAAGATTTAAATCTTTTTATTTCACATAAGTTTCAAATCTGTTTTTCCAATAAATAAAACTATCGGTTTCAAAAAGTGGTGGTCTTTGCATAGATTGCCCTTCTAGGTATTTGTTGGAATCCATAGATCGATTCAAGTTTTAAAATACAATATACTTTAAAAATTCTTGAGCAACCCGCTCTGATACCAATTGTAGAAACTAGAAGGGGGGGGGGGGGGGGTTGAATAGTTTCTTATATTTACTTGTTAAAAAGTGGTTTCCAAAAATCCTTTTTCAAAAACTTAGGCTTGAGGAAATATGTGAAATCTTCTTATGCACAATATGAACAATGATAGTGTAACTAAACTAATACTAACAAAAATATATCCACAAAGAATAAAGAATGATAGTGTAACTAATCTAATACTAACACATGTATATGTATAAAGAATAAAGAATGTAAAGAGTTAAGGGTAAAGAAAGATCAAACCGAACACCAAGGATTTATAGTGGTTCGGCAACGAAGCTCACTCCTCGTTCCTACTCCACTCCTCGAGTACTCCTTACTCGAGAGTTCACTACACAACAAGCTCCTTATGGTGGAGAAAACCGTACACGTCGCTTAACCAATTTCCGACTCTAAGCTAAAAGTCGAGCCCTAATCGTAGCTAGGACCAATCTACACAACTATACTTAGTACATACACAACTTCCAAATAGACACAACTACTTGGATCTTCACAACTATGACACAACTACAAGTGTATAAAATTAGATCTTCAATGGATCTTTGGTGGTGGACTCAACACTTCACAAGGATAGTGTTCTTCTCTTTGCACTTGGAGAGGAAGGGATGGAAGAACAAGATTCACTTCTTAAACAAGTAATAATCAAACAAATGATAAAATATTTGAGTGATTAAAGAAGGGTTTTGAATCTGGAAATAAATGTGCAAAAGAGGTGAGGTGAAAAGCTGAGAATGGTCCACTATTTATAGGACAAAGGAGCCAACGGCTATATCTGCCCGCGATACCTTATCTTGGCCCGCGGTACCTTATCGATAAGGTACCACCGAGGCGCTAAGGTACCGCCGAACTACACTCCGTTCCTTTTTGTCCTTTAGTGGTGGAGGTCTTATCTGGATATAAAAATATCCTGAAAGGATATTCTTAACCAAATAAGAATATGCCATTTTCAAATTTCAAATAATTAATTTAATAAAACATTTTCTTAAAAAGAAAGTTTAATAAAAACTTGTCACACTTAATAAAAAGTGAGTTTTAAGAAAAGATTAAATCACTTGATCACTTGATTAAGGTTAGTACTTGTTTATCCATACCTTAAGTGAAAATGGGTAAAATGAAAAATACTTTAACTCAAGAATTCGTTTTTCGTCGTTTTCGTAAATGCTTGTTTTTACATATTGTCGTAATCAAAACTAAGTGAGACCGAAAAATGCAAGTAACGTTTTTAGTCATTATTGCATTAACACCCTTGTATATTCAAAATTACAAGTTTGGTCCCTTAAGTTTGTCAAAATTACCATATGGTCCTTCAACTTTGAAGAAATGGCAAGTTTAGTCCCTCAACAATTCTGAATTGTCAAATATGGTCACTCATGAAGTCAAAGATCAAAGAAGACCCTTGAAGATCAAGAAAATTACACTTCTAGTCCTTTAAAAATGGAGTTAATATCAAAAGGACTAAAGTTGTAAATAGCCTAAACTTGTAAAAGCCCTAAAACCTTGTTTTGAGAATTTTTGTGGCCAATGTGGGAAATCAGAAACTTAGTTTACAAAGGAAAACGGGTTTGCTTGAAGAATAAACTTGTTATTCATTGTTTTCCAAAGACTAGGGGCCAAATGTGTACAACTGAAACATTCAAACAATATTTGCGCCAAACACTTACCTTTCCCCCATTTTCGGATCAAAAGGAGTTACTGTTTACCATCAAGAACCCAGTAACTCCTCTTACTTAAACAAAGGGTAAAATGCAATTACCCATACCCACACTTGATTCACACGCCCAGAAACATAACCCACACACAAAATTCTCAATCCCACTACCCAAGTGACCCCACACTCAACCTCATCCACCAATGAAAACGCAACTTTCTCTCCAAGGAATCTGACGTGTCAAGATCAACAGCTTAGACTCATAGCTTAACCCCAAAGCTAAAATGAACGTCCATGATACATTTGGACAGCTCACCAACATCAAACGGCATCAAGCACTCAAGGGCATTCTTGGAAATTCATAGCTAGGGTTTTTAGCATTCTAGAATCATCTGTTAGGCCTATATAAGGAGACCTCAACTTGTGAGAGTCCCTTGTTCCATATTTTGGCTATTATCTTTGTAATTCCTTTTTATTTAAATAAAAATTGAATTTCTTAAAAATTGTGAAATCTCTTTTGTGTTTTATAAAAGTTGGTGTTAGAATAGCTGAAATCTGTGTTCCATTTGATGTTATAGACCTTCCTTAATCTTATGGTTAAGGCACACCTATGTTTGTTAGGTTTTCAAAGGTTCAAAAACCTTGAAATCCTTGTTTCTGTTTTACCTATTATCTTGTACTAATCCTTAGCCAAGATCCTGAAGCTCCTTCAAGCTTGTTGACACCAAGCCTGAGAAGAGATTTAAGTTATTGGGTGAGTTGTTTGTTCATTTGTGTTGAAGAATCATAATCATCAAAACCTTGTTCTACTTTGAACATCAGCAGGTTTTGATCCTCTTTGTGAAGAACCTTGGTCTTGTTATAGTTGTTGAACAAGGTCCAAGGAGCATTGTTGGTCCTCCTAGGATGTTGTAGAGGACATGTATGGCCTCTTGTTTAAGTTTCCCCTAAAAATTTCATGATATAGCCTGTTTTGGTATTTGGACTGTGATTTTGTGTTCTTGTGTTTGAGGTTGTGATTTTTGTGCTTGAATCTGTTAGTAGTCATCTAGGAAGTGTGTTTGAATCATAAAATCAGTAGGTTGTGTTTAGAAATCATAAGTTGCTTTGAAAAGTTGTGGATTAAGGGTTGTTTGTGTCTGCTGGTTCAAAGGCCTTAGGGCCTTGGAGCTTGGCTCCTTTTGGTTTATATATATTTGTTTGCTGATATAAAAGTTGTTTCAAGTGTTGGATAGGTCTAAAACAAGGTATAACTAAAAATCATAGGTTGCTAGTTTTTGAACACTTTTTCAGTCAAACACATTAGCAGGTCTAATTTGTTTGTTTGTTTGAATTAAGGTGTGAAACTTGGTTTGCTTATGGATTTGTTGGTTGTGCAACTCTACATCATCTGGTTTTAGAGTTTGGTTGCTTATTGAGTAGTCTATAGCTTATTGAATTTCAGCTTTTGGTTATTTAGATCAGCAAATGCATGCTATGAGATTTTGATGAAATTGGTTTGATTCTTGTTGTTTCATGCTTGTATTTGGTTCCTTGTGCATTACTTGGTGTGTGCCTTTTCTTTGCTGCTTATCTCACAAGCTTATAAGCCCACTGTCTTATTAGCTTATTTGTGCCAATACTTGTCAAGTCTGCCCAACTGGTAGACCTTGATTAACAAGGTTTTTACTCAAGCCTTGACCAGCAAGTTTAAAACAAAGTTTTAACACTTCATTAAGTCTGTCAACGTCCAAAATTGTGCTTGTCAGCGTTTGATTTACTCTTGTCAGCGTTTGACTATTGGTCAAACTTGGTCATATAGCTTATTGAATCTGTTTTGCTTATTGGTACATGCAACAACTTGGTTTTTGTAATAGAACTCATTTTTCTCAGCTTAATAACAAGTCTGGAAGGTTACAAGTCTTCTGGTTAAGCTTTTACTAGAAAACTAGCTTATTTGGCTTTTTCAGCCAGCTTATTGGTTCTTACAGCTTATTCTACTTGGCTTTTTGTGAATTTCTTGATTGATTATTCTTAGTTAAGCTATTTGTGAGCTTTTGCAACAAACCAGAGCTTCTAAAACAGCCTAGAACTCTATCCCGACTATTTTGTCGTTTTGTTGAATTTTTCTTGGCTTATTGATTGTGCTTTTTCAAAATTTCTTTTTACAGATCTCTTTAGTATCCCAAAAGAAGGTTGTGTGTCAAATTAGAGCTTATGGCATTGGCTTATTTCTTAATGGGCTTATTGGCCCAATAAGAATAAGCTGTGTGTTCATTAAGCTGTGGTAAGCTCATTTTCAGCTTTTGGGCCTTCAGAGTTTTGTGTTTAGAATTGAATTTTGAGTAAGATAGGGCTTTTCCAAGTCATTTGGGCTTATTTTGACTTTTTGGGCTAAAGAGCCCATTAAGGTTGACTGATTTTGCTTTTGGCCCATTTGAAGGCCCAAAAGGGGTAATTTGGTAATTCCACTTTCATTTTCTGATTATTTAGGTTAAAATAAACTAGCTTGCAAGTTTTTAGAATTTTTTATAATTTCTAGATTTTTAATATTATTTTAATATTATTTTATTATTATTTTACAAATTTTACATTTTAGCACGTTTTATATTTTTCTTAGCTTAAATACATTCAAATAGGAATTTTGCAACTCTTAGATTAATTGTATCATATTTAGATTATTTTTTTTAATTATTTTAAGTTTTAATAGTTTTTAAATCATTTTAAATAGTTTTTCTTAGTTTAAAAATTCATAAAAATAGTTTTTAATCTTTTAGGTCATTTTAGAGGTTTACCAATTGAAAAATCTTTATTTGGGCTTTTTGATAATTAATTTGATTTTTAGGGGTTTAATTAGCATTTAAAAATTAATATTTAATTAATTAAAAGGTTTGAGAAAGTTTGATCATTGGTAAACTCTTAGTTTATTTATTTTGATTTTTGGTGAATTTTTGGTAATTTTTAGAATTAATTTTTATTTTTGTACTTTTTACGGTTTTAAGTTTAGTTATCGTAGTAATTAATTTCACGTCTTCGTCATTCTCTTTTCTCATCCCCTTCTTTTAAATATTAATCTCAAACCAATTACGAATCATTCACACACATATACCTCCTTGGGAAACGAACTTGGAACTTCATTGGGTCATTAGTGTTTGATTTTCCTAAATCATCACTTAATACTTTCCCTATTTACCTCCTTTTCCTAAAGGTGTGGTAAAACACTACAATCACCTAATAAAGTTTAGCAAGGATGAAACTTGCATGGCGACACAATGCATGACCTAATGAGAGTTAAAAATGTACCATTGCATATCTTGTCAAACAAGTCTAGTTAAGGTTATTTACCTTAATACAACTTGAGGCCAATAACTTTGAAGTGTATAAACAAAGTTTACACAAACCAAAGGAACACTCTTGATTGGTTTTTCAGAAATGACACATTTATAAATTGCATAGCAATGTAAATTACTTGAGTATTTCGGATGAAACATCCAAGTTATCAAACCGTCTCTATTGTGCATTATAAGTAATTATTAAACAAAATATGTCTAACAATTTGAACAAGTAGATTCAATATAACACCATCAACACAAGTGTGAGTTATGATCCGATGTATATTATTAATAAACCACATTCATGTCTACACAAAAAAACATGTCAATTAGATCCGATAATGATACCAATCAAAGTTTGAATAATGCATTGATATTTAATCGAAATCTTTCTTGATTCCCACAAACACTCTTTTAAGAGAAAATAGCTAAGATTTTCAAAGACTATTTCATGTTTTATAGTGAGACATTAATCTACTTGAACTAATAAGACAATGATCGAGTAAGACGACCCATATCAAAAGATTTGACAAGCTCCCAAAGCTTTCAAACCTAAAAGTGTTCAAGAACATGACAAAGTGTACAAATTGTTTATGTAACATTTGTAAACCAAGAGATGTTAATCCTATATGCAATGCACACATAATGTTGCAACTAAAATGCAAGAAATCTAGCATACATCCTAATTAGGAAAAACTAGATACTAACAAATACCAAGCAAGGCACAAGAGACTAGACATATAAACAATACTACTACAAATAGCAAGGAACACTTAATAATGTCTACATATATTAATAACACACAAGGAAACACACACAAACAATTAGCTTAACACATAAAAGCATTCGTCCATGTTTTGAGTGTTAGATACAACAAAGTATTCATAGCTTGATTTTATTTGAAAATAGTCTTTGACCCATTTAAAATTTAATTAAGTTTAACACTTTGTAAATATATCAATTTTCAAAGATATATCACCAAGAGATGTCCAACTTAATAGAAAAGAGTAAAACACAAGTTTTACTGCAAACCGACGCTCAATACTTTGGAAAAAGTATGGAACTTAGAAACATCCAAATTTTGAAGTTTGAATAAAGGTTTGGAAGCATTTTTAATTGAAAGAAAATTCAATTACGTTCGAAATGACGGGTGGGGAATAGATAAAGAACCGCGTCCATAGGACAAAAATGGGGAATAGATAAAGAACCGCGTCCAGAGGACAAAAATGGGGTTTTTGGTCAACATTATTTGGTAACTTTTTGGAAGGACTTAAGACTCCAAAAAATCATTTTAGACACATAGAACTCGTATTTTAGAGTTAATTATGACACAAAAGATTTGTATACTTCCAAATATGAAAAGATTTAATTCAAGCTATTATATAATGTTTATTTAACACCAAAACTTGTACGAATGAAACAACAAAACACATTTCATAAGTAATCACTTGTCATGAACAATTAGATACAAAGATCGTCTCTATTTTTAAAAACCGTTTTCATTTTTGAAAACTATTTGTTTTGAAAAAGAGAGCAAAGATCGATCCAAGCTTTAAAGTACAATATACTTCAAAGATCTTGAGTAACCTCGCTATGATACCAATTGTAGAAACTAGAGGGGGGGTTGAATAATTTCTAGTTCATTTTGCAAACCATTTCCCATGATCCACTGTGCGCGGTTCTTTATTGTACCCGTGGTTCTTTATCAATAAAGAACCACCAGTACATTTAGGGAACCACCGACAGTTAACTTAACCTTTTGTTACATGTTAAACTTTGACAATCCTTTGTATCAAATTCTCGATAAAGCTTGACTAGATATGAGATGTGTTTGATTGAATGATAAATACTACAAGTAAGTAAACACACAAACACATCAAATCAAGAGTACATCAAGCAATAGTCTAAACATTAAGCACACACGTACTAAGCATAAGCTTTTCCGCAACTAGGATGTTTAGACTAAGTGATGTACACTTGACCATAATCTAAACATGAAGCACACACGTACTAGGCCTTAGATTTTCCAACTTATATGTTTAGATTATGAGATGCACACAACACACAACAACCATCATGCAACTATAAATACATCTAAAGAGGTAAAGACATAAATGTAAATGAAAGTACCAACGCGATGATTTATAGTGGTTCAGTTACGAAGCTCCTCTTCGCCCTACTCCACTCCTTGAGTACACCTTACTCGAGAGTTACTTCACTAGTCAACAAAACTCCTTTCAAGGCGGAGAAAACCATACACGTCGCTTACACAATTTCCGACACTAAGCTAGATGTCGAGTCCTAATCATAGGTAGGACCAATATAGACAACGTTGCCCACTTCACCATTTATCGAAACAAGGCTAGATGTCGAGTTCTAATCGAAGGTAGAACCACTCTTCACAACGTTGCCTACTTCACCATTTTACGACACAAGGCTAGATGGCGAGTTCTAATCGAAAGGTAGAACCAATCTTCACGACTCTTCACTTTGAAGCTAAGTGAGAACTTCACTAGACACAACTACATCACTTTATAGTTTAGTGAGAACTCACAAGACACAACCACATCACTTTATAGTTTAGTGAGAACTCACAACTCTTACCTATTACAACTCAATAAAACACATATCCAAGTGTACACATGTAACTTGGATCTACACAACATAAATCCAAGTATACAAATATACAATGGATTTACACAAGACTTAGTCTAAGTATTCACAATACAATGGATTAACACAAATAATCCAAGTATTCACAAATACATTGGATCTACACAATATTGATCCAAGTATACCCATATACATTGGATCTACACAAGATTGATCCAACTATACACATATACATTGGATCTACACAAGACACAAATAAAAATGATGAACATGATGATCTTCATCAAGACTTCATCTTTAATCACATCACAAATTTGTGAGTGATCTTCTCTTTGCACTTAAGAGGATGAGGAGATTGAAGGAGAGAATCACATCTTAAACAAGTTTAATCTAAACTAACTAATCAAGGGTTTAAAGATTTTTTGAAGAAACTGTGCAAAAAGGGTTGAAAGAAAATCTGGAAATGATCCACTATTTATAGGGCAATATTGCAACGGTCAAAACACCCGCGGTTCCTTATCTCTACCCGCGGTTCCTTATCAATAAGGAACCGCGGGTTCCTTTAATGAACCTCCGCATTGGAGTCCGTGCAAATTTGTCCTTTAGTGGGGATATTCCATCTGGGGTAGTTTATACCCTCAAAGGATATTCCTTTGGCATATGGAATATGCCAAATTCAAATTTCCATTTTCTTTTTAATAAAACATTTTCTTAAAAATAAAGTTAATTAAAATCTTTTGTCACATTTGATTAAATGTGAGTTTGTACATACCTTGAGTGATTCATGTCGAATGCGATCTTGGAGGTGTCGAGAGAAGTATACAAATGCATTCTTGAGTGATTACGAGTACCTTAACATTTTACATAATGTATTGCGAATTATACGTTTGTCATCAAGAAAACATAAAGAGATTATATCGACAAAGCATCATAATGTTTGCACTAACATAAGGATTGACCTAGTTTTGCAAATCCAAAGTACCTTGAGCAAGCTCAATTTGAGAATCAAGACTTATATTTTGATGATTCCCAATGGACCGATCTTGATTGCCTTGTTGTTAGGCCCGATAGGGAAGAGACAAACGATTTGGAAGAAGAGAGTAGACCAAAAGTTAATAAAGAATTTGTTAAACCATATAATTATGCTTATAAAATAGTCTTTATGGTCTTTTCAATCCACAAACACAGAAGTCTCGTGAGCAAATATTTTTTGAATGTGAACAAATAAGAATTAAATAGATACAAGTTTTTGCCACTAAGAAAACTAGTGTTTCAAAATTTATTGAGTACTTGCCATATAAAGCTTTTGTAAGCAAGAGTAAGCAAGCACTTAGTTTTCTTAAACAAAATGTTGAAAACTTCAAAAAGGTTGTAGATGACGTCTGGAAAGAACGTGAACGTTTGAAAGGCAACAAAGAAATTCCTCACGATATAACTGTGCTTGTGAAAAGTATTTTGATTCTGCTTGCGGAAAGAACGCAAAAACATATTTTGGAATTTGAAACATTAATTAAGCAAGAAATGTTTGATGATTTGAAATATGTGGAATCTCTTGAACAGGAAGTGAATGAACATCAACCTGAAAGAGACGAATTTTCTACAACATATGATCTACTCTTACATGAATGTCTCTCCAAAGATATTTTGTGTGTTGCTCTTACATCTTGTGAAAATATAGATCAATATTCTGACGTGGCATGCAAATATCTTGATCAAGTCAAAGAGTGTGAACGTCTTGAAACTAAGCTTTCGAAAAACAAAGATAATCTTGATCAAAAGGCTTTTGCGTTAATTCATCACCAATGTGATTTTCTTCAAAAACATTGTCATTCTCTTGAACTTGCTTTGCAAGCCAAAGTCGGAAAAGAACCAAATGATAATAACTTGCAAGGAAAACTTTCAGCATCGTGTCGAGAAATGAACAAAATGAGTATGGAAATTATAGACTTGAAAGCTCAGTTGCAAGAAAAGGACATAACGATAGAAGAGTTGAAAAATCTCGTTGCCAAAATGGGTGGGAAACTATGGAACCAAAAGTTGCGAAACCTGTTGTTCGACAACCCGATGCCTACAAGGATCCAAAGCCATCTATCTTAGGAAAACCGACTCCTTTCTCCAATTATTCTCATGTAAAATCTAGGTTATCCCCTAAGACTGACGTCCAACCAAGTGTTCCAAAACCATCGATGTCACCCTATGTTCCTCCATTTAGAAAGCACACTTTTGCTAAAATATACCATGTAAATACACCTACCACTTCTAGGACTCCTCCAATACGTGTGACATTCACGTCCACAA
Source organism: Glebionis coronaria (assembly GCA_025667525.1). Lineage (NCBI taxonomy): Eukaryota > Viridiplantae > Streptophyta > Magnoliopsida > Asterales > Asteraceae > Glebionis > Glebionis coronaria. Next base: position 467,412,996 of record CM046874.1, on the reverse strand, counting down.
AGGAATCTATAGGTTCAATTGACCTACTTCATACCCACAACCTAGAGGTTGCTAAGCAAAAAGGGAAGATTCCGAAAGACAAACCCGTGTATTCAAAACCTAGTTCACCAAATCCCGCTAGAGTTCCACACACTCCTAATGGTAGTCAACCAAAACCTAGGATCCCTCACCAGCAATATAGGAATTGGAAACCATTTATGAATAGTCGTGTTTCGAACACTACGCCTAAACGATTAGGAAAACCAAGGAATACAAGTATTTTCGTGAATCCCAAATTCCCTGTATGTCCCACTTACAAAAAGGGCATTCACAATGGAAATCATGACCATTGCATTCTGCAATACCTCTATGAGGTCAAATCTCGTTCTTTTGAACAAAGATCGAATATAGAATCCCATAAGACCACAAGGAGATACAAACCCGCCGCAAAGAAAAGCAACCACACCAAATATGAAACGTGGATTCAAAAAGGACATAGTTTTTCTTCAAATAAGTCTTCCGCTGTGCAAGAGAAAACTACTCCTAGATCCAGTCTTCAGTGGAAACCAACGGGTCGGATCTTCAAGGAAGTTGGTCTTAAGTGAATTCCAATAGAGAAGAGTGACAAAACCTGCGCTTGCACGAATGCGAATGCTTTGCATGTAAAAAAGGAATTCGTTACTCCTAACACTAGTATTTGGGCAAACTCCTATTCTGTCATTGCAGGTACAACAGTGGATTCTGAACCCACTTCTCCTTCTTCAAAGGGTTCCAATTTTGTACATTCGATATCACCTTCGTCTGTTGTACAAAATTCTATTTTGGATTATTTTTGAAAAACTTAAGAAAATACAAAAATAAAATAAAATGTAAATATCATAAGAAATACAAAAAAAAAATGGAAAAACTTTCAAAATACCAAAAATATTCTTCTCGACATGTCTTTCAGTATCGATAAAATGGACGTACTTAGAAATATCTCTCAATAACAACACGGGTGTGTACATAAAGCTCGAATGAAAGTTCTAAATATTTTTCAAAACAAATCATTTCTACTTTTTATAAAGGAACATATCTATTTTGGACAATTGTTCCACACAACGGGTAGAGCAATCTATCTTGCGTTGAGCTTGTCACAAAACATTCAACATTTTGATCTCAACACTATGGCTTGTAATCACTTTCAGATTGCAACCCGGTTCTATATTCACGGGGGAGTGTACGATTAAGTGCCCTTACCCTTAGAAAAAGAAGAGAAATCTTCTTACACTTGAGTGGATCCCTCAAGACATTCAACGTTTATGAACTCAAGTTTATGCTTTAGAAATACCACTTCGCCAAAAAGAAATAGAGTTTTTCGAAAAGCGTTGAACACAATTTTTTCAAGAATTTTTCAATGATATTCAAAATCTTTCAAAAATTGTGTGTTCAACAACTCCTATCCTCAAAAGTTTCATGTGGATTGATAGGTGTGAAAACACCCATCCTTTTACCACTTAATTCTAGCTAAAACAAGACCAAAACACGTATTTAATATCATTTGTTTGGAATTATGCGTGGTTTTTGTGTTTATTGTGTTTTCAGAGTCAACCGGATGAATATTGAAGAAAACATGGGATTGCACGGGTTTTATCGAAGAAAAAGACTCAAGACGAAGTCTATTGTCCAAGAGATGCAAAAGATTTGAAGTCATTGTGCCTATTTAAAGATTTATCGAAGAATAGAGCCAAAGATGGAAGATTCTTATATGTCGAAGAACTCGAGTCTATTAAACAAAAGATTATAAGACGAGTTGGAATTATTCACCGACACTTCTAAAAATCCAAAGTCGGAAACGTTTAATTAAAGAAACGTGAAGACTAAAGAAGAAAGAAGAAAAGAAGCCCAAAACCAAAGCCCATTCACAAAGCCCACAAGAGACACCTATATATAGGATTCCACTTCACAATTTTGGAGCTAGTTTTAGTTTTGTAGTTAGTTTTCACTTTTCATTTTTCTCTAGTTTTAGAGAGAGAAAGTTCTCAACTTTCTCTCACTAAATTTCATCTTTTCTTTTAATCTTTCAAGATTAAATCTTTATGTATTATTGATTTCATTAATCAAGTTTAGATTCAAGCTTTTAATCTTTAATCTCTTTCTACCTTTCTTTGATTTTTAGATTGATTTTTATATGATCCGTGTTGTTCATCCATGTTTTCGTGCTCAAAAAGTTAATCTTTTTATGTTTAGTTAAGTTTTCATACGAATAAGCTTTGAGATTTTTGTGCTTATTGGCTTGTTTTTATGTTTAGCTTATTTACTTTTAAAAGTTTTCTTTAAAAAATTTTATCTTTTTATGGTTTGATTGAAAAGTTTGCTTATTTTATATTTGGATAAGTTGTATTTGTGCTTATTTGATCCGGTTCACATTAGATTCGTTATAGTTTGGGTATTAGCTTATTCCATTAGCTTATTTCCCTAGCTTAACTTTCGGACCAAAGAGAGTTATCGGAAAGGGTTATAAACCCATTTTCGATCAGTTTATTCCGACCAGCTTCCCCCCCTTTCATTCTGATCGTATGATCGGAAAAGGGTTTTGGGTATTCCGATTGTGGCTTATTTTTGGGTATTCCGATCTGAGTCCTTATTTCAAGTATTCTGATTGGAATGTGTTTGCTGTATCCCGATTAGTACTAATTTAAACATTCCGATTGGAGTGATCTTTAGATATTCCGATTGCATCCTTGTTGTTATTCCGATCGAGCTTTCCGACAACAACATTCCGACGAGGGGTTTGATTAACATTCCAATCTGGATCCAGTAGTTATTATTCCGATTGGTGCTTATCTCCACATTCCGAGTGGACCCAATTCCATGCATTCCGATTAGCTCACTTTCCGACCAATATTCCGATTAGAATTAAATTTATTGTTTTTGCAAAGTTTTCAAGTGTTAAGTTTTTTAGATGTTCAAGTATTCAAGCATTTATCTTTAAGCTCGTCTTTTTAGTTTAATCTATTAAAGCTTTAATTTTACTCTTCGACACTTACTTATTTGTTACTAATTTAAAATAGATAAACAAACCAACACCTTTTTATTAACCAAGAACAAATCATTCCACATAGAACCGTGATCAATTCGAGGAGATACCGAGAGATTAATTATGAACCCAATCAAAACCATTGAATCAAATGGCACCGCTGCCGGCTCTTCTCGTTAAGATCAACAATTTTTTGTGAGAACTTAGATTTTGGGATCCGTTCCCCGTGAACGTTACTTTTTCATAAAAACTTTCAAAAACCCTAAAAAAATATAAAATTTCAAAAATACAAAAATAATAAAAAAAAACCATAAAAACCAAAAATATTTCTTGTTTGCTTTGTTAGTTCTTTTGAAGGTGCATGCGTACACGATCAACGTCTTATCATGATCCCGAGCCTCTCGAAGACTTAAACATGGCCGGTGTACAAAACAACAACAACAATCCACCTCAAAACAATAACAATAACAACCCACCTCTCAACAACAATAATAACAACAACAATGAGCCTCTACCGGATAATCGCCCGATGATTGAACTTCTGCAAGCACATGTGGAGGGCAACAATGATCCAATTGTCATACCCGCGATTGCAGCCAACAATTTTGAGCTCAAATCCGGTTTTATCCAGATGGTCTCTGCTCAACCATTCTTGGGGCGTACCATTGATGATCCACATGACCACATCAAGAGATTCTTGCAACTCACGAATACGGTCAAATTCAATGGTGTTCCAAAAGAGGTAATCCGTTTACAACTTTTTCCCTTTTCTTTAGAGGGACAAGCCCGGCATTGGCTTGCAAAGGAACCGCCACAAAGTATTCTGACGTGGACGGATTTGGAGACCAAGTTTATCAACTACTTTTTCCCACCCTCTCGTACTACCGCTTTGCGGAATGAAATCATTAATTTTGAACAATAGTACGATGAGTCTTTTAGTGAATCTTGGGATCGTTTCAAAGATCTTTTAAGAAAATGCCCACAACATGGTTTTACCAAAGTGCACCAAATTAATACTTTTTATAATGGTTTAAGCATGAATGACCAAGATTCACTAAACAGTGCCTCGGGGGGTAATATTTTGGTTAAGACTTCCAATGCCGCTTGGGATATTATTGAAAATAAGTCTCGTGTGCAAACCAAGAGTGTGCAGACCAATGTCGCTAGTGCTAGTACTAATGACAGCGACAAGCGACTTGACAAAATTACTACGCTTCTTGAATCGCTTGTTACCCACACCGCTAACAACACCAACAACATCAACGCTAAAAACGCTCAAGACGCTCAAGTCAATGCTGTTAGCCAACCATGTGAGATATGCGGGGGTCCTCACTCTTACACCACTTGTACTGCCACCCAAGACTACCCTTCTGAGAATGTGAATGCAGCATACGGTACCTATCCTCCGGCCGCTTATCAACCTCGTCCTCAAGGTGACCGCAACTTGCTTAGCTACCGCTCAAACAACTATCTCTCACCGCCCGGTTTTCCTCCTAACAACCCAAACCAACAACATAACCTCAATCTCCCTCCTCAACAACAACAACAACAACAACCTTGTACACCATACATACCACCTCACAAACAACCATATCCATCTCAAAGAAACAACCAAGTTTACCAACAACCTGCTTATCAACCACCCGCCTATAATGCTCCTCTAAATCAACCCACCGCATTACACCAAGATATTGGAACCTACATGAGGACTAATGATGTGATCGTGGACAATCTCCAATGGGAAGTGCTAAACTTGAAAGCACACCTGGTGAAACAAGGGAACGATCTGAGAGCTGATATGAGAAACACATTGGATTGTCAAACGAATGACTTAAAGAACATGATGGCTAGTTTCTTCCAAGGTAATCAACCCTCTTCTTCGGGTACTCTTCCGAGTAACACCGTTGTGAATCCAAGAGGGGAGATGAAAGCAATCACCACTCGTAGTGGCAAAGGTACCAAGGAACCCGAGCTTCCTATACCTCCACCGGTGATTGTGACTAAGGAAAACAAGTCACCTGCTCCTATTCCTCATCCCTCTACTTCCCCAATTTCACCACCTCTTACTTCTACCCCTCCTCCACTCAAGGATGTGAGTGATCCTATTCGCCCAAAGCCTTCCTCTTCTTCCGATATACCTTATCCCTCAAGGTTGAGGAAAGAGAAGCTCAAAAGCAAGGACGATATTCAGGTTTCGAACTTTCTCAAAATGTTTAAACAATTGAATTTCAACATCTCCTTCGCTGAGGCTCTCGCTCACATGCATAAATACGCGAAAATGTTCAAAGATCTTCTTAGCGACAAGGAGAAGCTTCTTGATATTGCTAACACCCAACTTAATGAGAATTGCTCTGCAGTGCTCTTAAGGAAATTGCCAACCAAGCTTGGTGATCCGGGTCGTTTCTTAATACCTTGTAACTTCCCGGGAGTAGAGAATTGCATGGCCCTAGCCGATCTAGGTGCCAGTATTAATCTAATGCCTCTAAGCGTTTGGAAGCAATTATCTCTCCCCGAGCTAGTCCCCACCAAAATGACTTTGGAATTGGCTAACCGTACGGTTGCTTATCCAGTGGGGATAGCCGAAGACGTCTTTGTAGGAGTCGACAAATTCACTTTTCCTGCCGATTTCGTCGTTGTTGACTACGACATGGACCCTCGTGTGCCATTGATCATTGGTCGTCCATTCCTGAGGACCGGTCGCACTCTCATCGATGTTGAAGCGGGTGAGCTTATCATGAGAGTGGGTGACGATAAAATCGTTTTCAACATGGGAAAGCTTTCTAAACAACCTTATTCATATGAGAGTGTTCATTGTATTGACGTTCTTGATGAGGCTTGTGAAGAACACTTCAAAGATGCTTGTAAAAGTATTCCTACCTCTCTTCCCAATGTTGAGACCGTTTCCTCAATCGATTCATCACTATCTCTATTTGGAGAATGTGATTTCCTTTGGAAAGATTTGGAAGCCACCATGGGAGATGTGAACTTAGACCATGACGATTCTCCCACCAATTGGGATGAAGATATTCGCCTCATTGAGAACCTTCTTAAAGAAGACAATATTTCTCCACCATCTCCCAAGGTTATTGCTATCGATGCGCCGACTTTGAAAACGCCTCCCATCGAAAATCCTCTGGATTTAGAAATTAAGGAGTTGCCGCCCCATCTCGAGTACGTGTTCCTTGAAGAAAACAAGAAGTCACCCGTCATCATCGCGAAGGACTTGAAAGAAGAAGAGAAAACTCTCCTCATCGCCGTGCTTAAAGATCATAAGAAGGCAATTGCTTGGAAAATTTCCGATATCCACGGAATTGATCCGAACTTTTGTACTCACAAGATTCTCATGGAAGATGACTTTAAACCCGCAATCCAGAGCCAAAGAAGGGTTAATCCTCGCATTCATGACGTCATCAAACAAGAGGTTATCAAACTTCTATATGTCGGCTTGATTTACCCTATTTTGGATTTGCCTTAGGTAAGTCCCGTCCATTGTGTGCCCAAGAAGGGCGGAATAACCGTTGTTCCCAATGAACACAACGAGTTGATTCCCACTCGTCTCGTTACTGGGTGGAGAGTTTGTATTGATTATCGCAAGCTCAATGATGCCACGAGAAAAGATCACTTTCCTCTTCCTTTCATGGATCAAATGCTCGAGCGTCTTGCGGGTAATGACTATTACTGCTTCTTAGACGGTTTCTCCGGGTATTTTCAAATTCCCATCGATCCCAAGGACCAAGAAAAGACCACATTCACTTGTCCCTACGGAACATTTGCTTACAAACGCATGCCTTTTGGTTTATGTAATGCTCCTGGGACGTTCCAAAGGTGTATGATGGCGATATTCCATGACATGGTGGAAGACACTATGGAAGTATTCATGGATGATTTCTCGGTTTATGGCGATTCATTTTCTGCTTGCCTTGCCAATTAAGAACGTATGCTTAAGCGGTGTGAAGACACTCGCCTTGTTCTTAATTGGGAAAAATGCCATTTCATGGTAAAAGAGGGCATCGTGCTAGGACACAAGATCTCCAAAGCCGGTCTTGAAGTGGATCGTGCTAAAGTCAATGTTATTTCTAAGTTTCCTCCACCTTCAACCGTGAAGGGTGTGAGAAGTTTCCTGGGTCATGCGGGCTTCTACCGTCGATTCATCAAAGATTTTTCTAAAATTGCTCGCCCGATGACCCACCTCTTGGAAAAAAGATACTCCTTTTATCTTTTCCAATGAGTGTATCGCAGCCTTCAACTTGCTTAAGGATAAGCTAACTAAGGCACCAGTCTTGGTTACCCCTAATTGGGAGCTGCCTTTCGAGTTGATATGCGATGCTAGCGACTATGCTATTGGAGCGATTTTGGGCTGATGTAGGATTTTCGTACACGTTTTAGGAAAAACGCGTATGAGTGGCAAGTATTAAGTTGCACGTTTTAGGAAAAACGCGAAACCGAATAAATGCGGGTTCGTTCTCGAAGGAGGTGTGTGTATTAATGTGCCAATATATATGAAATCAAGTTTGGATTAGTGACGTTTTTGGTTTAGAAGAGAAAAATTAAAGACGACCTACGACTACGATTACACTACGACGAATGACGTAAAACGCGAACGTAATTACGTAAAACGCGACGAAATTAAAAACAAACCTAAAAATTAATTAAAAGTTTAAACTAAGTCTAAAATAATATAAATATGAATAAAAATCCAACAAATATATTTTAAAACCTTTTATTAATTAAATATTCAGTTTTTAATGCTAATTAAAGCCCTAAAATTAAATATAATTAACAAAATGCCCAAAATATAATTTTATTGAACTAATAAGTTACTTATATTACTTAAAGACTAAAAAGTATTTTTCCTAAATTTTTAAAACTATTTTTCTATTTTTAAAACACTTAAAACTATTTTTAAACCAAAATAATCATAAAAAATAATAAAATAATGCCAAAAATGATTTGACAATTTTAAAAATCATAAATTACACTAATGAACAGTAGAAAATTGAAAAAGTTTGAAAAATGTAAAATTTTGCACTAAAAGACAAAACAGATTAATAATTAAACCCTAATTCAACTAATTAATTATAAAAAATAATTAAAAAGTGAACAGTGAAATAATTTTTAAACTAAAAATCTTAAATTAATTTTCTAAATCTAAGAAAAATTTTAAAACAGAAAAACATGTATTTTTGTCACTAAAAGACAAAAACAGAATAATAAAAAGTTAATTAAAATGGCTAATTAATCTAAAAAATACCAAATGAACAGTGAATGGAAAATAAATTTTACTGAAAAATCAAGAATAAAATAAGAAAAATATTAAAACAAGTTTGAAGTCCTAAAACCTAATTTTGCCCACAAAAGACAAAAATTCAAGAAGATGAAAGTGACATATGGCTTGTTTCTGTCTTTTAGTGTAGCACTACTAACCAATGGACTACCAGTGGGAACTTGGTTCCCACTGCTAGTTATTAAAATTGGACAGCTGAAGAATAAGCTTAGGGAAGCTTATTTGAGGGCTTATTACTGGACAATAAGGCACCCCTACACTCAGTGGAGTGTAGGGAATCTAGATAAGCAATAAAAACAGCAACTTTTCCACAAAAATCAAACACAAATGCACAATCAAGGTGACTGTTTAAGCTATAAAGTTTATGTGAACAGTGTACTGATGGACTTGGCAATTGGATGAATTTTAAATGGCCAAAACTTGCACAAAGGTCCTCCAAATCACTGACAACTAATTGGCAACCCTAAATAGACCTAAAATCAAGCAATCATGCAAAAATTGGTGCACCAAATCACAAAAAACAGTCAAGAAAGGAGCTAACTGATTTTTTTATCTTGTTAGGTCACTTTTGAGCATGCAAATGGTTTAAAATCTACCAATACAGAGAACTAGTGACATAAATGAACTACTACTAACCAAATAAGTTTTACTAACTAGTTTTACCCTTACTTGTTGTTACCTAAGCTGATTAAACTACAAATCCAAACACTGCCTTAAAATTTCAGAAACTAAAATTAACAAAGGACACCCATTTTAAACACTTTAAAACTGGATTGTACTTACTCTAACATGTATAGACTACTTATATGAGCCTAATTAAACAGAAACATCCAACATTCAAACAAGTTCCCACAAAATCACATAATTATATCCAAAAAGAGCATAAAAAAATCACAAAGGGGTTCTAAGCCGTGTACCTGGCTGATGCCTTCCTAAAAAGGATTTTTTTGAGCTTCTAGGAGCTTATGGAAGATGTGTGGAGAGCTTTTGATGTAGAGAGCTGGGTGGGGACTACAACAGTCCCAAACACCGCTATATCTTCAATAACTTGCAACCTGTGAACTTGCCAAAAGAATTAAAGAAAAAGTGACCTGTTTACTAAGCAATAAGCTATAAAGCTAGCTTATTGATTAAGCTAGCTTATAGCTTATAGCTAAAAAAATATAACAGAAATCTTGAACTTGATTTTGTTTTCTGAAATCTTTGGAACCTTTGAAACCTTAAAACTATGAAATACCAATGGAAAATCCTGAAATCCCCCAACACAAATCCACTTTCACTTCAATGTGATTTTGGATTTTCAGAAAGTCCAAGTAAAAGAAAAAATAAACGTTTTAACCAAAACTCCTTTTTCTTTCATGATAAAAGATGTTTGAATACTAACACTATGAAACCAAATCCTTTTAACCAAATTATACTAGCATTTAACCTAAGAAAATAGTAGAAAGGAACTCAATAAATTTGTAAAACTTTTACTTTCATTTTTATTAATAATAGAAATTTTACAAAAATATTGGAACAAAGAAAAAGAGTTCACAGGCGAACCCTTTTATACATGTGCTAGGAAGAATCTAGAAAGTAGGAATAAAATAATACATAGATGAAAAAAAGCTAAAACCCTAGTTCATGTTTTTCCAATGATGCCCTTGGGTCAAATGATTTTAAAACTGGTCTTCAAGTCCTCATGTGATGTTTGGTGGATGCCAGCAACGATTCTTGATCATGGTCGTTGATTAGAGTCCTTTGGGACCAAGTGATGCGCCTTGGAGCGTTGATGGACTGGGGGATTCGTTCTTTGCCCAAAATGGTTAAGCAGGGGACAATGGGGGGCCCCATTTGGTGAAGGTGGGGACAAAATGAAAGGTGGGTTTGGTTTGTGGTTGAGGGAATTATGGTTCTGGAGTAATTTAGGTTTGATTATGAAGGGATTAGCAAAAACCCAATTAGGGTTCTTGGGACTGGATTTGGGGTTTTTAGGGGAATAGTGGATGTTTCCCACTCATTTTAATTATATTAAAACAGGTTTAAATAATAAACAAGTTTAATAATAACAGGGGTGACGTGGTGTTGGTGATGTGGAGGGGAGGCGTTTGCTGATTGGTGGGTTTATTAAGTGGGGTGAGGTGGCATGATGTAAGTGGTGGAGGAGGGTTTGGATGTCTGGACGGTTTTAGCCCCCTAGCTCTCTTCAACTTGTCTTTTTAACTTTCAGCAGCCAAAAGTAAATTTCCTTTGTTATGTAACTTTTGTTTTTTCAAATTTTGCCACAAAAGTTTTATCAAAAGAGTTCCAAGGGCATTTTATGCACATTTTGCATTCTTCAAGGGCAAATCATGTAATATCTTGTCATTTTAAGGACCCAAATGTAATTTTGGAGTTTTACAAGGGTAGAAAATGACAAGTCTTCAAAAGTTGAGGGACCATTCTTGCCAAATCTTCAAACTTCAAGGACTTGATAGGAAAATCATGATTCGGGTCCGGTTCTTTGTGTGGCTTCGTTTCCCGTGTTCGTTTTTGCTTGATTCTTGTAATCTTTTGGTGAATTCACGATATTTGTACCTGAAATACACAATGAAGAAATACAAGCACATTTTTGGGTATTTTGATGATATTTTAATCGTTTTAAGCCCGATTTGGACGATGAGACTATGTATAAATATAGTCTCATCTCTCCCCCATACTAAACCATTGCCGTGTCCTCATGCAATGCGAGAATTAAGTATCGTAGTACTTCTAAAATTCATTTTATGATGACTTTTATTCAAGACATAAATTTAAATAAACTACTACACGCGTTTTAGACATAATGTATTGTTTTCATCACGAGAAAGTGACTTTTAGGATCATAGAACAAGAACACGTGAATGCTTCGTTAGAAATAATTTCGTCGTCCTCGATTTTCACCCAATTCCATGCTAAGCGTGTGACGAGATCATTGTTATTATAAGTTAGCAACACGTTCATATCTCATGAGTGTTAATTACGAACCTAAACTCCCTTATTCCTACTTGGTATCTCTTATATTTTATTTTGTCTTAATGATCACGAGGATACATCATTGACTTATGCGTGAATAGAGATTAAGTCTAAAAATAGAGTTCTAACGGTGTAACCAAAATCATTAAATTAATAATTCACCCTAACAGACAACGATGTCAAAAAATTAAGTCAACAAGAAGGATCGATAAACACGGTTTTTTAACGGTTTTGAACATGAGACTTATTACCAATACTTTTATACGCCCCCTAACAGAAGGGCCTTGTTATCTTTGGTTTACCTCCATCTTTTATTCAACTTCGCCATGAAGCTTTTATTATGACTTCGGTCTTGCCTTGCCTTTTATTATCCGCCTCATCGGTGGTTTTATTAGCCCAAGACGTATATCCTCACGCTAAAGCGAATTTTGGATCTTTAAAGCTTCGAAGATTAAGGCTTGATTCACTTTCAATTTGGGTATAGATTTTTCGGCCTTGTGAGCTTCAAATTTTTGCTTAATTTAGGTGAGCACTTGAAATCTTATTATTAGGTGAAGCTTTCGATTATTCGGGTGCCAATACTTCAAAACCGTGACGCTGGTAATACCTTAATGTTTTCCCAATTGAATTACATGGAAGCTAGTGACTAAACCGCTAAATCAATATTTATTAACAATTTATTATGCAAAAGCGTTGGGAGAATAAGCTAATAATTACTACACATAAGATCGTGACGATTACGAGACTTATAAATAACTCTATCATTTCTCGTCCTCATTTAAGAGACTTAGCCTAAAAAGTTAATGAATCGAAGCTAAGTGCTCAACACGCACGGTCGAGTCAAAAATTACTCTTATTCTCACCATCGGAAAACCTACATTCGTGTCTTAAACACTTATGAAAAACAAGGAAAAATTTTAAAATTTGGCCATTTTTAGCCTTATTTGCATAAAACGATAACAAAAAGATGAAAATTGGATTGCGTGTTGACGTAAGCAAGGTGAAGTATCTACTCACCCCCATACTAAAACTAAACATTGTCCTCAATGTTTCGAGTCTAGGGGTGAAAACACCCCCATACTAGAGACGAAGTCGAATGCTTAATCTCGAGCATGGAAAGGGTAAAACGAATAACCTAAAAGCCGTTTATGAATTATGCTAATAAGATAAACGTTAGAACATAAAAGGATATCATCGGATATTGGAATCTCCAAAGGCAACGATCGAAGCTCGAGTGATCCGTAAAACGAACACGAGAGGCTTCAATGATGACGATGAACCTAATAAATCACAATCACAAACAACCACGGAACAAAGGTAGGAAGAGCACAAGTCCCCTCGTTACATAACTAAAAAAGCGATAATATTTACAAGGATAAGCATGAGAATCCCCCACGAGGCACCTTGTTTTTGATAACCGAGTCAAAAGCTCGACTCGAATCCCCATAAATGTGATCATTTAGGGATAATCATGGTATGGTCATTTTTGGTGGGACTTACATGATAAACAAGGCCCAAAAGTACATGAAGTACTTTAAAAACCCGATAAACGTATACCGGGGTCAAAGATAGCGTCTTCGTTTTCGTATGAAAGACGAAACAACGCCACTTCAACACAAACCCCAATAGGGTAGAAGAAAATAGATAAGAAGTAGAAAGGTGGGGCAATGGGTAAGGCAACATAATGAGCTACTCGAGGTAGACTCACACCAAGCAAACGAAAAGATTTTCCATTTATTGCATCGGTGGAAGACCGAGATTTCCCTTTACAAGCAATTCCGGGATCGTAAATCTCGTCCTCGGTGGAGAAATGGGAGGGAACATTTGGGGCTTCCCCCACACTAGATCCATACCATCCGTCGTCAAAAGGAGTAGACGAGGTGGTAGCACTCATAAAATGCGGTGATTACGGAGTTAAACATGTAGAAAAATCTTTTAACACATTTTTAAAATCTTTTCCTTTTTCATCGTTTAAAAACTCTTTATGAAAACCCGATTTGATAATGTCGAAAATATTTGGCGTGTCAAATTCAAAATTAGTCGCGCTAAAAATCCTCACATTTAAGTCTTTGGTCGGAGGGGGTGGCGGATTATATAATTTCTCAAAACGTTTGTCAATAAAGAACACCCCCCCCCCCCCCCCCGGGGTTAACATATTCGTCATCCTCATGAACGTCGATCTCATCGATTTCTTCATCAAAGATAGGCTTGTCAAACCATGGTTTGTCATTCCCCTCCTTGAGTATCTTAGAAACTCTCTCGAAAAGATCACGATCAAGCACGAAACCATCATTCTTTTGTGGGGATCGTTGATAAGTTAGATCCTCACGAATGTGGTAAACGTAATTCTCATTTGAGGAGTGTTGATTAGGTAACTCCGAGAATTGGACTTTTGGTGGTCACATGAGTTGGTTCGTCATCGAAAATAAGACGTTCCAACTCATTTAGTTCATCCTCGATTTTGGAAAGATCGATCTCACTCGTAGGTGGAAGTGAAGGTATAAGAGCTAGCTCTCGTTCAATGATTTCCTCAATCTCGGGATCAAAATCATAATCATCGTACTTCACATGTTTCTTTTTAGGAGAATCAAAAATGGCATGTGGATTTCGAAGTACGTGATCAATCTCGGCAAAATCGCCATCGTCATCGTCAAAGAAAGAGTCGATGTGAGCACTCACAACCATGGTCTTACAAGTCGAATGACTATGCTTAGGTGGCTTTTTTAAGACGAGAGGATCGATGTCGATAAACCCTTTAGCCTCAACGGGTGTTGGGCTAGGCAAAGGAGGCACTTCGATGGAGTTAGAAGTTGAAGCCTCAAAGACGTGGTCCTTCGAAGGTGGTGAAGACGAGCCCATATTGGTCTTTGTCGTGATGGCACTAACGTCGCCCTTCGGAATTGGTGGTTCACTTGTTTCGCTAAAAACATCCCAAAGTGAGTTTTCATCCATAAATTTACTCATACCCTTTTGAATTAGGTACACGTACTCTTTATCATTAAAATCATCATCTTTAAAACCGTTTTTCTTAATTCTTACAAAACATGCATTAAGCTTCATTCTTTCCACTAAAGTGAACATTTTGAAATCATTAGGATTTGAATCATTAGGTTTTGAAACCTCAGTTTTTTCATTCTCATTAAACCCTTGGGATTTTCTAGAGAAAAAGTCTATTTTCTCATCCCCATATCTCATAGTAAGTCTCCCCTCGTGAACGTCGATTACGGTTCGAGCCGTTGATAAGAATGGTCGGCCTAAAATGATGGGACATTTAGGGTCACACTCGTAATCGGATATAACGAAATCCGTGGGAAAAACAAACTTTCCAACTTTGACATAGACATCCTCGCCTATTCCAATTGGTATTAAAGGCGTACAATTTGCAAGCTTGATAGTCATGTTCGTGGGGGTAAGCGAAGGCAATCTCATCAATTTCCAAAGAGAATGAGGCATGAGATTGATGCTAGCACCTAAATCGGCAAGGGCTAAACATCCCTCAATTTCGGAAAAATCACAAGGTAGTAGAAATTGGCCCGGATCCTTTTCCTTTCTCGGCATACGCCTTTTGGGTTTTTTAAGAAGGATTGAAGCACAAGTTTCTTCAAGGGTTACTTTGGTAAGGTCGACAAAGCTCTCTTTTTGAACCGTGGATGGAATTTGAGGTACACGAGGGTGTGCACTCTTTTCCTTGGTCGCCACGTTCACCCCATCGACTTTAGAACAAGAAGACGTCTTAGAAGTCGAGGGTTGAGAAGCATAAATAACTCGAAATCCTTCAAGGTTAGGGGTAATCACACGACCTTTCTCACGAGACGAGGCGGCTTTACATTGTTCCTTCGATTTTTGCAACGGTGTCACTAGGTAACGAACTCGATGACGCACCCGAGGACTTGTTCATTATGGCCGAAAACATCTTTTTAATATCAGTTTGCCTTTGCTCAATCTTCGTGTTTTGCAATTTCAATGTATTAGAAAAGTCGTTTTTCAAAGTACCAATTTCTCCCTCTAATCGTCTCATATTAGCCTCATTCGTTTTCATGTAATTTTGAAAATCGTTTGACAAACTATTTTGATTTGAATTAACGTTCCCTTGGTTTTGATTGTTTCTTTGAAAATTTCCTTGATTCCCACTTGAAAAATTGTTGCCTTGGTTGTTGTTGTTTGAAAAATTCGTGTTTTGATTATTGTCTCGATTTTGCCAAGTTATATTACGACCTTGATTATAACCTCCTTGATTTTGATTCGAAAAATTTCCTTGTTGATTATTTCCTTGAAAATTGTTTCGATTTTGAAAATTGTTGCCGCCTTGTTGTGATGGACCCGCGTTATTTTGATTATGAAAATTGTTGTTTCCATTTAACGCACTCACATTAGACGTTTGGCCATTCGTAGCCGTACACTCGTAATAATTATGAGGTCCACCACAAAACGTACACGAAACCTCAACCGCTTTCACCGTAACGGGAGCGTCTTTCTTTTGCATCTCAACGAGAAAAGACGTGAACACATTCGTCAACTTGTCGACTTTCGCATCAACTCTCTCAATGTCGCGATTAGAACTACTAACATTGGCGACATTGGCAACACTCGGTGCATTGCGGAGTTGGTAAACCTTGGATCCGTTTTCGACAATTATCAATGCATCTTTCGGAGTTTTGCACAAAAAGTTGCCACCGACGGCGGAATTCAAAGAATCTTGCTCTTGAAAATTAAGACCGTTGTAAAACGTATCGATTTGGTGCAACTCGGAAAAACCATGGTGAGGACATTGCCTAAGCAATTCCTTAAAACGATCCCACGCGTCTCTAAAAGATTCATTCGGTTTTTGCTCAAATTTCGTAATCTCGTTTTTGAAAAACCTTGTCTTAGACGGTGGGAAAAAATAATTAACGAACTTGGAGACGAGATCCTTCCACGTAGTTATCGAATTAGGTGGCTCTTTCTCGTACCAATCCTTGGCGGCACCATCGAGCGAGTACGGAAAAAGCATAAGCTTGACGACATCGGTGTCGACGTTCTTAAACTTGCTCGTGGCCAAAAGACGATCAAAATTGCGAATATGGTCGTGAGGATTATCGGCTTCACGACCTCGAAACTTCGTAGCTTGGATTAACGAAAGCATTCCGCTCTTAATCTCAAAATTCTCCGCTTCGATAGCGGGAATTACGATCGCGTCTCCATAACCCTCGGTGGGCACTTGGAGCAATTCCATCATCGAACGATTGTCGGCCATCTCCTCTTCGGTCTCTTCAACAACGATATTAGGAACATCGGTTTCTAATTCTCGTCTACGTCGTCGATTCCTTCGATTACGATTGCGTCGATTTGAAGCTTCGATAGAATTGGTATAATCCTTCGATCGAGTGCGCATGCACTAAGCGTAGAATGGGTGGTAGCAAAGAAGATTCTTTTTGCGGTTTTTCGATTTTTCAGTTTTTTTGGTTTTTGATTGTTTTTTAATTTTTTTGGATTTTTGTTGTATTACGTAGACACAAATCTACAAATCTCCCCTCGAATCGACTTTCTCGATTAAATGAGCCTCAAAGAATGAAAACGATCACGTGGAGTGAACGCTTTCGATGACTTTAGAACGTTGGTGGAACACAAAAACGTTCAAGAGGGTTTAATCTTGAAAACACAAGCAAATATAATATACGTAGATAATACTTGGGCGGCAAACCCTCGATTAGCCCTTTTTCTCAAAACACGCACAAGCAAGCGGAGGAAACGAGGCGGCGCGAAGCACTTAAGAGCCTTTTTCCTTTAGGTCGTGAAATACAACCGCCTTATACCCACCTTATAGTTTGTGTTAATTGAAATTAAGCCTCACAAAAGTATTTATCTATTTTGCCTTTAAACTTTTGCTTTGGATTCGAATACAATGATCGAGTGATGAAATCCCGAATCAAGGTTGCGTTTTCACGCTTTTGGAGTACTTGTATATTTATTGTTCTTACGTAGATACAATATATTAATAATATATTCACAAGAAAAACGAAAACCAATATATCTATAATATAGTAAGAGATTGTTTTGTGTTTAATTTAGGAAAATTAAACACGATTTATTTGGATATTATAATATATTAAGGAAAAATAACAAAAATGAGTATGTACGTTTATGTACGCTTTCGAAATATGAAAAGCAAAAACGCACTACTCACACAAACACGATAGTAATAATAATGGCACACTAAAAACACCTCCCCGGCAGCGGCGCCAAAAATTTGATGTAGGATTTTCGTACACGTTTTAGGAAAAACGCGTATGAGTGGCAAGTATTAAGTTGCACGTTTTAGGAAAAACGCGAAACCGAATAAATGCGGGTTCGTTCTCGAAGGAGGTGTGTGTATTAATGTGCCAATATATATGAAATCAAGTTTGGATTAGTGACGTTTTTGGTTTAGAAGAGAAAAATTAAAGACGAGCTACGACTACGATTACACTACGACGAATGACGTAAAACGTGAACGTAATTACGTAAAACGCGACGAAATTAAAAACAAACCTAAAAATTAATTAAAAGTTTAAACTAAGTCTAAAATAATATAAATAAGAATAAAAATCCAACAAATATATTTTAAAACCTTTTATTAATTAAATATTCAATTTTTAATGCTAATTAAAGCCCTAAAATTAAATATAATTAACAAAATGCCCAAAATATAATTTTATTGAACTAATAAGTTACTTATATTATTTAAAGACTAAAAAGTATTTTTCCTAAATTTTTAAAACTATTTTTCTATTTTTAAAACATTTAAAACTATTTTTAAACCAAAATAATCATAAAAAATAATAAAATAATGCCAAAAATGATTTGACAATTTTAAAAATCCTAAATTACACTAATGAACAGTAAAAAATTGAAAAAGTTTGAAAAATGTAAAATTTTGCACTAAAAGACAAAACAGATTAATAATTAAACCCTAATTAAACTAATTTAATTATAAAAAATAATTAAAAAGTGAACAGTGAAATAATTTTTAAACTAAAAATCTTAAATTAATTTTCTAAATCTAAGAAAAATTTTAAAACAGAAAAATATGTATTTTTGTCACTAAAAGACAAAAACAGAATAATAGAAAGTTAATTAAAATGGCTAATTAATCTAAAAAATATCAAATGAACAGTGAATGGAAAATAAATTATACTGAAAAATCAAGAATAAAATAAGAAAAATATTAAAACTAGTCTGAAGTCCTAAAACCTAATTTTGCCCGCAAAAGACAAAAATTCAAGAAGATGAAAGTGACATATGGCTTGTTTCTGTCTTTTAGTGTAGCAGTACTAACCAATGGACTACCAGTGGGAACTTGGTTCCCACTGCTAGTTATAAAAATTGGACAGCTGAAGAATAAGCTTAGGGAAGCTTATTTGAGGGCTTATTACTGGACAATAAGGCACCCCTACACTCAGTGGAGTGTAGGGAGTCTAGATAAGCAATAAAAACAGCAACTTTTCCACAAAAATCAAACACAAATGCACAATCAAGGTGACTGTTTAAGCTATAAAGTTTCTGTGAACAGTGTACTGATGCACTTGGCAATTGGATGAATTTTAAATGGCCAAAACTTGCACAAAGGTCCACCAAATCACTGACAACTAATTGGCAACCCTAAGTAGACCTAAAATCAAACAATCATGCAAAAATTGGTGCACCAAATCACAAAAAACAATCAAGAAAGGAGCTTACTGATTTTTTTATCTTGTTAGGTCACTTTTGTGCATGCAAATGGTTTAAAATCTACCAATACAGAGAACTAGGGACAGAAATGAACTACTACTAACCAAATAAGTTTTACTAACTAGTTTTACCCTTACTTGTTGTTACCTAAGCTGATTAAACTACAAATCCAAACACTGCCTTAAAATTTCAAAAACTAAAATTAACAAAGGACACCCATCTTAAACACTTTAAAAATGGATTGTACTTACTCTAACATGTATATACTACTTATATGAGCCTAATTAAACAGAAACATCCAACATTCAAACAAGTTCCCACAAAATCACATAATTATATCCAAAAAGTGCATAAAAATCACAAAAGGGGTTCTAAGCCGTGTACCTGGCTGATGCCTTCCTAAAAAGGATTTTTTTGAGCTTCTAGGAGCTTATGTAAGATGTGTGGAGAGCTTTTGATGTAGAGAACTGGGTGGGGACTACAACAGTCCCAAACACCCCTATATCTTCAATAACTTGCAACCTGTGAACCTGCCAAAAGAATTAAAGAAAAAGTGACCTGTCTACTAAGCAATAAGCTATAAAGCTAGCTTATTGATTAAGCTAGCTTATATCTTATAGCTAAAAAAATATAACAGAAATCTTGAACTTGATTTTGTTTTTTGAAATCTTTGGAACCTTTGAAACCTTAAAACTATGAAATACTAATGGCAAATCCTGAGATCCCCCAACACAAATCCACTTTCACTTCAATGTGATTGTGGATTTTCAGAAAGTCCAAGTAAAAGAAAAAAAACCATTTTAACCAAAACTCCTTTTTCTTTCAAAATCAAAGATGTTTGAATACTAACACTATGAAACCAAATCCTTTTAACCAAATTATACTAGCATTTAACCTAAGAAAAAAGTAGAAAGGAACTCAATAAATTTATAAAACTTTTACTTTCATTTTCATTAATAATAAAAATTTTACAAAAATATTGGAACAAAGAAAAAGAGTTCACAGGCGAACCCTTTTATACATGTGCTAGGAAGAATCTAGAAAGTAGGAATAAAATAATACAAAGATGAAAAAAGCTAAAACCCTAGTTCATGTTTTTCCAATGATGCCCTTGGGTCAAATGATTTTAAAACTGGTCTTCAAGTCCTCATGTGATGTTTGGTGGATGCCAACAACGAATCTTGATCATGGTCGTTGGTTAGAGTCCTTTGGGACCAAGTAATGCGCCTTGGAGCGTTGATGGACTGGGGGATTCGTTCTTTGCCCAAAATGGTTAAGCAGGGGACAATGGGGGGCCCCATTTGGTGAAGGTAAGGACAAAATGAAAGGTGGGTTTGGTTTGTGGTTGAGGGAATTATGGTTCTGGAGTAATTTAGGTTTGATTATGAAGGGATTAGCAAAAACCCAATTAGGGTTCTTGGGACTGGATTTGGGGGTTTTAGGGGAATAGTGGATGTTTCCCACTCATTTTAATTATATTAAAACAGGTTTAAATAATAAACAAGTTTAATAATAATAGGGGTGACGTGGTGTTGGTGATGTGGAGGGGAGGCGTTTGCTGATTTTTGGGTTTATTAAGTGGGGTGAGGTGGCATTATGTAAGTGGTGGAGGAGGGTTTAGATGTCTGGACGGTTTTAGCCCCCTAGCTCTCTTCAACTTGTCTTTTTAACTTTCAGCAGCCAAAAGTAAATTTCCTTTGTTATGCAACTTTTGTTTTTTCAAATTTTGCCACAAAAGTTTTATCAAAAGAGTTCCAAGGGCATTTTATGCAAATTTTGCATTCTTCAAGGGCAAATCATGTAATGTCTTGTCATTTTAAGGACCCAAATGTAATTTTGGAGTTTTACAAGGGTAGAAAATGACAAGTCTTCAAAAGTTGAGGGACCATTCTTGCCAAATCTTCAAACTTCAAGGACTTGATAGGAAAATCATGATTCGGGTCCGGTTCTTTGTGTGGCTTCGTTTCCCGTGTTCGTTTTTGCTTGATTCTTGTAATCTTTTGGTGAATTCACGATATCCGTACCTGAAATACACAATGAACAAATACAAGCACATTTTTGGGTATTTTGATGATATTTTAATCGTTTTAAGCCCGATTTGGACGATGAGACTATGTATAGATACAGTCTCATCATGGTTCAAAGAGTGAACAAACACTTCCAACCGATCCATTACGCTAGCAAGACAATGACGGGGGCTCAATTGCATTACACGACAACCGAAAAAGAGCTATTACCTGTTATCTATGCCTTTGAAAAGTTCCGCCCCTATCTTGTCCTTTCCACCACAATCGTTTATACCGATCATTCCGCGTTGAAGTACTTGTTAACTAAACAAGATGCCAAACCAAGACTTCTTCGCTGGGTTTTGCTACTCCAAGAATTTAAAATCGAAATTCGCGATAAAAAAGGAGCTGAAAACCTATCCGCGGATCATCTCAGCAGACTTGAGGATCCTTACCAAGGGGATCATCCGAACAAAGAAATCAATGATTCTTTTCCCCTGGAGACCTTAATGTCTATCAACTCGACTTCTAATGAAACCCCGTGGTTTGCGGACATTGCAAACTACTTGGCGGGTGGAATTCTCGTTGACGGGTTAACATCCCAACAAAAGAAGAAGTTCTTCAAAGACATTAAAACTTACATTTGGGATGACCCGTATTTTTTCAAACAATGTGCCGACTTGATTATTCGCCGATGTGTTGATGGACTGGCAGCTTTAGAAATCCTTGATGCTTGCCACAAAGGACCCATCGGTGGTTACTTTGCTCCCAACTACACCGCCAAAAAAGTGTTTGACTCGGGATTTTATTGTCCCACCATTTACCGTGATGCTCACGAGATGGTTAAACAATGTGATGCTTGCCAAAAACAAGGAAAGATCACACATAAATATGAGATGCCTCAAAACATCATACAAGAATGTGAAATCTTTGAGGTTTGGGGTATCGACTTTATGGGGCCATTCCCTTCCTCTAAAGGAAACAAATACATCCTTGTAGCCGTTGACTACGTTTCAAAGTGGGTTGAAGCCAAATCTTTACCCACGAATGACGCAAGGGTGGTTTGTAACTTTTTGAAGTCGCTATTCGCTAGATTCGGTGTGCCTCGTGCCATTATTAGTGATCGCGGGACTCATTTTTGCAATGATCGATTTGCAAGAGTCATGGCTAAGTATGGTGTAAATCATCGTCTTTCCACCGCATACCACCCACAAACTAATGGCTGGCTGAAATCTCTAACCGAGGATTAAAGCGAATTCTTGAAAGAACCGTGGGAGAGCATCGTGCCTCATGGGCCGATAAACTTGATGATGCTCTGTGGGCTTTCCGTACCGCATACAAGACTCCAATTGGTTGTACACCATATCGTCTCGTTTACGGGAAAGCGTGCCACCTCCCCATTGAGTTGGAGCACAAGGCTTACTGGGCCTTGAAGTTGGCTAATTTCGATATCAACAAAGCCGGTGACCTACGCAAGATCCAACTCAATGAGCTGAATGAACTCCGGAATGAGGCTTATGAAAATTCTTTGATCTATAAGGAGAAGACTAAGCTCATTCACGACTCTAAGATTAAAAACCGAGAGTTCCAAGTTGGAGACAAAGTTTTGCTCTTTAACTCTCGGTTGAAAATCTTTTCGGGCAAGCTAAAATCTCGTTGGTCCGTCCCATTCGCCATTGCCCAAATATTTCCATATGGTACTCTCGAGCTCGCTCAACCTAATGTACCTAATTTTAAGGTGAGTGGCCAACGAGTGAAGTTGTACTTTGGTGAGGACATCTCTCATGAGATGATTCCATCCCTCACCACGTTCCCCATAAACTAATTTTGGGTCGAGGCAGGCTCGTGACTCGGTTATCAAAAACAAGCGCTCCTCGGGAGGCAACCCGAGTATCTATCCTTTTTCTTTTTTTAACCTCCTAAGTGTAGGGGGACCTATATAGGTGTTTGTATTTGTGTGGTGATGTGATTACAGGGATGAATGCACTTTTGGAACCTTTGAAGAACCGTGCTCCCGTGTTATCCGAAATCCGGTTCTATCTCTTAACTATCGTGATTCAATTTTCTTCATACTCACATTTGAAATTGATCACTTTAGTCGTGTCTTCCTTAGCTTGATTTAACCAACGTGCACAATGTCATAAGTGTAGGGGAGACTTTTCCCACATTCTTAAACATTGAGGACAATGTTTATCTTTAGTTTAGGGGGACTTCTATCGAAGTTTTAAGTGGACTTTTCCATGAAAATGCCTTCATTTAACCGGAAAATCATCTTTTTCAACATTTTTCAAATTTTTTATTAACTTTGGCCATTTAGTCGTAATTTTTAAATTTTTATCGTTTCTTTCATATGTATATACCCCGCAATAAAGTCAAAAATATTAATAAAGTGGTGTAGCTAGTTTAGAAGTCTTTGACATATTAGGCCTGTTGCGATTATTTTGACTCAACCCGAATAGACTTATCTAAGTTTATTCTAGCTAGTATCCTTAACCATGTAGACCTTATTTGGTTTATTAGGCTAAGCATCCACGAGTCTCATTACTTGAGATTTTAAAGTGTGGAGGACGAGAAATGATAGGGTCAATTATAAGTCGGTATTCTTGCACAAGCTTACTTGGTGTAATTATTTGCCTATTCTCCCATCACTTGCTAATAATTTATCTGCAATAAGTAAGGTCGTACGATTTGAAAAGTTATTTAGCTTCTAGCCCAAGATCGTTTAAAAGTTGCTCGGTAATGATCAGAGTTCATAGCCAAGGCATAACTTATGAAGCAGGGCGCGAAGATTGGCGAGTTCGAAAAGGCCCTAACAAGGCATGAGGATTCCATTTTATTGCTGAAGATCCAAAAGTGACGTGAAAAGCATTATTCCCAAAATCGATATAAAGATCATGGAGAAGTCTATCCGAAAAGACCCTAACAAGGTATGAGGATAAATAGATCCAAGTCCGAAAAGGAGGCGGATCGTTGTATCTCAAAATCCCAATTAGAGATTGAAGAAATAATCATGAAGTCGTGGTCAACAAAGTTGGAGTACCCCTTAAAATTCTCCAAGAGAAGAAACTCTATTAACGATGAGAAGACCATTATCTCAAGAACGTCTCTCAAGATATGAAGTATGAAGTACATGCCAAATATCGGCCCGAGAAAGGTCTCAAATCGTGAACGAAGTTATGCCAAGATATGAACTTTTTGATATCCCGAGAAGCAGTTTTAAGAGATTTTGTCCTTTAGCTAACTATTGATCAAATCGTCCTACTTTGCTTTCTGCCTAAATAAACTATCAAAATAAGTCCAAAAATGCATCTTCATGATCATTCTAAGACAAAAATAAAATATAAGAGATACACCTAGGAATAAGGGGGTTTAAGCATTTAATTAAGCCATGTGTGTAAGTGTTTGATATGCTAACTTATAATAACAATGATGTCGTTTTTAAGCTTAGTTTGGGGAACGTGAAACTTGAGGGTGATAAATCTTCGCAGCACCAAAGCCCTAATGTAAGTCCTTGATCTCTTTGCAAGTTATTTCCATATAGCTATTTTCAAGTGAAAATGGTTTTCTATCCTTTTGTTTGCTTTAAAGTTTTAATTTCTCTTAGTACTTTAATTTTTGTTTAATAGTATTTTAATAAGGCCAAGGTTTATTGATTATGAGAAAAATATAAATTTGCTTTATCACTAAGCATTGCATGAGGGCATGGAAATGGTTAAGTGTAGGGGATTTGATAGGTGTGAAAACACCCATCCTTTTACCACTTAATTCTAGCTAAAACAAGACCAAAACACGTATTTAATATCATTTGTTTGGAATTATGCGTGGTTTTTGTGTTTATTGTGTTTTCAGAGTCCACCGGATGAATATTGAAGAAAACATGGGATTGCACGGATTTTATCGAAGAAAAAGACTCAAGACGAAGTCTATTGTCCAAGAGATGCAAAAGATTTGAAGTCATTGTGCCTATTTAAAGATTTATCGAAGAATAGAGCCAAAGATGGAAGATTCTTATATGTCGAAGAACTCGAGTCTATTAAACAAAAGATTATAAGATGAGTTGGAATTATTCACCGACACTTCTAAAAATCCAAAGTCGGAAACGTTTATTTAAAGAAACGTGAAGACTAAAGAAGAAAGAAGAAAAGAAGCCCAAAACCAAAGCCCATTCACAAAGCCCACAAGAGACGCCTATATATAGGATTCCACTTCACAATTTTGGAGCTAGTTTTAGTTTTGTAGTTAGTTTTCACTTTTCATTTTTCTCTAGTTTTAGAGAGAGAATGTTCTCAACTTTCTCTCACTAAATTTCATCTTTTCTTTTAATCTTTCAAGATTAAATCTTTATGTATTGTTGATTTCATTAATCAAGTTTAGATTCAAGCTTTTAATCTTTAATCTCTTTCTACCTTTCTTTGATTTTTAGATTGATTTTGGTACGAATTTCATATGATCCGTGTTGTTCATCCATGTTTTCGTGCTCAAAAAGTTAATCTTTTTATGTTTAGTTAAGTTTTCATACGAATAAGCTTTGAGATTTTTGTGCTTATTGGCTTGTTTTTATGTTTAGCTTATTTACTTTTAAAAGTTTTCTTTAAAAAAATTTATCTTTTTATGGTTTGATTGAAAAGTTTGCTTATTTTATATTTGGATAAGTTGTATTTGTGCTTATTTGATCCGGTTCACATTAGATACGTTATAGTTTGGGTATTAGCTTATTCCATTAGCTTATTTCCCTAGCTTAACTTTCGAACCAAAGAGAGTAATCGGAAAGGGTTATAAACCCCTTTCCGATCAATTTATTCCGACCAGCTTCCCCCCCCCTTTCATTCCGATCGTATGATCGGAAAAGGGTTTTGGGTATTCCGATTGTGACTTATTTTTGGGTATTCCGATCTGAGTCCTTATTTCTAGTATTCTGATTGGAATGTGTTTGCTGTATTCCGATTAGTACTAATTTAAACATTCCGATTGGAGTCATCTTTAGATATTCCGATTGCATCCTTGTTGTTATTCTGATCGAGCTTTCCGACAACAACATTCCGACGAGGGGATTGATTAACATTCCGATCTGGATCCAGTAGTTATTATTCCGATCGGTGCTTGTCTCCACATTCCGATTGGACCCAACTCCATGCATTCCGATTAGCTCACTTTTCGACCAATATTCCGATTAGAATTAAATTTATTGTTTTTGCAAAGTTTTCAAGTTTTAAGTTTTTTAGATGTTCAAGTATTCAAGCATTTATCTTTAAGCTCGTCTTTTTAGTTTAATCTTTTAAAGCTTTAATTTTACTCTTCGACACTTACTTATTTGTTACTAGTTTAAAATAGATAAACAAACCAACACCTTTTTACTAACCAAGAACAAATCATTCCACTTGGAACCGTGATCAATTCGAGGAGATACGGAGAGATTAATTCTGAACCCAATCAAAACCATTGTATCATGGATCATATCCTCGTAATGACAATTCAATTGGATCAATTTTTGAGGGGGAGCTTTCCAAATTCATGCTAAGTTTGACATATTTTTTCTCCCGAAGATTTTCAAAGATTATTTTTCGTGATATATTTTAATCAAATTTGGTATCTCTAGTATTAAAAGATTTTATATATTAGAGATAGGGGAGAAAATGTGATTATAATGTGATCTAAAGACTCAAGCACTCATGGTTATGATCAAATACCCACAACATCTTTAATTCACGATGTTATTGGTGTCAAATGGGTGGTTAGGTTTAAGTCCTATGATCCAATCAGAACCGGAGAGATCTTCCCATGGACAATCATTATTAGAAGTCCTTAGGAAAGATGGAGTAGAATATGAATGTAGCTGAATACCGACTAAGTATTATGCTTGCACTAGAACAATCACAACAAGGTGCTAGTAATGATGTCTTGGTAAGCATTTAAGGGGTTGAAGAATTAAAAAAAATGTAAGGATGAAGGATGTAAAGAAATTAGCCCACCATACAACTTAGGCAGAAACCGGGTCAACACATCATGAAGACAACGCATCATGGACCCAGTAATTTAATGCACAACCGCTCCCCAACTGACTCAGGCTTCTCTCAAAAGAAGTTTGTTTTATAGTCACGGAGATCAACACGAATTCTATTGACTTTCTCACTCCAAGATAGTTGATATTGAATAGGTGGCATCTGCTCCAGCCTCCGACCACTAAAAGTGCACAAATAGAGTCTAGAGCCAAGAGATCAATCAAATCTTGTTAGGACACACGGATGACGATCAAGAGAGTCCTACGCTATATCCTTGGGATATTGCTAGAACACTCAGAGTGATACTAATTAGTATTCACAATGATGAGTGGAAATCCTTCCAGTGTTAACACCAAACAGCACTGCGGTAGGTCATGTGTAAGTTCTTTATGAATTGAACATATGTAAAACTGAAAAGCAACAATGGTTTGTTTCTTTATCGATTCAAACTCGTTTCAGGTTTCTACGCAATACCTTTATGGTCTTGCCAGAACATTCAGAGTGATATTTATTAATATTCACAGTGACGAATGAAAATCCTTCTAGCGTCAACATTAAACAGCGCTACGGTAGGTAACTTGCGAGATTCTTATGAATCAAGCTTGTGTCAACTGGAAAAATAGTTTTTAGTGTTTTAAAAATAGAAATATAGTTTTGAAAATTTAGGAAAAATACTTTTTAGTCTTTAAATAATATAAGTGAGTTATTAGTTCAATAAAATAATATTTTGGGCTTTTTCTTAATTATATTTAATTTTAGGGCTTTAATTCGCATTAAAAATTGAATATTTAATTAATAAAAGGTTTTAAAATATATTTGTTGGATTTTTATTCTTATTTATATTATTTTAGACTTAGTTTAATATTTTAATTAATTTTTAGGTTTAGTTTTTAATTTTGTCGCATTTTACGTATTTACGTCATCGTTTTACGTCATCGTCGTAGCATAATCGTAATCGTAGCTCGTCTTTACTTTTTCTCTCTTTACCCAAAAACGTCACTAATCCAAACTTGATTTTATATAATTGGCACATTAATCCACACACCTCCTTCGAGAACGAATTTGGAATTTATTCGGTTTTACGGTTTTTAATTAAATCGTAACGCTTAATACTTGCCGCACTTATACGCTCTTTTTCCTAATAGACGTATTTTACTCAATATCAAATTGGTGCCGCTGCCGGGGAGGTGTTTAGTGTGCCATTATTAGTATCGTGTTTGTGTGAGTAGTGCGTTTTTGCTTTTCAATTTTTGGAAAGCGTGAATATCATACATACTCATTTTTGTTATTTTTCCTTATTATATTATAGTATCCAAATAAAACGTGTTTAATTTTCCTAAATTAAACACTCAACAATCATTTTACTATATTGTAGATATATTGGTTTTCGTTTATATTGTGAATATATTATTACTATATTGTATCTACGTAAGAACAATAAATATACAAGTACTCCAAAAGCATGAAAACGCAACCTTGATTCGGGATTTCATCACCCGATCATTGTATTCGAATACAAAGCAAAAGTTTAAAGGCAAAATAGATAAATACTTTCGTGAGGCTTAATTTCAATTAACACAAACTATAAGGTGGGTATAAGGCGGTTGTATTTCACGACCTAAGGGAAAAAGGCTCTTAAGTGCTTAGCGCCGCCTCGTTTCCCCCGCTTGCTTGTGCATGTTTTGAGAAAGAGGGCCAATCGAGGGTTTGCCTCCCAAGTATTATCTACATATCATATATATTTTCTTGTTTTCAAGATTAAACCCTCTTGAACGTTTTGGTGTTCCACCAACGTTCTAAAGTCATCGAGAACGTTCACTCCACGTGAACGTTTTCATTCCTTGAGGCTCCTTTAATCGAGAAGATCGATTCGAGGGGAGATTTGTAGATTTGTGTCTACGTAATACATTCAAAAATCCAAAAAAATTTAAAAAAACAAACAAAAACCAAAAAAATTGAAAAATCGAAAAACCGCAAAAAGAATCTTCTTTGCTACCACCCATTCTACGCTTAGTGCATGCGCACTCGATCGAAGGATTATTCCAATTCTAGCGAAGCTTCGAATCGACGCAATCGTAATCGAAGGAATCGACGATGTAGACGAGAATTATAAACCGACGTTCGTAATATCGTTGTGGAAGAAACCGTAGAGGAGATGGCGGCAATTGTTCGATGATGGAATTGCTCCAAGCGCTCACCGAGGGTTATGGAGACGCGATCGTAATTCCCGCTATCGAAGAGGAGATTTTTGAGATTAAGAGCGGAATGCTTTCGTGGATCCAAGCTACGAAGTTTCGAGGTCGTGAAGCCGATAATCCTCACGACCATATTCGGAATTTCGATCGTCTTTTAGCCACGAGCAAGTTTAAGAACGTCGACACCGATGTCGTCAAGCTTATGCTTTTTCCGTACACGCTCGATGGTGCCGCCAAGGATTGGTACGAGAAAGAGCCACCTAATTCGATAGTTACGTGGAAGGATCTCGTTTCCAAGTTCGTTAATTATTTTTTCCCACCGTCTAAGACGACGTTTTTCAAAAATGAAATTATGAAATTTGAGCAAAAACCGAATGAATCTTTTAGAGACGCGTGGGATCGTTTTAAGGAATTGCTTAGGCATTGTCCTCACCAAGGTTTTTCCGAGTTCCACGAAATCGAAACGTTTTACAACGGTCTTAATTTTCAAGAACAAGATTCGTTGAATTTCGCCGCCGGTGGCAACTTTTTGTGTAAGACTCCGAAAGATGCATTGATAATTATCGAAAACCGATCCAAGGTTTACCAACTCCGCAACGCAACGAGTGTTGCCAATGTCGCCAATGTTAGTAGTTCTAATCACGATATTGAGAGGGTTGATGCGAAAGTCGACAAGTTGACGAATGTGTTTACGTCTTTTCTCATTGAAATGCAAAAGAAAGACGCTCCCGCTACGGTGAAAGCGGTTGAGGTTTCGTGTACGTTTTGTGGTGGACCTCATAATTATTAAGAGTGTGCGGCTACGGATGGCAAAACGTCGAATGTGAGTGCGTTAAATGGAAACAAAATTTTCAAAATCAAAATATCGCGGGTCCATCACAACAAGGCAATTATAACCAAGGCAACAATTTTAATCAAAACCGAAACAATTTTCAAGGAAATAATCAACAAGGAAATTTTTCGAATCAAAATCAAGGTTATAATCAAGGTTATAATCAAGGTCGGAATTTGAATTGGCAAAATCGAGACAATAATCAAAACTCGAATTTTTCAGACAACAACAATCAAGGAAACAATTTTTCAAGTGGGAATCAAAACAATTTTCAAAGAAGTAATCAAAACCAAGGGAAGTTTAATTCTAATCAAAATAGTTCGTCAAACGATTTTCAAAATTACATGAAAACGAATGAGGCTAATATGAGATGATTAGAGGGAGAAATTGGTACTTTGAAAAACGACTTTTCTAATACATTTAAATTGCAAAACACGAAGATTGAGCAAGGACAAATTGACATTAAAAAGATGTTTTCGGCCATTATGAACAAGTCCTCGGGTGCGTCATCGAGTTCGTTACCTAGTGACACCGTTGCAAATCCGAAGGAACAATGTAAAGCCGCCTTGTCTCGTGAGAAAGGTCGTGTGATTAACCCTAACCTTGAAGGATTTCGAGTTGTTCCTTCTTCTCAACCCTCGACTTCTAAGACGTCTTATTGTTCTAAAGTCGCTGGGGTGAACGTGGCGACCAAGGAAAGGAGTGCACACCCTCGTGTACCTCAAATTCCATCCACGGTTTAAAAAGAGAGTTTTATCGACCTTACCAAAGCAACCCTTGAATAAACTTGTGCTTCAATCCTTCTTAAAAACCTAAAAGGCGTATGCCGAGAAAGGAAGAGGATCCGGGCCAATTTCTACTACCTTGTTATTTTTCCGAGATTGAGGGATGTTTAGCCCTTGCCGATTTAGGTGCTAGCATCAATCTTATGCCTCATTCTCTTTGGAAATTGATGAGATTGCCTTCACTTACCCCCATGAACATAACAATCGAGCTTGCAAATTGTACTCCACTTATACCAATTGGAATAGCCGAGGATGTCTATGTTAGGATTGGAAAGTTTGTTTTTCCCACGGATTTTGTTATATCCGATTACGAGTGTGACCCCAAATGTCCCATTATTTTAAGCCGACCATGCTTATCGACGACTCGAACCGTAATCGACGTTCACGAGGGGAGACTTACTATGGGATATGGGGATGACAAAATGGATTTTTTCGCTAGAAAATCCCAAGTTTTTAATGATCATGAAAAAACCGAGGTTTCAAAACCTAATGATTCAAATCCTAAAGATTTCAAAATGTTCACTTTAGCGGAAAGAATGAGGCTTAATGCATGTTTTGAAAGAATTAAGAAAAACGGTTTTAAAGATGATGATTTTTATGATAAAGAGTACGTGTACCTAATTCGAAAGGGTATGTGTAAATTTATGGATGAAAACTCACTTTGGGATCTTTTTAGCGAAACAAGTGAAACACCAATTCCGAAGGGCGACGTTAGTGCCATCACGATAATGACCAAAATGGACTCGTCTTCACCACCTTCGAAGGACCACGTCTTTGAGGCTTCAACTTCTAACTCCATCGAAGTGCCTCCTTTGCCTAGCCCAACACCTGTTGAGGCGAAAGGTTTTATTGACATCGATCCTCTCGTCTTAGAAAAGTCACCTAAGCATAGTCATTCGACTTGTAAGACCATGGTTGTGAGTGCTCACATCGACTCTTTCTTTGACGATGACGATGGCGATTTTGCCGAGATTGATCACGTACTTCGAAATCCACATGCCATTTTTGAGGATTCTCCTAAAAAGACCTCTTATCATGTGAAGTACGATGATTACGAGTTTGATCCCGAGATTGAGGAAATCATTGAACGAGAGCTGGCTCTTATGCCTTCACTTCCACCTACGAGTGAGGTCGATCTTTCCAAAATCAAGGATGAACTTAATGAGTTGGAATGTCTTATTTTCGATGACGAACCAACTCATGTGACCACCAAAAATCCAATTCTCGAGGAGTTACCTAATCAACACTCCTCAAATTAGAATTACGTTTACCACATTCATGAGGATTTAACTTATCAAAAATCCCCACAAATGGATGATGGTTTCGTGCTTGATCGTGATCTCTTCGAGAGATTTTCTAAGATACTCAAGGAGGGGAATGACAAAACATGGTTTAACAAGTCTATCTTTGATGAAGAAACCGATGAGATCGACGTTCATGAGGATGACGA
The DNA here is from genome assembly GCA_025667525.1 of Glebionis coronaria. Classification (NCBI taxonomy): domain Eukaryota; kingdom Viridiplantae; phylum Streptophyta; class Magnoliopsida; order Asterales; family Asteraceae; genus Glebionis; species Glebionis coronaria. The sequence continues at coordinate 467,380,785 of CM046874.1, read as the reverse complement.
GTATGTAGACCCCGAGGGGGCGGTGTTCTTTGTTGATCGACGTTTTGAGAACTTATATAATCCGCCACCTCCTAACCGTGACTTAAATGTGAGGATTTTTAGCGCGACTAATTTTGAATTTGACACGCCAAATATTTTCGACATTATTCAATCGGGTTTTCATAAAGAGTTTTTAAACGATGAAAAAGGAAAGGATTTTAAAGATGTTTTAAAAGAATTTTCTACATGTTTAACTCCGTCATCACCTAGTTTTATGAGTGCTACCACCTCGTCTACTCCTTTTGACGACGGTTGGTATGGATCTAGTGTGGGGGAAGCCCCTTATGTTCCCTCACATTTCTCCACCGAGGACGAGATTTACGATCCCGAAATTGCTTATAAAGGGAAATCTCGGTCTTCCACCGATGCAATAAATGGAAAATCGTTTCGTTTGCTTGGTGTGAGTCTACCTCGAGTAGCTCATGTTGTTGACTTACCCATTGCCCGACCTTTCTACTTCTCTTCTATTTTCTTCTACCCCTTTGGAGTTCGAGCATGTGTTGAAGTGGCGTTGGTCCGTTTAGCCCATGAAAACGAGGACGCCATCTTTGATCCCGGTATTTTGCATCATCAAAAGACTTAGTCCTTAGTACCGGTTGCTTTTGGGCCTTGTTTATCATGTAAGCCCCATCAAAAATGACCATACCAAGATTATCCCTAAATGATCACATTTATGGGGATTCGAGTCGAGGTTTTGACTCGGGTATCAAAAACAAGGTGCCTCGTGGGGGATTCTCATGCTTATCCTTGTAAATATTATCGCTTTCTTAGTTTAATGTAACGAGGGGACTTGTGCTCTTCCAACCTTTCTTTCGTGGTTGTTTGTGATTGTGATTTATTAGGTTCATCGTCATCATTGAAGCCTCTCGTGTTCGTTTTACGGATCACTCGAGCTTCGATCGTTGCCTTTGGAGATTCCGATATCCGATGATATCCTTTTATGTTCTAACGTTTATCTTATTAGCATAATTCATAAACGGCTTTTAGATTATTCGTTTTACCCTTTCCATGCTCGAGATTAAGCATTCGACTTCGTCTCTAGTATGGGGGTGTTTTCACCCCTAGACTCGAAACATTGAGGACAATGTTTAGTTTTAGTATGGGGGGTGAGTAGATACTTCACCTTGCTTACGTCTCTACGCAATCCAATTTTCATCTTTTTGTTATCGTTTTGTTGCAAATAAGGCTAAAAATGACCAAATTTTAAAATTTTTCGTATTTTTCATAAGTGTTTAAGACACGAATGTAGGTTTTCCGATGGTGAGAATAAGAGTAATTTTTTACTCGACCGTGCGTGTTGAGCACTAAGCTTCGATTCCTTAACTTTTTAGGCTAAGTCTCTTAAATGAGGACGAGAAATGATAGAGTTATTTATAAGTCTCGTAATCGTCACGATCTCATGTGTAGTAATTATTAGCTTATTCTCCCCACGCTTTTGCATAATAAATTGTTAATAAATATTGATTTAGCGGTTTAGTCACTATTGTTGGTTTCTAATTTGTTTTAGTAGCTTCCATGTAATTAAATTGGGAAAACATTAAGGTATCGCCAGCGTCACCTAAATTAAGTAAAAAATTGAAGCTCACAAGGCCTAAAAATCTATGCCCAAATTGAAAGTGAATCAAGCCTTAATCTTTGAAGCTTTAAAGATCCAAAATTCGCTTTAGCGTGAGGATATACGTCTTTGGCTAATAAAACCACCGATGAGGCGGATAATAAAAGGCAAGGCAAGACCGAAGTCATAATAAAAGCTTCATGGCGAATTTGAATAAAAGATGGAGGTAAACCAAAGATAATAAGTCTCTTCCGTTAGGGGGTGTATAAAAGTCTTGGTAATAAGTCTCATTTTCAAAACCGTTATAAAACCGTGTTTATCGATCCTTCTTGGTGACTTAATTTTTTGACATCGTTGTCTATTAGGGTGAATTATTAATTTAATGATTTTGGTTACACCGTTAGATCTCTATTTTTAGACTTAATCTCTATTCACGCATAAGTCAATGATGTATCCTCGTGATCATTAAGACAAAATAAAATATAAGAGATACCAAGTAGGAATAAGGGAGTTTAGGTGTGTAATTAACACTCATGAGATTTCATCGTGTTGCTAACTTATAATAACAATGATCTCGTTGCACGCTTAGCATGGAATTGGGTAAAAATCTAGGACGACCAAATTATTTCTAACGAAGCATTCACGTGTTCTAGTTCTATGATCCTAAAAGTCACTTTCTCGTGATGAAAACAATACATTATGTCTAAAACGCATGAAGTAGTTTATTTAAGTTTATGTCTTCAATAAATGTCAACATAAAATGAATTTTGGAAGTGCTATGATACTTAATTCTAGCATTGCGTCGGGACACGACAATGGTTTAGTATGGGGGAGTGATGAGACTGTAATTATACATAGTCTCATCGTCCAAATTGGGCTTAAAACGCTTAAAAAATCATCAAAATACCCAAAAATGTGCTTGTGTTTGTTCATTGTGTATTTCAGGTACGGATATCGTGAAATCAACAAAAGATCACAAGAATGAAGCAAAAACGAACACGGGAAACGTAGCCGCACAAAGAACCAGGCCCAAATATGGAATTTCCAAAATTACCCTTGAAGAATTGAAGATTGGCAAGTTTGGTCCCTCAACTTTTGAATATTAACACTTTATACCCCTCAAATATTCATAAATATGAGTAGGGTCCCTAAAGTTTGAAGACTTTACACATCTAGCCCTTGAAGAATGCAATATTTGCATTTAAGATCCTTGATATAAAAGTTTGGAAATGCATGTGCCAAAAATGGTAATTTGTTGAAAGTTATTAACAAAGAAAAGAAGTTTGGGCTGTTAAATCTTGAAATGGAAACAATTTGGGACTTCAGGGGCCACTTCTGCCCAGACAAGATACTCCATCCCACCACTCACCTCACGCCACATCACCACCCCCACCAATCAAACCCCTACACATCATCACCTCCTCCACGTCACCCCACCAACCAGTTTATTTAAATAAACTTGGTCAAAGCAAGTCAATCCCCACTTATCCTTTTTAAACTCGTTTTTTAATATTAAACCTGGGAGGGAAACACGTATTGTTAACCCATCACCCCTAATTTTTCCCCTCTAATCTCCTATAAACCCTAATCCCTCACTCACCCAAATCAAAGGGGTTTTGGCCCCAAGTTTCCAGAACCATAATTTAGCATGTCAACGTCAAAACCCACCCCCCCCCCTCCAAACCTTCACCAGCTCATCACAAGACCCCACCCACATGACCCCTGCTACATGAAGACAAAGTGAAACAGGCATCCAACGACTTTGGTGATTTCCTTTCTTCCAAAGCTAAGATAAAGGGCCAAGATACTCTCAAGACAGTTGGGCAACAAGTACAAGATCACATGCTACCAATTTGACCAAAGTTCAAATTTTCAGCCAAGGGCTTTTTAGGGATTTTAATGTTTAGGGTTATAGCTATTCTAGAATCATCTACTTGGTAGTATATAAAGTGTTCTCAGCCTGTTGAGACATTTTTGTTCCAGTTTTTGTAAATTTTTTAAATTGATTAATGAAAATGAAAACTTTATAATCTTGCAAATTCTGTGTTCCAATTTTCTGTTTTCAAGTAGTAGAATCAGTTATTTACATTTGTATAATTAGTGTTAGGTTGATATAGAGGTTTTATTTGTTCAAGGTTTTTGGTGGCAAACGTTTTTTTTAAAAGGGTCTATTTCTGAGACATTCAATCCAACCTAATCTAGGAAGTGAAAGTGGAGTCTTTTAGTCTGGATAGGTGTTTAGGATTTGACAATCTTAGTTGATAAAAAGTTTTTCAAAAGTTCTTGAAGCACAAAGGAAAATTAGTTTCAAAGGAAAGAGCATAACTTTGAGTCTTGTTTTATATAAGCTATAAGCTACTGAGCCAACATTTTCAATAGGCAGGGCTTATTAGCTTTTGCTTTTCATTACTCATCTTTTCGTGGTTTTCATAAATTTCAACAGGTTCCTAGTTGAAGATATATTGGGGTGTTTGGGACTGCAGTAAACCCCACCTAGCTTGTCTCTACACAAAACAGCTTCTCCCACAAGCCATAAGCTCAGCTTAAGCTGAAAGGAAGATAGCATCAGCCATCCTTCTGATTTGGATGTAAATCAGAGAGGTAAAATAGCTTGAACCCTTGCTTTCAAGATTTTAAGAATGATTTTTGTGGACCTTGTGTGAAAGGTTGCTTATGTGTTTTTAATTGCTTAATTTGTTCCTATTCCATCTTTTATACATGTTTGAAGTATATTTGATCAGTTTGTTTTGAATTTGAGTACATTTAGTTTGTTAAAATTCATTTTCAGTTTTTAAGAAGGTGTTTGGGTCTGCATGTTAAGCTAGGAGATTGATAATCTCGTGGTCCAAGGGCAGTCTATACATGCTTGGTATAATTGTTTTAGGTCATTTCAGTAATAGGTTTCATGTTTTGAATAGGATTTAGAGAAATTGCATGTTTAAAACTTGGTAAACTAGCTCAAATCTGCAAACCCATTTTTCTGGTTGTTTTTGTGTGAATTTGACAATCAAATCTTGTTAGTTGTTAGATAGTAGGTAAATCTAGGTTTGTATTTAGCTTTAATGTTAATTGGTTAGTTTGGGTGCAAGTTTTGGCTTGATAAAAATCGTTTTTCTGCACATTGCACCAGCATAAAGGTCCACAGCCCCCCACTTAGTACACAGTGACTGCAATTTGTTTTTTTTGTGCTATTTTTGTTAAGTGACTTGGTGTTTTATATTTTTCTCAGACTCCCTACACTCCACTGAGTGTAGGGGTGCCTTATTGTCCAAGATTAAACCCTCAAATAAGCTTTCCTAAGCTTATTGGTCAACAGACCTGTTTTTATAACTAGCAGTGGGAACCAATTTCCCACTGCCAGTGTTAACGTTCCCCCTGCTTGGCTACAAGACAAAAACAAGCAGGTGTCACTATCAAGTTCTTAGTTTTTTGTATTTTGTGGACTTTGTGACATCCGTCAAATTTTTCATCTTTATTTCTTCATATAGTGAAGTACCTTAATTATTACCAATGTGTTGTCGATGTAAGTGTATTGCTTGTTTTGCTTTGCGGACAAAGCCCTCTTTAGGGAGAGCGAATGTAACAACTCGAGTTTTCGCGTCTATTATTTTATGAATGAAACGTGCGAGTTATTAAACGTTTTTATGCATTAACCGTGTGTCGATTAGGATTGTTTGCTGAATCCCTCGAGAATACGCGTATCCATCTTTGATTTAAGTCGTGTGTCGAATTGTTATCAAGTTGTTCATGTCATGTTTTCGCGTCTAACATTTGACAAACCTGGGCCGAATGATACAATGGTACAACTTATGCAAGAATTAAAATTAGTGAACTTTTTATTTATTTTTCTTTCAAAACTTGGTCAACAAGAGTCAATATTCAGACCTGGAACTAAATACATTGTTTATACACCCACTAACCACTAAAATCCAGCACACATGCCTAGTTTACCCAAAATGGGTACATCACAAGCATACCATTTCCAGTTTTAGTCTAACCCTAAACTAATAATACAAAGTTAAATACAGCCCAAATTGTTCAATGTCCAAACATAACACAAAACATTATCCACAGTCCAAATATTACAAAAATTGTTCCTGAGCAGTTTCAAATACAAATTCTGGGTGAAAGTAAAGAGTAGTGTCAAGCCGATCCATTTCCTTCTCGTCCAAACCTGCAAACCGAAACGAAACACCCGTTGTGAGTCTTTTAATCACCTTTTTTGTTTTTCTGTACACGTCTTAGTTGTGCTCGTCATTTTTAAACAAACCTGCGAAAATAAAACAAATGTATTAGTCTTTGTTACGGTTCGGTTTAAACCATAATATAAGGATAAGAATATCAATATTAACTGGACTTTGACCAAAACCAATAACCCATTGTTCCTGCCTTAATCCAAACCGAGACCCCCCTTAACAATCTTTTTTACATTGTTTCTGCCATAACCAAACTATAGCCAAATCATGACAAAACCGAGACCAAACCGAGACCAAACCGAGACCAAACCGAGACCCATTTTTACTGCCGAAACTTTACTACCCAAAATTAATCATAACATAAGATTTATCCAATTCTTTTTACAGAAACATCATCAAACCCCCATTAAGCCGCGGGTATAAAAACCCCTTATTAATCTGAAACCCTAAATTTGTAAACCCTTTTTAATTATGAAATTAACACATTATATTTCCCAAAAACACTATTTAATTACAAATAAACAACCGTGTACAAAAACCCCCAATTTATATAAACCCTAATTTCATTTTATTAATTTAAACTCTAATTAGACCCAATCCAAACACGAATTGATTAATTAATTTAATTAAAACCGAGATATGAATAAACCCCCAAATTGGACCAAAACCCTAATTTTTACAAATCGGCTATATGATGAAATTAATATGTTTTTATGATAGAAAACATTAATTAATTAGTATTAAACATTAGATTCACCAAAACCCCCAATTATTCAAAACCCTAATTTTCGAAAACTTATTTTATTCAATAATTAACATTAATATACGTATGAAAACATTGTTTAATTGAAATGAAACCCTAGATTTGGAAAACCCCCAATTATTTCGAAAACCCTAATTTGATTCTATTAAATTCGAGAGCCCCTTTTGTTCACAGCTTATTAATACAAACGATTTAAAACCATAAATCCTTTTTATAAACGAAAATCAGTAGATCATCTAATTAAAAGGAAAAAGGATGTAAAACTTATCTTTGATGATGAATCTATAACTTAATCTCCTGGAAAACACCTCGAATCGAATTGGTTTTGATGTGGGGATGAAACCCCACATCCCACGCATGTTTATTCATCCTTAACCTTCATAATAATTGATATTAATGATCAGAGAAACCATATAGCCATGGGAGTGTTTAGATTCGTTTGGTTTTTAGAGAGAGAGAGAAAGGGACGGTTGGAGTATTTTCGAGAGAAAGAGAGAGAGTTTGACTGGGTGTTTTGGGATAATTGGATATATTAAACACGTATTTAACTTCCCTCACCTTGTTTGTATCGCCTATGGGCCAGGCCGGGTCAAAAGGCCATTGGGCCGACCATTGGGTGGGAAAATTGGTTAATTGGTTGGGCCGTTTGGTTGTGTTGGGTTATTTAAGGCCCAAAACGAATTTGTTTAACTTAAGAGTATATTTAGCCCGTAAATCTCATTTATTAAATACCCGACTTTTAAGTGTCGTGTTTTCCGTAAACGAAAAGTATTGTCAAGCCCAACTAGAATGTCATGTCTTTTATTAGTACAATTTTTGATGTCGTAACACGAATTTTATATTCAAATAGGTCGCGGCTAGCGTAACCATATTCTCGAGCTACCTTTACATTTTGTCACTTTGCTGATTTACGAGGTGAGTTTATAGCCCCACATTTAACTACTTTTACTGCTTTTTGGGGTGAGACATTGCTTGATTTAACGTATGAACACAAGTGCATTTACTGATTTATATATTAGTCTAAGTCCCACTAAAAACCCAGTTGCTTTGGCCCGTGAATCGTGAACCGTTAATTACTTTGTGTAAGCGCGAATGTTATGGATAGATCTATCGGGATTGACGTCCCTGTCTGTCTTGGTCCAACAAGGGACAAGCGGGCACAGTTTCATTTGAGTCTGAGATAGGATGTCGTGGGTTTAGGCATCCAGTTGGGCTACAATTATATGATTATACTACCGGTGTTGTTAACGCTTCGGTGTCACGAGCTTAGACTGTAATAAATACTTTTATGATGACTTTGTATTTGTTATATTGTCATCACTTTTGGGAAAATCTTGTGGTTCATTAAACATTTCAAATTAACTAAACCTATGAACTCACCAACTTTATGTTGACACTTTAGCAATTTTTTTCTCAGGTATTAAGAAGGAAGATGCTAAATGAGGTCTCATGCATTGCCGTCATTTCTATTGAAACAAAGATCATTTGTACTATTTGGAAAACTATGTTTTGTAACTGTGACCAGTTTTATGCTTCCGCACCATGTTAAAACTATTTATTTTATCTATTACAAGTGATCTACTTTCCGAACGTCTCATTTAGAGGTCGTTTTTTGTGACTGTGTGTGTATGATAATCATGACGTCAACACTCCCTTGTTGCCATTATACTCTGATATTTTGGGAGTGTGACAGATTGGTATCAGAGCCATGGTTATAGAGAACTAGGTTGCATTTAGTAACTCTAGACTATAACTGCTATGTGTTTAATCGATTATCATACGAATTGTAAGTATTAAGTATATATATGGATATATATATATAAGTAATAAATGGGATACATGTGATTTAACAATTACGAGGTATATTTACATGGGTTACATGTGCAACAACAAAATCTGAATTATGTTATATGGGATACATGTGGGTTCAACAATGATTGCTATATGTTATGTAAATGTCCCTTTTTACGGACTAATTATATGAGATATTTACACACATTTATTCTGTTTATGTTACAGCGATGTATTCTTCTGATGATTCCACGTCTACAGGAGCATACTATAACCGCAGTTCACAGTCGACTATCAGTTCATCAGTAGGACTACCTAGAGGATCACCATCAGGATATCCGTGGTACCGGATGATTTCAGATGATGAGACTGAGAGAGAGACTGAGGAGGTTCACCGTTCACCGATCCGTATCCCTGATGCATCAGCTGATGACGTACTTAGCCTAGAGGGCGGAGGAGAGGATGATCTAGACGCTGATGTGGTGCAGTCACCAAGTCAGGCATCAGTCACTAGGGATGAGTCAATGGAGGAGACAGAGGATGATGATATGGAGTTCACCGATGGAGAAGGTGAACCCATGGAGGTCACTGACACTGAGGACCCTCCTGCTACATATGCTGCTACTCCTGAGGTTTCCATCGCACACATCTCCTCGCCTTCGTCTGAAGACGAAGGGGAGAGGACAGACATCCCTACTCCAGCACCTGGTACTCTGCCTTTCTACTATGTTAGGCGACGTCTTCGGGATAGAGCTGCCCGACCACCACCTTCACCTTACCGACCCCTCATACCCTTCTCTGCCACTGACAGGCATGCAGCCCGCACACCTGCCAGTCCTGCCCCAGAGGCGTCACTACTACCACTACCACCAGAGACTGTACCTGCTGTGTATCAGGAGATGCTTGCTGATGTTGGCATCTCCACTGGGCCGAGAGCTACGACTCCTCTTCCTAGGAGAGCTACATCGATAGTTGTGATGCTTGGAGCGGCAGATGGATGTGTGACGACCCGTTTAAACAGGTTGGAGGATGCTGTAGAGGCTTTGGGTGAGGAGTATAATGAGATGCAGGATAAGCTGGAGACACTGACAAAGAAGAGTCCAGTTAGGGATGAGACGGCATTGACGGTTTGTGTGACCCGTCTACGAGGACAGCTCCATACTATTCTCGATCAGATGGATACCATGCCGAATGCTCGTCTTGAGGAGATCGAGAGCTTGATGACCCGTTGGGGAGTAGAGCCATTGGTTGAGACAGGTGGACTAGAGGCACCTGTGGAGGACCCTATTGCTGACCTGGATAAGAGGTTTAGGGCCGCTTGTCATGATACCGATGTTAGACTTAGGAATTCCCAGGCTCGTGAGATCGTGGTTGAGAGGAGGTTAGCAGAGTTGGAGAGAGAGCTTCATCAGCGCCGTGAGGGCACTAGTTAGACTTATCTTGTACCATTGACTTATTGTTGTGCGACCACTAAGCTTTGAGGATTATCTCAGCTAGTTGGCATTTTCTTTTCTTTATTATGTATGGCGAATTATGATGTATTACAAAACATTTTTATGAATGATATTATGTTATTTGGGTTACAAAAATTATGAGATTATTACATATTGTTTATTATACCATGGAGCATTTCATAATTGTATTGCGCGTGCCATGCATGTTATGTCTGGCAAAACTCATTGTCTTATAACCTTTTAGATTATGGCGCCAGTTAGAAGATCTGAGACACAGAATCCACCAGCTACTACCAGTGGTATTGATCCCGTCATACTCAGTCAAATGATCGCGGAACGGGTGGCTGAGGCACTCGCAAAAGCTGAAGCGAATCGTACAGCAAGCACACAGGTAGAGACCAACCAAGGAGATACTATTGCCATTGCACGGACCTGTACCTACAAGGAATTTTGTGCAGTTACGCAAGTAAGTTTCCGCGGTACTGAAGGAGCAGTAGGTTTGACCAGATGGTTTGAGAAGTTGGAATCCCAATTTGGGATTAGCAATGTTGCTGAAGCTGATAAGGTAAAGTTTGCGTCAAGCACGTTAGTGGATGGTCCTTTGACTTGGTGGAACGTCTATGCTCGTGCAGTGACCATTAACATTGCCCAAGCGACGCCCTGGAGTGAGTTCAAAGCTATGTTTGTAAGGAAATACTGCCCACGAAATGAAGTCAAGCAGATGGAGGTTGAGTTGTGGAACCTGAAGGTCAAGGGTACCGCTCTTACTGCTTACAATCAGCGCTTTCAAGAGCTGATCTTGTTATGTCCCGAAATGGTGCCCAACGACGACCGATTGTTGGAGCGATACATTGAAGGACTACCTTTGAGCATCAAGGGGAATGTCACTTCATCCAAGCCAACTGATTAGCACGAGGCAATCGATATGGCTCAGAGTTTGATGTACCAAGTGGTACAAGAGTTGGGAGAAAATACTGGAGATAATAGGAAGTGGTCTGGCAACCACTACAACAACAATACAAACAATAGCAACAACAGCAACAACACAAACAACTACAGTCAGAACAAGCGACAAGAAGTAGCAAGGGTGTTTACTGTTGGACAAGGTAATTCTGGAAACTATGCTGGAAGACTTCCTTTTTGTGGAAAGTGTGGCCGACACCACCAGGGAGCATGTCCCCCTACATGCTACAACTGTGGAAAGGCTGAACATAAGGCAAAGGAATGTCGAGCACCACCTCGTCCTACTAACCAAAGAGGACCGGGAACACAGGGTGGCCAAGGAGCAAATGTCACTTGCTTTGGATGTGGAGAGAAAGGTCACTACAAGAATAAGTGTCCAAGCAGTGGGAACCAAGGTCGTGGCAATCAGATTCGAGGCAATCAGAATCACAACCAAGGGAACCAGAAGCAGAATCAAGGGAACCGGGGAGGAAATGACCGAGCCACAACTAGCACTCCTGGAGGATTCACGGCACCTAGCAAAGTGTATCATCTGTGTGCTGAAGCTGCGGTGCAAGACAACAATGTTGTGACTGGTACGTTTCTAGTCAATAACAACTATGCTTCAGTACTATTTGATTCTGGTGCGGATAGGAGTTTTGTGTCATCTGTATTTAGTGAACGCCTAAATATTACCCCTACTGCGTTAGATGTTAAGTATAATGTAGAACTAGCCGATGGGAAGTCAGTAACCACCGATGCTATTCTGAAAGGATGTAGTATAAGGTTACAAGATCGTTCGTTCAGTATCGACTTACTCCCCATAGAATTGGGAAGTTTTGATGTCATCATTGGAATGGATTGGATGTCGAAGCATCACGCGGAAATTGTATGTCATGAAAAGTGCGTCCGTGTTCCTTATGGAAACAATGTACTAATCATACAAGGAGAAAGAAGTGGAGTGAAGAATGGATCAAGACTGGAAGTCATATCATGTATTAGAACCCAAAGATATATTGAGAAGGGATGTCCAGTATTCTTGGTTCAAATAACGCGAAAAGAAGAAGAAGAAGATCATGAGAAGAAAGTGGAAGATGTACCGATCGTTAGAGACTTTCCAGACGTATTCCCAGAGGACTTACCGGGATTACCACCAGCACGACAAGTGGAGTTTCACATCGAGCTTACACCAGGAGCCGCGCCTGTTGCTAGAGCCCCATACGCTTAGCACCAGCCGAAATGACAGAGTTAGCCGAACAACTAAAGGAGCTTTCTGGCAAAGGTTTCATTAGGCCGAGTTCCTCACCTTGGGGAGCACCGGTCCTATTTGTCAAAAAGAAAGATGGATCCTTTAGGATGTGTATTGATTACCGAGAGTTGAATAAGCTGACGATAAAGAACCGTTACCCATTACCAAGAATTGACGATCTTTTCGATCAATTGCAAGGATCTAGCATATACTTGAAGATCGATTTAAGGTCAGGATATCATCAGCTAAGGGTTAGAGAAGAAGACGTTCATAAGACGGCTTTTAGAACCCGGTACGGACACTACGAGTTCCAAGTTATGCCTTTTGGTTTGACAAACGCACCCGCGGTATTCATGGATCTCATGAACCGAGTTTGCAAACCATACTTGGACAAGTTTGTGATTGTATTTATCGATGATATTCTCATCTACTCTCGTAATGAGGAAGAACACAAGGAACATTTAAAGACCATATTAGAGCTGCTGAGGAAGGAGAAGTTATATGCAAACTTTTCCAAATGTGAGTTTTGGATAAACACGGTGCAATTCCTTGGGAATGTAATCAATAGCAGTGGTATTCACGTTGATCCTGCTAAGATCGAGGCCGTGAAGGATTGGGCGACTCCAACAACACCCACGGAGATCCGCCAATTTTTAGGTCTTGCTGGTTACTATAGGAGATTCATTGAAGGTTTCTCCAAGATAGCTAAACCAATGACGGAGTTAACTCAAAAAGACAAGAAGTTTGAGTGGAAGGAGGATCAAGATTTGGCATTCCAAACATTGAAGCAGATGTTGTGTGAAGCACCTATACTAGCCCTACCCGAGGGTAATGAAGACTTTGTGGTGTATTGTGAGGCATCCATAAAAGGGTTAGGTGCGGTATTGATGCAAAGGACTAAGGTCATAGCTTATGCATCAAGACAACTAAAAGTGCACGAAAAGAACTACACAACTCATGGCCTAGAGTTAGGAGCAGTGGTGTTTGCCCTGAAAATTTGGAGACACTACCTTTATGGTACTAAGTGTGTTGTATTTACTGATCATAAGAGTCTACAACACATTTTGAATCAAAATGAACTCAACATGAGACAACGACGTTTGCTAGAGTTGCTCAATGATTACGATTGCGAGATCCGTTATCACCCGGGCAAGGCAAATGTCGTGGCCGACGCTTTGATTCGAAAGGAGAGAGTTCTTAGGGTGAAGGCCTTGGTGATGACCATTGACTTAGACCTTCCATCCTTAATTCTCAAGGCTCAGAAAGAGGCAGTCGAGGAAGAAATTCTCAAGACTGAAGATGTTGAAGGCATGATAAAGAAATTAGAAGCTCGCTCGAATGGGACGTTATGCCTTGATAATAGGAGTTGGTTACCGTGCCATGGAGACCTACGACCTTTGATTATGCATGAGTCGCATAAGTCAAAATACTCCATACATCCGGGATCTGACAAAATGTATCATGATTTTAAGATGTTGTATTGGTGGCCGAACATGATGGCGGACATTGCTACGTACGTTAGCAAGTGCTTGACTTGTGCCAAGGTCAAGGCCGAACATATGAAACCATCAGGATTGTTGGTCCAACCCGAACTGCCAGAATGGAAGTGGGAAAGGATCACTATGGATTTCATTACAAAGCTACCTAAAACCTCAGCCGGATTTGACACTATTTAGGTAATCGTCGACCGACTCACCAAATCGGCTCATTTCATACCAATCAAGGAGACTGATGGAATGGATAAGTTAGCAAGAACCTACTTGGAGGAAGTAGTCACGAGGCATGGTGTGCCTGTCTCTATAATCTCTGACCGAGATAGCCGATTTACTTCACAGTTTTGGAAGTCGCTGCAGAAGGCATTGGGAACGCAGTTGGATATGAGCACTGCGTATCATCCCCAAACTGACGGTCAAAGTGAAAGGACCATTCAAACCTTAAAAGATATGCTGAGAGCTTGTGTGATCGATTTTGGAAATAGATGGGATAGGCACCTACCCCTGGTGGAGTTCTCATACAACAGTAGTTATCACACTAGCATTAAGGCAGCACCGTTCGAAGCATTGTATGGGAGAAAGTGTCGCTCACCCGTGTGTTGGGCAGAGGTTGGTGAGGCACAACTCACTGGACCCGAGATCGTACACGAGACTACTGAGAAGATCTTTAAGATCAAGAGCCGTATGCAAGCCGCAAGAGATCGACAAAAGAGTTATGCTGACATGAGGCGCAAACCCCTTGAGTTTGAAGTTGGTGATAGAGTCATGTTGAAGGTCTTACCTTGGAAGGGTGTGATTCGCTTTGGAAAGCGTGGAAAGTTAAATCCTCGTTACATTGGACCATTCAAGATCATAGAGACGATTGGCCCCGTAGCCTATCGTTTGGAGTTACCTCAAGAACTTAGTCGAGTGCATAATGTGTTTCACATTTGCAATCTGAAGAAATGTTTAGCCGACGAGACACTCGTTATTCCTTTAGAAGAGATTCAGCTCGACGACAAACTCAACTTCGTAGAAGAACCGGTGGAGGTCATGGACCGTCAGGTCAAACAACTCAAGCAAAGTCGTATACCTATTGTAAAAATCCGTTGGAATGCGCGTAGAGGTCCAGAATACACGTGGGAACGTGAAGATCAATTCAAGAGCAAGTATCCTCATCTTTTCGCTAATCACCCTACTACAACAACGTCTTGATTTCGTGACGAAATCTCTAAAACATGGGAATACTGTGACATCCGTCAAATTTTTCATCTTTATTTCTTCATATAGTGAAGTACCTTAATTATTTACCAATGTGTTGTCGATGTAAGTGTATTGCTTGTTTTGCTTTGCGGAAAAAGCCCTCTTTAGGGAGAGCGAATGTAACAACTCGAGTTTTCGCGTCTATTATTTTATGAATGAAACGTGCGAGTTATTAAACGCTTTTATGCATTAACCGTGTGTCGATTAGGATTGTTTGCTGAATCCCTCGAGAATACGTGTATCCGTCTTTGATTTAAGTCGTGTGTCGAATTGTTATCAAGTTGTTCATGTCATGTTTTCGCGTCTAACATTTGACAAACCTGGGCCGAATGATACAATGGTACAACTCATGCAAGAATTAAAATTAGTGAACTTTTTATTTATTTTTCTTTCAAAACTTGGTCAACAAGAGTCAATATTCAGACCTGGAACTAAATATATTGTTTATACACCCACTAACCACTAAAATCCAGCACACATGCCTAGTTTACCCAAAATGGGTACATCACAAGCATACCATTTCCAGTTTTAGTCTAACCCTAAACTAATAATACAAAGTTAAATACAACCCAAATTGTTCAATGTCCAAACATAACACAAAACATTATCCACAGTCCAAATATTACAAAAATTGTTCCTGAGCAGTTTCAAATACAAATTCTGGGTGAAAGTAAAGAGTAGTGTCAAGCCGATCCATTTCCTTCTCGTCCAAACCTGCAAACCGAAACGAAACACTTGTTGTGAGTCTTTTAATCACCTTCTTTATTTTTCTGTACACGTCTTAGTTGTGCTCGTCATTTTTAAACAAACCTGCAAAAATAAAACAAATGTATTAGTCTTTGTTACGGTTCGGTTTAAACCATAATATAAGGATAAGAATATCAATATTAACTGGACTTTGACCAAAACCAAGAACCCATTGTTCCTGCCTTAATCCAAACCGAGACCCCCCTTAACAATCTTTTTTATATTGTTTCTGCCATAACCAAACTATAGCCAAATCATGACCAAACCGAGACCAAACCGAGACCAAACCGAGACCCATTTTTACTGCCGAAACTTTACTACCCAAAATTAATCATAACATAAGATTTATCCAATTCTTTTACAGAAACATCATCAAACCCCCATTAAGCCGCGGGTATAAAAACCCCTTATTAATCCGAAACCCTAAATTTGTAAACCCTTTTTAATTATGAAATTAACACATTATATTTCCCAAAAACACTATTTAATTACAAATAAACAACCGTGTACAAAAACCCCCAATTTATATAAACCCTAATTTCATTTTATTAATTTAAACTCTAATTAGACCCAATCCAAACACGAACTGATTAATTAATTTAATTAAAACCGAGATATGAAAAAACCCCCAAATTGGACCGAAACCCTAATTTTTACAAATCGGCTATATGATGAAATTAATATGTTTTTATGATAGAAAACATTAATTAATTAGTATTAAACATTAGATTCACCAAAACCCCCAATTATTCAAAACCCTAATTTTCGAAAACTTATTTTATTCAATAATTAACATTAATATACGTATGAAAACATTGTTTAATTGAAATGAAACCCTAGATTTGGAAAACCCCCAATTATTTCGAAAACCCTAATTTGATTCTATTAAATTCGAGAGCCCCTTTTGTTCACAGCTTATTAATACAAACGATTTAAAACCATAAATCCTTTTTATAAACGAAAATCAGTAGATCATCTAATTAAAAGGAAAAAGGATGTAAAACTTATCTTTGATGATGAATCTATAACTTAATCTCCTGGAAAACACCTCGTATCGAATTGGTTTTGATGTGGGGATGAAACCCCACATCCCACGCATGTTTATTCATCCTTAACCTTCATAATAATTGATATTAATGATCAGAGAAACCATATAGCCATGGGAGTGTTTAGATTCGTTTGGTTTTTAGAGAGAGAGAGAAAGGGACGGTTGGAGTATTTTCGAGAGAAAGAGAGAGAGTTTGACTAGGTTTTTTGGGATAATGGGATATATTAAACACGTATTTAACTTCCCTCACCTTGTTTGTATCGCCTATGGGCCAGGCCGGGTCAAAAGGCCATTGGGCCGACCATTGGGTGGGAAAATTGGTTAATTGGTTGGGCCGTTTGGTTGTGTTGGGTTATTTAAGGCCCAAAACGAATTTGTTTAACTTAAGAGTATATTTAGCCCGTAAATCTCATTTATTAAATACCCGACTTTTAAGTGTCGTGTTTTCCGTAAACGAAAAGTATTTTCAAGCACAACTAGGATGTCATGTCTTTTATTAGTACAATTTTTGATGTCGTAACACGAATTTTATATTCAAATAGGTCGCGGCTAGCGTAACCATATTCTCGAGCTACCTTTACATTTTGTCACTTTGCTGATTTACGAGGTGAGTTTATAGCCCCACGTTTAACTACTTTTACTGCTTTTTGGGGGTGAGACATTGCTTGATTTAACGTATGAACACAAGTGCATTTACTGATTTATATATTAGTCTAAGTCCCACTAAAAACCCAGTTGCTTTGGCCCGTGAACCGTGAACCGTTAATTACTTTGTGTAAGCGCGAATGTTATGGATAGATCTATCGGGATTGACGTCCCTGTCTGTCTTGGTCCAACAAGGGACAAGCGGGCACAGTTTCATTTGAGTCTGAGATAGGATGTCGTGGGTTTAGGCATCCAGTTGGGCTACAATTATATGATTATACTACCGGTGTTGTTAACGCTTCGGTGTCACGAGCTTAGACTGTAATAAATACTTTTATGATGACTTTGTATTTGTTATATTGTCATCACTTTTGGGAAAATCTTGTGGTTCATTAAACATTTCAAATTAACTAAACCTATGAACTCACCAACTTTATGTTGACACTTTAGCAATGTTTTTCTCAGGTATTAAGAAGGAAGATGCTAAATGAGGTCTCATGCATTGCCGTCATTTCTATTGAATCAAAGATAATTTGTACTATTTGGAAAACTATGTTTTGTAATTGTGACCAGTTTTATGCTTCCGCACCATGTTAAAACTATTTATTTTATCTATTACAAGTGATCTACTTTCCGAACGTCTCATTTAGAGGTCGTTCTTTGTAACTGTGTGTGTATGATAATCATGACGTCACCACTCCCTTGTTGCCATTATACTCTGATATTTTGGGAGTGTGACAGACTTAAATAGTAATTAGACATTGAAACAAGTTTCACTATTTTTCTTATTTTATTTTTGAATTTTCAGTTTAATTATTTTTTCAATTACTGTTCATTTTATATTTTTTACATTAAATAGCTATTTTAATTAACTTTTTAATTTCTGTTTTTGTCTTTTAGTGGTAAAAGTTTATATTTTTTAGTTTTAAAATTTTTCATAGATTTAGAAAAATAGTTTAAGATTTTTAGTTTAAAAACTTTTTACTGTTCACTTTTTAATTAATTTTTAGAATTTAATTTAGTTTAATTAGGGTTTAATTAATATCAGTTTTGTCTTTTAGTGAAAAATTTTACACTTTTCAAACTTTTTCATTTTTCTACTTTTCTTTAGTATAATTTAGGATTTTTAAAATTGTCAAATTATTTTTGGCATTATTTTATTATTTTTATGATTATTTTAGTTTAAAAATAGTTTTTAGTGTTTTAAAAATAGAAAAACAGTTTTTAAAATTTAGGAAAAATACTTTTTAGTCTTTAAAAAATATAAGTGAGTTATTAGTTCAATAAAATAATATTTTGGGCTTTTTCTTAATTATATTTAATTTTAGGGCTTTAATTAGCATTAAAAATTTAATATTTAATTAATAAATGGTTTTAAAATATATTTGTTAGATTTTTATTCTTATTTATATTATTTTAGAATTAGTTTAATATTTTAATTAATTTTTAGGTTTAATTTTTAGTTTTCTCGCGTTTTACGTATTTACGTCAACGTCGTAGCATAATCGTAATCGTAGCTCGTCTTTACTTTTTCTCTCTTTACCCAAAAACGTCACTAATCCAAACTTGATTTTATATAATTGGTACATTAATCCACACACCTCCTTCGAGAACGAACTTGGAATTTATTCGGTTTTACGGTTTTTAATTAAATCGTAACGCTTAATACTTGCCGCACTTATACGCTCTTTTTCCTAAAAGACGTATTTTACTCAATATCAGTATCTTACTTATATTAATTAAACACTAAAAAGTAGTTTTCCTAAATTTTTGAAACTATTTTTCTAATTTTTAAATGTTAAAAACTATTTTTAAACTAAGATAATGATTAAAAATAATAAAATAATGCTAAAAATAAATTTATTGTTTGAAAAATCCTAAATGATATTACTAAACAGTAAAAAATTGAAAAAGTTTGAAAAAGATGAATTTTTACCTAATAAGACAAAACAGTTTGAATTAAAAACCTATTTTAACTTAAATTAAATCTAAAAAATAACTAAATAAAGTGAACAGTAAACTTTCTATTTTAAAAATCTTAATTTATATTACTTTAACTAGGAAAAGTTTTAAAAATGAAAATTAAAACTTTTTCACTAAAAGACAAAAAACAGAATAAATAAAACTAAATAAAACTTGAATTAATTCTAAAAAATACCAAATAATCAGGAAAATAAAAATAGACTTTTTCAAAATTCTTAAAATAGATTAATTAAACAGTGAAAAATGAAAAATGAACAAAAAGCCAATAAAAAGCCACTAAAAACAAAAAACCAATGAAACTGGAAATGATTGCTAATGGACTTGGTTGTCTTTATCCCCAGCAGTGGGTAGTTTTGCACTAGCAGTGGGAAGTTTTTCCCACTGCTCCCTCACAGAAAAACGATTAGTGATGATTTGAGGCTTGTTAGTTGGTTTTGTTTGGAACCAAGGGAACCTCACAACCAGTTGGGTTGTGTCACAGCAAGCACAAAAACAACAAGTCTAATGCAAGAAAAAAACACAAATGAGTATTGGAGTTACTGATGAACAAGTAAAGGTCTGATTGTATGTTGCTGATTCAAACGGCCTAAATGTGAGATTTAAACAACCAAAGCTTGATCAACACAACGCCAAATCACAACCAACTAATTAAAAACCCTAGATTAATAGATAATCTAACTAAAAACAAGAAACAATTCATGGAACACAAAATTAAAGCTGGGCCTACAGATGAACATGTGCAATTTTTACCAAATAATTAACATGCAAACTCAGTTTTATCCTATATAACTTAAACCAAACTATCAATAAACACTACCACTACCATTTAGAATGTGTTTAACTGGCTTTTAACCTACCATGTTGTCACTCACAGTTTTTAAATCCCAAATCCAAACACCCCTTAATAACAGATGAACAAAAATTAACCAACAGATTTTTTCACAAATCAACTAAAAAGCTACCAACCTTAATCTAACATGTATCATACCTTCAATAACACAAACAAAGCACCTAAACAGTCATACAAGCAACTTTCACACCAAATCACATAAACTTCAAATTTAAACAACAAGAGGGTTCAAGCCTAGGATTTTTACCTTGTGGGACCCACATCCGGGTCCCACTATGGCTGGAAAGCCATCTCCATCAAGCCAAGCTTGAGCTTATAGGTTGTGGTGTTGCTGAATGTAGAGATGATGATGGTATGGACTACAACAGTCCAAATACCATCCAATATATCTTGTTGGTGACCTGCTGATAACACACAAAGAAAAGAACCTCAAAAGAAAAGTTCAAGCTCACAATAGTAAACAATAAGTTGATTGTCAGTCAGCTTATTGATCTAGCTTTTGTAAACAGTAAGTCATACAAAAAAAATAGATTTCTTTTGAAGCCAAACTTTTGAAACCAACTTGAAAACCAACTTAAGCATAACAAAAACTTATAAAATTTATCAGATTTTGGCTTGTCAGGCCAAAAGCTTATGAGTTTATGAGCTTTTGGATCTCAAAAACTTTGTTTGCAAAAAATATTGAACAAGAATTTTGGATGACTTAAATTAATGAACCAATTTTAAACTAAGAAAAGTAGTAAAAAATGGAACATAGAGATATTATTTTCAAGGTTTAAAAATTACTCTAAATATTTAATTTAAAAAGTTTACAAATGAATAAATCTGGAACAAAGTTAAGCTCATCACAGGCCATGGCTTTTATACAAGTGAAAGAAGGTTCTAGTACATAAACCCTAGCTAAGCAAACTTAGTAAAATGCCCTAGCATAATTCCCGAATATTCCAAGTTTGAAATCAGTCAAGATGGCTCTCATGTGATCTTCAGTCTTTGCCAGTTGTCCTTGTGCAATTTTGATCATTTGATGAATAGTAGGGACCAAGAAACTTGTATAAATCATTGATATGGTCAAAGATTTTTGGAGTCTTGTGACTTGGTGTGAGCTGGAGAGGAGACAAAAGGGGGAAGGTCGTTTTCTGGGTTGGGGGTTGTGTTGGGTGTGGGGTTGGGGTGGAAACCCCTATGGTTAATTAAATTAAAGATAATAAATTTGGTTAATTAAATCTGGGGTGTGTTAGGGTTTATGGGATGAGGGGGTGAGTGAACAGGGGTGGTTAATCTAGTTTTAGTTTTAAAAATATATTTCCCACTTATTTTTGTTATTAACCAAAATTCAGTTAAATAAAGTGAGTGGATGGTGACGTGGTGAAGGCTTGTGAGGTGGAGGGGTATTAGTGGATGGTAGGGGTGACGTGGAAGTGTGATCGGTGGTGGGGAGTTTAGATGTCTGACACATTTGGTCCTTTGGTTCCCATTTGCTTGTCATATCAAGTTTTAACAGCAAAATCTTCAATCCCTTTGTTATCAAAGTTTACTTTTTCACATATTGGCCACTAAAAGGTTTGGCAAACTTGTTTCAAGGACTTTATATGCATATTATGCATTCTTCAAGGGATTTTCTTGAAACTTAAGGACCATACTTGTAACTTTTGAGATTTACAAGGGTCAAAAGTGACAAGTATTCAAAAGATGAGGGGCCAATCTTGCCAAATCTTCAAAACTTCAAGCACCTTCAATGGAAATTCATGATTCGGGTCCGGTTCTTTGTGCGGCTTCATTTCCCGTGTTTGTTTTTGCTTGTTTTCTTGTGATATTTTGTTAATTTCACGATATCCGTTCCTAAAATACACAATGAACAAACACAAGCATATTTTGGGATATTTTAATGATATTTTAAGCGTTTTAAGCCTGATTTGGACGATGAGACTATGTATAATTGCAGTCTCATCACTCCCCATACTAAAACATTGCCGTGTCCCCACGCAATTCTAGAATTAAGTATCGTAGCACTTCCAAAATTCATTTTTATGTGACATTTATTGAAAACGTAAACTTAAATAAACTACTACATGTGTTTTAGACATAATGTAATATTTTCATCACGATAAAATTACTTTTAGTGTCAAAGAATAAGAACACGTGAATGCCTCATAGAGATAAGTTCGTCATCCTCGATTTTCACCAATTCCATGCTAAGCGTGTAACGAGATTATTGTCATTATAAGTTAGCAACACAATCATTACTCATGAGTGTTAATTACGTACTTAGACTCCTTTATTCCTAATTGGTATCTCATATATTTTATTTTTGTCTTAATGATCACGAGGATACATTTGACTTATTTCGATATTTTATTAAGGTCAAAAATAAATTAGCACGAATTAACTGATAGTTAGCTAAAGGACACGATCTTTTAAAACGGCTTCTCGTAATCTCCTTAAGTTCATATCTCGGCATAACTCGTTTCACGATTTGAGACCTTTCTCGGATCGATATTTGGCATGTGTTTCGAACTTCAAATCATGGAAGACGTTCTCGAAAGAATGGTCTTCTCTTCCTATATGGAATTTTTTCGAACTTGGACCACGACTTCATCATTTTTCTTCAATCGTTATTTGTGATTTTGATATACAACGATCTGCCTCCTTTTCGGACTTGGATATATTTATCCTCATACCGTGTTAAGGTCTTTTTGGATAGACTTCTCCTTGATCTTTAGGGGAGTATATTGCTTTTTGTCGTGTGTCTCGATCCTTCATATTGATTTTGGAATAATGATACTTCAAATCATCTTGGATCATTAGCAACAAAATGTAATTCCTCATGCTTTGTTAGGGCCTTTTTGGAACTTTTCCAATCTTCGCATCCCGCTTCAATAAGTTATGCCTTGGCTATGAACTCTATTCGAACACGAGCAACTTTTAAACGATCTTGGTCTAGAAGCTAAGTAACCTTCTAAATCGTACGACCTTACTTATTTCATTTATTTAAACAAAAGCGTGGGGAGAAAAAGCTAATAATTACTACACATGAGATCGTGAAAGATTAAGTAACTTATATTTAACTCTATCATTGCTCGTCCTCATTTAAGAGACTTAGCCTAAAAAGTTAAGGAATCGAAGCTAATTGCTCAATACGCATGGTCGAGTCAAAAATTACTCTTATTCTCACCATCAGAAAACTTACATTCCTGTCTTAAACACTTATGAAAAACAAGAAAAATTCTAAATTTTGGCCATTTTTAGCCTTATTTTGCATAAAAACGATAACAAAAAGATGAATATTGGATTGCCTGGTGATGTAAGCAAGGTGAAGTATCTACGCACCCCCATACTAAAACTAAACATTGTCCTCAATGTTTCGAGTCTAGGGGTGAAACACACCCATACTAGAGACGAAGTCGAATGCTTAATCTCGAGCATGGAATGGGTAAAATGAATAACCTAAAAGCCGTTTATTAGTTATGCAATTAAGATAAACGTTAGAACATAAAAGGATATCATCGGATATCAAAATCTCCAAAGGCAACGATCGAAGCTCGAGTGATCCGTAAAACAAACACGAGAGGCTTCAATGATGACGATGAACCTAATAAATCACAATCACAAACAACCATGGAACAAAGGTTGGAAGAGCACAAGTCCCCTCGTTACACTATTAGAAAGCAATAATATTTACAAGGATAAGCATGAGAATCCCCCACGAGGAACCTTGTTTTTTATAACCGAGGCAAAAGCTCGACTCGAATCCCCATAAATGTGATCATTTAGGGATAATCATGGTTTGGTCATTTTTGGTGGGTCTTACATGATAAACAATGCCCAAAAGCAACCGGTATAAAGGACTAAGTCCTTTGATGATGCAAAATACCGGGATCGAAGATGGCGTCCTCGTTTTCGGATTAAAGATGAAACAACGCTACTCCAACTAAAAACCCGAGAGGGTCAAAGAAAATAGATGAGAAATAAAAAGGTTGAACAATGGGTAAGGCAAACTTATGAGCTAATCGAGGTAGACTCACACCAAGCAAATAGATATATTTTCCATTTATTGAATTGGTGGAAGACCGAGATTTCCCTTTACAAGAAATTCCGAGATCGAATATCTCATCCTCGGTGGAGAAGTGTGAGGGAACATAAGGGGCTTCCCCCACACTAAAAGCACACCAACGGTTGTCAAAAGGAGTAGACGAGGTGGTAGCATTCATATAACACGGTGATGACGGAGTTAAACTTGAAGAAAAATATTTTAAATCAATTTCAAAACTTTTCCTTTTTCATCGGTCAAAATCTCTTTATGAAAACCCGATTTGATGATCGCGAAAATATTTGGCATTTTAAATTCAAAATTAGTCACGCTAAAAATCCTCACATTTAAGTCGCGGTTAGGAGGTGGTGGATTGTTGATGAGACTGCTTTTATACATAGTCTCATCGTCTAAAAAGGGCTTTAATTGCATTAAATATCATAAAAATGGCCAAATATATGCTTGTGTTTGTTACTTGTGTATTTTAGGTATAGATATTGAGAAATTTACAAAAGATCACAAGAATCATACAAAAACGAACACGGGAAATGATGTCGCACAATGAACCAAGCCCTAATGAAGAATTTTCCAAGACAAACCCTTGAAGATTTGAAGATTATGCAAGAAGGTCCTCCAATATTGAAGAATTGACACTTTAAACCCTTGTATCTTCATAATTACAAGATTGGTCCCTAAAGTTTGTCAAAATTACAAAAAGGGACCTCCACTTTGAAGAATTGGCAATTTTAGTTCCTCACAAAACTAAATTGTCAATATTACTCCTCCTCAAAGTCAAACATACCATGAAGAACTTCATGTTACAAGAGATTACAAGTTTGGTCCTTTAAAAATGTTAAATTGCAAAAAGGACCCTTGACTTTGAAGACTTGGCAAGAATGGTCCCTCAAAAATGAAGACTTGTCATTTTTTTAGTCCTCCAAAATGTCAACCATACAAGTCAAGACCATTATCAATGAATAATATGCCAAAACAACCCTTCAAGAATCAACAAATGGCAAGAAATACCCCTGAATATACTTTGGAAAAGTATTTGGGGCAAAAGTGTGAAAAGTAAAACTTGGCTAACAAAGGAAATCAGGTTTTGGGGTATAAAGTTGCAAATGAAAGGAAATGGAAAGAATGGGGGTTTAAGCTGGCCGACATTGAAACTTACCTAAACCACCCATATCACACCACCTGTCCCACTCACCAAAACCCTCCAATCAGCTCTCACCATTATGCCACCTCATTTCCCACCCACAACTACTTAAACTAACCCGTAATTAGTTTCTAAAAGTGGCGCCTAACACCTTTTTGAAAGCTAAACCAGATTAAACCAAGCACTATTCCCTCAAGAACACAAATTGGTTTTTCTTAATCCAGTTATAATTAAGCTACCAAATGCTCCAGAATGATGATTAGGGTCTCCCTAATCACAACCCAACTTTCAAAAAGCTTGCCACATCACCACCTTGGACACATGTGTTCCCTGCTTTTTCACCATTGAACAAGAAGCCAAAAACCTGACAATCATCCAACGTTCCACATCATTGCTTGAAAGCTAAGCTTAACCAAGACCATTGGATGCAATTTTCACCTTGCCAGCTCCATAACAATACAAAAATCAGTCACATGATCTTCAAAATGCCAAAACCCTCAAGGGAATATCTGGGACTTCACCAAGCATTAGGGTTTTGTTATTAGCTTTCTTAGACATCACTTGTAGCCTATATAAGGCATAGGACTCAGTCATTTACAATTTGCTCTTGAATTTTCCTTGTTCACTTTTCTTTAAATCATATATTCAAGTTAATGAAATGTGTTTGAATTTGTGAAGAAAACCCAAGTTCCAATCATTATATCTGCTTGTTATTGTTCTTTGTTAACTAATCTTGAATTATAAAACCTGTTTTCAAAGGAGTGTGCAAAAGTTTGCATATTTTCCTTGAATCCTGATATTTTGCTCAGTCTTGTTTAAACCTTAAAATTCTTAGGCTATAAAGCTGATCATAGCATCCTGATATTGTGATATCAAGGTGTTGTGAAGCTTATAACTTGGGGATAATCAAGTGTGGGGAACTAAGGTTGCATTAATCAAGGATTTTTCATTTTTCTGATTTTGATATTTTGCTTCTAACCTTGTTGAATCTTAGCAGGAGTTTGTGTGGAAGCTTGTGCTTGTTCTTGCTAGCACATAAGCTCAAAACTCGTGGGTGTGGATGTACATCCATGCGGTTTGCACCATTCTACCCAAAATCTGCTTAAAATCTTGATTTTTGGTAAATTTGTGTGTTACTTGTGTTCTTGTGAAATTTATGGTCTAATCTTGTTCAATACTGCATATTATACTTGTTAATGTGTTTGATTGGGCTTGGGTAGTCTTGGAATACACTTATACTTGTTTAAATCTGATTTGAAAAAGATAAGGGGTGTTTGGGATTATCTGTTTAAGATCATAAGTTGCTATTGTGTTGTTGAAAGTTGTTGTTTATGCTTGTTATCTGTTATCTACTTGGTTGAGAACTAAAACCTGCAAGTTATTGGGTTTAAAACCTTGAATCAAAGATTGTGCTATAACTTATTGATTTTGACTGTTTTTGACCTAAAATTTTGGTAATAATTAGAGTATATCCATGTTTAGGGATATAAGCTGTTAAATCAAAGTTTTCATAATATATCTAAGAGATCTGAGTGTTTGAATTTGGCTTGTTGGTCAAGTACATCAGCAAAGTAAAAATCTGCTTGTGTTAGTGTTCATCAGTAACCTTATTGTGATTGAATCTTGATTTAGGCCTTGAACCATTGCATGAAACCTGTTTAAACTTGTTCAATTAAGTTTATGATAGCTTGTGTATGCCTTTGGTGCAATTTGGTTGGCTGAATTTTTCTTAAACAGCTTATAAGTGCTTAACTGCTTATTGTTCATGTCTGTGAGATGTCTGGTGCTTAATTGAACTAACTACACTGATTGGCTGGGTGATTTTGTGATTTATTTGTTGTTTCTGACTCCTTGTGATTCACTGATCACAAGGGTGTCTTGTTTGTAACTTGGATCCACAAAAAGGTCACTAAAGACAAATAGTCAAGAAAGTTAAGCAGTGGAAAAAGTTTCCACTGCTCAGACACCAAAACTAGCCCCTGCTAGTGTAATTTTGCATTCAGATTATTAATAAGCCACATTGTCTTATCAAGACCTGCAACAACTTATTTTTTGTGATCAATCGTCATCATTTGACCCATTTGATTGAAATGGAGCTTATCAGTCCTTGACTTTGACTTTTTGCTAGAAAACTTATAAAGTTGACTTTTAATTAAGTGCTTATTTGCTTATTCCAGCTTATTGAGTGTGCTTATTGAAAAACTTTTTGTTGATTAAGCTTAGTTAAGTCATTTAAGAGCTTTTAAAACTTGAATCAGCTCTTGGGGTGGCCTAGAACTCGAAAACGACTATTTTGTCGTTTTGTGAAGATAGCTTATTGCTTTTTTAGGCTAATTCCTTGTGCTTATTTCAAATTTCTTTTTACAGAACTCTTAAGTAACTCAAAAGAAGCTTGTGTGTCTAATTTGAGCTTATGGCATCAGCTTATAGCTTAATGGGCCAAAAAGCCCATTAGGAATAAGTTGCTTTGAAATAAGTTAGCTTATACTCATTTTCAGCTTTTGGCCCTTCAGAGTTTTTTCTTTAAAATCAAATTTTGAGTCAGATAGGAGTTTTTGGGCTTATTTGGACCACATTTTTCTTATTGGGCCTTAATAAGTCCATTAAGCTAACTGTTTGATCTTTTGGCCCATTCTAGGCCCATTAGGGGTATTTAAGTAATTTCAACTTCATTTTTGTGTTTATTAGGTTAAAGTAAGCTAGTTTGGAACTTTTTAGAATTTTTTATAAATTTTGGATTTTCAATATTATTTTATTATTATTTTATTATTAAAAATTAAAATTCAGATTTTTCAAGTTTTTATATTTTTCTTAGGTTAAATACATTAAGTTAGGAATTTTACAATTTTTAGAATATTTTTATTGTCCTTAGATTAATTTTTATAATTATTTTAAGTTTAAATAGTTTTTAATTGTTTTTAAATAGTTTTTTATTAATTTTAAAATTTTTAAAAATAGTTTTAAATTAAGTTAAGTCATTTTAGAGGTTTACAATTGAAAAAATCTCATTTTGGACATTTTGTTGATTAAATTGATTTTTTGGGCTTTAATTAGCATTAAAAAATTATTATTTAAATAAATAAAAGGTTTTGGTGATTTTTGTTTTTTTGTAAACTCTAATTACATTATTTAGGATTTATTGCAATTTTCTAAAAATTTTTAGGGTAAAATTTTAATTTTGCTACTTTTTACGGTTTTACGTGTACGTCTTTATCGTCTTAGTTTAACTCGTCATCGTAACCGTGATTCTCTTCTTATCTCATTTCTATTTTCTATTCTTATAAACATAATCACAAAGTTAATCATTTCTTAACACACACACTAAGCCTCCTTGAGAACGATCCCCACTTTGGGTCATAACTTGTGGTTTTCCTAAATCAATTGTTAATATTTGCCCTAATTACCTTTGTTTTCCTAAACAAGGTTGTAAATTACATAGATCAATTTTGGCGCCGCTGCCGGAGAGGCGTGTTGTGTTTTGATTTGGCAATTTTTGTTTTTATATATAGCCATTATATCTATTTGTATTAGTAGCACTCTACTAATACGTATTATCAGTTTTTGTTTTTTGTGTGAATATTATTAATATATTGTATACGTAGAACAATAAACTCACAAGTACTCCAAAAGTGTGAAAACACAACCTTGACTTGGGAGGTCATTACCCAATCATTGTATTCGAATCTCAAACAAGAAAGAAAAGACAAAAATAGATAAATACTTTCGTGAAGCTCGATTTTGAAAAATACAAACTATAAGGCGGGTATAAGGCGGGTATTATAAAATATACCCTAAGGAAAAAGGCTCTTAAGTGCTTCGCGCCGCCTCGTTTCCCCTCTTGCTTGTGAGTATTTTGAGATTGAAAGCTAATCGAGGGTTTTGCCGCCTAAAGTATTATTAAGTATCATATATACTTTCTTGGTTTCATTGATTAAACCCTCTTGAACGTTTTGGTGTTCCACCAACGTTCTAAAGTCATCGAAGGAGTTCACTTCACGTGATCGGTTTCATTCCTTGAGGCTTCTTTAATCAAGAGATTTGATTAAAGAGGAGATTTGTATATTTTGGTCTACTTAATACAATCACAAAAATCCAAAAAATAGTAAAAACAATCAAAAACCACAAAAAATTGGAAAAATACAAAACACCAAAAAGAATCTTCTTTGCTCATCCCCTCGTTGTACGTGACTTTTATGCAAACCCGCAACCAAGCAAGACGTGTACGTAAACGTAGAAACCGAAAGGAGTCAACACGTACTCCTAATCTTTCTAGTGAGGAATCTCCTATTGACGAACCTATCGTAAGAGAGGAACCAACCGTGGAGAATCAAACTATGATGGAGTTACTTCAAGCACCCACCGAGGGTTATGGAGAGGCTATTGTAATTCCCTCTATCCTTGCGGAGAATTTTGAAGTGAAAACGGTTTTGTTGTCGATGATCCAAAACAACAAATTCCGTGGCGATGAAAAGGACAACCCGCACAACCATATACGCCAATTCAATCGTCTTACCGCCACTTGCAAATTTAAGGATGTTGCTAATGACTCGATTAAGATGATGCTTTTTCCGTATTCCTTAGCGGGGCCCGCTAAATTTTGGTTAGAGAAAGAGCCACCCAATTCTATATTGACGTGGAAGGATCTCGTTTTAAAATTTGTGAACCAATTTTTCCCTCCCTCTAAGATTACGCATTTGAAAAACGAGATTTCAAAATTTTCACAAGAATTTAATGAGAGTTTTTCAACGGCTTGGAATAGGTTTAAGGAAATGTTACATGAGTGTCCTCACCCCAGTTTTTCCGATTTGCATCAAATTGACACGTTTTACAATGGACTTAATGATCATGAAAGGGATTATCTTAATGCTGCCACGAGTGGTAATTTTTTGTGTAAAACGGTTGAGGAAGCTTTGGTGATAACTGAGAATAGATCTAAGGTGTATTGTCCTCGTAGCACGTCGAGTGTTCGTAAGGCTTCGTCTTCGGCTTCACCTTCTTTGTCTAATACAATCGATGCTTGCCAAATTGAGGCGAACTTGGAAAACAAAATCTTTGATAAGCTTAAAGGACTTTTAATTGAATTCAAAGTTGGATAACAAAGTGCTCCCGCTACGGCTAAAGCGGTTGAGTCTTCATGTATGTATTGTGGTGGAGGTCATGATTTCTCTGAGTGCATTACCAACGGTGGTAACGCTTCGAGTGCCTACACGGCCAGGGGAACTTACAACCAAAACGGTCAAGTTACCCGTTCTAATCAATTGACTCCACCGGGTTTTGCTTCAAATCAAAATGCTAACAACAACTATCGAAACAATCAAGTTGGTTTCAAAAACAATTACAAAGAAAACTATGGGAATCAAGGGGCTAATAATCAAGTTTCAAACAAAAATCAAAGTGATTTTCAAAACAACAACAAGGGTTTGCAAACTTTGAAATATCTTCCAAATGAATTTGTTGAATACACTAATGGAAACGATGCTAGGTTTGACAACATTCAAAGAGAAATCATTAGCCTAAGATCTGAGTTTAAGAACAACTTGAAGAAGGAGTTGAAAAATGAGTTAGCAAATGAGCTTAAAATCCATACAAACAAAATGGAAGGAAATGTAACTAGGTTACAACAAAACCAACAAAAAATGGAACAAGGGCAACATGAAATTAAGCAAGAAATGATTAAGGCCGAGAAGAGGCAATCCATGTTTGAAGACAAAATTTCATCTATGTTTGAGGCTATTATGTGCAAACCGTCTTCGAGTAGTCTTCCTAGTATCACCATATCGAACCCTAAGGGAGAGATGAAAGTGATTACCACACGTAGTGGAAAGACACTTAAGGAACCGACTCCTCAACCAATTGCTCCTATGGAGGATGAAATTGAGGAATAACCCGAGGTGATGGTCAAAATGGAGCATTAATAAGTGTGAAAACACTTATCCTTTTACCACTTTTTTCCAATAATAACAAGACCAAAACGTGTATTTTATGTCGTAAATGTCGGAATTATGCGTGGTTTGTGTTTTTATTGTGTTTTAGGACTAAAAGATCAAAAAGGAAGAAAACATGGGCTATCACGGGCTTTTATCGAAGAAAACGAGAAAAGACGAAGTCAAAAGATCAAGAGTGCAAAAAGAACGGAAGTCCAAGGCCGATTCTGAAGATTTATCGAAGAAAAAGTCTAAAGACGGAAGTTTAATGAAGTCGAAGAACTCAAGTCTAATTATAGAAGAAAATTAGAAGACAAGTCCAATTTACATCGACAAATCCCGAGATGACGTCGAGAAAGACAAAGTATTTAAATCGAGTCTAGACGAAAAGAAAGAAAGAAGGAAGCACACATGCACTCCCCTCCTCCTATAAATACCCTCCTAATGACACATTAGGAGGGTGTTAGCTAGTTAATTTTTCTTTCCTTAGTTTTTCCTTTTTAGAGAGAGAAAGTGTTTAACTTTCTCTCACTAGAATTTCATCTTTTCTTCTTTTCATGTTTAAGCTTTGATTTGATCTTGTATTTTGGAATCATTAATCTATAAGTTCAAGTTAAGTTTTTAATATTCAATCTCTTTCTACCTTTCTTGATTTTTAGTTATTTGATCCGAAAATCATTCTTAATTTTTGTTTAATCTTGATGTTTGATTGATTAAAAAGTTTATCTTTTGATTTTTATCTAAGTTTTATACGGATTAAGCTTTGATCTTATCATGCTTATTGGCTTATTTTGTGTTTAGCTTATTTACTTTTTAGATTTCTTAAAAATTTTAGTCTTTTTGAAGTTTGATTCATAAAGTTTGCTTATTTCGTGTTTTAAAAGTTTTTAAATTTATGCTTGTTTTCATTTTGTTAAGATTTAAATAAGTGCTTATTTGTCTTTGCTTATTTGTGCTTATTCGGTTCTGCTTATTTGCCTTTGAATCCCATCGTATTGTGCTTAAGGGACTTACTAGTTACGATCAAGAAAGTGTGGTCGCATAAGCCTTAGGGTTTCTACTTGTGATCCATTACTTCGATTACCAAGTACGATCGTTCACTACGATCACACTCCATAATCCACACCACGATCACTTGTTGCGATCGTGGGTACGATCATTGAGTGCGATCCGTGGCTGCGATTGTTAAGGTGCGATCACTGGTTACGATCGCATTGAGTGCGATCACCTATACTACGATCGACCGATACGATCGTAGGTTGCGATCACTGGGAGTACGATCTAAAGTCACGATCGTGGTGGAGTACGATCACCAGTACGATCGCATTGATTGCGATCCAGGATACGATCAAGGGCCACGATCGCATTGACTTCGATCCTATTTCATTTTTCGTTTTTATATTTTATTTAAATTTCAAATTTAGTTTTTCCCGCATTTTTACTTAGTGTTATTTTTAAACGAATTTTATCTTAGTTTAATTTTTTACCAATTTTTCATGTTTTAAATTCATTACGTTTTAATTTCCATAAATTGCACGCTTCCCGAAATCTCGGTTTTTACCAAGTGTTTTTCTAGTAATTTTAGTTTATTTTTAAAGCTTTTATTTTACTCAACAACAATTTCATATTTACTTTTAGTTTAAAATAGATAACCAAACCATTTAATTTCCACCAAGAACGACTGAGTCGCACTTTCTACTAGTAATCAATTCGAAAATATCGGTTTAACAAACTTTCATACAAGGCAAACCCTTGTATTAAATGGCGCCGCTGTCGGCTATTTTCGTTAAGATTAACGGTTTTAAGTAAGAGACTCATTGGATTTTGGGATCCGTTCATTTTTAACGTTATTTTTCTTGCTTTAAAATTTTCAAAAATCCTAAAAAATATAAAATTTTCAAAAATTCAAAAAAATAGAAAAACATAAAAAACCAAAAATATTTCTTGTCTATTTTTCTCTTCCTTTTGTAGCCGTGTATGCATACTCGTGCTCATACGAAGAAAGCAACTCAAGCCGAAGTCATTACTCCACCTATTGTCACCATGGACAATCAATCAATGATCGAGCTTTTGCAATCGCACGTAGAGGGCAACACCGATTCTATTGTCATACCCGAGATTGGAGCCAACAATTTTGAGCTCAAATCCGGCTTCATTCAAATGGTCTCTGCTCAACCTTTCTTGGGGCGTTCGCTTGATTTACTAAATAGTGCCTTGGGAAGTAACATTTTGGTTAAGTCTTCTAATGCCACATGGGACATTATTGAGAATAAGTCTAGAGTGCCAACCAAGAGTGTTCGGACTAATGTGGCTAGTGCTAGCACTAATGAGAGCGACAAGAGAATTGATAAGCTTACTTCGCTTGTTGAAACACTTGCTCTCCAAACCGCTAACAACACCAAAGCTATCAATGCTCAAGTTAATGCTATGAGTCAGTCATGTGAAATATGCCGGGGATCTCATTCATACACCGATTGTCCTTCGACTCATGACAATCCAGAAAATGTGTATGCCGCCAACGGTAACTTTTCTACGGGGGGCTATCAAGCACGTCCTCAAGGTGACCACAATTTGCTCAACTATCACTCAAACAACTTTCTTTCACCACCCGGTTTTCCACCTCAAAACCCAAAAAACCTAAATCGCAACAATCAAAACCAACCACGAGCTCCAAATCAATATCAAACACAAAGAAACCCATATCCACCTCAAAGAAACAATCAAGTTCACCAACCACCCGCTTATCAATCACCTGCCTACCATGCTCTTCCCCCCACCCAACCCACCACATTTAATCAAGAGGTTGACACTTACATGAGGACTAATGATGTGATAGTGCAAAATCTTCAGCGGGAAATGGTCAACTTGAAAGGAGATATGGTGAAACAAGGGAATGATCTTCGAGCCGATATGCGAAACTCTTTGGCAAGTCAAACGAATGACTTAAGGAACATGATGGCTAGTTTCTTCCCAAGTAAGCAAGCCTCTGGTTCGGGTTCTCTTCCGAGTAACACCGTTGCTAATCCAAGAGGGGAGATGAAAGCAATCACCACTCGCAGTGGAAAAGGTTTAAAGGAACCAGAGCTTCCTACACCTACACCGGTGATTGTGACAAAGGAAAACGAGTCCCCTTCTCAAATTCCCCCACCTTCTATTTCTCCAATTCCTCCACCTTCTATTTCTCAAATTCCTCCACCTTCTACTTCCACCCCTACACCACCCAAGGATGTGAGTGAGAATTCCATTCCAAAGCCTTCATCTCAACCCAATGTACCTTATCCCTCAAGGTTGGGAAATAGAAATTGAAGAACAAGGATGATATTCAGGTTTCTAACTTTCTCAAAATGTTTAAACAACTGAATTTCAATATCTCCTTTGCTGAGGCTCTCGCTCACATGCCCAAATATGCTCAAATGTTTAAAGATCTTATTAGTGATAAGGAGAAACTTCTTGACATCGCTCAGACCCAACTTAATGAAAATTGCTCCGCAGTGCTCTTAAGTAAATTACCCAACAAACTTGGTGCTCCAGGTCGTTTTCTCATTCCATGCAACTTCCCCGGGGTAGAGAATTGATTGGCCCTAGCCAATCTAGGTGCTAGTATAAACTTAATTCCATTAAGTGTTTGGAAACTATTATCTCAACCCGAGCTAGTGCCCACACGAATGACTTTGGAATTAGCTAACCGTACGGTTGCTTATCCGGTGGGGATAGCCGAAGGCGTCTTCGTCGGTGTCGATAAATTCACCTTTCTGGCGGATTTTGTTGTCGTTGACTACGAGATGGATCCCCGTGTTCCATTAATCGTTGGACGTCCATTCTTGAGGACCGGTCGCACACTCATCGATGTAGCCGCGGGCGAATTAATCATGAGAGTTGGTGACGATAAAATCGTCTTCAACATGGGTAAACTTTCTAAGCATCCTTCTGAAAACGAGAGTGTTAATTTCATTGATGTTCTTGATGAGGCTTGTGAAGAACATTTCAAAGACGCTTGTAAAAGTGGTTCTTCTTCTCTTCCCATTGTTGAGACCGTTGCCTCTATTGCTCCTTCACTAACTCCGTTGGGAGAAAGTGATTTCATTTTGAAAGAATTTGAAGCAACTTTGGGAGATGTGGACTTACAATATGATGATTCACCCTCCAATTGGGATGAAGAAATTCGTACCATTGAGAAACTTCTCAATGAGGACCATATTTCTCCACCATCTCCTAAGGATATCTCTATCGATGATCCGAATTTGACTACGCCTTCCATCGAAAATCCTCCGGATTTAGAGCTTAAGGATCTGCCGTCTCATCTCGAGTACGTTTTCCTTGAATACAATAACAAGTCACCCGTCATCATCGCAAAATATTTGAAAGAAGACAAAAAATCCCGACTTATCGCTGTGTTGAAGAATCATAAGAAAGAGATTGCTTGGAAAATCTCCGATATTCGTGGAATTGATCCTCACTTTTGTACACATAAAATTCTCATGGAGGACGACTTTAAACCCACTATTCAAAACCAAAGAAGGGTGAATCCCAAGATCCATGACGTTATCAAAAAAGAGGTTATCAAACTTCTTGATGCGAGAATGATCTACCCTATCTTGGATTCACCATGGGTTAGTCCCGTCCATTGTGTGCCTAAGAAAGGTGGAATCACCGTTGTGCCCAATGAAAAAAACGAGTTGATTCCTACTCGTCTCGTTACAGGGTGAAGAGTTTTTATAGACTATCACAAACTCAATGATGCTACGAGAAAGGACCATTTTCCCCTTCCTTTTATGGACCAAATGCTTGAACGTCTAGCAGGTAATGACTATTATTGCTTCTTAGACGGTTTCTCCAGGTATTTTCAAATCCCCATCGATCCTAAAGACCAAGAGAAAACCACATTCACTTGTCCTTATGGAACATTTGCTTACAAACGAATGCCTTTCAGCTTATGCAATGCTCCTGGGACTTTCCAAAGGTGTATGATGGCTATCTTCCATGACTTGGTGGAAGAAACTATGGAAGTCTTCATGGATGATTTCTCGGTCTATGGTGACTCCTTCTCTTCTTGCCTTGCCAATTTGGAACGCATGCTTAAGCGGTGTGAAGACACCCGCCTTGTTCTAAATTGGAAAATGCCATTTCATGGTAAAAGAAGGCATCGTGCTTGGACATAAGATCTCAAAAGCCGGTATTGAAGTGGATCGTACTAAAGTTGATGTCATAGCAAAATTACCTCCACTATCAACCGTGAAGGGTGTGAGAAGTTTCCTTGGTCATGCGGGCTTCTATCGTCGATTCATTCAAGATTTTTCTAAAATCGCTCGCCCGATGACCCATCTCTTGGAAAAAGATACTCCTTTTATCTTTTCTAAAGAGTTTCTTGAATCCTTCAATCTTCTTAAAGACAAGCTAACTAAGGCACCGGTCCTGGTTAACCCTAATTGGGAGCTACCTTTTGAATTGATGTGCGATGCTAGCGACTTTGCCATTGGAGCAGTTTTGGGCCAAAGAGTGAACAAACACTTCCAACCAATCCATTACGCTAGCAAGACAATGACGGGGGCTCAATTGCATTATACCACTACCGAAAAAGATCTTTTAGCTGTAGTGTATGCTTTTGAGAAGTTCCGCCCCTATCTTGTCCTTTCCACCACCATTGTCTATACCGACCATTCCGCGTTGAAGTACTTGTTAACTAAACAAGATTCCAACCCAAGACTTCTTCGTTGGGTTTTGCTCCTTCAAGAATTTAAAATTGAAATTCGTGACAAGAAGGGAGCCGAAAACCTAGCCGCGGATCATCTAAGTAGACTTGAGGATCCTTATCAAGGGGATCATCCGAATCAAGAGATCAATGACTCTTTTCCCCTTGAGGCCTTAATGTCTATCAATTCCAATCTTTATGACATCCCGTGGTTTGCGGACATTGCAAACTACTTAGCGGGTGGTATTCTCATCGAAGGGTTAACATCCCAACAAAAGAAGAAGTTCTTTAAAGATGTTAAGACTTACTTTTGGGATGACCCTTACCTCTTCAAACAATGTGCTGATCTGATTATTCGTCGGTGTGTTGATGGACCCGCAGCTTTAGACATTCTCGAAGCTTGCCATAAAAGACCCACTAGTGGTCACTTTGGTCCCAACTACACCGCGAAGAAAGTGTTTGACTCGAGATTTTATTGGCCCACCATTTATCGTGACGCTCACGAGATGGTTAAAAATTGAGATGCTTGCCAACGCCAAGGCAAGATCACACATAAAGATGAGATGCCTCAAAATTTCATACAAGAATGTGAAATCTTTGATGTATGGGGTATCGACTTTATGGGGCAATTTCCATCATCTAAAGGGAAAAAAGTACATCCTCTTAGTCGTTGACTATGTATCGAAATAGGTTGAAGCTAAGGCTCTCCCTACGAACGATGCGAGGGTGGTTGTGAACTTTCTGAAGCAACTTTTTGCTAGTTTCGGTGTTCCTCGTGCTATCATCAGTGACCGCGGGACTCATTTTTGCAATAATCAATTTGCTAGATTCATGGCTAAGTATGTTGTTAATCACCGTCTTTCCATCGCTTATCATCCCTAAACAAATGGTCATGCCGAGATATCTAACCGTGGACTGAAGATAATTCTTGAGCGAACTGTGGGAGAGCATCATGCCTCGTGGGCCGATAAGTTAGATGATGCATTGTGGGTTTTCCGTAGCACATATAAGACGCCGATTGGTTGCACTCCATATCGTCTTGTGTACGGGAAGGCATGCCACCTCCCTATTGAGCTGGAACATAAGGCGTACTGGGCCTTGAAGTGGGCGAATGTTGACATCAACAAAGTTGGTGATCTTCGAAAGATTCAACTCAACGAGCTCAATGAACTAAGGAATCAAGCTTATGAGAATTCATTGATCTACAAAGAGAAGACCAAGATCATCCATGATGGAAGGATTAAGAACCACGAGTTCCATGTTGGTGATCAAGTTTTATTCTTTAACTCTCGGTTGAAGATCTTCTCGGGCAAGCTGAAGAGCCGTTGGTCTGGTCCATTCACCATCGCAAAAGTCTTCCCTTATGGCACCATTAAGCTTTCTCAACCAAATGGGCCCAAATTCAAAGTGAATGGCCAGCGCGTGAAGTTGTACTTTGGTGAGGACATCTCTCATGAGATGATTCCATCCCTCACCACGTTTCCCTTGAATTACTTCTGGGTCGAGTCAGGCTCGTGACTCGGTTAACAAAAACAAGCACTTCTCGGGAGGCAACCTATTGATCTATCCTTTATCGTTTTCATAATAAGTGTAGGGGAGGCCGTATGTGTTTGTTGTCTTGTTTCTTATGATGTATAGGGATTAAAGATTCAAAGATCTGATTTTGATGACATTTGACAACCGTGATCCCTTGTACCCGTCTTCCTGGTTCTATCCTAAACTATCGTGATTCAATATTTCATATCTTATATGTTCACATTGAAATCACTATAGTTGTCCTTTCCTTAGCAAGATTTAAACAAAGTGCACAATGTCATAAGTGTAGGGGAGTTTACTCCCACATGCTTAAACATTGAGGAGAATGTTTATATCAAGTGTAGGGGGGACTTCTATCGATGTAAGTGGTCTTTTCCATGAATTTGCCCTCATTTTAACCGAAAAATTTGATTTTTCGACATTTTTCAAAATTTTTAATCTATTTTGGCCTAGTAGTATAGTTGTATTTTCCTTTGTTATCGTTATTTACTTTCCTTGCTAAAATAAAAGTTTAATAAAGTGGTTTTAAATTTTTCAAAGTCATGAATATTTTGACTCAACCCGAGGTTACTTATCCAAGTTTACTCTAGCTAGTATCCTAAACATGTTTAAGTCAAGTTTTGCTAGGCTTTTATATAGGGAACTGTTGAGTCTTAGGATCTAGACTCATTTGGGATATCATGATCATGATTGTAATAAGCACAGCGGAACATAAAGAACACAATCATAACCAAGAACAAGGCTTTCACTAATGAAATGATTACTATTAATAAACTATTAATTAATACTCCTGGTGCCTTATAGACTTGACACCAGGAGAAACGCACACACACCTATGGTTTACATTGTTTGTGAATGAATGAATAACCATGTGTGCCTAACCCTCTTTATATAATAGAGGTACTAGGGTTACATCACAACCCTAGCTTACTATCTAAGCTAACTATTTGCTAATAGGTCCTTCATCTTGTTTTGTCATATCAACTCAAGATATCTAAGTCCCAACAATCTTCCCCTAGTTGATCTGACAAAACCAGTAAGCACAAGCTTCCCCTGAAGCTAATATAGATGAAGGCTAAGCTTCCCCTTGATACATGCATTCTTCCCCTTTTTGTCACATCAACTCAAAAAGGATCGTCTTCCCCTTAAGAAGTGCACGGCAATTCCAGTAGGCTCCATGGAGAGATCACTGATGAAGAAAATCAAGTATAACAAATTTGATGAAGAAGTGGAATCTCCCAGACTTGTGTCTTATGTCTTGCACTAACCACGTGACGTCGAGCATGAACAAAATCCTCAAATAAATGAGACACTGAGCACAATAACGTAACCCCTTCAAGCGATAGCAAATATACGCATAGAGCAAACTATCTTAAAAAGCTGCTACTCCTTTTAAGATATGAATAGATCGTACCCCTTCGCTAGATATGTCAAGTCTTCGTCACCATAAAAACCAAGCAAGTTATCTTAAAAGGTACTCCCTTCCTTTGAAGATATGATAAGAACACAAAACCTGTGAAAATCAACTACAACATAAAATCAGTGATAATCAAATGTCTTCTTCAATGAATCTCCACAACGAAATCATGATAGCTGAGAACTCCTCCTCCAGTAACAGTAGTGACATCAGACTAGTCACCAAATCAGAGTAGTATCAATCTTACATGACTAGAAGGAACCAAAACCGACCAAAGAAAGTTAGTATACAACAAGCCAGCAGGAACCAGAAGAAAGTCAGCAAGAACATACACCTAGCAGTAGGAACAAACCAATAGGATCAAACCAGTGGTACGGACCAGTAGGAACCGACTAGTAGAAACCAACCAGTAGGAGGCGATGATTCAACCAGGAGGAACCATCGAATATTACCAGGAGGAACCGAGAACAAAACCACCATGAATTTATATGACCAGTAGGAACCATAGCTCACTAGTAGCATAACAAAAATCCACCAGTAGCATCTCAAAACCCTTTCTTCCTTTTTTTTTCTTTTTTTTTCACTTTTTTTTTTCACTTTTTTTTTTCAATTTTTTTTTTAACCAACTGTCACCATACTGTCGTTGAAGCTGTTGATACTAAGACCAAACAATTCGTCCTCTAGTATTTTTAGCGACACCCTCCAGTCACTAATTCTGTTGCTGTTCTGTTGCTTATAACAAACACATCGTCATCCAAACCTTTAGTGACGCAAGAAGGTCACTATAATGTTTTTGTACCAATACTGTTCTGGCTGTACAAGATATGGACGCAATATTGCTTGTGAGCCCAATCATAACAAGTCCATTTTAAACCTCGTCCAGTACTTGAAGGCTCCAATAAATCAAAGAACATTTGTATGACACACTCCCTAAAAAGCAGGGATGCGTGCAAATGACATAAAATATATCCCTAAAAAGAAGCCATCCATACTGCTGTATTCACGTCCCAATCAGTACCAAAAATCAAGGAGAATATATTAGTATTCAACCGTGTGTATCACAACGGTTTGACTTTATCCATCCCTATAATAACTACCCTTAATTGTTTCCACACGTTTTGACCATATCACATATATCACGTCCAAAGATACTCACATAAATCAGCATCATTAAAAAACGTGTATATGGGATAAATGAAATCCCGAAAAATCAACACCAAAAGACCATTTATCACTCCATACGTTAATAGCCAGTCAACCATATATTACGCATGACCACCATGTATTCACGTCCAAATATATCTTGATCACACACGTTTTTGACCACCACCTAAAAATCAGCCAAGCCTTACGCATTCAACAGCTTCCAAAAAAAAACGCATTCACATATCACGTATCAGCCTACTGTTGAAAATAAATGCCTTATTTTTTGGAATAAATAATGAATCCCACGTCCACATTTCCTAACTGCCAAGTTCTTCCAATCTTTACGCAACCTTTTCATCTTAGATAATAAGAAAGCCCAAAAAATCAGGGATTGAACGGTATGAACAATACCATTCTTTAATATACTTATGCAAACATCATACCTGTTGTGATCAAACATCACGTACGATTCAGGCCTGCTGCTCATACCAGGACCACCTTTCTCGTCTGTACTTGCAAACGTCCACGTCTTTGGCACAAACGGTTCTGCATTATGTATTTCATTCTAAGCAGCAACACAAATAAACCAATCTAGGGTTTTGTATACCCTAAAATGAAGATCTTCCATACAGCAATTTCATCATGTTTATACAAACATGATTCGTGTCTTCAATCAGAAACAGAAAATAAATATAGGGTATGCATCAAATCCTAAATCATCTTTCTGAATTCTTGGAAAAATCGATCAGCGGAAACACTCATCATTCACCATGAATCTACGCTCCTTTTTCTGATTAAGCGTGACAGCAGCAACGAAGATGTGATCCAGAATTTAGGGTTTGCATAAAACCCTAGTTGCATCGAATCTCCCATGGAAACTTTTATTCTGAAACAACCATCATTATCAATGATCATACGGGGTTCATCGTTGATTGTAAAACCAACTCCCCACAACCAGTATGATCATTCAGTAACCAATAGCAACATCAAAACAACAGCAACACAAAAGATCAACATCAACAGAACAACGAATCATCTAGGGTTTGTTGGGAAAAAACCCTTGATCAACAACTTTATTTATATAAAAACAGAAAATAACATAACATGAAAACCTTGTAGATCAACCAGATCGAGAGCCAACAAGCTCTGATACCACTTGTTGAGTCTTAGGATCTAGACTCATCTGGGATATCATGATCATGATTGTAATAAGCACAGCGGAACATAAAGAACACAATCATAACCAAGAACAAGGCTTTCACTAATGAAATTATTACTATTAATAAACTATTAATTAATACTCCTCGTGCCTTATAGGCTTGACACCAGGAGCAACGCACACACACCTATGGTTTACATTGTTTATGAATGAATGAATAACCATGTGTGCCTAACCCTCTTTATATAATAGAGGTACTAGGGTTACATCACAACCCTAGCTTACTATCTAAGCTAACTATTTGCTAATAGGTCCTTCATCTTGTTTTGTCATATCAACTCAAGATATCTAAGTCCCAACAGGAACTTTAAAACGCGAAAGTCTTAACTCTTACGGGTTAAGAACAAGAACTTTTCGCAAGTTCCTATAATTGATCCTAGAGAGTCGTTTATCAAGGGAACTTTAAAATGCGAATTCTAAACTTGAGAAAGTCTA
Source organism: Glebionis coronaria (assembly GCA_025667525.1). NCBI lineage: Eukaryota > Viridiplantae > Streptophyta > Magnoliopsida > Asterales > Asteraceae > Glebionis > Glebionis coronaria. The sequence goes on along the minus strand of CM046874.1, from coordinate 467,338,236 downwards.
AGAGTTTGCAAGATCTTATAGATGACTCGAAAACCCAAAACTTTGATTTAATTGGCTAAGCATCCACGAGTCTCATTCCTTGAGATTTTAAATTGTGGAGAACGAGAGATGATAGATTCAATTATAAGTTTGGTATTCTTTCGTGAATTTATGTGAGTTGATTATAAGCTTATTCTCCCATCGCTTGTAATAAATATAACTGCAATAAATAAGGTTGTACGATTTGAAAAGTTACTTAGCTTATAGCACAAGATCGTTTAAAAGTTGCTCGGTATTAATTAGAGTTCATAACCAAGGCATAACTTATTGAAGCGGGATACAAAGATTGGCGAGTCTGAAAAGGCCCTAACAAGGCATGAGGGCTACATTTTGTTGCTAAAGATCCAAAAGTGATGTGAAGAATCATTTATCAAAAATCAATATGAAGGATCGAGACACACGACGATAAGCAAATACTCCCCTAAAGATCATGGAGAAGCATATCCAAAAAGGCCCTAACAAGGTATGAGGATAAATAGATCCAAGTCCTAAAAGGAGATGAATCGTTGTATATCAAAGTCCAAAATAAATATTGGAGAAAAATGAAGAAGTCGTGGTCCAAAGATGAAGAATCTCTCAAAACTTCAAGTGAAGTAATTCCTATTATGAAGAGAAGACCATAATTTCAAGAACGTCTCTCAAAGATTTGAAGTATGAAGTCGCTGCCAAATATCGGTCCGAGAAAGGTCTCAAATCGTGAAGCGACTTATGCCAAGATATGAACTTTAAGAGGTCCCGAGAAGCAGTTTTAAAAGATCTTGTCCTTTAACTAACTATTGATTAAATCATCCCACTTTATTTTCATCCTAAATAACTATCGAAATAAGTCAAACAATGCATCCTCGTGATCATTCAAGACAAAATTAAAATATAAGAGATACACCTAGGAATAAGGGAGTCTAAGTGAATAATTGGGCCACATGAGTTCGTGTTAGTTTGCTAACTTATAATAACAATGATCTCGTTTTTAAGCTTGGTATGGGGAACGTGAAACTTGAGGATGATGAACATTCATGACGGCCAAAACCCCAATGTAAGTCTTTGATTTCTTTACTTGTTTTGTTCTTTTAGTTTCCTTAGTATTTAGTATTTAAATAAAGGCCAAGGTGGGTTATTTATGATGAAAAATGTAATATGTGCTTTGAAATTAATGCATTGCATGAGGGCATTGCAATGGTCAAGTGTAGGGGATTTAATAAGTGTGAAAACACTTATCCTTTTACCACTTATTTCCAATAATAACAAGACCAAAACGTGTATTTTATGTCGTAAATGTCGGAATTATGCGTGGTTTGTGTTTTTATTGTGTTTTAGGACTAAAAGATGAAAAAGAAGAAAAAATGGGCTATCACGGGCTTTTATCGAAGAAAACGAGAAAAGACGAAGTCAAAAGATCAAGAGCGACAAGAGAATTGATAAGTTTACTTCGCTTGTTGAAACACTTGATCTCCAAACCGCTAACAGCACCAAAGCTATCAATGCTCAATTTAATGCTATGAGTCAGTCATGTGAAATATGCGGGGAATCTCATTCATACACCGATTGTCCTTCGACTCATGACAATCCGGAAAATGTGTATGCCGCCAACGGTAACTTTTCTACGGGGGTCTATCAAGCACGTCCTCAAGGTGACCACAATTTGCTCAGCTATCGCTCAAACAACTTTATTTCACCACCTGATTTTCCACCTCAAAACCCAAACAACCTAAACCGCAACAATCAAAACCAACCACGAGCTACAAATCAATATCAAACCCAAAGAAACCCATATCCACCTCAAAGAAACAATCAAGTTCACCAACCACCCGCTTATCAACCACCTGCCTACCATGCTCTTCCTCCCACCCAACCCATCATATTTAATCAAGAGGTTGACACTTACATGAGGACTAATGATGTGATAGTGCAAAATCTTCAGCGGGAAATGGTCAACTTGAAAGCAGATATGGTGAAACAAGGGAATGATCTTCGAGCCGATATGCGAAACTATTTGGCAAGTCAAACGAATCACTTAAGGAACATGATGGCTAGTTTCTTCCCAAGTAATCAAGCCTCTGGTTCGGGTTCTCTTCCGAGTAACACCGTTGCTAAACCAAGAGGGGAGATGAAAGCAATCACCACTCGCAGTGGAAAAGGTTTAAAGGAACCCGAGCTTCCTACACCTACACCGATGATTGTGACAAAGGAAAACGAGTCCCCTTCTCAAATTCCTCCACCTTCTATTTCTCCAATTCCTCCACCTTCCATTTCTCAAATTCCTCCACCTTCTACTTCCACCCCTACACCACCTAAGGATGTGAGCAAGAATTCCATTCCAAAGCCTTCATCTCAACCCAATATACCTTATCCCTCAAGGTTGAGGAAAGAGAAATTTAAGAAAAAGGATGATATTCAGGTTTCTAACTTTCTCAAAATGTTTAAACAACTGAATTTCAATATCTCCTTTGCTGAGGCTCTCGCTCACATGCCCAAATATTCTAAAATGTTTAAAGATCTTCTTAGTGATAAGGAGAAACCTCTTGACATCGCTCAGACCCAACTTAATGAAAATTGCTCCGCAGTGCTCTTAAGGAAATTACCCACCAAACTTAGTGATCCAGGTCGTTTTCTCATTCCATGCAACTTCCCCGGGGTAGAGAATTGTATGGCCCTAGCCGATCTAGGTGCTAGTATAAACTTAATGCCATTAGGTGTTTGGAAACAATTATCTCTACCCGAGCTAGTCCCCACACGAATGACTTTGGAATTAGCTAACCGTACGGTTGCTTATCCGGTTGGGATAACCGAAGACGTCTTCGTCGGTGTCGACAAATTCACCTTTCCAGCGGATTTTGTTGTCGTTGACTACGAGATGGATCCCCATGTTCCATTAATCATTGGACGTCCATTCTTGAGGACCGGTCGCACTCTCATCGATGTAGCCGCGGGCGAATTAATCATGAGAGTTGGTGACGATAAAATCGTCTTCAACATGGGTAAACTTTCTAAGCAGCCTTCTGAAAACGAGAGTGTTAATTTCATTGATGTTCTTGATGAGGCTTGTGAAGAACATTTCAAAGATGCTTGTAAAAGTGGTTCTTCTTCTCTTCCCATTGTTGAGACCGTTGCCTCTATTGCTCCTTCACTAACTCCATTGGGAGAAAGTGATTTCATTTTGAAAGAATTTGAAGCAACTTTGGGAGATGTGGACTTACAATATGACGATTCTCCCTCCAATTCGGATGAAGACATTCGTACCATTGAGAAACTTCTCAATGTGGACCATATTTCTCCACCATCTCCTAAGGATATCTTTATCGATGATCTGAATTTGACTACGCCTTCCATTGAAAATCCTCCGGATTTAGAGCTTAAGGATCTGCCGTCTCATCTCGAGTACGTTTTCCTTGAAGACAATAACAAGTCAACCGTCATCATCGCAAAGGATTTGAAAGAAGACGAAAAATACCGACTTATCGCCGTGTTGAAGAATCATAAGAAAGCGATTGCTTGGAAAATCTTCGATATTCGTTGAATTGATCCTCACTTTTGCACACATAAAATTCTCATGGAGGACGACTTTAAACCCAATATTCAAAACCAAAGAAGGGTGAATCCCAAGATCCATGACGTTATCAAAAAAGAGGTTATCAAACTTCTTGATGCGGGAATGATCTACCCTATCTCGGATTCACCATGGGTTAGTCCCGTCCATTGTGTGCCTAAGAAAGGCGGAATCACCGTTATGCCCAATGAAAAAAACGAGTTAATTCCTACTCGTCTCGTTACAAGGTGGAGATTTTGTATAGACTATCGCAAGCTCAATGATGCTACGAGAAAGGATCATTTTCCCCTTCCTTTTATGGACCAAATGCTTGAACGTCTAGCGGGTAATGACTATTATTGCTTCTTAGACGGTTTCTCTAGGTATTTTCAAATTCCCGTCGATCCTAAAGACCAAGAGAAAATCACATTCACTTGTCCTTATGGAACATTTCCTTACAAACGAATGCCTTTCGGCTTATGCAATGCTCCTGGGACTTTCCAAAGGTGTACGATGGCTATCTTCCATGACATGGTTGAAGAAACTATGGAATTCTTCATGGATGATTTCTCGGTCTATGGTGACTCCTTCTCTTCTTGCCTTACCAATTTGGAACACATGCTTAAGCGGTGTGAAGACACTCGCCTTGTTCTAAATTGGGAAAAATGTCATTTCATGGTAAAAGAAGGCATCGTGCTTGGACATAAGATCTCAAAAGCCGGTCTTGAGGTGGACCGTGCTAAAGTTGATGTCATAGCAAAATTACCTCCACTTTCAACCGTGAAGGGTGTGAGAAGTTTCCTTTGTCATGCGGGCTTCTATTGTTGATTCATTCAAGATTTTTCTAAGATCTCTCGCCCGATGACCCACCTCTTGGAAAAAGATACTCCTTTTATCGTTTCTAAAGAGTGTCTTGAATCCTTCAATCTTCTTAAGGACAAGCTAACTAAGGCACCGGTCCTGGTTATTCCTAATTGGGAGCTACCTTTTGAATTGATGTGCGATGCTAGCGACTTTGCCATTGGAGCGGTTTTGGGCCAAAGAGTGAACAAACACTTCCAACCAATCCATTACGCTAGCAAGACAATGACGGGGGCTCAATTGCATTATACCACTACCGAAAAAGAGCTTTTAGCTGTAGTGTATGCTTTTGAGAAGTTTCGCCCCTATTTTTTCCTTTCCACCACTATTATCTATACCGACCATTCCGCGTTGAAGTACTTGTTAACTAAACAAGATTCCAAGCCAAGACTTCTTCGTTGGTTTTTGCTCCTTCAAGAATTTAAAATTGAAATTCGTGACAAGAAGGGAGCCAAAAACCTAGCCGCGGATCATCTAAGTAGACTTGAGGATCGTTATCAAGGGGATCATCCGAATCAAGAGATCAATGACTCTTTTCCCCTTGAGGCCTTAATGTCTATCAACTCCAATCTTTATGACACCCCGTGGTTTGCGAACATTGAAAACTACTTAGCGGGTGGTATTCTCATCGAAGGGTTAACATCCCAACAAAAGAAGAAGTTCTTTAAAGATGTTAAGACTTACTTTTGGGATGACCCTTACCTCTTCAAACAATGTGTTGATCTGATTATTCGTCTGTGTGTTGATGGACCCGCAGCTTTAGACATTCTCGAAGCTTGCCATAAAGGACCCACCAGTGGTCACTTTGGTCCCAAATACACCGCGAATAAAGTGTTTGACTCGGGATTCTATTGGCCCACCATTTATCGTGACGCTCACGATATGGTTAAAAATTGTGATGTATGCCAACGCCAAGGCAAGATCACACATAAAGATGAGACGCCTCAAAATTTCATACAAGAATGTGAAATCTTTGATGTATGGGGTATCGACTTTATGGGGCCATTTCCATCATCTAAAGGGAAAAAGTACATCCTCTTAGTCGTTGACTACGTATCCAAATAGGTTGAAGCTAAGGCTCTCCCTACGAACGATGCGAGGGTGGTTGTGAACTTTCTAAAGCAACTTTTTGCTTGTTTCGGTGTTCCTCGTGCTATCATCAGTGACCGCGGGACTCATTTTTTCAATGATCAATATGCTAGAGTCATGGCTAAGTATGGTGTAAATCACCGTCTTTCCACCGCTTATCATCCCTAAACAAATGGTCAAGCTGAGATATCTAACCGTGGACTGAAGAGAATTCTTGAGCGGACTTTGGGAGAGCATCGTGCCTCGTGGGCCGATAAGTTAGATGATGCTTCGTGGGCTTTCTGTACCGCATATAAGACGCCGATTGGTTGCACTCCATATCGTCTTGTGTACGGGAAGGCATGCCACCTCCCTATTGAGCTGGAACATAAGGCGTACTGGGCCTTGAAGTGGGCGAATTTTGACATCATCAAAGTTGGTGATCTTCGAAAGATTCAACTCAACGAGCTCAATGAACTGAGGAATCAAGCTTATTAGAATTCATTGATCTACAAAGAGAAGACCAAGATCATCCATGATGCAAGGATTAAGAACCACGAGTTCCACGTTGGTGATCAAGTTTTACTCTTTAACTCTCGGTTGAAGATCTTCTCGGGCAAGCTGAAGAGCCGTTGGTCTGGTCCATTCACCTTCGCGAAAGTCTTCCCTTATGGCACCATTGAGCTTTCTCAACCAAATGGTCCCAATTTCAAAGTGAATGGCCAACGCGTGAAGTTGTACTTTGGTGAGGACATCTCTCATGAGATGATTCCATCCCTCACCACGTTTCCCTTGAATTAGTTCTGGGTCGAGTCAGGCTCGTGACTCGGTTAACAAAAACAAGCGCTTCTCGGGAGGCAACCTATTGATCTATCTTTTATCATTTTCATAATAAGTGTAGGGGGAGCCCCGTATGTGTTTGTTGTCTTGTTTCTTATGATGTACAGGGATTAAAGCTTCAAAGATCTGCTTTTGATGACATTTGACGACCGTGATCCCATGTACACATCTTCCCGGTTCTATCCTAATCTATCGTGATTCAATATTTAATATCTTATATGTTCACATTGAAATCACTATAGTTGTCCTTTCCTTAGCAAGATTTAAACAAAGTGCACAATGTCATAAGTGTAGGGGAGTTTACTCCCACATGTTTAAACATTAAGGACAATGTTTATATCAAGTGTAGGGGGACTTCTATCGAAGTAAGTGGTCTTTTCCATGAATTTGCCCTCATTTTAACCGGAAAATTTGATTTTTCGACATTTTTCAAAATTTTTAATCTATTTTGGCCTAGTAGTATAGTTGTATTTTCCTTTGTTATCGTTATTTACTTTCCTTGCTAAAATAAAAGTTTAATAAAGTGGTTTTAAATTTTTCAAAGTCGTGAATATTTTGACTCAACCCGAGTTTACTTATCCAAGTTTACTCTAGCTAGTATCCTTAACGTGTTTAAGTCAAGTTTTGCTAGGCTTTTATATAGGGAACTTTAAAACGCGAAAGTCTTAACTCTTACGGGTTAAGAACAAGAACTTTTCACAAGTTCCTATAATTGATCTTAGAGAGTCTTTTATCAAGGGAACTTTAAAATGCTAATTCTAAACTTGAGAAAGTCTAAGAGTTTGCAATATCTTATAGATGACTCGAAAACCCAAAACTTTGATTTAATTGGCTAAGTATCCACAAGTCTCATTCCTTGAGATTTTAAATTATGGAGAACGAGAGATGATAGAGTCAATTATAAGTTTGGTATTCTTTCGTGAATTTATGTGAGTTTATTATAAGCCTATTCTCCCATCGCTTGTTAATAATATAACTGCAATAAATAAGGTTGTACGATTTGAAAAGTTACTTAGCTTCTAGCACAAGATCGTTTAAAAGTTGCTCGGTATTAACTAGAGTTCATAGCCAAGGCATAACTTATTGAAGCGGGATACGAAGATTGGCGAGTCCGAAAAGGCCCTAACAAGGCATGAGGGCTACATTTTGTTGCTAAAGATCCAAAAGTGATGTGAAGAATCATTTATCAAAAATCAATATGAAGGACCGAGACACACGACGAAAAGAAAATACTCCCCTAAAGATCATGGAGAAGTCTATCCAAAAAGGCCCTAACAAGGTATGAGGATAAATAGATCGTTGTATATCAAAGTCCAAAATAAAGATTGAAGAAAAATGATGAAGTCGTGGTCCAAAGATGAAGAATCTCTCAAAACTTCAAGTGAAGTAATTCCTATTATGAAGAGAAGACCATAATTTCAAGAACGTCTCTCAAAGATTTGAAGCATGAAGTCGCTGCCAAATATCGGTCCAAGAAAGGTCTCAAATCGTAAAGCGACTTATGCCAAGATATGAACTTTAAGAGGTCCCGAGAAGCAGTTTTAAAAGATCTTGTCCTTTAGCTAACTATTGATTAAATTTTCCCACTTTATTTTCAGCCTAAATAACTATCTAAATAAGTCAAACAATGCATCCTCGTGATCATTCAAGACAAAATTAAAATATAAGAGATACACCTAGGAATAAGGGAGTCTAAGTGAATAATTGGGCCACATGAGTTCGTGTTAGTTTGCTAACTTATAATAACAATGATCTCGTTTTTAAGCTTGGTATGTGGAACGTGAAACTTGAGGATGATGAACATTCATGACGGCCAAAACCCCAATGTAAGTCTTTGATTTCTTTACTTGTTTTGTTCTTTTAGTTTCCTTAGTATTTAGTATTTAAATAAAGTCCAAGGTGGGTTATTTATGATGAAAAATGTTATATGTGTTTTGAAATTAATGCATTGCATGAGGGCATTGCAATGGTCAAGTGTAGGGGATTTAATAAGTGTTAAAACACTTATCCTTTTACCACTTATTTCAAATAATAACAAAACCAAAACGTGTATTTTATGTCGATAATGTCGGAATTATGTATGGTTTGTGTTTTTTTTGTGTTTTAGGACTAAAAGATGAAAAAGGAAGAAAACATGGGCTATCACGGGCTTTTATCGAAGAAAACGAGAAAAGACGAAGTCAAAAGATCAAGAGTTCAAAAAGAACGGAAGTCCAAGGCCGATTCTGAAGATTTATCGAAGAAAAAGTCTAAAGACGGAAGTTTAATGAAGTCGAAGAACTCAAGTCTAATTATAGATGAAAATTAGAAGACAAGTCCAATTTACATCGACAAATCCCGAGGGACGTCGAGAAAGACAAAGTATTTAAATCGAGTCGCGACGAAAAGAAAGAAAGAAGGAAGCACACATGCACTCCCCTCCTCCTATAAATACCCTCCTAATGACACATTAGGAGGGTGTTAGCTAGTTTATTTTTCTTTCCTTAGTTTTTCCTTTTTAGAGAGAGAAAGTGATTAACTTTCTCTCACTAGAATTTCATCTTCTCTTCTTTTCTTCTTTTCATGTTTAAGATTTGATTCGATCTTGTAATTTGGAATCATTAATCTATAAGTTCAAGTTAAGTTTTTCATATTTAATCTCTTTCTACCTTTCTTGATTTTTACTTATTTGATCCGAAAATATTCTTGATTTTTGTTTAATCTTGATGTTTGATTGATTAAAAAGTTTATCTTTTGGTTTCTATCTAAGTTTTATACAGATTAAGCTTTGAGCTTATCATGCTTATTGGCTTATTTTGTGTTTAGTCTTATTGAAGTTTGATTCATAAAGTTTGCTTATTTCGTGTTTTAAATGTTTTTAAATTTATGCTTGTTTTCATTTTGTTAAGACTTAAATAAGTGCTTATTAGTCTTTGCTTATTTGTGCTTATTCGGTTCTGCTTATTTGCCTTTGAATCCCATCGTATTGTGCTTAAGGGATTTACTAGTTACGATCAAGTAAGTGTGGTCGCATAAGCCTTAGGGTTTCTACTTGCGATCCATTACTTCGATCACCAAGTACGATAGTTCACTACGATCACACTCCATAATCCACACCAAGATCACTTGTTGTGATCGTGGGTACGATCATTGAGTGTGATCCGTGGCTGCGATTGTTTAGGTGCGATCACTGGTTATGTGACAATCCGTCAATTTATGGTTGATATTTTATTCTCAATATTTATTTGAAAACATTATTTTAATGTTACAATATGAACTCACTTATTTTTTTGGGAAGTAAATTGAATTTACGTCTTGAAGTAGCGTCGACTACGTCTAAACCGGAGGATTCAACGTTACGTGCTTACGTTTACATACACCGTCTTTGGTGACAGTCCGACAATTCAGAAAATAAATTTATCCATGAATATTATTTTGGAGTTTTAAATTTGTGTTGGTTCATAAACTCACAAATTTACGAGAAGAGATTAGGACTTACGATTTTATTTTAACGTCCTTTACGACTAAACCGGAAACCCTAGGATTACGTATTTACGTTTTTGAACTCCGTTTTTGATGAGACAATTTTTATTGGATTCATTTTGTGACGTTGATTCATAATTTATAAAAACGTTTTTCATAAAGCGACCCGAGGGCACGCAAATCGAGGAAACTAGACTCGAGGAATACCCGTAAATTAATAGGGGATGAAACAAGTTACACTTGTCCCACCCCCTCATCATGGGTGGCAAGCTTAACCAATACATCAAGAGAGGTGTCAACTTAATATACACACTAAGGACACATGTCCTTAGTGCATACACAAACCACCAACTAACAAAACTAGCTACTCCTAAACCATTTTTATCATTTTCCTTACATGCAAACAACCAAAAACTCTCTCAAATCTCTCTACCCTCTTGCCTTGGACGTTCATATACACCACCACCATAAAACATCATCTTCCTCAAAAATTTAACCATGAACTTAAGCTATGATCAACATATGTTGAAGCTTAGTTGAAGACTTGTTGATTGGAGGTGATTTTAACAACTATCAAGGAGTTTCCGTGAAGATCAATGGCTGATTTTTGGAGACGTCTACAAGTATTTGGTGATCCTAGAAGTGGTGTTGATATCTCATAAGATTGGTTACCCAAAACCAAGTCTTGTTCATCATCAACCTCATCTTTTCATCACTTTGATGGTATAGAGATTGTTCTTCCTATCCTTTTTGTTATTTTGAATATGTAAACATGTATTTTATTTCCTATTGTATATGTATATGATGATTATATGATGATAAAAATGTTATGTGGGGATTTGGTGTTGATAAACATGATTAAAAAGGTGAAAAACCATAAGAAACAAGGTTAAAATCTTGGTTAAATTTGTTGGCTGTATAAAACAGTAAATAAACAGGTCATGGACTGATAAAATGATGAAGTAGAATCCATTTACAGTAAGCTATATGTCTTGTACACATGTGAGAGTTGGCCATGCAATGGAATCAAAGTAATGAGTGAGATATGATCAAAACAAGTTTAAGATACAAATCTGAGTTTACTGTTTTGGACGATTTTTAGAAAATATTTAGAAGATGATTCAACAGTAGCTATAGAAGAGTTAAATGTATCACATATCATTTAGTTTATGTGATAAAAATTTGAGCTTCTATCTCCATATAGAACTCAAGATATGGCAGTTTTGGTGAAAGTAAAGATAAAAATCAGATTTTTGGAAATTAAAGAATAATACTATTATATAAGCACTCAAAATTTAATAGTATAAAATATAATAAAACCCACTAACTTATAAAACTTATTTATATAAATATGTAAAAGGGTAAATGAATGAATAACTTATATAAATGGTAGTGAAATAATACTTATAAGTTATAAAACTATAAACATTGTTTTTACGACTTTTTCGGCTAATACCGTAAAATTAACGTTTTTGTTAAATAAAACTTAGATGGTTGGACCCGTCTAATGAAAACTTTATAAAACTTATATACTGATATATAGACATGTATAACAAGTAAAAACCGATAAAACCCGAACTATAGGGCATACGGACATTAACGAGCGAAGTAAACATATTGGACTAATACTTGGGCTAATAATTGGACTAATCAAGATGAACACTCATAAAAAGAACTTATTGGGCTTAACCCATTTGGGCCCAACTTATAAAGTATAGATACTGATAATATAGGTATAAAATGGATTAAAACAAGTTAAAGAACTTATAATAAGTTTATTGGACTTAAAACACGAAAATAGGTGAAAATAGTAAACTAGTATAAAAGTTATCGACATATATAACACTAAAATGAGTAAACGAGAATATGTAAACCCACTTGATCATCATATATATATAATCATCATATGTATACATAATTGTTATTTTTATAAAGTCATTAGACATGAGTCTAAGACGAGTATTATCTGTCTAGGTTTTCGTGATTGAAGCACGTACCGTACATCCAAATCGCCGATAACCGCCTTCCCACATCAACGTGAGTTCATATCCTCGCACTCTTTTAAATGTTTTTATAAATGTTTTATAAACCCGCGAGGGAGATAACATGATATTTTTTATTAAATAGGACACCATTTGTCCCGATTGTTTGTTTATTGATTTTGGACCCGAATGATTGAATGACCCGATTGTATGACCCGATAAATGATTAAAGGACCCGATAGATGAAATTAAATGGATTATTAAAGTTAGGTTATGTCACTAAAAGTCCCATTAGCATGAATTGTGAACTACCGGGATTTGGTAGACGCTTATGCATTTAATAGTACTATTTGGGGACGATCACCCCAGTTCGCGCCTTGACGGTTGATCCCCGTCGTGCCACATTGATTGGTAAGCGAATTTATGTATGAGAAGATTTCCATAGCGTGACATTTGTGACGACACGCTACTTTAGATGGGCAAAATTGGTATCGGGTTAGCTACCCGTTGTTGGTTTAGTAAGGTAACAATGTCATGCGGCTTATAATAATCCAAAACTAACAAAATACTACTAGACGCTCAGAATTACGATGTATTGCCTGACTAGCAATACAGGGTCATACTATTGATATTATGTTTGTATTTTGGTTTTCATAACCATATTCATATAACGGTTTTTGTTTTCATACAACGTCATAAGACGTATTGTACGATGTTTTTACGACATTGGCTCGTATAATGATTTTTAAGGCAAATGCCTATATTATGATTTTCGATGAGGATTTGTATAAAATGATTTTGGCCATTTCATGGCCTATCAAAACGATTTGTACAAAATGATTTTCAGTAATACTTTTATACTGATATTATATTGATGGAATTTATTAAACTCTATGAATTCACTCGGCGTTATCGCTGACCTTTTCTTTTAACATGTTTTATCTCAGGTACTTGAAGGTAATTCTCGGGAAGACGACAAGAATTCATGGCCCGCACTTAAACAATATTTTCCATTCAAATATTTTATAAAACTTTGTATGAAATGTAATGACTTGGGACCTATGTAACTTTGATATGTATGAATGGAAATGCTTTATTAATAAACGGCGCGATTTTTATGCGTTGTCTATGATGTGAGTAATGTGCTATCCCGTAAACCAACTAGTCTTCCGCTAAACTGAGTTGTATAAATTTGGGGGTGTTACAGTTTGGTACCAGAGCTCTCGTTATAGAGAACGAAAGATTTTTTAAAACCAAAGGTTTTGAATAAAACATTTCAAAATCTTTTGACTATAACGGTGCCGAAGAATTCCCGAGTTACCGACAAGGCCAGACTGAGAAGTGTTATTTTAATATATATATAACTTGGATTATATATATATATATATTTGATGTAATTTTCTTACATGATTGTTTGATGATTATTTTGATATTTATACGAGGTATTTATACGACGTAGATTGTCACAAGGAACCCTAAATTCCCTAGTAAATTAATCGAAGCTATTCTCGTAGAAATTCTAGCTATCCTAGATCTAAACCAAGTTGTGGATATTTATGATCCCAACAATTGGTTGATATTCGTAGGAATGTAGATATTAGTTGATTGTGATATTAAGAAGAATTGGCGAGATTAAATCTGATATCGATGTCATGACGATCTTTCCTTATAGAGTGGAGTTTGACAAAACGTTACCACCTGGAAAGGTGTCATCTGATTCGTTGTCATCCAATTCTTAAATTGAAATCGAAAGGGTGAATGTTGCACTTGAGGCTGTCATTGGAACCATTACCCAAAAGCCTCATGGCACTAGTACCTTTCCGAGAAGTCTAGTTGAATGATCAAGTCATTTCATACTAGTGACTCATTTGATAAGTGTTGTTGTAAGAGATATAGGACTGGAAATTAAGTGTTGATCATATTGAGCTTTCATTGCCTTTACAAGGCCGAAGAATAAGATTGAAAGTATTGGAAAATGAAGTAGGATATCGAATTGAGTATAGAATTGGTTAAAACTTGAATAAGGTAAAAATTTAACCCGTATGGAATATGAGATTATTAAGAGGAAGTCGTTAAGTTTTGTGATTGAATTATAAGGTTTTAATTGATTGTTAGTTTGTGTTAAGGGTTGTTCCTAGGCCATTGTCCACTGACGAGGATGCCCAGTGTCCAATAAATTAATTGAAGAAATCTTCTTCTGAATTGAGACCGATGGATCTTCTGGGACATGTGGAACACCTAATGACTCTTGTAGATTAGTATTCATTGTGGTATCTTTAAAGAATCCCTAACTTAACTGAGATATCAGTTGGTAGGATGAGTTCTGAGAATTGTATGACATAGTGACACGTAATGTGTTACGGTACAATTTTGGCTTGTTTGTGATGAATAAAAAGACTACCTTTGATTGCTAAATTCTACATGTATCGATGTTATCTATCCTTTATTTCTTCATCCTAATGTTCGCATTAGTGATACAACCATTGAACAAGTACTCATCTTGAATTGAGTTACGTTGTGGATTAATCTTTTTGAGCGCCATCAAGATCATGAACCTCATGATTATTTGGCTAATTCCTATCATATTGTAGTTAGTTCTTGGTGAACAACTCTTCATCACTCCTTTGCAGATCACTTATTCTTTTTATAAGATGAAACAGTATGCCTTGAGAAAAATTGAATTTTCATCACTATAAGGATTATTCATAATGAGATTTATAAGTGATTGTTATTGAAATAAGGTTGTTTATAAAACGCTTTGGAAAACTTAATTGTTTTCATAACAAAGAAAATCTTTGTAAATTTATTTTGATTCTTATTTAAGAATTAAGTATGAAAATGTCATTATTATAAACATGATGATAAAATTTTGACGAACTGAGTATTGCATCGTTAATCTTGAAATTGTATATAGTTGCGCGCCTACATACAATTTGGAATGGACTATGCAAGACTGATTAGTAGTCACCATAAAACTGGTTAATAAACATTACATTTTCTTTGAAGATCGTGAAAGATAAAATTTTATGAGATCTGCAAGAAGCGAAAAATAAGGACGTAGTGTTAGGGACACCTACCTATGTGCCTATAGCATCTATTCTTCTGAGTTGAATTTACTCATCCGTGGAACTTGTCTTATTTGACAATTGATATTCCGTTCTTGTCCAATTCTCTCGTAGTAAGATTCTTAGGAAAAGTATCTGATTACCGAGTGTTGATACCCGACTAGATGTATCGACGTTCTTATCATTTCTTTTGATTAGACTTCATTTGAATGACCTGGGTAACGATCCAAGGAGCTTTCGAATGCGTACTCAAATTATGAAAACATGGGATATATTCATATTCGTTAAATGTTTTCATCTGTATCTGATTTGAAATTATCTCGCGTAGATTATGCGTTGACCTTACTCTTTTAATAGTAGTTATGTCTCCATATATCCTTGAATTGGTGAAGGATTATGAGTTATTATAGGTCTTTTGAGAAGTTCACATCTTATCGACGGCAATGAAACTGGAAAGTTGATAGTGCCAGTAGAATAGATTGATTGATTATGACATGACGACATTGTCTTAATTGATGGAAACTCGAGTAGAATTCCCTAAAAGATATGATGTTGATTATCAAAAGTGATCTGAATAATTCTTTATGGATGACTTGAAATTATACCATGAATGGTTGTGAATTAGTCATAGATATTATAATCTAGAAAGAACTTAAAATAAATATATTAAAAGATGTTTTTGTTATCTGAAACTTTAGGAGGTATTTATCGATGAATTACCTAGACTTTCGCCATTAAGGCAAGTTGAAATTGGTATTTATTATATTTCCGGTGCAGCACCTATGGCATGTGCATTGTACGTCAGCACCATATGAATTTAAGGAATTACCGTACAACTGAGAGAGTTGTCGGAGAAAGATTCTATTTTACCAAGCCTGTCATCCTGAAGAGCTATGGTGTTATCATTCCTTATATTTATAGATTACTGTGAACTGAGTAAATTGACAATCGAAAACGATATCCATAACTCGAAATGGAAGATTTGTTCGATCATTTACAAGGTTTTAGCGTATGTTTTAAAGATTTGATCCACGGCATGGTTATCATCAACTTCGCATCTGCGAAAAGGATTATCTATTTCAATCACTACATCCGGTACTTGTAATGAACATTATGAGTATCATGTGATGTCGTTTGGATTGACTAATACACATGTAGTATTCATAAATTTGGTGAATCACATGTGTAGGCTGTAAGTTGATAAATTCATGCTCGTGATCATTAAGGACCATTTGTTTATTTATAAGTATAAAAAGGAGTTAATAATTATTTATAGATTGCCCTGAATTGGCTAAACAATGAAAACCTATACCTTAAATATTTAACATATGATTAAAGACTTAATCCTTTATATGATTTAACCATGTGATTAATAGATGATGGAAGCTATATTGACTTTTCAAAGATTAGAACCATTAACGCTTAGGGATTAAAAACTTAATCCTTTACATAAAATGACCGTTGGATTAATAATGGTAAGATGTATGCATACAGACTCTTCAAAAATTAGGAGCCCTTTTAAGACTTTGGATTTTACCAAAAAGAAATGGAAATATGTTTTGACAAATGTTTTAACAAAGGATTTTAAGGGATTATTCCCTTATACACAAACCATTTAACTAAACTTCTGTTTAGGGGTAAATGTTTGTGTATACCTCCAGATAATTTAAAAAGGATTGAGGAAAACCATTTAAACCATAACTTGAAATTTGAAACAACAAATTTTGCTTTTCAACTAAGAAAATTTTGACCAAAGTATAAACAAAGGTTTTTCGAACATTTACGGATCTTATTAAATATTTTCAATAAATCAACAAAAATCTTGTTAAATTAAATTCAAATTTATTTTTGAACATTTTATATAATTGGTCGAACTAGGAAATTTAAAATTTTACGTTTACGTATCATAAAAATTTAGATATCTAACCTTTAATTACTTGTAATACTTATTGACGCTTAAAACGTCGGATTAAGAAAAACTGATAAAAATGATAGATGAGACGAAACTAAAACATAGAAGATATGAAGAAAGTAAACGTAATTACTGACGCATAATATAGAAAGAATATCTGAGTGAATTGTGGACATGATAATTATATCATCATGAGAAGTGAATATAGATACCGACGCATTATGTAGAAAAGATAAAGAACCAGTTAGGACATGTTCCTTAATAATGAAGGTGCAAAATGAATTACCAAACAATTTAAAAATAGCCAATGATTGTAAAAAGGATAATATAAATAGTGAAAGGTTTCACGGCTAATGTGAGCCATTAAAATCGAAAAGTCGATGGCGTTAAAATGTATAAAAGACCACTTGTGATTGTCTAATATGGAGATTGTGAGATATAGTTGTGTTGGAATTTGTAAGTATAAGTATTCTATTTATGTCATCTATGACTAAAAGTATCTTTGTCTGAAGAAGTTGTACTGATGACAATCATGAAGGCAAACATCGCCTCATACATTAGTAAACGTTTAGCTATTGCAAAGGTCATCATCTGAATTTGATTCGATTTGGGTCATCGTCGACAGACTGACCAAATCTGCTAATATCATTCCCGTTAATGATAAATACAAAAGAGTTATGCAAACATAGTGTGCCTGTATCGAACATCTTTATCAAGATCCTCGCTTCGCATCGAATTTCTAGAGATTTGCTCAGAAATCATTGAGAACGAACCTTGATGAGAGTACTATGTACCACCCCAAATCGAAGGGACGAGGTAAAGTAACAAGACAAAACACTAGAAGTCTTGTTTTATGTTTGAATGATTGACCTTTGGTAATGAACCGTATAATCGTTTTCCTTTGGAAAGATTATCATTGATAACTATCGTATTAGGATCGAGATCAAATCTTGTTAAGATTTAGAAATTAGAGCATCTGTAAGCAGGAGTTGAGATGAAGACACCCGACATACACCCACTGTGAGTTGGACATGTCTTTTAGGTTTAAGGTTTCCTATGATGGCGAACCTAACCTTGCAAAATACCCGACCCGCGAGATCTGAAATGATTGTTGAAATTACGATTTGATTATTAACTGCCGATAGTGGGCAGGAGGTTATGTGAATATGAAATGTAGATCTTGAAGTGCCAAATGGGTAGCGAAGTTATGCCAAAAATTTTAAACTTGGAAAAATGAATTCATAATCTGACAAATCATGGGATATAAGTCCCCGTTGTATGGGACCATTGAGATGATATAAAAGATTGGTTTGGAAGGCATATAAGCTGGATCTACCCTAGGACTTCAAAGACTGCGTGAATTATGTTTCGTATATCCAACTTGATGGAATATCTATCAAGTGAAAATCTGATTGTTCTTAGTAAAGCTTAGATCGTCAAAAAGTTGCATTCATCAGAAACCCGTGAACATCATGGATAGAGAAAGTAAGTCAACATTTAGCCTGATCTTATTCCCGTAGTTATGTTTGATGAAACTCGCGTATTATAATGGATTACACTTGTGAGAAAAGACCAAATGTGGAGGAAATACCCACATGGCTTTAACTCTATAAGAAGCGAGTAGTAAGGTAAGATGATCTTTGAGGACAAAGATCCTGTTTAGGGGTAAATGCTGTGACAATCCGTCAATTTATGGTTGATATTTTATTCTCAATATTTATTTGAAAACATTATTTTAATGTTACAATATGAACTCACTTATTTTTTTGGGAAGTAAATTGAATTTACGTCTTGAAGTAGCGTCGACTACGTCTAAACCGGAGGATTCAACGTTACGTGCTTACGTTTACATACACCGTCTTTGGTGACAGTCCGACAATTCAGAAAATAAATTTATCCATGAATATTATTTTGGAGTTTTAAATTTGTGTTGGTTCATAAACTCACAAATTTACGAGAAGAGATTAGGACTTACGATTTTATTTTAACGTCCTTTACGACTAAACCGGAAACCCTAGGATTACGTATTTACGTTTTTGAACTCCGTTTTTGATGAGACAATTTTTATTGGATTCGTTTTGTGACGTTGATTCATAATTTATAAAAACGTTTTTCATAAAGCGACCCGAGGGCACGTAAATCGAGGAAACTAGAATCGAGGAGTACCCGTAAATTAATAGGGGATGAAACAAGTTACACTTGTCCCACCCCCTCATCATGGGTGGCAAGCTTAACCAATACACCAAGAGAGGTGTCAACTTAATATACACACTAAGGACACATGTCCTTAGTGCATACACAAACCACCAACTAACAAAAATAGCTACTCCTAAACCATTTTTATCATTTTCCTTACATGCAAACAACCAAAAACTCTCTCAAATCTCTCTACCCTCTTGCCTTGGACGTTCATATACACCACCACCATAAAACATCATCTTCCTCAAAAATTTAACCATGAACTTAAGCTATGATCAACATATGTTGAAGCTTAGTTGAAGACTTGTTGATTGGAGGTGATTTTAACAACTATCAAGGAGTTTCCATGAAGATCAATGGCTGATTTTTGGAGACGTCTACAAGTATTTGGTGATCCTAGAAGTGGTGTTGATATCTCATAAGATTGGTTACCCAAAACCAAGTCTTGTTCATCATCAACCTCATCTTTTCATCACTTTGGTGGTATAGAGATTGTTCTTCCTATCCTTTTTGTTATTTTGAATATGTAAACATGTATTTTATTTCCTATTGTATATGTATATGATGATTATATGATGATAAAAATGTTATGTGGGGATTTGGTGTTGATAAACATGATTAAAAAGGTGAAAAACCATAAGAAACAAGGTTAAAATCTTGGTTAAATTTGTTGGCTGAATAAAACAGTAAATAAACAGGTCATGGACTGATAAAATGATGAAGTAGAATCCATTTACAGTAAGCTATATGTCTTGTACACATGTGAGAGTTGGCCATGCAATGGAATCAAAGTAATGAGTGAGATATGATCAAAACAAGTTTAAGATACAAATCTGAGTTTACTGTTTTGGACGATTTTTAGAAAATATTTAGAAGATGATTCAACAGTAGCTATAGAAGAGTTAAATGTAGAACATATCATTTAGTTTATGTGATAAAAATTTGAGCTTCTATATCCATATAGAACTCAAGATATGGCAGTTTTGGTGAAAGTAAAGATAAAAATCAGATTTTTGGAAATTAAAGAATAATACTATTATATAAGCACTCAAAATTTAATAGTATAAAATATAATAAAACCCACTAACTTATAAAACTTATTTATATAAATATGTAAAAGGGTAAATGAATGAATAACTTATATAAATGGTAGTGAAATAATACTTATAAGTTATAAAACTATAAACATTGTTTTTACGACTTTTTCGGCTAATACCGTAAAATTAACGTTTTTGTTAAATAAAACTTAGATGGTTGGACCCGTCTAATGAAAACTTTATAAAACTTATATACTGATATATAGACATGTATAACAAGTAAAAACCGATAAAACCCGAACTATAGGGCATACGGACATTAACGAGCTAAGTAAACATATTGGACTAATACTTGGGCTAATAATTGGACTAATCAAGATGAACACTCATAAAAAGAACTTATTGGGCTTAACCCATTTGGGCCCAACTTATAAAGTATAGATACTGATAATATAGGTATAAAATGGATTAAAACAAGTTAAAGAACTTATAATAAGTTTATTGGACTTAAAACACGAAAATAGGTGAAACTAGTAAACTAGTATAAAAGTTATCGACATATATAACACTAAAATGAGTAAACGAGAATATGTAAACCCACTTGATCATCATATATATATAATCATCATATGTATACATAATTGTTATTTTTATAAAGTCATTGGACATGAGTCTAAGACGAGTATTATCTGTCTAGGTTTTCGTGATTGAAGCACGTACCGTACATCCAAATCGCCGATAACCGCCTTCCCACATCAACGTGAGTTCATATCCTCGCACTCTTTTAAATATTTTTATAAATGTTTTATAAACCCGCGAGGGAGATAACATGATATTTTTTATTAAATAGGACACCATTTGTCCCGATTGTTTGTTTATTGATTTTGGACCCGAATGATTGAATGACCCGATTGTATGACCTGATAAATGATTAAAGGACCCGATAGATGAAATTAAATGGATTATTAAAGTTAGGTTATGTCACTAAAAGTCCCATTAGCATGAATTGTGAACTACCGGGATTTGGTAGACGCTTATGCATTTAATAGTACTATTTGGGGACGATCACCCCAGTTCGCGCCTTGACGGTTGATCCCCGTCGTGCCACATTGATTGGTAAGCGAATTTATGTATGAGAAGATTTCCATAGCGTGACATTTGTGACGACACGCTACTTTAGATGGGCAAAATTGGTATCGGGTTAGCTACCCGTTGTTGGTTTAGTAAGGTAACAATGTCATGCGGCTTATAATAATCCAAAACTAACAAAATACTACTAGACGCTCAGAATTACGATGTATTGCCTGACTAGCAATACAAGGTCATACTATTGATATTATGTTTGTATTTTGGTTTTCATAACCATATTCATATAACGGTTTTTGTTTTCATACAACGTCATAAGACGTATTGTACGATGTTTTTACGACATTGGCTCGTATAATGATTTTTAAGGCAAATGCCTATATTATGATTTTCGATGAGGATTTGTATAAAATGATTTTGGCCATTTCATGGCCTATCAAAACGATTTGTACAAAATGATTTTCAGTAATACTTTTATACTGATATTATATTGATGGAATTTATTAAACTCTATGAATTCACTCGGCGTTATCGCTGACCTTTTCTTTTAACATGTTTTATCTCAGGTACTTGAAGGTAATTCTCGGGAAGACGACAAGAATTCATGGCCCGCACTTAAACAATATTTTCCATTCAAATATTTTATAAAACTTTGTATGAAATGTAATGACTTGGGACCTATGTAACTTTGATATGTATGAATGGAAATGCTTTATTAATAAACGACGCGATTTTTATGCGTTGTCTATGATGTGAGTAATGTGCTATCCCGTAACACCAACTAGTCTTCCGCTAAACTGAGTTGTATAAATTTGGGGGTGTTACAGGTTACGATCGCATTGAGTGAGATCACCTATACTACGATCACTAGGCTACGATCGACTGATACGATCGTAAGCTGCGATCACTGGGAGTACGATCTAAAGTCACGATCGTGGTGGAGTACGATCACCAGTACGATCGCATTGATTGCGATCCAGGATACGATCAAGGGCCACGATCGCATTGACTGCGATCCTATTTCATTTTTCGTTTTTATATTTTATTTAAATTTCAAATTTAATTTTTCTCGCATTTTTACTTAGTGTTATTTTTAAACGAATTTTATCTTAGTTTATTTTTTTACCAAGTTTTCAAGTTTTAAATTCATTACGTTTTAATTTCCATAAATTGCACGCTTCCCGAAATCTCTGTTTTTACCAAGTGTTTTTCTAGTAATTTTAGTTTAATTTTTAAAGCTTTTATTTTACTCAACGACAATTTCATATTTACTTTTACTTTAAAATAGATAACCAAACCATTTAATTTTCCACCAAGAACGACTGAGTCGCACTTTCTACTAGTAATGAATTCGAAAATATCGGTTTAACGAACTTTCATACAAGGCAAACCCTTGTATTAAGCATGTCCAAATCCCACGAAGTACCGCTCATGCCACACCTACGGTTGACCCATTGCCACATTTGGAACCCGAGATTCCAAAGGCTATGCCTATGCCTCAACCCACACCACCTTTTCCCTATCCATCGAGACTTAGGAAGGAGAAACGTCAAGAGCGCGACAATTATCAATTTGAGCTTTTTATGAAAATGTTTCGTGATTTACACTTTAATGTGAGTTTCGTCGATGCTTTGGTCATGATGCCTCGATTTGCCGCAAACTTTAAGAGTATGTTGAACAACAAGGAGAAATTGTAACAATTGTCTAGTTGTTCATCGGTTTATCTCAACTGCATACCTTAAAAAGTAGGTGATCCCGGTAAATTCTTGATCCCTTGTGCAATCCAAGATATGGAAGAATGCTATGCCTTGGCCGATCTTGGTGCTAGTATTAACTTGATGCCACTTGCTATCTTCAAGTCGCTCAATCTTCCTAATCTTACTCCTTCACTAATGTCTATTGAGTTGGCCGACCATTCCACAATTCCCGCATGTGGATTGGCGGAAGACGTTTTTGTGAAAGTGGGAAAGTTCTATTATCCGGTAGACTTTATCGTTGTCGATATTCCCATAGATCCTCAAGTTCCTCTCATTTTAGGTCGTTCGTTTTTAGATAGGTCTATGGCTTTGATCGATGTTCATGCTAGAAAGATCACCTTACGTTTCAACGACGAGGAACTTGTTATAAACGCAACTCAAAACTCTCAAATTTCTAATGTTTATTCCATTGCAACCATAAGCCTCGTTGATATAATTGACGTTGTTTGCGAGGAATTTTCACAAGAAGTTTTAGGTTTTGGTAACTCGACACCAACCTTCACTCTATTTGAAGGTGGTGGTTTTACGTTGGAAGAATTCGATGTTCCACGTACTTGTAACGAAGACCTCGGCAATGATGAGGACTTCTCAATTATCAAGGATTTTCTTAACGATTTCCCATTTCCTCCACCCGAGGAGGTTATGAGTATCGAGCCCAAATCTTTAATTGAGGAACCACCTATCCTCGAGTTGAAATATTTACCTCCTCATCTCGAATATTTCTTTTTGGGGGAGGACGACAAGTTGCCGGTTATTATTTCGAAAGAACTTTCAAATGATGAAAAAACCGCACTTGTCGATGTTCTAAAGGATCACAAAGGGGCAATTGCGTGGAAGTTATCCGACATTAAGGGGATCGATCCCAAGTTTTGTACCCACAAATTCTTAATGGAGGAGGATTACAAGCCCGCAATCCAATCTCAAAGGAGGGTGAACCTCAAAATTCACGACGTCATCAAAAAGGAATTCCTAAAACTCCTTGACGCGGGAATGATTACCCTATTTTCGATAGCCCTTGGGTGAGTCATATTCATTGTGTCCCTAAGAAGGGAGGAATGACCGTTGTGCCATACGATGCCAACGAGTTAATTCCCACTAGACTCGTGACCGGATGGAGAGTGTGCATTGACTATCATAAGTTGAATGAAGCCACTCGTAAAGACCATATTCCCTTGCCCTTCATGGACCAAATGTTGGAGCGTCTTGCGGGAAACGATTTCTATTGTTTTTTAGATGGTTTTCCGGTTACTTCCAAATCCCCATCGATCCTCGTGATCAAGAAAAAACTACGTTTACGTGTCCATATGGAACGTTCGCCTATCGTAGAATGCCATTCGGACTTTGCAATGCACCGGGAACCTTTCAAAGGTGCATGATGGCTATTTTTCATGATATCATCGAGAAGACGATGGAAGTCTTCATGGATGACTTTTCCGTGTTTGGTTGTTCGTTCACTTCGTGTTTGTTGAATCTTGAGAGAATGTTGAAACGTTGTGAGGAAACCAACCTTGTGCTTAATTGGGAAAAATGTCATTTTATGGTTAAAAGTGGAATCGTCTTAGGGCACAAGGTTTCGAAAGTAGGGATTGAGGTTGATCAAGCTAAGGTAGACGCCATCGCCAAATTACCTCATCCCAAAACCGTTAAGGGAGTTAGGAGTTTCCTAGGCCACGCGGGCTTTTATCGTCGATTCATAAAGGATTTTTCAAAGATCTCTCTACCTATTACACATCTCCTTGAAAAAGTTGCACGCTTTGTCTTTGACGAAGATTGTGTACGAGCCTTTGAAATTCTTAAAAGGAAACTTACCAAAGCTCCCATTCTTGTTGCTCCTAATTGGAACCTCCCCTTTGAGATCATGTGTGATGCTAGTGATTATGCTATTGGGTCCGTATTGGTGCAACGTTATGAAAAGCACTTCTTGCCTATTCACTATGCTAGCAAGACGATGATCGAGGCTCAACTAAATTACACTACAACGGAGAAGGAATTCCTTGCCGTGGTAATTTGAGAAATTCCGACCTTATCTCGTCTTGACGAAATGCATAGTGTATACGGATCATTCGGCTATCAAGTATCTTGTGGCTAAACAAGATGCTAAGCCGAGATTACTTTGTTGGATTCTCCTCCTTCAAGAATTTGATCACAAAATTGTTGACAAAAAAGGGGCCGAGAATCTAGCGGCCGATCATCTTTCTCATTTGGAAGATCCTCACCAAAGTGTTTACGAGCCCAAGGAAATCACCGAAACACTTCCGCTCGAGACACTTGGTGTAGTAAATTCTAAGCTTGATTCTTCTACCCCATGGTTTGCGGACATCGCAAATTACCATGCGGGCAACTTCATCATCAAGGGTATGACGACTCAAGAAAAACGAAAATTCTTTCATGACGTCAAGTAGGAACGACCCTTACTTGTTTCGAACTTGTGCGGATCAAATTATTCGACGTTGTGTCTTTGGTACCGAAGCTTCTAACATCCTTAGAGCTTGTCACGAGGGACCCACGGGTGGTCACCACGGTGCTAATCTCACGGCTAAGAAGGTCTTTGATGCCGGTTTCTTTTGGCCTACTATTTACCGAGATGCACATGAGCTTATGAAGTCGTGTGACTCATGCCAACGACAAGGAAAAGCCTCACAAAAAGATGAAATGCCCCAAAATATCATCCAAGTGTGTGAGATCTTTGACGTTTGGGGCATCGACTTTATGGGACCGTTCCCATCATCTCGTGGTAATAAGTACATCCTTGTCGCCGTTGATTACCTATCTAAGTGGGTGGAAGCTAAGGCTTTGCCCACCAATGATGCTCGTGTGGTAGTCAAGTTTTTGAAAAGCTTGTTTTCTCTGTTTAGAACCCCTCGTGCGATCATAAGCGATCGTGGAACCCATTTTTGTAACGACTAATTCGAAAGAGTCCTAAGGAAATATGGGGTTACACATCGGCTTTCTACGGCTTATCACCCACAAACTAGTGGACAAGTCGAGGTTTCAAACCGAGCTTTAAAGAGGATCTTGGAGAGATCCATTGGGGAAAACCGACAATCTTGGTCGGATAAGTTGGACGATGCTTTATGGGCCTTTAGGACCGCTCATAAGACGCCCATTGGGTGCACTCCTTATAAGCTTGTGTATGGGAAAAATTGTCACTTGCCAATTGAATTGGAACACAAGGCTTATTGGGCCCTAAAGCATTGTAATGATGATATGGAGACCGCGGGAAAACACCAGAAAATTCAATTAAATGAATTGGATGAATTAAGGGATATTGCTTATGAAAATTCATTGATTTATAAAGAAAAGACTAAAAAGTTGCATGATTCAAAAATTAAAAACCGGGTTTTTAACATTGAGGATCAAGTTTTGCTTTTTAATTCTCGTTTGAAAATCTTTTCCAGTAAGTTGAAATCCTGTTGGTCCGGTCCATTCACCGTGACTCAAGTTTTTCCATATGGGACCATCGAGCTAGCTCAAAATGATGGCCCCAATTTCAAGGTGAATGGACATAGATTGAAGAACTACTTTGGCGGGGTGTGGAAACCTTGGTTTCCTGGATCTTTTAGCTACTAGGAATGATCATTGTTCATATGATTAACATAATCAAAGCGGAATTAGAACAACAACCATTAACAAGGTGTTTGGGCACAAGACACATGATTTAAAACAAATGGATTGCTCATTATATTAATAACAAACAATCACTAAACGTGTATACATTGAATCCCACGTATAGTCGACACACGCTTTAGGTTTACATTGTATATGAAAGTTATGAAAAACCTAATAACCCTTGGTTCCTTTTATAGTGTAAGGACTAGGGTTTTACAAGAGATAATATCAAATAAACATGTAAATCTTCTATTCAAATAAACTTATACATAATATCTCCTGCATGTTTATCTAAATAGAAGCTTCCAAAGGCTTCTTGTCTACGTTTCTATCAATGCTTAGTTTGTACATGACAATGCTTGGATTGTACATGACAATGCTTAAACCATCAACCTCCAATTTGCTCTTGTCAACGCTTGATTTGCTCTTGACAACACTTGATTTGCTCTTGACAACGCTTAGACAAATGTCTTAATGTTTTCTTCGTTTTTTTTTAGTTTCTGCCACATCAACTTTTTGACCCAACAATCTTCCCCTAGTTGATGTCGGCAAAACTCTTTGTGTATCTCTTGTAAGTTGTACATGATCTTCAAATTGCTTCCCCTCAAATGTAGCATGTATGTCTTCCCCTTTTTGTCACATCAACAGGGAAGTAAACAATGTATGCAATCTTGAAGATTCTCCAAATGTAGGCTCTATGCAATGATTTTGAAGAAAAATAAATAAAGTATTCTTGATGTAGAAGAGAATAACCCAAACCTATGTTCCATATCTTGTACGATGTGATGAAGTATGGGATTAATACAAAAATCCTCATCCTTTGTGAGACACTGAGAACAATAATGTAACTCCTTCAAGTGATAGAAAATATGTGCATAGAGTACCATAAGAAAGATCACATATTCCTAGATCTTGTATTACTCCATCAGTAACAATGTAAGCACAAACAAGTTACCTTAAAAGTCCATGACTGGAAGTGCACGACTTTAAGATATGATAGAACACAAACTCGGGAAAATCTTCTTCAAACATCAAATTTACCATAAGAATTCTTCCCCTTAAGCCAACACCTCTTCATGACGAATTTTAATGGAATAACATCTTCATACCATATGTAAAAGCCACAAATATGGATAACTCTTTCACAAGGCTAACCCGATTACATAATCTAATATCCATCAAATTCCCATGAATAGTTGCTAACTCGCATTAAAATCATTAATACCTTTTAAAAATATCTGAGCCATAAATATCAACTTGATATTCTATATAAAAACGGAGATTTCATGTACCTTCGTGTGTAAATTCCTCCTTTTTGTGTGCGGAAAACGTACCAATTTTCTCAAACAGCAGCTATTCTTTTGTTGTCCGACATCCTTCACTGTCCAAGATATCATCACTGTGTGTTGTCCAATATCGGACAACACTTGTCAGCATTTGAAAATGTATATATCGGACAACAAGTGTCAGCGCTTCCCAACAGCGCTTAACTTATTCCTGTCAGCGCCAACTTTGTACCTGTCAGCTCCTGGCCATCAGCGTCTCATCCATGCCTTGTCAGCGTCACACCAACATCTATCAGCGTCACACCAACATCTATCAGCGTCTAAATAACACCCATCAGCGGCAAATTGATCTAGGGTTTTATAAACCCTAGATCATGATTTTATGTGAAAACCATAAACTGCAGCGAACTTCGACAGCGAATATCTTCTTCAAGAGAGCTCAGATCGAAGATCCCTTCGGTGAGATCCTTGACACATGTGCCAAGAACCTACAGCGCGAATTTAACGACGATCGAACGGTTAACGAAGGAGAAATCGCGTTTTTACTATTACGGTTCACAGAAAACAGCATATGATCACTACTGACTTTGACGCTTAATAAGTTTTTCTTGGGGTTAGATCTCGACAATCCCTCCGGTGGATATCTAGATATATGTGTGTGGGAACAAACACAAAAAATTTCGTGGCGATCCAACGGTTCAATAAAAAGTTATGGCCTTCTGAATGCTGCTGCGCACACAAAAATGTCCAGAAAAACCCTAGACGGATTTTTCTTTTCTTCTCGATACACGAACACCTTGTTGGTACTAGCATCACGAGCCACGAGGCTCTGATACCAATTGTGAAAACCTTGATTTCCTCGATCTTTTAGCTACTAGGAATGATCATTGTTCATATGATTAACATAATCACAACGGAATTAGAACAACAACCATTTACAAGGTGTTTGGGCACAAGACACATGATTTAAAACAAATGGATTGCTCATTATAGTAATAACAATCAATCACTAGACGTGTATACATTTAATCCCACGTCTAGTCGACACACGCTTTAGGTTTACATTGTATATGAAAGTTATGAAAAACCTAATAACGCTTGGTTCCTTTTATAGTGTAAGGACTAGGGTTTTACAAGAGATAATATCAAATAAACATGTAAATCTTCTATACAAATAAATTTGTACAGCATATCTCCTACATATTTATCTAAATAGAAGCTTCCAAAGGCTTCTTGTCTACGTTTCTGTCAATGCTTAGTTTGTACATGACAATGCTTGGATTGTACATGACAATGCTTAAACCATCAACCTCCAATTTGCTCTTGTCAACGCTTGATTTGATCTTGACAACGCTTAGACAAATATCTTCATGTTTTCTTCGGTTTTTTTTTAGTTTCTGCCACATCAACTTTTTGAACCAACATAATCAAGGGGCTAATAATCAAGTTTCAAACAAAAATCAAAACAATGATTTTCAAAACAACAACAAGGGTTTGCAAACTTTGAAAGATCTTCCAAATGAATTTGTTGAATACGCCAATGGAAACGATGCTAGGTTTGACAACATTCAAAGAGAAATCATTAGCCTAAGATCCGAGTTTAAGAATGACTTGAAAAAGGAGTTGAAAAACGAGTTAGCAGATGAGTTTAAAATCCATACAAACAAAATGGAAGGGAATGTAACTAGGTTACAACAAAACCAACAAAAAATGAAACAAGGGCCAACATGAAATAAAACAAGAGATGATTAAGGCCGAGAAGAGGCAATCCATGTTTGAGGATAAAATTTCATCTATGTTTGAGGCTATATGTGCAAACCGTCTTCGAGTAGTTTCCTAGCAACACCATATCGAACCCTAAGGGAGAGATGAAAGTGATTACAACACGTAGTGGTAAGACACTTAAGGAACCGACTCCTCAACCAATTGCTCCTACGGAGGATGCAATTGAGGAAGAACCCGAGGTGGTGGTCGAAAAGGAGCATGTCCAAATCCCACGAAGTACCGCTCATACCACACCTACGGTTGACCCATTACCACATTTGGAACCCGAGATTCAAAAGGCTATGCCTATGCCTCAACCCACACCACCTTTGCCCTATCCATCGAGACTTAGAAAGTAGAAACGTCAAGAGCGCGACAATTACCAATTTGAGCTTTTTATGAAAATGTTTCGTGACGTTCATTTTAATGTGAGTTTTGTCGATGCTTTGGTCATGATGCCTCGATTTACCGCTAACTTTAAGAGTATATTGAACAACAAGGAGAAATTGCAACAATTGTCTAGTTGTTCATCGGTTTATCTTAACCGCATACCTCAAAAAGTTGGTGATCCCGGTAAATTCTTGATTCCTTATGCAATCCAAGATATGGAAGAATGCTATGCCTTGGCCGATCTTGGTGCTAGTATTAACTTGATGTCACTTGCAATCTTCAAGTCGCTCAATCTTCCTAATCTTACTCCTTCACCAATGTCTATCAAGTTGGACGACCATTCCACGATTCCCCCATGTGGATCGGCGGATGACGTTTTTGTGAAAGTGGGAAAGTTCTATTATCCGGTAGACTTTATCGTTGTCGATATTCCCACGGACCCTCAAGTTCCTCTCATTTAAGGTCGTTCGTTTTTAGATACGTCTATGGCTTTAATTGATGTTCATGTTAGAAAGATCACCTTACGTTTCAACGACGAGGAACTTGTTATAAACGCAACTCAAAATTATCAATTTTCTCATGTTTATTCTGTTGCAACCATAAACCTCGTTGATATGATCGACGTTGTTTGCGAGGAATTTTCACAAGAAGTTCTAGGTTTTGGTGATAATGAAAATAGTGGCAATCCCACTATGTTAGATACCATTCTTGATAACTCGACACCAACCTTCACTCCATTTGAAGGTGGTGGTTTTAAGTTGGAAGAATTCGATGTTACACGTACTTGTGACAAAGACCTCGAAAATGATGAGGACTTCTCGATTATCAAGGATTTTCTTAACGATTTCCCATTTCCTCCACTCGAGGAGGTTATGAGTATCGAGCCCAAATCTTCAATTGAGGAACCACCTATCCTCGAGTTCAAAGATTTACCTCCTCATCTCGAATATGTATTTTTAGAGGAGGACGACAAGTTGCCGGTTATTATTGCGAAAGATCTTTCGGATAATGAAAAAACCGCACTTGTCGATGTTCTAAAGGATCATAAAGGGGCAATTGCGTGGAAGTTATTCGACATTAAGGGATCGATCCCAAATTTTGTACCCACAAAATCTTAATCGAGGAGGATTACAAACCCGCAATCCAATGTCAAAGGAAGGTGAACTCCAAAATTCACGACGTCATCAAAAAGGAAGTCCTAAAACTCCTTGACGCGGGAATGATTTACCCTATTTCTGATAGCCCTTGGGTGAGTCCTATTCATTGAGTCCCTAAGAAGGGAGGAATGATCGGTGTGCCAAACGATGCCAACGAGTTAATTCCCACTAGACTCGTGACCGGATGGAGAGTGTGCATTGACTATCGAAAGTTGAATGAAGCCACTCGAAAAGACCATTTTCCCTTGCCCTTCATGGACCAAATGTTGGAGCGTCTTGCGGGAAACGATTTCTATTGCTTTTTAAATGGGTTTTCCAGGTTACTTCCAAATCCCCATCGATCCTCGTGATCAAGAAAAAACTACGTTTACGCGTCCATATGGAACGTTTGCTTATCGTAGAATGCCATTCGGACTTTGCAATGCACCGGGAACCTTCAAAGGTGCATGATTGCTATTTTTCATGATATGATCGAGAAGACGATGGAAGTCTTCATGGATGACTTTTCCGTGTTTGGTATTTCGTTCACTTCGTGTTTGTCGAATCTTGAGAGAATGTTGAAGCGTAGTGAGGAAACCAACCTTGTGCTAAATTGGGAAAAATGTCATTTTATGGTTAAAAGTGGAATCGTCTTAGGGCACAAGGTTTCGAAAGCGGGGATTGAGGTAGATCAAGCTAAGGTAGACGTCATCGCCAAATTACCTCATCCCAAAACCGTTAAGGGAGGTAGAAATTTCCTAGGCCACGCGGGCTTTTATCATCGATTCATCAAGGATTTTTTGAAGATTTCTCGACCTATTACACATCTCCTCGAAAAAGATGCACGTTTTGTCTTTGACGAAGACTGTGTACGAGCCTTTGAATTCCTTAAGAGGAAACTTACCGAAGCTCCCATTCTTGTTGCTCCCAATTGGAACCTCCCCTTTGAGCTCATGTGTGATGCTAGTGACTACGCTATTGGGGCCGTATTAGGGAAACGTCATGAAAAACACTTCTTGCCTATTCACTATGCTAGCAAGACGATGACCGAGTCTCAACTAAAATACACTACAACGGAGAAGGAATTCCTTGTCGTGGTGTATGCATTTGAGAAATTCCGACCTTATCTCGTCTTGACAAAATGCATAGTGTATACGGATCATTCGGCTATCAAGTATCTTATGGCTAAACAAGATGCAAAGCCGAGATTACTTCGTTGGATTCTCCTCCTTCAAGAATTTGATCACAAAATCGTTGACAAAAAAGGAGCCGAGAATCTAGCGGCCGATCATATTTCTCGTTTGGAAGATCCTCACCAAAGTGTTTACGAGCCCAAGGAAATCACCGAAACATTTCCGCTCAAGACACTTGGTGTAGTGAATTCTAAGCTTTATTCTTCTACCCCATGGTTTGCGGACATCGCAAATTACCATGCGAGCAACTTCATCATCAAGGGTATGACGACTCAAGAAAAACGAAAATTCTTTCGTGACGTCAAGTTCTATTTTTGGAATGACCCTTACTTGTTTCGAACTTGTGCGGATCAAATTATTCGACGTTGCGTCTTTGGTATCGAAGCTTCCAACATCATTAGAGCTTGTCACGAGGGACCCACGGGTGGTCACCACGGTGCTAATCTCACGGCTAAGAAGGTTTTTGATGCCGGTTTCTTTTGGCCTACTATTTACCAAAATGCGCATGAGCTTATGAAGTCGTGTGACTCATGCCAACGACAAGGAAAAGTCTCACAAAAAGATGAAATGCCACAAAGTATCATCCAAGTGTGTGATATCTTTGACGTTTGGGGAATTGACTTTATGAGGTCGTTCCCATCATCTCATGGTAATAAGTACATCCTTATAGCCGTTGACTACTTATCTTAGTGGGGGGAAGCTAAGGCTTTGCCCACCAATGATGCTCGTGTGGTAGTCAAGGTTTTGAAAAGCTTCTTTTCTCGGTTTGGAATACCTCGTGCGATCATAAGCGATCGTGGAACCCATTTTTGTAACGACCAATTCGAAAGGGTCCTAAGTAAATATGGGGTTACACATCGTCTTTCTACGGCTTATCACCCACAAACGAGTGGGCAAGTCGAGGTTTCAAATCGAGCTTTGAAGAGGATCTTGGAGAGATCTATTGGGGAAAACCGATAATCTTGGTTGGATAAGTTGGACGATGCTTTATGGGCTTTTAGGACCGCTCATAAGACGCCCATCGGGTGCACTCCCTATAAGCTAGTTTACGGGAAGAATTGTGACTTGCCAATTGAACTCGAACACAAAGCTTATTGGGCCATTAAGCATTGTAATGATGATCTGGAGACCGCTTGAAAACACCGGAAAATGAAATAAAATGAATTGGATGAATTAAGGGACATTGCTTATGAAAATTGATTGTTTATAAAGAAAAGACTATAAAGTTTCATGATTCAAAAATTAAAAACCGGGTTTTTAACATTGGAGATCAAGCTTTTTAACTCTCATTTAAAAATCTTTTCCGGTAAGTTGAAATCCCGTTCGTCCGGTCCATTTACCGTGACTCAAGTTTTTCCATATGGGACCATCGAGCTATCTCAAAATGATGGCCCCAATTTCAAGGTGAATGTACATAGGTTGAAGCACTACTTTGGCGGGGAAGTTCCATCCTTGAACTACCTCGACCAAATCACCTTCTCTAATGATAATTAGTATTGAGGGGATCGAGTCGAGCTCATGACTCGGTAATAAAAAACGAGGTGCCTCGTGGGGAGTCCCATGCTTATCCTATGTACATATTATCGCTTTCTAATGTAGTAACGTGTGGGGATTTGTGCCCTTCCAACATTTTTTCCATGGTTGTTTGTGAATTGTGGATTTTAGATGATCATTATCTTCACGATTGGAGCATCTCGTGTTTGTTTTATGGGAGCACTCGATCGTTTGCTTTGAAGACTTTCTCAATATCCATAATATATCCTTTGATGTTCTAACCTTAGGTTTTTAGCACACTTCATAAACGGCTTTAAATTTAATGGTTATACCCTTTCCATGCTAGATTATGCATTCGACTACGTCTCTAGTATGGGGGTTTTCTAACCCTTAGACTCGAAACATTAAGGACAATGTTTAACTTTAGTATGGGGGGTGAATAGATACTTGCCTTGCCAAACCTTCACCCTTTCGAAAATTTATATTTTTGTTTATCGTTTTGTAGCAAAATAAGGCTAAAAATAGCCAAATTTTTAAATTTTTTTCTCATGTTTTATAAGTGTTTGAAGACACGAATGTAGGTTTTCCGATGGCGAGAATAAGAGTAATTTTTGACTCGACCATGCATGTTGAGCACTTATCTTTGATTCCTTAACTTTATATTAGGCTAAGTCTCTTAAATGAGGACGAGAAATGATAGAGTTAATTATAAGTTACTATTCTAAACGTAGAGTACTCGTATTCTTTCAAAAACTGATGTGTTCTCGTTATTTGCTTATTCTCCCTTCGCTTGTAAATATTTTTTGCTTAATAAATATTGACTTAGCGGTTTAGTCTTGATTGTTGGTTTCTAGTCTTTTCTAGTAGCTTCCATGTAATTAAATTGGGAAGACATTAAGGTATCGCCAGCGTCACGGTTTTGAAGTATTGGCAACCTGAATAATCGAAAGCTTCACCCAATAATAAGATTTCAAGTGCTCACCTAAATCAAGCAAACAATTTGAAGCTCACAAGGCCGAAAAATCTATGCAAAATTGAAAGTGAATCAAGCCTTAATCTATGAAGCTTTAAACATCCAAAATTCGCCTTAGCATGAGGATATACATCTTTGGCCATAATAAAACCACCGATGAGGAGGATAATAAAAGGCAAGGCAAGACCGAAGTCATAATAAAAGCTTCATGGCCAAGTTGAATAAAAGATGGAGGTAAACCTATGATAATAAGGCCCTTTCGTTATGGGGCGTATAAAAGTCTTGGTAATAAGTATCATGTTCAAAACCGTTATTAAACCGTGTTTATCGTTCCTTCTTGTTGACTTATTTTTTTGACATCGTTGTCTATTAGGAGGGGTTATTAATTTGATGGTCTTGGTTACACCATTAGGACTCTATTTTTAGACCTAAATCTCTATCATCGCATAAGTCAAACAATGTATCCTCGTGAAACATTCAAGACAATATAAAATATAAGAGATACAACTTAGGAAAATGGGAGGATAAGTACGTGATTAGGGCATATGAGTAGTGTTAGCATTACTAACTTATAATGACAATGATCTCTTTGCACGCTTAGCATGGAATTGGGGTGAAAATCGAGGACAATGAATTTTGTTTCTAACGAAGCATTCACGTGTTCTTATTCTATGAACCTAAACGTCCCATTTTGCGATGAAAATCATACATTATGTCTAAAGCGCAAGTAGTAGTAATAGTAGTAGTGTAGCTAGTTTATCATTCAATAGAAGTGAATAAAAATAAATTTTGGAGGTGCTACGTTACTTTATTCTAGCACTGCGTGAGGGCACGTCAATGGTTTAGTATGGGGGAGTGATGAGACTGCTTTTATACATAGTCTCATCGTCCATAACGGGCTTTAAATGCATAAAATATCATGAAAATGGCCAAATATATGCTTGTGTTTGTTACTTGTCTATTTTAGGTACGGATATTGAGAAAATGACAAAAGATCACAAGAAACATGCAAAAACGAACACGGGAAACGAAGCCGCACAATGAACCAAGCCCTAATGAAGATTTTCCAAGAAAAACCCTTGAAGATATGAAGATTATGCCAGAAGGCCCTCCACTTTGAAGAATTGGCAAGAATGGTCCCTCAACAATCATGACTTGTCAATATTAGTCCTCCAAAAAGTCAATCATACAAGTCAAGACCATCATCTTTGAATAAAATGCCTAAAAACCCTTCAAGAATCAACAAATGGCAAGAAATACCCCTGAAAATACTTTGGAAAAGTATTTGGGGTAAACGTGTGAAAAATGAAACTTGTATAACAAATGAAATCATGTTTTGGCTGTTTAAATAGCAAGTGAAAGGAGTTAAAGAATTGAGGGGTTTAATTTGGTAGACAGCCAAAGTTACCTAGGCCAACCAACACACACCACGTGTCCCACTCACTCTTTACAACCAATCACCATCCCCCATTCATCCACATCACCATTCCACTCACAACGTATTTAACTAATCTCTGATTAGTTAAATTTTTGGCGCTTAACACTGGATTTAAAACCCAAAACAGATTAAACTTGCTACTATTTACTCAAGAACACGAATTGGGTACTTTTGATTTTGTAAGAATTAAGCACTAATCTCTTCCAGATTAGTGATTAAGGTATCCTTAAACACATACCAACTTCAAAAACTAATGCCACATCACCCAACAACTCCACAGAAGATTCCCCTGCTACACCTTTGAACAAACTGCCAAAACCTTGACAACCATCCAACACCCAAGATTTCTTCATACTTTCTAAGCTTGTTTGAAGCCTTTGGATGCTATTTCACCTTTCCCAACTCACACAACCTGCCAAAGAAAGTCACATGATCCTCAAGCTTTCAAAATATGCAAAGGGCAATATTGGGACTTCACACCATGAGGGTTACGTTTTTCTTTGCATTTCTAGTTCATTTGTAGCCTATATAAGGCCTAGGACCCCTTTCATTTTCAGTTGCTCTTGAATTTTTCCTAGTTCACATTTCTGTAAATCCTTACTCTTGACTAATGAGAAGTGTGTGAATTTTGTGAAGAAAAGTCAAGTGCCAATCTTTATATTTTCTTGTTTATGTTTAATGTTTGCTAAAACTGAATCTCAAAATGTGTTTTTAAACCTTGTGCTAGAAATTGCACAAAGGATCAAAATTTGGTATTTTGCTAAGTCTTGGTTTAAACCTAGGAATTCTTTGGCTATAAGTGGATCATAGCATCCTGATATTGTGTTATCAAGGTGTTGTGAGGCTTATAACTTGGGGATAATCAAGTGTGGGAACAAGGTTGCATTAATCAAGTTTATTTTCCAAGTTGTCACCTTTCTGTTTTATCTTTTTGCTTCTAACTTTGTTGAATCTTAGCAAGGTTGTTTGTGGAAGCTTGTTCTTGTTCTTGCTAGCACACAAGCTCAAAAATTCGTGGTTGTGGATGTACATCCATGAGGTATGAACCTTTTTACCCAAAATCTGCTTAAATACTTGATTTTTGGTGATTTGGTGTTCTTGTTGAATTTGTGGCTTAATCTTGCTTGATACTGCATAATACATCTGTTATTGTGTTTGATTGGGCTTGGGTAACACTAAAATACACTTATACTTGTTTAAATCTCGATTTAAAAAAGATAAGGGGTGTTTGGGATTATCTGTTTAAATGCATAAATTGTTATTGTGTTATTGGAAGTTGTTTGTTTGAGTTAATACCTGCTATTCACTTGGTTGTGTGCTAAAACCTGCAAGTTTTCAGCTTTGTAACCTCAAATTAAAGATTGTGCTATAACTCACTTGTTTTGACTGTTTTGACCTAAACTTTTGGAAATACCTAGAGTATATGCATGTTTAGGGCTAAAAAGTGTTAAATCATAGTTTGTGTAACCTGTTAACAAGATTTGAATGTTTGAAATTGGACTTGTGGTCAAGTATATCAGTTAAGTGTTCATAACTGCTTGTTAGTGTTCATCAGTAACTTTAATGTGCTTGAATCTTGATCTAAACCTTGAACCATTGCATGAAACTTGTTTAGATTTGTTCATTTGAATTTATTATAGCTTGTGTATGCATTTGGTGAAGTTTGGCTGGCTGATTTTTGCTAAAACTGCTTATTGAGTGATATCCGCTTATTGTTCATGTCTATGACTGATCTGGTGATGTTTTGATTAATCTGTGCTAATTGGCTATTTTTAATTGTGTTTTTGTTATTGTTATTGACTCATTATGATTAACTGATCATTTGGGTGCGTTTGCTTAACTTGAATCCACAAAAAAGTCATATAAGACAAAAGGTCAATTAAGTCAAGCAGTGGAAACTTTTCCCACTGCTCAAACTCCATACCTAGCCCCTCCTAGTGTTAATCATCATTCAGCTTATTCATAAGCCAAATTGGCTTATCCAGACTTGCAACAACTTATTTTTTGTGATAGATCTTCCTCATTTGACCCATTTATTTGATATGGAGCTTATTAGACTTTGACTTTGACTTTTTACTACAAAACTCATTAAGTTGACTTTTAAACAAGTGCTTATCTGCTTAATCTGGCTTATTGCTTATGCTTATTTGAAAACTTTTTGATTATTTAGCTTAATTAAGTCATTTAAAAGCTTTTGAAAGTTGAATCAGCTCTTGAGGTGGCCTAGAACTCGAAAACGACTATTTTGTCGTTTTGTGAAGATAGCTTTTAGCTTATTTAGGCTTATTTCTTGTGCTTTTTCCAATTTTCATTTTACAGATCTCTTAAGTAACTCAAAATAAGCTTGTGTGTCAAATTTGAGCTTATAGCATCAGCTTATAGCTTAATGGGCCAAAAAGCCCATTAAGAATAAGCTGCTTTGAAATAAGCTAGCTTATACACATTTTCAGCTTTTGGGCCTTCAGAGTTTTTTTCTTAAAATCAAATTTTAAGTCAGATAGGAGCTTTTGGGCTTATTTGGACAACATTTTTCTTATTGGGCCTAATTAAGCCCATTAAGGGGTCTGTTTGGACTTTTAGCCCATTTCTAGGCCCAATAGGGGTACTTTTGTAATTTCAGCTTCATTTCTGTATTATTTAAGTTAAAATAAGCTAGTTTGCAACTTTTTAGAATTATTTATAAATTTTGGATTTTTATTAATATTTTATTATTAAAAATTAAAATTTAGATTTTTTTTAATATTTTTATTAATGTTTCGAGTCTAGGGGTGAAACACACCCATACTAGAGACGAAGTCGAATGCTTAATCTCGAGCATGGAAAGGGTAAAATGAATAACCTAAAAGCCGTTTATTAGTTATGCAATTAAGATAAACGTTAGAACATAAAAGGATATCATTGGATATCAAAATCTCCAAAGGCAACGATCGAAGCTCGAGTGATCCGTAAAACAAACACGATAGGCTTCAATGATGACGATGAACCTAATAAATCACAATCACAAACAACCATGGAACAAAGGTTGGAAGAGCACAAGTCCCCTCGTTACACTATTAGAAAGCAATAATATTTACAAGGATAAGCATGAGAATCCCCCACGAGGAACCTTGTTTTTTATAACCGAGGCAAAAGCTCGACTCGAATCCCCATAAATGTGATCATTTAGGGATAATCATGGTTTGGTCATTTTTGGTGGATCTTACATGATAAACAATGTCCAAAAGCAACCGGTATAAAGGACTAAGTCCTTTGATGATGCAAAATACCGGGATCGAAGATGGCGTCCTCGTTTTCGGATGAAAGATGAAACAACGCTACACCAACCAAAAACACGAGAGGGTCAAAGAAAATAGATGAGAAATAAAAAGGTTGAACAATGGGTAAGGCAAACTTATGAGCTACTCGAGGTAGACTCACACCAAGCAAATAGATATATTTTCCATTTATTGAATCGGTGGAAGACCGAGATTTCCCTTTACAAGAAATTCCGATATCGAATATCTCATCCTCGGTGGAGAAGTGTGAGGGAACATAAGGGGCTTCCCCCACACTAAAACCACACCAACCGTTGTCAAACGGAGTAGACGAGGTGGTAGCATTCATATAACACGGTGATGACGGAGTTAAACTTGAAGAAAATTATTTTAAATCAATTTCAAAATCTTTTCCTTTTTCATCGTTCAAAAACTCTTTATGAAAACCCGATTTTATGATGGCGAAAATATTTGGCGTTTCAAATTCAAAATTGTTGATGAGACTGCTTTTATACATAGTCTCATCGTCCAAAAAGGGCTTTAATTGCATTAAATATCATAAAAATGGCCAAATATATGCTTGTGTTTGTTACTTGTGTATTTTAGGTATAGATATTGAGAAATTTACAAAAGATCACAAGAATCATACAAAAACGAACACGGGAAATGAAGTCGCACAATGAACCAAGCCCTAATGAAGAGTTTTCCAAGACAAACCCTTGAAGATTTGAAGATTATGCAAGAAGGTCCTCCAATATTGAAGAATTGACACTTTAAACCCTTGTATCTTCATAATTACAAGATTGGTCCCTAAAGTTTGTCAAAATTAAAAAAAGGGACCTCCACTTTGAAGAATTGGCAATTTTAGTCCCTCACAAAACTAAATTGTCAATATTACTCCTCCTCAAAGTCAAACATACCATGAAGAACTTCAAGTTACAAGAGATTACAAGTTTGGTCCTTTAAAAATGTTAAATTGCAAAAAGGACCCTTGACATTGAAGACTTGGCAAGAATGGTCCCTCAAAAATGAAGACTTGTCATTTTCAGTCCTCCAAAATGTCAACCATACAAGTCAAGACCGTTATCAATGAAGAATATGCCAAAACAACCCTTCAAGAATCAACAAATGGCAAGAAATACCCCTGAAAATACTTTAGTATTTGGGGCAAAAGTGTGAAAAGTAAAACTTGGCTAACAAAGGAAATCAGGTTTTGGGGTATAAAGTTGCAAATGAAAGGAAAGGGAAAGAATGGGGGTTTAAGCTGGCCGACATTGAAACTTACCTAAACCACCCATATCACACCACCTGTCCCACTCGCCAAAACCCTCCAATCAACTCTCACCATTATGCCACCTCATTTCCCACCCACAACTAATTAAACTAACCCGTAATTAGTTTCTAAAAGTGGCGCCTAACACCTTTTTGAAAGCTAAACCAGATTAAACCAAGCACTATTCCCTCAAGAACACAAATTGGGTTTTCTTAATCCAGTTATAATTAAGCTACCAAATGCTCCAGAATGATGATTAGGGTCTCCCTAATCACAACCCAACTTTCAAAAAGCTTGCCACATCACCACCTTGGACACATGTGTTCCCTGCTTTTTCACCTTTGAACAAGAAGCCAAAAACCTGACAATCATCCAACGTTCCACATCATTGCTTGAAAGCTAAGCTTAACCAAGACCATTGGATGCAATTTTCACC
Organism: Glebionis coronaria; assembly: GCA_025667525.1. Lineage (NCBI taxonomy): Eukaryota > Viridiplantae > Streptophyta > Magnoliopsida > Asterales > Asteraceae > Glebionis > Glebionis coronaria. The sequence goes on along the minus strand of CM046874.1, from coordinate 467,297,159 downwards.
TTGCCAGCTCCATAACAATACAAAAATCAGTCACATCATCTTCAAAATGCCAAAACCCTCAAGGGCATATCTGGGACTTCACCAAGCATTAGGGTTTTGTTATTAGCTTTCTTAGAAATCACTTGTAGCCTATATAAGGCATAGGACTCAGTCATTTACAATTTGCTCTTGAATTTTCCTTGTTCACTTTTCTTTAAATCATATATTCAAGTTAATGAAATGTGTTTGAATTTGTGAATAAAACCCAAGTTCCAATCATTATATATGCTTGTTATTGTTCTTTTTTAACTAATCTTGAATTATAAAACCTGTTTTCAAAGGAGTGTGCAAAAGTTTGCATATTTTCCTTGAATCTCGATATTTTGCTAAGTCTTGTTTAAACCTTGGAATTCTTGGGCTATAAAGCTGATCATAGCATCCTGATATTGTGATATCAAAGTGTTGTGAAGCTTATAACTTGGGGATAATCAAGTGTGGGGAACTAAGGTTGCATTAATCAAGGATTTTTCATTTTTCTGATTTTGATATTTTGCTTCTAACCTTGTTGAATCTTAGCAGGAGTTTGTGTGGAAGCTTGTGCTTGTTCTTGCTAGCACATAAGCTCAAAATTCGTGGGTGTGGATGTACATCCATGAGGTTTGCACCATTTTACCCAAAATCTGCTTAAAATCTTGATTTTTGGTAAATTTGTGTGTTACTTGTGTTCTTGTGAAGTTTATGGTCTAATCTTGTTCAATAATGCATATTATACTTGTTAATGTGTTTGATTGGGCTTGGGTAGTCTTGGAATACAATTATACTTGTTTAAATCTGATTTGAAAAAGATAAGGGGTGTTTGGGATTATCTGTTTAAGATCATATGTTGCTATTGTGTTGTTGAAAGTTGTTGTTTATGCTTGTTATCTGTTATCTACTTGGTTGAGAACTAAAACCTGCAAGTTATTGGGTTTAAAACCTTGAATCAAAGATTGTGCTATAACTTATTGATTTTGACTGTTTTTGACCTAAAATTTTGGTAATAATTAGAGTATATGCATGTTTAGGGATATAAGTTGTTAAATCAAAGTTTTCATAACATATCTAAGAGATCCGAGTGTTTGAATTTGGCTTGTTGGTCAAGTACATCAGCAAAGTAAAAATCTGCTTGTGTTAGTGTTCATCAGTAACCTTATTGTGCTTGAATCTTGATTTAGGCCTTGAACCATTACATGAAACCTGTTTAAACTTGTTCAGTTAAGTTTATGATAGCTTGTGTATGCTTTTGGTGCAATTTGGTTGGCTGAATTTTGCTTAAACAGCTTATAAGTGCTTAACTGCTTATTGTTCATGTCTGTGAGATGTCTGGTGCTTAATTGAATTAACTAGACTGATTGGCTGGGTGATTTTGTGATTTATTTGTTGTTTCTGACTCCTTGTGATTCACTGATCACAAGGGTGCCTTGTTTGTAACTTGGATCCACAAAAAGGTCACTAAAGACAAATAGTCAAGAAAGTCAAGCAGTGGAAAAAGTTTCCACTGCTCAGACACCAAAACTAGCCCCTGCTAGTGTAATTTTGCATTCAGATTATTAATAAGCCACATTGTCTTATCTAGACCTGCAACAACTTATTTTTTGTGATCAATCTTCATCATTTGACCCATTTGATTGAAATGGAGCTTATCAGTCCTTGACTTTGACTTTTTGCTAGAAAACTTATAAAGTTGACTTTTAATTAAGTGCTTATTTGCTTATTCCAGCTTATTGAGTGTGCTTATTGAAAAACTTTTTGTTGATTAAGCTTAGTTAAGTCATTTAAAAGCTTTTAAAACTTGAATCAGCTCTTGGGGTGGCCTAGAACTCGAAAACGACTATTTTGTCGTTTTGTGAAGATAGCTTATTGCTTTTTCAGGCTAATTCCTTGTGCTTATTTGAAATTTCTTTTTACATAACTCTTAAGTAACTCAAAAGAAGCTTGTGTGTCTAATTTGAGCTTATGGCATCAGCTTATAGCTTAATGGGCCAAAAAGCCCATTAGGAATAAGTTTCTTTGAAATAAGTTAGCTTATACTCATTTTCAGCTTTTGGCCCTTTAGAATTTTGTCTTTAAAATCAAATTTTGAGTCAGATAGGAGTTTTTGGGCTTATTTGGACAACATTTTTCTTATTAGGCCTTAATAAGCCCATTATGCTAATTGTTTGATCTTTTGGCCCATTCTAGGCCCATTAGGGGTATTTAAGTAATTTCAACTTCATTTCTGTGTTTATTAGGTTAAAGTAAGCTAGTTTGGAACTTTTTAGAATTTTTTATAAATTTTGGATTTTCAATATTATTTTATTATTATTTTATTATTAAAAATTAAAATTCAGATTTTCAAGTTTTTATATTTTTCTTAGGTTAAATACATTAAGTTAGGAATTTTACAATTTTTAGAATATTTTTATTGTCCTTAGATTAATTTTTATAATTATTTTAATTTCAAATAGTTTTTAATTGTTTTTAAATAGTTTTTTATTAATTTTAAAATTTTCAAAAACAGTTTTAAATTAATTTAAGTCATTTTAGAGGTTTACAATTGAAAAAATCTCATTTTGGACATTTTGTTAATTAAATTGATTTTGTGGGCTTTAATTAGCATTAAAAAATTATTATCTAATTAAATAAAAGGTTTTGGTGAATTTTGTTTTTTTGTAAACTCTAATTACATTATATAGGATTTATTGCAATTTTCTAGGAATTTTTAGGGTAAAATTTTAATTTTGCTACTTTTTACGGTTTTACGTGTACGTCTTTATCGTCTTAGTTTAACTCGTCATCGTAACCGTGATTCTCTTCTTATTTAATTTATATTTTCTATTCTCATAAACATAATCACAAAGTTAATCATTTCTTAACACACACACTAAGCCTCCTTGAGAACGATCCCCACTTTGGGTCATAACTTGTGGTTTTCCTAAATCACTTGTTAATATTTTCCCTAATTACCTTTGTTTTCCTAAACAAGGTTGTAAATTACATACATCAATTTTGGCGCCGCTGCCGGGGAGGCGTGTTGTGTTTTGATTTGGCAATTGTTGTTTTTATATATAGCTATTATATCTATTTGTATTAGTAGCACTCTACTAATATGTATTATCAGTTTTCGTTTTTTGTGTGAATATTATTAATATATTGTATACGTAGAACAATAAATTCACAAGTACTCCAAAAGTGTGAAAACACAACCTTAACTTGGGAGGTCATTACCCAATCATTGTATTCGAATCTCAAACAAGAAAGAAAAGACAAAAATAGATAAATACTTTCGTGAAGCTCGATTTTGAAAAATACAAACTATAAGGTGGGTATAAGGCGGGTATTATAAAATATACCCTAAGGAAAAAGGCTCTTAAGTGCTTCGCGCCGCCTCGTTTCCCCTCTTGCTTGTGAGTATTTTGAGATTGAAAGCTAATCGAGGGTTTTGCCGCCTAAAGTATTATTAAGTATCATATATACTTTCTTGCTTTCATTGATTAAACCCTCTTGAACGTTTTGGTGTTCCACCAACGTTCTAAAGTCATCGAAGGAGTTCACTTCACGTGATCGGTTTCATTCCTTGAGGCTTCTTTAATCAAGAGATTTGATTAAAGAGGAGATTTGTAGATTTTGGTCTACTTAATACAATCACAAAAATCCAAAAAATAGTAAAAACAATCAAAAACCACAAAAAATTGGAAAAATACAAAACACCAAAAAGAATCTTCTTTGCTCATCCCCTCGTTGTACGTGACTTTTATGCAAACCCGCAACCAAGCAAGACGTTCACGTAAACATAGAAACCGAAAGGAGTCAACACGTACTCCTAATCTTTCTAGTGAGGAATCTCCTATTGAAGAACCTATCGTAAGAGAGGAACCAACCATGGAGAATCGAACTATGATGGAGTTACTTCAAGCACCCAGCGAGGGTTATGGAGAGGCTATTGTAATTCCCTCTATCCTTGCGGAGAATTTTGAAGTGAAAACGGTTTTGTTGTCGATGATCCAAAGCAACAAATTCCGTGGTGATGAAAAGGACAACCCGCACAACCATATCCACCAATTCAATCGTCTTACCGCCACTTACAAATTTAAGGATGTTGCTAATGACTCGATTAAGATGATGCTTTTTCCGTATTCCTTAGCGGGGCCCGCTAAATTTTGGTTAGAGAAAGAGCCACCCAATTCTATATTGACGTGGAAGGATCTCGTTTTAAAATTTGTGAACCAATTTTTCCCTCCCTCTAAGATTATGCATTTGAAAAACGAGATTTATAAATTTTCACAAGAATTTAATGAGAGTTTTTCAACGGCTTTGAATAGGTTTAAGGAAATGTTACATGAGTGTCCTCACCACAGTTTTTCCGATTTGCATCAAATTGACACGTTTTACAATGGACTTAATGATCATGAAAGGGATTATCTTAATGCTGCCACGGGTGGTAATTTTTTGTGTAAAACTGTTGAGGAAGCTTTGGTGATAATTGAGAATAGATCTAAGGTGTATTGTCCTCGTAGCACGTCGAGTGTTCGTAAGGCTTCGTCTTCGGCTTCACCTTCTTTGTCTAATACAATCGATGCTTGCCAAATTGAGGCGAACTTGGAAAACAAAATCTTTGATAAGCTTAAAGGACTTTTAATTGAATTCAAAGTTGGAGAACAAAGTGCTCCCGCTACGGCTAAAGCGGTTGAGTCTTCATGTATGTATTGTGGTGGAGGTCATGATTTCTCCGAGTGCATTACCAACGGTGGTAACTCTTCGAGTGCCTACGCGGCCAGGGGAACTTACAACTAAAACGGTCAAGTTACCCGTTCTAATCAATTGACTCCACCGGGTTTTGCTTCAAATCAAAATGCTAACAACAACTATCGAAACAATCAAGTTGGTTTCAAAAACAATTACAAAGAAAACTATGGGTATCAAGGGGTTAATAATCAAGTTTCAAACATAAATCAAAGTGATTTTCAAAACAACAACAAGGGTTTGCAAACTTTGAAATCTCTTCCAAATGAATTTGTTGAATACTTTGGCGGGGTGTGGAAACCTTGGTTTCCTCGATCTTTTAGCTACTAGGAATGATCATTGTTCATATGATTAACATAATCAAAGCGGAATTAGAACAACAACCATTAACAAGGTGTTTGAGCACAAGACACATGATTTAAAACAAATGGATTGCTCATTATATTAATAACAAACAATCACTAGACGTGTATACATTGAATCCCACGTATAGTCGACACACGCTTTAGGTTTACATTGTATATGAAAGTTATGAAAAACCTAATAACCCTTGGTTCCTTTTATAGTGTAAGGACTAGGGTTTTACAAGAGATAATATCAAATAAACATGTAAATCTTCTATTCAAATAAACTTATACATAATATCTCCTACATGTTTATCTAAATAGAAGCTTCCAAAGGCTTCTTGTCTACGTTTCTATCAATGCTTAGTTTGTACATGACAATGCTTGGATTGTACATGACAATGCTTAAACCATCAACCTCCAATTTGCTCTTGTCAACGCTTGATTTGCTCTTGACAACGCTTGATTTGCTCTTGACAACGCTTAGACAAATGTCTTCATGTTTTCTTCGTTTTTTTTTTAGTTTCTGCCACATCAACTTTTTGACCCAACAATCTTCCCCTAGTTGATGTCGGCAAAACTCTTTGTGTATCTCTTGTAAGTTGTACATGATCTTCAAATTACTTCCCCTCAAACGTAGCATGTATGTCTTCCCCTTTTTGTCACATCAACAGGGAAGTAAACAATGTATGCAATCTTGAAGATTCTCCAAATGTAGGCTCTATGCAATGATTTTGAAGAAAAATAAATTAAGTATTCTTGATGTAGAAGAGAATAACCCAAACCTATGTTCCATATCTTGTACGATGTGATGAAGTATGGGATTAATACAAAAATCCTCATCCTTTGTGAGACACTGAGCACAATAATGTAACTCCTTCAAGTGATAGAAAATATGTGCATAGAGTACCATAAGAAAGATCACATATTCCTAGATCTTGTATTACTTCATCAGTAACAATGTAAGCACAAACAAGTTACCTTAAAAGTCCATGACTGGAAGTGCACGACTTTAAGATATGATAGAACACAAACTCAGGAAAATCTTCTTCAAACATCAAACTTACCATAAGAATTCTTCCCCTTAAGCCAACACCTCTTCATGAGGAATTTTAATGGAATAACATCTTCATACCATATGTAAAAGCCACAAATATGGATAACTCTTTCACAAGGCTAACCCGATTACATAATCTAATATCCATCAAATTCCCATGAATAGTTGCTAACTCGCATTAAAATCATTAATACCTTTTAAAAATATCTGAGCCATAAATATCAACTTGATATTCTATATAAAAACGGAGATTCCATGTACCTTCGTGTGTAAATTCCTCCTTTTTGTGTGCGGAAAACGTACCAATTTTCTCAAACAGCAGCTATTCTTTTGTTGTCCGACATCCTTCAATGTCCAAGATATCATCACTGTGTGTTGTCCAATATCGGACAACACTTGTCAGCATTTGAAAATGTATATATCGGACAACAAGTGTCAGCGCTTCCCAACAGCGCTTAACTTATTCCTGTCAGCGCCAACTTTGTACCTGTCAGCGCCTGGCCATCAGCGTCTCATCCATGCCTTGTCAGCGTCACACCAACATCTATCAGCGTCACACCAACATCTATCAGCTTCTAAATAACACCCATCAGCGGCAAATTGATCTAGGGTTTTATAAACCCTAGATCATGATTTTATGTGAAAACCATAAACTGCAGCGAACTTCGATAGCGAATATCTTCTTCATGAGAGCTCAGATCGAAGATCCCTTCGGTGATCTCCTAGACACATGTGCCAAGAACCTACAGCGCGAATTTAACGACGATCGAACGGTTAACGAAGGAGAAATCGCGTTTTTACTATTACTGTTCACAGAAAACAGCATATGATCACTGCTGACTTTGACGCTTAATAACTTTTTCTTGGGGTTAGATCTCGACAATCCCTCCAGTGGATATCTAGATATATATGTGTGTGGGAACAAACACAAAAAATTTCGTGGCGATCCAACGGTTCAATAAAAAGTTATGGCCTTCTGAATGCTGCTGCGCACACAAAAATGTCCAAAAAAACCCTAGACGGGTTTTTCTTTTCTTCTCGATACACGAACACCTTGTTGGTACTATCATCACGAGCCACGAGGCTCTGATACCAATTGTGCAAACCTTGGTTTCCTCGATCTTTTAGCTACTAGGAATGATCATTGTTCATATGATTAACATAATCAAAGCGGAATTAGAACAACAACCATTAACAAGGTGTTTGGGCACAAGACACATGATTTAAAACAAATGGATTGCTCATTATATTAATAACAATCAATCACTAGACGTGTATACATTTAATCCCACGTCTAGTCGACACACGCTTTAGGTTTACATTGTATATGAAAGTTATGAAAAACCTAATAACCCTTGGTTCCTTTTATAGTGTAAGGACTAGGGTTTTACAAGAGATAATATCAAATAAACATGTAAATCTTCTATTCAAATAAACTTATACATAATATCTCCTGCATGTTTATCTAAATAGAAGCTTCCAAAGGCTTCTTGTCTACGTTTCTGTCAATGCTTAGTTTGTACATGACAATGCTTGGATTGTACATGACAATGCTTAAACCATCAACCTCCAATTTGCTCTTGTCAACGCTTGATTTGCTCTTGACAACGCTTAAAAAAATATCTTCATGTTTTCTTCGTTTTTTTTTAGTTTCTGCCACATCAACTTTTTGACCCAACATAATCAAGGGGCTAATAATCAAGTTTCAAACAAAAATCAAAACAATGATTTTCAAAACAACAACAAGGGTTTGCAAACTTTGAAAGATCTTCCAAATGAATTTGTTGAATACGCCAATGGAAACGATGCTAGGTTTGACAACATTCAAAGAGATATCATTAGCCTAAGATCCGAGTTTAAGAATGACTTGAAAAAGGAGTTGAAAAACGAGTTAGCAGATGAGTTTAAAATCCATACAAACAAAATGGAAGGGAATGTAACTAGGTTACAACAAAACCAACAAAAAATGAAACAAGGGCCAACATGAAATAAAACAAGAGATGATTAAGGCCGAGAAGAGGCAATCCATGTTTGAGGATAAAATTTCATCTATGTTTGAGGCTATATCTGCAAACCGTCTTCGAGTAGTTTCCTAGCAACACCATATCGAACCCTAAGGGAGAGATGAAAGTGATTACAACACGTAGTGGTAAGACACTTAAGGAACCGACTCCTCAACCAATTGCTCCTACGGAGGATGCAATTGAGGAAGAACCCGAGGAGGTGGTCGAAAAGTAGCATGTCTAAATCCCACGAAGTACCGCTCATACCACACCTACGGTTGACCCATTACCACATTTGGAACCCGAGATTCAAAAGGCTATGCCTATGCCTCAACCCACACCACCTTTGCCCTATCCATCGAGACTTAGAAAGTAGAAACGTCAAGAGCGCGACAATTACCAATTTGAGCTTTTTATGAAAATGTTTCGTGACGTTCATTTTAATGTGAGTTTTGCTGATGCTTTGGTCATGATGCCTCGATTTGCCGCTAACTTTAAGAGTATATTGAACAACAAGGAGAAATTGCAACAATTGTCTAGTTGTTCATCAGTTTATCTTAACCGCATACCTTAAAAAGTCGGTGATCCCGGTAAATTCTTGATTCCTTGTGCAATCCAAGATATGGAAGAATGCTATGCCTTGGCCGATCTTGGTGCTAGTATTAACTTGATGTCACTTGCAATCTTCAAGTCGCTCAATCTTCCTAATCTTACTCCTTCACTAATGTCTATCAAGTTGGCCGACCATTCCACGATTCCCCCATGTGGATCGGCGGATGACGTTTTTGTGAAAGTGGGAAAGTTCTATTATCCGGTAGACTTTATCGTTGTCGATATTCCCACGGACCCTCAAGTTCCTCTCATTTAAGGTCGTTCGTTTTTAGATACGTCTATGGCTTTAATTGATGTGCATGTTAGAAAGATCACCTTACGTTTCAACGACGAGGAACTTGTTATAAACCCAACTCAAAATTCTTAAATTTCTCATGTTTATTCCGTTGCAACCATAAACCTCATTGATATGATCGACGTTGTTTGCGAGGAATTTTCACAAGAAGTTCTAGGTTTTGGTGATAATGAAAGTAATGGCAATCCCACTATGTTAGATAGCATTCTTGATAACTCGACACCAACCTTCACTCCATTTGAAGGTGGTGGTTTTACGTTGGAAGAATTCGATGTTCCACGTACTTGTGACGAAGACCTCGACAATGATGAGGACTTCTCGATTATCAAGGATTTTCTTAACGATTTCACATTTCCTCCACCCGAGGAGGTTATGAGTATCGAGCCTAAATCTTCAATTGAGGAACCACCTATCCTCGAGTTGAAAGATTTACCTCCTCATCTCGAATATGTATTTTTGGAGGAGGACGACAAGTTGCTGGTTATTATTGAGAAAGATCTTTCGGATAATGAAAAAACCGCACTTGTCGATGTTCTAAAGGATCATAAAGGGGAAATTGCGTGGAAGTTATTCGACATTAAGGGATCGATCCCAAATTTTGTACCCACAAAATCTTAATCGAGGAGGATTACAAACCCGCAATCCAATGTCAAAGGAGGGTGAACTCCAAAATTCACGACGTCGTCAAAAAGGAAGTCCTAAAACTCCTTGACGCGGGAATGATTTACCCTATTTCTCATAGCCCTTGGGTGAGTCCTATTCATTGAGTTCCTAAGAAGGGAGGAATGATCGGTGTGCCAAACGATGCCAACGAGTTAATTCCCACTAGACCCGTGACCGGATGGAGAGTGTGCATTGACTATCGAAAGTTGAATGAAGCCACTCGAAAAGACCATTTTCCCTTGCCCTTCATGGACCAAATGTTGGAGCGTCTTGCGGGAAACGATTTCTATTGCTTTTTAAATGGTCTTTCCAGGTTACTTCCAAATCCCCATCGATCCTCGTGATCAAGAAAAAACTACGTTTACGCGTCCATATGGAACGTTTGCTTATCGTAGAATGCCATTCTACAATGCACCAGGAACCTTCAAAGGTGCATGATGGCTATTTTTCATGACATGATCGAGAAGACGATGGAAGTCTTCATGGATGACTTTTCCATGTTTCGTATTTCGTTCACTTCGTGTTTGTCGAATATTGAGAGAATGTTGAAGCGTAGTGAGGAAACCAACCTTGTGCTAAATTGGGAAAAATGTCATTTTATGGTTAAAAGTGGAATTGTCTTAGGGCACAAGGTTTTGAAAGCGGGGATTGAGGTAGATCAAGCTAAGGTAGACGTCATCGCCAAATTACCTCATCCCAAAACCGTTAAGGGAGTTAGGAATTTCCTAGGCCACGCGGGCTTTTATCATCGATTCATCAAGGATTTTTTGAAGATTTCTCGACCTATTACACATCTCCTCGAAAAAGATGCACGTTATGTCTTTGACGAAGACTGTGTACGAGCCTTTGAAATCCTTAAGAGGAAACTTACCGAAGCTCCCATTCTTGTTGCTCCCAATTGGAACCTCCCCTTTGAGCTCATGTGTGATGCTAGTGACTATGCTATTGGGGCCGTATTAGGGAAACGTCATGAAAAACACTTCTTGCCTATTCACTATGCTAGCAAGACGATGACCGAGTCTCAACTAAAATACACTACAACGGAGAAGGAATTCCTTGTCGTGGTGTATGCATTTGAGAAATTCCGACCTTATCTCGTCTTGACAAAATGCATAGTGTATACGGATCATTCGGCTATCAAGTATCTTATGGCTAAACAAGATGCAAAGCCGAGATTACTTCGTTGGATTCTCCTCCTTCAAGAATTTGATCACAAAATCGTTGACAAAAAAGGAGCCGAGAATCTAGCGGCCGATCATCTTTCTCGTTTGGAAGATCCTCACCAAAGTGTTTACGAGCCCAAGGAAATCACCGAAACATTTCCGCTCGAGACACTTGGTGTAGTGAATTCTAAGCTTTATCCTTCTAACCCATGGTTTGCGGACATCGCAAATTACCATGCGAGCAACTTCATCATCAAGGGTATGACGACTCAAGAAAAACGAAAATTCTTTCGTGACGTCAAGTTCTATCCGAGCTTTGAAGAGGATCTTGGAGAGATCTATTGGGGAAAACCGATAATCTTGGTTGGATAAGTTGGACGATGCTTTATGGGCCTTTAGTACCGCTCATAAGACGCCCATCGGGTGCACTCCCTATAAGCTAGTTTACGGGAAGAATTGTCACTTGCCAATTGAACTCGAACACAAAGCTTATTGGGCCCTTAAGCATTGTAATGATGATCTGGAGACCGCGTGAAAACACCGGAAAATGCAATTAAATGAATTGGATGAATTAAGGGACATTGCTTATGAAAATTGATTGTTTATAAAGAAAAGACTATAAAGTTTCATGATTCAAAAATTAAAAACCGGGTTTTTAACATTGGAGATCAAGTGTTGCTTTTTAACTCTCGTTTGAAAATATTTTCCGGTAAGTTGAAATCCCGTTGGTCCGGTCCATTCACCGTGACTCAAGTTTTTCCATATGGGACCATCGAGCTAGCTCAAAATGATGGCCCCAATTTCAAGGTGAATGGACATAGGTTGAAGCAATACTATGTTGGGGAAGTTCCATCCTTGAACTAACTCGACCAAATCACCTTCCCTAATGATAATTAGTATTGAGGGGATCGAGTCGAGCTCATGACTCTGTAATAAAAAATGAGGTGCCTCGTAGGGGAGTCCCATGCTTATCCTATGTACATATTATCGCTTTCTAATGTAGTAACGTGTGGGGATTTGTGCCCTTCCAACATTTGTTCCATGGTTGTTTGTGAATTGTGGATTTCAGATGATCATTATCTTCACGATTGGAGAATCTCGTGTTTGTTTTATGGGAGCACTCGATCGTTTGCTTTGAAGACTTTCTCAATATCCATAATATATCCTTTGATGTTCTAACCTTAGGTTTTTAGCACACTTCATAAACGGCTTTAAATTTAATGGTTATACCCTTTCCATGCTAGATTATGCATTCGACTACATCTCTAGTATGTGGGTTTTCTAACCCTTAGACTCGAAACATTGAGGACAATGTTTAACTTTAGTATGGGGGTGAATAGATACTTGCCTTGCCAAACCTTCACCCTTTCCAAAATTTATATTTTTGTTTATCGTTTTGTAGCAAAATAAGGCTAAAAATAGCCAAATTTTAAAAATTTTTCTCATGTTTTATAAGTGTTTGAAGACACAAATGTAGGTTTTCCGATGGCGAGAATAAGAGTAATTTTTGACTCGACCATGCATGTTGAGCACTTAGCTTTGATTCCTTAACTTTATATTAGGCTAAGTCTCTTAAATGAGGACGAGAAATGATAGAGTTAATTATATGTTACTATTCTAAACGTAGAGTACTCGTATTCTTTCAAAAACTGATGTGTTCTCGTTATTTGCTTATTCTCCATTCGCTTGTAAATATTTTTTCTTAATAAATATTGACTTAGCGGTTTAGTCTTGATTGTTGGTTTCTAGTCTTTTCTAGTTGCTTCCATGTAATTAAATTGGGAAGACATTAAGGTATCGCCAGCGTCACGGTTTTGAAGTATTGGCAACCTGAATAATCGAAAGCTTCACCCAATAATAAGATTTCAAGTGCTCACCTAAATCAAGCAAACAATTTGATGCTCACAAGGCCGAAAAATCAATGCAAAATTGAAAGTGAATCAAGCCTTAATCTTTTAAGCTTTAAAGATCCAAAATTCGCCTTAGCATGAGGATATACATCTTTGGCCATAATAAAAGCACCGATGAGGAGGATAAAAAAGGCAAGGCAAGACCGAAGTCATAATAAAAGCTTCATGGCCAAGTTGAATAAAAGATGGAGGTAAACCTATGATAATAAGGTCCTTTCGTTATGGGGCGTATAAAAGTCTTGGTAATAAGTATCATGTTCAAAACCGTTATTAAACCGTGTTTATCGATCCTTCTTGTTGACTTATTTTTTTGACATCGTTGTCTATTAGGAGGGGTTATTAATTTGATGGTCTTGGTTACACCATTAGGACTCTATTTTTAGACCTAAATCTCTATCATCGCATAAGTCAAACAATGTATCCTCGTGAAACATTCAAGACAAAATAAAATATAAGAGATACAACTTAGGAAAATGGGAGGATAAGTACGTGATTAGGGCATATGAGTAGTGTTAGCATTACTAACTTATAATGACAATGATCTCATTGCACGCTTAGCATGGAATTGGGGTGAAAATCGAGGACAATGAATTTTGTTTCTAACGAAGCATTCACGTGTTCTTATTCTATGAACCTAAACGTCCCATTTTGCGATGAAAATCATACATTATGTCTAAAACGCAAGTAGTAGTAATAGTAGTAGTGTAGCTAGTTTATCATTCAATAGAAGTGAATAAAAATAAATTTTGGAGGTGCTACGATAGTTTATTCTAGCATTGCGTGAGGGCACGACAATGGTTTAGTATGGGGGAGTGATGAGACTGCTTTTATACATAGTCTCATCGTCCAAAACGGGCTTTAAATGCATAAAATATCATGAAAATGGCCAAATATATGCTTGTGTTTGTTACTTGTCTATTTTAGGTACGGATATTGAGAAAATGACAAAAGATCACAAGAAACATGCAAAAACGAACACGGGAAACAAAGCCGCACAATGAACCAAGCCCTAATGAAGATTTTCCAAGAAAAACCCTTGAAGATATGAAGATTATGCAAGAAGGTCCCTCCACTTTGAAGAATTGGCAAGAATGGTCCCTCAACAATCATGACTTGTCAATATTAGTCCTCCAAAAAGTCAATCATACAAGTCAAGACCATCATCTTTGAATAAAATGCCTAAAAACCCTTCAAGAATCAACAAATGGTAAGAAATACCCCTAAAAATACTCTGGAAAAGTATTTGGGGTAAACGTGTGAAAAATGAAACTTGTATAACAAATGAAATCATGTTTTGGCTGTTTAAATAGCAAGTGAAAGGAGTTAAAGAATTGAGGGGTTTAATTTGGTAGACAGCCAAAGTTACCTAGGCCAACCAACACACACCACGTGTCCCACTCACTCTTTACAACCAATCACCATCCCCCATTCATCCACATCACCATTCCACTCACAACGTATTTAACTAATCTCTGATTAGTTAAATTTTTGGCGCTTAACACTGGATTTAAAACCCAAAACAGATTAAACTTGCTACTATTTACTTAAGAACACGAATTGGGTACTTTTGATTTTGTAAGAATTAAGCACTAATCTCTTCCAGATTAGTGATTAAGGTATCCCTAAACACATCCCAACTTCAAAAACTAATGCCACATCACCCAACAACCCCACACAAGATTCCCCTGCTACACCTTTGAACAAACTGCCAAAAGCTTGACAACCATCCAACGCCCAAGATTTCTTCATACTTTCTAAGCTTGTTTGAAGCCTTTGGATGCTATTTCACCTTTCCCAACTCACACAACCTGCCAAAGAAAGTCACATGATCCTCAAGCTTTCAAAATCTACAAAGGGCAATATTGGGACTTCACACCATGAGGGTTATGTTTTTCTTTGCATTTCTAGTTCATTTGTAGCCTATATAAGGCCTAGGATCCCTTTCAGTTGCTCTTGAATTTTTCCTAGTTCACAATTTTGTAAATCCTTATTCTTGACTAATGAGAAGTGTTTGAATTTTGTGAAGAAAAGTCAAGTACCAATCTTTATATTTGCTTGTTTATGTTTAATGTTTGCTAAAATTGAATCTCAAGACGTGTTTTTAAACCTTGTGCTAGAAATTGCACAAAGGATCAAAATTTGGTATTTTGCTAAGTCTTGGTTTAAACCTTGGAATTCTTTGGCTATAAGTGGATCATAGCATCCTGATATTGTGTTATCAAGGTGTTATGAGGCTTATAACTTGGGGATAATCAAGTGTGGGAACAAGGTTGCATTAATCAAGTTTATTTTCCAAGTTGTCACCTTTCTGTTTTATATTTTTGCTTCTAACTTTGTTGAATCTTAGCAAGGTTGTTTGTGGAAGCTTGTTCTTGTTCTTGCTAGCACACAAGCTCAAAAATTCGTGGTTGTGGATGTACATCCATGAGGTATGAACTTTTTTACCCAAAATCTGCTTAAATACTTGATTTTTGGTGATTTGGTGTTCTTGTTGAATTTGTGGCTTAATCTTGCTTGATACTGCATAATACATCTGTTATTTTGTTTGATTGGGCTTGGGTAACACTGAAATACACTTATACTTGTTTAAATCTCGATTAGAAAAAGATAAGGGGTGTTTGGGATTATCTGTTTAAATGCATAAATTGTTATTGTGTTATTGGAAGTTGTTTGTTTGAGTTAGTACCTGCTATTCACTTGGTTGTGTGCTAAAACCTGCAAGTTTTCAGCTTTGTAACCTCAAATTAAAGATTGTGCTCTAACTCACTTGTTTTGACTGTTTTGACCTAAACTTTTGGAAATACCTAGAGTATATGCATGTTTAGGGCTAAAAAGTGTTAAATCATAGTTTGTGTAACCTGTTAACAAGATTTGAGTGTTTGAAATTTGACTTGTGGTCAAGTATATCAGCTAAGTGTTCATAACTGCTTGTTAGTGTTCATCAGTAACTTTATTGTGCTTGAATCTTGATCTAAACCTTGAACCATTGCATGAAACTTGTTTAGATTTGTTCATTTGAATTTATTATAGCTTGTGTATGCATTTGGTGAAGTTTGGCAGGCTGATTTTTGCTAAAACTGCTTATTGAGTGAAATCCACTTATTGTTCATGTCTATGACTGATCTGGTGATGTTTTGATTAATCGGTGCTAATTGGCTATTTGTAATTGTGTTTTTGTGATTGTTATTGACTCATTATGATTAAAAAAATCATTTGGGTGCCTTTGCTTAACTTGAATCCACAAAAAAGTCATATAAGACAAAAGGTCAATTAAGTCAAGCAGTGGAAACTTTTCCTACTGCTCAGACTCCAAACCTAGCCCCTGCTAGTGTTAATCATCATTCAGCTTATTCATAAGCCAAATTGGCTTATCCAGACTTGCAACAACTTATTTTTTGTGATAGATCTTCCTCATTTGACCCATTTATTTGATATGGAGCTTATTAGACTTTGACTTTGACTTTTTACTAGAAAACTCATTAAGTTGACTTTTAAACAAGTGCTTATCTGCTCAATCTGGCTTATTGCTTGTGCTTATTTGAAAACTTTTTGATTATTTAGCTTAATTACGTCATTTAAAAGCTTTTGAAAGTTGAATCAGCTCTTGAGGTGGCCTAGAACTCGAAAACGACTATTTTGTCGTTTTGTGAAGATAACTTTTAGCTTATTTAGGCTTATTTCTTGTGCTTTTTCCAATTTTCTTTTTACAGATCTCTTAAGTAACTCAAAAGAAGCTTGTGTGTCAAATCTGGCTTATTACTTGTGCTTATACACATTTTCAGCTTTTGGGCCTTCAGAGTTTTGCTCTTAAAATCAAATTTTAAGTCAGATAGGAGCTTCTGGGCTTATTTGGACAACATTTTTCTTATTGGGCCTATTTAAGCCCATTAAGGGGTTTGTTTGGACTTTTAGCCCATTTCTAGGCCCAATAGGGGTATTTTTGTAATTTCAACTTCATTTATGTATTATTTAAGTTAAAATAAGCTAGTTTGCAGCTTTTTAGAATTTTTTATAAATTTTGGATTTTTATTAATATTTTATTATTAAAAATTAAAATTTAGATTTTTCAAGTTTTTTCATTTTTCTTGGTTCAAATACATTAACTTAGGAATTTTAAAATTTTTAGAATATTTTCATTGTCATTAGATTAATTTTTAGAATTATTTTAAGTTTTAATAGTTTCAAATTGTTTTTAAATAGTTTTTATTAATTTTAAAATTTTCAAAAATAGTCATAAATTTAGTTAAGTCATTTTAGAGGTTTATAAGTAAAAAAATCTCATTTTGGGCTTTTTGTTAATTAAATTGATTTTTTTGGGCTTTAATTAGCATTAAAAAATTATTATTTAATTAAATAAAAGGTTTTAGTGATTTTTGATTTTTTTTAAACTCTAATTATATTTTTTAGGATTTATTGCAATTTTCTAGGAATTTTTAGGATAAATTTTAATTTTGTCACTTTTTACGGTTTTACGTGCACGACTATTCGTCTTAGTTTAATTCATAATCGTAACCGTCATTCTCTTCTAATTCTCTTCTATTTTCTTTCTTCATAAATTATAATCACAAAAGTTAATCATCTCTTAATATAACACACTTGCCTCCTTGGGAAACGAACTTGAACTTCATTGGTCATTAGTGTTTGGTTTTCCTAAACCGACACTTAATACTTTCCCTATTTTTCTCTCTTTTCCTAAAGAGTGGTAAAAACACTACATCACTCATGTGAGAGGATACTCAAGTGATTCCTTTCCTACTCCTGCTAACTCTTCTTTTGTGAGTTCCATGGGATCTAGTCCAATGTCTTATGCTAGTAGCCCAAGCTATACTTTGTCATCTCAACATACTTCTACTCCTGAACCAAAAGCCAAGACTGGTAGCATGGTAGAAGATGCTCTTCACTCTTTTGTTGATGACATTGATCCACAACAGCAGCTTGCTTTTAATGATTTCAAACAGCTTGATAAACCTGACTTGGATGAAATAGATCTAAAATGGAAGATGGATATGCTCACTCTCCGGGTTCATAAGTTTGAAAAGAAAGCCGGTTGAAAATTCAACTACAACCCAAGAGAGCCAGCCAGGTTTGATAGAAGCAAGGTCAGATGCTATAACTGCCAGCAACAAGGACATTTTGCTAGGGAATGCCCTAACAAAAATGACCAGGAGAAGAACAGGTATTCAACCTTCATGGTTCAGGAGCTCAAGGATGAAAAGAAAGCTTTGGTGTCTGTTGACTCCATGGTTAACTGGAATGATCATCAGACTGCTACCTTGGAATCAGTTGAAGCTTCTACTGATGTATTTGCTATGATTGTTGGGTATCTATCTAATGCCGAGGAAGGAGAAGAATTTTCTCTTACGGGAATCTCGCCTCAGGTACAAAATTTCCCTCTTGGTTGTCATGATTAATACTCAGAACTATTGACTCAATACAATGAACTAAATGAGCAAAATGACAAATATTTTCTAGAAGTTCAAGCATATAAGAGTTCTTTAAAAACATTGGAACAACAAAAGAGGTGGATTCAAGATACTCAACGTGAATATGAGGATAAAATTAGAATTCTAAGCATTGATTTAGAAAAAACCACTAACATGCTTACATATACTGAAAAACTAAACAATGAAAGCATTAAGGCTAAGCAAAACATGCAAGAAAAATTGGATGCTACACTTTTATGATTTGAAAAATGGCAAAAAGCACCCAAGAATCTATCAAAGTTAATAGATAGTAGCATGTCTGGTAGGACTAAGAGAGGTTTAGGTTTTGATAAATATATTGATTCAGAAGATGTATTTGATTTATCTTTTTCAAGTGTTTTTGATCCTAACAAGGAGGAGGAGAAAAAACCTAGTTACAATAGGTTTAAACCAGCTGCAGCAATGCATGTTGTTCCTCCACCTCTTATAGGAACTTTTATGCCCATTTCTAGGCATACTGACTTAGATGGATCACAGATGCATGAGTCTCAAAAAAGCTCTACTAATACTAATGACTTTGTCTCATGTACTTTCAGTGACAAGGCCAGTGACTATGCATCCTTTGGTTCAAGTGAAGAGTTAAGACCTTCAAGTCCAAAGACAAATGACCATGGTGCTACTAGTGCTAGGATGAGTGATGAGAGAGTTGCTTCTGCTTCCACTTCTACTGTTTCTAGTTGTAGTTTATTGAGTCCTAGGAATGTTGATTCTCCTAGAATTATTTGTAATAAGTTTAGCAGTGTGAAACAGTGTCATTTGAATAAAAGGTCTTTTAAAACATGCTTTGTTCGTGGTAGTAAATTTCATTTGATTAAGGATTGTGATTTTTATGATCAATTTCCTTCTGTTTATCAAGCTTATTCTACTCTTGGTCCACCTAGAGTTGCTCCTTTTTCTTCTAGGAGAATAAACCCATGTGCCCAATCTTTTTCCTCTAGAAGGACCTCTCCTTCAGCTTCTAATCTTTGTAGAAGCAATGTTTATGCCTACAATAGACCAACCAGCAACTATCTTCAAAACTTTAATCAGAATTATGCTTTTAATTCAAACCAAATGTATTTTGGGTTAGGACATTTGGAAACTGTTGTTAAGCCCTCAGCATGTTGTTCTTGGTCACAAAATAACACCCATATGATGAATAGGCAACCTAAGAACAACAGTGGATCTCAGCAATCTTCTTGGTTATCTACTAAAGATCCACAAGGCAGACTCAAGCCTTAAAAGGTTTGGGTCCCCTTAACACACTAACTTTTGCATATGACTTTTCTGTTGTTGTAGATTACTCCATACCAAGACCCATATCTTAGAATAGTTGATAGTGGATGCTCTAGGAGCATGACAGGAAATAAAGGACTTTTATCTAACTTTGTACCATTTAAAGGCGGAAAGGTCTACTTCGGAGGTGGTGAAGGAAGGATCTCTGGCAAAGGAACTATTCAGACATCTAACCTTAATTTTGAGTAGGTCTACTATGTGGTAGCACTTCAACACTTCAACTTGATCTCTGTCTCTCAGATTTGTGACAAGAAGCAGTTTGTCTTCATTACGGATACTGAAGCACTGGTGTTATCTAAAGACTTTAAGTTACCGGATGACTCCCAAGTCCTACTCAAAATCCCTAGAAGACACAACCTCTATAGTATCAAGCTGAATGAAGTTAATCCTACTGGTCAACTAGCTTGTTATGTTGCCAAAGCATCAGAAGATGAAGCCACCAAATGGCATAGAAGGATGGGACATGTAAACTTCAAGACCATTCACAAACTGGCGAATATGAATTTGATCTCTGGTTTACCTCCAAAAACTTTCAGGAATGACATCAATTGCCTTGCGTGCAGCAAAGGCAAACAACAAAAAGCATCCTTCAAAGCCATAACTGCTCTCAGCCTCATAACTGAACCATTGCAGCTACTACACGTGGATTTATTTGGTCCTACCTCCATTAGGAGCATTAACCATAAATAATATTGTCTTGTGGTAACTGATGGGTATAGGAGGTTCACGTGGGTTTTCTTTCTGGCTGCCAAAGGTGAGACCTACTCCATTCTCAAGGACTTCATTACACTCATTGAGAATCAGCTGTCCAAGAAGGTGAAAGGTATCTGATGTGACAATGGAACAGAATTCAAAAATGCAGACCTCATAGCACTTTGGAATTCCAATGGTATCAAAAGATATTATAGTGTTTCTAGGACTCCTCAACAGAATGGTGTTGCAGAAAGGAAGAACAGGACTCTTATAGAAGCTGCAAGAACCACGCTTGCAGATTCCAAGCTTCCAACTATGTTTTGGACAGAAGCTGTCAACACTGCAAGTTATGTGTTGAATAGGGTTTCAATTACCAATCCATATAAGAAGATTCCTTATGAGCTACTCACAGCCAAAGTCCTCAGCATTGTTCATTTGAAGCCATTTGGCTGTCTTGTCACCATTCTGAATACTAGTAACTATTTGGGGAAATTTGATGGCAAGACAGATGAAGGCTACATTGTGGGATATTCAGCTCACTCTCGAGCTTATCGTGTCTATAATCTCCATGCCAAGCGTGTCATTGAAACTATTAATCTCAGGTAGTTTGAGGAGAAGACAAACATCCAAGGCAAAGGTCCTGAATGGTATTTTTATCTTGATTATCTTAGTGACTCATTGGGATATTTTCGTTTCAAAACTAACCAAGATGCAGGTCCACAAGTGTTTGCAACTTCTAGTGCAGGTGCTCATTCTAGCTTTTCAGACTCAGATGAGGATGATGACATTTTTGTTTTTCCATCCTATTCCACCACAGTCTCTCCTAACACCAATGCTACTCCTATTGATGCCACTCCATCAGACATTGTGGACTCACAAGGAGCTCTTGACACATTGCTCAAGCAACAACAAGATGCCACTACAACAGCTACTCAAGGAGGCTTTGAGTTTCACTTGAATACTCTTGTTGTACCAGTTACTCCAAGTGATCCTAATGTTACTCCTAGTGCAATTTTAACACCTATTGGTAGTCCAGTTAGTGATTCTACTTCCACAACTAGGTTCTCTGGTCCTTCTGACTTGGTAAACTATCAAAAGAAGACTTCTACTAAGCTGGATGATATTCATAAGCAACCAATAGATTGAATTTTCGACTCTGCTTCATATGATAATTACATTGTTGGGGATCTTAGTAAGTTGGCACCAGAAGTGGATGTAGCTCCTACTCCTGTCCCTCAGATCAACAAAGACCATCCTACTACTCAAATCATAGGGGATATTGGTTCTACTGTCAAGACTCGCCGCATGCATAAGAAAGCAACGTCTGATCATCATGCTCTAGTGAGCTACATTGAAGACCAAAAGCGTAATAATCACACAGACTTTCTTCACTGTTTGTTGGCTTGTTTTCTTTCATAGGTGGAACCTAGGTCAGTCTCACATGCTCTAGAGGATCAAACTTGGGTGGAGGATATGTAGGAGGAGATGCATCAGTTCTTGTTTCAGAATGTTTGGATCCTAGTTTACTTACCAGATGGAAAAACAACAATTGGTACGAAATGGATGCTCACGAACAAGAAAGATGCAAGGGGTATTATGGTGAGAAATAAGGCTAGGATGGTTGCACAAGGTCACACACAACTTGAAGAAATTGATTATACTGAAGTCTTTGCTCTTGTTGCTAGGATTGAGGCCATTCGTCTGTTTTTGGCTTTTGTTTCTTATGTTGGCTTTACGGTTTTTCAGATGGATGTCAAGAGTGCGTTTCTTTATGGCAAGATTGATGAGGAGGTTTATGTCACTTGACCTAAGGGCTTTGTGGATCCACTTCATCCCAAGAAAGTCTACAAGGTGGTCAAAGCGCTTTATGGACTTCATCAGGCTCCAAGAGCTTGGTATGAGCGTTTGTCCACTTTCTTGTTGAAACACGCCTACAGAAGAGGCACTATTGAAAAAAACTGTTCCTTAAAAGGAATGCCAAGGACATCGTCCTAGTTCAAGTGTATGTGGATGATATTATCTTCGATTCTACTAGGAAGGAATTTTAACACCCCCTGATGGTCAAATGCATCGGAATAGTACATGGGGTGTTACTTGGGTGGATCGATAGCACACAGTATATAGAGCAATGATCATAAAAGTAATTTGAAACATATTACATGAATTAGTTGTACACACTTAGTATCTTGTTTGTAAAACCACATTTATTATAAAACTGAAGTAAATATCCCAGCCCAATGGTAGACATGATGCTCCCTAAAATGCTGGAATCCAATGCATGAACCTGTTTATTTTCCTAAGAAAACATATAGAGTAAAATGTGGGGGTCAACACGAAGTTGGTGAATTCATAGGTTTAGTTAAATAAATAAATTACTAATATGCCAAACATCACGATCATAGTAGGACAATCACAGTCCAATACCATAGTAGTTCCTATTGCCCTGTAATTGAAGCTAGACAAGAGATGCTCAGTACGCCCATTTGGATCTGTCCTGATGTTGTTACCTCAGTTCAACAATGATATAAACCTCTTGCTTGGCCTAAGCGTTTCATGATAGCAAGTCACGCAGGCCGGGTGTTGTCAATACCCGGAAAGATCTATTCATACATTTCGCGCTACACTATTAACTATTACAGTCCACGGGTATGGGGTAAACAATAGGCAATAAATTGTTGTTGTCATCAGTGCATGTTTTGCATATTTTAATATATATAGTTTTTGTATGTTTTCTCCCCCAGTTATAAAATAGTAAAGATGGGGCCATGAACTCAACTTAGTGGTAGCGATGTGGGAATGATGTAACTGAATAAACTGGCACAGTATGATCACGAACTAGAGAAATTACCTAAGTAATTAAGTGCCTAAGTAAATGCATAATTAACGTTGAAAATGCATGATCACTAATTAATAAGCTATTACGACCGTTTAAGTGTTTACACTTATAGTGAATTAAAAGTATATATATATTTTTAGTTTCTAAAAATATACATATGTAAATTGTCTAGTAAAATGGGTAATAAATTAAATAAATAGATTTTTATATTATTTAGTGTATTGTAAGGAAATAAAATACATTTTACTTTTCTTAAGGCTTCAAATATATAGTAAACGGGATTTGTCAGTTTATAACGCTTCGCTAATAAATTTAGTAATTTGTTTAATAATCCAAACGGCTAAGTTAATTTATCAATAAAATAATTTATTAATATTTTTAATTAACTTAAGTTACACTTGAGTCCTTGTTAGTATAACAACTTACCAAAAATATCCTTTAAGGTTTCGTTCGTTAAGTATATTGCGTCGTTAGTCCTTGTCCGTTTAATTTATTTACAAAAACGCCCCTAGGGCTTACAAAACTTTGGGGAAATGACCAAACACCCCCCTTATGTCTCAGAATAAATAGTTTAGGGTTAGGGTTTGTTTTAGGTTTTCAAAATGAAACAATTGGTCCTTGCAGTTTTGGATTATTTAAAAGTAACAGTTAGGGCTTGTAACAAGTTTCAATAATGGCAAAAATGACCCTTGAGGTCTCGAAATATTTAATAACGGCAACAGGGCTTATATTAAGTTTTATTATTTGAATTAGTCCTTGTGGTTTCATTTAGTTCTCGGTTTAAGGCAAACACACCCTATACTTTTGTAATTCACACATTTGGTCCTTGAACTTTTATAAAGACATGAAATCATTTATACATGTTTTATTAAGTTACAAAATAGACCTTAACTTTCAAGAATTGTCAAAATGGGCACGAAAAGTCTCCCAAAACAGTTTTTGGGCTAGACTGGCCCAATAGTAATTTATTAAATGGGCCTAGTGGGCTTGTTTACTCAACTAGTAATTTATTAAATGGGCTAGTAAATATAATTTCCTTATTGGGCTTATATCTTATTATTTCTAAGTTTAAAATTAAGTCATGTGCTTATTTGTATTCGGCTTATTTATACCTTATATGAGGGCTTATATGACTCGGCTTATTTAACATTTCTAGGGCTTAAATTAGCTAGGGTATATTTCTAACTCTCGTCTTATATAGACTTTTAGGGTTTACATGGACTAGCCTATATAGGGTTTTAGGTTTCGGCTTATATAAGTTTTTAGGGTTTTAAATGACTTAGCTTATATAAGTTATAGGTTTCGGTTTATATTAGGTTTTAGAAATTCTATGTCATGGCTTATATATATTTTTTTAGGTCTCGACTTATATATGTTTTATAGGCTTAAATGTCTAGCTTATATAGGTCTAAGATTTTATGACTTATGGGCTTATATATGCTTATAAGTTTCGGCTTATATTACTTTTTATACACTTTTGTGACATAGCAATTTACTTTAGGGCTTACACTAAGTTTTTCAAGCATATTCTTACAAGTGTTAGGGTTTTGAGGCAAGATTACCCATATACACCATATAAGCTGTGGGATTATATGTTATTTAGGGTTTGTTTACAAGCCGTGAGATTATATGTTGTTTAGGGTTTTTATAGAATAAACATGCATGAGAAGTAAAATGAGTAAGGAAAAGTTTTGAGAGGACTCATACTTACTTGTTTCAAGATAAACTTGGTGATGACAATGGTTTAGGAGTTCTAGACATCGTGTTCCTCTTATTCTAACCTAGGATGATCTTGGACTTGACTTGAATGCTAAATATCTTGGAAAATAAGCACTAAATGCTTGGTGAAGACCAAGAATGGATAGAAGTAAACGCTAGGAGCTCGTCTAGGTGTTTTGTTGGGTTTGTATCCGAATCTGAGTGTAGTAAGTGATGTGTGAGTTCTAAAGTTTGATAAATATCACAAAGTGAGATTGAGAGGTGTGGCTTGGGCTTATACACATCTAAGAGAGAGATAGCTAGTTGGATATGGAGATTTTAATGTGTACCATGTAAGTACATGGCTTTAATGAGTTAATATGTACATATGACCCCAACATGCTCTTTGCCGTCACATGTTTAGCTTCCAAGGGGACCAAGTATGACTTGCATAGTGTTTATGATAAATGGAAAGGTTGTACAAATGAAATGGTTGTGTGGATGTGTTCTAGCACACGTCTAGTGTCAAATGGAGTGTGTTAGGTGTCTTATTTTCATGATACAAGTACAGTTAGTTTGTACATTCTTTAAATGCCCAATATTGTACCTGGTGTCTTGGTTTTGAATGCATCCCGGTGGTATTGGATAGTCAAGGGGAAAAGAAAGTGTTTCTATAATGTATGGATTAATGAGGTGTGTTGTACAATGTCTAAAAAGTCAATAGTGTAAATGGTAAAGGTTTTTGGTATGTAATGCTATGTATATGTATACATTTGGCTATATAGTGAGTCTAGGGTATTTTTATGTTTAAATTTTATGTCTAAGTATAGTCACTAGGAGTATAGGTATAGTATTATGTGAGTTTGTTTAAGTCTAGGTTGATTTTGGTTAAGTTTGGGATCCTTGGTGAAAGTATGGTCATATTTAGATGAGAAAATAATTCACTTTATTAAAATGTATGACAACTTAGTTTAAATACGTTAGAATGGTTAAAGGTAATGTTTAATAATAAGAATAGTTGATGTCTTAACGTAATGTCGTCCATAATGTGAGAAAAATTTATATCTATATATTTAAAGCTCTAAAATAATACTTAAGTAATTATTATTAATTGTCATCATGAGTTTGGATTTTTATGAACCAATATGAGGAATGCTTATGATTATAAGTTCAGGTGACTTAATTGTCCCAAAAGAAATGATTGTTTACTGTCCCGCATGCTCATATAATTTAGTCCTACCAATGTAACTGTGTCCTTATGATTAAATGTTCAAAATCATAATGTATGACATGTGATTAAATGTTTCCATGTTACGATGATTAAAATAATGTATGCTCATGTATGATGCATATGATTGCTCAAAAGATTTCATGCAAAGACGGTACTATATATTCAGATATCATGAGGTAACATATACAATGATGACATAGTCAAAACTTGAAATTTACAGGTTTTATAGCATTAACCCGTTATTTTAGCTTTGTCCATAAAGCTTAAGATGACGTTACTACTCAGGTGAACAGATGTGGGTACTTAACTCTAAATGAGTCTTCGCGTTCCCATGTGAACTCAGGACCTTTCCTGGAGTTCCATCGTATCTTAACTAACGGGATTTGGCTTCGCTTTAGCTTCTTGACTACTCTCTCCATGACTTCCATCGGTTCTTCTATGAACTGAAGTTTGTCATCAAAGTGGACTTCCTCCAGTGGCATGGCTAGCGGCTCATCCGCGTAGCATTTCTTCAAGTTTAAGACATGGAATGTAGTGTGTTCCCGGCTCAACTGCTGGGATAACTCTAAACAGTAAGAGACATCAACGATTCTAGCAATCACCTTGAAGGGTCCTACGTAACGTGGATTTAGTTTCCTACTTTTCCCAAATTGGACGACGCCCTTCCAAGGTGTTACCTTTAGCATAACATGGTCACCTACTACAAATTCCATAAGTTTTCGTTTCCTGTCTGCATAGCTCTTCTGTTTATCCTGGGCAGCCTGAATTCGCTGCTTGATGAGGGTGATCTCCTCAGTCGTCTCTTTGATTAGTTCGGGTCCAGTCAGTTGGAATTCCCCCACCTCTGCCCAACATACGGGTGATCTACACTTGCGGTCGTAGAGGGCCTCAAATGGTGTTGCTTTAATACTAGCATGGTAGCTGTTGTTGTAGGAGAATTCAACTAATGGTATATGTTCGACCCATCCTTTCCTAAAGTCGATCACGCATGCTCTTAGCATGTCTTCTAGCGTTTGGATTGTATGTTCACTCTGACCGTCAGTCTATGAATGATATGCGGTACTCATGTCCAAGTTTGTTCCTAAGCTTCGTTGGAAGGCTTTCCAAAAGTTTGACGTAAACCCACCATCTTGATCACAAATGATTGAGACTGGTATACCATGTCTAGTCACTATTTCCTTTAGATACAACTTGGCTAACTCGTTCAGAGTGTCATTTTCTCTGATGGGCAGGAAATGAGCTGATTTTTAGAGTTGGTCAACTATTACCCAAATTGTATCGTAACCGTGAGATGAAGTAGGGCGTTTGGTAATGAAGTCCATGGTGATGTTGTCCCATTTCCATTTTGGTATTTCAGGCTGGACTAACAAACCGGATGGCCTTTGATGTTCTGTCTTTACTCTGGCACAAGCCAGACTCTTCTTCACGTATGTGGTAATGTCTGCTTTCATGTTCGGCCACCAATATAATTTCTTCACGTCCTGATACATCTTTTCAGATCCGGGATGTATGGAGTACTTGGACTTATGAGATTCGTGCATGATCAAGTTTCTCAAGTCTCCGTAACATGGTAACCAACTTCTTCCGTGTAAACATAACGTTCTGTCTGCTCTAGCTTCCAACTTCTCCTTGCTGAGGTCAGTCCTAAGCATTCCTCCTATGTCTTCTTTTCCGATGTTTTCAGGCTTCTTTGCTTGGAGTTGAGCCTCTAATATTTGCTTGGGTAGGTCCAAGCTAATGGTCATGACTAGGGCTCGGACTCTCATGGGAGGATCAGTTCCTTTTCGACTTAGTGCATCTGCAACTACGTTGGCCTGGGTGGTATTTGATGTCGCAGTCGTAGTCACTGAGCAATTCTATCCAATGACGTTGCCTCATGTTTAGCTCCTTCTACTCTAGGATATGTTGCATACTCTTGTGATCAGTATGCACTGTGCACTTTGTTCCATACAGGTAGTGTCTCCAAATTTTCAAAGCAAAGACTACAAATCCAAGCTCTAGATCATGAGTAGAGTAATTCTGCTCGTGTTTCTTCAATTGTTTTGAAGCATAGGCAATCACTTTCTGTATCTGCATCAATACAGCTCCTAAGCCTTTATGTGAGGTGTCATAGTATACAACGAAGTCTTTGTTGCCTTCTGGTAGGGCTAAAATGGGTGCACTACACAATTTCTGCTTAATGGTTTGGAATGCGGCGTCTTCTTTTTCTCCCCAATCGAATTTTATGCCTTTCTGAGTAAGCTTTGTCATAGATTTAGCTATCTTAGAAAATCCTTCTATGAATCTCCGGTATTAACCAACAAGACCTAAAAATTGGCGAATCTCCTTTGGTGAAGTGGGTGATGCCCAATCCTTCACGGATTCGACTTTCGCGGGATCCACTTGAATTCCATTGTCATCGATCACATGACCGAGGAAATGCACTTTATGAATCCAAAAATCACACTGAGAGAATTTTGCGTACAGGTTCTCTTCCTTAAGTAATTTTAGAACTTGAGCAAGGTGTTCTCCGTGCTCTTGCTCATTCTTGGAATAGATGAGTATGTCGTCGATAAACACAATCACGAACTTATCTAGACAGGGTCTGCACACTCGATTCATGAGGTCCATAAATATGGCTGGAGCGTTAGTCAGGCCAAATGGCATGACTTGAAATTCATAATGACTGTAACGAGTTCTGAAAGCTGATTTCGGTATGTCCTCTTCTATGACCCTCAACTGGTGATACCCTGATCGTAGGTTGATCTTGGAGAATACGCTTGATCCTTGTAACTGATCAAATAGGTCGTCGATTCGTGGTAGTGGGTAACGATTTTTCACTGTTAACTTATTCAGTTCTCTATAATCGATACACATTCGGAAAGATCTGTCTTTCTTTTTGACAAAAAGCACTGGAGCTCCCCAAGGTGAGGAATTGGGTCTGATAAAACCTTTGTCTGACAGTTCTTGATGTTGTTCAACGAGTTCTTTCATCTCGGTTGATGCTAATCGGTATGGTGATTTAGCTACAGGCGCAACTCTGATAGGTGTGAAAACACCCATCCTTTTACCACTTATTTCTTGCTAAAACGAGACTAAAACGCGTATTTAATGTCATTTGTTTGGAATTATACGTGGTTTGTGTGTTTGTTGTGTTTTCAGAGCCAACCGGATAAATATTGAAGAAAACATGGGATTGCACGGGTTTTATCAAAGAAAAAGACGAAAAGACGAAGTCTATAGTCCAAGAGATGCAAATGATTTGAAGTCAATGGGCCTATGTGAAGAATTATCGAAGAAAATGACCAAAGATGGAAGATTTACATATGTCGAAGAACTCAAGTCTATTAAATGAAGAAATTAAAAGACGAATTGAATTCATTCGTCGACAAATCCCGAATCGAAATCGAAAACGTCAACTTTTCTGAAAAGACGAGAAGACAAAAAGAAAGGGAGAAATCCTACTCACCAACCAAAGACAAGGCCTATAAATACCCTTCCCATTCACATTTTCAAGACTAGTTTTTCCTTTCTGTTATTTCTTTCCTAGTTCGTAGGAACCAACTCCCTTAAGGAGATTGGTGGTTTTTATTTTCTTTGATTCCTCCACAATCTTGTAAGTTTAATCTTTCCATTTTGTTTGTTTGAATATTAATCCTTAATACAAGTTTCTATTTCATCTTGTTCTTCCTTTTCTTGTTGATTCAAAGTTCTAAGGTTTTTATTTTATTGATTTTGATCTTCAAAAGTAAGTGGGTTTTGAGTTTTTGTTGTTTTGGATTGATGATTAGCATTAGTAAATGATTAGTGGTTAAATTAGTTTAAGTTTTGGTTAAAAACATGGTGGATTTTGGTTAAATTTGTGGTGTTTATTGTTCCCCTATTCTTCGTTCTCCTTACTGTTTCAAATCCCCAGATTCCGAATGAACTAATCATTCCGAATCAAGGATTTGAACATATTATTCTGAACCAAAGGATTGTAGTGAAAATATTCCGGATGAACTAATCATTCCGGATGAAGGGTTATTGTTTATTTTATTCCGAATAAACTTAGTATTCCGAACCAGCATTTTCATTTAGTTATTCCGGATCATTGTGTTCATCCGGAATAATCAATATTCCGGGTGAATCGTTTTTGTTCCGAATGAGAATTGTTTAATTATTCCGAATTAGTTATTCCGGATAAAGCACAATATTCCGAGTCAGTGACATTCCGAATAAAGAAATGTTCCAAATGAAGCTTTTTTCCAAATATTCCGAATAAGCAAAATATTCCGAATGAGCCCTTTTGTAATTTTTATTCCGAACAAAATCATCTTTCCGAATGAAGCTATTGTTCCGAATCAGTAGATATTCCGAATGAAGCTATTGTTCCGAATCAGTAGATATTCCGAATGAGTAGATTCCGCATGAAGGTTATTTTTATTCCGAATAAATAGATTTGTTCCGCATCAGTGGTTATTCCGAGTCAACCAACATTCCGAACAAAGGATTTCTTTCCGCATGAGTCAGATTATTCCGAATGAAGGAAGTTTGGTTGAACATTTCGAATGAAGCAATTTCAAGATATTCCGGATGAAGGTTTTTGTCTAAGATATTCCGAATCAGCTGTTTTTCTCAGTTGAGGTATTTTACTGTTTTAAGTTTTAAGTTTAATCCAGGCTTTATTATTATTAATTGCTTTTCGCATTTACCTTTTTAGTAGATATAGATCAATTCCACTTTGAACCGTGATCGATTCGACAAGAAACCGAGAACGAAACAACGACAAATACAATTGGGTACGAGCAACACAAATAAAGATCTTGCACCAAACCTTTTTATTAACTAACCAAAAATCAGTTATTAAAATGGCGCCGCTGCCGGCTCTTTTCGTAAGGATCAAAGGTTTCTTGTGAGAAAAATTGGATTTTGGGATCCGTTCTTTCGGGAACGTTATTTTCAAGCACAAAAATTTTCAAAAACCCATAAAAATATAAAATTTTCAAAAAATACAAAAAAAATTAAAAAACCTATAAAAACCAAAAAAAATTCTCTTGCATTTTCTTTTTAGTGTATGCGTACTCGATCAACGTCTTATCCCGAGCCCGAGACTCTCGATAATTTAGACATGGCCGGTGTACACAACAACAATAATAATCCACCTCAACCCAACATGAATAATCCACCCCTACCCGACCTACGAACCATGGAGGAGCTATGCCAACCTACGATGAACGGACGTGGAGGCCCGATTGCGCCGATGCAAATCAGGGCTCAGGAGTTTTCGTTGAAGCATCACATGATCCAACAAGTTCAAACTAATCCATTTCGCGGAATTCCGGATGATGATGCCAACAAACACCTCGACAAATTCATTACAATCACCCAAAGCATGAAGTCACCCGGTGTTTCTATGGATGAACTTCGCCTTCAACTATTTCCCCACTCTCTTTCTCACCATGCCGAAAAATGGTTTGACCGTCTCCCAAAGAATTCTATTCATACTTGGGACGACATGACTCAACGATTTTTATCGCGCTACTTTCCACCATCCATGGTCATGAGCCTTCGTAACCAAATTAGTGGATTCATGCAAGACGATGATGAATCGCTCTTTGATGCTTGGGAACGATACAATGACTTGATCGACCATTGTCCAAATCATAACATGCTCCCCGTCACTCTCATTGATACTTTCTACAATGGTCTCACTTTTCGTGATCGTGACACGATCAACGCCGCCGTCGGTGGTACTTTTATGAAAAGGAGACCGGAGGAGTGTAGAGAGTTGATTGAAAACATGACTACTCACCACAAGAATTGGGATTCATCCGCATCCTCAAGATCTAAACCAAGAGTCAATGTCTCATCTACTTCTTCCACCACCGACATGCCCGCCATGGAACGTGCCATTATCGAATTGAGCAAAAATTTGCAAATTTTGGCTAATAACCATCCTCAACAAGCTAAAGCCGTTGCTATTTCTTGTGACACATGTGGTGGTCCTCATTCTTACAATGATTGTCTTTCTACTCAAGGAAATTTTTCTGAAAACGTTAACGCGGCATACGGTACTTATCCCACGGGAGGCTATCAAGCTTGTCCTCAAGGAGACCGTAACTTGCTAAGTTATCGTTCAAACAACTATCTTGCTCCACTCGGTTTTACTCCTCCAAACCAAAATCAACAACAAAGCTATAACCGAAATAACCAATCCCAACCTCGTGCTAACAATCAATATCAATCCCAAAGAAACCCATACCCACCTCAAGGAAATTCTCAAGCTTACCAAGCTCCACCTCTCAATCAACCGATGGCATTGAATCAAGACGTCGAGACATTCATGCGGACTAATAGAGAGATGGTGACGAATCTTCATATTCAATTCATCAACTTGAAGGGAGAAATGGCGAAACAAGGGAGCGATATTCGAGCCGAGCTAAGGAACGACATGGCGAAACAAAGCATTGATATTCGTGCAGACATGAGAGACTCTTTCACCACTCAAGCGGATAACATACGTGATATGATCGGTTCGCTCTTCCTAGGTAATCAACCCTCTTCTTCGGGTACTCTTCCGAGTAATACCGTTGCGAATCCAAGAGGGGAGATAAAATGTAAAACCCGTATGCTTTTACCATGAATAGTGCCCTTAAGATCGTACGTCCTAGATTAAAACTTACCTTATTCAGTATCGATCACATTCATGTGCTATTAATCAAGCAAGTGCATACGTGTATGACATGATAAGTATCGATTACGTACGAACCCATGATAAACAGTTAATAAATATGTCACGTGAACGTAATTAAATCATGATCACCATTTAAAATACGAACTAAAATAATTACGTAAATACATATAATATAATTACGAGCGTTAAGATTACGATAAACTACATGATAAAATAAACAGAAACACTTTAAACACGAACACGTTTAACCACGAACGAACACGAAACATCAGGACACGAAAAACATTTGGGTTACCCCATGTGGGCCCCATGAACCACGAAATTAAGGAAGAGAAATGGGCCTAGCCCATCATTTTTACTAAACAAGGGGTTAAGGGAAAAATGCATTCATTTTCACTTTTCAAGAAATTAAACATAAAACCCTAAAAAGTTTTCTCCTCTCCTTCCTTTTCCCTTTTGTAGCCGCCACCTATAACACACCTAAGAGGGGTGTTCTTGTTGATTTTGATCTTGGATATTGTACAAGTATTAGTGTTTGTTCATCCTTAATTCATCTACACATTCGGTATATCTTTTTAACCTTTCTTTTTAATTCCTTCTTTTGATTTGATTTGGTAAAATTGATTAAGAACATGATGTTTTTAAAACCTATTTTAAAAACATAAAATAAACATGTATTTGGTTAAGAAGTAAAATCAAAAGGGTGTTTTACGGGTGTTTGGTTTAGCCGACGCCTAGACCGTGCCCCAAGGGGGTCACGGCTTGGCCTAGAAACCACCACCGAGACCGTATGGTCCCGGTTTGGTGGTGTGGGTCCCACGGCAGCAAGGAACCAAGGGGAACCCCGATTTGGTTCGGGGTACGGTGTCGATATCATGCCCGGTTCACGGTTCGTTGGTTAAAACACGATCTATGTTACATGTTAATTTTTATGAATCATGAACTTAGGATATAAATTAATTAATAACATGAGATATTAATTAAATCATGACTTAGGTTATTCTAATTATTAATTTAGCATGATATTAATTTAACCTAAGTATTTTATGTTATAAGTTATAATTAATTAATTATTTAAAACATGCCTATAATTAATTAATTTAGACATGACTTAGGTTATATTATTAATAATAATAATACACATCTTAACCTAAGTATTTTCATTTCATTTTAATTAAAACATGTTATACTTTAATTAAAATGCTTAACCTATAGTTTAATTAAAACACATGGAATAATAATTAAACTATATACTATATCATATGACTTAAGAAATCAGCTTATAAACACGTAGACTTATATGTTATCTTATGTAACCAGCTTAATTCTAAATATGGAAACTTCTATTTATAAAAACTTAATTAAATAAGGCAACTAATCTATTAATGGAAACCTTCTATATATGGAAATCTATTTAATTCAGGCAGCTAATCTAATCATGGAAACCTTCTATATATGGAAACTTATTTAATTAAGGCAGCTGATCTATTTTTGGAAACTTTCTATTTTTAGAAACTAATCTATTTTAAGCAGTAAATTCTATTTTAGGAAACTTTCTATTTTTGGAAACTTTCTATTTTTGGAAACTATCTATTTTTGGAAACTTTCTATTTTTGGTAACTTTCTATTTTTGGAAACTTTCTATTTTTGGAAACTTTCTATTTTTGGAAACCTGCTATTTTTGGAAAGTTACTTATTATTACACAGTAAGTATAATAATACATGAAATACCAGTAATACTTAATCAGATTAATCAGAATACAAGATAAACACAGTTTAAGGCTTTAAACAGTAAACCATGACCTAAAACATGCAAAGTAAGCTAAGACGAGACATAAAAACCCAGTACGTAATCAGTGAATCGATACTTATACACGTGTGTATTCATGTAGCGTTAGTGATCCAGAAGTAG
The DNA here is from genome assembly GCA_025667525.1 of Glebionis coronaria. Lineage (NCBI taxonomy): Eukaryota > Viridiplantae > Streptophyta > Magnoliopsida > Asterales > Asteraceae > Glebionis > Glebionis coronaria. The sequence continues at coordinate 467,262,589 of CM046874.1, read as the reverse complement.
GAGTCTTCCTTCCGTTCATTCACTGGACTTGAGGTACGGATTCCCGTCCTTTCGGTATGGACATTCTTTCCTTATTAGGATTTCCCCGTATGCAGCCAACTGTTTTCCCCAGTATTTGTTTTATTGTTTTGAACTGCTTATGTTTAATTAGCATAATCTATAGCCATATACAAGCATGACCAGTTTCACCTAGTTATGGAGGTACCATAACCATAACATTGGAGGCACCAATGTTATGACTTCCCCACGGCGGAGTGATTGCTCGTGGCGTCCCTTTTCAGTTTTGGCCATATTATTATATCAGGTGGGGCGTATGGGTGCATCCTAGTTACATGTGTTATTCAGTTTATCATGGTGAATGTGGTGTGTGCCTTGCATCCTTCACAAGGAGTTGATCCCTCCTACCCAAACCAGTATATTAATTAGAGGCATCCCCTCTAATCAGCATGATGAGGTCACCCCTCCAAGTATTCATGCACGTGACCTTTTCATGACCTATATGGGCTATGGTATATTTATGTTAAAACAGTTTTCATAAGATAAACATAAGGCTTTTCAAACTATAAAACCAGTTTTCTTAATACTTAACCAGTCTACTCAGAACTTAGTCTTCCGCTGTTATATGTCACATGCTTATCCTATTTCATGCTATATTGTATATCCGTGCACTGAGCGTTTTGCTCAGCCGTTACTTTCCTTTCCATGTCCCAAAACGGCAGGTACCCAAGACTCGAGCATTTGGAGGACGTGCATAGGATGGAAACTGCCATAGACTTCTTCTCCTTTTGCCTTCATATATTTATGCTTGTTTAGTCTTTCATTCAGTTCATTTACTTTGTTATGTTTTGGGCTTATGTTTGGGAACCGATGTTTGATTCCGGTTTTCCCTATGGTCATGTATGTTTTACTACATATTACCTTGCATGCTTTGATGACACGCCATAATTACGCGTGACATTCCATTTATCAAAATGGGGTGTTACAATTATGGTATCAGAGCCAAGGCTTCGACCTGTAGGCTCTAAAACTTGACCTGTGACTAGTGGGTAGTCACCAGGAGCTTCCTAAGCCAACGTTTGTTATTCCACGTATTGATGTTTTCAGCGCGTTGTTGTTTTAACCATGATGTTTTCAGCACCTTGAGGTTGTAACCTTAATGTTTTCATCGGTATTGTTTTACAAATATGGATGGACAACCGTCATCCATACTTAGTTATGTGTCATTGTCTATGCATGACGTTCCTAGTGAACTGTGATTATGTGGACTGAACCCTAGTAGTTCACATTTTTCATATAAAATTTTTCTGTTAAGTTCTGACAATGATTTTAATTATTTATGTTTCATGCATTCATGCATTTATATCATATGTCATCTGTTGCAGGAATTTTGACTAAGTAGTGGTTGGTACAGGACTGGCCCTATTTAGTCGCATGTGTTTTTATCGAAACTTTTAACTTTGGGACCGACCCATAGGCGTCCCCTCGCCATGTCTTTTGTTTTGGAACCGACCCATAGGCGTTCCCTCGCACATATAAAGGTTTTATAAACTACATTACGCATTCATGCACTGTTTTTCTTGCATAAAATTTTTCTCATGATTTAAATTGGCATAAATTTTTTTTTTTCATGTCCCATCATAAGTTATTATGTTTTTATGTCAAGTATGCCTTCATACTGTCATGGTTAACTTCAGTTTCATGCTGATTATGTTATACACTTCTTCGTAATAGATGGTTTCATGTTTCCTCATGATAATTCCGTCTTCATGTTGATTATGTTTCACGCCTCTTTTGTTATTTACGTTGTCCTGCAAGACATTGTTAGATTTCTTGAATCATGCTTCCACGATAGTCATGGTTGGTTTCCATTGATCATGCTGTCAGGCAAATCATCGTTGAATTCTGTGTAACCACACTTTAGTGTTTCTCTATGCGACCAGAATGATGTCTATGCTAATACTGCCAGGTTATCATGATGGTTTTCCTAACCGTTTAACCAGTTTACTTTCTTTAAATCATGACAAATGTTCGAGCCCATACCGATCATTTCATGTGCATTCCATGTGTAATCCACGTACCGTATTTCATGTGTATTACATGTACCTTAATCCATGTGTATTCCACTTGCAATACTTCATGAGTATTCGCTAGTCGAGTCTAAATCATCTCAGGCGTATGTTCACTTGCTGATATTCTACAAGATTGTCGATGCCGCTCATAGCTTGGAGATGTTACTGAAGGTTGATGTTGCTGATGTTGGGAGACGCTACGAGATGCTGATGCTGATGCTGTTCACAACCTGGAGATCCTAAAAGACGAAGACAAAGGCGTCGGAGCAAAGCAATTGGACGAGAAGATGCTTCACCGTCAGACAATTCCCATCAATCATTGTCCCAAATTCATAGTTACATGTCACACGTCGTTCGACTGTCATTTCAGCCATATGAGTGCAAACCAGTACCAGCCGGCCACTCAGCTAAATAGTTACATGAGTCACGGTCATGAGAATGACCGTCATGGAACCGACAGACAAGATGATAGTAACCACTATTATGACAGCAAGTATCCTAGAAATCGCAACCGAGGCTCCGGCCACGGACGTGATCAAACATACAAATGATCAGTAGTCCAACCGATCCGCCAATTCTGGCATATTAACCTAATATTTGTAATTCTAATTGTTTCACATCTCGAGACACATGTCAAGACATCAGTCAAGACACATGTCTCACGTATACTTTCTGAGGACACATGTCAAGATACCAGTCAAGACATATGTCACGCTTACATTTCTCAAGACACGAGTCAAGACACATGACTCACGTCTGATTATGGAACATTTCTAAGAAATTCAGGGTACCCTTCAAGGGTATATCTATGTTGTTGTGCCATGTATTAATCAGGCTACGAGAATTTCAATACCATTATCGGCGCATCAGTGAGAACTGTCACGTTGCCGATGTCACTTTCATTTCTTTCACCATAGTTCATATATTCATAACCATGAAGGACGCCTTTCGTATTCCCACGCATACGAAGGTTTTCCTTCAGCTTAACGATAAGATCCAAGTTGCTAACGCATTTCCTCGGACAGACACGAGATGAATTTTATCCTAATTATGTACTATGAACACCACACCATGCTATGATTCATAATTATGTACAGTAATGTTCAGGCTCCTGAATACAGTCAGCTTGATTTTCTATCGGGAAAATCTGTACAAATTATCTATGCTTTTCAAGCACGTGCTTTGTTAGCCATATTGCTAAAATTTTCTAGCTGTCAGTAACACACGACTACTAAGGTCCTTTTATGCATAACCAACGGATTATTCCAAAATTGTTCCTTACACTCCAGAAGAACCTTCAAGGAGAAGGATGGTACCATGAGATTATGTGTCGACTACCGTCGACTTAAACAAATCACCATTCATGACCGTTATTCTCCTCTACATATTGACAACATGTCCAATCAACCGTATGGTGTTAATCACTTTTCCAAGATCGAACTCACGATCATGCTGCCAACAGTGACGAGCGAAAAAGCAGGACATGTCCATGACTGCTATTCGTACACGACCCGGTCATGCTAGATTTATGATTTTGAATTAGTCTCATCAATGCTCCAACCGCATTATGGACTTAATAAATTGAGTTTCCATGTAAACAAATTCATCAGCATTTTCATTGAGGATAACCTGATTTCATTTAAGCCTAGAGAAGAACAGGAAGACCATATCTGCACTATGTTGCAAATTCTTGACAAGAGAAATTTTACCCTAGAAAATTTTCCATTATCAATTCTGTTTCATTACAGTGACACGCTGAATCACATGGGTTCCTACGGTTAATCTTACCATGACTCTGCTTATGCGTAAAGGAGAGAACCCTACACTACATTAGGTGTTCTAGAAAATTATACGCTAGGAGAAGTCTAGATTCAGAGACTCAGAGTCTCGCAAACTCCTAGGTATCAAGTTCTACAAAACAAGATACAGTTACGTTCATATCTAGGTACCTGACATACCAACAGGTTAAGATAGGACACCAACAAACTGGGATGTTTTCATCATATGAAATTGTGAATCGAAAAGGGACAAGATCTCCATGGATTTTAGTACCAGATTTCAGCAAACTCAGAAGAGGCATGATGCTATCTGGGTTATTGCCAACAGTTTAATCAAGTCTGCAGAATCCTTACATCCGTACGGATTTCAGAACCAACAGATTGAACGAACATGTTCCAGCCAAGGCTCATCCGATCACTTGGCAACCCCTCAGCTATCAGGTCAGACAAAGATTCGTAATTGTACTCCTAACTTACTTCACGTCTTCATTCTAATTCCACGACTTGCTTTCGCGCTCACGTTCATGACACTATTCACGTTCATGATCGTATTTTGGCTTACGATATTACGTTCATTCTTTTCTCATTCTGGGAAGTTTGCAAGAACTTGAGAGACCAGACCCAAGTTTAGTATAACTCTCCATCATCAGATAGACGTTTCACGTCATATTCCACGTCTCACCTTGTAGCGTTTGGCGTTACCACCATTATATTCTATGATCACGATATGTCTCACATGTCATGTTCATTCCACGTTCCTCATATCATGATCAAGATATGTTACACGTATCATGGATCAAGATATATTTACTCATACTACACTCGACATATCTCCACGTAGCACGTTCAAAATTTTTCACGTATCACGTTCAAAATTTTTCGCGTACTACGTTTCTTTATGTCTCGCGCATCGTTTCTAATTATCAGTTAAGTCAGATTGTCGTGCATCGTAACGTTTCAGTTACCCTAGCACGTTAACTCTTGTTTTCCTCGATCCAATTTAGGGGATCTACCTTCCGTTGATAACCAAGAATTTTTTTTTCGTATTCCAAGTCAAGGTCAGGAGGACCAAGATTTATCATTTGTGTCAAGATCTTCTGAGGGAACCGTTCCAAGAGGGAGGCCACTTGGAAACGGACAAGTTCATCCGGACTTTTATCCGTTTTTCTCATCAATTAGATATGTCCTTTCAGTCACGTCACGTCCCATGTCCTTTCAAGACATGTCACGTTCCACGTTCCCTTCTACCATGTCACCTTCATTTCCATTATTTTGCATACCTTTCCAGTTTGATTCGGGTATGTTTTGCTTCCAGTTACTTTATCTATAATTCGGGGACGAATTATTCTTTTTAGGGGGGAAGAATTGTAAAACCCGCATGCTTTTACCATGAATAGTGCCCTTAAGATCGTACGTCCTAGATTAAAACTTACCTTATTCAGTATCGATCACATTCATGTGCTATTAATCAAGCAAGTGCATACGTGTATGACATGATAAGTATCAATTACGTACGAACCCATGATAAACAGTTAATAAATATGTCACGTGAACGTAATTAAATCATGATCACCATTTAAAATACGAACTAAAATAATTACGTAAATACATATAATATAATTACAAGCGTTAAGATTACGATAAACTACATGATAAAATAAACAGAAACACTTTAAACACGAACACGTTTAACCACGAACAAACACGAAACATCGGGACACGAAAAACATTTGGGTTACCCCATGTGGGCCCCATGAACCACGAAATTAAGGAAGAGAAATGGGCCTAGCCCATCATTTTTACTAAACAAGGGGTTAAGGGAAAAATGCATTCATTTTCACTTTTCAAGAAATTAAACATAAAACCCTAAAAAGTTTTCTCCTCTCCTTCCTTTTCCCTTTTGTAGCCGCCACCTATAACACACCTAAGAGGGGTGTTCTTGTTGATTTTGATCTTGGATATTGTACAAGTATTAGTGTTTGTTCATCCTTAATTCATCTACACATTCGGTATATCTTTTTAACCTTTCTTTTTAATTCCTTCTTTTGATTTGATTTGGTAAAATTGATTAAGAACATGATGTTTTTAAAACCTATTTTAAAAACATAAAATAAACATGTATTTGGTTAAGAAGTAAAATCAAAAGGGTGTTTTACGGGTGTTTGGTTTAGCCGACGCCTAGACCGTGCCCCAAGGGGGTCACGGCTTGGCCTAGAAACCACCACCGAGACCGTATGGTCCCGGTTTGGTGGTGTGGGTCCCACGGCAGCAAGGAACCAAGGGGAACCCCGATTTGGTTCGGGGTACGGTGTCGATATAATGCCCGGTTCACGGTTCGTTGGTTAAAACACGATCTATGTTACATGTTAATTTTTATGAATCATGAACTTAGGATATAAATTAATTAATAACATGAGATATTAATTAAATCATGACTTAGGTTATTCTAATTATTAATTTAGCATGATATTAATTTAACCTAAGTATTTTATGTTATAAGTTATAATTAATTAATTATTTAAAACATGCCTATAATTAATTAATTTAGACATGACTTAGGTTATATTATTAATAATAATAATACACATCTTAACCTAAGTATTTTCATTTCATTTTAATTAAAACATATTATACTTTAATTAAAATGCTTAACCTATAGTTTAATTAAAACACATGGAATAATAATTAAACTATATACTATATCATATGACTTAAGAAATCAGCTTATAAACACGTAGACTTATATGTTAGCTTATGTAACCAGCTTAATTCTAAATATGGAAACTTCTATTTATAGAAACTTAATTAAATAAGGCAACTAATCTATTAATGGAAACCTTCTATATATGGAAATCTATTTAATTCAGGCAGCTAATCTAATCATGGAAACCTTCTATATATGGAAACTTATTTAATTAAGGCAGCTGATCTATTTTTGGAAACTTTCTATTTTTAGAAACTAATCTATTTTAAGCAGTAAATTCTATTTTAGGAAACTTTCTATTTTTGGAAACTTTCTATTTTTGGAAACTTTCTATTTTTGGAAACTATCTATTTTTGGAAACTTTCTATTTTTGGTAACTTTCTATTTTTGGAAACTTTCTATTTTTGGAAACTTTCTATTTTTGGAAACCTGCTATTTTTGGAAAGTTACTTATTATTACACAGTAAGTATAATAATACATGAAATACCAGTAATACTTAATCAGATTAATCAGAATACAAGATAAACACAGTTTAAGGCTTTAAACAGTAAACCATGACCTAAAACATGCAAAGTAAGCTAAGACGAGACATAAAAACCCAGTACGTAATCAGTGAATCGATACTTATACACGTGTGTATTCATGTAGCGTTAGTGATCCAGAAGTAGGAGTCTTCCTTCCGTTCATTCACTGGACTTGAGGTACGGATTCCCGTCCTTTCAGTATGGACATTCTTTCCTTATTAGGATTTCCCCGTATGCAGCCAACTGTTTTCCCCAGTATTTGTTTTATTGTTTTGAACTGCTTATGTTTAATTAGCATAATCTATAGCCATATACAAGCATGACCAGTTTCACCTAGTTATGGAGGTACCATAACCATAACATTGGAGGCACCAATGTTATGACTTCCTCACGGCGGAGTGATTGCTCGTGGCGTCCCTTTTCAGTTTTGGCCATATTATTATATCAGGTGGGGCGTATGGGTGCATCCTAGTTACATGTTTTATTCAGTTTATCATGGTGAATGTGGTGTGTGCCTTGCATCCTTCACAAGGAGTTGATCCCTCCTACCCAAACCAGTATATTAATTAGAGGCATCCCCTCTAATCAGCATGATGAGGTCACCCCTCCAAGTATTCATGCACGTGACCTTTTCATGACCTATATGGGCTATCGTATATTTATGTTAAAACAGTTTTCATAAGATAAACATAAGGCTTTTCAAACTATAAAACTAGTTTTCTTAATACTTAACCAGTCTACTCAGAACTTAGTCTTCCGCTGTTATATGTTACATGCTTATCCTATTTCATGCTATATTGTATATCCGTGCACTGAGCGTTTTGCTCAGCCGTTACTTTCCTTTCCATGTCCCAAAACGGCAGGTACCCAAGACTCGAGCATTTGGAGGACGTGCATAGGATGGAAGCTGCCATAGACTTCTTCTCATTTTGCCTTCATATATTTATGCTTGTTTAGTCTTTCATTCAGTTCATTTACTTTGTTATGTTTTGGGCTTATGTTTGGGAACCGATGTTTGATTCCGGTTTTCCCTATGGTCATGTATGTTTTACTACATATTACCTTGCATGCTTTGATGACACGCCATAATTACGCGTGGCATTCCATTTATCAAAATGGGGTGTTACATAAAAGCAATCACCACTCGTAGTGGAAAAGGTTATACGGAACCCGAGCTTCCTACACCTCCACCCGTGATTGTGAACAAGGAAAAAGAGCAACTTTCCTCACCTCTTTTGCCTTCTACGCTCATTCCCCCACCACCCACGGTTGTGAGTGTTCCTACTCCCCTAAAGCCTTCCTCTTCATCCGATATACCTTATCCTTCAAGGTTGAGGAAAGAGAAGCAAAAGAGCAAGGATGATATTCAAGTTTCAAACTTTCTCAAAATGTTTAAACAATTGAATTTTAACATCTCCTTTGTCGAGGCTCTCGCTCACATGCCTAAATATGCGAAGATGTTTAAAGATCTTCTTTGTGACAAGGAGAAGCTTCTTGACATTGCTCTGACCCAACTTAATGAGAATTGCTCCGCGGTTCTCTTAAGGAAATTGCCCACCAAACTTGGTGATCCGGGTCGCTTCTTGATTCCTTTCAACTTCTCGGGAGTAGAGAATTACATGGCCCTAGCCGATCTAGGTGCCAGTATAATCTTAATGCCTTTAAGTGTTTGGAAGCAATTATCTCTCCCCGAGCTAGTACCCACCAAAATGACTTTGGAATTAGCTAACCGTACGGTTGCTTATCCAGTGGGGATAGCCGAAGACGTCTTCGTTGGCGTTGACAAATTCACCTTCCCGGTGGATTTTGTTGTCGTTGAATACGAGATGGATCCTCGTATTCCATTAATCGTTGGACGTCCCTTCTTGAGGACCGGTCGCACTCTCATTGATGTAGTCGCGGGCAAAATAATCATGAGAGTTGGTGACGATAAAATTGTCTTCAACATGGGTAAGATTTCTATGCAACCTTTTTCATATGAGAGTGTTAATGCTATTGATGTTCTCGATGAGGCTTGTGAAGAACACTTTCATGATGCTTGTAAAAGTAATCTCTCTTCTCTACCCAATGTTGAGACCGTTGCCTCAATCGCTCCGTCATTGACTCCTTTTGGAGAAAGTGACTTTCTTTTGGATGAATTTGAAGCTAGCTTGGGTCCACTTGATCTTAAGTATGATGATTCTCCCACCGATTGGGAAGAAGACATTCGTACAATTGAGAAACTTCTCAATGAAGACCCGTTTTCTCCTCCTTCTCCTAAAGAGATGACTAATGATGATCCATCGTTAGTTACAGCATCTATTGAGGATCCTCCCACTCTTGAGCATATGGACTTACCTCCCCATCTCGAGTATGTTTTCTTAGAAGGCATTGATCAACTTCTCGTTATCATTGCTAAGGACTTAAAAGCCGATGAGAAAACTCGTCTCATTGAAGTTCTCAAGAAACATAAAAGAGCTATCGCTTGGAAAATCTCTGATATTCGCGGAATTGATCCTCACTTTTGCACACATAAAATTCTCATGGAGGACGACTTTAAGCCCACAATTCAAAGCCAACCGAGGGTGAATCCTAAAATCCATGACGTAATCAAAAAAGAGGTTATCAAACTTCTTGATGCGGGCATGATTTACCCTATCTCGGATTCACCATGGGTTAGTCCAGTCCATTGTGTGCCTAAGAAAGGCGGAATCACCGTTGTGCCCAATCAAAACAACGAGTTGATTCCTACATGTCTCGTTACTGGGTGGAGAGTTTGTATAGACTACCGCAAACTAAATGATGCCACGAGAAAGGATCATTTCCCTCTTCCTTTTATGGACCAAATGCTTGAACGTTTAGCGGGTAATGAATATTACTGCTTTCTAGATGGTTTCTCGGGTTATTTCCAAATACCCATCGATCCCCAAGATCAAGAAAAGACAACATTTACTTGTCTCTATGGCACATTTGCCTACAAAAGAATGCCTTTTGGCTTATGCAATGCCCCCGGGACTTTCCAAAGGTGCATGTTGGCTATTTTCCATGACATGGTTGAGCAAACTATGGATGATTTCTCGGTCTTTGGGGATTCTTTCTCTTCTTGCCTTGCCAATTTAGAACGTATGCTTAAGCGGTGCGAAGACACTCGCCTTGTTCTCAATTGGGAAAAATGCCATTTAATGGTAAAACAAGGCATTGTGCTAGGACACAAAATCTCAAAAGCCGGTCTTGAAGTGGACCGTGCTATAGTGGATGTCATAGCCAAATTACCTCCACCTTCAACCTGTAGGGTGTGAGAAGTTTTCTTGGTCATGCGGGCTTCTACCGTCGATTTATCAAAGATTTTTCTAAAATCGCTCACCCGATGACCCACCTCTTGGAAAAAGATACTCCTTTTATCTTTTCTAAAGAGTGTATCGAAGCCTTCAATATTCTTAAGGATAAGCTAACTAAGGCACCGGTCTTGGTTACCCCTAATTGGGAGCTACCTTTTGAATTGATGTGCGATGCTAGTGACTTTGGTATTGGAGCGGTTTTGGGCCAACGAGTGAATAAACACTTCCAACCAATCCCTTATTCTAGCAAGACAATGACGGGGGCTCAATTGCATTATACGATAACCGAAAAAGAGCTTTTAGCTGTTGTCTATGCTTTTGAAAAATTTCGCCCCTATCTTGTTTTATCCACCACCGTCGTATACACGGACCATTCCACGTTGAAGTACTTGATGACTAAGCACGACTCTAAGCCAAGACTTCTTCGCTGGGTTTTACTCCTTCAAGAATTCAACATTGAAATTCGTGATAAAAAGGGAGCTGAAATGTAACACCCCCAAATTTACTCAATTCAATACAGCGGAAGACTCGTTGGTGTTACGGGATAGCACATTACTCAGATCATAGACAACGTATAAAAATCGCGTCGTTTAATAATAAAGCGTTTCCATTCATAGATATCAAATTTACATAGGTCCCAAGTCATTGTATTTCATACAGGTTTTACAAAGCATTTGAATGGAAATTATTATTTAAGTGCGGGCCATGAATTCTTGTCATCTTCCCGAGAATTACCCTCAAGTACCTGAGATAAAACTTGTTAAAAGAAAAGGTCAGCGATAACGCCGAGTGAATTCATAGAGTTTAATAAAATCCATCAATATAACATCGGTATAAAATTATTACCGAAAATCATTTTGTACAAATCTTTGTAATAGGTCATAAAATAGCCAAAGTCATTTTATACAAATCTTTATAAAAAATCATGATATAGGCTTTTGCCTTCAAAATCATTATACGAACCCTTGTCGTGAAAACATCATACAATACGTTTTATAACGTTGTATAAAGTTAAATAAAAACTGTTATATGAATATGGTTATATAAAACCAAAACAAAAACATAACATCAGTAATAAGACCCCGTATTGCTAATCAGGCAATACATCGTAATTCAATGCGTATATCAGTATTTTCGTTATTTGGATTATTACAAGCCGCATGACATTGATACCTTACTATCACTACAACGGGTAGCTAACACGATACTCAATTTGCCCATCTAAGTTAGCGTTTCGTCACAATAATCACGCTATGGAAGTCTTCTCATACATAAATTCGCTTACCAATCAATGTGGCACGACAGGGATCAACCGTCAAGGTGCGAACTGGGGTGATCGTCCCCAAATAGTACTATTATATGCATAAGCGTCTACCAAATCCCGGTAGTTCACAATTCATGCTAATGGGACTTTTAGTGACATAACCTAACTTTAATAATCCATTTTATTTCATACATCGGGTCATATAATCATTCATCAGGTCATACAATCATTCGGGTCCAAATCAATAAACACACAATCGGGACAACTGGTGTCCTATTTCATAAAAACTAACATGTTATCTCCCTCGCGGGTTTATAGAACTTTTCATAAAAACATTTAAAAGAGTGCGAGGCTATTAACTCACGTTGATGTGGGAATGCGGGTTATCGGCAATTCGGATGTACGGTACGTGCTTCAATCACGAAAACCTAGACAAATAATACTCGTCTTAGACTTTTGTCCAATGAATTTATCAAAATAACAATTATGTATAAATATGATGATTTTATAAATATGATGATCAAGTGGGTTTATACATTCTCATTTACTCATTTTAGTGTTATGTATTGGTAACTTTTATACTAGTTTACTAGTTTTACTTATTTACATGTTTTAGGCCCAATAAGCCTATTATAAGCCCAATACTTTAAATTAGTCCATTTTACACTTTTATTTTTAGTATTATACTTTACATGTTGGGCCCAAGTGGGTTAAGCCCAATAAGTAAATTTATAAGTGTTTAGCCCATTTAGTTGAATTAATAGTCCAATAATGCTAACATAGCCCGTTAATGTCCGTATGTTATATAGTTCGGGTTTTATCGGTTTTTACTTGTATTAAGTACTAATATATCATTATATGACTTTTAAGAAGTTTACATTAGACGGGTCCGATCGTCTAAGTTTTAATTGAACAAAAACGTTAATTTTATGGTTTTAGCCGAAAAGACGTAAAAATCATGATTATAGTTTTTATAACTTATAAAACTTGCCAAACAACCATTTTTATAAAATGTCCATTTATTTATCCTTATACATATTTATATAAATGAAATATATAAGTTAGTGGATTTTAATTTCATATTTTATACTATATTATTTGAGTGCTTATATAATACTATTAAACTTTAATTTCACAAAATATGATTTTTAGTTTCACTTTCACCATTTTTATCATATCTTGAGTTCTATAAGGAGATAGAAGCTCATTTTTGGATTACATAAACTTCATATTATGTGCTACAAATAAGTTAGTTATAGCTACTGCTCAATCCATGTCTAAGTATCCTTAACAGTCCCTACAAAACAGACTATTTTCAGATTGGTATACTAATTTTGTTTTGATCATATCTCACTCATTTTGATGATTTCATTACATGACCAACTCTCACATGTGTATGACATCTAATACTTACTGTAAATTGATTCCACCATGCCATTTTATCAGTATATCATTTGGTTACTTACTGTTTTTATACAGCCATCATATTTAGCAAGATTTTAACCTTGTTACCTATGGTTTTCCATCTTTTTAACCATATTTATCAAATCTATCAACACCAAATCCCCACATAATATTTTTAATCATCATTAATCATCATATACATATACATAAATAAAGAAATTACAAGATTACATTATCAAAATAACAAGAGGATGGGAAGAACAATCTTTATACCACCAAGGTTGTGTAGTATAAAAGCTTTCTCCGACAACTCTCTCAGTTGCACCATAATTCTTTCGATTCAGATGGTGCTGATGTGTAGTGCACATGCCATAGGTGCAGCACCGGGAATATAATCGATACCAGATTCAACTTGCCTTAATTGCGAAAGTCTAGGTAATTCACCACAAATACCTCTAAAATTTCAGATAACAGAAACATCTTTTAATAAATTCATATTAGGTTCTTTCTAGATTATAATATCTATGACTAATTAACAACCATTCACGGTATAATTTTAAGTCTAAATGCGGGATATGGTCATCCATCAAGAATTATTTAGATCACTTTTGATAATCAACGTATTATCTTTTAGGGGAATTCAACTCGAGTTCCCATCAATTAAGACAATGTTGTCATGTCATAATCAATCAATCCATTCTACTGGCACTATCAACTTTCCAGTTTCATTACCGTTGATAAGATGTGAACTTCTCAAAAGACTAATAATAACTCATAATCCTTCACAAATTCAAGGATATCTGGAGACACAACTACCATTAAAAGAGTAAGGTCAACGCATAATCTACGCGAGAGAATTTCTAATCAGATACAGACGAAAACATTTAACAAATATGAATATATCCCATGTTTTCATAATTTGAGTACGCATTCGAAGGCTCCTCGGATCGTTACCCAGGTCATTCAAATGAAATCAAATCAAAAGAAATGATAGGAACGTCGATACATCCAGTCGGGTATCAACACTCGATAATCAGATACTTTTTCAAAGAATCTCACCACGGGAGAATTGGACAAGAAGGCGATATCAATTGTCAATTAAGACAATTTCCACAGATGAGTAAATTCGACTCAGAAGAATAAATAGTATGGGCACATATGTAGGTGTCCCTATCAATATGTCCCTATTTTTCACTTCTTGCAGATCTCATAAAATTTAATCTTTCACAATCTTCAAAGAAAATGTAATCTTTATTAACAATTTTATGGTGACTACTAATCAGCCTTGCATGGTCCCTTCCAAATTATATGTAGGCGCGCAACTATATACAATTTCAAGATTAACGATGCAATACTCAGTTCGTCAAAATTTTGTCATCATGTTTATAATAAAAACATTTTCATGCTCAATACTTAAATAAGAATCAAAAATAAATTTACAAAGATTTTCTTTATTATGAAAACAATTAAGTTTTCCAAGGGGTTTTATAAACAACTTCATTTCGATAATGATCACTTATAAATCTCACTTTGAATAATCCTTATAGTGATGAAAATTCAATTTTTCTCAAGGGATACTGTTTTATCTTATAAAACAATGAGTGATCTGCAAAAGAGTGATTAAGACTTATTCACCAAGAACTAACTACAATCTAATAGGAAATGAGCTTAGCCAAATAATCATGAGGTTCATGACCTAGCTGGCGCTCGAAAAGAATAATCCACAACGTAACTCAAATCGAGATGAGTACTTGTTCAGTGGTTGCATCACTAATGCGAGCATTAGAATGAAGCAATAAAAGATAGATAACATCAATACATGTAGGATTTAGAAATCAAAGGTAGTCTTTTCATTAATCACAAACAAGTCAAAATTGTACCGTAACACATTACGTGTCACTATGTCATACAATTCCAAGAACTCATCCTACCAACTGATGTCTCAGTTAAGTTAGGGATTTTTAAAAGATACCACAATGAATACTAATCTACAAGAGTCATTAGGTGTCCCACCTGTCCCGGAAGATCCATCGGTCCCAATTTAGAACAAGAATTCTTCAATTTATTTATTGGACACTGGGCATCCTCATCATTGGACAATAGCCTAGGAACAACACTTAACACGAACTAACAATCATTTAAAACCTTATAATTCATTCACAGAACTTAACGACTTCCTTTTAACAATTTCATATTCCATACAAGTTAAATTTTTACTTCATTCAAGTTTCAACCAACTTATACTCAATGCAACATCCTACTTCATTCTCCAATACTTTCAACCTTATTCTTAGACCTTAAAAGGGAAATAAAAACTCAATATGAACAACACTTAATTTCCAATCCTATATCTCTTACAACAATAATTATCAAATGAGTCACTAGTATAAAATGACTCACACATTCAATTAGACTTATTGGAAAGGTACTAGTGGCATGAGGCTTTTGGGTAATGGTTCCAATAACAGCCTCAAGTGCAACATTCACCCTTTCGATTTCAATTTAAGAATTGGGTGACAACGAATCAGATGACACCTTTCCAGGTGGTAACGTTTTGTCAAACTCCACTCTATAAGGAAAGATCGTCATGACATTGATATCAGATTTAATCTCGCCAATTCTTCTTTAATATCGTAATCAACTAATATCAACATTTCTACGAATATCAAACATTTGTTGGGATCATAAATATCCACAACTTGGTTTAGATCTAGGATAGCTAGAATTCCTACGAGAATAGCTTCGATTAATTTACTAGGGGATTTAGGGTTCCTTGTGACAATCTACGTCGTATAAATACCTCGTATAAATATCAAAATAATCATAAAACAATCATGTAATAAAATTACATCATATATATATATATATATATATATATATATATATATATATATATATATATATATATATAATCCAAGTTATATATATATTAAAATAACACTTCTCAGTCTGGCCTTGTCGGTAACTCGGGAATTCTTCGGCACCATTATAGTCAAAAGATTTTTAGACATTTTGTGAAAAATGTTTATAGTTAAAAGATTTTGAAATGTTTTATTTAAAACCATGGTTTTAAAAATCTTTCGTTCTCTATAACGAGAGCTCTGGTACCAAAATGAACACCCCCAAATTTTCTCAATTCAATACAGCGGAAGACTCGTTGGTGTTACGGGATAGCACATTACTCACATCATAGACAACGCATAAAAATCGCGTCGTTTAATAATAAAGCATTTCCATTCATGGATATGAAATTTACATAGGTTCCAAGTCATTGTATTTCATACAGGTTTTACAAGCATTTGAATGGAAATTATTATTTAAGTGCAGGCCATGAATTATTGTCGTCTTCCCGAGAATTACCTTCAAGTACCTGAGATAAAACATGTTAAAAGAAAAGGTCAGCGATAACGCCGAGTGAATTCATAGAGTTTAATAAAATCCATCAATATAACATCGGTATAAAATTATTACCGAAAATCATTTTGTACAAATCTTTGTAATAGGCCATAAAATAGCCAAAGTCATTTTATACAAATCTTTATAAAAAATCATGATATATGCTTTTGCCTTCAAAATCATTATACGAACCATTGTCGTAAAAACACCATACAAAACGTTTTATAACGTTGTATAAAGTTAAATAAAAACCGTTATATGAATATGGTTATATAAAACCAAAACACAAACATAACATCAGTAATAAGACCCCGTATTGCTAGTCAGGGAATACATCATAATTTAATGCGTATATCAGTATTTTCGTTATTTGGATTATTACAAGCCGTATGACATTGTTACCTTACTATCACAACAACGGGTAGCTAACCCGATACTCAATTTGCCCATCTAAGTTAGCGTGTCGACACAATAATCACGCTATGGAAGTCTTCTCATACATAAATTCGCTTACCAATCAATGTGGCACGACGGGGATCAACCGCCAAGGCGCGAACTGGGGTGATCGTCGCCAAATAGTACTATTATATGCATAAGCGTCTACCAAATCCCGGTAGTTCACAATTCATGCTAATGGGACTTTTAGTGACATAACCTAACTTTAATAATCCATTTTATTTCATACATCGGGTCATATAATCATTCATCAGGTCATACAATCATTCGGGTCCAAATCAATAAACACACAATCGGGACAACTGGTGTCCTATTTCATAAAAACTAACATGTTATCTCCCTCGCGGGTTTATAAAATATTTCATAAAAACATTTAAAAGAGTGCGAGCCTATGAACTCACGTTGATGTGGGAAAGCGGGTTATCGACAATTTGGATGTACGGTACGTGCTTCAATCACGGAAACCTAGACAAATAATACTCGTGTTAGACTTTTCTCCAATGACTTTATCAAAATAACAATTATGTATACATATGATGATTTTATATATATGATGATGATCAAGTGGGTTTATACATTCCCATTTACTCATTTTTGTGTTATGTATTGGTAACTTTTATACTAGTTTAATAGTTTTACTTATTTACATGTTTTAGGCCCAATAAGCCTATTATAAGCCCAATACTTTAAATTAGTCCATTTTACACTTTAATTATTAGTATTATACTTTACATGTTGGGCCCAAGTGGGTTAAGCCTAATAAGTAAATTTATAAGTGTTTAGCCCATTTAGTTGGATTAATAGTCCAATAATGTTACTTTAGCCCGTTAATGTTCGTATGTTATATAGTTCGGGTTTTATCGGTTTTTACTTGTATTAAGTACTTATATATCAGTATATGACTTTTAAAAAGTTTACATTAGACGGGTCCGATCGACTAAGTTTTAATTGACGAAAAACGTTAATTTTATGGTTTTAGCCGAAAAGACGTAAAAATCATGTTTATAGTTTTTATAACTTATAAAACTTGCCAAACTACCATTTTTATAAAATGTCCATTTATTTATCCTTATTCATATTTATATAAATGAAATATATAAGTTAGTGGATTTTAATTTCATATTTTATACTATATTATTTGAGTGCTTATATAATACTATTAAACTTTAATTTCACAAAATCTGATTTTTAGTTTCACTTTCACCATTTTTATCATATCTTGAGTTCTATAAGGAAATAGAAGCTCATTTTTGGATGACATAAACTTCATTTTATGTGATACAAATAAGTTAGTTATAGCTACTGCTCAATCCATGTCTAAGTATCCTTAACCGTCCCTACAAAACAGACTATTCAGATTGATATACTAATTTTGTTTTGATCATATCTCACTCATTTTGATGATTCCATTACATGGCCAACTCTCACATGTGTATGACATCTAATCCTTACTGTAAATTGATTCCACCATGACATTTTATCAGTTTATCATTTGGTTACTTACTGTTTTTATACAGCCATCATATTTAGCAAGATTTTAACCTTGTTACCTATGGTTTTCCATCTTTTTAACCATATTTATCAAATCTATCAACACCAAATCCCCACATAATATTTTTAATCATCATTCATCATCATATACATATACATGAATAAAGAAATTACAAGATTACATAATAAAAATAACAAGAGGATGGGAAAAAAATCTTTATACCACCAAGGTTGTGTAGGGTAAGTATTAACGAGTGATTTAGGAAAACCACAAGTTATGACCCAATAAGAATGAAGTGAGTTCGTTCTCGAGGAGGCTAGTGTGTTGTGTGATGAATTGATTAATGTTTGTGATTATATTGAAAAGAAAATAGAAATAAGAAAGAGATGACGGTTACGAAGACGTATCGAGCTAGGACGAAAAAGCGTTCACGTAAAACCGTAAAAACTACAAAATTAAAATTTTTAAACCTAAAAATTAATTAAAAGCTAAAAGTAGTCTAGAATAATATAAATAAGAATAAAAATCCAATAAAAATATTTTAAAACCTTTTATTAATTAAATATTCAATTTTAAATGCTAATTAAAGCCCTAAAATTAAATATAATTAATCAAAATGTCCAAAATATGATTTTATTGAACAAATAAGTTACTTATATTATTTAAAGACAAAAAGTATTTTTCCTAATTTTTAAAAACTATTTTTCTATTTTTAAATTACTAAAAACTATTTTTAAACTAAAATAATTATAAAAAATAATAAAATAATGCTAAAAATAATTTACCAATTTTAAAAATCCTATTTTACTCTAATGAACAGTAGAAAAATGAAAAAGTTTGAAAAATATAAAATTTACCACTAAAAGACAAAAACAGTTTAATATAAAACCCTAATTAACTTAAATTAATTATAAAAAATAATAAAAAGATGAACAGTAGAAACTTTTTTAACTAAAAATCTTAAAATGTTTTTCTAAATAAAAGAAAAATGTTAAAACTGAAAAATAGGTATTTTTGGGACTAAATGCCAAAACAGAAATAATAAAAGTTAATTAAAAATGCTATTTAATCTAATAAATACTAAATGAACAGTAAAATAAAAAATAATTAAACTGAAAAATCACAAATTTAATAAGAAAAATACTGGAATTGGTTTCAAGTCTTAATTCACAAATTAACCCACAAAAGACAAAAATTCTTGAAATCAGATAGTGACACCTCAAAAGGCTTTGTCTGCTAGTGAAGCAGGGGAAACAATTGTGCTACCAGTGGGAAGTTTGTACCCACTGCTAGTGTATTTTGCTGGTCAGTTGACCAATAAGCTCAGGAGAGCTTATATGTGAGCTTATATTGGACAAAAAGGCACCCTTATACTCATTTGAGTATAAGGACTCAAATGGAACACAAAAACACTCAAGTCACTTAGCAAAATTTCACACAATAAGTACAAGAAGTTTCTGATGAAGCTTAAATGGGTGTCTGATGAACAGTAACAAAATTACATGCACAAATCCGAATTTCAATGGCTCATAACTAGCACATAAGCTCACCAGATAACAAATAAGCAATTCACAACCCTTAAATGACCTAATATCTAACAGATAATCAAACTTGGAGGCAAAATTCACACAAAATCAGACACAATAGGCAGTTTTCTGATTTTTTTTGCTATGTTATCCAATTTTTAGCATGCAAATTGACTTAAACCCTACCCAACTGAAAACCAATCTAGCATACAACCTCTAAATACCCTATGAGTGATTCTAAACAAGATTTAAATAAATCTTATATGTTTTACCCTGGTTTGAACCTTAATCCAAACACCCCTTTTAAAATCTGAAAATCAATTTTACAAAGCAATCCTATGCAAAACCTATCCAATCTGACTTAAAACTAATCTAGCATGCATATATCCTCAAAACAACCAAGAACAAGCACATAAACCCAACACATAAGCAGATTTCACAATTTCCATTTTCAATCACATAAATCTGAAATATTTTTACAAAAAATAAAACTAGGTCAAGAGAGCTACCTAGAGGGACATACGTCCAGGTCCCTCAGTGACTGCTATGTCACCTCCCACAAGCTGGTGGCTTGTGCTGAACCTTGGACAAAACAATCAACAAAGCTGCTAAGAAAAATAATGAAGAAAACACAATATGCAATTTTCTGAATTCGAAACTTTTCAAACTTTTTTCACAAACTGAAAACCTTTTAACCAATGATCACGTTTTAAACCAAGAATGAACTCAGAAATCCAGGAATTTCAATCCACTTTCACTTCTCAAAATTCATGAATTTCTGAAACTTTTCAAACCTTTTCAAAACCTATTTTTAACTCTCAAAACACACAAAGTGTGTCACAATATTACTGGAACTCAGATTATCTCCCCTAAACACACCAACTTTTAAATATAAAAAGGAATTACTCTTTACTCAAAAACACCAACTTTTATAACTTTAAAAAGGTATTACAAATTTTAAGGAGAAAAATCTGGAACAAGAGGGCATCCACAAGTTGGAGCCTCTCTTTATACTGATAAGAAGAACCTTCTAGTGCTAAACAAAGTCCTAAACCCTAGCTACTGAATTTCCCTTTTTGCCCTTTGAAAAATTCGAATCTTGGTCAAAAAATGGTGCCATGTGATGAGCCAGTTGTATGAGATGATCTTGGCTGTTTATTTAGTCTTTGGGAGCAAGAAACCAAGATGGGACGTTGGATGTGTCTTTTTGGGGTTTTGGTGTGAAAGATACGGTGCAGGGGTGGTCCATAGAGGCCACATGGGTGTGTTGGGAAGGGTTTAAGTGAGTGGGTTTAGGTGAGGATAAGCTCAATTAAAATTCTGCACAAAAAGGGGCAAAACCCCTTTGAATTAAGGGTGATTAAGGCTGGGGAGTTTTAGGGTTTATCTGGGATTAAGGGTGGGTTTAATCTGTTTTTGGGGGTGGTTAGTTTTAAATGAAGTGTTTGGAGGGAAGTAAATGTTGACTTATTTGACCAGTTTATTAAATAAACTGGTTGGGTTTGGGTTGTGGGTTTTGGACGGGTATGGGTAGGGTAAAATGGGTAGGGTCGGGTTGATGGTGACGTGGAGGCTTGTGAGTGGGTGTGTGGGTTTGGTTGTCTGGCAAAAACAACCCCCAAGGTTTCTTCTTTCTTCACTTTGTATAAACAACAAACAAACTTCTTTTCCTTTATAAATAACTTTGGCAGGTTGTCAATTTTGGCACAAAATGTTTTCAAGCTAGTAAACAAGGACCCTTAATGCATATTTTGGATTTTTCAAGGGTAAAACTTGTATAATCTTCAAACATGGAGGACCTTTGTTGCCAAATGATGATTTCTTCAAGGGCTTATCTTGGCAAATCTTCAAAAAATGAGGGACTAAAGTTGAAAATCTTCAATTCTTCAAGGGTCATTTTGGAAATTCTTGATTCGGGTCCGGTTCATTGTGCGGCTTCGTTTCCCGTGTTCGTTTTTGAATGATTCTTGTGATCTTTTTGTCTTTTCCTCAATATCCGTACCTAAAATACACAAGTAACAAACACGAGCATATATTTGGCAGTTTTAATGATATTTTATGCATTTTAAGCCCGATTTAGACGATGAGACTATGTATAAAAGCAGTCTCATCACTCCCCCATACTAAACAATTGCCGTGCCCTCACGCAATGCTAGAATAAAGTATCGTAGCACCTCCAAAATTCATTTTTATTCATTTTATTAAAATGATAAACTAGCTATACTACTACTTGTGTTTCAGACATAATGTATGATTTTCATCGTAAAATGGGACGTTTAGGTTCATATAATAAGAACACGTGAATGCTTCGTTAGAAATAATTTCATCGTCCTCGATTTTCACTCCAATTCCATGCCAAGCGTGCAACGAGATCATTGTCATTATAAGTTTGTAATGCTAACACTACTCATATGCCCTAATCACGTACTTATCCTCCCATTATTCCTAAGTTGTATCTCTTATATTTTATTATGTCTTGAATGTTTCACGAGGATACATTGTTGACTTATGCGATAATAGAGATTTAGGTCTAAAAATAGAGTCCTAAAGGTGTAAATAAGACCATCAAATCAATAACCCCTCCTAATAGACAACGATGTTAAAAAATTAAGTTGACAAGAAGAATCGATAAACACGGTTTTATAACGGTTTTGAACATGAGACTTATTACCAGGACTTTTATACGCCCCCTAACGGAAGGGCCTTATTATCTTTGGTTTACCTCCATCTTTTATTCAACTTCGCCATGAAGCTTTTATTATGACTTCGGTCTTGCCTTGCCTTTTATTATCCGCCTCATCGGTGGTTTTATTAGCCAAAGACGTATATCCTCACGCTAAGGCGAATTTTGGATCTTTAAAGCTTCGAAGATTAAGGCTTGATTCACTTTCAATTTTGCATAGATTTTTCGCCTTGTGGGGCTTCAAATTGTTTGCTAGATTTAGGTGAGCACTTGAAATCTTATTATTGGGTGAAGCTTTTGATTATTCGGGTTGCCAATACTTCAAAACCGTGACGCTGGCGATACCTTAATGTCTTCCCAATTTAATTACACGGAAGCTACTAGAAAAGACTAGAAACCCAACAATCCTAACTAAACCGCTAAGTCAATATTTATTAAGCAAAAAATATTTACAAGCGAAGGGAGAATAAGCAAACAACGAGAACACATGAGTTTTTGAAAGAATACGAGTACTCTACGTTTAGCATAGTAACTTATAATTAACTCTATCATTTCTCGTCCTCATTTAAGAGACTTAGCCTAATGTGAAGTTAAGGAATCAAAGCTAAGTGCTCAACACCACGGTCGAGTCAAAAATTACTCTTATTCTCGCCATCGGAAAATCTACATTCGTGTCTTCAAACACTTATGAAACATGAGAAAAATTTTAAAATTTGGCCATTTTTAGCCTTATTTTGCAACAAAACGATAAACAAAAAGATAAACTTTGGAAAGCGTGAAGGTTTGGCAAGGCAAGTATCTATTCACCCCCCCATACTAAAGTTAAACATTGTCCTCAATGTTTCGAGTCTAGGGGTGCAAACACCCCCATACTAGAGACGTAGTCGAATGCCTAAT
Source organism: Glebionis coronaria (assembly GCA_025667525.1). Classification (NCBI taxonomy): domain Eukaryota; kingdom Viridiplantae; phylum Streptophyta; class Magnoliopsida; order Asterales; family Asteraceae; genus Glebionis; species Glebionis coronaria. The sequence continues at coordinate 467,239,078 of CM046874.1, read as the reverse complement.
CTAGTATGGAAAGGGTGTAACCAATAAATTAATAGCCGTTTATGAAGTGTGCTAAAAACCTAAGGTTAGAACATCAAAAGGATATATCATGGATATTGAGAAAATCTTCAAAGCAACGATCGAGTGCTCCCATAAAACGAACACGAGAGGCTCCAATCGTGAAGATCATGATCATCTAAAATCCAAAATGCACAAACAACCACGAAACAAAGGTCAAAAGGGCACAAATCCCCTCTCATTAAGTTAACTAAAAAGCAATAATATGTACATGGATAAGCATGGGTCTCCCCCACGAGGCACCTTGTTTTTGATAACCGAGTCAAAAGCTCGACTCGAATCCCCATAAATGTGATCATTGAGGGATAATCAAGGTGTGGTCAATTTTTGGTGGGGCTTACATGATAAACATGGCCCAAAAACAACCGGTATTAAGGACTAAGTCCTTTGATGGTGCAAAATACCGGGATCGAAGATGGCGTTCTCGTTTTCATTGGAAAAACAAATCAACGCCACTTCATCGTGTGTCAACAAAAACTCAAAGAGTTTCAAGAAAATAGATGAGAAGAAATAGAAGGGTGGGACAATGGGTAAGTCATGAAAACATTAAGCTACTCGAGGTAGACTCGCACCAATCAAATAGAAAGATTTTCCATTTATTGCATCGGTGGAAGACCGAGATTTCCCTTTATAAGCAATTCCAGGATCAAATATCTCGTCCTCGGTGGAGAAAGGGGAGGGAACATAAGGGGCTTCCCCCACACTAAGTCCACACAAAGCATCGTCAAAAGGAGAAGACGAGCTTGTAGTACTCAATACACGTGGTGATGACGGAGTTAGAATTGTAGAAAAATCTTTTAAATTCAATTCAAAATCTTTTCCTTTTTCATCTTTTAAACTCTCCTTGTGAAAACCCGATTTAATTATGTCAAAAATATTTGGTGTTTCTAAAGCAATGTTAGTCACACTAAAAATTCTCACATTTGAAAGCGTTTTGGTAAAGGTGGTGGTAAGTTCTCAAAACGTTTGTCAACAAAGAAAACTTCCCCATCAGGATCAACGTATTCATCATCCGAAGAATCATTCGAGATTGGAATTGTAGGCTTAACACTCTTAACCTCCACCGGCGGAGGGGATGGAACTTCATTTTTCTCAACAACTTCTAAAACTCTTTTTGAAATTCTTTTGCAAATGTTTTTGATGGGATTGACATTGTACAAAGATGTGATAGAATACACTTGAGAAAGTGTGGAGTTTTGAGTTGCATTAATGATGAGTTCTTCCTCATTGAAACGAAGAGTGATTTTCCTTGCATGCACATCGATAAGTGCTCTCGAGGTATCCAAAAATGATCGACCTAAAATTAACGGAACTTTAGGATCGATGGGAATGTCAACAACAATAAAGTCTACAGGATAGTAGAACTTTCCAACATTCACAAAGACGTCCTCGACAACTCCACAAGCTAGAATCGTAGAATGATCGGCCATTTCGATTGACATTCTTGAAGGAGTGAGATTGGGAAGATTGAGCGATTTAAAAATCTCAAGAGGCATCAAATTAATACTAGCACCAAGATCGGCCAAGGCGTAGCATTCTTCCATGTCTTGTATAGCACATGGGATTAAAAACTTGCCGGGATCACCGACTTTTTGAGGTATGCGGCTTAGAAAAACCGATGAACAACTAGACGATTTTTGCAATTTCTCTTTGTTATTCAACATACTTTTGAAGTTCGCGGCAAATCGAGGCATCATGACTAAGGCGTCGGCAAAACTTATATTAAAATGCAAGTCACGAAACATTTTCATAAAAAGTTCAAATTTATAATTATTTCGTTCTTGTGCCTTTTCCTTGTCTCGTCTTGAAGGGTAGGGTAAGGGTGGTGTGGGTTGGGGCATAGTAGGCATCGGCCTTGGAATCTCTAGTTCCATGATTGGTATTGGTTCAACCGAAGGTGTGGTTTGAGTGGTACTTCGTGGGCTTTGAATTTGCTCCTTTTCGACCACCACCTCGGGTTCTTTCTCTTTTTCCTTCTACATAGAAGTACTTGGACGAGAAATGGGTTCTTTGAAAGTTTTACCACTACGAGTAGTAATAACCTTCAATTCTCCTTTCGGTTTCACGATGGTATCACTAGGAAGACCTCCCGAAGAAGAAGGCTTACACATGATAGCTTCAAACATTTTCCCCATTCGGTCTTCAAACTTAGATTGCCTAGCATCCGCTTTTAACAATTCTTGCATAATCTCATGTTGACCTTGCTCCATATTTTGTTGATTTTGTTGGAGTCGTTGGACATTTCCTTCCATTTTGTTAGCATGAGTCTTAAGTTCATTAGCATGTTCGTTTTTAAGCTCGTTTTTCAACTCGGATCTTAAGCTAACCATTTCACGTTGCATATTATCAAACTTAGCATCATTAGCCTTAGCATAATTCAAAAACTCTCCTTGAAGATTTTTGGTGTGATCATTTTGAAAACCTTGAGTCGTAGTTTGAAAATCACGGTTTTGGTTTTGGTTTAAAATTTGCCCATTTCCACTTTGATAATTACCCTTGTTGTAATTACGTTGATTTCCTTGATAATTACCACCTTGGTTGTTGTTTCGATAGTTATTAGCATTTTGATTTGGTGGAGCTTGATTTTGGCGGGAACCTTGACCGTTTTGGTTATAAGTTCCCGTGGCTACATAAGCACTCGAAGTGTTACCATCCGCGGTAATGCACTCGGAAAGATCATGAGCTCCACCACACGACAAACAACTCTTAGAAACCGCTTTAACCGAAGCGGAATTCGAAGCTTCTTGAGCTTTCCAATGGGACATAAGGTTAGCAAATCTATCAAAAAATGATTTTCTTCATTTGCTTCATCATGTAAAGCATTAATGCTACGAGACGATGACGAGCCCATTTTGGAAACACTCGGTGTGTTACGAGGGCTATAAACCTTAGACCTATTCTCAATTATGACCAAAGCTTCCTCGACCGTTTTACATAAAAAATTACCACCCGCGGTGACATTTAAATAATCTCATTCATGATCGTTAAGTCCATTGTAAAACGTGTCGATTTGATGCAAGTCGGAAAAACCGTGATGAGGACATTCATGTAAAATCTCCTTAAACCTATTCCAAGCCGTTGAAAAACTTTCATTTGATTCTTGTGAAAACTTTGAAATTTTGTTTTTCAAATGCGTAGTCTTAGAGGGTGGAAAAAATTGGTTCACAAACTTTGATACGAGATCCTTCCACGTCAATATAGAATTGGGTGGCTCTTTCTCTAACCAAATTTTAGCGGGCCCCGCTAAGGAATACGGAAAAAGCATCATCTTAATCGAGTCATTCGAGACATCCTTGAATTTGCAAGTGGCGGTAAGACGATTAAATTGGCGGATATGGTTGTGCGGATTGTCCTTCTCATCACCACGGAATTTGTTGTTTTGGATCATCGACAACAAACCCGTTTTAACCTCAAAATTCTCCGCAAGGATAGCGGGAATCACAATAGCTTCTCCATAACCATCGGTGGGTGCTTGAAGTAACTCCATCATAGTTCGATTCGCCATGGTTGGTGCTTCTCGTACAATGGGTTCGTCAATAGTAGACTCCTCACTAGAATGAGTTGGAGTGGGAGTTTTTGTTCTTTCGTTTACGTGCACGTTTTGCTTGATTACGAGTTAGCATAAACGTCACGTACAACGAGGAGACGAGCAAAGAAGATTCTTTTTGGTGTTTTTAATTTTTCAATTTTTTTTGTGGTTTTTGATGGTATTAACTTTTTTGGAAATTGGTGAATGTATTAAGTACACAAAAATCTACAAATCTCCTCCTTAATCAAATCTCTCGATTAAAGAAGCCTCAAGGAATGAAAACGATCACGTGGAGTGAACGCCTTCGATGACTTTAGAACGATGGTGGAACACCAAATCGTTCAAAAGGGTTTAATCAATAGAAACCAAGAAAATATATATGATATGTAATAATACTTTGGGCGGCAAAACCCTCGATTAGCTCTCAAAATCAAATACGCACAAGCAAGCGGAGGAAACGAGGCGGCGCGAAGCACTTAAGAGCCTTTTTCCTTTAGGTCGTGAAATACAACCGCCTTATACCCACCTTATAGTTTGTATTTTTCAAAATCGAGCTTCACGAAAGTATTTATCTATTTTTGCCTTTTTTCTTTGGTTTGAGATTCGAATACAATGATTGGGTAATGACCTCCCAAGTCAAGGTTGTGATTTCTCACGTATTTGGAGTACTTGTGAATTTATTTTTCTACGTATACAATATAGTAATAGTATTCACACAAAAACCGAAAACCGATAATACGTATTAGTAGAGTGCTACTAATACAAATACTAATTATGGATAGTATAAAAAACAACAATTGTTCAATCAAAACACAACACGCCTCCTCGGCAGCGGCGCCAAAATGAAAGTTGTAAAATCACACTTGTTTAGGAAAACAAGGTAATTAGGGTAAGTATTAACGAGTGATTTAGGAAAACCACAAGTTATGACCCAATAAGAATGAAGTGAGTTCGTTCTCGAGGAGGCTAGTGCGTTGTGTGATGAATTGATTAATGTTTGTGATTATATTGAAAAGAAAATAGAAATAAGAAAGAGATGAAAGTTACGAAGACGTATCGAGCTAAGACGAAAAAGCGTTCACGTAAAACCGTAAAAACTACAAAAATAAAATTTTTAAACCTAAAAATTAATAAAAAGCTAAAAGTAGTCTAGAATAATATAAATAAGAATAAAAATCAAATAAAAATATTTTAAAACCTTTTATTAATTAAATATTCAATTTTAAATGCTAATTAAAGCCCTAAAATTAAATATAATTAATCAAAATGTCTAAAATATGATTTTATTAAACAAATAAGTTACTTATACTATTTAAAGACTAAAAAGTATTTTTCCTAATTTTTAAAAACTATTTTTCTATTTTTAAATTACTAAAAACTATTTTTAAACTAAAATAACTATAAAAAATAATAAAATAATGCTAAAAATAATTTACCAATTTTAAAAATCCTATTTTACTCTAATGAATAGTAGAAAAATGAAAAAGTTTGAAAAATATAAAATTTACCACTAAAAGACAAAAACTGTTTAATATAAAACCCTAATTAACTTAAATTAATTATAAAAAAATAATAGAAAGATGAACAGTAGAAACTTTTTTAACTAAATATCTTAAAATGTTTTTCTAAATAAAAGAAAAAACTGAAAAATAGGTATTTTTGGCACTAAATGCCAAAACAGAAATAATAAAAGTTAATTAAAAATGCTATTTAATCTAATAAATACTAAATGAAAAGTAAAATAAAAAATAATTAAACTGAAAAATCACAAATTTAATAAGAAAAATACTGGAATTGGTTTCAAGTCTTAATTCACAAATTAACCCACAAAAGACAAAAATTCTTGAAATCAGATAGTGACACCTCAAAAGGCTTTGTCTGCTAGTGAAGCAGGGGAAACAATTGTGCTACCAGTGGCAAGTTTGTTCCCACTGCTAGTGTATTTTGCTGGTCAGTTGACCAATAAGCTCAGGAGAGCTTATTTGTGAGCTTATATTGGACAAAAAGGCACCCTTATACTCAGTTGAGTATAAGGAGTCAAATGGAACACAAAAACACTCAAGTCACTTAGCAAAATTTCACACTATAAGCACAAGATGTTTCTGATGAAGCTTAAATGGGTGTCTGATGAACAGTATCAAAATTACATGCACAAATCCGAATTTCAATGGCTCATAACTAGCACATAAGCTCACCAGATAACAAATAAGCAATTCACAACCCTTAAATGACCTAATATCTAACAGATAATCAAACTTGGAGGCAAAATTCACACAAAATCAGACACAATAGGCAGTTTTCTGATTTTTTTTGCTATGTTATCCAATTTTTAGCATGCAAATTGACTTAAACCCTACCCAACTGAAAACCAATCTAGCATACAACCTCTAAATACCCTATGAGTGATTCTAAACAAGATTTAAACAAATCTTATATGTTTTACCCTGGTTTGCACCTTAATCCAAACACCGCTTTTAAAAACTGAAAATCAATTTTACAAAGCAATCCTATGCAAAACCTATCCAATCTGACTTAAAACTAATCTAGCATGCATATATCCTCAAAACAACCAAGAACAAGCACATAAACCCAACACTTAAGAAGATTTCACAATTTCCATTTTCAATCACATAAATCTGAAATATTTTTACAAAAAAAAAAACTAGGTCAAGAGAGCTACCTAGAGGGACCTACATCCAGGTCCCTTAGTGACTGCTATGTCACCTCCCACAAGCTGGTTGCTTGTGCTGAACCTTGGACAAAACAATCAACAAACATGCTAAGAAAAATAATGAAGAAAGCATAATATGCAATTTTCTGAATTCGAAACTTTTCAAACTTTTTTCACAAACTGAAAACCTTTTAACCAATGATCATGTTTTAAACCAAGAATGAACTCAGAAATCCATGAATTTCAATCCACTTTCACTTCTCAAAATTCATGAATTTCTGAAACTTTTCAAACCTTTTCAAAACCTATTTTTAACTCTCAAAACACACAAATGTGTCACAATATTACTGGAACTCAGATTATCTCCCCTAAACAGACCAACTTTTAAATATAAAAAGGAATTACTCTTTACTCAAAAACACCAACTTTTATAACTTTAAAAAGGTATTACAAATTTTAAGGAGAAAAATCTGGAACAAGAGGGCATCCACAAGTTGGAGCCTCTCTTTATACTGATAAGAAGAACCTTCTAGTGCTAAACAAAGTCCTAAACCCTAGCTACTGAATTTCCCTTTTTGCCCTTTGAAAAATTCGAATCTTGGTCAAAAAATGGTGCCATGTGATGAGCCAGTTGTATGAGAGGATCTTGGCTGTTTATTTAGTCTTTGGGAGCAAGAAACCAAGATGGGACGTTGGATGTGTCTTTTTGGGGTTTTGGTGTGAAAGAGACGGGGCAGGGGTGGTCCATAGAGGCCACATGGGTGTGTTGGGAAGGGTTTACGTGAGTGGGTTTAGGTGAGGATAAGCTCAATTAACATTCTGCACAAAAAGGGGCAAAACCCCTTTGAATTAAGGGTGATTAAGGCTGGGGATTTTTAGGGTTTATCTAGGATTAAGGGTGGGTTTAATCTATTTTTGGGGGTGGTTAGTTTTAAATGAAGTGTTTGGAGGGAAGTAAATGTTGACTTATTTGACCAGTTTATTAAATAAACTGGTTGGGTTTGGGTTGTGGGTTTTGGACGGGTATGGGTAGGGTAAAATGGGTAGGGTCGGGTTGATGGTGACGTGGAGGCTTGTGAGTGGGTGTGTGGATTTGGTTGTCTGGCAAAAACAGCCCCCAAGATTTCTTCTTTCTTCACTTTGTTTAAACAGCAAACAAACTTCTTTTCCTTTACAAATAACTTTGGCAGGTTGTCAATTTTGGCACAAAATGTTTTCAAGCTAGTAAACAAGGACCTTTAATGCATATTTTGGATTTTTCAAGGGTAAAACTTGTATAATCTTCAAACATGGAGGACCTTTGTTGCCAAATGATGATTTCTTCAAGGGCTTATCTTGCCAAATCATCAAAAAATGAGGGACTAAAGTTGACATCTTCAATTCTTCAAGGGTCATTTTGGAAATTCTTGATTCGGGTCCGGTTCATTGTGCTGCTTCGTTTCCCGTGTTCATTTTTGAATGATTCTTGTGATCTTTTTGTCTTTTCCTCAATATTCGTACCTAAAATACACAAGTAACAAACACGAGCATATATTTGGCAGTTTTAATGATATTTTATGCATTTTAAGCCCGATTTGGACGATGAGACTATGTATAAAAGCAGTCTCATCAACTTGTCTCATCTCTACTAATTTACGGGTACTCCTCGATTCTAGTTTCCTCGATTTACGTGCCCTCGGGTCGTTTTACGAAAAATGTTTTTATAAATTATGAATCAACGGCACAAAACGAATCTAATAAAAATTATCTCATCAAAAACCGAGTTCAAAAACGTAAATACGTAATCCTAAGGTTTCCGGTTTAGTCATAAATGACGTAAAATTATTCACGTAAGTCCTAATCTCTTCTCGTAAATTTGTGAGTTTATGAACCAACACAAATTTAAAACTCCAACATAATATTCACGAATAAATTTATTTTCTGAAGTGTCGGACTGTCACCAAAACGGTATATGTAAACGTAAGCACGTAATCGTAGAATCCTCCGGTTTAGACGTAGTCGATGCTACTTCAAGACGTGAATCCAAAATTCTTTCCAGAAATGAATGAGTTCATAATATAACATTAAAATAATGTTTTTAAATTATAATTGAGAATAAAATATCAACCATAAATTGACGGATTGTCACATGAATACCTAGCCGCGGATCATCTAAGTACACTTGAGGATCCATATCAAGGGGATCATCCGAACAAAGAGATCAATGACTCTTTTCCCCTTGAGACCTTACTGTCTATTTGTACCAATCTTGATGACACCCCGTGGTTTGCCAACATTGCAAACTACTTAGCGGGTGGTGTTCTCATCAAAGGTTTAACATCCCAACAAAAGAAAAAGTTCTTGAATGATGTTAAGACTTACTTTTGGGATGACCCTTTTCTCTTCACACAATGCGCTGATTTGATTATACGCCGATGTGTTGACGGACGGGCAACTTTAGACATTCTCGAGGCTTGCCACAAAGGACCCACCGGTGGTCACTTTGGTCCCAACTACACCGCCAAAAAAGTGTTTGACTCGGGATTCTATTGGCCCACCATTTATCGTGACGCTCACGCAATGGTTAAGAATTGTGATGCTTGCAAAAGACAAGGCAAGATCACACATAAAGATGAGATGCCTCAAAATTTCATACAAGAATGTGAAATCTTTGATGTATGGGGCATCGACTTTATGGGGCCATTCCCTTCTTCTAAAGGAAACAAATACATCCTTGTCGCCGTTGACTACGTTTCTAAATGGGTTGAAGCCAAAGCTTTACCCACTAACGACGCGAGGGTGGTTTGTAATTTCTTGAAACAACTGTTTGCTCGATTCGATGTTCCTCGTGCTATAACCAGTGACCGCGGGACTCATTTTTGCAATGATCAATTTGCAAGAGTCATGGCTAAGTTTGGTGTCAATCACCGTCTTTCCACCGCTTATCATCCTCAAACCAACGGTCAAGACGAGATATCCAACCGTGGATTGAAGCGAATTTTGGAACGTACTGTGGGAGAGCATCGTGCCTCATGGGCTAATAAACTTGATGATGCTCTGTGGGCTTTCCGTACCGCATATAAGACCCCGATTGGTTGCACACCTTATCGTCTTGTGTACGGGAAAGCATGCCACCTCCCTATCGAGCTAGAATATAAGGCATATTGGGCCTTGAAGTGGGCCAACTTCGACATCAACAAAGCCGGTGATCTTCGCAAGATTCAACTCAACGAGCTATAAAAAAAAGACAAAAAATTTTCTTGTCTATTTTCCTTTTTTTTTGTAGGTGTGTATGTGTACCTGTGCTCGTAAGAAGAAAGCAGCTCAATCCGAAGTCATTACTCCACCTATTGTCACCATGGACAATCAACCAATGATCGAGCTTTTGCAATCGTACGTAGAAGGCAACACCGATGCTATTGTCATACCCGAGATTAGAGCCAACAATTTTGAGCTCAAATCCGGATTTATTCAAATGGTCTCTTCTCAACCTTTCTTGGGGCGTTCGCTTGATTATTTTACAAAACTCTATGAATTCACCAACTTTATGTTGACTGTTTTAATCATGTTTTTCCCAGGTTATTTAGCAAGATTATTTTAGCATGGATTGAGCATCATTTAGGAGCATAAAAATGACGGGGGATTATCTTTTACTGGGATATTCATAACAAATGTTATTCGTCGATTTATATGATTGTACCAATTCAATGTTTACATCAATTGTATTTCAAAAATCATATAATTATGATCTGTGCTTTGTAAGCTATTTGGTCATCGATCCACCACTGTGATACCCGCTTTATGGGGGTGTTACAAATAAGTCTGAAAACACTTATCATTTTACCGCTTATTTCCAATAATAACATGACCAAAACGTATATTTTATGTCGTAAAGTCGGAATTACGCGTGGTTTGTGTTTTTATTGTGTTTTAGGACCAAAAGATGGAAAAGGAAGAAAACACGGGCTATCACGAGCTTTTATCGAAGAATTCGAGAAAAGACGAAGTCAAAAGATCAAGAGTGCAAAAAGAATGGAAGTCCAAGGCCTATTTTTAAGATTTATCGAAGAAAAAGTCTAAAGACGGAAGTTTAATGAAGTCGAAGAACTCAAGTCTAATAGAAGAAGAAAATTATAAGACAAGTTCAATTTGTATGGACAAATCCCGAGACGACGTCGAGAAAGACAAAGCATTTAAATCTAGTCGAGAAGAAAGAAAGAAGGAAGCAACACATGCACCTTCCAACTTCCTATAAACACCCTCCTAATGACACATTAGGAGGGTGTGAGTTAATTAGTTCATTTTGAATTTTTAGTAGTTTTAGTTTTTAGAGAGAGAAAGTGTTTAACTTTCTCTCACTAGGAAAGTTTCATCTTTTTATTCCTTTCTTGTTGAATCAAATCTTTACTTTTGAGAGTTTAATCATGTTTTTGATCTTAATCTTCTTTTACCTTTCTTGTTTTTAATTTTGATCTTGATTAGTGATAATCTTTGATTTTGCTTAATCTTGATGTTTGATTGATTAAAAGGTTTATCTTTTATCAATCTTTAAGTTTTTATACAACTTAAGCTTTGAGCTTGACATGCTTATTGGCTTATTTGGTATTTAGCTTATTTGTTTCAAATTTTTCTTAAAGTATTCGTCTTTTTAAAGTTTGATTTAAAAGTTTTCTTATTTAAAGTTTTGAAAAGTTATTATTCGTGCTTATTTAGTTTGTTTTAGAATAGATTTAATTCAGTTTCGGTTTGAGCTTATAAAAAATAGCTTATAACTTGGCTTATTTCGAATCACAAAGTAATCGGAATAGGGTAAACCCCTTTCCGATTTGTCATTCCGATCAAGACCTTACATTTCCGATTTGTGCACTATTATTCCGATCACCTTGATCGGAAAAGGGTTTTGTCATTCCGATTGGGATTCCTTTTGGATTCTGATAGCTACCTTTTTACACATTTCGGTTGGGTGTATTCCGATTCCATCATTCCGATTAGCTTTGTTTTCCAACATTCCGGCTGTATTCCTTTTGCCACATTCCGATTGCTTTCCTTTTGAGTATATTCCGATCACATTCCGATTGGACTTTCCGACCAGCTTTCCGATCATATTCCGATTAGAAAATTCCGATGGGATTAATTTCTTGTTTTTACAAAGTTTTCAAGTTTTAGATTCATTACGTTTTAATTTCCAAAATTTGCACGCTTCCCGAAATCTCTATTTTTACCAAGTATTTTTCTAATTTTGTTTTAAAGTTTTCAATCATTTATTTTTAACTCGCCATTTTAGTTTAATTTTTAAAGCTTTAATTTTACTCAACGACATTTTCATATTTGCTTTTAGTTTAAAAATAGATAACCAAACAATTTATTTTTCCACCAAGAACGACTGAGTCGCACTCTTAACTTGTAATCAATTCGAAAATATCGGTTTAACGAACTTTCATAACTGAGTGAAAACCTAGTATTAATGATTCGAGAATATTTTGAAGTTTCCTTATGTTTTGCCGAGTTACTGTCGTTTCGTGATGTGGAGTTCGTGTCGATTGAGTGTTGTAAGTGATAGGTGTAGTGCTCTTTTGTTTCATTGTGTAGTACTTCTGCGTTTCATTAAGTAGTATTCGTACGCCTTATCATTTGGCACAGCTTGAGTGGAAAGAGTTATTTGATCAATTGCGTGAATTAATGAATAAGGAATGTATTAGGTTAAGTTTCGTTGTAGTAGTGATCACCTGTGTTGTTTGTCAAGAAGGATGGATTGTTCCAGATGTGTACCGACTATCATGATCTTAGCAAATTAACTGCCAACAAACTGTATCCACTACTGAATATTGACGTTATTTGACCAATTGTAAGGATCCAGTGTGTACTCAAAGATCGCTTTGAGGTCCGGTTATCATTAACTGAGAGTTATGATAGAAGATATTCCTATAATTGTTTTTCTTACTTGATATGGGTATTTTAGGTTTTAAGCTATGTCTTTTTGGATTGACAAATGCGTCGGCCATATTCATGGACTTGGTGAATCGTGTGTGTAAGTTATATTTGGATGAGTTAGTCATTGTATCTATTGGCGAAAGTTTGTTTTATTCCAAGAGGAAAGAAGGAGCATAAATAGCAAATGAGGATAATTTTAGGATGGTTGAAGAAAGAAAAGTTGTATGCAAAGCTCTTTAAGTGTGAGTGTTGGTCGTAAGTAGTGCATTTTCTAGAGCATGTGATTGACAACAAAGGTATTCGTGAAGATCATGCCAAGATTGAAACGATTAAGGATTGGTCGGTACCAATGACGCCGATAGAAATCTGTTAAATCTTTGGTCTAAGTTGTGTATTATCGGCGGTTATCGAATGTTTTTCACTGATTGTTAAACCATTGATTAAGCTGACTCAGAAGAATTGGATGTGTGAGTCTCACTTATACATCTAAATTGTAAGTTTCGAGATCTGATTCCTATCAGATGAGGAAGCTATTTTCTGAACACTGAAGAATAGGTTGTGTTCTGCACCGATGTTGTGATTGTCGGAAAGATCAGAAGGATTTATAGTTGGTTGTGATGTGTTTCATAAAGGTTATGAATTTTCGTAATGGCTTTGATATTATGGAAATATTACTTGTATGGAATCAAGTGTGTAGTAATTAAGGATCATAAGAGTTGTCTCATATTCAATTTCTTTGGAAGGCAAAGGAGATGAGTAGAGGATCGCCAGTTATAAAAATTCGAGTACTTGAGTATGTTGGTGGTTATGACTGTGAGTGATTATGACTACGAGATTCGCTACCATCCGGGAAGAGTAAATGTGGTAACTGATGCACTTATCAAGAAGAAAAAGGAAAAAGCTTCTAAGGTTTTTCTTTTGCTAGATGACAAGAAGTGTGGAATTGATAGAAAGAATATTGAAATTTTAAGCTAGTGGTCTGATAGGGAAGGATATCAAGGTAAGTGGTTTAAACATTTTGTCAAACTTATGAAAAGGATTTTGCTGTAAAGTCAAAGTGAGACATGGTATATTGAGCACTCCTAACATACCTGAGTTGAGAGTGTGAGACTTAGTGATGAAGGAATCTCACAAGTCAAGTATCCGATATATTCTAGGTTGGATAAAAGTGAAAGTTGAGTTGAGTACTGCTTGTTATACGGAGACTGATAGACAGAGTGAAAGGAAGATTTGAACATTGGACGATATACGTGTGTGCGTGTGATTGACTTAGGAAATTGTTACAATTCTTATACAAGAATGGTTATCATGCTAGTAATGAGGTTGTACTGTTTGATGGTACATAAAGAACTTCAAATTGTGAAGATTAAAGACCAGGAGTTATGGTCGTAAGTTAGGTTTTCTTTGTATTGAACTAATGTAGGAAGAATTAAATGACTGAACTAGGAATGATGTGGTAATTACTGATACGATTGTAAAGATTAAGGATCTTTTGATAGCTACGAGGAATCGTTAGAAGAGTTATGTTTGCAATCGAAGGAAATCGATGGAATTTGAAATTGGAAACATGATTATGCTTAAGGTGTCTTTATGAAGGGTGAAACGTGTTTTGAGAAACAAGGAGAAAATTCAACTTGAAGATAAGTTGCATTTCATAGAGAGAAATGTGAAGAGTTCTTAAGAGGTTGAAGTATAGTAAGGTTTATATTGTGATGATACAAGAAATCTAGGAGTGGTCCCGAACTTGCGAAAGAAGCATGAGGATTTTTTAAGGAAAAGAGTTCTCTTTTGTTCCAGAAGTATGGAATGTGAGTATAAGAGGGGCCGAGCACCAGGGCCTCGCTCTCTTTTAGGAGGGTAGGATGTGATAACCCGAACCTGAGGTCGTTATTTAATATTATTTTACAAATATTTTTGAAATTTTGATGAGCTTGAATGATATGACGTTTGGTGGTTTAATTTAAAACGGATGTTGGAGGCCTTGTTTATACCTTTTTACTAATAGTGAGGATTATTAGTGATGACGACATCGAGAGTTGCCCGAAATATTATGTTTTATTATTTGTTGTTTCGACGTTTTTATTTTTGACGTTTCTATTTTAATTGCGTATTAAGTCGCGTCGGGACTATATTATTATCATATTTGATTGCGTTTTAATTTTTGAGAAGTATATTTTTACCAAACCCGAATCCCGTAATTATTTTTAAAATTGACTAATATAAATTTTCTACCCTTTAAACTATTTTATTGCATTTTTGTCCAAAACAAGCCCCTCCGCCACCATATATAAGGATTTTTTTACATAACAAGATACATAGTACTCATTACCCCAAATTTATTTTTCATTCTCTCTTCATTTTCTTTTCTTGTCGAGACATCAACACAAACAAACACCCTTTGATCTTCAAATTTTAACTTGATTTTGGGAAAACTAAGAGTAGACCCATTCTTAGATTTTCAAGAGGCTTCTAATGATACCAATTTTATCAACATGCATGAGGTTTTATTTTTTTGTTCAGAATTAGAGTGAGTTGGATTGCTAGATAATTATGTTTGTGTTTAATTAGTGATGATCATGTATTGATCATATTGTTTTTGTGAAAAAGTTGATTTTGATTTTAGGGTTTTTATTTTTATCATTACTACAAGTGTTAGGATGAACATGTGTTGATATTAGGGGTATAGGATGATAAGAAAAGTTGTTAGAATTGATTAAAAACATGATTTGTGTAGGATTTTTGGAAGTGATTTAGATCAGTGACTTGTGGGCTGTTTTGGATATTTTATGTTTGAAATAAAGTAGAGCTTCTAGCTCCAAACGAGCGAGAAGTTATGATAGTTTGATTATTCGTGTATCGGGGGACGAGTATCGGCACGACATGTAGTTGTTGTCGATATTTGGATCCGGGGACTATAGAATGAGTTTTGAAATGAGTCAAGGACTGATGTAAAATTGTAAACCCTAGGTTGTGAGTCTATTTATAAACCAAGGTTTCGGTTTTGTAAATGGAGTCGTTTATAGAAGTTAAAATGGTTATATGAGTCGATGACGTAAAACTGTCCGGTTTTTGTAGATCAAAGATGTGTTGGGCAGGGAAATTTAAATGTAAAAACTTTTGATGGGCTTTTGGGAGGACTTTCTATGGATTAGTGAGTTCAATGAGTAGTATCATGAATTTTTGACATGCTTAAGTGGGGTAAATAGACTTGTACATTTGGTATGTGCCGGCAAATTTTTATCAAGTGTATTGTCTAATAAAGTAAACATATAGAAGGAAGTAGCAGGTCACTTATAATGGTTTTCTTTTGGGTTTTTTGTGATTTTATTATTTTGAGTTTGATATTATTAAGTATGGATTTTACTCGAGTTTATTATTAATAAACGTGCCTTATTTGATAGGTTACGGTTTCGTTTTTATCGGTCATCAACTATCGTCGAATATCGTCTTGCAACTTCTATTACCCAAGGTTAGTCTATATCCTCTCTTGTGTACAAGTTGTTTTGAATGATTTTAAAATCCGCGAGGGGGATACATGCTATTTGAAAATAAATGAAACACAAGTCATGAATAATTTTTTGGACACGTATGTTGCCTTTGGACCCGAATGTTGCCTGAATTGTGTTTAGTACCTAGTTGTAGAAGACCCCAAATTCATGAACCGTTAACTATTGTCTTGCCCATGTGTGGGTTAGAAGTATCCGCTTAAACAACTGATAGTATTATCGGGGTTGACACCCTTATCCGAGACGAGAGTTAGTACGCTGATTGCGTTGCTCGGACGGATAACTTGAATAAGAGACAAGGTAAAATTTTACCTTAAGAGGGGCAATGGTTTCAGTTTAATCATGTCGGCCTTTTGGCGGATGATTGGTCATAACGGGTCAGTGTCATGAGCTTAAACACAACTGAATAGCTTATGCTATAAGATGAAATGCTTGATTAATAGATTGTATACGTAGCAATTCTATTAAACGATTATGATTGATTTTTTTCTTGTGTTCAAATGATGATTTGGAAAACCTATAGACTTGTTCAACCGTTGTGTTGATGATTTTAAGCATGTATTTCAGGTTATTGAAGTTGATTGATGATGGAACTTGCTGGAGAAGGCTGTGGGTTGCTTTTGCGGTAGTGGAGTCTAAAACTGATTTCCTTCCCTTGTTATAAAAATAGATATGTTTTGTTATGTACTTTGGTAAAAATGTTTTTTGTTTGGTTGAGATCCTTGGCGAACCAAAACGCTACTCTGATTGTTAAAATCTTGTTTTAATTGGGACTGACGGTTTTAGACAAATGGTTAAGTTACTTTCTTTTATATTTGAAATGTCTCATTTTGAGATCATTAAAAGTGTGTTGTGTAATGATGTTTGAGTTTAGCACCCAAATGTGTATTTCCGCGGCGCAATGTAATTTGGGGGTGTTAAAAAAAGGGAGGTGGCATGCCTTTCTGTCACACTCCCAAAATATCAGAGTATAATGGCAACAAGGGAGTGGTGACGTCATGATTATCATACACACAGTTACAAAGAACGACCTCTAAATGAGACGTTCGGGAAAATTGATCACTTGCATTTGATAAAATAAATAGTTTTAACATAGTGCGGAAGCATAAAACTGGTCACAGATACAAAAACATAGTTTCCAAATAGTACAAATGATCTTTATTTTCAATAGAAATGACGGCAATGCATGAGACCTCACATAGCATCTTCCTTCTTAATACCTGAGAAAAACATTGCTAAAGCGTCAACATAAAGTTGGTGAGTTCATAGGTTTAGTTAATTTGAAGTGTTTAATGAACCACAATATTTTTCCCAAACGTGATGACAATATAACAAATACAAAGTCATCATAAAAGCATTTATTACAGTCTAAGCTCGTGACACCGAAGCGTTAACAACACCAGCATTATAATCATATAAATGTAGCCCAACTGGATGCCTAAACCCACGACATCCTATCTCAGACTCAAATGAAACTGTGCCCGTTTGTCCCCTGTTGGACCAAGACGGACAGGGGCGTCAACCCCGATAGATCTATCCATAACATTCGCGCTTACACAAAGTAATTAACGGTTCACGATTCACGGGCCAAAGCAACTGGGTTTTTAGTAGGACTTAGACTAGTATATAAATCAGTAAATGCACTTGTGTTCATACGTTAAATCAAGCAATGTCTCACCCCAAAAAGCAGTAAAAGCAGTTAAAAGCGGGGCTATAAACTCACCTCGTTAAATAAGCAAAGTGATGAGAATACACGGTAGCTCGAGAATACGATCACGTTATCCAAAACCTAAATAAGTATATCGACCGTGTCACGACACTTATAATTTCACCAATAAAAATGCATGACACCCTAGTTGTGTTTGACGGTATATTTTGTTTACGGAAAAACGCGACAATTAAAACTCGATTAGTTAACAAATGGGTTTTGTACTACACTTTATATTAAAATTTCAGTTGGGCCTTATAACCCAAAAAACCCGAATAACCCAACCCTACAAGATAACACATGGCTCGTCCCATTGACCGTTTGACCCAACTCGGCCCAACAGGCGATATAAACTAGGAAAGGGGGTCATATATTGGTTATTATCCCTAAATCTCACAGTCACACTCTCTCTCTCGAAAATAACTCCCACCGCCCCATTCCTTCTCTCTCTTTCCTGGTTACTAATCCTTTCCAGATTCATCCTTCTTACACAAAGATCAAACCAAAATCTATGCTTATTCATTCCATAAACATTAAGAAACGTACATCCTTGTTTCTTTATGATTCAATCAATGGTTTTGTCCCTACAACATACTTAATCCGATTCATTGTTGATTCCAGGGGTTGTTCTTGTTATGGTGATGATGAATCATCCAAAAAGATAAGTTTTAAATCCTTTTCATTTTAAGAAAACATGTTTATGAATTGTTTGTTCATAACTTCAAAACAAAGATGTTTTATTAATCTAAAGACGCAAGATTCATGTATCTATAAACGGTTTCTATTCGGATTTAATTTATTCAAAAATTAGGGTTTCGAAAACATATTGGGATTTTTCTCTAAAACAGGTCCGATTACAATTAATTGGTGTTTTTTGGTAAACAAACATGTTAATTTCATCATGCAACTTAATTGACAAAATTAGGGTTTCATAATAATTAGGGGTTTTGACATATCTAACGTTTAATAATAATTAATTAGTGTTTTCTATCATAAAAACTTGTCAATTTCATCAAATAATCCGATTTGTAAAATTAGGGTTTCGGTCAAATTGGGGGTTTGTTCATATTTCGGTTTTAATCTAATTAACTAGTCAATTCGTGTTTAGATTAGGTTTAATTAGTGCTTAAATCAATATATTAAAAATTAGGGTTTTGAAATAATTTGGGGGTTTTTATACCCGCGTGTTTAATTAAAATTAATTAGCATTTTTATGAGATAAATTGTGTTAATTTTATGTTAGTACTGATTTTAGAATAAGTTAGGGTTTCGGCAGAAATAATAAGTCATTCCAGTGGTGTTTGTTTGCTACTGTTAATATTTCTAATGATTAGTAACAAAATGTAAAAAGGGGGTCTCGGTAGATTACTAGGGTGTCGTAGGTTCGTAGATAGTTAGGGTCATTAATATAAGTTTCTAATATGTCTTAGCACAATTTTTGGAATGGTATTCTAAATGACTAACTCACTTTGAAAATGGTTTTCACAGGTACGATTTGTCAAGCACAACTAAATAGATGCATAGAGAAAAGAAAAGTGGGTAAAGACTCACAATGAGGGTTTTGTTTCGGCTTGTGTATTCGGACAAACAGTGGAGCCTCAGCTTGGTTTTGCTCAAGATATAGCACTTGTTCCTTAAAGACCTTCCCAGAATTTTATTAAGTTTTTATGTTTGTGTGTTATAAACTTTGTGTAAATGGACTGTATTTAACATTTTAATCTCGGCATAGGGTAAAACCTAATCTGGAATTGCAGGTCTTTTGATATGCCCAAATAAGGCATTTTTGGCATGTGTGTTGGATTTATCTGGTGAGTGGATTTATAAAATAAGTCAGTATATTGTAGGTTTGACTTGGGTTGACTGAGATTAACCAATTTGAAAATCTGAATAAAAGTTTACCAAGTTTGATTTGTATTCACTGTTTGTGTTAAATTAACTTGTATCATTCGGCCCAGCAAGGGTTTGAGTGGGCAATCATGGGTAATTTAAAACGGATGCAAATTTTAGATGCGTATACTTAACAACAAGAACAACATGATACAATCTCAACACACAACTTAAGCAAGGATGGATACGTGTATTCTCGAAGGTTTAGTAAACATTCATAACCGGCGCAAACCGTTAATACATAAAACGTTCAATAACGAACACGTCTCTATTACAATAATAAGACGTGAAAATTCGAGTTGTTACATTCGCTCTCCCTAAAGAGGGCTTTGTCCGCAAAGCAAAACAAGTAATATAATTTAAGTCGACACTACATTAGTAAACAAATGAGGATACTTCATAAATATGAGATAACTTCTCAATTTGTTAAATCCACAAGGTTCAAAGCTCACATTAAATAAATACATGGAAAAATAAAGATGAAAAAATTTGACGGATGTCACAGTATTCCCATGTTTTAGAGATTTCGTCACGAAATCAAGACGTTGTTGTAGTAGGGTGATTAGCGAAAAGATGAGGATACTTGCTCTTGAATTGGTCTTCACGTTCCCACGTGTATTCTGGACCTCTACGTGCATTCCAACGGATTTTTACGATGGGTATACGACTTTGCTTGAGCTGTTTGACCCGACGGTCCATGACCTCCACCGGTTCTTCTACGAAGTTGAGTTTGTCGTCGAGTTGGATCTCTTCTAAAGGAATAACGAGTGTCTCGTCGGCTAAGCATTTCTTCAGATTGCAAATGTGGAACACATTATGCACTCGGCTAAGTTCTTGAGGTAACTCCAAACGATAGGCCATGGGGCCAATCCTCTCTATAATCTTGAATGGTCCAATGTAACGAGGATTCAACTTTCCACGCTTTCCAAAGCAAATCATACCCTTCCAAGGTGATACCTTCAACATGACTCTATCGCCAACCTCAAACTCAAGGGGTTTGTGTCTCATGTCAGCATAACTCTTTTGTCGATCTCTTGCGGCTTGCATACGGCTCTTGATCTTAAAGATCTTCTCAGTAGTCTCATGTATGATCTCGGGTCCAGTGAGTTGGGCCTCACCAACATCTGCTCAACACACGGGTGAACGACACTTTCTACCATACAATGCTTCGAACGGTGCTGCCTTAATGCTAGTGTGATAACTATTGTTGTATGAGAACTCCACCAGAGGTAGGTGCCTATCCTATCTATTTCCAAAGTCGATCACACAAGCTCTCAGCATATCTTCTAGGGTTTGAATGGTCCTTTCACTTTGACTGTCGGTTTGGGGATGATACGCAGTGCTCATATCCAACTGCGTTCCCAACGCTTTCTACAGCGATTTCTAAAACTGTGAAGTAAATCGGCTATCTCGGTCAGAGATTATAGACACAGGCACACCATGCCTCGTGACTACTTCCTCCAAGTATGTTCTTGCTAACTTATCCATTCCATCTGTCTCCTTGATTGGTATGAAGTGAGCCGATTTGGTGAGTCGGTCGACGATGACCCAAATAGTGTCAAAGCCAGCTGAGGTTTTAGGTAGCTTTGTAATGAAATCCATAGTGATCCTTTCCCACTTCCATTCTGGCAGTTCAGGTTGGACCAATAATCTTGATGGTTTCATGTGTTTGGCCTTGACCTTGGCACAAGTCAAGCACTTGCCAACATATGTAGCAATGTCCGCCTTCATGTTCGGCCACCAATACAACATCTTAAGGTCATGATACATCTTGTCGGATCCCGGATGTATGGAGTATTTTGACTTATGCGACTCATGCATAATCAAAGGTCGTAGGTCACCATGGCACGGTAACCAACTCCTATTATCAAGACATAATGTCCCATCTAGGCGAGCTTCTAACTTCTTTATCATGCCTTCTACATCTTCAGTCTTGAGAGTTTCCTCCTCGACTGCCTCCTTCTGAGCCTTGAGAATTAAGGATGGAAGATCTAAGTCAATGGTCATCACCAAGGCTTTCACTCTAAGAACTCTCTCCTTTCGACTCAAAGCGTCAGCCACGACATTTGCCTTGCCCGGGTGATAACGGATCTTGCAATCGTAATCACTGAGCAACTCTAGCCAACGTCGTTGTCTCATGTTGAGTTCTTTTTGATTCAAGATGTGTTGTAGACTTTTATGATCAGTGAATACAACACACTTTGTGCCATAAAGTTAGTGTCTCCAAATCTTCAGGGCAAACACCACTGCTCCTAACTCTAGATCATGAGTTGTGTAGTTCTTCTCGTGCACTTTTAGTTGTGTTGATGCATAAGCAATGACCTTAGTCCTTTGCATCAACACCGCACCCAATCCTTTTATGGATGCATCACAATATACTACAAAGTCTTCATTACCCTCGGGTAGGGCTAGTATAGGTGCTTCACACAACATCTGCTTCAATGTTTGGAATGCCAAATCTTGATCCTCTTTCCACTCGAACTTCTTGTCCTTTTGAGTTAACTCCGTCATTGGTTTAGCTATCTTTGAGAAACCCTCAATGAATCTCCTATAGTAACCAGCAAGACCTAAAAATTGGCGGATCTCCGTGGGTGTTGTAGGAGTCGCCCAATCTTTCACAGCCTCGATCTTAGCAGGATCAACGTGAATACCACTGCTATCGATTACATGCCCAAGGAATTGCACCGTGTTTATCCAAAACTCACATTTGGAAAACTTTGCATATAACTTCTCCTTCCTCAGCAGCTCTAGTATGGTCTTCAAATGCTCTTTGTGTTCTTCTTCATTACGAGAGTAGATGAGAATATCATCGATAAATACAATCACAAACTTGTCCAAGTATGGTTTGCAAACTCGGTTCATGAGATCCATGAATACCGCGGGTGCGTTTGTCAAACCAAAAGGCATAACTTGGAACTCGTAGTATCCGTACCGGGTTCTAAAAGCCGTCTTGTGGACGTCTTCTTCTCTAACCCTTAGCTGATGATATCCCGACCTTAAATCAATCTTCGAGTATATGCTAGATCCTTGCAGTTGGTCGAAAAGATCGTCAATTCTTGGCAATGGGTAGCGGTTCTTTATCGTCAGCTTATTCAACTCTCGGTAATCAATACACATCCTAAAGGATCCATCTTTCTTTTTGACGAATAGGACCGGTGCTCCCCAAGGTGAGGAACTCGGCCTAATGAAACCTTTGCCAGAAAGTTCCTTTAGTTGTTAAGCTAACTCTGTCATTTCTGCTGTGCTAAGCGGTATGGGGCTCTAGCAACAGGTGCGGCTCCTGGTGTAAGCTCTATGTGAAAATACACTTGTCGTGTTGGTGGTAATCCCGGTAAGTCTTCTGGGAATATGTCTGGAAAATCTCTAACGATCGGTACATCTTCAACCTTCTTCTGATGATCTTCTTCTTCCTCCTTTCGCGTTACTTGAACCAAGAACACTGGACATCCCTTCTCAATGTATCTTTGGGTTCTAATACATGAGATGAATTCCAGTCTCGATCCATTCTTCACTCCACTTCTTTCGCCTTGTATGATTAGTACATCGTTTCCATAAGGAACACGGACGCACTTCTCATGACATACAATTTCCGCGTGATGCTTCGACATCCAATCCATTCCAATGATGACATCAAAACTTCCCAATTCTATGGGCAGTAAGTCGATACTAAACGAACGATCTTGTAACCTTAGACTACATCCTCTCAGAATAGCATCAGTGGTTACTGACTTCCCATCGGCTAGTTCTACATTATACTTAATATCTAACGCAGTAGGGGTAATATTTAGGCGTTCACTAAATGCAGATGACACAAAACTCCTATCCGCACCAGAATCAAATAGTACTGAAGCATTGTTGTTATTGACTAGGAACGTTCAGTCACAACATTGTTGTCTTGCACCGCAACCTCAGCACACAAATGATACACCTTGCTAGGTGCCGTGAATCCACTTGGAGCACTAGTTGTGGCTCGGTTATTTCCTCCCCGATTCCCCTGGTTCTGCTTCTGGTTCACTTGGTTGTGGTTTTGGTTGCCTCGAATTTGATTACCACGACCTTGGTTCCCACTGCTTGGACACTTATTCTTGTAATGCCCTTTCTCTCCACACCCAAAACAAGTGACATTCGCTCCTTGACCACCCTGAGTTCCCGGTCCTCTTTGGTTAGCAGGACGGGGTGGTGCTCGACACTCTTTTCCCTTATGTCCAGCCTTTCCATAGTTGTAGCATGTAGGGGGACATGCTCCCTCGTGGTGTCGGCCACACTTTCCACAGAAAGGAAATCTTCCAGCATAGTTTCCAGCATTACTTTGCCCAGCAGTAAACACTCTAGCCACCTCTTGATGCTTGTTTTGATTGTAGTTATTAGTGTTGTTGCTGTTGTTGTTATTGTTGTTGTAGTGATTGCCAGACCACTTCCTCTTGTCTCCAGTATTCTCCCCCAACTCTTGCACCACTTGGTACATCAAACTCTGAGCCATATCGATTGCCTCATGCAAGTCATTTGGCTTTGATGAAGTCACATTCCCCTTGATGCTCAAAGGTAAGCCCTCAATGTATCGCTCCAACAATCGGTCGTTGTTGGGCACCATTTCGGGACATAACAAGATTAGCTCTTGAAAGCGCTGATTGTAAGGAGTAAGAGCGGTACCCTTGACTTTCAAGTTCCATAGCTCAACTTCCATTTGCTTGACTTCATTTCGTGGGCAATACTTCCTAACAAACATAGCTTTGAACTCACTCCAAGGTGTTGCTTGGGCAACATCAATGGTCACTGCACGAGCATAGACATTCCACCAAGTCAAAGCACCATCCACCAATGTGCTTGATGCAAACTTCACCTTATCAGCTTTAGCAACATTGCTAATCCCAAATTGGGATTCCAACTTCTCAAACCATCTAGTCAAACCTACTACACCTTCAGTACCACGGAAACTCACTTGTGTAACCGCACGGAATTCCTTGTAGGTGAAGGTCCGCGCATTGGCAACAGTGGCCCCTTGGTTTGTCTCCTCTTGCGTGCTCGATTTACGGATCTCTTCAGCTGCTGCGAGTGCCTCAGCCACCCGTTCCGCGATCATTTGACTAAGCATGACTAGGTCAATCCCACCGGTAGCAGCTGGTGGATTCTGTGTCTCAGATCTTCTAACTGGTGCCATAATCTAAAAGGTAAACAAGACAATGAGTTTTTCCAGACGTAACATTCATGGCACACACAATACAATTATGAAATGCTCAACGGTATAATAAACAATATATGTTGTTCGCACAAATTTTGTAACCCAAATAAGATAATGTCATAACCTAACATCCACAGAAATGTTTTGAAATACATCACAATCCGACATACATAATAAGGAAAAATGGAAAATGCCAACTAGCTGAGATAAACCTCATAGCTTAGTGGTCGTACAACAATGAGTCAACAGTACATGGTAAATCTAACTAGTACCCTCACAGTGCTGGTGAAGTGCTCTCTCAATCTCTGTCAGACTCCTCTCAACCACGTCCTCGCGAGCCTGGGCATCTCTAAGTCTGGCATCGGTATCATGCCAAGCGGCCTTAAACCTGCGATCCAAGTCAACAATAGGGTCCTCAACAGGTGCCTCTAGTCCACCTACCTCAACCTGTGGCTCTACTCCCCAACGGGTCATCAGGCTCTCGATCTCCTCGAGGCGAGCATTCGGCATGGTGTCCATCTCGTCGAGAACAGCATGGAGCTGTCCTCGAAGACGGGTCACGCAAACCGTCAACGTCGTCTCATCCTCAACTGGGCTCTTCTTTGTCAATGCCACCAGCTTATCCTGCACCTCATTATACTCCTCACCTAAAGTCTCCACAACATCCTCCAACCTATTCAAACGGGTCGTCACACATCCATCCGCTGCTCCAAGCATCACAACTGTCGATGTAGCTCTCCTAGGAAGAGGGGTCGCAGCTCTCGGTCCAGTAGAGATTCCAACATCGGCAAGCATCTCCTAATACACGACAGGTACAGTCTCTGGTGGTGGTGGTGGTAGTGACGCCTCTGGGGCAGGACTGGCAGGTGTGCGGGATGCATGCCTGTCAGTGGCAGAGAAAGGTATGAGGGGTCGGTAAGGTGAAGGTGGTGGTCGGGCGGCTCTCCCCCAGAGACGTCGCCTAACATAGTAGAAAGTCAGAGTGCCAGGTGCTGGGGTAGAGGTGTCTGCCCTTTCCCCTTCGTCTTCAGACGAAGACGAGGAGATGAGTGCGATGGAAGCCTCAGGGGTAGCAGCATATGTAGCAGGTGGGTCCTTAGTGTATGTGACCTCCATGGGTTCACCTTCCCCATCGGTGAACTCCATATCATCATCCTCAGTATCCTCCATTGATTCGCCCCTAGTGACTGATGCCTGTCCTGGTGACTGCACCACATCAGCGGCTAGGTCGTCCTCTCCTCCGCCTTCTAGGCTAAGTACGTCATCCGCTGGTGCATCAGGGATATGGATCGATGAACGGTAAACCTCCTCTGTCTCTCTCTCAGTCTCATCATCTGAAGTCATCCGGTACCACGGATATCCTGATGGTGATCCTCTAGGTAATCCTGTCGATGAAGTGATAGTCGACTGTGAACTGCGGTTGTAGTATGCCCCTGTAGACGTTGAATCATCAGAAGAAGACATCGCTGTAACATAAACAGAATAGCTGTGTGTAAATATCTCATATAATTAGTCCGTGAAAGGGACATTGACATAACATATAACAATCAATGTTCAAACCACATGTATCCCATATAACATAACTCGGATTTTGTTGTTGCACATGTACCCTATGTAATTATATCTCGTAATTGTTAAATCACATGTATCCTATTTATCATAAATTATATAATGTTGAATCACTCCACTCCAATAATAATTGTTCATTATATATATATATATCCATGTATATATAGATACTTAATACTTACAATCCGTATGATAATCAACTAAACACATAACAGTTATAGTCTAGAGTTACTAAATGTAACCTATTTCTCTATAACCAGGCTCTGATACCAATCTGTCACACTCCCAAAATATCAGAGTATAATGGCAACAAGGGAGTGGTGACGTCATGATTATCGTACACACAGTTACAAAGAACGACCTCTAAATGAGACGTTCGGGAAAATTGATCACTTGCATTTGATAAAATAAATAGTTTTAACATAGTGCGGAAGCATAAAACTGGTCACAGATACAAAAACATAGTTTCCAAATAGTACAAATGATCTTTATTTTCAATAGAAATGACGGTAATGCATGAGACCTCACATAGCATCTTCCTTCTTAATACCTGAGAAAAACATTGCTAAAGCGTCAACATAAAGTTGGTGAGTTCATAGGTTTAGTTAATTTGAAGTGTTTAATGAACCACAAGATTTTTCCCAAACGTGATGACAATATAACAAATACAAAGTCATCATAAAAGCATTTATTACAGTCTAAGCTCGTGACACCGAAGCGTTAACAACACCGGCAATATAATCATATAAATGTAGCCCAACTGGTTGCCTAAACCCACGACATCCTATCTCAGACTCAAATGAAACTGTGCCCGCTTGTCCCCTGCTGGACCAAGACGGACAGGGGCGTCAACCCCGATAGATCTATCCATAACATTCGCGCTTACACAAAGTAATTAACGGTTCACGATTCACGGGCCAAAGCAACTGGGTTTTTAGTGGGACTTAGACTAGTATATAAATCAGTAAATGCACTTGTGTTCATACGTTAAATCAAGCAATGTCTCACCCCAAAAAGCAGTAAAAGCTGTTAAAAGCGGGGATATAAACTCACCTCGTTAAATAAGCAAAGTGATGAGAATACACGGTAGCTCGAGAATACGATCACGTTATCCAAAACCTAAATAAGTATATCGACCGTGTCACGACACTTATAATTTCACCAATAAAAATGCATGACACCCTAGTTGTGCTTGACGGTATATTTTGTTTACGGAAAAACGCGACAATTAAAACTCGATTAGTTAACAAATGGGTTTTGTACTACACTTTATATTAAAATTTCAGTTGGGCCTTATATAACCCAATAAAAACCAAATAACCCAACCCTACAAGATAACACATGGCTCGGCCCATTGACCGTTTGACCCAACCCGACCCAACAGGCGATATAAACTAGGAAAGGGGGTCATATATTGGTTATTATCCCTAAATCTCACAATCACACTCTCTCTCTCGAAAATAACTCCCACCGCCCCATTCCTTCTCTCTCTTTCCTGGTTACTAATCCTTTCCAGATTCATCCTTCTTTCACAAAGATCAAACCAAAATCTATGCTTATTCATTCCATAAACATTAAGAAACGTACATCCTTGTTTCTTTATGATTCGATCAATGGTTTTGTCCCTACAACATACTTAATCCGATTCATTGTTGATTCCAGGGGTTGTTCTTGTTATGGTGATGATGAATCATCCAAAAAGATAAGTTTTAAATCCTTTTCATTTTAAGAAAACATGTTTATGAATTGTTTGTTCATAACTTCAAAACAAAGATGTTTTATTAATCTAAAGACGCAAGATTCATGTATCTATAAACGGTTTCTATTCGGATTTAATTTATTCAAAAATTAGGGTTTCGAAAACATATTGGGGTTTTTCTCTAAAACAGGTCCGATTACAATTAATTGGTGTTTTGTGGTAAACAAACATGTTAATTTCATCATGCAACTTAATTGACAAAATTAGGGTTTCATAATAATTAGGGGTTTTGACATATCTAACGTTTAATAATAATTAATTAGTGTTTTCTATCATAAAAACTTGTCAATTTCATCAAATAATCCGATTTGTAAAATTAGGGTTTCGGTCAAATTGGGGGTTTGTTCATATTTCGGTTGTAATCTAATTAACTAGTCAATTCGTGTTTAGATTAGGTTTAATTAGTGCTTAAATCAATATATTAAAAATTAGGGTTTTGAAATAATTTGGGGGTTTTTATACCCGCGTGTTTAATTAAAATTAATTAGCATTTTTATGAGATAAATTGTGTTAATTTTATGTTAGTACTGATTTTAGAATAAGTTAGGGTTTCGGCAGAAATAATAAGTCATTCGAGTGGTGTTTGTTTGCTACTGTTAATATTTCTAGTAATTAGTAACAAAATGTAAAAAGGGGGTCTCGATAGATTACTAGGGTGTCGTAGGTTCGTAGATAGTTAGGGTCATTAATATAAGTTTCTAATATGTCTTAGCACAATTTTTGGAATGGTATTCTAAATGACTAACTCACTTTGAAAATGGTTTTCGCAGGTACGATTTGTCAAGCACAACTAAATAGATGCATAGACAAAAGAAAAGTGGGTAAAGACTCACAATGAGGGTTTTGTTTCGGCTTGTGTATTCGGACAAACAATGGAGCCTCAGCTTGGTTTTGCTCAAGATATAGCACTTGTTCCTTAAAGACCTTCCCAGAATTTTATTAAGTTTTTATGTTTGTGTGTTATAAACTTTGTGTAAATGGACTGTATTTAACATTTTAATCTCGGCATAGGGTAAAACCTAATCTGGAATTAGAGGTCTTGTGATATGCCCAAATAAGGTATTTTTGGCATGTGTGTTGGATTTATCTAGTGAGTGGACTTATAAAATAAGTCGGTATTTTGTAGGTTTGACTTGGGTTGACTGAGATTAACCAATTTGAAAATCTGAATAAAAGTTTACCAAGTTTGATTTGTATTCACTGTTTGTGTTAAATTAACTTGTATCATTCGGCCCAGCAAGGGTTTGAGTGGGCAAAATCGGTCCATCATGGGTAATTTAAAACGGATGCAAATTTTAGATGCGTATACTTAACAACAAGAACAACATGATACAATCTCAACACACAACTTAAGCAAGGATGGATACGTGTATTCTCGAAGGTTTAGTAAACATTCATAACCGGCGCAAACCGTTAATACATAAAACGTTCAATAACGAAGACGTCTCTATTACAATAATAAGACGTGAAAATTCGAGTTGTTACATTCGCTCTCCCTAAAGAGGGCTTTGTCCGCAAAGCAAAACAAGTAATATAATTTAAGTCGACACTACATTAGTAAACAAATGAGGATACTTCATAAATATGAGATAACTTCTCAATTTGTTAAATCCACAAGGTTCAAAGCTCACATTAAATAAATACATGGAAAAATAATGATGAAAAAATTTGACGGATGTCACACTTTCCGTACACAAGACGATATGGAGAACAACTAATATGAGTCTTATATGATGTACGAAAGGTCCGTAGTGCATCATCAAATTTATCTACCCAAGAGGCACGATGCTCTCCTACAATACGCTCTAAAATCCGTTTAAGACCTCGATTCATGACATCCGCTTGCCCATTTGTTTGGGAATGATACACGGTAGAAGGTCGGTGTGTAACACCATACTTCTTCATGAATCTAGTGAATTGATCATAAAAAAGGTGAGTCCCGCGATCACTGATAATAGCTCGAGGTACACCAAATCTAGCATCAACTGCTTAAGAAACATAACCACAACTCTGGCATCATTGGTAGGCAAAGCCTTAGCCTCAACCCACTTAGAAACATAGTCCACAATCACTAATATGTACTTATTCCCTTTATATGAGGGAAAAGGTCCCATAAAGTCTATGCCTCACACATGGAATATCTCACACTCTTGGATAAAATTATGTGGCATCTCATCTCTTTGTGTAATTTTTCCTTATCTTTGACAAACATGACAGTGTTTCACCATTTCTTGAGCATCGTAAATCGTAGGCTAGTAGAAACCCGAATCAAACACTTTCTTAGTAGTATAGTTAGGACCAAAATGTCCACCAATGCATCCTTTATGGAAGGCTTCTGAGATCTGGAATACCTTAGGCCCGTCTACACATCTCCTTATTAACTGATCCGTACATTGACTAAAGAGGTATGGATCATCCCAATAATAGTATTTCAAGTCCATGGAAAATTCTTCTTTTGTTGGGATGTCAAACCAGATATAAGCACTTCACCCGCTAGATAGTTTGCTATGTCATCAAACCCTGAGGTATCATCCTCTTTAGAGGATATATACATAAGCTCCTCAAGGGGAAATTATTCATTAATAGCTTGATTTCCTAATTCCCCTTGATAAGGATTCTCTAATCTGCTCAAATGATCCGTAGCTAAATTCTCATCTCCCTTTTTATCACGAATCTTTATCTCAAACTCTTGAGTAACAAAGCCCATCTAAGTAACGAGGTTTAGCATCTTGTTTATTCATAAGATACATTAGGACAGAGTGGTCAGTATACATTATGGTCTTTGAAAGAACAAGATAGGGGCAAAATTTCTCAAATGCCTACACAATAGCCAACAACTCTTTCTCAGTAGTTGTGTAATGCAATTGAGCACCCATCATTGTCTTACTCGCATAGTGAATAGGCTGAAAATGCTTATTAATATGCTGCCCTAAAACTGCTGCTATAGCATAGTCACTAGCATCACACATAAGCTCAAAAGGTAATTCCCAGTTTGGTGAAACCAACACTAGAGCCTTAGTTAATTTCTAATTAAGGATCTTAAATGACTCTAAACACTCAAGTGAAAATATGAAAGGAGCCTCTTTTTCTAATAGATGGGTTATAGGCCTTGCTATCTTTTGGCGTACAACTCCTCCTTATTATGCAATTCCATTATCAACTTAAGATTCTCTTCAAGTTGTTTCTCATCCCTTGAGTAGATCAAAATATCATCTATGAACACAATCACAAATTCATCCAAATACTATTTACACACTCGATCCATGAGGTCCACAAAAACGCTAGGTGCGTTTGTCAAACCAGATGGCATCACTTGGAATTAAAAGTGTGCATATCTAGTTCTAAATGCAGTCTTCAGAATGTCTTCCTCACAAACCCTTAGTTGGTGTTAACCATATCTAAGGTCGATCTTTGAGTAAACACTTGATCCTTGCAACTGATCAAACAAATCATCGATTCTCGGTGGTAATAGTTCTTGATGGTAAGATTGTTCAACTCTCGATAGTCGATACACATCCGAAAATTTCCATCATTCTTCTTGACAAACAAGATCGGAGCTCCCCAAGGTGAAGAACTTGGTCTTATAAATCCTTTGTCAGTCAAATCTTGCAATTGTGCCGATAGCTCTTTCATCTCTGATGACGCTAAATGGTAAGGCGCTAAACGGTAAGGCGCTCGAGCAACAGGTGCAACTCCAGGTATCAAGTTAATTTGTAATTTAACTAGTCTAGCTGGTGGCAATCCAGGAAAATCTTTAAGAAAGACTTCCGGATAATCCTGTACGATCGGCATATCTTCTATCCACTTCTCTTCAGTCTGCTTGTCGGTAATACTCGCTAAAATTACATGAAAACCCTTCAACAAATACTTTTGATCCTTATTACACGAGATAATGTTCAATCGTGACTTTATCCTTCCATTACATCTATCTCCTTGTATCTCAAAAGCACTAAACGGAATACTCATAACATTCTCATCACAGAAAGTCATAGCACGATAATTTGACAACCAATCCATTCTAATAATTACGTCGAGACTTCCTAACTCAACAAGCATAAGACCTATATCGAAAGGAGGATCTAGAAAATATAGAGTACATCTGCGCGGGATAGTGTCGGTTCCTATTAATTTTCCATTAGCTAACACAATAGTGTAATTAGTATCTAAAGGTGAGGGGTCACATCTATCAAGACACTAAATGTAGTTGACACAAAACTCTTATCAACTCCAATATCAAATAAAACTGAAGCATAATGATTATTGAGGTGAAACATACCCGTAACAACGTTGAGGTCTTGTTCGTACTCTCCTCCGCCCAACACATGAACTCTTCCACGTGCCACTCTAGTCTTGACAACGTTTCCTTGGTCCTAGTTCTTCTTCTTTGGGCACTCATTGCCATAATGTCCCTTCTGTTGGCACTCAAAACATGTAACATTTACTTTCGGGTTGGGGTTGACGTACAGTCTCTAGCGATGTCTCCAGTTCTCTAGTAGTTGTGACACTACACGGTGCATTTCCCATTGTGATGACGCTTGAATCGATTACACAACGACAACATCCCTTTGTAACCTCCATTATGTTCAGTACCAAGAATATAAGCCTTCACAACATCTTGTCTGTTATTTGGATAGCGTCAGTTATTCCTTTGATTGTTTCCTAATTTTCTCTTGTTGCCATCAGCTTTTCTAGCATTAGCCCTCACAACTAGATCCATTAAGTTGTGTACCATCCTTATAGATTCACTAACTTTAGTCGGTTCAAATGACGTCACATTCCCTTGAATTCTACTAGGAAAATCGAAATGTAACGCTCAATCTTCTACTCCTCATCTGTAACCATTCACGGACACAAAAAACACAGCTCTTGGAATCTCCTAGTGTAATTACCAATCTCATTAGCCTTTACATTCAGATTCAACAACTCGGCTTCCATTTTCTGAAACTCATTACGAGGACAGTACTCCTTCGTCAATAGCTTCTTAATATCATCCCAGCTTATCCAATAAGCTTCATTGGCTCTAACCGTTTACACATGTGTGTTCCACCATGTCAACGCTCCAACAGCCAAAGTACAAGTAGCAAACTTGACTTAGTTCTTGACCACAGATTCAATAACACGAAACGTAGACTCCACATTTTCAATCCAACAGGATAATCCAACTGCCCCTTCAGTGCCATTAATATTAAGTGGATCACAACTCCTAAATTCCTTGCAAGTACATGATTTAGGTGGTCGAATGTCATCATTATTAAGTGGTGCTTGATTCACATGATTGTTTGATTGCATATTCGTCACAACAGCAACTACTCGCTATCAATAAACTCTTCCAGTTGTTAATCAATCACTCGAGTACGTGTATTCACCATTGTCATTCTACGATAACATGACAAGACGAGATAAGGTTCGTGTCCAAATAAACACAACATATGTTAGTTAGGCAAATAATGCATCAAATAAGTAAGTAACAACGTAGTATAAATAATCAACATCGATATAATCAAAATCAAGTTTCATCTCATATGAATGATACCAATATATATCCCAGAATAATAATTTTGATTACATCTATTGTCAAATCCAGCTAACTAAGTGCTACTCTAGTTTAGCGGTTACAATACCCAAAAGATAAGATGTAAATCTAGAATTTACCCAAAGGGAATATCCTTTATCCATTTGAAATATCCTAAATTCAAATTTCTATTTTCTTTTTAATAAAAAAATTTCTTAAAAATAAAGTTATTTCAAAAATACCTTGTCACTTTAATTAAAAGTAAGTTTTAAGAGAATATTAATCCTTGATAACTTAGTAAGGTTAATGACTTGTTTATTCATACCTTGAGTGATTCATTACGAATGTGATCTTGGAGGTGTCGAGAGAAGTATACATATAGATGTATAAATGTTTATGAGTACCTTACACATTTTACATAATGTATTGCGGCTTATACGTTTGTCGTCAATAAAACTTAAAGAGATTATATCGATTAAACATCGTAATGTTTGCACTAATAGAGTCCTCTAATCTAAATTTCTTAAGCATTTCTTTAACGTACTTAGACTGAATAAAGAAAATACCATCGTCTGTAAGAAGAAGTTAAGTTCTCCCATAATGCTCATTTCGAACTCGTCATGCATGATTTTGGCAAAGTCATTACACATACTTTGACAAGTTAAACCGTATATAATGTCGTCGACATATATTTGAACAATGATAAAGTGAGATCCTTTCTTCTTCATAAAGAGCGTATTGTCTACTATTCCCATGGTATACCTATGTTTTACAAGAAACGCTTTAATTCTGACATACCAAGCTTTGGGTGCTTGTTTAAGACCATTGCTACGAGTGCATATGTCTCGTCATAATCAGTTCCTTCTTGTTGATTATAACATTGAGCTACAAGTCTAGCCTTGTTACGAGACACTACACCATGCTCATCTAGTTTATTTCTATAAACACATTTGGTTCCAATGATGGTGGTATTTCTAGGTGAAGGAACAAGTTCTCAAACGTCATTAGCAATGAATTGATTCAACTCTTCTTACATGGCGATGACCCAACTATCGTCCATCAAAGCTTCTTTAACATTCTTAGGTTAAATAACAGAGAAGAAACAAAAAAAAGTTACTTTGATTTTGGGCTTGAGATTTATGTTTCCTTTGATTCAGGTCGCCAATGACATTATCTACGGCATGATCATTAGATTCCTTAATGTTTACTACAAAGTGAAATTCTAAGTGATGATTTTCTTTGAACATATGTGAAAGTCAAACATATTTTGCAGCTGATGGCACTTTTGCTTCTACAACATGCATCATCGATACTGATTCTTATGGAGATAGAGATGATGGTGAACTTACATTCTTAATTGTAATTTTGTTCATTCTTGCCTTAGCCGTGAAGTAGGATCTTTTCTAGTAGAAAAGGTGACATCTTCTTTTTCGAATTGATAATTTTTTTCAATTGAAATTAATATTGAAATACTTTTAACCAATTTTTTTGACACTAGATTTGTACAAGATTATGAAAATGTAAGTTATTACCTTTGTTTCGGTATATTATAAGCTAAAAATGGACTTAAAATGAGAAAGATACGGTCGTTTGTATTTTGTTGTCGGAAAACATAATTTTTGCGGAAACACTAATAATAGTTGTTGTCCAGAAATTTTAGAAAATGGTCCTTATGTTCCCATGGCGCTTACCTCCACTGAAGAAAACCCTCTTCCCAAACCTCTCAAACAATGGACTCCAGCTGATAGAAAATTGGCAAACCAAGATAAACGGCTCAAAAGCATCATCATATCCTGTCTTCCCCAACACATCATGAAGTCTGTCATTCAGTGTCCCACAGCCAAGCAAATGTGGACAAACCTCATCCTTGGCCATGAAGGACCCTCTGAAACCAGAGAAACAAAGATTCAGGCACTTAGACTTCAGTTCAATGCCTTCTAGTCACTTGAAGGTGAAAAGGTTCAACAAACCTATACAAGGCTGAAGATTCTTCTCAATGACCTAGCAATGAATGATGTCACCATTGGTCAAGCTGAGATTAATGCCACATTTGTCAACAGCCTTCCAAGAAAGTGGCTGAGTATGAATCAGACTCAGAGAGCAAATAACTCTATCATGAATGACACCTTAGCTCAGCTTTATGGAAAGTATAATTATGAAGAAGGGCTGATTGATACTATATACAAGTCAGAGACTGAAATATTTGTAGTTCAAGGAGCATCTTCCAAAGCCTTGATCTCTGTACCTCATCCTCATGACAGCGACTCTGATGTTGAAGAAGACACCCGCAGCAGCCAAGAGTTCTTAACAGATCTTAATGCAGAGTTTCATGAAAGAGCCTTGCTAGCCAACCAAAGAAGATTCTTCAAAAGATCAGGGAGAAGAGGATCAGCTAGTAAACAAACTAAAAGATCAAAAGAAACTTGCTTTGCCTGTGGAAAGCTTGGACACTTCCAAAAAGACTTTCCTTCCACCAAGACATCCTCACCTTCCTATCCATCATCTTCTA
This sequence comes from Glebionis coronaria, assembly GCA_025667525.1. Classification (NCBI taxonomy): domain Eukaryota; kingdom Viridiplantae; phylum Streptophyta; class Magnoliopsida; order Asterales; family Asteraceae; genus Glebionis; species Glebionis coronaria. Next base: position 467,203,282 of record CM046874.1, on the reverse strand, counting down.
CCAAACCTTACAAGTTCAAACAACAACACAATAACTCATCTCACCAATCCAATTCATCAGATAATGAGAAGAAGGATTACAAAAACAAGTACAAGGCACTTAAAGCTGAGTTAGAATAGATGAATTTGAAGCTTGAAGCTCTGTCTAAGAAGAAGGGATGTGATAAAAAGACAGAGAAAGGGTTAGTAGCTGAAGCTTATGATTGGAATGATGAGCCACTGACTTCAGATGAGGAAGATACTACTAGAGTCAGGGCTTTCATGGCTATAGCTGAGGATGAACCAGTTTTTGGAAAAGGTGATGCAAGATCAGGACAATGGGTTGACATCATAATGAAAAAGGTACACAGGCTTTTATCTATGTCTGATAGTGATGAACGCAAACATGTCCTTGACTACACCATTGTTGATTTACACTTTGTTAAGGAACAAAGAAAGAACCTACTTGATACGTTTCACTTTGTTAAAACTGAACTGCTAAATGCTAAATCTGAATGTGAAACTCTCAGACGGGTTAATTTAGAGAAAATATCCCTTCAAAATGATGTCACTAGGTTAACCTTGAAAAACATTGCCTTAAATGATCAAGTTTCTGAATTAAACAAGGTTATTGAAAAATGGATGTGTAGTAGGTTCACTATAGATCAATTGCTTAATGATGAGCTGTCTGCTGACATTAAAAGGGATATATCTGCTAGGAAAAATAAGTTGAGAATTCTCACAAAACCCAAAGACACTGTTTTCAAATCTATAGAGACTATTCATATGTCAGATACCATTTTGACTGATGACCCTGTCTCTGAAGATAGGGCTGAATTACCACCCTTGCCCAAACTCTCTGGAGTGAACCTAGCAGTTCCTCACGAGCTGCTAAGGTGAACTAAGAACAGATGTTGAGAAACCACCAGCTAAAGTATTTATTGTACCTGTTAAACAATCTGGTAAGCAAGTTGCTTTTAAACCTGTCTCAACTAAAGCTGTGAACAAGGTTGACCCTTCCATTGAAGAACGTATATTGTCTATAATGAAAGAAGTAGAACTCTTGAAAGAACACATTAAGCCTTCCGCTGAATGCTCTACTTCTCGTAAACGTAAGTCTGTCCTAGGTGAACCCAAAGGGGAAAGGTTAGTCAAACCTTATTGCAATATATGTAAGAACTCTCACCACATAACCTTAGATCATGATAGACATATGGCAGTTAAGAGAGCTCAGACACCCTCTAGGGATAGACAACAGGGAAACTACATACCTTATCCTCCCTGTAAATTCTGTGGATTCACAGACCATCACTCAGACGAGTGTGGTGACCTCCCTGGGTGTGATATCTGTGGAAGTTTTACCCATGAGACAGTTAATTGTCCCTCCCATCGCCAAAAGTTCTATAGGAACACAAGAATTGCTAATCAGCAATTCAGGGAACCCACTGGAAAGTGGGTTCACCATAGGAACTAACCTGTTTCAATGTATCTGTGTAGAAACATCTCAAGGAATCGGTATGGTATCTAGACAGTGGCTGTTCTAGACACATGACAGTGATGCAACAATACCTGCACATATACTCAAGGGAGCCAGGTCCTAAAGTGGTGTTTGGAGATAATTCTTCAGGTGACACAGAGGGATACGACAAAGTGAACTACAATGGGATAACGTTTACCAGGTTTTCATATGTGAATGGTCTTAAACACAATCTTATTAGCATCAGCCAATTGTGTGATGCTGACTACAAGGTTTTGTTTACTAAGACTCAGGGAACCATATTCAACAAAAACAATGATTTTGTGCTTATTGCACCTAGAAGGGGAGATGTGTATGTCATCAACATGGCTATTTTCTCTGAAGACAGCTCAAATTGTTTTCTAGCTAAAGCCGTTGAAAGTGTCAATTGGTTGTGGCACAAAAGACTGTCTCGTCTCAACTTCAAGAACATCAACAAGATAGCCACACAAAATCTGGGTTCTGGTCTACCTTCAGTGATGTTTTCTAAAGACAAGACTTGTTCTGCCTGTGTCAAAGGAAAGCATCACAGGTCTTCATTCAAGACTAGGCAACCTTTCTCTATTGATAAGTGCTTAAATCTCCTTCACATGGATTTGTTTGGGCCTGTCAAACCTCAGACCATTAATCACAACAAATACACCTTGGTCATAGTTGATGAGTTTTCAAGATATACATGGGTGTTCTTCCTCAGAAGGAAAAGTGATGCAGCTGATACCATCATGTCCTTCATCAGACAGGTTGAAAATATGAATGATGTTAGAGTCAAAGCTCTAAGAAGTGATAATGGTACTAAATTCAAAAATCATCAACTTGAATCTTTTTGTGATGAAAAAGGTATTTCACAAAAATTCTCTTCAGCTGGCACCCTTGACCAAAATGGTGTGGTTGAAAGAAGAAACAGGACTTTGATTGAAGCATCCAGAACTATGTTGAATGGTGCAGCCTTACCAAAGCAATTTTGGGGAGAAGCTGTTCACACTGCCTGCTACACACAAAACAGATCAATCATTGTCAAAAGACATGGTAAAACTTCCTATGAAGTTTTCAGAAAAAGATCTCCAGATGTCAGCTATTTTGATGTTTTTGGATGCCCTGTGTTCATTTACATCTACAGGGATAAACTTGGAAAATTTGATGAAAAAGTTGATGATGGTTTCTTCTTTGGATACTCTCCAACAGCCAAAGCCTTTAGAGTATTCAACATCAGAAGACAAGAAGTAGAAGAAACCTTTCATGTCAGATTCAATGAAGATGATGAAGTCATACAGAGAACTGGAACAGAGGGTGATGAAATTTATTTTAATGAAAATGTGTCTTTCCCAAGTGATGAATTCTCTGAACCTAGACTTGCCAGTCATCACCATCATCACTCCAACACTCTCACTCCTTATCTTCCTGCCTTTGACCCTCTGTCTACTCACAACATAGAAGTTCCTACCTCTTAGGAGCTTGATGAAGAAGAACCACAGACCTCTTGTAGTCCTTCTTCTTCTACTGCTATTGATGACTCACAAATTCTTCAAATCCCTAAAGAATCTCCTGCTAATAATGAACTTGTACCTCTTGATATGGCTGAAGTAGACTCTGACACTGAAGTAGTCTTTGAAGAAAGCCCTCCTAGTCAACAGGATGAAACTCAAATAGTACCAGTTGTCCCCACAAGTTTTCCTGTCATTGAGTCACCAGCTCCTCAAAATAAGTGGTCAAGAGATCAACACATTCTTCTTGTCAACATTATTGAGGAACCAAATGCAGGGGTTACCACTAGACAGCGAATTCATGACTCGGAATCTGCATCAGCCAATGAATGTCTCTTTGCTGAATTTCTCTCTCAAATTGAACCTAAGAGAGTAGCTGAGGCTCTTGTAGAAGATGGGTGGGTAGATGCTATGCAGGAAGAAATCAATCAGTTCAAAAGGAACAAAGTATGGACACTAGTGCCAGCTCCACCTGGAAAGAATATCACAGGCACTAGATGGATCTACAGAAATATGATGGATGAATATGGAAACATCATCAGAAACAAGGCCAGGCTGGTGGCACAGGGGTATACTCAGACTGAAGGAATTGACTATGATGAAAAATTTGCTCCTGTTGCAAGACTTGAAGCCATCAGAATCTTTCTGGCTTATGCTGCTTATATGAACTTCACTGTGTATCAGATGGATGTTAAGAGTGCATTCCTCAATGGAGATTTGGCTGAGGAAGTGTATGTTGAACAACCTGAAGGATTTGAGAACAACGAGTTTCCAAATCATGTGTATAGATTACACAAAGCCATGTATGGGCTAAAACAAGCTCCAAGAGCATGGTATGAAACTCTCTCTAATTTCTTAATTGAAAACAAATTTGTCAGGGGTTCTATTGATAAAACACTCTTTACCTTCAAGGATAAGAGTGATTTCATCATTGTGTAGATTTATGTGGATGATATCATTTTTTGGTCAACAAATGTTAATCTTAGTAAACGTATTGTTAAATTAATGACCAAGAAATATGAGATGAGTATGATGGGTGAATTAACTTACTTTTTGGGTTTTCAAATTAAACAATGTCCTAAGGGAATTTCAATTTGTCAAGAAAAGTATGTTAAGGATTTACTTAAAAATATGACTTAGCTGACTGTGCATCAGTGAAATGCCCCATGCTTCCACCCAACAACTTAGGTCCTGATGAGTCAGGGGTCTCTGTTAATGAGACTTTATATAGAGACATGATTGGGTCACTCATGTATCTGACAGCTCGTCGTCTTGATATCCAATTCTCCACATGTCTCTATGCAAGGTACCAAGCTAACCCAAAAGAATCCCATCTAGTGGCTGTTAAGAAAATTTGCAGGTATCTCAAAGGAACACCATCCCTAGGTCTATGGTATCCCAAGGAATCAGGCTTTGATCTCAAGGCCTATTCAGATTCAGACTATGCTGGATGCTGTATTGACAGGAAAAGCACCTCAGGCAGCTATCAAATCCTAGGAGGAAAATTGGTTGGATGTGGCTATGTCTTCAGCTGAAGCAGAATATGTCGCTGTAGCCAGTTGTTGTGCTCAGGTGCTCTGGATGAAAAGTCAATTGGCTGACTATGAAATTTTATATGACAAAGTGCCAATCTTTTGTGACAACACCAACGCCATTGCCATCACCAACAACCCTGTTCTTCACTCTCGTACCAAACACATTGATATCAGGTATCATTTTATCAGGGATCACATAATGAAAGGAGATATTGAGCTACACTTTGTTCCCACAGAGCTGCAACTAGCTGATATTTTCACAAAGCCTTTGGCTGAACCTTCATTCAATAGGATAGTTGCTGAGCTAGGGATGCTCAATATCTCAAAGCCTGTGGCTTGATAATAAATGTGTTCATTAAATGACTAATTCTATATTAAATATTTTTCACATGAAACTAGGTAGTTACTTTCCAAGTAAATGCAAAAACATTCTCAATATTTAATCATTTATTTTTTGAATAACGAGGAGACAAATAAGTTTTGAAAGGTCAAGGGACCCACATGAGCGGTCACTTTCTCACTTAGCATTAAATGCGGTTGAATAACTATTTACATATTTGAATATATATATATTGTCTCTCGTCTCTCCTCACCTACCACTATTCTCATTTCACACATCTATTTCTCTCTCTAAGTTCTTATCTCTCTAAAACAATCCTCCATTTTCATTCTTCTTCGACCTTGAATCCATGGCTTTTCCTGTTCCCAAGGCAGCAAACGTTAACTTCGAACTCAACGAAAGCATCCTTGCATCAAACAACTCCATTGGATGGATCAAGGCTCCAAATGACACCTACTCAGATCTGGTTAACTTCATGCTAAATTGTGATGTTAGTGAAGCATTCACAAAATCCCCAACCACCTTCTACCAAGAACACCTTAGGGAATTCTGGTACTCTACTGAAGTAGTTGATGACAAAATAACCTTTAGCCTCTCTTGCAACGAACACCCATTTGCCTTCTCACTCAAAGATTTCTCTAGTGTGGCTGGTTTAAAACATGGTGATGAATGCCTAAAGGTGGTTGAAAAAAAGGCTGTTAAGGATGCTCTGGCCACACTTAAACCCTTTCATGATGTAAACCCTGCTCTAAGACCCGCTGAGGTCCTCTCGAAGTCTTCTATGAAGATCAAGTACTTTACACCTATGTGGCGTGTCCTCTTCACCCACATAGTCAAATCCCTGGGAGGAATGCAGGGATCCCAAGATCAGATGTCCTTCAACCACCAATCTATAGCTTATAGGCTGATCTGGGGAGCTGATGTTGATGTAGGAAGCATTCTCTTTTCCAACCTAGTTGAACAGCTGAAAGGAAGGAACCAAGTTAGGGAAAAGAATATTTGCTATGTTCGCTTTTTGTCGCTGATCTTTGAAAGCCTGTTGGGAGACAACTATCATATCTCTGCTCTCACTGCTTTGAAGCCCTATCGCATCACAGGTGCCATCTACAAAGAAATTGGAGCTGAAGATGTCCCTGTCACCTCCCATATGATGAACGTTGCCAACAAACAATCCTCAGCTGAGAAGTCCTTGCTCCCTTCTTCTGAGAAGGTGAAACCTCTGGTGTGTCTGGCAAGTCTAAGTCTTTGATCTCTTGGCAGCACACCACGAAGTCCAAGGCTTCTTCTGGCCAACAGCCTAAGAAGAAGAAAAACCCATCTTCTTCCCACACCAAATCTGTTACTAAGGCCAAGGGAAAGAAGACTGTGAACCAAGACACCTCCTCTGTTCCAGATACTCATGTGGAATCAAAGACTTCGGCTGACCAACAACAGGGGTCTAGCGTCTCAATGTCAGCTGAGACAACAGGAAACCAGCCAAATCCAACTGATATCACACATGTAATCAGTGTAAAATTTTAGAGGTACACAAGCAACCACTCTCAAATGTCTATAGGTGAGAGTGGTGAAGTTAGGGTAATCCTCGACCCATAGAAGTCTGTCTATGCACTTAGAACTCTTTAGAACTTATGTACACCCTGTCTATGCACCAAGGAATGGTTCATTTGTGTTTTTAAAGCACCCTGATGGCCCTGCACCCTCTAGACAGTATTCAGGCTAACAACAACCTAAATACACATATGTCTCAACCTTGATCAGATGTACTTCACATAGCCTCTTGGTTCCCTCAGAAAAAGAATCCCAAAAGTTTTACTTTTAGGGGAGCTGAATAATCATCCTCAGCTCTTCTAGGGACAGCGTAATAAGACGATCTTAACCCATAACTTTTTCACCTTAAAAGAATCCCAAAGGATTTATCCTTTTTAGGGGGAGCTGAATCATCACCATCAGCTTTCCTAGGGGCAGCGTAAGAGGCGACCTTAACCCACATATGTTTCACTATTAAAAGAGTCCCAAAGGTTTCTTAACCTTTTGGCGGGGCTGAATAATCACCCTCAGCCTTCCTAGGGGCAACGAATGGCGATCCGTAAACAACATATGTTTCACAATCAAAAGAGTCCCAAAGGTTTTAACCTTTTGGTGGGGCTGAATAATCACACTCAGCTTTCCTAGGGACAGCGAATCGTGATCATTAACCATATATTTTTCACACTTAAAAGAATCCAAAGGATTTATCCTTTGGAGTGGCTGAGTAATCACCCTCAGCCTCTCTGGGACAGCGAAATGGCGACCATTCCCCTTACTTACTTCCCTGTTACTAATAACAACAACTTGCAGGATAAAATTGTACAACCAGACACATCATCCCTAGAGCAACAGGAGAAAGAGGCTGATACAATTATTCAGGACCAAACAAATGACGAAGAGCCTCTTCTTAATATTGAAGAAGAAATGTTGTCCTTAGTGGATGATGTTTCTGATCTTGAATCAATGCCTGAAGATGAAATCCCTTAGGGGATGTTTGAAGAGGAGGATGAAGAAGAAGAAGATGATCAACAATCTGTCTCTCCTCCCAAGGAAATAGCTGTGTCCACTCCAGCTGGAAATAATACTCCTCCTCCCAAGGAAGCTGTTGTCACTCCCAACTATGCTACCTCCACAACCACAGTCTTCCAACGCGCTGCATATGATCCAACAGCTGAATTTCTCATGTTTGATCATCCTGCCCAAACCAACTTTGATCTTTTACCAAGGGGGATGATTACACTCAACAAAGCCTGAACATCCATAACCTTCAGCCTGTTCATCATCAATCTGACATTGAACGCTTATCAAGAAAGCTGGATGTTATCAAGTCTGAAATGCATAACTTCACTGTCACATTTCCAGGGATCATAAAAAAAGGCTGTTGATGATGCAGTTACTGAACCCATCAAGGATGGTGCAAGAAAAGTTGTAGCATAAGGACTTAGTCACTTATCCACAAGAATCAAGGATGTAATTGACACAGAGGTCCTTGCCTTATTTCATGAACATGAGTTAACTATGCACAGAGAGTTTGAAGCTATTCGAAACAGGCAATATCGTCATGCAAACTTCATCGTTAATCGAGTTCAGAGCAATACAAATGGAAACTGCAACCTTCTGCTGAAGATTGCCAGAGCTTCAAGGAAAAGGCAACGTGCTATGTCTGCCTTTGTTGAACAGATTGCAAGGCACTTTCAAACACGTTCATCCAAACGTCTGCATAGACAGGATGAACATGAGGGGGAGAAAGAAACGATACTTAACCTTGAATCTACTAAACAGGGCTCCACATCCGCTGACAACACCATTTCTTCACCTGTCCCCCTCTAAGTCATCACACCTGTTATCATACCTGATGATGAGGATAACACTCAGGGGGAGCAACAGAGTCAAGATGGAGTTGAATCATCAAAGTTCCTGACTTTGGTTAACACCAACGAGTCTGGGGATGATGGTGAACCAGCTGCCAAGAAGCTAAAGTTCACTGTTCGCTCCCTTCCCAAAGCAATACAAACTCAGGCTCAGACAGCGTTTATCAGAATAGCTGAAGTTTTGAAAAACATGAGTATTGAATCCTTTGTCTCGAAGAAAGGAAAGGAGATAGTTTTGGTTGACACAGACAGCAAACTAAAGAAGATAGATGTGATGCTAGATACCGGAGGATCCACCACAGACCTTTCCCAATTTTCAACCTTTACACCTTCCAATGAGAATTCTTTAACACCTGAAGAAATAGAGAAACAGGTTAAGGAATTCAAAAGACTAAATGAACTCAAGACAGCCAAAGACCTGAATAAGGCTACTCTGAGGAAGATGACTCCACCTGAAAGGGAGAAGCAGAGACAAAGGTTGAGGGAAATGGAAGCTAAACGCGCAGAGGCACTAAGTAAAGTCAAAGCTGATTATGATGCCTGCGTTAACAACAGGTATGCACCTGGCAAGATAACCAAGTTCAAATACACAATTCACAAATCCACCAACATCCCACATATGATCTTGTGGAGAGATAACCAACAGGGAAACATGAATGTATTTGACGACTTTAGACTAAAGACACTTGGGTTATCTGAATGGTTTGAACTTGAAGCCTTAGCTGCCAAAAGAACTGGACAGGCTAGTTTTCTTCTGCTTAAGACTCTTAAGGCTAAGTTTACCTGGATTAAAGAAACGGCTGCCAAACTCAAAATAGATCCCCCACCACAACTTTTTGAACAAGAACCCCCAAAGACTGGTAAGAAAAAAGAAGAGTTTCTCAACTTGTTAAGGAAACTTTTGTCATAGATGATGTTCAAGTGGATGGAATGCACAGGGATTTGATCCTACCTAATGGTATAGTTAGCCCTGTTGATGGTCAGACATACACAGAGCCTGAAAGAGGAATGGCATTAATGAACAGAGCTTGCCAGTACGCATTTGAAAGAGAAGATGAGCTTGGCTTGGCATCAACAATTCAACTGCTTTGTCTCAAGAAGGGACTCAAGATTAACACAGAGTATTCCAAAGTTTTTGCAAAAGCTTTGCAGGCAGAATTGGATACTAGATTAGACATAGCTGAAGCTGAAGAAAAGATCAAAAATGATGACTATTGAAGAAAATCACAGCTCAATTATACCTTCACATTTTGTTTCACTTTTGTAATGTACTTGTAATTTTTCTTTAAGTATGAATAAAATCATGAGGTATGTTTGTTTAGATCTGTTATGAGTAAGAAGAAGCTGTTATCTCACTTACCTTAACTTAGATAGATCTAGCTATATTTATGTTTAAATAGGGGGAGATTGTTGGGAATCTAAGTTTGTTAGATTCCCTGATCATAGATTTAAACATAATTAAGCTGTTAAGATAGTCCCTTGCCTGTGCCTAGGAGGCAGGAAAGTATCACAAGACTCATAGAGATCCAAGTCCCTGTGAGCAACCTCAGAGGAGTCCATGTCAGAGACATTGTCAAGGAAGTCAAAGATTACTTGAAGACATACTCATTGGCTGTGATGGTAACAGCCAAGATGTATCAGGGACTCTGAGGAGTTGAGGGTTAACAGGGGTGGCAATACCCTGTTAACACTCAGCACACTTTGGACATGCCATTTGTGTGTTCGAGACAATGAAAGAAAAGGAAACTGTTTCAAGATCTATTTCCTTAAAGCATAATGGCAGACTACCAAGAATAGAAGAGCATCATGTGACTAATATCTGAAAAGTGAATATCTTGTGTAGTCACCATTAAGTACTATTTAGGTCAAACTCGTATCACTATAAATAGGATGTGTATCCCAGCATTAATGTTTAACACTTTGAGAATATTCATAACATTAATACTTAGAACTTATTGAATCAAACAGTTGCGACTGTATTCATAAGTTAGGGTTTATAGTTGTTCAAAGTGTGCACAACACATTGTCATCAAACGGTGTTATCCATAACACTTGTAATTCTTTATTATACAATAATAAGATTACGTTTGAAAAGTATTAACTTGTGTTGATTAGTTAAGTTTAGTGTTTCTAGCATTGATTAGGGACTTTCAAAATTCTTATGAGTTTTCTGATACTTCTAGTGTTGAGTGGATTAGTGATAGCCAGGGTTATGGAGAGGGTAATCCGATTGACTATCCTAATGATATAGATGTAGAGGGTGGATTAGTACTTGTGTAGTTTATGTTTAGATTATGATCAAGTGTGCATCTAATAGTGTAAACATCTTAGTTGCTGAAAAGCTATGGCTTAGTACGTGCGTGCTTAGTGTTTAGACTATTGCTTGATGTAATCTTGATTTGATGTGTTTGTGTGATTACTTACTTGTTGTTTATATCTATAACAATCACATCTTATATTAAGTCAAACTTAATCGGGAATTTGATACAAAAGATTGTTAATTTTTAAAAAGAAACACTGTTTTTCATCCACTGTTGGCGGTTCATTAATTAAACACGTAAATCATTATTGATAATGAACCCCGACCATGTTAATTGAACCGTTGTCTGTAGGTTTTAACGAATAAGATTTTAAACTTAACTACAAACGTATTAACCCCCCTCTAGCATTTCTACAATTCGTATGAGACATGTTATTCAAGATCTTTGAAGTATATTATGCTTTAAAGCTTGGATCATTAAGCTATAATACAAAGTTTATTTAACACCAAAATAGTACTTGAACGTATGAAATGTGTTTTGTTGTTTCATTCGTACAAGTTTTGGTGTTAAATAAACTTTTTATTATAGCTTGATGATAAATCTTTTCAAAACATGTTGGGAAGTATAAAAATCAGTTGTGTTCTAATTATCTTTAAAACACGAGTTCTACGTGTGAAAAATGTTTTTTTAGAGTCCTGCGTCCTTCCGTGAAGTCACCAAATGATTTTGTTCAAAAACACATCTTTGTCCTCTGACACAGATCATTAACTGTTCCCCGAGGTTCGTTATCGATAACGAATCATGGTCAGTCCGACAAAGATTTTTGTAAACTTTGAAAAATCATATAAAATCAATCGTAAGTCCGTAGTAGTCGTGCCACCCGTCATTTTGAACGTAATTGAGTAGTATTTCATTTAAAATTTTAAATTTGGTTGTTTTCGAAGTTCTATACTTTGTCCAAATTATTGAGTCTCGATTTGTCGTAAAACTTGTGTTTTAATCTTTTCTATTAAGTTGGACATCTCTTGTTTATATATCTTTGAAACTTCATATATTTAGAAATGGTTGAACTTAATTAAATTTTTAAATGGGTCGAAAACTATTTTCAAATAAAATCAAGCTATGTATACCTTGTTTTATCTAACAATCAAAACAAGGACGCATGCTTTTATGTGATAAGCTAATTGTTTATCTGTGCTTTCTTGTGTGTTGTTTTATTTATAGACATTATTATGTAATCTTTTGTATTGGTAGTAGTGTTTCTTATATGTCTATTCTCTTGTTCATTGCATGGTATTTGTGTGTGTCTAGTTCTTTTCTTTGTAGGACTTATACTAGTCTTCTTGCATTTTGTTTGCAACATTGTTTATGCATTGCGTATAGGATTAACATCTCTCGGCTTACAAATGTTACATAGACATCCTGTATAACTTGTTATCTTTTATAACACTATTAGGTTCAAAAGCTATGTAATCTTGTCAAATCTATTGATAAGGGTCTTCTTACACAATCACTGTGTCCTTATTTCAAGTATATAAATGTCTCACTAAACATGAAACACTCTTTGAAAATCTTAGTTATTTTCTCTTAAATTGATTACGTTATATTACTTTAAGAGAAAATAACTAAGATTTATTATATATATGGTTATAGATGGTTGATTATAGCAAGTATAAGTAATTATGTTTTGGAAAACGTAAAAACCGACATTGAGTTCGTTTTTTGAAGGAGGTGTGGTTTTGTGGCCAAAATTAAACGTTTTTGGATTAGTTGACGTTTTGGAAGAGAAAAGATTGAAAAGTAAAGAGGGATTACGATAAATTAAATTAAACTAAGACGATCTGCGTTTTCACGCAAAACGAAACAAAATATAAAAAGATTATGTAAAATTCTAAAAATTAGTAATTCCAATTTAACTATTATGTTTCTCGTATTACATAATTGAATCAAGATTACCAATCTAATCGAGACAAATCTACCATTGGGTACGGTCGTACACACATCTGATTAATTAAACGATGGGCCTAGTAGATTATTCTTTGAGGATTTGCTAAATATGATCCGGTGGTCTAACATGGTGGAATATGGTGGTGGTAGCCATTGTTGAAAGAGAGAGAGAAGAGTGGTTGTGTGTGTGAGATGAAAGTAAGGAAAATGTAATTCAAATGAAAAAGAAAACACAAGAAACACCCCTCCTTGGAAGCTAAGGAGGGGTATATATAGTCACACACGCACCTTAAACTATACATTGAACCTAGTCTAGTCTAAGCGTGTGTGACTATGATAACTAATGGGAATTCTTAAATGTCGTCACATAAAGTGAGTTTCCAACAATCTCCCCCCATGGGACGACGTGTAGAATTCCTTACAATATTCTTCCTAACAAGTACATAATGATTAAGAACAAGAGCTTTCATGAAGCGTCCAATGCTGATGATGTCTTCTAAGGCCTTTGACTTCAAAACAACGCATCTTTAAAGTAACTTGTAGAAGAAATACTGTAACGGCACGAGCTAAGTAACCCATACACTTCTGGTTAAGGAGAAGCTTCTGAATTAGCTTCCCCCTAATTCATGCCACATAAACTTGATGTAGAAGCTTTTAAATAGCTTCCCCCTAAACTGAGAATCCTCGTAAGAAACTTCAAAGCTTTCAATAAAGCTTAGAATGATTAAGCGCACAGCGGAATCTAACAAGCAAATCCCATCATATAACATGATAACGTTGCTAAGAGGGATTGAAAGTAAGGGGTACACCAAGTAGATCAACAACTTCTCTTCTCACGCTTGAATAATTCTTCTGAATTTTTCTTCCCCCTGAGAGTTTAAGTTATGCATACCAGAAAGAATCAAGACACTTCTTCCTCCACATAGTTGAAGAAAGTAAATCAATCCCAATTATGAAGCTCAAATACTGAAGTGGACACTTTATCCCATTCATGAAGTTGACATCGTAACACCAAAGTCAAAGTCCCGGAAATGCACATATCTTCTTCCAGAGATGCACTAGAGTCAATTAAGTCCCGGGAATGCATATAGGATAATGATTATGTTTAATTTTAACAATCAAACAATTAAACCTCGAATCAGTAGTGTACCATTTAGAGATTGATAACGCCACGAGTTAAAACACTGATTTTCTCTGCGGCTACGACAAATGTCATCCCGGAATATCTTTAAATCAAAAAAAGTTATGAAGTTCATCGCGTGTACTCGTTGTGCGTTCAATGTGTCTTCTTCTTCCCCCTTGATGGTTTCAAAATTCGGAACCATCAACAAATCGTACGCACATAAACCTGAAATCTCGTGAGAATAATAAATAAGCTGAATTATATATTTTGTGAGAATCAGTTGTTGATCGAAAATCTCTTCTCATAAAATCTCCATGGCCATCTTTACCAACCCACTTGAAAGCAATTTGAAGTGACCACTGAAAGAATGAACCAGATACATCAAACATGAAGCTGAATAAAAATCCTTCGATCTTGTGACTTAAGCTTGCACTATTGTTGAATGAAGAACGATGGAGAAATCTCTAAGTCCTCAATGCATCACTGAAGAAGTCTATAAGCACAACACCTCTTGAAATTATCCACGTCGACTAAGCGCGTGACACTGAGTACAACAATGTAACCCCTTTATGTGATAGTTATCTGAGTCATTAACCACCCACCCCGAACCCGGAAACTAGATAACCAAGTCGTCATTCTAAGATTAAGCACGAGCAAGTTATCTTTGAAAGATAAAATAAATACACGCCTTCGAAAAATCCGTCTCCAACTTCACATTATTTATACCCGATCAAACAAAATCTGTAGTCACTAAAAATATACCCAAATTTTTTATGATCTCGTCAGATAATTCTTGTCACGGTGTCTCATATTTTTGTCACGTCTTTTAATCTGGTCACGTTGTCTCGACGGGGTCAAAGGTAAACAATTTTTATAAATTTAATTATTTAACACAAAGTTTATAACAAACTTGTGCAAAATTAGATAAATTTATAACCAAACCTATTTACATTCGGCTGACAACTTCTTAAAATAAATTCAAATAAATGAACTTAAAACCAATTTTGTTACCATGTTATGTTTGACTGATGGCCCAACTCTACTGTTTAACACAGACGTAACCCAAGATTAAAACGAAATCACCATAAGCCCATTGTTTGAACAACATTCGGTACAAACCATTATGGCCCATGTTTAATAAAAAGATCCGACCAAAGTGATGCTCCGTGTGAAAATATTTGGATGATATGGCCCATCAATAGAAGTTGTCTATACTCAGTCCATGAATATTCGAGACCTAGAAATGAGTTAATAAATCACTCATAACGCTAATATCTCTCATAACTTAGAGTAACAGCCCCCAAAAATCCTCTCAACCTTGTTAACATCGCCCCTCACCAAACTCCACTCATCCCCCATCTAATCTTCTCATCTTCAACAAAGAGAATAACGCCTCCACCTCGTCTAATCCCCATCTTCGAACTAGTATCACCCCATATCTTACTCAAGTTAAAACATGATCTCACTATCATACTCATCTAATCTCAACACAAAAATAATATCACAGCCACCAAAACCCACGAAATCATTTGCACTCAAAATAAGGTATGCATTCGAGCTATAGAATGAAGAAACGGTTGAGACATCAAGATCCATGAAGGGTCTCGGGTAGGTTTATGAACTGCATATTGTTTTTGTTAACGAATCTAAACAAAGATGGGGTTTTAACATGTTTGTTAAAATCTACTCTTATAATTCGAATATCAAAGATGGTTGATACCATATATTAGATCGATGATGCATGACTTTTTCGTGACTAGATCTAAAAAGATCTATATCGTAGATATATCACACGAAAAAAAACTGAGATCAAATTATCTTTCTGTTTTAAATAATTTGAGTCTAGATGCGAAGGGATTAGGAGACGAAGGGTTTAGGTTAGTTATGGTGTTGTGGGGTTATAAGGTTGGATGTGTTATGTTGGACTAAGTGAGTTAACTGAGTCAACTCGGTAATTACCGAGTTGACTCGGTTGAGATGGTTTTGGTTAATTGTTAAGACTAAACATCATGGTCATGGACATGTAAGATTTAAACTGCATCGTAGTCAAACAATTTTTAAACCCATCGGAGTCTAAAAAAAATTTTCTATCGCAGTCTTAAAAAATGAATCCATCGCAGTCAAACTTTATAGCCATCGAAACTTGAGTTCATCACAGTCAAGATGGACCCATCGCAGTCTAAACAAGAAGAGTCCATCGTAATGATGACCCATCGCAGTCTAAACAAAAAAGGAGTCCATCGCTGTCTTACCCATCGCAGTCTTACCCATCGCAGTCTATCGTGATGATGTCCCATCGTATCATGATGTCCCATCGCGATGGTACCCATCGCAATGGTACCCATCGCAATAGAGCCATCGTAATGGTACCATCGTAGTCAACCCATCACACTCAATGCGATGTATCAGGAAGCTGAACTCTTATCCACGAGTAGTCCTTGTTCTTGAAAATCCGGGTATAGAACTCTGAATATTTTTCTAGGTAGCTTCATCATCAAAAACAACAAGATAAACCCAGAAAAAGATACCAGATAAAAAACTAGACCATAAACAGTAAATGATATGAATACCAGATTACCACTTTTGACCACTTTTTGAATGTCAAGAACAAACAAGACAACTTTTGACCACGATGACAACTTTTGACCATAGATGAATAAGTTTTAATGAAACCAGTGAAACTGTGGACAAAAAGTAACAGGACGTGACAAAAAACTTGTGAATATGATAAAAACACAGCAAACCGTGACAAAAATGATATAGATTCGGACCAAAAAAAAATTTAGACCACCTAAATCGAAAACAATAATGATCCAAGGATGGAACCGAAGCTCTGATGCCAATTGAGGATTTGCTAAATATGATCCGGTGGTCTAACATGGTGGAATATGGTGGTGGTAGCCATTGTTGAAAGAGAGAGAGAAGAGTGGTTGTGTGTGTGAGATGAAAGAAAGGAAAATGTAATTGAAATGAAAAAGAAAACACAAGCAACACCCCTCCTTGGAAGCTAAGGAGGGGTATATATAGTCACACACGCACCTTAAACTATACATTGAACCTAGTTTAGTCTAAGGGTGTGTGACTATGATAACTAATGGGAATTCTTAAATGTCGTCACATAAAGTGAGTTTCCAACATGTTCATTGAGCTACGTGTAATAGCTATATCAGGTGAGTTCATAGCCTCGCTTTTACTTCTTTATCTATTTATATAAACCCGCTAGGGGAATAAATTCTCTTGGTATAAAAATATATGTGGTTTATATATATGCTTTTGAGAAAATACATGTTTCTAAATAAACATGTGATGTTTGAATATATGCTTTGAACGAATACAAGTTGTTGTAAATAAACCTAAAGACGTTTAATTGAATGCTTTTGATAAATGAACACAAGCGTTGACTTTATAGGTAATGAGCCACTATTAGTAAGGCTAAGTTGCTTATTGCCAGTGAAAAGTCCCTATAAATCATGAACCATTAACTACTTGTGATGGATAGGCACTCTTATAGAGGAACGGATCCATTGGGAATTATGACCCCCACCAGGCTAGGTCGCACCTGTGAGTTGGAGGCTCAACCGGGTGTATTGTACGTGAGGTATGGGATATTTGGAAAGATACCTGACTAGGGCAAATGTATTGATTAAGGCATTAGTTTCATGATCTTAGCTGAGTAGTGTGGAATATAGATATTGTATGTGTTGCAATATCTCCAATTGATGAGATTCTTGTGTTCAAAAGCTTTATGGTTTATTTTGAAACCCATTATTGTTTATTTAAAAACCTCTGAATTCACTCAACCGTTATATTGACATTTTAGCATGTATTCATAGGTCTATAGGTTTAACAACACTTGGAGCATGGAGTCACGTGGGATAAAGTAAAGGCAAAACAAACAATTTCCATTCGACACATTTGACACATCTTTATTTTTATTGAAGTGTGAAATAGTTATTGGGCCCTTTTTGTATTGAACGCTGATTTTTTCGAATGGTTTATTTTATTAAACGTCTCTTTTGAGGTCGTTTTCTATGACTGTGTGCGATGTGCTATGAAGTAACACCCAAAGTTGAGTTTCCACTGCCTTGTGAATTTGGGGGTGCTACAGGATATCATGCATTGATCTTTTAGTATTTGGATAAAGGATTTTGTTCAACAGTATTTATTTACGAGTTGAAGTATTTCATATGTTCGGTATTCATTTATTTAATTGGTCCTATTTTTTCATGTTTAAATCCTTGAATAATATGTTATTCTAAATAGTCTATGTCGATCTCTTATATGCGAATATAATTGAAGTAAGACATATTTGAGTGACGGTAATATTCGTAGAATATGTAAGAACGGTTAACCAACTCACACAATGTTCTAAGGTTGCAAATTGGACATCTCCTACTAACAACTCAGTCACTTTATGGATCAGTGTCATTAAGTGAACTTCTTAATGATTTACATTACTAAATACTTTGAATTGAGATGAAAGCAGGTGTTATATATGTGGATGGTACTTCTTGCTATTATTCTAATGCTATCCTGAACTAGGTAGTAATAAAGGCTATAATTATTTATATCTTGAAGCATGTAAGAGGCACACGTAATCAAGATAGAATTTGTTCATTCAACAAGGCTTGAAGAATGTTGGAAATACGTTTTTACGTATTTAGAAAGGATCGGTCACTCCAATGATATTGGGCTCGTGATTCAATATAGCCCATATAGCCCACATGTAGGGTGGGCTATATAAACCCCCCTCCTAGCATGTTAGGAGGGGTCGAACACTTACCATTTTACACATTCCATCTTTCTTTTCATTCTCTCCTTTCTCTCTCTTCTTTCTCTCTCTAAGTTCCTCCATTTCCCATCAATATCAATAGATAATCCAACAATGCCTAATCCTTAGAAAAATACGATCCTACAATTGGTATCAAGAGCTTGGTCGATTCTTCGGATTGAAGCGTTTTTATCTATTGATTTATTGGTTAAATTTTTTTTCTTCTTTTTCTTTTGCTTTGGTTTTGAATCCAGTATAACTTTTAATCCGGTATAACTTTGATTCATTGGTCAAATTTAGATTTGGTTTGGTATAACAGTTGTGTTTGGTCAATTTTTACATCTGGTAAAACGGTTGGCTAAACAAAGTTTTTGTCTCCTCTACATTCCTTTGGTCTCATCTTTAATTTTTCTAAATTTTTCTAAATTTTGGTAATAAGTTTTTGTTTTTTTGTTTTTATTATACTTTTTGTCCAATCTGTCAAAACCTTTTATCACCTTTTGGTCTTGGATTCAGCATAATATTTTTCATCAACTTTATCAACTTTTCTGTATCAACACTTTCTGGGCATAACTTTCTTGTTGCAATCCAATTTTTTTTTTAACATTCCAAGTTTTAAGCTCAGAAAGGAAAGTGTATCTTTAAAATAAGAGAACTTTTCCTCATAACGAGAAATTCATATTTCTCGGTCAAGAGCTTTCCGTTAAAACATTCAAAGTTTTCAAGCTCATGAACATGACTTCTAAGTAAATGTCAACTTAGGACTCGTTCTTCAGTTAAAAGGAAAGTTTATCGCCGATGATAAACTTATCCTTAACAACGGGAAGTTTACAACTTCTCGGACTTGAGCTCGTTTTGCAAGATATTCAACATCTTAGGCTCAAGTAATTGGTTTTCAAAACGTTGAACACAATTTTTCGAGAATTTCTCAAAAAGTTTTCTAAATCTTTCAAAATTGTGTTTTCAAAAAATGTTTTGATAAAAAGAGCATGTCTTCTGGAATCGATAATATTTACGATACTAGAAATGTCATTCAAAAATGACACGGGGTTGTAAATAAAGTTCGAGCAGAAGTTCAAATGTTTTAAAACATGCTCAAAATGGTTTGCTATTACTTCAGATAGTAACCCGCTTTTCATAATCAAGTCAAGCATTTCACCGGAAAGCTTAGACTCAACAACGGGAATTAATTTTCTCGGGCATGGTTTAATTTATAACCATGTAAGGGATTGTGTTTACGTTATAACACAATCTAACACGAATATATGTACGATTCAGAGCATTTATTTGTTAAAACAAGAGAAGTCTTATTTTTTATGAAGTTATCATCTCCACCAACCGTAGCAATTTACAATTGATATCTACATACTCGACGATGCGACTACTCAAACGGCGACTGCAGCTCTTTCAATAGAACACGGGTCAACAATTGAGGGGGAGCAATTGTCCAGCATTAAGAATCTCTGACGTCGAAAGTGCCAAGTTCACATGTTGGTGTCAAGACAACGATATCAATCAAATGGAGTCAAGAGATAACTTCAGACGTGATGAGGCGACCAACATTCGTGAACAAGAGCCATGTGCTTCTTTCATATGATGTTCTTCATCATTCAGGTCCAACCTCATAAATCGCTAATCTTGTGAATTCATTATCATATATGATCTTTGCACGTGATAAATACCTTACACTTATGTTTAAAAGGTATTTAATTTATGTTTCAGCACACCCTCATTAATTTGAGGGGGAGCTTGTGTAATTCATGAAGATAATTGGATTTGCATTTTTCTTCCCAAATTTTCTTAAAATGCTATTAAATCAATTGATATTAAAAACATCGATTGGGTTAATAATTTTAATATGGGGGAGAAAATATGATTTAATATGGGAAATGATTAATCATAAATAGTTTGACTTAACGTGCTAGCTCATCCCGACATGTGCGAAATGTTTTCGGATATCGTGGCATATGTTAAGGGGGAGCAAAATGGATTTCATGGTGCCATATACTTACCCAAAACATCTCTATTCACGACAGTGAAGATTGTGGTGACATAAGGATGGTAGGATAGGTTAAAGTCCAATGATTCCTCTAGAACCGGAGGAATCTTCCCAAGGACATTCCATAGCTAGAAATAGTAGTCCTTAGGAAAGATGGAGAAAGATTGTGAACGTAGTTGAATGCCGACCAAGTAATTAAGTTAGCACTGGAACAATCACAACAAGGTGCTAGTGATGACGTATTGGTAAGCATTGAAGGGGTTGAAGAATGAAAAGAATTGTAAAGATAAAGGGTGTAAAGAAAGAAGCCCTCCTTACTACTTAGGAAGAAACCGGGTCAATACATATGCTATTAAGATCATTGTTTAATGATTCTTGATATTGAAGATAGACATCATGGACCTAGTGATGCAATAAAAATCTAAAATGCATGATCGAGTCTAGAGCCATTTGAGATCATCAAATATCTCATTATGACACACTTTCATATTTCCTTGCTTCTTAACACACTGTGAAAAGTAAGAAAGATCTTAAGAGTCCTACGCAAAATCTTCATGATCTTGCCTTAACATCCGAGTAATACGAAAGTATTTACAATGAAGATGGAAATCCTTCTTGAGCGAATATCAAAAAGCTCATGGTAGGTAACTTGTGCGATTCTTTATGAATCAAACTTGTGATAACTAGAAAGCAACAGTGGTTTAATTCTTAAATGAATTTAAACACGTTCCAGGCCTCTACGCAATATCTTAGTGATCTTGCCAGAACACTCAGAGTGATACCTTAGTGTTCACGGTGATGAGTGGAAATCCTTCTAGTGTTAACCTCAAACAGCACTTGGTAGGTAACTTGCAAGATTCTATACGAATCAAGCTCGTGACAACTGGAAAGAAACGATGGTGCGGTTCTTAATTGAATTTCACTTGTTTCAGGAACATGAATTGACGGCTTCCAATCATGTGGATATTATTATCTAAATGATTCACTCTATATGTTCGCAGTCAGCTTTGGACGGTCGAATAAAGAGAACGGGTTTACCCGCGAAATCTTGTCAAGGAGGTTCTTAATTGAAACTACCTGTCACAAGTACGATAGTGAATATCGTCCAACGGTCTTCACCGACCGGAGGTAAAATGCTACCGAATTAGAATGAAATGTTCAAGGCCATTTCATCCGTGTATATGTTTTGTTGCTAACTGTCTTATGCAGCGTAACAAGAAGGTGACATTGCGGTGTACAATCCAGAAGAAGTCGTCAACACATGCTTATGCTTTCTGCACTTAATACTTCAACAAATTCAAGAAAGTCTAAAATTTAAGTCTTCCGCTGTATCAAACTCTGAAGCTTTCAAGAATTTATAAAAGTATAAGTATGTGGAACATGAAGTCACGAGGAGGCAAACGTCACAAGTGATGAATGCACAAGGTCAAAGCAAGGACACATGCTCAAGAACAAAGTCAAAGATCTCATCAGCATATTCACAAGAACAAGATCGAAGACTCAAGCATAGTATGCTAGGTTTAATATTTTGTAAAATGGTGTGACCTCCCTTTGGGGGAGATTGTTGGAAATACGTTTTTCCAAGGAAAGTCTCGGTCACATCATTATTAGCATAGATCACGAGCTATAGACTATTTAGGACATTGTAACTTGGTGTGACCCCCCTTTGGGGGAGATTGTTGGAAATACGTTTTTACGTATTTAGAAAGGATCGGTCACTCCAATGATATTAGGCTCGTAATCCAATATAGCCTATAGCCCACATGTACGGTGGCCTATATAAACCCCCCTCCTAGCATGTTAGGAGGGGTCGAACACTTACCATTTTACACATTCCATCTTTCTTTTCATTCTCTCCTTTCTCTCTCTTCTTTCTCTCTCTAAGTTCCTCCATTTCCCATCCATATCAATAGATAATCCAACAATGCCTAATCCTTAGAAAAATACGATCCTACAGAACAAATTTCCAATAGTCGATACACAACTTCATGAGATATCAATCGCTCATTGATCGAGAACGAGATGTCCAACGGTCGACATATAGCCGAAGGAAACCTATAATGACGAGGTGCGTCTTAGGTTCGAGACTATACATAAGTCATACATATATGTAAATAGTTCACTTTAGTAAGCTTGGAAATTTTATAAGTTTTATGATTTTTTTTTATAAAACATTAGATAACAACTTACCATCAATTTTCTCATTTTCACAATTAAGCCTATTACAGCTAATTAGTGGCCATTACACATTTCTATATATATTTTTTTAGAACGTATATAATATAGATGAGATCATTTGTCCTAAACCATATATAATATAGATGGGTTATTTTTACCAACTTCATTCTTCACTTATGTAGTTTACTTATTATAAGTTCAATTGCCCCTAATTTATATTTATCATAGCTCATTTACCCATTTTATCACTTACAAGAATTGGCTGTTTTTGGCATCCGAACTCATTCTCACCGTTTTGGTCGTCATTTCCAAACCGTTTATCCGTAGAAAACTATCTGGTTCGTGTGTGTTCTAAATATGTTTAGCTACAACTTTTAGCATTATATATTTAGGGGTCAGTATAAAAATTCTTGGAGTTTTCTGCTGTTTACTACAGATTGTTATGTTTTGACATTTTTTATTCTTTTTGGTCATATCTAACTCATCGGGTATCGTCACGAGACGAGCCACTCGGCCAAATACCACAAAACATAGGCCTATCAACCTACTACTTTTACCTAAGTGTCCACCTCTAACCATTTTTACAAACAGATCTGTCTATAACACTGAAGTTATTACAACATCAAATCTACAACGTCAACCATCGATTTAAGTAGTTTCTTAATTCCAAAATCGTATACAATGTCACCAAACTCATAAATTAACTATTGCATCATGATTTAAATATTGTGAATATAAAATATACATAATAAAATGATTATACAAATACGATGATAAAAATATCAAATGGGCAAAGATGATCCTTACAAGAAATGATCAAATCAAGGACAAATGAGCAAAACTATCAAGTCACTTCTATCACCACTATTAATCCACCAATTGTATCTTATAAACCCTTGCAAAGCACCTTTAACTTCAGCCCCAAGTTCTTCAAAATGAGATGATAGTAATACTTTATGATGATGGTTGTATTTGTTGGAAATAAACCAAGTATAAATGGCTACTACCAAAATATGCATATTAAGTGATGTGTTGTTTGTGATGTTGTGTTACACGGCAAGAAAAAAAAAGCAAGGTATGTGCGTGATCTATGATATTAATTTATTATGCATTTTAAGTTGGATAAATGTTTGTTTGTAACATAAATGGTTGTAAGTGTTCTCATCTAAGAATGACATGTTACCTTATGGTGATGTGTTGTTGTATAACTTATTTTTAGTTGACTTATGTTTATCAAACGGTAACGCGGGTATTATCGAACCCCAATATTTTAACAGTTACCCGATTTGAAAGATACGCGTAAAACACAAAAAATACACGCTTAATATAATATAAAAACTTCGACATTCGGATAACATTGATATTTTAATATAAAATAAAGGGATTATAATTTAACAAATGTTAATACGTCGTATAAACGAATGACGCCTAAAGGCTTAATGTAAACTACGAAGAATGCTCATAAAATAAGATACTAGAAAGAAGATAATAGAAAATATTTCTATGTCATAACGAAAATATTTACGGTCGATGACGGACGTAAACTTTGCCGATAAATAATAAATGACACGTATTCGATACGTTAACTCCTCAACGTCGCCGGTTAGCCGAGAAATCAATATTATTCGTCGAACGAACATGGCGAATAAAAGACAAGTAATAAATATTGATTCGAATACTAGAAATAAGATTAGATCTCGGTCGAAATGTTGATTTTACTATCGGGTTACTACGATATATACCCTTTAGAAAGCGACGTCCCGACGCTTAATTCGTCTCTATAGTCTTCGGTTAAATGGCGAAGAGGTGAGAAATAGACAAGTCATTGCTGAGGTTGCTAGCGAATGTTGAATGAAAAAAAATCAAAGAAACGATTATAAATAACGGGCACAAATGAACGGTTTGAATGTAGCTTCAATCATTATAAGGAAAGAATAATATATAACTCGAAGGAAAAGTCATTGGAAGTGAAACAAATTAGCAAGTCATCAATTTTTAGAAGTGCTTCAAGGTACAGTACTGCTAGCTTATCAAACTTACGGCAGTCGATATAAGTTTGAAAAAGTCCAAATGACAAGTGATGAGTCAAAAGAAGTGGGCGCATTTCGAAAATTTTCAATGCGACAATTAATTCAAAACATCAGTGATTACATCGATCAAATCGAAACACATATCATCCAAGGGCGCCGTTAAAAGATAATACGTCATAAAATAAAATCGCATGGATAGTACATAATTTCGTCCAAAAGTTACAAAATTATTTAAAAAGAGATAATTATTACAAATCGTACATAACCACCCAGTTGCATGATCTCGAAGATGCGAACCTATTTCGTCAAAAGCGAATTCATTGACATGAAAATCGTTCGGAGTATACATTACTCTATCGAAAGCACTATGATCGAACACGAAAGCTATCACTAAGCACATATAATCACATTACGACATGCTTGCAAAATAGCCAAGCCATGCCAAATGGATCAGTTCAATCAAGTTAACTCATGCTTGCTAAATAGTCAAGACATGATAAAATGAATATCTAACAGGATTTTCGAATAAGTCTAGTCAAAGGAAGTTTGCAAGTTAAAGGATGTTCACGAGCCTGACAGCCATGGATGCATATCCAAAAATACTTTTGTCATCAGAGGGTGCTCATATACGGAGCCATACTCAAATGATATTATATTGTGCTCACAAACGGATCCATACCCAAAAGATATTACAGGGTGCTCACAATTAGATCCATGCCCAAAATATATTCTCGTTACTTCTGGAAAAATCTTCGATGAACCATCGATAATGACAAGAAAATTTAAAAAAATATATTTTCACTTAAAATGAGTTGATAATAAATTGATTGTTGATTGACCTACAATTATATACTTGGATCATGAATTCGATGAAATGAGTCGTCTACAGTCGGGTTGGATAAAGTTCTTAACGGTTAGCTTATAAAGCTCGCGATAGTTGGGACTTATTAGAAATGGTCCATTTAAATAAATCATAACTCGAGAGAAGACTAACGGGTTACTCTCACATAGACGATCAATAATAACCATAATGATGACGGTAATGAACTATTTTTACCAAAGAAACACGAGTCGAAGACAGATGTCCATATACAAAATAACCATAAACCAAGTCAGGCACACTTGAGCCCACTCATTTATAATTCATTATTTACATACAAAGGCATACTAATATATGTAAATAAGAAGTATAAATTGATGGTTGAGGAACTTATAACTTTCTTGTTCTAATAAAAAGGTGTCCCAATTTATTTCAACATGACGATTATAAATCATCCTACTCGGGTAATACCATCTTAAAACACGATATCATATCCAAATTACATACCATAACAAGTAAAGGGTGTCAATAAACTTATTTCATGATTTTCGTATTCAAACATCCCGATCTATCTGAATAAGGAAACCATAAACAATCTAAGGCTAGTGGTTTAAAACATTCTTATTTAAATGTTCTTATCCATTTCAATAAGAGAACCTTAAATATAACAACCCATAAATTTCACAAGTGTGATATATGCTATGACTAAATGGAAATGGAAAATCCATTAGAAATTTTTGCTTTCTATGCATGACTTGGTAAGATGAACTACTTCTCACAACCTAAATTACCATATCAACATATTCCTATATGTTGTAAATACAATGTATATAACAAGTATGAGTTCTAAAAGTAATCTAACAAGTACATTATGAATAAGAACATCTCAAGTATAACTATGATTCCTAAATTCCCTTAGAAACACTAGAATCCCTACAAATGAATTGTAAACTCAAGAATTCTAAGAGTATGAATACGTAACACATAAAATAAGTAATCAAGGAATAGAAAAATAATTATACTATCATATGGAAGTATAAAGTTATCCAATAATAATATGTACAAACTATACAAAGCTAAAGTACAAGTAAGTATACATAATAGTCTAGATCATTACCTAAAAACCCTTGGCCAACAATCTTTCAAGCAATGTAATTATACAAAATCTATCTCCATAACCAATAAAATATACTAGTTCTAATCTATTATATAAAGAAGAGTTAAGTGATCACAAAGTAATAATGTTCATTAATCCAAAGCTAATTACAAGTTAAGACTTAATAACCAAGATTAGCATATCAAATCCATTTCACATTGAATTAGAGTCTAATCTTTTGCAACTATAACACCCCATTTTGGTAAATGGAAAGTCACGCATGATTATGGCATGTCATCAAAGTATACAAGGTAAATGTCTTAAAAACATTAAATGACCATGAAAGGAAATACTGGAAATAAACGTCGGTACCCCAACTATAAGCTCATCACACACAAACATAAGTACTGTAAAGGAAAAGGACTAATGTCCAAAGAAATAAGTAGCAAAATGTATTATGAATTGCATAAAGTAGAGAAGGCCAGATATCTTCCAATCTATATGTACGTACGCTTAAAGTCTACGAGCGCCCTTGAGTACCTGCCGTTTGGGAACTGATGAGACTGCTTTTATAAATAGTCTCATCATCAAAAACAGGCTTTAAATGCATTAAATATCATCAAAAATGAAAATTATATGCTTGTGTTTGTTACTTGTATATTTCAGGTACGGATATTGAGAAAATGACAAAAGATCACAAAGAACAAGCAAAAACGAACACGGGAAACGAAGCCGCACAATGAACAAAGCCCTAATGAAGAATGTCCAAGAAACACCCTTGAAGAATTGAAGATTATGCAAGAAGGGTCCTCCAATATTGAAGAATTGACACTTTAAACCCTTGTTTATTCATAATTACAAGTTTGGTCCTTAAAGTTTGTCAAATTTACAAAAAGGGCCCTCTACTTTGAAGAATTGGCAAGAATTGTCCCTCCATAATGAAGACTTGTCAATTTTATTCCTCCACAAAGTCAATCATACAAGTCAAGACCATAATCATTAAATAAAATGCCAAAACAACCCTTCAAGAATCATCAAATGGCAATAAATACCCCTGAAAATACTTTGGAAAAGTATTTGGGGCAAAAGTATGAAAATAGAAACTTTGATAAAGAAGCAAATCCGGTTTTGGGCAATTAATTTACAAATGAAAAGAGTATAGAAGGCTGGGGGTTTGTTTTGCCAAGACATAATAGATACATAGGCCAACCAGATTCTGCCAAGTGTCCCACTAACCCATTTCAACCAATTACAGCCTATCTTTCTGCATCTCACAACCCACTCATAACCAACTTTAACTAATCCGTATTTATTAATTATTTGGCGCTTAACAGTATGTTTAAACCCAAATCTGGATTAAACCGTGTACTATTCATATTCTTCATCAAATTGGGTTTTCCTAATTGCCTTGTAATTAGACCACTAAACCCTCCAGAATTATGATTAAGTTAACCCTAATCATAACCCAACCTCTAAAACCCTTGCCACGTCACTCAACAACCCCACACAAGATTACCCTGCCACACTTTGGGAGAAACTGCCAAAACCTTGCCAGCCATCCAACGCCCAAGATTTTTGCTTACATCCTAAGCTTATTTGAGGCCTTTAATCAAAATTCTATCACTTGCCAGCTCCCCAAACAGCCAAAGAAGTTCACATGTTCAAGCAGATTTTTAAACCTTCAAGGGCAAAATGGGGACTTCATCAGCTTAGGGTTTACGTTTTTTATGCATTGTAGTTAGTCATTGTAGCCTATAAAAGGCATTAGGGATCATACATTGAGCCCTGCTCTTGGATTTTCCATTGTTCACTTTTCTATAAATCCTACATTCAATTTATGAAATAAAGTTTGAATTTCTGAAGAAAAACCAAGTGCCAATCTTTTATTCTGTTTGTTATTGTTATATGTTTGCTAATCCTAAATCTTAAAACATATTTTCAAACCATGTGTAAAAAATTGTACAAGAGTTCAAAATCTGATATTTTGCTAAGACTTGGTTTAAACCTTGGAATTCTTGGGCTATAAGTGGATCATAGCACCCTGGTAAAGAGTTATCAAGGTGTTGTGAGGCTTATAACTTAGGGATAATCAAGTGTGGGAACAAGGTTGCATTAATCAGATTTTATTTTCCATTTTGTCACCTTTTTGTTTTTCATTTTATTGTGCTAACCTTGTTGAATCTTAGCAGCTTGTTTGTGGAAGCTTGTGCCTTGTTTTGATAGGCACAGCAGCTCAAAAATTCGTGCGTGTGGATGTACATTCATGAGGTTTGAGTTCTTGAACCAAAAAATCTGAAAAATACTTGATTTTTATGATTTTGTGTTCTGCTTGTGTTCTTATTATTTTTGTGGCTTAATATTGCTTGATACTACATAATATATATCTGTTATTGTGTTTGATTGGGCTTGGGTAACACTAATTCACACTTATACTTGTTTAAATCTTGATTTGAAAAATATAAGGGGTGTTTGGGATTATCTGTTTAAGTGCATAACTTGTTATTGTGTTATTGGAAGGTGTTGTTTGTTGTTTGTACCTGCTAAACACTTGGTTGTATGCTAATATCTGCAAGTTTTCAGACTTAAAACATCAAATTATAGATTGTGCTATATCTCACTTGATTTTGCAGTTTTTGACCTAAGATTTTGGAAACACCTAGAGTGTATGCATGTTTAGGGCTAAAAAGTGTTAAATCAAAGTTTGTGTAACCTGTTAACAAGATTTGAGTGTTTGAATCTGGCCTTGTGGTCAAGTATATCAACAAGTGTTAAAATCTACTTGTTTGTGTTCATCAGTAACATTCAATTGCTTAAATCTGGATCTAGACTTTGAATCAATGCATGAAACCTATTTAAATTTTTTCATTTGAATTAATTACAGCTTGTGTATGCATTTGGTGAAGTTTGGGTAGCTTATTTTTGCTAAAAGTGTTTATTGAATCAAATCTGCTTATTGTTCATGTCTGATGCTTATCTGGTGATGTTTTGATTAAACTGTATTAATTGGCTGATTGGAATTGTAATATTGTTGCTTATATTGACTCCTTATGATTAACTGATCATTTGGGTGCCTTTGCTTAACTTGAATCCACAAAAAAGTCACATAAGACAAAAAGTCAATTTGGTCAAGCAGTGTAACTTTTCCCACTACTCAACCCCCAAAACTAGCCCCTGCTAGTGTAAAACATCAAACAGCTTATTCATAAGCCATTTTGGCTTATCAAGACTTGCAACAACTTATTTTTTGTGATAGATCTTCCTTATTTGACCCATTGATTTGATCTGGAGCTTATTAGGGTTTGACTTTGACTTTGACTTTTTACTAGAAAACTCATTAAGTTGACTATTACATAAGTGCTTATCTGCTTATTCTGGCTTATTGATTGTGCTTATTTGAATACTTTTTGATTATTTTGCTTAATTAAGTCATTTAAAACCTATTGAAACTTGAATCAGCACTTGAGGTGGTCTAGAACTCAAAAATGACTATTTTTTCGTTTTGTGAAGAGAGTCTTGGCTTATTTCAGGCTTATTTCTTGTGTGTCAAATTTTAGCTTATGGCATCAGCTTATAGCTTAATGGGCCAAAAAGCCCATTAAGAATAAGCTGCTTTGAAATAAGCTAGCTTAAACACATTTTCAACTTTTGGGCCTTCAGAGTTTTGTTTTTAAAATCAAATTTTGAGTCATACTGGAAGTTTTGGGCTTATTTGGTTGACTTTTTCTTATTGGCCCAAATTAAGCCCATTAAGGGATTGTTTTGTGATTTAGCCCTTTTTAAGGCCCAATATGGGTATTTTTTAAAGTTCAACTTCATTTCTGTTTTATTTAGGTTAAAATAAACTAGTTTGCAACTTTTTAGAATTTTTTATAAATTTTGGATTTTATGAATATTTTATTATTAAAAAATTAAAATTTAGATTTTCAAAGTTTTTCATTTTTCTTAGTTCAAACACATTGAGTTAGGAATTTTGCAGTTTTTAGAATATTTTCATTGTCATTATATTAATTTCTAGAATTATTTTAAGTTTTAATAGTTTTCAATTATTTTTAAATAGTTTTTATTAATTTTAAAATTTTCAAAAATAGTTTTAAATTTAGTTAAGGTATTTTAGAGGTTTACAAGTTAAAAAATCTCATTTTGGGCTTTTTATTAATTAATTTGATTTTTTGGGCTTTAATTAGCATTAAAAAATTATTATTTAATTAATTAAAAGGTTTGGGTGATTTTTGATTTTTTCTAAACTCTAATTACAGTATTTAGGATTTATTGCAAATTTCTACGAATTTTGAGGGTAAATTTTTAATTTTGATCACTTTTTACGATTTTACGTGCACGACTTATCGTCTTAGTTTAATTCATAATCGTAACCGTCATTCTCTTCTAATCTCTTTTCTATTCTTTCTTTTCTCATAAATCATAATCACATCATTAATCATTTCTTAACACAATACACAAGCCTCCTTGAGAACGATCCCCACTTTGGGTCATTTACGTGTGGTTTTCCTAAATCACTTGTTAACGCTTTCCCTAATTACCTTGTATTCTTAAACAAGTGTAAAATTACATTTTGGCGCCGCTGCCGGGGAGGCGTGTTGTGTTTTGATTTGGACCATTGTTGTTTTTATATAGCCATAATATCTATTTGTATTAGTAGCACTCTACTAATACGTATTATCGGTTTTTGTTTTTTTGTGTGAATACTATTACTATATTGTATACGTAGAATAATAAATTCACAAGTACTCCAAAAGTGTGAAAACACATCCTTGATTGGGAGGTCATTACTCAATCATTGTATTCGAATCTCAAACAAGAAAGAAAGGCAAAATAGATAAATACTTTTGTAAAGCTTAATTTTGAAAAATACAAAATATAAGGTGGGTATAAGGCGGGTATTATAAAGTATACCCTAAGGAAAAAGGCTCTTAAGTGCTTCGCGCCGCCTCGTTTCCCCGCTTGCTTGCGATTGTTTAGATAAAAAGGGCTAATCGAGGGTTTGCCAACCAAAGTATTATCCAAGTATCATATATATTTTCTTGGTTTCAATTGACTAAACCCTCTTGAACGTTTTGGTATTCCACCAACGTTCTAAAGTCATCGAAGGTGTTCACTTCACGTGATCGTTTTCATTCCTTGAGGCTTCTTTAATCAAGAGATTTGATTAAGGAGGAGATTTGTAGATTTTTGTCTACCTAATACAATCACCAAAATCCAAAAAGAGTAAAAACAATCAAAAACAAAAAAAAATTTGGAAAAATTAAAAACTCTAAAAAGAATCTTCTTTGCTCATCCCTACGTTGTACGTGACGTTTATGCTTACTCGTAATCAAGCAAGACATGCACGTAAACGAAAAAACCGAAAGGAGTCTACACCTACTCCTAATCTTTCTAGTGAGGAGTCCCCTATTGACGAACCTATCATAGAAGAAGAACCAACCATGGCGAATCGAACTATGATGGAGTTACTTCAAGCACCCACCGAGGGTTATGGAGAAGCTATTGTAATTCCCGCTATCCTTGCGGAGAATTTTATAGTGAAAACGGGTTTGTTGTCGATGATCCAAAACAACAAATTCTGTGGTGATGAAAAGGATAACCCGCACAACCATATCCGCCAATTCAATCGTCTTACCGCCACTTGCAAATTTAAGGATGTTGCTAATGACTCGATTAAGATGATGCTTTTTCCATATTCCTTAGCGGGGCCCGCTACAATTTGGTTAGAAAAAGAGCCACCCAATTCTATATTGACATGGAAGGATCTCGTTTCAAAGTTTGTGAACCAATTTTTTCCACCCTCTAAGACTACGCATTTGAAAAACGAGATTTCAAAATTTTCACAAGAATTTAATGAGAGTTTTTCAACGGCTTGGAATAGGTTTAAGGAAATGTTACATGAGTGTCCTCATCACGGTTTTTCCGACTTGCATCAAATTGACACGTTTTACAATGGTTTAAATGATCATGAAAGGGATTATCTAAATGCCGCCGCGGGTGGTAATTTTTTGTGTAAAACGGTTGAGGAAGTGTTGTTGATAATTGAGAATAGATCTAAGGTGTATAGTCCTCGTAACACATCGAGTATTCGTAAGGCTTCGTCTTTGGCTTCACCTTCTTTGACCAATACCATCGATGCTTGCCAAATTGAGGCGAACTTGGAAAACAAAATCTTTGATAAGCTTAAAGGTCTTTTAGTTGAATTCAAAGTTGGTGAAAAAAGTGCTCCCGCTACGGCTAAAGCGGTTGAGGTTTCATGTATGTATTGTGGTGGAGGTCATGATTTCTCCGAGTGTATTACCAACGGTGGTAACACTTCGGGTGCCTATGCGGCCACGGGAACTTACAACCAAAACGGTCAAGTTACCAGCTCCAATCATTTGATTCCACCGGGTTTTGCTCCCAATCAAAATGCTAACAACAACTATCAAAACAATCAAGTTGGTTTCAAAAACAATTACAAAGGAAACTATGGGAATCAAGGGGCTAATAACAATCAAGTTTCAAACAAAAATCAAAAGAATGATTTTCAAACAACAACAAGGGTTTGCAAACTTTGAAAGATCTTCCAAATGAATTTGTTGAATACGCAAATGGAAATGATGCTAGGTTTGATAATATTCAAAGAGAGATCATTAGCCTAAGATCCGAGTCTAAGAATGACTTGAAGAAGGAGTTGAAAAACGAGTTAGCAAATGAGCTTAAAATCCATACAAACAAAATGGAGGGAAATGTAACTAGGTTACAACAAAACCAACAAAAAATGGAACAAGGGCAACATTAAATAAAACAAGAGATGATTAAGGCCGAGAAGAGGCAATCTATGTTTGAGGATAAAATTTCATCTATGTTTGAGGCTATAATGTGCAAACCGTCTTCGAGTAGTCTTCCTAGCAATACCATATCAAACCCTAAGGGAGAGACGAAAGTGATTACCACACGAAATGGTAAGACACTTAGGGAACCGACTCCTCGACCAATTTCTCCTACGGAGGATGCAATTGAGGAAGAAGCCGAGGTGGTGGTCGAAAAGGAGCATGTCCCAATCCCACGAAGTACCACTCATGCAACACCTACGGTTGACCCATTACCACATTTGGAACCCGAGATTCCAAAGGCTATGCCTATGCCTCAACCCACACCACCTTTGCCCTATCCATCAAGACTTAGAAAGGAGAAACGTCAAGAGCGCGACAATTACCAATTTGAGATTTTTATGAAAATGTTTCGTGACGTTCATTTTAATGTGAGTTTTGTCGATGCTTTGGTCATGATGCCTCGATTTGCCGCTAACTTTAAGAGTATGTTGAATAACAAGGAGAAATTGCAACAACTTTCTAGTTGTTCATCGGTTTATCTTAACCGCATACCTCAAAAATTCGGTGATCCCAGTAAATTCTTGATTGCTTGTGCAATCCAAGATATGGAAGAATGCTATGCCTTGGCCGATCTTGGTTCTAGTATTAACTTGATGCCTCTTGCAATCTTCAAGTCGCTCAATCTTCCTAATCTTACTCCTTCACTAATGTCTATCGAATTGGCCGATCATTCCACAATTCCTGCATGTAGATTGGCGGAAGACGTTTTTGTGAAAGTGGGAAAGTTCTATTATCCGATAGACTTTATCGTTGTTGATATTCCCACGGATCCTTAAGTTCCTCTCATTTTAGGTCGTTCGTTTTTAGAGACGTCTATGGATTTAATTGATGTGCATGCTAGAAAGATCACCTTACGTTTCAACGACAAGGAACTTTTTATAAACACAACTCAAAATTCTCCAATTTCTCATGTTTATTCCGTTGCAACCATAAACCTCGTTGATATGATTGATGTTGTTTGCGAGGAATTTTCACAAGAAGTTCTAGGGTTTGGTGATGATGAAAATAGTGGCAATCCCACTATGCTTGATCCCATTCTTGATAACTCAACACCAACCTTCACTCCATTTGAAGGTGGTGGTATTACGTTGGAAGAATTCGATGTTCCACGTACTTGTGACGAAGACCTCGACAATGATGAGGGCTTCTCGATTATCAAGGATTTTCTTAACGATTTCCCATTTCCTCCACCCGAGGAGGTTATAAGTATCGAGCCTAAATCTTCAATTGAGGAACCACCAAGCCTCGAGTTGAAAGATTTACCTCCTCACCTTGAATATGTGTTTTTGGTGGAAGTTATCCAAATTAAGGGGATCGATCCCAAATTTTGTACCCAGAAAATCTTAATGTAGGAGGATTATAAACTCGCAATCCAATGTCAAAGGAGGGTGAACCCCAAAATTCACGACGTCGTCAAAAAGGAAGTCCTAAAACTCCTTGACGAGGGAATGATTTACCCTATTTCCGATAGCCCTTGGGTGAGTCATATTCATTGTGTCCCTAAAAAGGGAGGAATGACCGTTGTGCCAAACGATTCCACCGAGTTAATTCCTACTAGACTCGTGACTGGATGGAGAGTGTGCATCGACTATCGTAAGTTGAATGACGCTACTCGAAAATACCATTTTCCGTTGCCCTTCATGGACCAAATGTTGGAGCGTCTTGCGGGAAACGATTTCTATTGCTTTTTTTGATGATTTTTCTGGTTACATCCAAATCCCCATAGATCCTCGTGATCAAGAAAAAACTACGTTTACGTGTCCATATGGAATGTTTGCCTATCGTAGAATGCCATTCGGACTTTGCAATGAACCGGGAACCTTTCAAAGGTGCATGATGGCTATTTTTCATGATATGATCAAGAAGACGATTGAAGTCTTCATGGATGACTTTTCTGTGTTTGGTAGTTCGTTCACTTCGTGTTTGTCGAATCTTAAGAGAATGTTGAAACGTTGTGAGGAAACCAACCTTGTGCTCAATTAGGAAAAATGTCATTTTATGGTTAATAGTGGAATCGTCTTAGGGCACAAGGTTTCAAAAGCGGGGATTGAGGTAGATCAAGCTAAGGTAGACGTCATCGCCAAATTACCTCATCCCAAAACCGTTAAGGGAGTTAGGAGTTTCCTAGGCCACGCGGGCTTTTATCGTCGATTCATCAAGGAGTTTTCAAAGATTTCTCGACCTATTACACATCTCCTCGAAAAAGATGCACCTTTTGTCTTTAACGAAGAATGTGTACGAGCCTTTGAAATCCTTAAGAGGAAACATACTGAAGCTCCCATTCTTGTTGCTCCCAATTGGAACCTCCCCTTTGAGCTCATGTGTGATGCTAGTGACTACGCCATTGGGGCCGTTTTGGGGCAACGTCATGAGAAACACTTCTTGCCTATTCACTATGCTAGAAAGACGATGACTGAGGCTCAACTAAAATACACTACAACGGAGAAGTAATTCCTTGCCGTTGTGTATGCATTTGAGAAATTTCGACCATATCTCGTCTTGATTAAATGCATAGTGTATACGGATCATTCGGCTATCAAGTATCTTATGGCTAAATAAGATGCAAAGCCGAGATTACTTCGTTGGATTCTCCTCCTACAAGAATTTGATCACAAAATCTTTGAGAAAAAAGGAGCCGAGAATCTAGCGGCCGATCATCTTTCTCGTTTGGAAGATCCTCACCAAAGTGTTTACGAGCCAAAGGAAATCAACGAAACATTTCCGCTCGAGACACTTGGTGTAGTGAATTCTAAGCTTGACTCATCTACCCTATGGTTTGCGGACATCGCAAACTACCATGCGGGGAACTTCATCATTAAGGGTATGACGACTCAAGAAAAACAAAAATTCTTTCGTGATGTCAAGTTCTATTTTTGGAACGACCCTTACTTGTTTCAGACTTGTGCGGATCAAATCATTCGACGTTGTGTATTTGGCACCGAAGCTTCTAACATCCTTAGAGCTTGTCACGAGGGACCCACGGGTGATCACCATGGTGCTAATCTCATGGCTAAGAAGGTCTTTGATGCTGGTTTCTTTTGGCCTACTATTTACCGAGATGCACATGCACTTGTGAAGTCGTGTGACTCATGCCAACGACAAGGAAAAGCCTTACAAAACGATGAAATGCCATAAAATATCATCCAAGTGTGTGAGATCTTTGACGTTTAGGGCATTGACTTTATGGGGCCGTTCCCATCATCTCGTGGTAATAAGTACATCCTTGTCTCCGTTGACTACCTATCTAAGTGGGTGGAAGCTAAGGATTCGCCCACCAACGATGCTCGTGTGGTGGTCAAATTTTTTAAAAGCTTGTTTTCTCAGTTTGGAACCCCTCGTGCGATCATAAGCGATCGTGGAACCCATTTTTGTAACGACCAATTCGAAAGGTTCTTAAGGAAATATGGAGTTACACATCGGCTTTCTACGGCTTATCACCCACAACCGAGTGGGCAAGTCGACGTTTCAAACCGAGCGTTGAAAAGGATCTTGGAGAGATCTATTAGAGAGAACCGACAATCTTGGTCGGATAACTTGGACGATGCTTTATGGGCCTTTAGGACCGCTCATAAGACGCCCATCGGGTGCATTCCTTATAAGCTTGTTTATGGGAAGAATTGTCACTTGCCAATTGAACTTGAACACAAAGCTTATTGGGCCCTTAAGCATTGTAATGATGCTATGGAGACCGCGGGAAAACACCGGAAAATGCAATTAACTGAATTGGATGAATTGAGAGACATTGCTTATGAAATTTCATTGATTTATAAAGAAAAGACTAAAAAGTTTCATGATTCAAAGATTAAAAACCGGGTTTTTAACATTGGAGATCAAGTGTTGCTTTTTAACTCTCGTTTGAAAATATTTTCCGGTAAGTTGAAATACCGTTGGTCCGTTCCATTCACCGTGACTCAAGTTTTTCCTTATGGGACCATCAAGCTAGCTCAAAATGATGGCCCCAATTTCAAGGTGAATGGACATAGGTTGAAGCACTACTTTGGCGGGTAAGTTCCATCCTTGAACTACCTCGACCAAATCACCTTCCCCAATGATAATTAGTATTGAGGGGATCGAGTCGAGCTCATGACTCGGTAATCAAAAACGAGGTGCCTCGTGGGGGAGTCCCATGCTTATCCTATGTACATATTATCGTTTTCTAATGTAGTAACGTGAGGGGATTTGTGCCCTTCCAACCTTTATTATGTGGTTATTTGTGATATGTGGTTTTTAGATGATCATGATCTTCACGATTGGAGCCTCTCGTGTTCGTTTTATGGGAGCACTCGATCGTTTGCTTGGAAGAATTTCTCAATATCCATGATATATCCTTTGATGTTCTAACCTTAGGTTTTTTATCACACTTCATAAACGGCTCTAAATTTAACGGTTACACCCTTTCCATGCTAGATTAAGCATTCGACTACGTCTCTATTATGGGGGGTTTTCCAACCCTTAGACTCGAAATATTGAGGACAATGTTTAACTCTAGTATGGGGGGTGAATAGATACTTGCCTTGCAAAACCTTCACGCTTTCCAAAGTTTATCTTTTTGTTTATCGTTTTGTTGCAAAATAAGGCTAAAAATGGCCAAATTTTAAAAAATTTCTCATGTTTTATAAGTGTTTGAAGACACGAATGTAGGTTTTCCGATGGCGATAATAAGAGTAATTTTTGACTCGACCGTGCGTGTTTAGCACTTAGCTTTGATTCCTTAACTTTATATTAGGCCAACTCTCTTAAATGAGGACGAGAAATGATAGAGTTAATTATAAGTTATTATGCTAAATGTAGAGTACTCGTATTCTTTCAAAAACTCGTGTGTTCTCGTTGTTTGCTTATTCTCCCTTCGCTTGTAAATATTTTTTGCTTAATAAATATTGACTTAGAGGTTTAGTATTGATTGTTGGTTTCTAGTCTTTTCTAGTAGCTTCCATGTAATTAAATTGGGAAGAAATTAAGGTATCGCCAGCGTCACGGTTTTGAAGTATTGGCAACCCGAATAATCGTAAGCTTCACCCAATAATAAGATTTCAAGTGCTCATCTAAATCAAGCAAACAATTTGAAGCTCACAAGGCCGAAAAATCTATGCAAAATTGAAAGTGAATCAAGCCTTAATCTTTGAAGCTTTAAAGATCCAACATTCGCTTTAGTGTAAGGATATACGTCTTTGCCCATAATAAACACCTCATGACGAGGTTAAATAAAAGGCAAGGCAAGACCGAAGTCATAATAAAA
This sequence comes from Glebionis coronaria, assembly GCA_025667525.1. Lineage (NCBI taxonomy): Eukaryota > Viridiplantae > Streptophyta > Magnoliopsida > Asterales > Asteraceae > Glebionis > Glebionis coronaria. The sequence continues at coordinate 467,164,695 of CM046874.1, read as the reverse complement.
GTTTCGTGGCGAAGTTGAATAAAAGATGGAGGTAAACCTATGATAATAAGGCCCTTCCGTTAGGGGCGTATAAAAGTCTTGGTAATAAGTCTCATGTTCAAAACCGTTATAAAACCGTGTTTATCGATCCTTCTTGTTGACTTAATTTTTTGACATCGTTGTCTATTAGGAGGGGTTATTAATTCGATGGTATTGGTTACACCGTTAGGACTCTATTTTTAGACCTAAATCTCTATCATCGCATAAGTCAAAAATGTATCCTCGTGAAACATTCAAGATAAAATAAAATATAAGAGATACAACTTAGGAAAATGGAAGGATAAGTACGTGATTAGGGCATATGAGTAGTGTTAGCATTACTAACTTATAATGACAATGATCTTGTTGCACGCTTGGCATGGAATTGGGGTGAAAATCGAGGACGATGAAATTATTTCTAACGAAGCATTCACGTGGTCTTATTCTATGAACCTAAACGTCCCATTTTGCGATGAAAATCATACATTATGTCTAAAACGCAAGTAGAAGTAACAGTAGTAGTGTAGTTAGTTTATCATTCAATAAGTGAATGAAAATGAATTTTTGAGATGCTATGATACTTTATTCTAGCATTGCGTGAGGGCACAGCAATGGTTTAGTATGGGGGAGTGATGAGAATGCTTTTATACATAGTCTCATCATCCAAGACGGCTTTAAATGCATTAAAAATCATCAAAAATTCCAAATATATGCTTATGTTTGTTACTTGTCTATTTTAGGTACGTATATTGAGAAAATGACAAAAGATCACAAAGAACAAGCAAAAACGAACACGGGAAACGAAGCCGCACAATGAACCAAGCCCTAATGAAGAATTTCCAAGAAAAACCCTTGAAGAATTGAAGATTAAGCAAGAAGGGTCCTCCAATATTAAATAATTGACACTTTAAACCTTTGTTTATTCATAATTACAAGTTTGGTCCTTAAAGTTTGTCAAATTTACAAAAAGGGCCCTCCATTTTGAAGAACTGGCAAGAATGGTCCCTCAACAATGAAGACTTGTCAATTTCAATCCTCCACAAAGTCAATCATACAAGTCAAGACCATAATCTTTGAAGAAAATGTCAAAACAACCCTTCAAGAATCATTAAATGGCAAGAAATACCCCTGAAAATACTTTGGAAAAGTATTTGGGGCAAAAGTATGAAAATAGAAATTTTGATAAAGAAGGAAATTCGGTTTTGGGCAATTAATTTACAAATGAAAAGAGTACAAAAGGCTGGGGGTTTTTTTTGCCAAGACATAATAGATACATAGGCCAACCAGATTCTACCAAGTGTCCGACTAACCCTTTTGAACCAATCACAGCCTATCTTTCTGCTACTTCACAACCGACTTATAACCAACTTTAACTAATCCGTATTTATTAATTATTTGGCGCTTAACAACATGTTTAAACCCAAATCTGGATTAAACCGTGTACTATTCATGGTCTTCATCAAATTGGGTTTTCCTAATTGCATTATAATTAGACCACTAAACCCTCCAGAATTATGATTAAGCTAACCCTAATCATAACCCAACCTCTAAAACCCTTTGTGACAATCCGTCAATTTATGGTTGATATTTTTATTCTCAAGTATTATTTAAAAATTTTATTTTAATGTTATATTATGAACTCACTTATTTTTGGAAAGAAATTTGGATTTACGTCTTGAAGTAGCATCGACTACGTCTAAACTGGAGGATTCTACGTTACATGCTTACATTTACATACATCGTTTTGGTGACAGTCTAACATTTCAGAAAATAAATTCATCCGTGAATATCATTTTGAGATTTTAAATTTGTGGTGGTTCATAAACTCACAAATTTACGAGAAGAGATTAGGACTTACGTGAATAATTTAACGTCCTTTACGACTAAACCGGAAACCTTAGGATTACATATTTACGTTTTCGAACTCTGTTTTTGATGAGACAATTTTTATTAGATTCGTTTTGTGCCGTTGATTCATAATTTATAAAAACATTTTCCGTAAAATGACCCGAGGGCACGCAAATCGAGGAAACTAGAATTGAGGAGTACCCGTAATTTAATGGGGGTGAGACAAGATAAACTTGTCCCACCCCCACACATGGGACGGCCACAAATATCCACCAACACCCTTAGGTGTCCACATTTAACAAACTTGCAAGACACTTGTTTACAAAGCTTAACTAGTAAGTGTTGGGAATAAATTAAGGCCAGATCACTTGAGCGCTGATAAGAGTAAACCAAGCGTTGACAAGAACAAAACAAGCGCTGACAGCTCAAGCGTTGACAAGATAAAGTCAAGCGTCACATTGAAGACAAGCACTGATGGGAAGATATACTCTACGCGTTTATTGTATTCTAGATTACTTTTAGTAAAGATAGGAACAACAATGTATTTTCTATATTTATCTTTACCTAGAATAGCTGATACGTAGATTATTTTACAAGGCTTCTTATGTCTATAAAAGAAGACCTTTAGGTTAAAGTTTAATATAAGTTTTTCATTGGTAAACTACTTTCATTGTAAGCAAGTTTGAAATCATTAATCAAAGTGAGAGTTTGTTTATATCATTATGTGTTCTTGTTTAAGTGTTAATTCCGCATAACACTTAGATTATCATAAGCATATACAAAGGTTTCTCTAAGTGTATTACTTGATCTAATCTCGTATACATAAAGCTAAATCGATCTAAGTTTGGGATCAACAAGTGGTATCAGAGCTTGTTGAGAAACTTTTGATCTTAAAGAACACAAGAACCCTAGAAATCACCAAAATCCTAATTTTCTCAAAAACCCTAACAACATCATGTCACCTCCAGAAATCACCAACTCTAACTCCTCACCCTTACCAAACATCAAGATTCCTATGCTTGATGCAACCAACTTTGATTTGTGGAAATTTAACTTTGAGCAATATCTAGGGATCTATGACTACACACTCTGGGAGATTATTGAATATGGAAACACATTCAATAAGGCTCAAAATATTGCTAATGCTATTGCTGCAAGAACAGCTGTTGCTGGATGTTTAGAAGCTGATAAGAAGGAAAAACCTGATGATGGTAGAGCTGTGTCTGCTGAAGACATAGCAAAGAGAAGGGTTGACATGAAAACCCTAAATATTCTGAAACTCTCTTTGGGACAAGAGAACCAGCATAAATACAGAGGTTATGAATCTGCTAAGGACCTTTGGGCAGCTATTGAAGTTGCATATGGTGGCAATACAGACACTAAGGAAGAGAAGAAGAAGCAACTCATGCATGATTATGCTGTCTTCAAGGCTCAACCTAATGAAAAGCTCAGTAGTGTGAGAAGCAGACTACTTGATATTACAAGCAAATTGTCCTTCATGGGGACACAACTTGGTGATGTTGACATCAATGCTACTTTTCTTAAAAGTCTTGGTGAGGCGTGGAAGATTGAGGCAAGATCTATTCTTGCCAATAATACTCACAAAAGTTCCTCGTTTGATGACATCTACAACAAATTAAGGCTGTTATAAGATGGAACTCTTTTAGAGCATGGAAGCAAGTCTACCACTAGTAACATGGCCTTCTTCTCTCATAGTGAAGGTCAATTCAATCAGAAGGACTCTTACATGCATCCAGTTACTGGATCATCATATGTCAGCGCTGGAACAAGTCCTGTCAACGTCTCCTATTCAGACGCTGACACATTCAAGAGTGACTCCCCAAGAGTTAAACCTGCTGGTTTAGATTTGGATATTGTATGTGCCTATATTGCTTCTCTGCCTAATGGTTCAGTGATTACATATGAGGACCTTGAGCAGATAAGTGATGAGCACTTGGATGAGATGGACATCAAGTGGAACATGGCTCTTGCTAGTATAAGAGCAAATAGGTGGAACAGAAGGTTTAAAAAGAAGATGACCTTCAATGCTAAAGACACATCTGGATTTGATAAATCCAAAGTTGAATGCTACAACTGTCATCGTATGGGGCACTTCATGAGGGAATGCAGATCCCCTAGAAGATCTGATGCTGGTAAACCCTCAAGTCAGGTTGTTAAAGCTCAGGATTCCAAAGCCATGGTTGCAGTTCAAGGAATTGATGGTATGGGATGGGATTGGAGCTATCTGGCTAAGAATGCTGAAGAGGATAAAGCTTTGGTTGCTGAGATTGAAGAAGAAGAGCATGTTGAATATGCTCTCATGGCACACTCCTCCTCTTCATCTGATAATGAGGTATATGATGATCCTTTTTGTAGCAAAGGTTGTAGGTTAAATACTAAAAGACTTAACAAAGAGGTGTTAAGATTATTAGATGATATGAGTACTGAAAGATGTAAATTGTCTAATTACCAACTAGCTCTCACTGAAACTGAGAAAACCGTTTCTAAATACAAGAAAATGGAATTTGATTTAAAAGATAAAATCAATATTTTAAAACATGAGTTAAATGCTAGTATGGATATTATAAATATCATGGAAAGGGTTAATGGTGAGTTACAAGCTAAATTAGATGAAGCCATTAAAAACAAAGATAATGTTGGCCTTAAGATTCAAAGATTTTATAGAGCCACACAAACCCTAGGAGACTGTGTGAGTAAACAAAGAGATCCTAAGGACATGACTGGGATTGGGATGAATGATTACTCTTTGGTTCCACCACCAGCTGGTGACTTCTATGGTGTCCAACAAAAGGACCTATCTTGGACTGGTTTACCAGAGCTCCAAGAGGAGGAATTCATTCCTCCACCAAGAGTTGTCACTGCAGTTGAAGAGTATCAACAAAAGTTGACTGACCTGAATGAATGGAAGAAAGCTAACCCTACTTTGTTTGTTAAGGGTGGCTTATTATGTGAAAGTCCCAATGAGTCAACACCCATTAAGGTTACTAACCCACTCACTGGTAAAGTTGTTGACCTAGGCTCAAACACTGATAGAAAACCTAGCATTAAATATGCAGAGATGTATAGGAATACTAGGTCACCCAAGAGCCAAGTTAGCAATCATGGAACAGGCTTCTTCTCTTCTAGACCTAAGGTTGTGTCTAGAAAAGCTTGTTACACTTGTGGTAGCTGTTCACACTTGGCATACAAGTGTGTCAACGCTCCCAAAGCCAGTGCTGACAGGAACAATATCAGCGCTGACAGGAACAAAGTCAACGTTGTTAGAAAGTCAAACGTTGTCAGACCCAGACCTTGTGCGCAGCAAAGTCCACAAGTGATTAGACCTGCCCCATTCATTACTAGAGGGTCTAACACTCATGGACAAAGACCATTTCAAAAGACAAACACCTGGTCAAATAGGCAATGGGTTTCTGTAGCAAACCCTAGGTTCAACGCTAACAAGGGTAATCTCAGCGTTGACAAGCCCAATTGCAACGCTGACAGAAACGTAACCAGACCTAAATATTTGCAACCACAGGGCAAGGGGTCTAAAGCTTCTTCAAGCTTAACATGGAGACCCAAGAAAGATCAAAACCCTAATGATAATGGGATTTCGATGACTTGCAATAGATTTAATTACATTTCAAAGGTCATTACAAAACCTATTGGGGTTAACTGGGTATTTCATCCTAAGAAGGATGAGAATGGGGTTGTTGTGAGAACTAAGTCTGTTCTTATTGAACAACTAGATGAATCCAAGTCTTTTATGACTTGGGTTCCCAAAGAAAACTAATTTGTTTTCTTTATGTGCAGGGCATTCAAAAATAGGTCAATGATTATGGATATTGGGATAGTGGATGCTCAAGGCACATGACAGGGAAGGAAGACTACTTGACCAACTTCTCTCCCATTAAGGATGGTGATAAGGTATACTTTGGAGGTGGATATGGTACTATCACAGGCAAAGGAACACTTCTCACCAAGAATTTGCGTTTTGAGAACGTATTTCTGGTAAAAGAACTTGATTACAACCTTTTTAGTGTATCACAAGTTTGTGATAACCAAAATAAAGTTTTGTTTACTGATACTGAGTGTTTGGTGTTAAGCAAGGATTTTAAGATCTCTGATGAGAAATATATTGAGTATAGAACACCTAGGCATAAGGACATATATAATGTGAATTTGAATGGGATTAAAATGAATAATAATATGTCTTGTTTTTATGCTAAGGCCTCAGTAGATGAGAGTAATTTGTGGCACAGGAGACTAAGGCACATAAATTTTAAAAATATAAATAGACTTGTGAGACTTGGTTTAGTTTATGGTTTGCCTGAGAAGGCCTTCCACAATGACCACTCTTGTGTTGCATGTCTTAAAGGCAAGCAGCACAAGGTCTCATTCAAGTCCAAACAGGTGAACACTAGTTCTAGACCTCTTCATATGATACACATGGACCTCTTTGGTCCAACCAATATAGAAAGTTTGAATGGTAAGTCATATTACTTTGTCATCACAGATGACTTTTCTAGGTTTACTTGGAAATTCTTTCTAGCTATGAAGAGTGACACAGCTGATATTCTAATTAATTTTATCACTCAGATTGAGAAGAGGTCTGGCAATGAGGTTAAAATTCTTAGGAGTGATAATGATGGAGAATTTAGAAATAAGAAGCTAGATGATTTCTGTGCCAGGAAAGGAATTACTAGGCAATTTAGTATTGCTAGAATCCCACAACAAAATGGGGTTGCTGAGAGGAAAAATAGAACCCTAATTGAAGCAGCCAAAACAATGTTGGCTGATGCTCACTTTCCTATAGCCTTTTGGGCTGAGGCTGTTAATACAGCTTGCTATGTGCAAAATAGAGCATTGGTTAACAAAATTCAGAACAAAACACCTTATGAGTTACTTTGGGGTAGAAAACCTAATATTGGTTTTCTCAGACCTTTTGGTTGTCATGTAGTAGTTTTGGACACTAGTGATGCCTTAGGGAAATTTAGTGCAAAAGGTGATGAGGGTTACTTCATGGGGTATTCAGTGCAGAGCAAGGGATATAGGGTTTATCTTAAAGAGGACAAACGTATACTTGAAAGAGTGCATGTTAGGTTCTTAGAAAATAAGCCTAGTGATCCTGAAAGTGGTCCTAATTGGTTGTTTGACTTGGAACCTTTATCTAGAACTTTAAATTATATGCCTGTCACTAATCCAGACATTGTGAAGGTAACTTCAAATGTTATGGAGGAACAAGTTGTTGATGTTTCAGGTACACAGGTTCATGAGAGGGATGGATCACATGCAGAAAAGATATCTCCTATCCAAGAATATGTCACAATTCCCATTTGGACAGATGCTTTTGCTGCTGCTGCTGCTTGAAAAGATAATGGTGGTTTCCAAGTACCACCAGATACAAACATGCATGGTCCTTCAGGCACTGACAAAGGCAAATCTAGCGCTGACAAGACCAATTCAGACGTTGATGGTTCAGACGTTGACAACAACAGTTCAAGCGTTGTTAGCCCAAGCGCTGACAAACAAGGTTCAGACGTTGACAACACCTTTGCACATCTTTTCTCTTCCACTTTTGAACAAGGTGAACCTTCCAATTCACATGAAGAAGGTCATCCCTATGTTGATATAAGAGAGTCTGATGAAGAAGATATTGGCAACATGGAGAATGAAGTTGAAGATACTAGACTTTTTGAGGGAGGAGTACTTACTTCAGTCATGAAGAATCATCCTCCTTCTCAAATCATTGGTAATGTTGATACTCCAGTTCAGACTAGAAGATCTCATCACGGTCTTGGTGGGTTTATTGCCAATATTCACAAGAAGGTTGATACCCCTCTTGTGCAAGCATGTTTGTTTGCCTGTTTTCTGTCACAACAGGAACCCAAGAAAATATTTGATGCTCTCAAAGAACCAAGTTGGGTAGAAGCAATGCAGGATGAGCTTCACCAATTTGCAATTCAGGATGTTTGGGAGCTGGTTGATTGTCCCAGATATGTCAGACCTATAGGGACAAGATGGGTTCTGACGAACAAATGAGATGAAAGAGGCATTATGGTCAGAAACAAGGCACGGTTAGTGGCTCAGGGGTATACACAAGAGGAGGGGATAGACTATGAGGAGGTCTTTGCACCAGTTGCAAGGATTGAAGCTATTAGGATTTTTCTAGCCTATGCATCCTGCATGGGCTTCACTTTCTATCAAATGGATGTCAAGAGTGCCTTCCTCTATGGAACTATTGTTGAGGAGGTATATGTGATGCAACCTCCTGGTTTTGAGGATCCAGAGAATCCAGATAAAGTGTATAGAGTCAAAAAGGCTATGTATGGCCTGCATCAAGCCCCTAGAGCATGGTATGGTACTTTTTCTACCTATTTGGTGGACAATGGATTCAAAAGGGGCACCATAGATCGGACACTGTTTACAAAGAAGAAAGGCAAGGATGTGTTGCTTGTGCAGGTCTATGTTGATGATATCATTTTTGGGTCCACTGATCCAAAGATGAGTGAGGATTTCTCCAAGCTTATGACAGACAAATTCAAGATGAGTGCTATGGAGGAGATGAACTTCTTTCTTGGTTTACAAGTTCAGCAGAAAGAAGATGGTATCTTCATCTCCCAGGATAAATATGTTGCTGAGATCTTAAAGAAGTTTGGTTTTTCTCCACATGAAAAGAGGGATACTACTCCTATGGATAGAGAACACCCTTGGGGAAAGATTGGAGATGGGAAAGATGTTGATGTCAGGCACTATAGATCCATGATTGGATCCTTGATGTATCTTACTGCCTCCAGACCTGACATCATGTTTGCTGTGTGTGCTTGTGCACGCCATCAAGTGACTCCCAAAGAATGTCACCTTTATGCTGTGAAGAGGATCTTTAGGTACCTAAGATGCTATCCTGGTCTTGGTTTGTGGTACCCAAAGGATTCACCATTGGAGCTGATTGCATATTCAGATAGTGATTATGGAGGTGATAAATTTGACATGAAATCCACAACTAGTGGATGTCAGTTTCTTGGGAGCAAGTTGATATCTTGGAAATGCAAGAAACAAACAGTAGTGGCTAATTCTACAACTGAAGCTGAGTATGTTGCTGCAGCTGCTTCTTGTCGCCAAGTTTTGTGGATTCAGAACCAGTTGTTGGACTATGGGTATAATTTCATGCATACCAAGATATTTGTTGATAATAACAGCACATTATGCATCATTAAGAATCCTGTACATCATTCTAAAACTAAACACATAGAAATAAGACACCATTTTATAAGAGATTGCTTTGAGAAAGGTTTAATACAACCAGATAGGGTTGACACTGAGGAAAATGTGTCAGATTTACTAACTAAACCTTTTGATGCTGGGAGGTTTCAATACTTGGTAACAAGTATTGGAATGGTCAATCTCACATAATATGTGTTTTGGAGTCTTTTTGTAAAAGTATGTACAGGATGATGCATTGTTATTGGTCTTATGATGATTTAGATTTTCCACTATATTTTTCTAACACTAACAAAGGTTGCATGAACGCTGATAAGTTTTTTTGCAACGTTGTCAGCAATATAATTGTCTAACTCTGACAAAGCTTCCCTCAACGCTGTCATGTGTTATCGGGGCGTTGTCAGCAACACTGTTAGTTTTGTGGTTTTCAATCTAAATGTGCAGATGGTGTTAGCAGTATACCATTGGATACAGAGTTGATTATGGATCAATGGAGAAGTTTTTATTTATGGATGATGGTTGGAATGTTTCATTCCTATCTTGACATAAATTTTTTATGTTCATGCATGATTTTAGCAAACTTTTGTATCATAGTTTAAGGGGAGGTTTTAGGAACCTTTAGGATGTTTGGGTATCCATATGATACTCTTATCACAATTCTAGATTGTGTCCACAGGTGAGTATGAGTTAGTTTTACTAAATCATGAGGCACTGTAGCATGCAAAGTTGATATACTATGCATGCTGCCAAGATATTTTTGGCCTAGAATTGGTTGTGGTCTGTTGGGAGACTTGGGAATAATTTTGTTATGGGATTTACCTGGGAGTAACAAGGGATTTTATAAGGTAACTTGGTTGTTAAGAGTTTTGGTTAGCAAGGGACACTAGAGGACTGTTATGTCTATCTTGCTTCAGCAAGTGTGCATAATTGGACAGTGCTTGCCGCCCTATAATAATTATCAGCTTTTGGTTATCTTCTCTAGGATAAATTACTTGTTAAGGTCATTTTTCATTTTTAAAACATTTTTTTTTTGGACGCTGACAAGAATTTTCCAAGCGTTGTTGTGACCAAATTAGACGCTGACATGGCTATAGGCAAACGTTGACAAGATTATAGCCGTTGGGCGTTGATAGGTTATTTTTGACCGTTGACACTCAATGGGACCTACCCAGTTGTTACTTTTTGACATATTTTTAGGCCGTAATTTTGGGAGTTGTTACTTTACATTTAATGCATGAGATAAACTTATACTCTTTCAATATTTTCATGATTGATTTTTGAAAATACTTGCCTATTTTTGGGCCTATCATATGCATTTTCTTCTCCTATAAATTTGGCTCCTATTTTTAAACAGGGTATCTATAATTCTTGTCTAACACAATTTTCTCTTATCAACTTCATCTTCTTCACTTCAATTTAACAGCTTTCATCAATGGCACCAAAGTTTAAACCATCAGAATTGGAATTGGGGTTCAGGTCTCAACACAACATGATTGCGTATCTTGAAGCTGATGATGCTCTGTTTCCCCAATACACACAAATGGTGGCATATTTGAACGCATCCCCATTAAGGTATGCTCTTTCTCATGCACCACTCATTCCAGTCACACATATTAAGCAGTTTTGGAACACTGTCAGTTCCTCAACAGTTAATAGAGTGACTACATTGACTTCTATTGTTCATGGGAGACCTTGGGTGGTTACTGAGGCTTTGGTACGCCAAGCCTTGCATCTTGATGATGCTGATGGTATAGCCACCCTTCCCATTAATGAGATAGAACAAGGGCTTAGGGCTTTGGGATATCCTTTTCCTGATGAAGGTACCTTAAACAAGTATCATAGGCAGGAATTTCCCCCAGCCTGGAAGTACCTCATACATGTCCTCCTTCGATGTTTGAGTCCCAAATGCACTGCACACAATGAGATCAATAGATCCATTGCAAGTGCTATTGTGTGCATTGCAACAGGGCAAAAATTTAATTATTCTAAAATGATTTTTGAGGGCATGTGTAAAAACAAGGGGAACAAAATGACTTTAGCTTATCCCCGTTTTCTACAAATGGTTTTTGATGTCCAAGGTTACTGCACAAGGGATCATAATGATTTTTATAAGATCCCTGAGCAAAAGAAAGCTATTTTTATGAAGATGAACTCACCACCCCATCGTGACCTACCCTTAACCGAAGCTATGCTTGCTGTTATTGCACCATCTTCCACACCCCCTGAATATAGGTTGATGAAACACCAAAGGACTACTGGAGTGTTCTCCTCTGGTGGTCCTAGCCATGTAGCAGAGAGAACCATCACCACAAGTGTGGTTGGTGACCTGGATGAGGCTGGGACTATTGGTTCTGGCTTAGACGCTGGCCAAGGCAGTCCCACCATCATTAAGTCCTCATCCTTGCCCAATGATTCTGACTTGGGAGGTTAAATCCCCATTTCAGAAGAGGGCAGACTGGAACCAATGACTCTTATGGAATTGACGGCAGTCTTCATGAGCTTGCAAAAGCAAAATGCAGACTTAGTACAAGTTGTCAGCTCACAAGGCCTTGAACTCAAGCAATTGAGGGAGAGGATTGTTGTTTTGGAGAGTGCTAGTGCAAGGAGGGGAATGGAGGAATCTTCCAAAGGGGAGGAAGATCCAATAAATCTGAGTGATAAGGGCAGCCATGATGGTCAATCATTAGATGTTGCTGAGGCTATTACAACTTTGAAGAAACAAACAGGTTTTGATACGTCCTTAGTTTCTCCTACCAACTTGAATTTCTCATTTACAGCTATGTTGGAAGAAGTTACAAAAGGCGCTGAGACAGGATATTTGGGCGTTGACAAGGAGAATTTGGACGCTGATAGAAATATTTTGGGCGCTGATAGAACAAAATTGGGCGTTGACAGACCTGCACATGAGGGTGATGTATCCCAGTCATCATCCATCATCAAGGAGGTTTCTACACAGGTATCACCATCTACTTTACCAACCATTGCACCATCAGATAAGGGTAAGGGTATCTTGTTAGAAGAGATTCCAAAGGATGCAGCTCAAGTTGAATTTGATAGAAGATTGGCTGCACAAATCATGGAACAAGATAAAAAGGAGGAGTCACCATTTGTTGTGACTTCAGAGGAGGAAAGTGATGGAGCTAGCTCAGACTCAAGTGTGATGATTATAGAACCAGAAAGACTTGAGTATGGTGATGAGTTGGCTGAGGAGAAGCTGAGAGAGTTGAAATTGCAGGTTGATTTTGACATGCCAGAGGTGGTTCAAATGTACAATGCTTGGGAAGAAAGATGTATGGAGAATCCAGACTTGACCATTTCAGATCAAATATGGGGTTTGGAGATTCTTCTTAGAGTTCAGAAGGATTGCAAGGTAATTTTGAAACACAAGGCAAGTAATATTCTCTCAGAGTTGATAAGGGATAGAAGGGAGCTATACTTCATATTGCTCAGATGTCATAGAGTTGGATGGACTTATCAGAAGTTGAGGGCTTTGACATTTGATGAGTTGGAAAGCAGGTCTTATCCCATTTGGGTGAGAGTGCAGGAAGCAAAAACTCTCAGACTTCTTTCTGATGAAAGAAAGGAAGAACTTGCAGAAGAAATGGAACTCAAGAAAGCTATGTTTGTTCCCAGGCCAGTGAAGAAGGGAATTTCATTTGAGTTTCCCAAAGATATGGATCCACTATATCCATGTGAAGCTGTTATAAGAAAGAGCCTCAAGCTCTCACCATTAGAAGCTCCAGATATGGTGCAAGTGTTACCATTAGATTCCAGGAACCCAATTGTGAGCTATGAAGAAGATGAATGTGGGTTTTGGAAGATTGGCAAATATGGTAAAGAGGTACACACTTTTACCACTCTCATATCTTTATTTTCAAGTTGTGATAGAGAAGACTTGGTTGATCTATGGAGATTGCTAGAGACCAAGTATGAGGCTGAAGCACCAACTTCAGCTAATGGAATAAAACTTTGGTACACATTCAAAAGAATGTGTGGACCAAAAGATGAGGATCCTGCTGTTTGGAAGGATTTTGAAGATGACCTCAGTGGTCTTCAATGGAGGTTATATTCAGCTGTTGGTGTTTACCATTTGATTTCTATAAAGTTTGCTGAGTATCTACATGTGGATGGTCATTATTTCATATCCAAAGCTATTTTGGAGAAGATGAAGGACACTCAGCTGGAAATAGATTATTCAAGTGACGTGGCAAAAGATTTGATCAGATTTATTCATTATCAATATGAGAAGGTTTGTAAGATTCCTCCTAGTCCTTAATGCTTATTCAGAAACTTGATCATAAGAGTGGATATCAAGTTTAGGGGAGGATTGTTGGGAATAAATTAAGGCCAGATCACTTGAGCGCTGACAAGAGTAAACCAAGCATTGACAAGAACAAAACAAGCGCTGACAGCTCAAGCGTTGACAAGATAAAGTTAAGCGTTGACACATTGAAGACAAGCAATGGTGGGAAGATATACTCTACGCGTTTATTTTATTCTAGATTACTTCTAGTAATGATAGGAACAACAATGTATTTTCTATATTTATCTTTACCTAGAATAGCTGATACGTAGATTATTATACAAGGCTTCTTATGTCTATAAAAGAAGACCTTTAGGTTAAAGTTTAATATAAGTTTTTCATTCGTAAACTACTTTCATTGTAAGCAAGTTTGATATCATTAATCAAAGTGAAAGTTTGTTTATATCATTGTGTGTTCTTGTTTAAGTGTTAATTCCGTATAACACCTAGATTATCATAAGCATATACAAAGGTTTCTCTAAGTGTATTACTTGATCTAATCTCGTATACATAAAGCTAAATCGATCTAAGTTTGGGATCAACAGTAAGCCATCAAAACACCAAAACCACTAACTAGCTACTTTGAAACCATTTCTCACACACATCACATGCAATACCACTCTCATTCTCTCCTCTCTCTCTCTCTAAAATTCGTCCACCACCACCATCAAACACCCCTATTTGATCTATTTCAGCCATAAAATCATGTGTTATTCATACACATGATGATGCTCCATTGAAGCCTTGAAGATTGGAGGTGATTCTAACATCCAAGGAGGTGATTTGGTGATGTCCAAGGGCTGATTTCTACAAGAAGTTTACAAGTATTGGTGGTCTTGAAGATTGGTGTTGATCTATCATAAGTTTTGCCATCAAAAATCCAAGCCTTGATCATAACTACTTAATCTTGGTGGTATAAAGATTGTTCTTCCTATCCTCTTGTTATTTTGATTATGTAATCTTGTAATTTCTTTATTTATGTATATTTATATGATGATGAATGATGATTAAAAATATTATTTGGGGATTTGGTGTTGACAGATTTGATAAACATGGTTAAAAAGATGAAAAACCATAGGTAAAAAGGTTAAATTCTTGCTTATAAAGTTGGCTGTATAAAAACAGTAACTAACCAAAATATAAACTGATAAAATGGCATGGTGGAATCAATTTACAGTAAGTATTAGATGTCATACACATGTGAGAGTTGGCCATGCAATGGAATCATCAAAATGAGTGAGATATGATCAAAACAAAATTAGTATACCAATCTGAATTGTCTGTTTTGTAGAGACTGTTAAGGATACATAGACATGGATTGAGCAGTATCTATAGCTAACTTATTTGTAGCACATAATATGAAGTTTATGTCATCCAAAAATGAGCTTCTATCTCCTTATAGAACTCACGATATGATATAAATGGTGAAAGTGAAACTAAAAATCAGATTTCGTGAAATTAAAGTTTAATAGTATTATATAAGCACTCAAAATAATATAGTATAAAATGTGAAATTAAGACCCACTAACTTATATATTTCATTCATATAAATATGTATAAGGATAAATAAATGGACATTATATAAAAATGGTAGTTTGGTAAGTTTTATAAGTTATAAAAACTATAAACATGATTTTTACGTCTTTTCGACTAGTACCGTAAAATTAACGTTTTTCGTCAATTAAAACTTAGACGATCGGACCCGTCTAATGTAAACTTTTTAAAAGTCATATACTGATATATAAACTTATATAACAAGTAAAAACCGATAAAACCCGAGCTTTACAACATATAGACATTAACGGGCCAAAGTAGCCTTATTGAACTATTAACCCGACTAATTTGGTAAAACACTTATAAACTTACATATTGGGCTTAACCCACTTGGGCCCAACATGTATAGTATAATACTGATATTAAAAGTATAATTTCGCTAATGAAAAGTATTGGGCTTGTAATAGGCTTATTGGCCAAAAACATGTAAATAAGTAAAAATAGTAAACTAGTATAAAAGTTACCAATACATAACACTAAAATGAGTAAATGAGAATGTATAAACCCACTTGATCGTCATCATATATATAAAATCATCATATGTATACATAATTGTTATTTTGATAAAGTCATTGGACAAAAGTATAAGACGAGTATTATTTGTCTAGGTTTCCGTGATTGAAGCACGTACCGTACATTCGAATTGCCGATAACCCGCCTTTCCCAATCAACGTGAGTTCATAGCCTCACACTCTTTTAAATGTTTTTATGAAATGTTTTATAAACCCGCGAGGGAGATAACATGTTAGTTTTTATGAATTATGACACTAGTTGTCCCAATTGTTTGTTTATTGATTTGGACCCGAATGATTATATGACCCGATGAATGATTATATGACCCGATAGATGAAATTAAATAGATTATTCAAGTTAGGATATGTCACTAAAAGTCCCATTAGCATGAATTGTGAACTACCGGGATTTTGTAGACGCTTATGCATATAATAGTACTATTTGGGGACGATCACCCCAGTTCGTGCCTTGACGGTTGATCTCCGTCGTGCCACATTTATTGGTAAGCGAATTTATGTATGAGAAGATTTACAAAAGCGTGATTATTGTGACGACACGCTAATTTAGATGGGCAAATGAGTTTCGGGTTAGCTACCCATTGTTTGTTTTAGTACGATAACAATGTCATGCGGCTTATAATAATCCAAATAACGAAATACTGCTATACGCACTGAATTACGATATATTGCCTGACTAGCAATACGAGGTCTTATTATTGATATTATGTTCGTGTTTTGGTTTTACATAACCATATTCATATAACGGTTTTTATTTAACTCTATACAACGTTATAAAACGTATTGTATGATGTTTTTACGACAATGGTTCGTATAATGATTTTGAAGGAAAAAGCCTATATTATAATTTTTGATAAGGATTTGTATAAAATTACTTTGGCTAAAATATGGCCTTTTATAAAGATTTGTACAAAATAATTTTCGGTAATAATTATACACCGATGATATATTAATGGTTTTATTAAACTCTATGAATTCACTCGGCGTTTTCACTGACCCTTTCTTTTAATATGTCTTATCTCAGGTACTTGAAGGTAATTCTTGGGAAGACAACAAGAATTCATGGCCCGCACTTAAATAATAATTTGCATTCAAATGCTTTGTAAAACCTGTATGAAATACAATGACTTGGGACCTATGTAAATTTGATATTTATGAATGGAAATGCGTTATTATTAAACGACGCGATTTTTAAGTGTTGTCTATGATTTGAGTAATGTGCTTTCCCGTAACACCAACGAGTCTTCCGCTGTATTGAATTATGTAAATTTGGGGGTGTTACAGTTTGGTACCAGAGCTCTCGTTATAGAGAACGAAAGATTTTTAAAACCAAAGTTTTGAATAAAACATTTCGAAATCTTTTAACTATAAACATTTTTTAAAAAAAATGTGTAAAAATCTTTTGACTATAACGGTGCCGAAGAATTCCCGAGTTACCGACAAGGCCAGTCTGAGAAGTGTTATTTTAATATATATAACTTGGATTATATATATATATAACTTGGATTATATATATATATATATATATATATATATATATATATATATATATATATATATATATATATATATATATATATATATATATATATATATATATATATATATATATATGATGTAATTTGATTACATGATTGTTTGATGATTATTTTAATATTTATATGAGGCATTTATACGACGTAGATTGTCACAATGAACCCTAACTCCCCTACCAAATCAATCGAAGCTATTCCCGTAGGAAATCTAGCTATTCCAGATCTAAACCAAGTTGTGGATATTTATGATCCCAACAAAATGGTTAATATTCGTAGAAATGTAGATATTAGAGATTGTGATATTGAAGAAGAATTGGCGAGATTAAAACTGATATCGATGTCATGACGATCTTTCCTTATAGAGTGGAGTTTGACAAAACGTTACCACTTAGAAAGATGTCATCTGATTCGTTGTCATCCAATTCTTAAATTAAAATCAAAAAGGGTGAATGTTGCACTAGAGGCTGTCATTGGAACCATTACCCAAAAGCCTCATGCCACTAGTACCTTTTCGAGAAGTCTAATTGAATGTGTGAGTCATTTCATACTAGTGACTCATTTGATAACAATTGTTGTAAGAGCTATATGATTGGAAATTAAGTGTTGTTCATATTGAACTTTTATTGCCCTATTAGGTCTAAGAATAAGGTTGAAAGTATTGGAGAATGAGGTAGGATATTGCATTGAGTATAAGTTGATTGAAACATGAATAAAGTAAAATTTAACTCGTATGGAATATAAGATTGATAAGAGAAAGTCGTTAAGTCATGTGATTGAAATATAAGGTTTTAATTGATTGTTGGTTCGAGTTAAGGGTTGTTCCTAGGCCATTTTACAATAATGAGGATGCCTAGTGTCCAGGTAATAAATTGAAGAAATCTTCTTCTTAATAGGAACCGATGGATCTTTCGGGACAGGCGGAACCCCCATGACTCTTTTAGATTAGTATTCATTGTGGTATCTTTTAAAAATCCCTAACTTAACTGAGACATCAGTTGGTAAGATGAGTTCTTGGAATTGTATGACATAGTGACACGTAATGTGTTACGGTATAATTTTGACTTGTTTGTGATTAATGAAAAGACTACCTTTGATTGCTAAATCTTACATGTATCGATGTTATCTATCTTTCATTGCTTCATCCTAATGTTCGCATTAGTGATGCAACCATTGAACAAGTACTCATCTCGATTTGAGTTACGTTCTGGATTATTCTCTTCGTACTCCTGAGCGCCATCAAGGTCATGAACCTCATGATTAATTCGCTATAGCTTATTTCCTATCATATTGTAGTTAATTCTTGGTGAACAACTCTTCATCACTCTTTTGTAGATCACTCATTGTTTTTATAAGATAAAACAATATCCCTTGAGAAAAATTGAATTTTCATCACTATAAGGATTATTCAAAGTGAGATTTATAAGTGATCCTTATCGAAATGAAGTTGTTTATAAAACACCTTGGAAAACTTAATTTTTTTCATAACAAAGAAAATCTTTGTAAATTTATTTTTGGTTCTTAGTTAAGAATTAAGCATGAAAATGTTTTTATTATAAACATGATTGTAAAATTTTGACGAACTGAGTATTGCATCGTTAATCTTGAAATTTTATATAGTTGCGCTCCTACATACAATTTGGAAGTGACCATGCAAGGCTGATTAGTTGTCACAATGAAATTATTAATAAACACTAAATTTTCTTTGAAGATTGTGAAAGATTAAATTTTATGAGATCTACAAGAAGTGAAAAATAGGGACACCTACATATGTGCCCTTACTATTTATTCTTCTGAGTCGAATTTACTCATCTGTCGAACTTTTCTTATTTGACAATTGATATTTCCTTCTTGTCCGATTCTCCCGTGACGAAATTCTTTGGAAAAATATCTGATTACCGAGTGTTGATACCCGATTGGATGTATCGACGTTCCTATCATTTCTTTTGATTAGATTTTATTTGAATGACCTGGGTAACGATCCGAGGAGCTTTCGAATGCGTACTCAAATTATGAAAACATAAGATATATTCATATTCGTTAAATGTTTTCGTCTATATCTGATTTGAAATTCTCTCGCGTAGATTATGCGTTCACCTTACTCTTTTAATGGTAGTTGTGTCTCCATATATCCTTGAATTTGTGAAGGATTATGAGTTATTATTAGTCCATTGAGAAGTTCACGTCTTATCAACGGTAATGAAACTGGAAAGTTGATAGTGCCAGTAGAATAGATTAATTGATTATGACATGATGACATTGTCTTAATTGATGGGAACTCGAGTAGAATTCCCCTAAATGATAAGATGTTGATTATCAAAAGTGATCTAAATAATTCTTGATGGATGACTATATCCTGCATTTAGACTTGAAATTATACCGTGAATGGTTGTGAATTAGTCATAGATATTATAATCTAGAAAGAACTTAAAGAAAATTTATTAAAAGATGTTTCTGTTATCTGAAACTTTAGGAGGTATTTGTTGGTGAATTACATAGACTTTCGCCATTATGGCAAGTCGAATATGGTATTGATTATATTCCCAGTGTTGCACCTGTGACATGTGCACTGTATATCAGCACCATCTGAATCGAAAGAATTACCGTGCAACTGAGAGAGTTGTCGAAGAAAGCTTTTATTTTACCAAGCTTGTCATCATGAAAGCTATGGTGTTATTATTTCTTATATTTATTGATTACCATGAACTAGGTAAATTGACGATTAAAAATCTATATCCACTACCCAAGATGATATATTTGTTCGATCATTTACACGGTTCTAGCGTATATTTGAAAATTTGATCCTCGGCATGGTTATCATCAACTTCGCGTCCGTGAAAAAGATTATCTATTCCAATCACTACATCCAGAACTTGTAATGAACATTATGAGTTTCACGTGATGTCGTTTGGATTGACTAATACACATGTAGCATCCATAAATTTGGTGAATCACGTGTGTAGGCTGTAATTTGATAAATTCATGCTTGTGATCATTAAGGACCATCTGTTTGTTTATAAGAATAGGAAGGAGTTAATAATCATTTATAAACTGCCCTGAATTGGCCGAGTAGTGAAAACCTATGCCTTTAGTATTTAACATGTGATTAAAGACTAAATCCTTTACATTATTTGACCGTGTGATTAATAGATAATGGAATCTATATTGACTCTTCAAAAATTTGAGCCATTTAAGATTTTTGGTTTTACGAAAAAGAAAGTGCAAATATGTTTTGGCAAATGATTATCAAAGGATTTTTAAGGAATCGTTCCCTTATACCCAAATCATTTAACTAAACTCTTGTTTAGGGGTAAATGTTTGTGTATACCTCAAAGACAATCTAAAGGGATTGAGGAAACCATTTAAACCATGACTTGAAATTTGAAACGACAATTTTTGCTTTGCAACTAAGAAAATTTTGACCAAACTATAAACAAAGAATTTTTCGAACATTTACGAATATTATTAATTATTTTCAATAAATCAACAAAAATTGTGTTAATTAAATTCAAATTTATTTTGAACATTTTTATATAATTGGTCGAACTAAGAAATTTAAAATTTTTACGTTTACGTTTCATAGAAATTAAATATTTATTATTTGATTACTTGTTATATTTATCGACGCTTTAAACGTCGGATTGAGCAAAACTAATAAAAATGACAGTTGAGACGAAACTAAAACATAGAAAATATGAAGAAAGAATTTCTGAGTAAATTGTGGACATGATAATTATTTCATCAGGGAAGGTGAATGTAAATATTGACGCGTCATATAGAAAGGATAAAGAACCAATTAGGATGTATTCCTTAGTAACAATTGTGCAAAATAAATTGCCGATCAATTCATAAATAATTGATGCTTGTAAGAAGGATAATATAGATGATAAAAGGGGTTCGCGGCTAATGTGAACCAATAGATTTGAGAAGCCGATGGCGATAAACGTTTTAAAGGCCACTTGTGATTGTCTAAATATGGAGGATTGTGAGATGTAGTTATGTTGGAATCTTATAAGTTTAAGTATTCTATTCATGTCATTTCTGAGTAAGTATATCTTTATCTGAAGAAGTTGTACTAATGGCAAATTATGAAGGCAGACATCACCTCGTACATTAGTAAACGTCTAACTATTGCAAAGGTCATCATCTAAATTTGATTCGATTTGGGTCATCGTCGACAGACTGACCAAATCTGCTAATATCATTCTTGTTAATGATAGATTCTTGATGAAGAAATTGACTCTTTTGTATTTAAAGGAGTTGAGTAAACATGGTGTGCTTGTATCGATCATCTCTATCAAGATCCTCGCTTCGCATCGAATTTCTAGAGATTTGCTCAGAAGTCATTGGGAACGAACCTTGATGAGAGTACTGTTTACCACCCCAATCGAAGGGACGAGGTAAAGTAACGATACAAAACACTAGAAGTCTTGTTTTATGTTTGAAAGATTGACCTTTGGTAATGAACCGTATAATCGTTTCCTTTGGAGAGATTATCATTGATAATTATCGTATTAGGATCGAGATCGAATCTTTTGAGCGTCTATATATATGAGAGCATCTGTAAGCAGGAGTTGGGATGAAGTCACCCGACATACACCCATTATGTTTTGGACATGTATGTTAGGTTTAAGGTTGCCTATGATGACAAACCTAACCTTACAAAATACCCGACCCGCGAGACTTGAAATGACTGTTGAAATTAGGATTTGATTAGTGACTGCCAGTAGTGGGTAGAAGGTTATATGAATATGAAATGTAGATCTTGAAGTGCAGGATGGGTAGCGAAGTTATGCCAGAAATTTTAACGTTGGAAAAATGAATTAATGATCTGAAAGATCATGGGAATTAAGTCCCCGTAGTATGGGACCATAGAGATGATGTAAAAGTTGGTATGAAAGGCATATAAGCTGGATCTACCCTAGGACTTCAAGTGCTGCATGAATTATGTTTCGTATATCGAACTTGATAAAATGTCTATCAAGTGAATATCTGACTATTCTTTAATGAAGTTTAGATCGGCGAAAAGTTGCATTCATCAAAAACCCGTGAACATCATGGATATAGAAAGTAAGTCAACATTAAGCCTGATCTTATTCCCGTAGTTATGTTTGATGAAACTCGCGAATTGTAATGGATTACACTTGTGAGAAAAGACCGAATGTGGAGGAAATACCCACATGGCTTTAACTCTATAAGAAGCGAGTAGTAAGATAAATTGATCTTTGAGCACAAAGATCCTGTTTAGGGGTAAATGCTGTGACAATCTGTCAATTTATGGTTGATATTTTTATTCTCGAGTATTATTTAAAAATATTATTTTAATGTTATATTATGAACTCACTTATTTTTGGAAAGAAATTTGGATTTACGTCTTGAAGTAGCATCGACTACGTCTAAACCGGAGGATTCTATGTTACGTGCTTACGTTTACATACACCGTTTTGGTGACAGTCTGACATTTCAGAAAATAAATTCATCCGTGAAAATTATTTTGAGATTTTAAATTTGTGGTGGTTCATAAACTCACAAATTTACGAGAAGAGATTAGGACTTACGTGAATAATTTAACGTCCTTTACGACTAAACTAGAAACCTTAGGATTACGTATTTACGTTTTCGAACTATGTTTTTGATGAGACAATTTTTATTAGATTCGTTTTGTGTCGTTGATTCATAATTTATAAAAAAGATTTTCGTAAAACGACCCGAGGGCAGGAAAATCGAGGAAACTAGAATCGAGGAGTACCGTAATTTAATGGGGATGAGACAAGATAAACTTGTCCCACCCCCACCTATGGGACGGCCACAAGTATCCACCAACACCCTTAGGTGTCCACATTTAACAAACTTGCAAGACACTTGTTTACAAAGCTTAACTAGTAAGCCATCAAAACACCAAAACCACTAACTAGCTACTTTGAAACCATTTCTCACACACATCACATGCAATACCACTCTCATTCTTTCCTCTCTCTCTCTCTCTCTAAAAATCGTCCACCACCACCATCAAACACCCATATTTGATCTATTTTAGCCATAAAATCATGTGTTGTTCATACACATGATGATGCTCCTTTGAAGCCTTGAAGATTAGAGGTGATTCTAACATCCAAGGAGGTGATTTGGTGATGTCTAAGGGCTGATTTCTACAAGAAGTTTACAATTATTGGTGGTCTTGAAGATTGGTGTTGATCTATCACAAGTTTTGCCATCAAAAATCCAAGCCTTGATCATAGACTACTTAATCTTGGTGGTATAAAGATTGTTCTTCTTATCCTCTTGTTATTTTGATTATGTAATCTTGTAATTTCTTTATTTATGTATATTTATATGATGATGAATGATGATTAAAAATATTATGTGGGGATTTGGTGTTAATAGATTTGATAAACATGGTTAAAAAGATGGGAAACCATAGGTAAAAAGGTTAAATTCTTGCTTATAAAGTTGGGTGTATAAAAACAGTAACTAACCAAATGATAAACTGATAAAATGGCATGGTGGAATCAATTTACAGTAAGTATTAGATGTCATACACATGTGAGAGTTGGCCATGCAATGGAATCATCAAAATGAGTGAGATATGATCAAAACAAAATTAGTATACCAATTTGAATAGTCTATTTTGTAGGGACTATTAAGGATACTTAGACATGGATTGAGCAGTAGCTATAGCTAACTTATTATTAGCACATAATATGAAGTTTATGTCATCCAAAAATGAGCTTCTATCTCCTTATATAACTCAATATATGATAAGAATGATGTAAGTGAAACTAAAAATCAGATTTTGTGAAATTAAAGTTTAATAGTATTATATAAGCACTCAAAATAATATAGTATAAAATGTGAAATTAAAACCCACTAACTTATATATTTAATTTATATAAATATGTATAAGGATAAATAAATGGACATTATATAAAAATGGTAGTTTGGTAACTTTTATAAGTTATAAAAACTATAAACATGATTTTTACGTCTTTTCGACTAGTACCGTAAAATTAACGTTTTTCGTCAATTAAAACTTAGACGATAGGACCCGTCTAATGTAAACTTTTTAAAAGTCATATAATGATATATAAACTTATATAACAAGTAAAAACCGATAAAACCCGAGCTTTAAAACATATAGACATTAACGGGCCAAAGTAGCCTTATTGGACTATTAACCCGACTAGTTTGGTAAAACACTTATAAACTTACTTATTGGGCTTAACCCACTTGGGCCCAACATGTAAAGTATAATACTAATATTAAAAGTATAATTTGGATAATGAAAAGTATTGGGCTTGTAATAGGCTTATTGGGCCTAAAACATGTAAATAAATAAAACTAGTAAACTAGTATAAAAGTTACCAATACATAACACTAAAATGAGTAAATGAGAATGTATAAACCCACTTGATCATCATCATATATATATAAAATCGTCATATGTATACATAATTGTTATTTTGATAAAGTCATTGGACAAAAGTCTAAGACGAGTATTATTTGTCTAGGTTTCCTTGATTTAAGCACGTACCATACATCCGAATTGCCGATAACCCTCCTTTCCTAATCAACGTGAGTTCATAGCCTCGCACTCTTTTAAATGTTTTCATGAAAAGTTTTATAAACCCGTGAGGGAGATAACATGTTAGTTTTTATGAAATAGGACACTAGTTGTCCCAATTGTTTGTTTATTGATTTGGACCCAAATGATTGTATGACCCGATGAATGATTATATGACCCGATAGATGAAATTAAATGGATTATTAAAGTTAGGTTATGTCACTAAAAGTCTCATTAGCATGAATTGTGAACTACGGGATTTGGTAGACGCTTATGCATATAATAGTACTATTTGGGGACGATCACCCCAGTTCGCGCCTTGACGGTTGATCCCCGTCGTGCCACATTGATTGGTAAGCGAATTTATGTACGAGAAGATTTACACAAGAGTAATTATTGTGACGACACGCTAATTTAGATGGGAAAATGAGTTTCGGGTTAGCTACCCGTTGTTTGTTGTAGTAAGGTAACAATGTCATGCGGCTTATAATAATCCAAATAACGAAATACTGCTATACGCACTGAATTAAGATATATTGCCTGACTAGCAATACTGTGTCTTATTATTGATATTATGGGCGTGTTTTGGTTTTACATAACCATATTCATATAACGGTTTTTATTTAACTCTATACAACGTTATAAAACGTATTGTATGATGTTTTTACGACAATGGTTTGTATAATGATTTTGAAGAGAAAAGCCTATATTATGATTTTTGATAAGGATTTGTATAAAATGACTTTGGCTATTTTATGGCCTATTATAAAGATTTGTACAAAATGATTTTGTGTAATAATTATACACCGATGATATATTAATGGTTTTATTAAACTCTAGGAATTCACTCGGCGTTTTCGCTGACCCTTTCTTTTAATATGTCTTATCTTAGGTACTTGAAGGTAATTCTCGGGAAGACAAGAAGAATTCATGGCCCGCACTTAAATAATAATTTCCATTCAAATGCTTTGTAAAACCTGTATGAAATACAATGACTTGGGACCTATGTAAATTTGATATTTATGAATGGAAATGCTTTATTATTAAACGACGCTATTTTTAAGCTTTGTCTATGATGTGAGTAATGTGCTATCCCGTAACACCAACGGGTCTTCCGTTGTATTGAATTGTGTAAATTTGGGGGTGTTACACCCTTGCCACATTACTCAACAACCCCACACAAGATTTCGCTGCTACACTTTGGGAGAAACTGCCAAAAACTTGCCAGCCATCCAACGCCCAAGATTTCTGCTTACATCCTAAGCTTATTTGAGGCCTTTGATCAAAATTCTATCACTTTCCAGCTCCACAAACAGCCAAAGAAGTTCACATGTTCAAGTAGATTTTTAAACCTTCAAGGGCAAAATGGGGACTTCATCAGCTTAGGGTTTATGTTTTTTATGCATTGTTGTTAGTCATTGTAGCCTATAAAAGGCATTAGGGATCATATATTGAGCCCTGCTCTTGGATTTTCCATTGTTCACTTTTCTATAAATCCTACTTTTAATTTATGAAATAGAGTTTGAATTTGTGAAGAAAAACCAAGTGCCAATCTTTTATTCTGCTTGTTATTGTTATATGCTTGCTAATCTTGAATCTTAAAACGTGTTTTCAAACCTTGTGCAAGAAATTGTACAAGAGTTCAAAATCTGAGATTTTGCTAAGACTTGGTTTAAACCTTGGAATTCTTGGGCTATAAGTGGATCATATCACCCTGATAAAGAGTTATCAAGGTGTTGTGAGGCTTATTACTTGGGGATAATCAACTGCGAGAACAAGGTTGCATTAATCAGATTTTATTTTCCATTGTGTCACTTTCTGTTTTTCATTTTATTGTGCTAACATTGTTGAATCTTGTTGAAGCTTGTGCCTTGTTTTGCTAGCCACATCAGCTCAAAAATTCGTTAGTGTGGATGTACATTCATGAGGTTTGAGTTCTTGAACCCAAAAATCAGAAAAATACTTGATTTTTATGATTTTGTGTTCTGCTTGTGTTCTTATTGTTTTTGTGGCTTAATCTTGCTTGATACTGCATAATATATCTGTTATTGTGTTTGATGGGGCTTGGGTAATAATAAGTGTGAAAACACTTATCCTTTTACCACTTATTTCCAATAATAACAAGACCAAAACGTGTGATTTATGTCGTAAAAGTCGGAATTATGCGTGGTTTGTGTTTTTATTGTGTTTTAGGACCAAAATATGAAAAGGAAGAAAACACGGGTTTTCACGGGCTTTTATCGAAGAAAACGGGAAAAGACGAAGTCAAAAGATCAAGAGTGCAAAAAGAACGGAAGTCCAAGGCCTATTATGAAGATTTATCGAAGAAAAAGTCTAAAGACGGAAGTTTAACGAAGTCGAAGAACTTAAGTCTAATAGAAGAAGAAAACTAAAAGACAAAGTTCAAATCCCAAGACGACAAAGACAAAGAATTAAAGTCGAGTAGAGAAAACGTGAAGAAAGCAAGAAAGAAGATGCAACACATGCACCCCTTCCACCTTCCCTATAAATACCCTCCTAATAGTCATTAGGCGGGTGGTTAGTTTTTAGTTAGTTTTTATTTTTCTTAGTTTTCTCTAGTTTTAGAGAGAGAAAGTCTTAAACTTTCTCTCACTAAACTTCATCTTTTCTTTTAATCTTTTAATATTGAACTCTTTGTATTGCTTATTTCATTAATCAAAGTTCTATTTTAAGCTTTTAATCCTTATTCTCATTCTACTTTTCTTTGATTTAAGATTGATTTTGGTGCGATTATCAATAGATCCGTGTTGTTCTTAATGATTTCGTGCTTAAGAAGTTAATCTTTTGATCATTTTATAAGTTTTCATTTGATTAAGCTTTATGACTTTTGTGCTTATTGGCTTACTTTTATGATTAGCTTATTTACTTATAAAAGTTTTCCTTGAAAAGTTTATGTTTTTATTGTTTGATCTAAAAAGTTGCTTATTTTGAGGTTGAATAAGTTGATACAAGTGCTTATTCGATCCGGTTTAGGCATTGATTCGGCTTAGTTTGGTGATAAGCTCATTATATAGCTTAATCATTAGCTTATAACCGATTTCCTTCATTCTCGGAAAGGGTACAACTCCCTTTTCCGATTGCTACACATTCCGAGCAGCCTCCCACCCTTTCTCCGATTGATCCAATCGGAAAAGGGTTTTCATTTTCCGATTGGCACCCCAAGTATTCCGATCTAGGCCTTTGTTTCATATTCCGATAGATGTAAGTTTGTATATTCCGATTGGGTCTTTTTGCTAGTATTCCGATTTGATCAAGATTGTTATTCCGATTGGTGGATTTGTGATATTCCAATTAGAGTTACTTATCAACATTCCGATTGGGACTTTTTGTTGTATTCCGATTGTGTGCATTTCCCATATTCCGACCACCAGATCGGAATACATTCCGATATGGGTTTGTTTTAGCTTATTCCGATTGAGTTGTTTTGGTGTACTCCGATCTTACTTTCTTTTAGTACTTTTCCACTAAGTTCTTAATTTTTTTTAGAAAGTTTTTCCAAGTGTTAGTTTTATTTAGTGTGCTAGTAGTTTTCCATTATCACCTTAAAGTTTACAAGCTTTTATTTTTACTCGTCATTTTAGTATTAATTTTTATTCTTCCATTTTACTCAACGACACTTTAATTACTTGCTAATAGTTTAAAACAAACAAACCAGACCATTCTCTTGATTCACCAAAAGACAATTGAGTCGCACTTAAGACCGGTTTTTAATTCGAAAAGATCGGAACAACGAACTTTGATACTAGGGGTAAAAGCCAAGTATTAGTAACACTAATTCACACTTATACTTGTTTAAATCTTGATTTGAAAAAGATAAGGGGTGTTTGGGATTATCTGTTTAAGTGCATAACTTGTTATTGTGTTATTGGAAGGTGTTGTTTGTTGTTTGTACCTGCAAAACACTTGGTTGTATGCTAATTTCTGCAAGTTTTCAGACTTAAAACATCTAATTAAAGATTGTGCTATATCTCACTTGATTTTGCTCTTTTTGACCTAAGATTTTGGAAACACCTAGAGTGTATGCATGTTTAGGGCTAAAAAGTGTTAAATCAAAGTTTGTGTAACCTGTTAACAAGATTTGAGTGTTTGAATCTGTCCTTGTGGTCAAGTATATCAGCAAGTGTTAAAATCTGCTTGTTCTTGTTCATCAGTAACATTCAATTGCTTAAATCTGGATATAGACTTTGAATCAATGCATGAAACCTGTTCAAAATTGTTCATTTGAATTAATTACAGCTTGTGTATGCATTTGGTGAAGTTTGGCTGGCTTATTTTTGCTAAAAGTGTTTATTGAATCAAATCTGCTTATTGTTCATGTCTTATGCTTATCTGGTGATGTTTTGATTAAACTGTATTAATTGGCTGATTGGAATTGTGTTTTTGTTGCTTATATTGACTCCTTATGATTAACTGATCATTTGGGTGCCTTTGCTTAACTTGAATCCACAAAAAAGTCACATAAGACGAAAAGTCAATTTGGTCAAGCAGTGGAAACTTTTCCCACTGCTCAACCCCCAAAATTATCCCCTGCTAGTGTAAAACATCAAACAGATTATTCATAAGCCATTTTGGCTTATCCATACTTGCAACAACTTATTTTTTGTGATAGATCTTCCTTATTTGACCCATTGATTTGATCTGGAGCTTATTAGGGTTTGACTTTGACTTTTTACTAGAAAACTCATTAAGTTGACTTTTACATAAGTGCTTATCGGCTTATTCAGGCTTATGGCTTGTGCTTATTTGAAAACTTTTTGATTATTTTGCTTAATTAAGTCATTTAAAACCTTTTGAAAGTTGAATCAGCACTTGAGGTGGTCTAGAACTCAAAAACGACTATTTTGTCGTTTTGTGAAGAGAGTCTTGGCTTATTTCAGGCTTATTTCTTGTGCTTTTTCAAATTTTCTTTTTAAGGGTCTTTTAAGTAACTCAAAAGAAGCTTGTGTGTCAAATTTTAGCTTATGGCATCAGCTTATAGCTTAATGGGCCAAAAAGCCCATTAGAAATAAGCTACTTTGAAATAAGCTAGCTTAAACACAATTTTAGCTTTTGGCCTTCAGAGTTTTGTTTTTAAAATCAAATTTTGAGTCAGACTAGAAGTTTTGGGCTTATTTGGTTGACTTTTTCTTATTGGGCCCAAATTAAGCCCATTAAGGGACTGTTTTGTCATTTAGCCCATTTTAAGGCCCAATAGGGGTATTTTTGTAATTTCAACTTCATTTATGTTTTATTTAAGTTAAAATAAACTAGTTTGAAACTTTTTAGAATTTTTTATAAATTTTGGATTTTTATTAATATTTTATTATTAAAAAATTAAAATTTAGATTTTTCGAAGTTTTTCATTTTTCTTAGTTCAAACACATTAAGTTAGGAATTTTGCAATTTTTCGAATATCTTCATTGTCATTAGGTTAATTTTTAGAATTATTTTAGGTTTTAATAGTTTTCAATTATTTTTAAATAGTTTTTATTAATTTTAAAATTTTTAAAAATGTTTTAAACTTAGTTAAGGTATTTTAGAGGTTTACAAGTTAAAAACTCTTATTTTGGGCTTTTATTAATTAATTTGATTTTTTAGGCTTTAATTAGCATTAAAAATTATTATTTAATTATTTAAAAGGTTTGGCTGATTTTTGATTTTTTGTAAACTCTAATTACATTATTTAGGAATTATTGCATTTTTCTACGAATTTTTAGGGTAAATTTTTAATTTTGGTAACTTTTTACGGTTTTACGTGCACGACTTATCGTCTTAGTTTAATTCATAATGGTAATCGTCATTCTCTTCTAGTCTATTTTCTATTCTTTCTTTTCTCATAAATCATAATCACATCATTAATCATTTCTTAACACAATACACAAGCCTCCTTGAGAACGATCCCCACTTTGGGTCATTTACTTGTGGTTTTCCTAAAACACTTGTTAACGCTTACCTTAATTACCTTGTTTTCCTAAACAAGTGTAAAATTACAATTATCAGGAGCATTAAAGGAAAAAAGCTGAGCATAACGCTCAGTGCACGGATATACAAGTATGACATGGAATAGCATAAGCATATAAGAATAATAGCAGCGGAATAATATAAGTTCTAAGCAATCTGGAATCATATTCATAAAATTGGTTTTATAGTTTGAAAAGACTTATGTTTCTATGAAAAATCTTTATTAATTAGCCAAATAGCACATATAGATCATGAGATTCCACGTGCATGAATACTTGGAGGGGAGATCTCATCAAGCAATTAGTGGGATTGCCTCGAATTATATAGTCTAGGTAGGAGGGATCAACTCCTAGTGAAGGATGCAAGGCACACATCTCATTCACTCTGATAATACTGATAAACATGTAACTAGGATGCACCCATACGCCCCACATGATAATATAATATAATTGCCAAAACTGAAAAGGGACCCCACGAGTAATCACTTCGCCGTTAGGAAGTCTTAACACTAGTGCCTCCAGTGTTATGGTTATGGTACCTCCTTAACTAGGTGACAATGGTCATGCATGTATATGGCTTAGGCTCTTATTCTAACATAAGTATCAAACATATACAACAAATATTGGGAAAACAGTTGGCTACATACGGTGAATCCTAGTAAGGAAAGAATGTCCATACTGAAAGGACGGGAAATCCGTACCTTGTGTCCAGTGAACGGAAATACGAACAAAAGGAAGTCCTACTCCGATCTCACTAAGGTTACATAAATAGGGTACATGTATAAGTATTCTGTTTACTAAGTACTTAACTGATCTATGTCATGTCTTAGCTTGTTTATATGTTCATGTCTTGTTTTACTGACTTTAAGGTTATGTTGTGTTTATCATGTCTTCTATGTATTCTGATTAAGTGTTACTTGTATTTCTTGTATTATTATACTTGTAGTGTAATAATAAGTAACTTTCTAAAAATAGCAAGTTTCCTAAAATAAAAGTTTTCAAAAATAGAAAGTTTCCAAAAATAGGAAGTTTCCAAAAATAGATTACCGTCTTAAAGTATATCAGTTTCTAAAAATAGAAAGTTTCCAAAAATAGCAAGTTTCCTGAATTAGAAAGTTTCCAAAAACAGCCAACTCTTCTAAATGATATAATATAGATGAGTTATTTTTACCAAATTCATTCTTAACTTATTTAGTTTACTTATTATAACTTCAATTGCACTCATTTATATTTATCATAGCTCATTTACCCATTTTATCACGTAGAAGAGTTTCCTGTTTTTGGCAGCCGAACTCATTCTCACCGTTTTGGTCGTCATTTCAAACCGTTTATCCGTAGAAAACTATCTGGTTCGTGTGTGTTCTAAATATGGTTAGCTACAACTTTTAGCATTATATATTTAGGGGCCAGTATAAAAGTCCTTGGAGTTTTCTACCGTTTACTACAGATTGTTATGTTTTGACATTTTTTCTTCTTTTTGGTCATATCTAACTCATCGGGTATCGTCATGAGATGAGCCACTCAACCAAATGCCACAAAACATAGGCCTATCAACCTACTACTTTTACCTATGTGTCCACCTCTAACCATTTTTACAAACAGATCTGTCAATAACACTGAAGTTATTACAACATCAAATCTACAACTTCAACCATCGATTAAGTAGTTTCTTAATTCCAAAATCGCATACAATGTCACCAAACTCATAAATTAACTATCACATCATGATTTAATTATTATGAATATAAAATATACATAATAAAATGATTATACAAATAAAATGATAAAAATATCAAATGGGCAAAGATGATCCTTACAAGAAATGATCAAATCAAGGACAAATGAGCAAAACTATCAAGTCACTTCTATCACCACTAATAATCCACCAATAGTATGTTATAGACCCTGGCAAAGCAACTTTAACTTCAGCCCCAAGTTCTTCAAAATGAGATGATAGTAATACTTTATGATGATGGTTGTCTTTGTTGGAAATAAACCAAGTATAAATGGCTACTACCAAAATATACATATTAAGTGATGTGTTGCTTGTGATATTGTGTTACACGGCAAGAAAAGAAAAGCAAGGTATGTGTGTGATCTATGATATTAATTTATTATGCATTTTAAGTTGGATAAATGTTAGTTTATAACATAAACGGTTGTAAGTGTTTTCATCTAAGAGTGACATGTTACCTTAAGGTGATGTGGTGTTGTATAACTCGTTTTATAGTTAACTTATGTTTCTCAAACGGTAACGCGGGATTATCGAAACCAATATTTTAAAAGTTACCCGATTTGAAAGATACGCGTAAAACACAAAAAAATACACGCTTAATATAAAATATAAACTTCGACATTCGGATAATATTGATATTTTAATATAAAATAAAGGGCTTATAATTTAACAAATGTTAATACGTCGTATAAACGAATGACGCCTAAAGGCTTAACGTAAACTACGAAGAATGCTCCTAAACTAAGATACTAGAACGAATATAATAGATAATATTTTTATGTCATAACGAAAATATTTACGGTCGATGACGGACGTAAACTTTGCCGATAAATAATAAATGACACATATTCGATACGTTAACTCCTCAACGTCGCCGGTTAGCCGAGAAATCAATATTATTCGTCGAACGAAGATGACAAATAAAAGACAAGTAATAAATATTGATCCGAATACTAGAAATAAGATTAGATCTCGGTCTAAATGTTGATTTTACTATCGGGTTACTACGATATATACCCTTTTAGAAAGCGATGTCCTGACACTTTATTCGTCTCAATAGTCTTCAGTTAAATGGCGAAGAGGTGAGAAATAGACAAGTCATTGCTGAGGTTGCTAGCAAATGTTGAATGAAAAAAAAGTCAAAGATACGAGTATACATAACGGGCACAAATGAACGGTTTGAATGTAGCTTCAATCTTTATAAGAAAAGAATAATAAATAACTCGAAGGAAAATTCATTGGAAGCGAAACAAATTAACAAGTCATCAATTTTAAGAAGTTCTTCAACGTATAGTACTGCTAGCTTATCAAACTTACGACAGTCGATATAAGTTTGAAAAGTCCAAATGAAAAGTGATGAGTCAAAATAAGTGGGCGCATTTGGAAAATTTTCAATGCGACAATTAATTCAAAACATCAGTGATAACATCGATCAAATCGAAACACATATCATCCATGGGAGCCGTTAAAAGATAATACGTCATAAAATAAAATCGCATGGATAGTACATAATTCCATCAAAAAGTTACAAAATTATTTGAAAAGAGATAATTATTACAGGTCGTACAAAATCACCCAATTGCATGATCTCGAAGATGCAAACCTATTTCGTCAAAAGCGAATTCATTGACACGAAAATCGTGCGGAGTATACATTACTCTATTGAAAGCACTACGATCGAACACGAAAGCTATCACTAAGCACATATAATCATATTACGACATGCTTGCAAAATAGCAAAGCCATGCCAAATCGATCAGTTCAATCAAGTTTACTTATGCTTGCTAAATAGTCAAGACATGATAAAATGAATATCTAATAGGATTTTCAGATAAGTCTAGTCAAAGGAAGTTTGCAAGTTAAAGGATGTTCGCAAGCCTGACAGCCATGGATGCATATCCAAAAATACGTTTGTCATCAGAGGGTGCTCATATACAGATCCATACTCAAATGATATTATAGTATGCTCACAAATGGATCCATACCCAAAATATAATACAAGGTGCTCACAAATAGATCCATACCCAAAAGATATTCTCGTTACTTTTGAAAAAATCTTCGATGAACCATCGATAATGACAAGAAAATTTTTAAAAAATATTTTCACTTAAAATAAGTTTATGATAATTTGATTGTTGATTGATCTACAATTATATACTTGGATCATGAAGTCGATGAAATGAGTCGCCTACGTTTAGCTTATAATGCTCGCGATAGTTGGGACTTATTAGAAATGGTCCATTGATATAAATCATAACTCAAGAGAAGACTAACAGGTTACTCTCACATAGACGATCAATAATAACCATAATGATGACGGCATTGAACTGTTTTTACCAAAGAAACAGGAGTCGAAGACAGACGTCCGTATACAAAATAATCATAAACCAAGTCGGGCACACTTGAGCCCACTAATTTATAATTCGTTATTTACATACAAAGGCTTCCTAATATATGTAAATAAGAAGTATAAATTTATGGTTGAGGAACTTATAACTTTCTTATTCAAATAAAAAGTCGTCTGAATTTATTTCAACAAGACAATTATACATCATCCTACTCGGGTAATACCATCTTAAAACACGATATCATATCCAAATTACATACCATAACAAGTAAAGGTGTCAATAAACTTATTTCATGATTTACGTATTCAAACGTCCCGTTCCATCTGAATAAGGAAACCATAAACAATCTAAGGCTAGTGGTTTAAAACATTCTTATTCAAATGTCCTAATCCATTTCAATAAGAGAAGCTTAAATATAACAACCCATAAATTTCACAAGTGTGATATATGCTATGACTAAATGGAAATGGAAAATCCATTAGAAAATTTTGCTTTCTATGCATGACTTGGTAAGATGAACTACTTCTCACAACCTGAATTACCATATCAACATATTCCTATATGTTGTAAATACAATGTATATAACAAGTATGAGTTCTAAAAGTAATCTAACAAGTACATTATGAATAAGAACATCTCAAGTATAACTATGATTCCCTAAATTCCCTCCGAAACACTAAAATCCCTACAAATGAATGGTAAACTCAAGGATTGTAAAAGTATGAATACGTAACACATAAATTAGGTAATCAAGGAATGCAAACAATAATTATACTATCATATGGAAGTATAAAGTTATCCAATAATAATATGAACAAACTATACAAAGCTAAAGTACAAGTAAGTATACATAATAGTCTAGATCATTACCTAAAAACCCTTGGCAAACAATATTTCAAGCAATGTAATTACACAAAATCTATCTATCTATAACCAATAAAATATACTAGTTCTAGTCTATTATATAAAAAAGAGATAAATGATCACAAAGTAATAATGTTCACTAATCCAAAGCTAATTACAAGTTAAGACCTAATAACCAAGATTAGCATATCAAATCCATTGGACATTAAATTAGAGTCTAATCTTTTGCAACTGTAACACCTCATTTTGGTAAATGGAATGTCACGCATGATTATGGCATGTCATCAAAGCATACAAGGTAAATGTCTTAAAAACATTAAATAACCATGAAAGGAAATACCAGAAATAAACATCGGTGCCCCAAGTATAAGCTCATCACACACAAACATAAGTACTGTAAAGGAAAAGGACTAAACAATGTCCAAAGAAATAAGTAGCAAAATATATGATGAAATGCATAAAATAGAGAAGGCCAGATAGCTTCCAATCCATATGCACGTACGCTTAAAGTCTACGAGCGCCCTTGAGCACCTGCCGTTTGGGAACATGAAAGGAAAACGACTGAGCATAACCCTCAGTGCACAGATATACAAGTATGACATGGAATAGCATAAGCATATAAGACTAATAGTAGCTTAATAATAAAAGTTCTAAGCAATCTTGAATCATATTCATAAAACAGGTTTTATAGTTTGAAAATACTTATTTCTATGAAAAATGTGAATTAATTAGCCAAATAGCCCATATAGGTCATGATATTCCACCGTGCATAAATACTTAGAGGGGAGATCTCGTCATGCAATTAGAGGGGTTGCCTCGAATTAAATAGTCTGGGTAGGAGGGATCAGCTCCTAGTGAAGGATGCAAGGCACACATCGCATTCACTCTGATAATACTGATAAACATGTAACTAGGATGCACCCATATGCCCCACATGATAATATAATATAATGGCCAAAACTAAAAAGAGATGCCACGAGCAATCACTTCGCCGTAAGGAAGTCATAACACTGGTGCCTCCAGTGTTATGGTTATGGTACCTCCATAACTAGGTGACACTGGTCATGCATGTATATGGATTAGGCTCTTATTCTAACATAAGTATCAAACATATAAAACAAATACTGGGAAAACAGTTGGCTACAAATGGGGAATCCTAATAAGGAAAGAATGTCCATACTGAAAGGACGGTAAGTCCATACCTTGTATCCAGTGAACGGAAAATACGAACGAAAGGAAGTCCTACTCTGATCTCACTAAGGATACATAAATAGGGTACATGTATAAGTATTCTGTTTACTAAGTACTTAACTGATCTGTATCATGTCTTAGCTTGTTTATATGTTCATGTCTTGTTTTACTGACTTTAAGGTTATGCTGTGTTTCTTGTATTTTTATACTTTTTGTGTAATAATAAGTAACTTTCTAAAAATAGCAAGTTTCCAAAAATTAAAGTTTT
Source organism: Glebionis coronaria (assembly GCA_025667525.1). Lineage (NCBI taxonomy): Eukaryota > Viridiplantae > Streptophyta > Magnoliopsida > Asterales > Asteraceae > Glebionis > Glebionis coronaria. The sequence continues at coordinate 467,127,762 of CM046874.1, read as the reverse complement.
CAAAAATAGAAAGTTTCCAAAAATAGAAAGTTTCCAAAAACAGATTAACGTCTTAAAAAATATCAGTTGCTAAAAATAGAAAGTTTGCAAAAATAGCAAGTTTCCTAAATTAGAAAGTTTCCATATTTAGAATTAAGCTGGATTAATAAGCTAATAATATAAGCTTATGTTTACTGGTTAAATATCATAAGTCATGTGATTATAGTATAGTTTATTAATAATATCATGTTAATTAAATAAACTATAGGTTATATGATTTAATTAAATATAAACAAGATTTAATTAAATTAAAGTGTATAAAATACATAGGTTAAAACATGTATTAATATTATATTAATTATAACCTAAGTCATGATTATTAATTAATTATATTCCATGTCTTAAAAATTAATTAATACTATACTGTAAATTAAATAGTAAATACTTCGGTTAAAACATGTATATTTTGTAAATAATAATTAACCTAAGTCCATGATTAATTAAATTAATTATAAGTCATGATTAATTAATTTAATATCTTATTAAAAATAATAACTTGTAAAAATAAAATACTTGTACAATTTTAGTCATGAACTGAACCCGTTTATTTAATTTAAACATGTCGTGAACCAGACCTGAAACCCCATGAACCGGGCCGGACCAAACACCCCTTTAATAGTGGCAAACCGGCTTGGCCGGTTGCCAGTGTTCTTGTTAAAACTGCCACCGGATTGAGCTGGTGGTCACCTCTCGGCTAGCCGCTGACCAACAGTGGGTTCCCACCGGCTGTGTGTCGGTGGTCCCCCTGCTAAGCCGTATTCCCCCTGCTTGACCCATGCCACCACCGACTATGTGCCGGTGGTGGTGGCTGCCTGTTGTCGAGACCCAACCGAAGCACAAGGACCCCCTGACTTGCGGCGGGGTTCCTTGTTCCTGCTGCCGACCGAACCAACACCACCGATATCATAAATCTCGGTTGGTGGTGCGAACCGAGACACGTCGAGAGCCTTGGGCTCTCGGTTTGAGTGTCGACCGAGCAAACCAAACCCGAACAAAACCCTTAATTTACCGCCATGATTTGTTTAACATGTTTTAATTCTTGTTTATATAATCCATGTTCATGTGTTCATAATTAAATAAAAGAATAAAAATAAAAGGGTTTACGGATTACCGAATGGGTGTAATGATTGGAGAAAATACCACGAACACGATCCTAGAATTTAATTAACCAAAATCAAACAAACACCCCTTGGTGCTTGTGGTTGCTGCCGGCCAAAGAGAGAGAAAGGAAGAGTAGGGTTTTTGATTTTCTTGAAAAACTCTGTGAATGAAAATAAAGTTTCCCCTTTTTGTTATTTGGTAAAAACAAAGTGGGCTTGACCCCTTGTCTCTCTTGGTGCCGCGGCTTGTAGGGCCCATAAGGGAAACCCGACGTTTTTCTCGTGTCTTAATTTACGTGTTCATATGTTCGTATTTTCGTGTTATAATTGTTCGTGTTATATTTAAATACTTGTATGTAACGATAGTAATCGTATTATATTAATTAAGTACGTAATTACGTGTTCGTGATTTTTACGTTCATGATTTCACATTCGTGATTATAATTATTATTGTTAATAATTATTGTGTACTATCACGTACTTAATACTTATCATGTAATAATACGTACGTAACTTCTGAAATTACTAACCGTGACACGTGTTCATGCTATAAAAGGAAAGTTTTTAAATGTACGTACGTTTACTAAGTGTTCTGTTCATGGTAAAAGCATGCGGGTTTTACAACTCTTCCGCCCTAAAAAGATTAATTCGTCCCTGAATTATAGATAAAATTAACTGAAAGAGGAACATACCGGAATTCAAAATATGAAATGAGGGTAAGAATCCCGGATAAACTCCTCTGTTTCTCAAGTGGCTTCCCGCTCGGTGTGATCCCTCCAAAGGATTTTGACGAATGGAATCGTCTTCTTCCTCATGACTCGTTCTTGTCTGTCAAGAACTCTTTCGGGTTCCTCTATGAAGGTAAGATCTTCACGAATTTGTTCAAGTGGATACTGAACCATGTGAAGTGGATGATAGTTGTACCCTCTAAGTAAGGACACATGGAAAACGTAATGAACGTGAGAAGTTGTGGAGGTAACGCTAAACGATAAGATACTTCACCGACTCGCTCGATTACATTAAACGGTCCGATGAACCAAGGACTGACTTTCCCTTTGATTCCTAAATGTCTAACACCACGTGTCGGCGATACCTTAAGAAATACGTTATCTCATACGTTGAAATGTATGTCCCTACGATGCTTGTTGGCATAACTCTTCTAACGTGAACGAGCTTCTAGCAATTTCTGCTTAGCTACAGCGACCTTCTCGTTGGTCAACTCTATCATTTCTTGTCCTTCAAGTGTTCGCTCACCAACCTGATCCCAGCAGATTGGGACGCGACACTTCCTACCATACAACATCTTGAGTGGTGCACACTTGATGTTGGCGTGCCAACTGTTGTTGTATGCAAACTCTACCAAACAGATGTAATCGTCCCTATCTCTTGTCCACTCCAATGTACATGACCTCAGCATGTCTTCTAATGTTTGAATCGTTCACTCCGATTGCCCGTTTGTTTGAGGATGAAAAGTCGTGCTAAGCTTAAGTTTTGTACCCCAAGCTTTCTATGGACTCTTCCAGAATCACGAACTGAACCGAGGATCTCTGTCTAAGATGATACTCGATGGAGCACCATGAAGTCTCATGATCTCCTTCTTGTAAGTATCGATGAGTTTGCTGACCGGATCATCCTTGTGGATCGGTAAGAAATGAACTGACTTAGAAAGTCGATCAACAATAACCCAAATTGCATCATGCCTCCTCTTGGTCTGCAGAAGACCGGTAACAAAACCCATGGTGATCTTGTCCCACTTCCACTCTGGAATTTCTAACGATTTTAGTAGACCACTAGACCGCTGATGCTCGATCTTAACCTTCTGGTAGGTAAGACATTTGGAGACATAAGTAGCAACATCCTGTTTCATACCACTCCACCAAAAGTATTGCCTGATGTCGTAGTACATCTTGGTCGAACTAGGATGAAAGGAGAATGGGGGGCTATAAGCTTCAGCTAATAACACTTCCAAGATATGAGCTCCAACCAAAACTCCGCATGCTGGTCCAAGTTCTGAATAATCGTCCAAATTTCACCATCATCCTTCTAAGCTTCCTTGATCCTAGAGAGTAAGTCAGGTTCCAATCTAAGATTAGCCCAGTAACCGTGTTGTCCACATACCATGATCTTAATGTCTAGTCGCTCCAAGTCTCTTATAATCTCTTCCTCAATCTTAATGTCGTTGATCATACCAGACTTCCTACTAAGTGCATCTGCCACTACATTTGCCTTTCTGGGATGATACTGTAGATTAATATCATAATCCTTCAACAGCTCTAACCATCTTCTCTGTCTCATGTTCAACTCACGTTGAGTGAAGATGTACTTCAGGCCCTTGTGATCTATGAAGATATCACATGATTCTCCATACAAGTAGTGCCTCCATATTTTCAATGCAAACACGACTGCTGCAAGTTCTAAGTCATGCGTAAGGTAATTCTCCTCATAAGGCTTAAGTTTTCGTGAAGCGTACGTAATCACTTTCCCATGTTGCATAAGAACACAACCAAGTCCCTTCCCTGAAGCATCACTGTAGATTTGAAATCCACCTGTACCAAATGAGAGAGTAAGAATTGGTGTAGATACTAACTTCTGCTTTAGGTCTTCAAAGCTTTTCTCTCTTTCTTCATTCCAAATGAATTTCTCCCATTTCCGCATCCGTTTGGTTAATGGTAGTGCTAAACGAGATAATTTCTCTACGAACCTACGGTAGTAACTAGCTAAGCCTAGGAAACTGCTAACTTCAGTCGCTGATGTCGGTCTTGGTGTCACACCCCACCATGGCGGAATATGGGGCGCAACGTATGGATATCATCACAAACATGGCGTATCTATAGAGATAACTATATGCAATAAGAAATATCATAAAATGGTGACACCAAAGTCATGACAATATCTCATCAAATGCAGGAGTCTAGGTAAGTAGGTAATAGTCCTACCGCTTACCCAAGACAAACAAATAACATAACCAAACAAAAAAATATGTGTGCCACAGTATCACTTATTAAATGAACAAATAAAAACTAAGAAGGAAACGGGGATGTCCTTCTGTATGCATTCCTACGCTCTCCAAATCCTAGCCACCTAAGTTCTCACGCCTACCCAAAGCATCACCTGAAAGAGACACTAAAACACGTCAACATAAAGTTGGTGAGAGTCATAGGTTTAGACTCCAACGCTAAATCAGTTAAAATCTGTGAATAACAATCATCAACAAAAGAACATATGGACAATGCGTTACAAATATGCATTAACAACTATCAATCAAGAATAATCACACCAAAACATTCCAAGGCTCCTACCTTGCCAAACAACATCATGGTACCATAGATGATCACACTATGTACCTATCCCAAGGCCACTACCTTGGCAAACCACAAGGCCACTACCTTGTCAATCCACAAGGCCACTACCTTGTCAAACCACAAGGCCACTACCTTGTCAAACCACAATAACTGAGACGGCACGTGTCCCTCGATCCAAATCATACACAATCAAGAATCACATAGCAGTTAATCACATAAGTGTACACACAAGTCCATTACCAAACACAAAACATTCACAACATAATTTATAAAAACAAGACAGTGCCTCTTCCATCCCATCTGGAAGTCAAAATCATTAGTAAACATGGGACTATGAAACTCACCTGATAGCTTCTTCACGAGTCCTCGCACTAGCAACAAGCTATCAAACCAAAAACACGAATCAATAGACAACCAATCACTAAGATGGCTCATCAATCTATGATGGACATCTAACCTGTTCCCACACAACTTCCTCATTGATAAACTCTAATCACCCCATTACCCATCCCTAACAAGTCCTTAACTTGGTTAAGTTCAATAACTATCCCGTTCATATTTTACACAAAACAGTCCCAGTTTTTAGGTCTCAAAATTTTAAGTCAAACGTCCACTTAAACATACCCATGGTTTCTGTAAAAGGAATATTCATACCCTTACATATGTTGGCTAACACCTCCCACTTGCCCTAACCTTAAAGCTACTGTTAAGGCCCCGATATACATATATCTACTTTTGTCATTCCAGATTTCCTGATTTTAAACGTACTAAAAGTTTGTTACCATTAAGGGGTCTTACCCTAAACCACAACCTTAGCCCAAGTGCAGATACTTACTACAATATATAAACCATCTCTCATGTTCGTGAGAAGATCCCAATGCAACCCTAAGTACCCCAAACAACCCAAAACTTAAAAAGAAAACTGGCTGAATTCAAAACTGTTTTGACCTCCGACTGTTGTAACCTGTTTTTGACCCACTTCCCGACCTCCAATTTAGTTCTCGTTTCTTGATTAAGAAAGCCAACTCAATTACCTATCCAGGGCTAGTTTGATCGCATCTTGAATGTTCCTAGAACTCGAGATATGATCAAAACAATAGACTCAAAATTCTGCCCAGTTTTTAAAAACGGGTTTTAAACAAATTGATCTAATTAATCACCTATAACCCTTCTAATACAAGCCCTAGATTTTATGATCATCATGATATGATTAATACATCATTGATCTACTGTTTTTATATAAACCCTAACCCTTAATCCATCATAAGGATGATTAATTAAACATAAAACAATTTAAATTAAAAAAGTGAATGAAGGTTTTTACCTTAAATCAATGGAAGATGAAAAAGCTATAGAAACCTAATTTTTCTCTCTTAGGCCGTCGACTATAATGCTCCAGGGATAATAATTCGTTTGGTGTAGGGTATGTGTTCCTTATATAGCCAAAATCCTAGTCCAACTCAAACACTAGTTACCATAAACTTTTTTTTCCTTTTTTTCTTTCCTCTTTTTTTTTTAAACCGACTATACACCTATAAATTCGTTTTTTTATTTATTTTATTATTAATATATGTATTAATAATATTACCTTAATTTTCCTTAATTTATTTCAGCTCCTAAAGCCTCCAAAACCTCAAAACCGTAAAACTAGTCAAATTTACGCGTTTTACCGTAAAAGACGTAAAATATACACTTTTAAAAAAAATCTCAAATTTTGAAATAAACTTTATAACTAAGTCCTAAATGACTTAAAACCATCCCGAAAAATATTCATATGACTAATTACCTCATCCGGGACCTCTAAATGCTAAACCGTAAATCGTAAAAATACGATTTTTCTATAATACCTATACGTATACGTAAACACCAAAATATCACCATTTCATTTCATAGTCACAACTTGTGAGCTCATGAACGTGAAATAACCATTCCTCGATTTACTTATGAGTACTTCTATACTCATAAATGATAACCACACCAACCTTAAACACTCAAAATAAACACGTAATCACACAAATCAAGTAAGCACACATAAAATAACTTAAGAGTAAGACCAAGTGACGAACCTCGAAACCACAGTTGTCACATCACTCCCTCCTAATAGAAATCTCGTCCCGAGATTTACTCCTTAGGATCGTCATTCATAAACAGCTGAGGATACTTACTCCTCATAAACTCTTCCCGTTCCCACGTGAACTCCGGTCCACATTTAGAATTCCATCTAACCTTAACTAACGGTATCTTACTTCTTTTCAATGTTTTAACTTCACGGTCCATAATCTCTATCGGCTCCTCAATAAAACGAAGGCTCGCATCTATACTAATTTCGTCCACCGATACTTGCAAGTCAGTTCTTGCTAAGCATTTCCTCAAATTTGAGACATGAAACACATCGTGTACACTACTCAACTCTTCCGGCAATCTCAACCTATATGCCACTAGCCCAATCCTTTCAAGGATTTCAAATGGACCCACAAATCTAGGCGCTAACTTTCCTTTCTTCCCGAACCGCATCACCCCTTTCCATGGTGAAACCTTTAGCATAACCTTGTCCCCAACCTCAAATTCCAATGGCTTACGCCTCTTGTCCGCATAGCTCTTTTGTCGATCCCTAGCCGCCTTTAATTTTTCCTTAAGCATGGTTATCGCATCCGTAGTCTCTTGTACCATCTCTGGTCCAATTAGTTGACTACTTCCTACTTCAGCCCATAGCAACGGTGACCTACACTTCCTACCATAAAGTGCTTCAAATGGTGCGCACTCTATACTAGCATGGTAGCTATTATTGTACGAGAATTCTGCCAACACCAGATGATTCTCCCAACTTCCCCCAAAGTCTATCACACACGCCCTCAACATATCCTCTAGCGTTTGTATAGTCCTCTCACTTTGTCCATCTGTCTGCGGGTGATATGTTGTGCTCATATCCAACCTCGTTCCCAAGGCCTTCTACAATAGTCCCCAAAATCGAGACGTAAACCTACTATCCCTATCTGATATGATCGAAACCGGCACCCCGTGTTTTGCCACCACATTTTCCAAGTACTTCTTGGAAAATTTCTCCATCTTATCATCCTCCCTCATTGCCACAAAATGTGCAGACTTAGTCAGTCTGTCCACAATTACCCAGATCATGTCATTACCACTGTTAGACCTTGGCAGTTTTGTAATGAAGTCCATGGCAATATTCTCCCACTTCCACTTAGGAACCTCTGGTTGTTGCAATAACCCTGATGGTCTTTGGTGTTCAGCCTTTACCTTGGCGCAAGTCAAACATTCACTAACGTACAAGGCTACATCTTTCTTCATTCCCGGCCACCAATACATATCCCTCATGTCCTGATACATCTTATCAGCCCCTGGGTGTATCGAATACCTCGACGTATGAGCTTCATCCAAAATAATCTTCCTTGTATCGCCAAACAGCGGAACCCAGATTCTATCTAAGTAATACTTACAACCATCTCCTCTTTCTTCCATATATTGATCCATGGTATGTAGATTTTCTTCAACCAGCCTATCTTCCTTAACGGCCTCTATTTGTGCTGCCCGAATCCTATCCTTAAGAGTTGTCTGGATTGTTATGCTCATTGCCCTTATTCTCTTTGGTTTTAGCCTCTCCTTCCTACTTAGCGCATCCGCCACCACATTGGCCTTTCCAGGGTGATACTTAATCTGACAATCATAATCACTAAACAACTCCAACCATCGTCTCTGCCTCATATTCAAATCCTTCTGATCAAAGATGTGCTGCAAACTTTTGTGGTCCGTAAAGATCACACTCTTCGTCCCATACAAGTAATGTCTCCATATCTTGAGAGCAAAGACTACAGCTCCTAGTTCTAAGTCATGTGTAGTGTAATTCTTCTCATGTTTTTTCAATTGTCGTGATGCATAAGCTATAACCTTATCTCACTGCATAAGAACACATCCTAAACCCTGATTGGACGCATCACAATAAACCACAAAATCTTCCACCCCTTCCGGTAAGGACAAGATTGGTGCGTTACACAACCTATCCTTCAGTGTCTGAAACGCCTGCTCTTGCTCTTCGCCCCATTCATACTTCTGATTCTTTTGGGTCAACAATGTCAAAGGCTTTGATATTCTAGAGAAGTTTTCAATAAACCTCCTGTAATATCCTGCCAACCCTAAAAATGACCGTATTTCTGACGGTGTAGTGGGTGCCTTCCAATCCTTCACTGTTTCAATCTTCTTTGGGTCTACATGGATGCCATCATTGTCGATTACATGACCTAGAAATTGTACTTCTTGCAGCCAAAATTCGCACTTGGAGAATTTCCCATAAAGTTTCTCCTTCCTGAGCAGCTCCAATACCGACCTCAAATGTTGATTGTGCTCCTCCTCCGTCTTAGAGTAGATAAGTATGTCATCGATAAAGACTATGACAAATTTATCCAGGTATGGCTTGCATACTCGGTTCATTAGGTCCATGAACACGGCTGGCGCGTTGGTCAATCCAAATGGCATAACGGTGAATTCAAAGTGTCCATACCTTGTTCTGAACGCGGTCTTTTGTATATCCTCCTCACAGACCCTTAGTTGGTGATAACCGGACCTAAGGTCAATTTTTGAGAAGTACTTTGCTCCTTGCAGCTGATCAAATAAATCGTCAATCCTCGGGAGAGGATAACGGTTCTTAATTGTCAGCTTATTCAACTCCCGATAATCGATACACATTCGGAATGATCCATCCTTCTTCTTGACAAATAGCACTGGCGCTCCCCATGGAGAAGAACTTGGTCGAATGAAACCCTTGTCCTGTAACTCCTTAAGTTGTTCGGCTAATTCTTGCATCTCTGACGGTGCTAGGCGATATGGTGACTTCGCTACGGGTGTTGCCCCAGGTACTAAGTCAATCTTAAACTCTACTTGTCTCACTGGTGGTAACCCCATCAAGTCATCTGGGAATACATCGACGAAATCTCTCACTACTCGAATTTTATTGATTTGTGGCTCATCATCCTTGGCATTCATAAGGGACCTGGTCTTCTTCTCATTCCTTTCTCCGTACACGTATAACACTTTATTATCACCTATGGGTATCTTAACAATCTTTTCATGACACATTAGCTCAGCCCTATGCTTTGATAACCAATCCATCCCAATGATCACATCGAAGCTCCCATGTCCTAGAGGGATTAAATCTATGGTGAACTTAAATTCTCCCAACTCTAATTTGCAGTTTAAAAATACCTCATCTACTTCTTCTTGTTTACCACTAGCTATTTCGATCACATAACCTGGGTTCGCTACACTAGGGTTCATATCTAACAAAGGCACGAATTGAGAAGACACAAAACTAAAATCTGCCCCAGAGTCAAAAAGAATTGTAGCGAGGTGATTGTTAACTGAAAACGTACCCGTCACCACATTCGGGTCCTGAACCGCCTCTACTGCATTTGCAAGGTAAACCCTGCCTCCGTTCCGATTTCCCCTATTCTGATTTCCCTCGTTCCTGTTCCAATTCCGATTCCCAGTGTTTCCATTGTTGCGGTTTGCATTGTTCCGGTTCCCACCGCCTTGGTTTCCTCGATTTCCTTCCAAAGCTAGCTGGCCTCTGCCCTGGTTGGTTGCTCCAACCAATCTAGGACACTCTCTCTGGAAATGCCCGGGTTGTCCACACTCAAAACAATTTCCCCCGGTGACATTCATCCTCACAGACTGGATTGGTGTTGCATTCCTGTTAGGTGCGTCACATTTTCTAGCAAAGTGTCCCGGTTTCTGGCAAATGTAGCATGTCTGGCATGGTGTACCTCTTGGATGGAACCTAGAGCAGGTTCGGCAGGCAGCATTGTTGTTGTTCGGGTTTCCAGCAGCTTGAGGTACCCCCATGGCAAAATTTCTTCCATCTTTTGCCTTCTTAACATTTTTCTAGTTGGTGTCAGGCGATTTCGCGGCTTCTGGCTCCTTTCTTTTCTCTCCCGCCTTGACCAAGGTTCCACTAGATACCGCCTCCTCAGTAAGTATTCCTGCTGTTAGTATGGCTTGTTGTATTGTGTTAGGCTGAGTAGCCTTAATCATTCCCCTGATCTGCGAAGGCAACCCGGCGATGTATCGTTTAATCTTGTTCGCCTCTGGGGTGACCAAGTGAGGTACCAATTTTGCCAACTCGTGGAAACGATCCGTGTACTCTGCATGAGCAGCTCCAACCATGGTATGTCCCCAAAACTCCTTTCCAGCTTCTCCATCTCATTGCTTGGACAAAACTCCGTAGTCATAAGAGCCTTAAAATCAGCCCAAGCTATAGCATTTGCAGCAACTCTCCCTCTTGCTTGAACTTGAGTATTCCACCAAGTTAAAGCCTTCCCTACCAGCGAACCAGTTACATACATGACCCTTTGATTGGGTAGACAACCACTCATCTGAATCACATTTTCCATCTTCTCAATCCATTGGGTAAGTACTACCGCGCCGCCCTTCCCATCATACTCTCTTGCACCACAAGAAGTGAATGCCTTATAGCTACAACCATTGTTTCCACCTCCTCCTTGACCATTGTTGTTGTTATTGTTATTCAGGTTGTTAGTCACCTGCTGAACAATGGTTGGTATTAAGGTGGCCATTTGAGCAGCAATCAAAGTAGCCAAATCAGGATTTCCATCACCACCACTTCCACCAGCACCATTTCGCGTATTCACCATGCTATAGTAACAGAAAACATGACACCCGTTAACAACTACTAAAATCCTCCATATAGTATACTTACCACCATACACACGCCTAGTATAACCATACATACTACCAACATATACTATACAAGCATGTATTAACTCTCTTTCATGCAATCATACTTGGAAATCCAGTGGTGTTGTGGCACATATATAATTATGTAGGCCTCCATAATTATACATGTTCCTTTTCACCAATGTACTCCCTCCTATGATGAGACTTATAAGAAATTAATACTACACATAACACATAATCCAACAACTCACAATAACCACATAAATCCTATAACTCATATAAGCTCATAATCACATAAGATAAGATCCAAAACCCCATGTATTAAAATAACATAGCCAATGCATGATACACATAAACTCGTAGTCCAGTCGAACTAGCGTCGACAAAATTCAAAATGTATAAAGAACATGAAAACATAATTAAGCGAAATCCAACAATGACTAGCGTATACGACCATGGTTTAACCCGCACTAGTCAAAACTCGTAAAGAAAATAACATGTAGTTAAGTATGAACCATAATAGTTCATAACCTAACAGATACTGCGAAAATAACATTCAAGCACATCAATTACCATAAAGTGCACACATACTCATATGACGCCTATATGCAGGGACCCTTAAGCTATAGACTAGGCTACGCGACTAGGCAACCTAATTCTCTATAACCATTGGCTCTTGATACCATTCTCTCACACCCCACCATGGAATATGGGGCGCGACGTATGGATATCATCACAACATGGCTTGTCTATAGAGATAACTATATGCAATAAGAAATATCATAAAATGGTGACACCAAAGTCATGACAATAGGTGACAATCCGTCAATTTACGATTTATATTTTATTCTCAAATATTATTTGAAAATATTATTTTAATGATACAATGTGAACTCACTTATTTTTGGGAAGAAATTTGGATTTACGTCTTGGAGTAGCATCGACTACGTCTAAACCGGAGGATTCAACGTTACGTGCTTACGTTTACGTACACCGTCTTTGGTGACAGTCCGACATTTCAAAAAATAAATTTATCTGAGAATATTATTTTGAAGTTTTAAATTTGTGTTAGTTCATAAACTCACAAATTTACGAGAAGAGATTAGGACTTACAATTTTATTTTAACGTCCTTTACGACTAAACCGGAAACCTTAGGATTACGTATTTACGTTTTCGAACTCCGTTTTTGATGAGACAATTTTTATTGGATTCGGTTTGTGACATTGATTCATAATTTATAAAAACGTTTTTCGTAAAACCACCCGAGGGCACGCAAATCAAGGAAACTAGAATCGAGGAGTACCCGTAAATAAATGGGATGAGACAAGTGGGACACTTGTCCCACCCCACTCCCAAAACCGGCCTAAGTTGCTACTTAACACCATGAGGTGTCAAGTGCAAGCTAACAAGCTTCACACTTGTCCTAAATTGCTTACAAACTAAGCTACTTACCACTTTCCAATACACACAAAACCATCAAACCTCACACATACCATTTTACTCCATGCAAACAACACACATCTCTCTCTCTAACCTTAATGTGTCGTCCCATTCTTCTCCCTAAATAACCATCACTTGACAAAAATCTAACCATAAACATATGTTATAATTAACATATGTTAATCTCCATCTAAAAAGATGAAGATTGGTGTAAGTTATAACATCAAAGGAGGAGTTTCCATGGAGTATTAGGGCTGATTTTCCACAAGAAGTTCATGGAGCATGGTGGTCTTAAAGATGGTCATGGTTGTCTACAAGTTTCTCCATCAAAAACCATGTCAAAATCATAACCTACATCAAGTTGGTGGTATAAAGATTGTCCTCCTCATCTTCTTGTTATTTTTGGTTATGTAATCATGTATTTATTTCCTATTGTATATATTTATGATGATTATATGATGATAAAAATGTTATGTGGGGTTTTGTTGTTGATAAACATGATTAAAAAGGTGAAAAACCATAAGAAACAAGGTTAAAATCTTGTTTAAATTACATGGCTGTATAAAACAGTAAAGAAACATGTTATAAACTGATAAAATGATGAAGTGGAATAGATTTACAGTAAGCTATGGGTCTTGTACACATGTGAGAGTTGGCCATGCAATGGAATCAAAATAACGAGTGAGATATGATCAAAACAAGTTTAGGGTATAAATCTGAAGTTACTGTTTTGGACGATTTTTAGAAAATATTTAGAAGATGATTCAACAGTAGCTATAGTAGAGTTAAATGTAGCACATATCATTTAGTTTATGTGATAAAAATTTGAGCTTCTATCTCCATATAGAACTCAAGATATGGCAGTTTTGGTGAAGATGAAGTTAAAAATCAGATTTTTGGAAATTAAAGAATAATACTATTATATAAGCACTCACATTTTAATATATAAAATGTAAAATAAAAACCCACTAACTTATAAAACTTATTTATATAAATATATATAAAAGGTTAATCAAATGGATAAATTATATAAATGGTGGTGAAATAATGTTTATAAGTAATAAAAACTATAAATATGATTTTTACGACTTTTTCGGCTATTGCCTTAAAATTAACGTTTTTGTTAAATAAAACTTAGATGGTTGGAACCGTCTAATGAAAACTTTATAAAACTTATATACTGATATATAGACATGTATAACAAGTAAAAACCGATAAAACCCGAACTATAGGGCATACGGACATTAACAAGTTAAATAAACATATTGGACTAATAAATGGACTAAATAGGATAACTTGTAAAAAGAATCTATTGGGCTTAACCCATTTAGGCCCAACTTGGAAAGTATAATTACTGATAAAATAAGTATAACAAGGATTCAAATAAGTTAAATAACTTATAATAAGCTTATTGGGCTTAAGACACGTAAACGGGTAAAACTAGTAAACTAATATAAAAGTTATCGACATATAACACTAAAAGGAGTAAACGAGAATATGTAAACCCACTTGATCATCATATATATATAATCATCATATGTATACATACTTGTTATTTTTGTAAAGTCATTGGACAAACGTCTAAGACCGAGTATTATTTGTCTAGGTTTCCGTGATTGAAGCACGTACCGTACGTCCGAATTGCCGATCACCCGCCTTCCCATATCAACGTGAGTTCATAGCCTCGCACTCTTTTAAATGTTTTATAAATTCCTTATAAACCCGCGAGGGAGATAACATGTTAGTTTTTATAAAAGTTTGGACACCATTTGTCCCGATTGTTTGTTTATTGATTTTGGACCCGAATGATTGAATGACCCGATTGTATGACCCGATAAATGATTAATGGACCCGATAGATGAATTTAAATGGATTATTAAAGTTAGGTTATGTCACTAAAAGTCCCATTAGCATGAATTGTGAACTACCGGGAGTTGGTAGACGCTTATGCATTTAATAGTACTATTTGAGGACGATCACCCCAGTTCGCGCCTTGACGGTTGATCCCCGTCGTGCCACATTGATTGGTAAGCGAATTTATGTATGAGAAGATTTCAATAGCGTGACCTTTGTGACGACACGCCACTTTAGATGGGCAAAATTTGTATCGGGTTAGCTACCCGTTGTTGGTTTAGTATGGTAACAATGTCATGCGGCTTATAATAATCCGAATTAACAAAATAATAATAGACGCTCCGAATTACGATGTATTGCCTGACTAGCAATACAGGGTCATACTATTGATATTATGATTGTATTTTGGTTTTCATAACCATATTCATATAACGGTTTTTATTTGATTTTAAACGACGTCAGAAGACGTATTGTATGATGTTTTTACGACATTGGCTCGTATAATGATTTTTATGGCAAATGCCTATATTATGATTTTCGATAAGGATTTGTATAAAATGACTTTGGCTATTTTATGGCATATTAAAATGATTTGCACAAAAATGATTTTCAGTAATAATTTTATACTGATATGATATTGATGGAATTTATTAAACTCTATGAATTCACTCGGCGTTATCGCTGACCTTTTCTTTTAACATGTTTTATCTCAGGTACTTGAAGGTAATTCTCGGGAAGACAACAAGAATTCGTGGCCCGCACCTAAACTATATATTTTCCATTCAAATACTTTGTAAAACTTTGTATGAAATAATATGACTTGGGACCGATGTAACTTTGATGTTTATGAATGGAAATGATTTATTATTAAACGACGCGATTTTTATGCGTTGTCTATGATGTGAGTAATGTGATATCCCGTAACACCAACTAGTCTTCCGCTGTACTAAGTTGTATAAATTTGGGGGTGTTACAGTTTGGTACCAGAGCTCTCGTTATAGAGAACGAAAGATTTTAAAAACCAAGGTTTTGAATAAAACATTTCAAAATCTTTTAACTATAAACATTTTTCTAAAAATGTCTAAAAATCTTTTGACTATAACGGTGCCGAAGAATTCCCGAGTTACCGACAAGGCCAAGACTGAGAAGTGTTATTTTAATATATATATATAACTTGGATTATATATATATGATGTAATTTTATTACATGATTGTTTGATGATTATTTTGATTTTTATACGAGGTATTTATACGACGTCGATTGTCACAAGTAACCCTAAATCCCCTAGTAAATTAATCGAAGCTATTCTCGTAGGAATTCTAGCTATCCTAGATCTAAAACCAAGTTGTGGATATTTATGATCCCAACAAATGGTTGATATTCGTAGAAATGTAGATATTAGTTGATCGTGATATTGAAAAAGAATTGGCGAAATTAAAACTGATATCGATGTCATGACGATCTTTTCTTATAGAGTGGAGTTTGACAAAACGTTATCACCTGGAAAGATGTCAGCTGATTCGTTGTCATCCAATTCTTAAATTTGAAATCGAAAGGGTGAATGTTGCACTTGAGGCTGCTATTGGAACCATTACCCAAAAGCCTCATGCCACTAATACCTTTCCGAGAAGTCTAGTTGAATGATCAAGTCATTTCATATTAATGACTCATTTGATAATTGTTGTTGCAAGAGCTAATAGGATTGGAAATTAAGTGTTGATTCATAATGAGATTGTATTGCCTTTACAAGGCCGAAGAATAAGATTGAAAGTATTGGAGAATGAAGTAGGATATCGACTTGAGTATAAAATTGGTTGAAACTTAGATAAAGTAAAATTTAACTTGTATGGAATATAAGATTGATAAGAGGAAGTCGTTAAGTTCTGTGATTGAATTATAAGGTTTTAAATGATTGTTAGATTGTGTTATGGGTTGTTCCTAGGCCATTGTCCACTAATGAGGATGCCCAGTGTCCAAGAAATAAATTGAAGAAATCTTCTTCTAAATTGGGACCGATGGATCTTCTGGGACAGGTAGGACACCTAATGACTCTTGTAGATTAGTATTCATTGTGGTATCTTTTAAAAATCCCTAACTTAACTGAGATATCAGTTGGTAGGATGAGTTCTGAGAATTGTATGACATAGTGACACATAATGTGTTACGGTACAATTTTGACTTGTTTGTGATTAATGAAAAAGACTACCTTTGATTACTAAATACTACACGTATCGATGTTATCTATCTTTTATTGCTTCATCCTAATGTTCGCATTCGTGATGTAACCATTGATCAAGTACTCATCTCTATTTGAGTTACATTGTGGATTATTCTTTTTGAGTGCCATCGAAGTCATGAATCTCATGATTATTTGGCTAAGCTCATTTCTTATCATATCGGAGTTATTTCTTGGTGAACAAGCCTTCATCACTCTTTTGCAGATCACTCATTCTTTTTATAAGATAAAACAGTATCCATTGAGAAAAATTGAATTTTCATCACTATAAGGATTATTCAAAATGAGATTCATAAGTGATTGTTATCGAAATGAAGTTGTTTATAAAACACTTTGGAAAACTTAATTGTTTTCATAACAAGGAAAATCTTTGTAAATTTATTTTGATTCTTATTTAAGAATTAAGCATGAAAATGTTTTTATTATAAACATGGATGATAAAATTTTGACGAACTGAGTATTGCATCGTTAATCCTGAAATTGTATATAGTTGCGCGCCTACATACAATTTGGAATGGACTATGCAAGACTGATTAGTAGTCACCATAAAACAAATGAATAAACACTACATTTTCTTTGAAGATTGCGAAAGATTAAAATTTATGAGATCTGCAAGAAGTAAAAAAAAAAAAAAAAAAACAAGGACATAGTGTTAGGGACACCTACATATGTGCCTGTAGCATCTATTCTTCTGAGTTGAACTTACTCATCTGTGGAAATTGTCTTATTTGACAATTGATAATTCCTTCTTGTCCAATTCTCTCGTAGTGAGATTCTTAGGGAAAGTATCTAATTATCGAGTGTTGATACCCGACTGGATGTATCGACGTCCCTATCATTTCTTATGATTTGGTTTCATTTGAATGACCTGGGTAACGATCCGAGGAGCTTTCGAATGCGTACTCAAATTATGAAAACATGGGATATATTCATATTCGTTAAATGTTTTCGTCTGTATCTGATTTGAAATTCTCTCGCGCAGATTATGCGTTGACCTTACTCTTTTAACAGTAGTTGTGTATCCTAATATCCCTGAAATTGTGAAGGATTATGAATTATTATTAGTCTTTTGAGAAGTTCACATCTTATCGACGGCAATGCAACTGGAAAGTTGATAGTGCCAGTAGAATGAATTGATTGATTATGACATGACGACATTGTCTTAATTGATGGGAACTCGAGTAGAAATCCCCTAAAAGATAAGATGATGATTATCAAAAGTAATCTAAATAATTCTCGATGGATGATCATATCCTGTATTTAGACTTGAGAGTATACCGTGAATGGTTGTGAAATAGTTATAGATATTATAATCTAGAAAGAACTTAATGTGAATTCATTAAAAGATGTTTATGTTATCTGAAACTTTAGGAGGTATTTGTTGGTAAATTACCTAGACTTTTGCCATTAAAGCAAGTTGAATTTGGTATTGATTATATTTCCGGTGCTGCACTTGTGACTTGTGCACTGTACGTCAGCACCATCTGAATTAAAGGAATTACCGTACAACTGAAGGAGTTGTCGGAAAAAGATTTTATAATACCAAGCCTGTCATCCTGAAGAGCTATGGTGATATCATTCCTTATATTTATAGATTACTGTGAACTGAGTAAATTGACAATCGAAAACGATATCCATAACTCGAAATGGAAGATTTGTTCGATCATTTACAAGGTTCTAGCGTATGTTTTAAAGATTAGATCCACGGCATGGTTATTATCAACTTCGCGTCCGCGAAGAATATTATTTATTCCAATCACTACATCCGGTACTTGTAATGAACATTATGAGTTTCACGTGATGTTGTTTGGATTGACTAATACACATGTAGCATTCATAGATTTGGTGAATCACGTGTGTAGGCTGTAATTTGATAAATTCATGCTCGTGATCATTAAGGACTATTTATTTGTTTGTTTATAAGAATGAGAATGAGGTTAATAATTAATTATAGATTTCCCGGAACTGGCTGAACAATAAAAACATGTATCTTGAATATTTGACATGTGATTTAAGACTTGAACCTTTACATGACTTAACCGTGTGATTAATAAATAATGGAAGCTATATTGACTTTTCAAAGATTAGAACCATTAATGCTTAGGGATTAAAAACTTAATCCTTTACATGAAATGACCGTTGGATTAATAATGGTTAGATGTATGCATATAGACTCTTCAAAAATTAAGAGCCCTTTTAAGACTTTGGATATTACCAAAAAGAAATGGAAATATGTTTTGACAGATGTTTTAACAAAGGATTTTAAGGGATTATTCCCTTATACACAAACCATTTAACTAAACTTCTGTTTAGGGGTAAATGTTTGTGTATACCTCCAGATAACTTAAAAAGGATTGAGGAAAACCATTTATACCATAACCTGAAAATTTGAAACGACACTTTTTACTTTTTAAACTAAGAAAACTTTGACCAAAGTATAAACAAAGGTTTTTCGAACATTTACGAATCTTATTAAATATTTTCGATAAATCAACAAGAATCCTGTTAATTAAATTCAAATTTATTTTTGAACATTTTATATAATTGGTCGAACTAAGAAATTTAAAACTTTACGTTTACGCTTCATAAAAATTAACTAATAATTATTTAATTAATTATAATAATTATCGACGCTTTAGACGCCGGATTGAGAAAAACTGATAAAAATGATAGTTGAGACGAAACTGAAACATAAAGAATATGAAGAAAGAATTTTGAATAAATAAAGTTATGATATTTATTTCATCAGGAGAAAATGAACGTAATTACTAACGCATAATATAGAAAGAATATTGGAGTGAATTGTGGACATGATAATTATATCATCATGAGAAGTGAATATAGATACCGACACATTATGTAGAAAAGATAAAGAACCAATTAGGACATGTTCCTTAATAATGAAAGTGCAAAATAAATTGCCGGACGATATAAAAATAAACAATGTTTGTAAAAAGGATAATATAAATAGTGAAGGGTTTCACGGCTAATGTGAACCATTAAAAATTGAGAAGCCGATAGCGTTAAATGTTTTAAAGTCCACTTATGGTTGCCTAAATATGAAGGATTGTGAGATATAGTTATATTGGAATCTTGTAAGTATAAGTATTCTATGTATGTCATTTTTGACTAAAAGTATCTTTGTCTGAAAAAGTTGTACTGATGGCAATTATGAAGGCAAACATCGCCTCATACATTAGTAAACGTCTAGCTATTGCAAAGGTCATCATCTGAATTTGATTCGATTTGGGTCATCGTCGACAGACTGACCAAATCTGCTAATATTATTCCCGTTAATGATAAATGCAAAAGAGTTATGTAAACATAGCATGCCTGTATCGATCATCTATATCAAGATCCTCGCTTCGCATCGAATTTCTAGAGATTTGCTCAGAAATCATTGAGAACGAACCTTGATGAGAGTACTATGTACCACCCCAAATCGAAGGGACGAGGTAAAGTAACGATACAAAGTAATATAAGCGCTGCTCTATGTTTGAATGATTGACCTTTGGTAATAGACCGTATAATCGTTTTCCTTTGGAGAGATTATCATTGATAATCATCTTGTTTGGATTGAGATCTAATCTTGTTAGGATCTAAATATTAGAGCATCTGTAAGCAAGAGTTGAGATGAAGACATCCGACATACACCCATTGTGAGTTGGACATGTCTCTTAGGTTTAAGGTTTCCTATGATGGCGAACCTATCCTTGCAAAATACCCGACCCGCGAAATCTGAAATGATTGTTGAAATTAGGATTTGATTATTGACTGCCGGTAGTGGGCAAGAGGTTATGTGAATGTGAAATGTAGATCTTGAAGTGCCAAATGGGTAGCGAAGTTATGCCACAATTTTTAACCTTGGAAAAATGAATTCATGATCTGACAAATCATGGGATATAAGTCCCCGTTGTTTGGGACCAGTGAGATGATGTGAAAGATTGGTTTGAAAGGCATATAAGCTGGATCTACCCTAGGACTTCGAAGACTGCGTGAATTATGTTTCGTATATCGAACTTGATGGAATATCTATCAAGTGAAAATCTGATTGTTCTTAGTAAAGCTTAGATCGGCGAAAAGTTGCATTCATCAGAAACCCGTGAACATCATGGATAGAGAAAGTAAGTCAATATTGAGCCTGATCTTATTCCCGTAGTTATGTTTGATGAAACTCGCGTATTATAATGGATTACACTTGTGAGAAAGGACCGAATGTGGAGGAAATACCCACATTGCTTAAACTCTATAAGAAGCGAGTAGTAAGGTAAGATGATCTTTGAGGACAAAGATCCTGTTTAGGGGTAAATGCTGTGACAATCCGTCAATTTACAATTGATATTTTATTCTCAAATATTATTTGAAAATATTATTTTAATGATACAATGTGAACTCACTTATTTTTGGGAAGAAATTTGGATTTACGTCTTGGAGTAGCATCGACTACGTCTAAACCGGAGGATTCAACGTTACGTGCTTACGTTTACGTACACCGTCTTTGGTGACAGTCCGACATTTCAAAAAATAAATTTATCTGAGAATATTATTTTGAAGTTTTAAATTTGTGTTAGTTCATAAACTCACAAATTTACGAGAAGAGATTAGGACTTACGGTTTTATTTTAACGTCCTTTACGATTAAACCGGAAACCTTAGGATTACGTATTTACGTTTTCGAACTCCATTTTTGATGAGACAATTTTTATTGGATTCGTTTTGTGACATTGATTCATAATTTATAAAAACGTTTTTCGTAAAACGACCCGAGGGCACGCAAATCGAGGAAACTAGAATCGAGGAGTACCCGTAAATAAATGGGATGAGACAAGTGGGACACTTGTCCCACCCCACTCCCAAAACCGGCCTAAGTTGCTACTTAACACCATGAGGTGTCAAGTGCAAGCTAACAAGCTTCACACTTGTCCTAAATTGCTTACAAACTAAGCTACTTACCACTTTCCAATACACACAAAACCATCAAACCTCACACATACCATTTTACTCCATGCAAACAACACACATCTCTCTCTCTAACCTTAATGTGCCGTCCCATTCTTCTCCCTAAATCACCATCACTTGACAAAAATCTAACCATAAACATATGTTATAATTAACATATGTTAATCTCCATCCAAAAAGATGAAGATTGGTGTAAGTTATAACATCAAAGGAGGAGTTTCCATAGAGTATTAGGGCTGATTTTCCACAAGAAGTTCATGGAGCATGGTGGTCTTGAAGATGGTCATGGTTGTCTACAAGTTTCTCCATCAAAAACCATGTCAAAATCATAACCTACATCAAGTTGGTGGTATAAAGATTGTCCTCCTCATCTTCTTGTTATTTTTGGTTATGTAATATGTATTTATTTCCTATTCTATATATTTATGATGATTATATGATGATAAAAATGTTATGTGGGGATTTGTTGTTGATAAACATGATTAAAAAGGTGAAAAACCATAAGAAACAAGGTTAAAATCTTGTTTAAATTACATGGCTGTATAAAACAGTAAAGAAACATGTTATAAACTGATAAAATGATGAAGTGGAATAGATTTACAGTAAGCTATGGGTCTTGTACACATGTGAGAGTTGGCCATGCAATGGAATCAAAATAATGAGTGAGATATGATCAAAACAAGTTTAGGGTATAAATCTGAGGTTACTGTTTTGGACGATTTTTAGAAAATATATAGAAGATGATTCAACAGTAGCTATAGAAGAGTTAAATGTAGCACATATCATGTAGTTTATGTGATAAAAATTTGAGCTTCTATCTCCATATAGAACTCAAGATATGGCAGTTTTGGTGAAGATGAAGTTAAAAATCAGATTTTTGGAAATTAAAGAATAATACTATTATATAAGCACTCACATTTTAATATATAAAATGTAAAATAAAAACCCACTAACTTATAAAACATATTTATATAAATATATATAAAAGGTTAATCAAATGGATAAATTATATAAATGGTGGTGAAATAATGTTTATAAGTAATAAAAACTATAAATATGATTTTTACGACTTTTTCGGCTATTGCCTTAAAATTAACGTTTTTGTTAAATAAAACTTAGATGGTTGGACCCGTCTAATGAAAACTTTATAAAACTTATATACTGATATATAGACATGTATAACAAGTAAAAACCGATAAAACCCGAACTATAGGGCATACGGACATTAACAAGTTAAATAAACATATTGGACTAATAAATGGACTAAATAGGATAAAAACTTGTAAAAAGAATCTATTGGGCTTAACCCATTTAGGCCCAACTTGGAAAGTATACATACTGATAAAATAAGTATAACAAGGATTCAAATAAGTTAAATAACTTATAATAAGCTTATTGGGCTTAAGACATGTAAACGGGTAAAACTAGTAAACTAATATAAAAGTTATCGACATATAACACTAAAAGGAGTAAACGAGAATATGTAAACCCACTTGATCATCATATATATATAATCATCATATGTATACATACTTGTTATTTTTGTAAAGTCATTGGACAAACGTCTAAGACCGAGTATTATTTGTCTAGGTTTCCGTGATTGAAGCACGTACCGTACGTCCGAATTGCCGATCACCCGCCTTCCCATATCAACGTGAGTTCATAGCCTCGCACTCTTTTAAATGTTTTATAAATTCTTTATAAACCTGCGAGGGAGATAACATGTTAGTTTTTATAAAAGTTTGGACACCATTTGTCCTGATTGTTTGTTTATTGATTTTGGACCCGAATGATTGAATGACCCGATTGTATGACCCGATAAATGATTAATGGACCCGATAGATGAATTTAAATGGATTATTAAAGTTAGGTTATGTCACTAAAAGTCCCATTAGCATGAATTGTGAACTACCGGGAGTTGGTAGACGCTTATGCATTTAATAGTACTATTTGGGGACGATTACCCCAGTTCGCGCCTTGACGGTTGATCCCCGTCGTGCCACATTGATTGGTAAGCGAATTTATGTATGAGAAGATTTCAATAGCGTGACCTTTGTGACGACACGCTACTTTAGATGGGCAAAATTTGTATCGGGTTAGCTACCCGTTGTTGGTTTAGTATGGTAACAATGTCATGCGGCTTATAATAATCCGAATTAACAAAATAATAATAGACGCTCCGAATTACGATGTATTGCCTGACTAGCAATACAGGGTCATACTATTGATTTTATGATTGTATTTTGGTTTTCATAACCATATTCATATAACGGTTTTTATTTGATTTTAAACGACGTCAGAAGACGTATTGTATGATGTTTTTACGACATTGGCTCGTATAATGATTTTTATGGCAAATGCCTATATTATGATTTTCGATAAGGATTTGTATAAAATGACTTTGGCTATTTTATGGCCTATTAAAATGATTTGCACAAAAATGATTTTCAGTAATAATTTTATACTGATATGATATTGATGGAATTTATTAAACTCTATGAATTCACTCGGCGTTATCGCTGACCTTTTCTTTTAACATGTTTTATCTCAGGTACTTGAAGGTAATTCTCGGGAAGACAACAAGAATTCATGGCCCGCACCTAAACTATATATTTTCCATTCAAATACTTTGTAAAACTTTGTATGAAATAATATGACTTGGGACCGATGTAACTTTGATGTTTATGAATGGAAATGATTTATTATTAAACGACGCGATTTTTATGCGTTGTCTATGATGTGAGTAATGTGCTATCCCGTAACACCAACTAGTCTTCCGCTGTACTAAGTTGTATAAATTTGGGGGTGTTACACAATATCTCATCAAATGCAGGAGTCTAGGTAAGTAGGTAACAGTCCTACCGCTTACCCAAGACAAACAAATAACATAACCAAACAAAAAAATATGTGTGCCATAGTATCACTTATTAAATGAACAAATAAAAACTAAGAAGGAAACGGGGATGTCCTTCTGTATGCATTCCTACGCTCTCCAAATCCTAGCCACCTAAGTTCTCACGCCTACCCAAAGCATCACCTGAAAGAGACACTAAAACACGTCAACATAAAGTTGGTGAGAGTCATAGGTTTAGACTCCAACGCTAAATCAGTTAAAATCTGTGAATAACAATCATCAACAAAAGAACATATGGACAATGCGTTACAAATATGCATTAACAACTATCAATCAAGATTAATCACACCAAAACAATCCAAGGCTCCTACCTTGCTAAACAACATCATGGTACCATAGATGATCACACTATGTACCTATCCCAAGGCCACTACCTTGGCAAACCACAAGGCCACTACCTTGTCAAACCACAAGGCCACTACCTTGTCAAACCACAAGGCCACTACCTTGTCAAACCACAATAACTGAGACGGCACGTGTCCCTCGATCCAAATCATACACAATCAAGAATCACATAGCAGTTAATCACATAAGTGTACACACAAGTCCATTACCAAACACAAAACATTCACAGCATAATTTATAAAAACAAGACAGTGCCTCTTCCATCCCATCTGGAAGTCAAAATCATTAGTAAACATGGGACTATGAAACTCACCTGATAGCTTCTTCACGAGTCCTCGCACTAGCAACAAGCTATCAAACCAAAAACACGAATCAATACACAACCAATCACTAAGATGGCTCATCAACCTATGATGGACATCTAACCTATTCCCACACAACTTCCTCATTGATAAACTCTAATCACCCCATTACCCATCCCTAACAAGTCCTTAACTTGGTTAAGTTCAATAACTATCCCGTTCATATTTTACACAAAACTTTCCCAGTTTTTAGGTCTCAAAACTTTAAGTCAAACGTCCACTTAAACATACCCATGGTTTCTGTAAAAGGAATATTCATACCCTTACATATGTTGGCTAACACCTCCCACTTGCCCTAACCTTAAAGCTACTGTTAAGGCCCAGATATACATATATCTACTTTTGTCATTCCAGATTTCCTGATTTTAAACGTACTAAAAGTTTGTTACCATTAAGGGGTCTTACCCTAAACCACAACCTTAGACCAAGTTCAGATACTTACTAAAATATATAAATCATCTCTCATGTTCGTGAGAAGATCCCAATGCAACCCTAAGTACCCCAAACAACCCAAAACTTAAAAAGAAAACAGGCTGAATTCAAAACTGTTTTGACCTCCGACTGTTGTAACCTGTTTTTGACCCACTTCCCGACCTCCAATTTAGTTCTCGTTTCTTGATTAAGAAACCAACTCAATTACCTATCCAGGGCTAGTTTGATCGCATCTTGAATGTTCCTAGAACTCGAGATATGATCAAAACAATAGACTCAAAACTCTGCCCAGTTTTTAAAAACGGGTTTTAAACAAATTGATCTAATTAATCACCTATAACCCTTCTAATACAAGCCCTAGATTTTATGATCATCATGATATGATTAATACATCATTGATCTACTGTTTTTATATAAACCCTAACCCTTAATCCATCATAAGGATGATTAATTAAACATAAAACAATTTAAATTAAAAAGGTTAATGAAGGTTTTTACCTTAAATCAATGGAAGATGAAAAAGCTATAGAAACCTAATTTTTCTCTCTTGGGCCGTCGACTATAATGCTCCAGGGATAATAATTCGTTTGGTGTAGGGTATGTGTTCCTTATATAGCCAAAATCCTAGTCCAACTCAAACACTAGTTACCATAAACTTTTTTTTCCTTTTTTTCTTTCCTCTTTTTTTTAAACCGACTATACACCTATAAATTCGTTTTTTTATTTATTTTATTATTAATATATGTATTAATAATATTAACTTAATTTTCCTTAATTTATTTCAGCTCCAAAAGCCTCCAAAACCTCAAAACCGTAAAACTAGTCAAATTTACGCGTTTTACCGTAAAAGACGTAAAATATACACTTTTAAAAAAAATCTCAAATTCTGAAATAAACTTTATAACTAAGTCCTAAATGACTTAAAACCATCCCGAAAAATATTCATATGACTAATTACCTCATCCGGGACCTCTAAATGCTAAACCGTAAATCGTAAAAATACGATTTTTCTATAATACTTATACGTATACGTAAACACCAAAATATCACCATTTCATTTCATAGTCACAACTTGTGAGCTCATGAACGTGAAATAACCATTCCTCGATTTACTTATGAGTACTTCTATACACATAAATGATAACCACACCAACCTTAAACACTCAAAATAAACACGTAATCACACAAATCAAGTAAGCACACATGAAATAACTTAAGAGTAAGACCAAGTGACGAACCTCGAAACCACGGTTGTCACACTTGGCCACTGGGTAATAGCCTCAACCTTTGCTTAATCCATGATGATCCCTTCTGCTGATACAATGTGGCCTAGGAACGCCAGCTTGTCTAACCACAACTCACACTTGGAGAACTTGGCATACAACTGCTTCTGGAAAAGTATCTGTAATACAGTACAAAGATGGTCTTCGTGTTCCTCCTTCGACTTAGAGAAAATCAGAATGTCGTCAATGAAGACAATGACGAACTTGTCCAGGAACTCATGGAAGATACAGTTTATCAAGTCCACGAAAACAGTTGGAGCATTGGTAAGGCCAAATGGCATGACTACAAATTCGTAGTGCCCATAACGTGTACGGAAAGCAGTCTTGGCGATGTCCTGCTCTTTAACACATAACTGATGATAGCCCGACCTTAGATCAATCTTGGAGAAAATTTTGGCCACTTGGAGTTAGTCAAACAAGTCATCAATGCATGGCAACGGATATCTATTCCTGATGGTGATCTTGTTGAGCTCACGGTAATCTATGCACAGACGCATGCTTCTGTCCTTCTTCTTTACGAACAGAACAGGTGCGCCCCATGAAGAAGCACTAGGTCGAATGAAACCGCGTTCTAACAGTTCCTGCAGTTATTCCTTTAACTCCTTCAGCTCTATGGAAGCCATGCGATAAGGAGCCTTGGAAATTGGCTTAGCTCTTGGGATGAGCTCAATATTAAACTCCACTTCACGAGCAGGTGGTATGCCCGGGAGTTCTTCTGGAAACAGGTCTGGGAATTCTGACATGATCGGATGATTATGGATAGATGGGGATTCAACCTCCAAATCGTGAACAGTCGCAAGATAGCCCTCACAACCATGTGACAGTAGTGCACGTGCTTGTAAGGTCGAAATTATTTGTACAGACCTTCCGGGTATGAAACCATTGTGAATGTACTCTGGTGCATTTACATCACCGTAGATGACCCGATATCTATGGCAGTAAATGGTGGCGTGATGTTTGGATAGCCAGTCCGTACCCAATATCATGTCAAAATCACACATATCCAAAGTGCGTCAACAGGACGAATCTTGTCGTCAAACTCTAGGGTAAGGCTCTTGTACCCATGGGTTATGCGTACAGATTCTCTTAAAGGCGTGGAAATGTTTAATACATTCTCTAATGGCATAGGGTATATCCTAACATTCTTGGCATAAAGAGTAGAAATGACCCAGTGAGTAGCATCCGTGTCAAATAAAACACATGAAACTTGACCATACATATACAAGATTCTAGTGATGGTACATATAGACTTGTAGGCCTGATCGTGAGAACTCATGTACACCCGTCCATTAGTAGGATGTGGCTTGGAATCAGCATGTCCAGATGTACCCTCCATCTCGCCTTTGTGGCAGTCCTTCATGCGATGAGCAGTAAGGCCACACTTGAAGCAAGCATCACTGTCGCAGCGACATGGCCCTGGGTGCCTATGGTTGCAGGTAGTGCAGAGAGGGTGAGTATACCCTGCAGCAGGTGCCCTTTCTTGCTGGGAGCCTATTTGGAAAAGTACACGTGAGACATGGTTTATAGGTACAAAAGGACAATTCAGAAAATCGTAAGGCGTAATACCAGCGATAGCTGTACGGTAAGGCTGCGAACCTATACGGACCTGCTCCCTTCCGTTATCATGATTCCTGGTAGAAGATGCTAAAGTGTCATAATTAGGAATCATAAACGTGTAACATAAGAATGAGTAAGTTTAGGGACATGCTGCTGTTGGTGTTTCAAGCATTGTTACGGTAATTATCATTACCGCCACTCCTATCCGTAGCAGAACGGTCTTGAGTCTGACCGTTACCCTTGGGCTGAGTAGGCTATTGCTGAGTAGCCGGTTGAGACCGGTCCCTAGTCTTCTGCTTGAAAGATGCAGTTTAAAGAGAAGGATAAATATTGGATAGTACTGAATAAATTGAAATGGTCACCTTTGAGCGACGAACAAATACCTCTTTCGGGTCTCTCTGCTTCCCCGAATTCCTCTCTCTCAAGTAGCATCTCCAACTTACGTGCTTCATCGGCTACTTGTGCCACCGTGTTGAAGACAGCACACACCAACTTGTTGGCGACCAATGTACGAAGAGCCCAACAAAAGTGGTTAGCTTGTTATTCGATAGTACCTGCTGCTGCGCCAAGAAAACCAGCCAAACGAAGAAAGCGCTGCATGAACTCGTTGTTGTTCTCCCCAGCTCTCTGCCTTATCCCGTGGTAATCCCTTTTCAACTTGTCTTGCTCATCCTTGGAAAAGAACTGTCCCATCACTAACTCCCTTGAACTGAACCCAAGTCAAACCAGCCACCCAATTGTCACCTCCCTCAGACTGCTTCACTGCCTTCGACAATCCTAGTACGTCACCTTCGAAATTGTAACAGGCCAAGCTCGACTTAAAGACGGGGTCGCATCCCATTGCATCAAATATCTTCTCGATATGAGCTAACCAACTTTCAGCCTCACTGGGGCTGTCAGTTCTCTCGAAGGATTGAGGACGTTGCTTATTGAATCTCTTCAGCTATGTGATCAGTGTTACTAGAGGAGGCAATGGATTAGGATGCTGGTACTGGTCGTTGGCAGCCTGTACCTTAGTCCTGATGTCGTTCCTCAGCTGAGGAAGCAAAGCCTGCATCGCAGCTTGGATTGTTGCATTGAGTTATTCCTGTTCGTGTGTGAGAACCATCTGACAGTATAAAACAAAATGCATGATTAAACTGATTAAAACATAACATATATACATGAAAAAAAATTATGACAATAAATCATGAGAAAAATTTTATGCATGAAAACAGTGCATGTATGCAGTTTATGAAAACTTTTATATGCGCGAGGGTAAACGCCTATGGTCAGTTCACCCCAAAACAAAATACATAGCGAGAGGAAGCCTATGGGTCGGTCCTAAAGTTAAAAGTTTCGATAAAAGCACATGCGACTAAATAGGGTCAGTCCTGTACCAACCATTACTTAGTCATATACTTGCGACCATGACATATGACATGAATTCCTGAAAAACAATGAATGCATGAAAACCGACTATCAGTTCTAGGAAGACCATAGTGACTACCCACTAATCACAGGTCGTGTTTTGAGAGCCTACAGGTCGAAGCCTTCGCTCTGATACCATAATTGTAACACTCCATTTTGGTAAATGCAATGTCACGCATGAGTTTTGGCGTGTCATCAAAGCATACAAGGTAAATGTCTTAAAAACATTAAATAACCATTAAAGGATATTCCGGAAATAAACATCGGTACCCCAAGTATAAGCTCATCACACACAAAAGTAAGTACTGTAAAAGAAAAGGACTAAACAATGTCCAAAGAAATAAGTAGCAAAATGTATGATGAAATGCATAAAGTAGAGAAGGCCAAATAGCTTCCAATCCATATACACGTACGCTTAAAGTCTACGAGCGTCCTTGAGTACCTTCCATTTGGGAACATGAAAGGAAAACGGCTGAGCATAACGCTCAGTGCACGGATATACAAGTATGACATGGAATAGCATAAGCATATATAACTAATAGCAGCGAAATAATATAAGTTCTAAGCAATCTGGAATCATGTTCCTAAAACTG
This sequence comes from Glebionis coronaria, assembly GCA_025667525.1. NCBI lineage: Eukaryota > Viridiplantae > Streptophyta > Magnoliopsida > Asterales > Asteraceae > Glebionis > Glebionis coronaria. The sequence goes on along the minus strand of CM046874.1, from coordinate 467,097,227 downwards.
GTTTTATAGTTTGAAAAGACTTATGCTTCTATGAAAAATCTGTATTAATTAGCCAAATAGCCCATAGGTCATGAGGTTCCACCATGCATGAATACTTGGAGGGGAGACCTTGTCAGGTAATTAGAGGGGTTTCCTCTAATTAAATAGTCTGGGTAGGAGGGATCAGATCCTAGTGAAGGATGCAAGGCACACATCGCATTCACTCTGATAATACTGATAAACATGTAACTATGATGCACCCATACGCCCCACATGATAATATAATATAATGGCCAAAACTGAAAAGGGACGCCACGAACAATCACTTCGCCATGGGGAAGTCATAACACTGGTGCCTCTAGTGTTATGGTTATGGTACCTCCATAACCAGGTGACACTGGTCATCATGTATATGGCTTAGCCTCTTATTCTAACATAAGTATCAAACATATAAAACAAATACTGGCAAAACAGTTGGCTGCAAACGGGGAATCCTAATAAGGAAAAAATGTACATACTGAAAGGACGGGAAATCCGTACCTTGTGTCCAGTGAACGGAAAAGACGAACTAAAGGAAGTCCTACTCCGATCTCACTAAGACTACATAAATAGGGTACATGTATAATTATTATGTTTACTGGGTACTTAACTGATTTATATCGTGTCTTAGCTTGTTTATATGTTCATGTCTTATTTTACTGACTTTAAGGTTATGCTGTGTTTATCATGTCTTCTATGATTTCTGATTAATTATTACTTGTATTTCTTTTATTATTATACTTGTTGTGTAATAATAAGTAACTTTCTAAAAATAGTAGGTTTCTTAAAATAGAAAGTTTCCAAAAATAGAAAGTTTCCAAAAATAGAAAGTTTCCAAAAATAGATTAACGTCTTAAATAGATCAGTTTCTAAAAATAGAAAGTTTCCATAAATAGCAAGTTTCCTGAATTAGAAAGTTCCCATATTTAGAATTAAGCTGGATTAATAAGCTAATAATATAAGCTTAAGTTTACTGGTTAAATATCATAAGTCATGTGATTATAGTATAGTTTATTAATAATATCATGTTAATTAAATAAACCATAGGTTATATGATTTAATTAAATATAAACATGATTGATTTAAATTAAAGTGTATAAAATACTTAGGTTAAAACATGTTAATTATAACCTAAGTCATGATTATTAATTAATTATATTCCATGTCTTAATAATGAATTAATACTATAGTCTAAATTAAATAGTAAATATTTAGGTTAAAACATGTATTATTTTGTAAATAATAATTAACCTAAGTCCATGATTAATTAAATTAATTATAAGTCATGATTAATTAATTCAATATCTTGTTAAAAATAATAACTTGTAAAAATAAAATACTTGTACAATTTTAATCATGAACCGGACCCATGTATTTAATTTAAACATGTCGCGAACCGGACCCAGAACCCCATGAACTGGGCCGAACCAAACATCCCTTTAACAGTGGCCAACTGGATTGGCCGATTGCCACTGTTTTTGTTAATACTGCCACCGGCTTGAGCCGGTGGTAACCTCTCGGCTAGCCACTGACCAACAGTGGGTTCCCACCGGCTGTGTGCCGGTGGTCCCCCTTTTGCGTCGCGTTCACCCTGCTTGACCCATGCCGCCACCGGCCGTGTGCCGGTGGTGGTGGCTGCCTGCTGTCGAGACCCAACCGAACCACAAGGACACCCCGACTTGCGTCGGGGTTCCTTGTTCCTGCTGCCGACCGAACCAACACCACCGAGATCATAGATCTCGGTTTGTGGTGCGAACCGAGACACGCCGAGAGCCTTGGGCTCTCGGTTTGAGTGTCGGTCGAGCAAACCAAACCCGAACAAAACCCTTAATTTACCCCATGATTTGTTTAACATGTTTTAATTCTTGTTTATTTAATCCATGTTCATGTGTTCATAATTAAATAAACGAATAAAAATAAAAGGGGTTACGGATTACCGAATGCGTGTGATTGGAGAACAATAACACGAACACGATCCTTGAATTTAATTAACCAAAATCAAAAAAACATCCCTTTGGTTCTTGTGGTTGCCGTCGGCCAAAGAGAGAGAAAGGAAGAGTAGGGTTTTTTATTTTCTTGAAAAACTCTGTGAATGAAAATAAAGTTTCCCCTTTTTGTTATTTGGTAAAAACAAAGTGGGCTTGACCCCCTGTCTCTCTTGGTGCCGCGACTTGTAGGGCCCACAAGGGAAAATCCGAAGTTTTCCCCGTGTCTTAATTTAGGTGTTCATATGTTCGTATGTTCATGTTATAATCGTTCGTGTTATATTTAAACACTTGTATGTAACGATAAAAATCGTATTATATTAATTAAGTACGTAATTTGGTGTTCGTGATTTTTACGTTCATGATTTCTTATTTGTGATTATAATTATTATTGTTAATAATTATTGTGTACTATCACGTACTTAATACTTATCGTGTAATAATACGTACATAACTTCTTAAATTACGAACTGTGACACGTTTTCATGCTATAAAAGGATAAGTATTTAAATGTATGTACGTTTACTAAGTATACTGTTCATGGTAAAAGCATGCGGGTTTTACGGTAACCAATTATAAAACTCAACTAAGTATCATATTAAGATTATACATTTATTTCAAGTCAAGTTACAAGTTAATAAAGCATAAAGTACAAGTTATCAAAGCATAGGATATTAAGCTCCCATAATTATACCTAGATTATGATTACCCTATCTAAACCCTTAAACTAAGTATGTAGAAACCCTAGAAGTCATATACATACTATATAAGACCTAGAATAAGCTTATATTATGATATTTGAGTTTTTGTATACCCTTTAGGAAAAGAGCAACAAATAGGGAAGTAAGCACGACGATTTAGGAAAACCGTGTGTAAATGACCCTAAAGTGAGTTCGTTCTCGAGGAGGCAAGTGCGTTGTGTAATGAATTGATTAATGGTTTGTGATTATAATGAGAAAAAGAAAATAGAAATGGGGTGAGAAGAGAATGACGGTTACGAAGACGGATCGAGCTAAGACGAAAAGGTCGTTCACGTAAAACCGTAAAAAGCTACAAATTAAAAAGTTTTAAACCTAAAAATTAATTAAAAGTTAAAACTAAGTCAAAAATAATATAAATAAGAATAAAAATCCAACAAAAATATTTTAAAACCTTTTATTAATTAAATATTCAATTTTAAATGCTAATTAAAGCCCTAAAATTAAATATAATTAATCAAAATGTCCAAAATATTATTTTATCGAACAAATAACTTACTTATAATATTTAAAGACACTTAAAACTTTTAAAAACTACTTTTCTATTTTTAAAACACTTAAAATATTTTTAAACTAAAATAATTATAAAAAATAATAAAATAATGCTAAAAATAATTTGACAATCTTAAAAATCCTAATTTATACTAAAGAGCAGTAGAAAAATGAAAAAGTTTGAAAAATATAAAATTTTGCACTAAAGGACAAAACATATTAATATTAAAACCCTAATTAAACTAATTTAATTCTAAAAAATAAATAAAAAGTGAACAGTAAAAACTTTTTGAACTAAAAATCTTAAAACAATTTTCTAAGTCTATGAAAATTTTTGAAACTGAAAAATAATTAATTTTACCACTAAAAGACAAAAATCAGAAATTAAAAAGTAATTTAAAATAGCTATTAAATGTAAAAAATACTAAATGAACAGTAATAAAAAATCTAATTAAACAAAAAAATCAGAAATAAAATAAGAAAAATATAGAAACTAATTTCAAAACCTAATTCCTAAATTAAGTCACTAAAGACAAAAAACTGAATAAGCTGAAAGTGACATGTGCTTGTGTTTGTCTTTTAGCTCAGCAGTGGTAACAATTGGACTAGCAGTGGGAAATTGGTTCCCACTGGTAGTGTTAATTTTTGATCAGTTAAGAGATAAGCTTAGGAAAGCTTATTTGAGCTTTTTCTTGGGACAATAAAGCACCCCTACACTCAGTTGAGTGTAGGGAGTCAGATTAAACATAAAAAACCGCTAATCACTTCACAAAATTAAGCACAAATTGCACAAGAATGTTAATGATTAAGCATGTATGTTTCTGATGAATAGTGTCTGATGCAATTGGCACAATAATGAATTTTGATGCTTTAAATCTTGCACATAAGTTAACCAATTCACATGCAAGCTATATAAAACCCTAGAATGGCAGTTCAACTAACAATTTCCAAGATTTCAAAGTCTAGATTGCAATAAAACTAGCAGAATATAGATTACTGATTATACCAAGTTTTCATATGCAAGTTTAGTAAAAACCTATCCAAACTAAAAACAAATACTAAAGTAACCTATGTCTATCACAAAGAAGTGTGTCTAGACTGATTTTAACACAAAAATCTTCCAAGAATCTCAGTTAACATTCAAATCCAAACACTCCCTTACTTTTTGAAAACTATTTTTTTTCATTCCAAATGCTTTGAAACTTAATCAAACTTGACCTAATTACCTATAGCATGCATAATAACATCAAATAATCATAAACCAACAACTTAAATGAACAAAACCAGATTTCTCACAAATTTCTCAAAATCACACAAATCATATACTAAAAATTGAAAACAAGAGATTTCAAGGTTTATACCTTGTGTGACCCACATCCAGGCCCCACTATGGCAGCAATGCCATCTCCCATCAGCTTATAGCTGGGCTTATGGCTTTTTGAAACAAGGTTGCTAGTAGAGGTTTGCTAGTGGTGGTCACAAGTGACACACACACCCAATATGACTTCAAAAGGGTTGAGTTTTATGTACATGCCAAGAAAGAAAGAAAACAAAGAAGAATGACCTGTTCACAAGTCAAATAAGCTAATAAGCCAGCTTATCAGTTAAGTTGTTTATGGCTTATTTGACAAAATAAAAAAACTAATTTTTTTTATTTTCTGCAAATCTTAACAACAACTAAATCAACAATCAATTTAAATCTCACTTGAGCTTGATATTCCACAAGAATATCAGCCTCATATGATCAACTTAAAAAGCTTGGACAGTAACTTAAGGACTGATTAACTTGACTTTCCAAAATAAACAAGGACTGAAAATTGGATTTCAACTTCAAAATTTAAAGATGCAATGAAAAGTAAATTGGCTCTTGTTCTTTTTCGTCACAACAAACACCTATTTCATTCAATAGAAAGGGATTTACAATGCTTGACCCAGGAAAGAGAAAACAAGAACAAGTAAAAATGAAAACCTATTTGCCTTTATATATAGGCTTACAAAACATTCTAGAACTGAAAAGAATAATTAACCCTAATGGTGTGAACTTCCATCTTTGCCCTTGATATATTCGGATATCTCTTTGAAGATTCTTGCTTTTGAATTTGGTCAAGAGCTCCATGTGATGATCTTTTGGATTGTTGTGGGATGCCAGTAGTGTAGAAATGATCCTAGGCATTCAATAAACCTTTGGGGAACACGAAATTGCTACGAGCTGTTGATCACCTGTCACCCCTTTTGTTTGCTTCTGCATGGGAGGGACAGGGTATCACATGGGTGATGGTGAGGGTTTTCTGAGTTATGGGTTTGGTGTAGGGTCGTGTAACGAGTGAAACCCCTAATCTTAATTAGGATTAGGGTTAGAAATTAAGGTGATTAGAACTGGGTTATTTTAGGGTTTGTGGGATGAAGATGATAAGCAGGAGGCGATTTGATTTATTTACAAGTTTAAAAACTTGTTTCCCACCACTAATTGTAATTAGTTAAATAAGTTTAAGTGGGGTGACGTGGGTGGGTGACTGGACAAAGGTGGGTGAGGGGGCGTGTGGGTATTGGAGGGGAGAGTTGTGTTGTCTGGCAGAAATGGCCCCCCAATTCCCAGGTTTTGTTCACATTGAAATAAACAGCAAAAAACTTCATTCCTTTGTAAACAACTTTGGGCAGTTTACACTTTCAGTCCTTTTGTTTAATTAAGCTTTAGGCAAGGAGTAATAATGAAATTTTATCCAATTGCAAGGTCTATTCTTGACATTTCTTCAAACTTTAAGAATTTTTCTTGTACAAATGACTATTGGAGGGTCATTTTTGACAAGTCTTCAAAGATGAGGGACCAAACTTGACATTCTTCAATTCTTCAAGGTCATTTTTTGGAAATTCCATTCTTGGGTTCGGTTCTTTGTGCGGCTTCGTTTCCCGTGTTCGTATTTGATTGATTCTTGTGATCTTTTTGTCATTTCCTCAATATCCGTACCTAAAATACACAAGCAACAAACACAAGCATATATTTGGCAGTTTTAATGATATTTAATGCATTTTAAGCCCGATTTGGGCGATGAGACTATGTATAAAAGCAGTCTCATCACTCCCCCATACTAAACCATTGCCGTACCCTCATGCAATGCTAGAATAAAGTATCATAGCACCTCCAAAATTCATTTTTATTCACTTTATTGAATGATAAACTAGCTACACTACCACTATTACTACTACTTGCGTTTTAGACATAATGTATGATTTTCATCGCAAAATGGGACGTTTAGGTTCATAGAATAAGAACACGTGAATGCTTCGTTAGTAATAACTTCATCGTCCTCAATTTTTACCCCAATTCCATGCCAAGCGTGCAACGAGATCATTGTCATTATAAGTTAGTAATGCTAACACTACTCATATGCCCTAATCACGTACTTATACTCCCATTATTCCTAAGTTGTATCTCTTATATTTTATTTTGTCTTGAATGTTTCACGAGGATACATTGTTTGACTTATACGATAATAGAGATTTAGGTCTAAAAATAGAGTCCTAACGGTGTAACTAAGACCATCAAATCAATAACCCCTCCTAATAGACAACGATGTCAAAAAATTAAGTCAACGAGAAGGATCGATAAACACGGTTTTATAACGGTTTTGGACATGAGACTTATTACCAAGACTTTTATACGCCCCCTAACGGAAGGGCCTTATTATCTTTGGTTTACCTCCATCTTTTATTCAACTTTGCCATGAAGCTTTTATTATGACTTCGGTCTTGCCTTGCCTTTTATTATCCGCCTCATCGGTGGTTTTATTAGCAAAAGACGTATATCCTCACGCTAAGGCGAATTTTGGATCTTTAAAGCTTCGAAGATTAAGGGTTGATTCACTTTCAATTTTGCATAGATTTTTCGGCCTTGTGGGGCTTCAAATTGTTTGCTATATTTAGGTGAGCACTTGAAATCTTATTATTGGGTGAAGCTTTTGATTATTCGGGTGCCAATACTTCAAAACCGTGACGCTGGCTATACCTTAATGTCTTCCCAATTTAATTACACGGAAGCTACTAGAAAAGACTAGAAACCCAACAATCCTAACTAAACCGTTAAGTCAATATTTATTAAGCAAAAAATATTTACATGCGAAGGGAGAATAAGCAAAAAACGAGAACACATGAGTTTTTGAAAGAATACGAGTACTCTACGTTTAGCATAGTAACTTATAATTAACTCTATCATTTCTTGTCCTCATTTAAGAGACTTAGCCTAATGTGTAGTTAAGGAATCAAAGCTATGTGCTCAACATGCACGGTCGAGTCAAAAATTACTCTTATTCTCGCCATCGGAAAACCTACATTCGTGTCTTCAAACACTTATAAAATATGAGAAAAATTTTAAAATTTGGCCATTTTTAGCCTTATTTTGCACCAAAAACGATAAAAAATAGATAAACTTTGGAAAGCGTGAAGGTTTGGCAAGGCAAGTATCTATTCACCCCCCATACTAAAGTTAAACATTGTCCTCAATGTTTCGAGTCTAGGGGTGCAAACACCCCCGTACTAGAGACGTAGTCGAATCCCTAATCTAGCATGGAAAGGGTGTAACCAATAAATTAATAGCCGTTTATGAAGTGTGCTAATAACCTAAGGTTAGAACATCAAAGGATATATCATGGATATTGAGAAATTCTTCGAAGCAAACGATCGAGTGCTCCGATAAAATGAACACGAGAGGCTCCAATCGTGAAGATCATGATCATCTAAAGTCCACAATTCACAAACAACCACGGAACAAAGGTTGGAAGGGCACAAATCCCCACACGTTAACTACATTAGAAAGCGATAATATGTACATAGGATAAGCATGGGACTCCCCCACGAAGCACCTCATTTTTTATTACCGAGTCATGAGCTCGACTCGATCCCCTCAATACTAATCATCATTGGGGAAGGTGACTTGGTCGAGGTAGTTCAAGGATGGAACTTCCCCGCCAAAGTAGTGCTTCAACCTATGTCCATTCACCTTGAAGTTAGGACCATCATCTTGAGCTAGCTCGATGGTCCCATACGGAAATACTTGAGTCACGGTGAATTGACCGGACCAACGAGATTTCAACTTACCGAAAAAGAGAGAATTAAAAAGCAAAACTTGATCCCCAATGTTAAAAACCCGGTTTTTAATTTTAGAATCATGCAACTTTTTAGTTTTTACTTTCTAAATCAATGAATTTTCATAAGCAATATCCCTCAATTCATCTAATTCATTCAATTGCATTTTCTGGTGTTTTCCCGCGATCTCCATATCATCATTACAATGCTTTAGGGCCCAATAAGCCTTGTATTCTAACTCGATAGGCAAATGACAATTCTTTCCATACACAAGCTTATAGGGCGTGCACCCAATGGGCGTCTTATGAGTGGTCCTAAAGGCCCATAAAGTATCGTCCAACTTATCCGACCAAGATTGTCGGTTTTCCCCAACGGATCTCTCCAAGATCCTCTTCAACGCTCGGTTTGAAACCTCGACTTGCCCACTCGTTTGTGGTGATAAGCCGTGGAAAGCCGATGTGTAACCCCATATTTCCTTAGGACCCTTTCGAATTGGTTGTTACAAAAATGGGTTCCACGATCGCTTATGATCGCACGAGGGGTTCCAAACCGAGAAAACAGGCTTTTCAAGAACTTGACTACCACACGAGCATCATTAGTGGGCAAGGCTTTGGCCTCCACTGTAACACCCCCAAATTTATACAACTCAATACAGCGGAAGACTCGTTGGTGTTACGGGATAGCACATTACTCACATCATAGACAACGCTTAAAAATCACGTCGTTTAATAATAAAGCATTTTCATTCATAAATATCAGATTTACATAGGTCCCAAGTCATAGTCATTTCATACAATTTTACAAAAGATTTGAATGGAAATTGTTATTTAAGTGCGGGCCATGAATTCTTGTTGTCTTCCTGAGAATTACCTTCAAGTACCTGAGATAAAACATGTTAAAAGAAAAGGTCAGCGATAAAGCCGAGTGAATTCATAGAGTTTAATAAAACCATCAATACATCATCGGTATATAATTATTACCGAAAATCATTTCGTACAAATCTTTATAATAGGCCATAAAATAGCCAAAGTCGTTTTATACAAATGCTTATCAAAAATCATAATATAGGCGTTTGCCTTCAAAATCATTATACGAACCATTGTCGTTAAAAACATCATACAATACGTTTTATAACGTTGTATAGAGTTAAATAAAATCCGTTATATGGATATGGTTATGAAAAACCAAAACACGAACATAATATCAATGGTAAGACCCCGTATTGCTAGTCAGGCAAAATATCGTAATTTAGTGCATATAGCACTATTTCGTTATTTTGGATTATTATAAGCCGCATGACATTGTTACCTTACTACAACAAACAACGGGTAGCTAGCCCGAAACTCAATTTTCCCATCTAAGTTAGCGTGTCGTCACAATAATCACGCTTATGTAAATCTTCTCATACATAAATTCTCTTACCAATCAATGTGGCACGACGGGGATCAACCGTCAAGGCGCGAACTGGGGTGATCGTCCCCAAATAGTACTATTATATGCATAAGCGTCTAATGAATCCCAGTAGTTCACAATTCATGCTAATGGGACTTTTAGTGACATAACCTAACTTTAATAATCCATTTTATTTCATCTATCGGGTCATTTAATCTTTCATCGGGTCATACAATCATTCGGGTCCAAATCAATAAACAGACAATTGGGACAAATAGTGTCCTATTTCATAAAAACTAACATGTTATCTCCCTCGCGGGTTTATAAAATATTTCATAAAAACATTTAAAAGAGTGCGAGGCTATGAACTCACGTTGATGTGGGAAGGCGGGTTATCGGCAATTCGGATGTACGATACGTGCTTCAATCACGGAAACCTAGACAAATAATACTCGTCTTAGACTCTTGTCCGATGACTTTATAAAAATAACAATTATGTATACATATGATGATTATATATATATGATGATCAAGTGGGTTTACATATTCTCTTTTACTCATTTTAGTGTTTATGTTTTGGTAACTTCTTACTAGTTTACTAGTTTTATCTATTTACGTGTTTTAGGTCCAATAAGCCTATTATAAGGTCATTAACTTGTATTAATCCATTTCATACTTGTATTATCAGTATTTATACTTTACATGTTGGGCCCAAGTGGGTTAAGCCCAATAAGTAAGTTTATAAGTGTTTAGCCAAATTAGTTGGATTAATAGTCCAATAAGGCTAACTTAGCCCGTTAATGTCCGTATGTTATATAGTTCGGGTTTTATCGGTTTTTAATTGTATTAAGTACTTATATATCAGTATATGACTTTTAAAAAGTTTACATTAGACGGGTCCGATCGTCTAAGTTTTAATTGACGAAAAACGTTAATTTTACGGTATTAGCCGAAAAGACATAAAAATCATGTTTATAGTTTTTATAACTTATAAAACTTACCAAGCTACCATTTTTATATAATGTCCATTTATTTATCCTTATACATATTTATATAAATAAAATATATGAGTTAGTGGGTTTTAATTTCACATTTTATACTATATTATTTTGAGTGCTTATATAATACTTTTAAACTTTAATTTCACAAAATCTGATTTTTAGTTTCACTTGCACCATTTTTATCATATCTTGAGTTCTATAAGGAGATAGAAGCTCATTTTTGGATGACATAAACTTCATATTATGTGCTACAAATAAGTTAGTTATAGCTACTGTTCAATCCATGTCTAAGTATCCTTAACAGTCCCTACAAAACAGACTATTCAGATTGAAACACTAATTTTATTTTGATCATATCTCACTCATTTTGATGATTCCATTGTTTGGCCAACTCTCACATGTGTATAACACCTAATACTTACTGCAAATGGATTCCACTATGCCATTTTATCAGTTTATCATTTGGTTACTTACTGTTTTTATACAACCAACTTATTAAGCAAGATTTTAACATTCTTACATATGGTTTTCCATCTTCTTAACCATGTTTATCAACACATGATCCCCACACAATATTTTTATCATCATTCATCATCATATACATATACATAAATAAAGAAAATACAAGATTACATAATCAAAATAACAAGAGGATAGGAAGAACAATCTCTATACCATCATTAGTGATGAAAAGATGAGGTTTTTGATGAACAAGACTTGGTTTTGGGTAGCCAATCTTATGAGATATCAACACCACTTCTAGGGTAACCAAGTATTTGTAGATTTCTCCAAAAATCAGCCCTTGTTCTTCATGCAAACTCCTTGAGAAATCAGCCCCAAAGTCCCTTGAAAACTCCTTTTTACATGTTAAGATCACCTCCAATCTTCAAGGCTTCAAAGGAGCATCATCATGTGTATGAATAACACATGATTTTATGGCTAAAATAGATCAATTGTTGTTGGTGATTTTGGGACGAATTTGAGAGAGAGAGGAGAGTAGTTTGCATGTGATGAAAGTGAGTAAATGGTTTGGTTGTAAATGGTTTTGTGGTTTGAAGTTGATGTAGCTTACTTGTTAAGCTTCAAGTAACAAGTGTACCACTTGTTGTTCACAAGTTGACACCTAAGGGTGTTGTGGTGGCATAGTTAGCCATCCCTTTTGATTGGGGTGGGACAAAACTTGTTTTGTTTCATCCCACTAATTTACGGGTATTCCTCGATTCTAGTTTCCTTGATTTGCGTGCCCTCGGGTCGTTTTACGAAAAACGTTTTTATAAATTATGAATCAACGGCACAAAATGAATCTAATAAAAATTGTCTCATCAAAAACGGAGTTCAAAAACGTAAATACGTAATCTTAAGGTTTCTGGTTTAGTCGTAAAGGACGTTAAATTATGAACGTAAGTCCTAATCTCTTCTCGTAAATTAGTGAGTTTATGAACTAACTCAAATTTAAAATCCTAAAATAATATTCACGGATAAATTTATTTCCTGAAGTGTCGGACTGTCACCAAAACGGTGTATATAAACGTAAGCACGTAACGTATAATCCTCCGGTTTAGACGTAGTCGATGCTACTTCAAGACGTAATTCCAAATTTCTTCCCAGAAATGGGTGAGTTCATAATATAACATTAAAATAATATTTATAAATAATACTTGAGAATAAAATATCAACCATAAATTGACGGATTGTCACATCATTTACCCCTAAACAGGATCTTTGTCCTCAAAGATCATTTTATATTACTACTCGCTTCTTATAGAGTTAAAGCCATGTGGGTATTTCCTCCACATTCGGTCTTTTCTCACAAGTGTAATCCATTACAATACGCGAGTTTCATCAAACATAACTACGGGAATAAGATCAGGCTTATTGTTGACTTACTTTCTCTATCCATGATGTTCATATGTTTTTGATGAATGCAACTTTTCGCCGATCTAAACTTTATCAAGAAGAATTCAGATTTTTACTTGATAGATATTTATCAAGTTCGAGATACGAAACATAATTCACGCAGTCCTTGAAGTCCTAGGGTAGATCCAGCTTATATGCCTTTCAAACCAACTCTTTATATTATCTCAATGGTCCCATACAACGGGGACTTATTTCCCATGATCTTTCAGATCATCAATTCAATTTTCCAAGGTTAAAATTTTTGGCATAAATTCGCTACCCATCTGGCACTTCAATATCTACATTTCATATTCACATAACCTCCTGCCCACTACCGACAGTCAATAATCAGATCCTAATTTCAACCATCATTTCAGGTCTCGCGGGTCGAGTATTTTGTAAGGTTAGGTTCGCCATCATAGGAAACCTTAAACCTAAAAGACATGTCAAACTCACAATGGGTGTTTTTCGGGTGTCTTCATCTCAACTCCTGCTTACAGATGCTCTAATATTTAGATCCTAACAAGATTCGATCTCGATCCCAATACGATGATTATCAATGATAATCTTTCCAAAAGAAAACGATTATACGGTTCATTACCAAAGGTCAATCATTCAAGCATAACTCAGCACTTATAGTATTTTGTATCGTTACTTTACCTCGTCCCTTCGATTGGGGTGGTACACAGTACTCTCATCAAGATTCGTTCTTAATGACTTCTGAGCAAATCTCTAGAAAGTCAATGCGAAGCGAGGATCTTGGTAGAGATGATCGATACAGGAACACCATGTTTACACAACTCCTTTAAATACAAAAGAGTCAATTTCTTCATCAAGAATCTATCATTAATAGGGATGATATTAGCAGATTTGGTCAGTCTGTCGATGATGACCCAAATCAAATCAAATTCAGATGATGACCTTTACAATAGCTAGACGTTTACTAATGTATGAGGCGGTGTCTGCCTTCATAATTTGCCATCAATACAACTTTTTCAGATAAAGATACACTTAATCAGAAATGGCAGGGATAGAATACTTATACTTACGGGATTCCAACCTGAATCTATCTCACAAACATCCATATTTAGGCAATCCACAAACGGCCTTTTATACATTTAACGCCATCAGCTTCTCAATTCTAATGGTTCACATTAGCCGCGAACCTCTTTCTATTATCTATATTATCCTTTTTACAATCATTGTTTATTTTTATATTGTTCGGCAATTTATTTTGCACCTTCATTATTAAGGAACATGTCCTAATTGGTTCTTTATCTTTTCTACATAATGTGTCAGTAATTATATTCACCTTCCTTGATGAAATAAATATCATGACCGTATTTATTCAGAAATTATTCCTTCAGATTTTCTAAGTCTTAGTTCTATCTCAACTATTATTTTTATCAGTTTTGCTCAATCCGAAGTTTAAAGCGTCGATAAATATTACAAGTAATTAAATAATAAATATTTAATTTTATTAAACGTAACCGTAAAAATTTTAAATTTTCTCAGTTTGTCTAATTATAGAAAAATGTTAAAAATAAATTTGAATTTAATTAATACGATTTTTGTTGATTTATCGAAAATAATTAATAAGATTCGTAATCGAAAAATCTTTGGTTATACTTTGGTCAAAAAATTTCTTAGTTGAAAAACAAAAATTGTCGTTTCAAATTTCAAGTTATGGTTTAAATGTTTTCCTCAATTCCGCTTAGGTTGTCTTGAGGTACGCACAAACATGTACCCCTAAACAGGAGTTTAGTTAAATGATTTGCGTATAAGGGAATAATCCCTTAAAAATCCTTTGTTAAAACATTTGTCAAAACATATTTCCATTTTCTTTTTGGTAAAACCCAAAGTCTTAAAAGGGCTCTTAATTTTTTTTTAAAAGAGTGAATATATTCCATTATCTATTACTCACACGGTCAATTAATATAAAGGATTTAGTCTTTAATCACATGTTAAATACTTAAGGTACAGGTTTTCGTTGTTCGGCCAATTCAGGGCAATCTATAAATAACTATTAACTCATTCTTATTCTTATAAAAAAACAAATGGTTCTTAATGATCACAAGCATGAATTTATCAAATTACAACCTACACACGTGATTCACCAAATTTATGAATGCTACATGTGCATTGGTCAATCCAAACGACATCACGTGAAACTCATAATGTTCATTACAAGTTCTGGATGTAGTGATTGGAATAGATAATCTTTTTCGCAGATGCGAAGTTGATGATAACCATGCCATGGATCATATCTTTAAAACATACGCTAGAACCTTGTAAATGATCGAACAAATCTTCCATTTCGAGTTATGGATATTGTTTTCGATTGTCAATTTACCCAGTTCACAGTAATCTATAAATATAAGGAATGATAACACCATAGTTCTTCATGATGACGAGCTCGGTAGAATAAAATCTTTCTCCGACAACTCTCTTAGTTGTACGGTAATTCCTTTAATTCAGATGGTGCTGACGTACAGTGCACAAGCCACAGGTGCAACATCGGAAATATAATCAATACCAATTTCAACTTGCCTTAATGGCGAAAGTCTAGGTAATTTACCAGCAAATACCTCCTAAAGTTTCAGATAACTGAAACATCTTTTAATACATTTACTTTAAGTTCCTTCAAGATTATAATATCTATGACTAGTTCATAACCATTCACGGTATAATTTCAAGTCTAAATGCAGGATATGGTCATCCATCAAGAATTATTTAAATAACTTTTGATAATCAACATCTTATCATTTAGGGGAATTCTACTCGAGTTCCCATCAATTAAGACAATGTCGTCATATCCTAATCAATCAATCCCTTCTACTGGCACTACTAACTTTCCAGTTTCATTACCGTCGATAAGATGTGAACTTCTCAAAAGACTAATATTAACTCATAATCCTTCACAAATTCAAGGATATATGGAGACATAACTACCCTTAAAAAGAGTAAGGGCAACGCATAATCTACGCTATAGAATTTCAAATCAGATACAGACGAAAACATTTAATGAATATGAATATATCCCATGTTTTCATAATTTGAGTACGCATTCGAAAGCTCCTCGGATCGTTACCCAGGTCATTCAGATGAAATCTAATCAAAAGAAATGATAGGAACATCGATACATCCAGTCGGGTATCAACACTCGGTAATCATATACTTCTTCAAAGAATTTCACCACGGGAGAATTGGATAAGGAGGGGAATATCAATCGTCAATAAAGACAATTTTCACAGATGAGTAAATTCAACTCAGAAGAATAAATGGTATGGGCACATATGTAGATGCCTCTAACAATATGTCCCTATTTTTTTCACTTTTTGCAGATCTCATAAAATTCAATCTTTCACAATCTTCAAAGAAAATGTAGTGTTTATTCATTAGTTTTATGGTGACTACTAATCAGCCTTGCATGGTCCATTCCAAATTGTATGTAGGCGCGCAACTATATACAATTTCAAGATTAACGATGCAATACTCAGTTCGTCAAAATTTTATCATCATGTTTATAATAAAAACACTTTCATGCTTAATTCTTAAATAAGAATCAAAAATAAATTTACAAATATTTTCTTTGGTATGAAAACAATTAAGTTTTCCATGGTGTTTTATAAACAACTTCATTTCGATAACAATCACTTATAAATCTTACTTTGAATAATCCTTATAGTGATGAAAATTCAATTTTTCTCAAGGGATAAGGTTTTATCTTATAAAACAATGAGTGATCTGCAAAAGAGTGATGAAAGCTTGTTCACCAAGAACTAACTACAATATGTAATAGGAAATGAGCTTAGCCAATTAATTATGAGGTTCATGATCTCGATGGCACTCAGGAATACAAAGAGAATAATCCACAACGTAAGTCAATTCGAGATGAGTACTTGTTCAATGGTTGCATCACTAATGCGAACATTAGGAACAAGCAAGAAAAGATAGATAACATCGATACATGTAGAATTTATCAATCAAATGTAGTCTTTTCATTAATCACAAACAAGTCAAAATTGTACCGTAACACATTACGTGTCACTATGTCATACAATTCCAAGAACTCATCCTACCAACTGATGTCACAGTTAAGTTAGGGATTATTTTTAAAAGATACCACAATGAACACTAATTTACAAGAGTCATTAGGTGTTCCACATGTCCCGAAAGATCCATCGGTCCCAATTTAGAAGAAGATTTCTTCAATTTATTTCTTGGACACTGGACATCCTCGTTAGTGGACAATGGCCTACGAAAAACCATTAACACGAATCAACGATCAATTAAAACTTTATAATTCAATCACAGGACTTAACGACTTCCTCTTAACAATTTCTTATTCCATACAAGTTGAATTTCACTTTATTCAAGTCTCAACCAACTTATTCTCAATTCGATATCCTACCTCATTTTCTAATACTTTCAATTTTATTCTTAGACCTTTAAAGGGCAATAAAAGCTCGATATGAACAATAATTAATTTCCAATCCTATGGCTCTTACAACAATAGTTATCAAATGAGTCACTAGTATGAAATGACTTGATCATTCAACTAGACTTCTCGGAAAGGTACTAGTGGCATGAGTCTTTTGGGTAATGGTTCCAATGACAGCCTCAAGTGCAACATTCACCCTTTCGATTTCAAATTTAAGAATTGGATGACAACGAATCAGATGACATCTTTCTAGGTGGGAACGTTTTGTCAAACTCTACTCTATAAGGAAAGATCGCCATGACATCGATATCAGTTTTAATCTCGCCAATTCTTGTTCAATATCACAATCAACTAATATATACATTTCTGCGAATATCAATCATTTGTTGGGATCATAAATATCCACAACTTGGTTTAAATCTAGGATAGACAGAATTCCTACGAGAATAGCTTCGACTAATTTACTAGGGGATTTAGGGTTCCTTGTGACAATCGACGTCGTATAAATACCTCGTATAAATATCAAAATAATCATCAAACAATCATGTAATAAAATTACATCATATATATATATATATATATATATATATATATATATAATCGAAGTTATATATATATATTAAAATAACACTTCTCAGTCTGGCCTTGTCGGTAACTCGGGAATTCTTCGGCACCGTTATAGTCAAAAGATTTTTAGACATTTTTAGAAAAATGTTTATAGTTAAAAGATTTTGAAATGTTTTATTCAAAACCTTGGTTTTAAAAATCTTTCATTCTCTATAACGAGAGCTCTGGTACCAAACTATAACACCCCCAAATTTATACAACTCAATACAGTGGAAGACTCGTTGGTGTTACGGTATAGCACATTACTCACATCATAAACAACGCTTAAAAATCGCGTCGTTTAATAATAAAGCATTTCCATTCATAAATATCAGATTTACATAGGTCCCAAGTCATAGTCATTTCATACAATTTTACAAAAGATTTGAATGGAAATTGTTATTTAAGTGCGGGCCATGAATTCTTGTTGTCTTCCTGAGAATTATCTTCAAGTACGTGAGATAAAACATGTTAAAAGAAAAGGTCAGCGATAACGCCGAGTGAATTCATAGAGTTTAATAAAACCATGAATACATCATCGGTATATAATTATTACCGGAAATCATTTTGTACAAATCTTTATAATAGGCCATAAAATAGCCAAAGTCGTTTTATACAAATCCTTATCAAAAATCATAATATAGGCGTTTGCCTTCAAAATCATTATACGAACCATTGTCGTTAAAAACATCATACAATACGTTTTATAACGTTGTATAGAGTTAAATAAAATCCGTTATATGGATATGGTTATGAAAAACCAAAACACGAACATAAAATCAATAGTAAGACCCCGTATTGCTAGTCAGGCAATATAACGTAATTTAGTGCATATAGCAGTATTTCGTTATTTTGGATTATTATAACCATATCCATATAACGGATTTTATTTAACTCTATACAACGTTATAAAACGTATTGTATGATGTTTTTAACGACAATGGTTCGTATAATGATTTTGAAGGCAAACGCCTATATTATGATTTTTGATAAGGATTTGTATAAAACGACTTTGGCTATTTTATGGCCTATTATAAAGATTTGTACAAAATGATTTTCGGTAATAATTATATACCGATGATGTATTGATGGTTTTATTAAACTCTATGAATTCACTCGGCGTTATCGCTGACCTTTTCTTTTAAGATGTTTTATCTCAGGTACTTGAAGGTAATTCTCAGGAAGACAACAAGAATTCATGGCCCGTACTTAAATAACAATTTCCATTCAAATCTTTTGTAAAATTGTATGAAATGACTATGACTTGGGACCTATGTAAATCTGATATTTATGAATGGAAATGCTTTATTATTAAACGACGCGATTTTTAAGCGTTGTCTATGATGTGAGTAATGTGCTATCCCGTAACACCAACGAGTCTTCCGCTGTATTGAGTTGTATAAATTTGGGGGTGTTAAAGTTTGGTATCAGAGCATATTGTTAGAGACATCTACATATGTGCCCGTACCATTTATTTTTCTTAGTTGAAAACCAAAAATTGTCGTTTCAAATTTCAAGTTATGGTTTAAATGTTTTCCTCAATTCGGCTAAGGTTGTCTTGAGGTACGCACAAACATTTACCCCTAAACAGGAGTTTAGTTAAATGATTTGCGTATAAGGGAATAATCCCTTAAAAATCCTTTGTTAAAACATTTGTCAAAACATATTTCCATTTTCTTTTTGGTAAAACCCAAAGTCTTAAAAGGTCTCTTAAGTTTTTTTAAAAGAGTCAATATATTCCATTATCTATTACTCACACGGTCAATTAATATAAAGGATTTAGTCTTTAATCACATGTTAAATACTTAAGGTACAGGTTTTCGTTGATCGGCCAATTCAGGGGAATCTATAAATAACTATTAACTCATTCTTATTCTTATAAACAAACAAATGGTCCTTAATGATCACAAGCATGAATTTATCAAATTACAACCTACACACGTGATTCACCAAATTTATGAATGCTACATGTGTATTGGTCAATCCAAATGACATCACGTGAAACTCATAATGTTCATTACAAGTTCTGGATGTAGTGATTGGAATAGATAATCTTTTTCGGAGATGCGAAGTTGATGATAACCATGCCATGGATCATATCTTTAAAACATACGCTAGAACCTTGTAAATGATCGAACAAATCTTCCATTTCGAGTTATGGATATCGTTTTCGATTGTCAATTTACTCAGTTCACAGTAATCTATAAATATAAGGAATGATAACACCATAGTTCTTCATGATGACGAGCTCGGTAGAATAAAATCTTTCTCCGACAACTCTCTCAGTTGTACGGTAATTCCTTTAATTCAAATGGTGCTGACGTACAGTGCACAAGCCACAGGTGCGACATCGGAAATATAATCAATACCAATTTCAACTTGCCTTAATGGCGAAAGTATAGGTAATTTACCAGCAAATACCTCCTAAAGTTTCAGATAACAGAAACATCTTTTAATACATTTACTTTAATTTCCTTCTAGATTATAATATCTATGACTAGTTCATAACCATTCACGGTATAATTTCAAGTCTAAATGCAGGATATGGTCATCCATCAAGAATTATTTAAATAACTTTTGATAATCAACATCTTATCATTTAGGGGAATTCTACTCGAGTTCCCATCAATTAAGACAATGTCGTCATATCATAATCAATCAATCCATTCTACTGGCACTACTAACTTTCCAGTTTCATTACCGTCGATAAGATGTGAACTTCTCAAAAGACTAATATTAACTCATAATCCTTCACAAATTCAAGGATATATGGAGACATAACTACCATTAAAAAGAGTAAGGTCAACGCCTAATCTACGCTATAGAATTTCAAATCAGATACAGACGAAAACATTTAATGAATACGTATATATCCCATGTTTTCATAATTTGAGTACGCATTCGAAAGCTCCTCGGATCGTTACCCAGGTCATTCAGATGAAATCTAATCAAAAGAATTGATAGGAACATCGATACATCCAGTCGGGTATCAACACTCGGTAATCAAGTACTTCTTCAAAGAATCTCACCACGGGAGAATTGGATAAGGAGGGGAATATCAATCGTCAATAAAGACAATTTTCACAGATGAGTAAATTCAACTCAGAAGAATAAATGGTACGGGCACATATGTAGATGTCTCTAACAATATTTTGGAATTACGTCTTGAAGTAGCATCGACTACGTCTAAATCGGATGATTCTACGTTACGTGCTTACGTTTATATACACCGTTTTGGTGACAGTCTGACACTTCAGGAAATAAATTTATCCGTGAATATTATTTTTGGATTTTAAATTTGAGTTAGTTCATAAACTCACTAATTTACGAGAAGAGATTAGGACTTACGTTCATTATTTAACGTCATTTACGACTAAACCAGAAACCTTAGGATTACGTATTTACGTTTTTTATGAGACAATTTTTATTAGATTCGTTTTGTGCCGTTGATTCATAATTTATAAAAACGTTTTTCGTAAAACGACCCGAGGGCACGCAAATCGAGAAAACTAGAATCGAGGAATACCCGTAAATTAGTGGGATGAGACATCCACCCACTTAGATAGGTAGTCAACCGCAACAAGGATGTACTTACTACCACGAGATGATGGGAACGGCCCCATAAAGTCTATACCCCAAACGTCAAAGATCTCACACACTTGGATGATATTTTGTGGCATTTCATCTTTTTGTGAGGCTTTTCCTTGTCGTTGGCATGCATCACACGACTTCACAAGATCTTGTGCATCTCGGTAAATAGTAGGTAAAAAGAAGCCGACATGAAACACCTTCTTAGCTGTGAGATTAGCACCGTGGTGACCACCCGTGGGTCCCTCATGGCAAGCTCTAAGGATATTAGAAGCTTCGGTGACAAATACACAACGTCGGATGATTTGATCCGCACAAGTTCGAAACAAGTAAGGGTCGTTCCAAAAGTAGAACTTGACGTCACGAAAGAATTTTCTTTTTTCTTGAGTCGTCATACCCTTAATGATGAAGTTACCCGCATGGTAATTTGCAAAATCCGCAAACCATGGGGTGGAAGAATCAAGCTTAGAATTCACTACACCAAGTGTCTCGAGCGGAAATGTTTCGGTGATTTCCTTGGGCTCGTAAACACTTTGGTGAGGATCATCCAAACGAGAAAGATGATCGGCCGCTAGATTCTCGGCTCCTTTTTTGTCAACGATGGTGTGATCAAATTCTTGAAGGAGGAGAATCTAACGAAGTAATCTAGGCTTGGCATCTTTCTTTGCCATGAGATACTTGATAGCCGAATGGTCCGTATACACTATGCATTTAGCTAAGACGAGGTAAGGTCGGAACTTCTCAAATGCATACACTACGGCAAGGAACTCCTTTTCTATTGTAGTGTATTTTAGTTGAGCCTCGGTCATCGTCTTGCTAGCATAGTGAATAGGCAATAAGTGCTTATCATGACGTTGCCCCAATACGGCCCCAATAGCGTAATCACTAGCATCACACATGAGCTCAAAGGGGAGGTTCCAATTGGGAGCAACAAGAATGGGAGCTTCGGTAAGTTTCCTCTTAAGGATTTCAAAGGCTCGTACACAATCTTCGTCAAAGACAAAACGAGCCTCTTATTCAAGAAGATGTGTAATGGGTCGAGAGATCTTTGAAAAATCCTTGATGAATCGACGATAAAAGCCCGCGTGGCCTAGGAAACTCCTAACTCCCTTAACGGTTTTGGGATGAGGTAATTTGGCGATGACGTCTACCTTAGCTTGATCTACCTCAATCCCCGCTTTCGAGACCTTGTGCCCTAAGACGATTCCACTTTTAACCATAAAATGACACTTTTCCCAATTGAGCACAAGTTTGGTTTCCTCACAACGTTTCAACATTCTCTCAAGATTCGACAAACACGAAGTGAACGAATTACCAAACACGGAAAAGTCATCCATGAAGACTTCCATCGTCTTCTCGATCATATCATGAAAAATAGCCATCATGCACCTTTGAAAGGTTCCCGGTGCATTGCAAAGTCCGAATGGCATTCTACGATAGGAAAACGTTCCATATGGACACGTAAACGTAGTTTTTTCTTGATCACGAGGATCTATGGGGATTTGGATGTAACCGGAAAAACAATCTAAAAAGCAATAGAAATCGTTTCCCGCAAGACGCTTTGACATTTGGTCCATGAAGGGCAAGGGAAAATGGTCTTTTCGAGTGGCTTCATTCAACTTACGATAGTCAATGCACACTCTCCATCCGGTCACGAGTCTAGTGGGAATTAACTCGTTGGCATCATTTGGCACAACGGTCATCCCTCCCTTTTTAGGGACACAATGAATAGGACTCACCCAAGGGCTATCGGAAATAGGGTAAATCATTCCCGCGTCAAGGATTTTAAGAACCTCCTTTTTGATGACGTCGTGAATTTTGGGGTTCACCCTCCTTTGACATTGGATTGCGGGCTTGTAATCCTCCTCCATTAAGATTTTGTGGGTACAAAACTTGGGATCAATTCCCTTAATGTCGGATAACTTCCACGCAATTGCCGCTTTGTGATCCTTTAGAACATCTACAAGTGCGGTTTTTTCATCATTCGAAAGTTCCTTTGCAATAATAACCGGCATCTTGTCGTCCTCCTCCAAATAGACATATTCGAGATGAGGAGGTAAATCTTTCAACTCGAGGGTAGGTGGTTCCTCAAGGAAGATTTGGGCTCGATACTCATAACCTCCTCGGGTGGAGGAAATGGGAAATCGTTAAGAAAATCCTTGATAATCGAGAAGTCCTCATCGTTGTCGAGGTCTTCGTTACAAGTACGTGGAACACCGAATTCTTCCAACGTAAAACCACCGCCTTCAAATGGAGTGAAGGTTGGTGTCGAATTATCAAGGATTGGATCTAACATAGTGGAATTGCCACTAGTTTCAAAATCACCAAACCCTAGAACTTCTCGTGAAAATTCCTCGCAAACCACGTCGATCATATCAACGAGGTTTATGGTAGCAACGGAATAAACATGAGAAAGTTGAGAATTTTGAGTTGCGTTTATAACAAGTTCCTCGTCGTTGAAACGTAAGGTGATCTTTCTGGCATGCACATCAATTAAAGCCATAGACGTATCTAAATACGAACGACCTAAAATGAGAGGAACTTGAGAATCCGTGGGAATAGAGACAACGATAAAGTCTACGGGATAGTAGAACTTTCCCACTTTCATAAAAACGTCTTCCGCCAATCCACATGCACGAATCATGGAATGGTCGGCCATCTCAATAGACATTAGTGAAGGAGTAAGATTAGGAAGATTGAGTGACTTGAAGATTGCAAGTGGCATCAAGTTAATTCTAGCACCAAGATTATCCAAGGCATAGCATTCTTCCATATCTTGAATTGTACAAGGGATCAAAAATTTACTGGGATCACCGACTTTTTGAGGTATGCGATTAAGATAAACCGACGAACAACTAGACAATTGATGCAATTTCTCCTTGTTGTTCAACATACTCTTAAAGTTAGCGGCAAATCGAGGCATCATGACCAAAGCATCGACGAAACTCACATTAAGGTGCAAATCACGAAACATTTTCATAAGAAGCTCAAATTGATAATTAACACGCTCTTGTCGTTTCTCCTTCCTAAGTCTCGATGGGTAAGGTAACTGTGGTGTGGGTTGGGGCATAGGCATAGCCTTTGGAATCTCGGGTTCCAATGTTGGTAAAGGGTCGACCGTAGGTGTGGCATGAGCGGTACTTTGTGGGCTTGAGATATGCTCCCTTTCGACCACCACCTCGGGTTCTTCCTCAATTTCCTCCACCGTTGGAGTAATTGGTTGAGGAGTCGGTTCTTTAAGTGTATTACCACTTCGTGTGGTAATCACTTTCATCTCTCCCTTCGGGTTTGATACGGTGTTGCTAGGTAAACTACCCGAAGTAGAGGCTTTGTTCCCCATGACCGCTTCTAAAATAGCATTAAGCTTAACATCTTGACTAGCGGCTTTTTGGTCAATCCTTTGTTCAAGCCTAGCATGACTTGCTCAATTTTATTGTTTTGACCTCTAATTTGATTAGCAAAATCATTTTTCAACTCATTTCTCATGTTAACATTTTCCTTAACAAAATTAGCTAACTTCTTTGTGTTCTTAGCCGTGTCCCTAGCTTGACTAGCCAATTGCTCTTGAATGTTTTCCAAAATCTTATCATTTGTCGTAGCGTAATTCAAAAAGTCCATTGGAAGTTCTTTAGTGTAAACATTTTGAAGACCTTGACTTGTGTTTTGAAAATTACGGTTTTGGTTTTGATTTTGCAATTGGCTATTACTTCCTTGATTCCCATAGTTGTTATTACCCTTGTAATTGTTTCTTTGATTGTTTTGGTAACCAACTTGATTGTTTCGATAATTGTTAGCATTTTGATTTGGTGGAAAACCCGGTGGAGTCAATTGATTAGTGCGGGTAACTTGACCGTTTTGGTTATAAGTTCCCGCGGCCGCGGAGGCACTCGAAGTGTTACCACCGTTGGTAATGCACTCGGAGTAATCGTGAGCTCCACCACAATACATACAAGAAACCTCAACCGCTTTAGCCGTAGCGGGAGTGGGTTGTTCACCAACTTTAAACTCAATTAACAATCCTTTAAGCTTATCAAAAATCTTGTTCTCCAAATTAGCCTCGATTTGGAAAGCATCAATGGTATGTGACAATGAAGGCGAAGGTGTAGACGAAGTCTTACGAACACTTGACGTGCTACGAGGACTATAAACCTTAGACCTATTCTTAATGATTAACAATGCTTCCTCGACCGTTTTACACAAAAAATTACCACCCGCGGCGGCATTAAGATAATCACGCTCATGATCGTTCAAGCCATTGTAAAACGTGTCAATTTGATGCAAGTCGGAAAAACCATGATGAGGACATTCGTGCAACATTTCCTTAAACCTATTCCAAGCTGTTGAAAAACTCTCATTATACTCTTGTTAAAACTTTGAAATCTCGTTTTTCAAGTGCTTAGTCTTAGAGGGCGGAAAAAATTGGTTCACGAACTTTGAAACGAGATCCTTCCACGTCAATATAGAATTGGGTGGCTCTTTCTCTAACCAAATTTTTGCGGGCCCCGCTAAGGAATACGGAAAAAGCATCATCTTAATTGAGTCGTTAGAGACGTCCTTAAACTTGCAAGTGGCGGTAAGATGATTAAATTGGCGAATGTGGTTATGAGGGTTGTCCTTTTCGTCACCACGAAACTTGTTGTTTTGAATCATGGACAACAAACCCGTCTTAACCTCAAAATTCTCCGCCAGGATAGCGGGAATCACAATCGCTTCTCCATAACCCTCGGTGGGTGCTTGAAGCAACTCCATCATAGTTAGATTAGCCATGGGTGTTTCTTTCACTACGATGGGTTCGACAATAGGAGATTCTTCACTAGAAGATGTTTGGTTTCCTTCCTTTTGACGACGTTTACGTGCACGTCTTGCTTTGGAGCGAGTTTGCATAAACGTCACGTACAACGAGAGGGTGAGCAAAGAAGATTCTTTTTTGTATTTTTACGTTTTCAATTTTTTTGTGGTTTTTGATTGTTTTTACTTTTTTTGGATTTTTGTGATTGTATTAAGTAGACCAAAATCTACAAATCTCCTCCTTAATCAAATCTCTCGATTAAAGAAGCCTCAAGGAATGAAAACGATCACGTGAAGTGAACGCTTTCGATAACTTTAGAACGTTGGTGGAACACCAAAACGTTCAAGAGGGTTTAATCAAATGAAACCAAGAAAATATATATGATACTTAGTAATACTTTGGGCGGCAAAACCCTCGATTAACTCTCAAAATCAAATACTCACAAGCAAGCGGGGAAACGAGGCGGCGCGAAGCACTTAAGAGCCTTTTTCCTTAGGATATATTTTATAATATCCGTCTTATACCCACCTTATAGTTTGTATTTTTCAAAATCGAGCTTCACGAAAGTATTTATCTATTTTTGCCTTTTTCTTTGGTTTGAGATTCGAATACAATGATTGGGTAATGACCTCCCAAGTCAAGGTTGTGATTTCTCACGTATTTGGAGTACTTGTGAATTTATTGTTCTACGTATACAATATAGTAATAGTATTCACACAAAAACGAAAAACCGATAATACGTATTAGTAGAATGCTACTAATACAAATACTATTATGGCTATATATAAAAACAACAATTTCCAAATCAAAACACAACACGCCTCCCCGATAGCGGCGCCAAAATGATAGTTGAGTTTTTGTATACCCTTTAGGAAAAGAGCAACAAATAGGGAAGTAAGCACGACGATTTAGGAAAACCATGTGTAAATGACCCTAAAGTGAGTTCGTTCTCGAGGAGGCAAGTGCGTTGTGTAATGAATTGTTTAATGGTTTGTGATTATAATGAGAAAAAGAAAATAGAAATGGGGTGAGAAGAGAATGATGGTTACGAAGACGGATCGAGCTAAGACGAAAATGTCGTTCACGTAAAACCGTAAAAAGCTACAAATTAAAAAATTTTAAACCTAAAAATTAATTAAAAGTTAAAACTAAGTCTAAAATAATATAAATAAGAATAAAAATCCAACAAAAATATTTTAAAACCATTTATTAATTAAATATTCAATTTTAAATGCTAATTAAAGCCCTAAAATTAAATATAATTAATTAAAATGTCCAAAATATTATTTTATTGAACAAGTAACTTAATTATATTATTTAAAGACTAAAAAGTATTTTTCCTAAATTTTAAAAACTATTTTTCTATTTTTAAAACACTTAAAACTATTTTTAAACTAAAATAATTATAAAAATAATAAAATAATGCTAAAAATAATTTGAAAATTTTAAAAATCCTAATTTATACTAAAGAACAATAGAAAAATGAAAAAGTTTGAAAAATATAAAATTTTGCACTAAAGGATAAAACAGATTAATATTAAAACCCTAATAAACTAATTTAATTCTAAAAAATAAATAAAAAGTGAACAGTAAAAACTTTTTGAACTAAAAATATTAAAACAATTTTCTAAGTCTATGAAAATTTTTGAAACTGAAAAATAATTAATTTTACCACTAAAAGACAAAAATCAGAAATTAAAAAGTAATTTAAAATAGCTATTAAATGTAAAAATACTAAATGAACAGTAATAAAAAATCTAATTAAACAGAAAAATCAGAAATAAAATAAGAAAAATATAGAAACTAATTTCAAAACCTAATTCCTAAATTAAGTCACTAAAGACAAAAAACTGAATAAGCTGAAAGTGACATGTGCTTGTGTTTGTCTTTTAGCTCAGCAGTGGTAACAATTGGACTAGCAGTGGGAAATTGGTTCCCACTAGTAGTGTTAATTTTTGATCAGTTAAGATATAAGCTTAGGAAAGCTTATTTGAGCTTTTTCTTGGGACAATAAAGCACCCCTACACTCAGTTGAGTGTAAGGAGTCAGATTAAACACAAAAACAGCTAATCACTTCACAAAATTAAGCACAAATTGCACAAGAATGTTACTGATTAAGCATGTATGTTTCTGATGAATAGTGTCTGATGCAATTGGCACAATAATGAATTTTGATGCTTTAAATCTTGCACACAAGTTAACCAATTCACATGCAAGCTATATAAAACCCTAGAATGGCAGTTCAACTAACAATTTCCAAGATTTCAATGTCTAGATTGCAATAAAACTGGCAGAAAATAGATTACTGATTATACCAAGTTTTCATATGCAAGTTCAGTAAAAACCTATCCAAATTAAAAACAAATACTGAAGTAACCTATGTCTATCACAAAGAAGTGTGTCTAGACTGATTTTAACACAAAAATCTTCCAAGAATCTCAGTTAACATTCAAATCCAAACACTCCCTTACTTTCTGAAAACAATTTTTTTTCAATCCAAATGCTTTAAAACTTAATCAAACTTGACCTAATTACCTATAGCATGCATAATAACATCAAATAATCATAAACCAACAACTTAAATGAACAAAACCAGATTTCTCACAAATTTCTCAAAATCACACAAATCATATACTAAAAATTGAAAACAAGAGATTTCAAGGTTTATACCTTGTGTGACCCACATCCAGGCCCCACTATGGCAGCAATGCCATCTCCCATCAGCTTATAGCTGGGCTTATGGCTTTTTGAAACAAGGTTGCTAGTAGAGGTTTGCTTGTGGTGGTCACAAGTGACACACATACCCAATATGACTTCAAAAGGATTGAGTTTTATGTACCCGCCAAGAAAGAAAGCAAACAAAGAAGAATGACATGTTCACAAGTTAAATAAGCTAATAAGCCAGCTTATCAGTTAAGCTGTTTATGGCTTATTTGACAAAATAAAAAAACTGATTTTTTTTTATTTTCTGAAAATCTTAACAACAACTAAATCAACAATCAATTTAAATCTCACTTGAGCTTGATATTCCACAAGAATATCAGGCTCATATGATCAACTTAAAAAGCTTGGACAGTAACTTAAGGACTGATTAACTTGACTTTCCAAAATAAACAAGGACTGAAAATTGGATTTCAACTTCAAAATTTAAAGATGCAATGAAAAATAAATTGGCTCTTGTTCTTTTTCGTCACAACAAACACCTATTTCATTCAATAGAAAGGGATTTACAATGCTTGACCCATGAAAGAGAAAACAAGAACAAGTAAAAATGAAAACCTATTTGCCTTTATATAGAGGCTTACAAAACATTCTAGAACTGAAAAGAAGAATTAACCCTAATGGTGTGAACTTCCATCTTTGCCCTTGAGATATTCGGATATCTCTTTGAAGATTCTTGCTTTTGAATTTGGTCAAGAGCTCCATGTGATGATCTTTTAGATTGTTGTGGGATGCCAGTAGTGTAGAAATGATCCTAGGCGTTCAATAAACCTTTGGGGAACACGAAATTGCTATGAGCTGTTGATCAGCTGTCACCCCTTTTGTTTGCTTGTGCAGGGGAGGGCCAGGGTATCACATGGGTGATGGTGAGGGTTTTCTGGGTTATGGGTTTGGTGTAGGGTCGGGTAACGAGTGAAACCCCTAATCTTAATTAGGATTAGGGTTAGAATTTAAGGTGATTAGAACTGGGTTATTTTAGGGTTTGTGGGATGAAGATGATAAGCAAGAGGCGATTTGATTTATTTACAAGTTTAAAAACTTGTTTCCCACCACTAATTGTAATTAGTTAAATAAGTTTAAGTGGGGTGACGTGGGTGGGTGACTGGACAAAGGTGGGTGAGGTGGCGTGTGGGTATTAGAGGGGAGAGTTGTGTTGTCTGGCAGAAATGGCCCCCCAATTCCCATGTTTTGTTCACATTGTAATAAACAGCAAAAAACTTCATTCCTTTGTAAACAACTTTGGACAGTTTACACTTTCAGTCCTTTTGTTTAATTAAACTTTAGGCAAGGACTAATAATGCAATTTTATCCAATTCCAAGGGCTATTCTTGACATTTCTTCAAACTTTAAGGATTTTTCTTGTACAAATGACTATTGGAGGGTCATTTGTGACAAGTCTTCAAAGATGAGGGACCAAACTTGACAATCTTCAATTCTTCAAGGTCATTTTTTGGAAATTCCATTCTTGGGTTCGGTTCTTTGTGCGGCTTCGTTTCCCGTGTTCGTATTTGATTGATTCTTGTGATCTTTTTGTCATTTCCTTAATATCCGTACCTAAAATACACAAGCAACAAACACAAGCATATATTTGGAAGTTTTAATGATATTTAATGCGTTTTAAGCCCGATTTGGGCGATGAGACTATGTATAAAAGCAGTCTCATCAATTAGTAACCTAGAAACCCTTATATTAAGAAATCTACATAGAATCACTACCTAGTCATTTAGGACAAGTCTATAAACACTTATATCATTTCATTAAGGTTATAAGATTATGTTCGCACAATGTACATGTATCCTTAAGCACAAGGTATAAGATTGATGGTTTATGAAGTTCATAACAATTATATAATCATAAGCAAAGATCAAAGCACGTAATAGCAGAAGCGATTAACAAGATCATAATAACACAATTATAATTAATCGATTAGGGTTACATACCTTTATCCTAGCAAAGACCCACATGATCACCAATTAGGGTTTATGTAGAACAGTATCAACATACAGATTAATGTAAAACTATATTACGCTCTTGTATACACGTAATGCGACGGGCTAACCGTGAGTCTAGCACGTATAAACGAAGATTCTACGCTTGTGGAATAATCTACCCAACAACCCAAGAGAGGGGCTAGGACTAGATTCAAGAAATCATAACAAAGAGGTTAAAAGGAACCCTAAAAAAGGTGTTTGCCTTTTGGTTTGATCGTCAAAAGAAGGGAGAGGGATGGGAAAAGTTATGAGGGATAAGGGTTGTTTATATAGGCTAGTAAAACTAAACAATTTAGGAAAGAAAATCTTTTTTCTTCTCCTTTTTCCCTTGTAGCCACCGGCCTAAGCCCACACAAAAGAGGCTTCCGAAATTTTCCGTTTCCTTCTTTTCTTCTATTCAATTCCATAACGATCGTTTAACTTAACTCTTAATTTATTTAACGATCATTAGTTAAGCTCGGTTTAATTTAATAAATATATTAATTACATTTATTAAATAAAATTAACCCTTTACGTATTGTGTGCAATCACGTAATCCTGAGTTCGATCCTATCACACGACTATTAGTTTTATGTCCATAAACTTTCAGCTCCCACTTGGACAAAATTCGAATATCATGATTACATTGACTAGCGTCTAGTTACACTAGCAATGCCACTAGTACAACTCGAGAAGGTCTCCTGGACAAAATCTTTTAATGATTCATCATTATTATTATCCTTTCATTTCAAATACAAAGTTAATAGGATATGGATCTCAGTCATTCCTTCGTTAACCATTCTGTTTCTCGTTTACGGATATAGCAAGATTACAAAAAATATTTGGGTGTGGCCACACAAACATCTTACTCCTCCCCCGAGGGGCCCAACTGTATTATACTTCAAAATAATTTGAAGGAAACAAATCTTATTTTGACTACAAGCGAAACTTACGAACTTTGCAACACTTCTAAAAATAACCCTTCTAGCTACCAGTTAAGTCTAGCATTAGGTTATCTCACAGAATCACACTACATTCATGACGGTTTCCTGGTATCTCAGGTCTAATGATAACTATTTATGATTTACTTAATGACAAAAATCCATAAAGTAAAATCATATAGTTGGGATAAGTCCAATATATGATTAATCAAATATCATGCAAAATTGACCAATATACTTTCTAGTATACTCTGTCACTATTTTGAATTGTCTTAGTTTAATAATATTCCCATATTATTAATCAACAACGAACATTTAGACCATAACAATTATTCATGGATTAAAACATGTAAAATAGGATACACAATCAAATAACATAAAATAAACGAAAACCAATCTGTATTTCATCAATTCAATAATGTTTTAACATCCTTTATCCAAATACTAATCATAGATTTATTGCATGAAATCGCTAGCTAGTTGCATCCCAATAGCCTTGGCATGCTTAACTACCTTTGGTCTAGGCAAAGCCTTAGTAAATGGATCAGCTACGTTATCATCTATGTGAACATTTATTAATTTTATTTCACTAGCTTCAACTTGTTCTCGAATGTAGTGATATCTACGTTTAAAGTGTCTGGCTCCTTTCATGACTCCAGGATAATTGGCAAATATGATTGTGGCATACTTGTTCCAATAAATATTTATTAGGTTTTTATTGCAAGCATCATCCCTAGATCTCCAATAAAATTCCTAATCCAAACCACATTTAGTTATGTATATGGCTACTCTTTGAATACCAAAACATTTCTTTTCGTATTCCTCAAATACTGTAGAAAATGTTTTAACAGCAACCCAATGGAGCTACCCTGGATTCTGTTGGTATATACTGACCAATTTCTGAGCAAACGCCACATCAGGCCTTGTGCATCTAACATCATACATTATAGATCCTACAAACAAAGCGTAAGGCACCTTCTGCATGTATGCCTCCTCTTCAGGAGTTTTGATGCATCTAACTCATGACGTATTTCATGCTTAACCTCCATAGGTTGAAATCATTTCTTGGAGTTATGCATGTTATACTTCTTCAATATCTTATCAATATAATCATCTTGACTAAGACCAATTAACCATCTTTTCCTATCTCGATAGATTTTAATTCACAAAATATATGCAGTATCTCCCAAATCCTTCATAGAAAAACATTTACCAAGATAATCCTTAACTTCTTCAAGTCTTGGAATGTTACTTCCCATGATTAATATTTCATCGACATATAAAATTAGGAACACTACATTACTTCCACTAGCTTTGCGATATACACATGGCTCATCATGATTTTGAATAAATCCGAACTTTTTTATTTCTTCATCAAATCGTTTATTCCATTGACGTGATGCTTGCTTCAAACCATAAATAGATCTTTGAAGTTTGCATACGCGTTTTGGATATTTAGGATCTACGTACCCTTCCGGTTGTTCCATATAGATGTCTTCATCTAAGTAACCGTTCAAGAAGGCACTTTTAACATCCATTTGCCATATCTCATAGTCATAGTATGCTGCTATAGCTATGAGAATCCTAATAGCTCGTAAGTCTGCTATCGGAGAAAATGTCTCCTCGTAGGCTATGCCAAAAATTTAAGTAAAACCTTTAGCTACTAAACATGATTTATAGGATTGTACTTCACCATCCATGTCGGTTTTCTTCTTGAAACTCCACCTATTTTTCACTACTTTAGCATTTTTAGGCACATCTACAAGAAGCCAAACATCATTTATTGTGGATCAATAGGTAGCAGGTTCACCAAGATCCCCTACTTCCTCCTCATCATCCTCTATGTTAATACATAGTTTGCTTGGCGCACGTATAGTCCTTCCAAACCTACGTGGAGGAATTAATTTCGGTGGAGCTCCCAGACTTTCTGTTTCAATTGGAATTTCTTCGCTAGTATTTTCAGAAGGCAATGTATCTTCTTGAATTTCTTTAAGATCATAATTTCTCCCACTGAATTCTTGATTTACAAGATCATTTTCAAGGAAGTCTTCATAGCTAGCAACAATAACTTTGTTCTCAGGCGGATAATAGAAGTATTAACCCATAGTTTCCTTAGGGTAACCTACAAAGATACATTTTACTGAGTGTTGTTGGCTTTTTGTCATGCCATAGTTCATATGGTGTCTTATCGACCTTCTTTGTGGGAACCGTATTCAGAATACGAACATCATATTCTAGAGCATAATCCCAAAAGGATAAAGGTAAAGTTGTAAGATTAAATATAGATCGCACCATATCCAATAATGTATGATTTCTCCTTTCGGATACATCATTTTGTTGTGAGTATATGGAGAAGTATGTTTCTGAACAATTTTGTTCTCACTTAAATAATCTTTAAACTCTTGACTTAAATATTCACCACCTCGATCAGAACGAAGATCTTTAATCTTCTTTCCTAGTTGCAATTTTACTTCCGTTTTAAACACTTTGAATTTTTCAAATACCTTATGTTTATGCTTAAGTAAATAAACATAACCATATCGGCTATAATCATCTGTAAATGTTAAGAAGTAGCTAGCACCTTTCCATGACACATGTCTAAGTTGTCCACGCACATCACTGTGTATTCAACCAAGTAGTTCAGTATCCCTTTCCATATTGCTATTAAAAGGTTTCTTGGTTATCTTACCAGAGATACAAGACTCACATTTATCAAATGATTCATCATTGATATTTTCCAAAAGACCATCACGTTGAAGCTTTTGTATGCGAGTCTTCCCAATATGGGAAAGTCTATAATGCCAAAGATAAGAAGAGTTCTTGTTTAACTTTCTCTTCTTATTCATGCTAAAAACGGAATTATTTTTTCTCTTGGAATTATTATCATGCATGTTAATTTCAAAAACACCATTCACAGAAATTGCATCAAAATAGAATAAACCATCTTTGAAAACAGAAATTCTATTATTATCAATAGTGTGAATAAATCCAAGATCCAACATAATAGAAAAGGAAATAACACCCCTAACAATTGTAGGTACATAATGAAAATCATTTAAACTCAGTACTAAACCCGAAGGTAAAACTAGATTAAATGTTCCTATAGCTTCAACCGTTGCTTGTGCGCCATTGCCCACTTGCAAATATTGTTCCCCGTAGGAAAGCTTCCTTTCAAACTCAAATCCCTGCAGGGTATTACAATTGTTAATAACACATCCCGTATCATATACCCAGGAATTTGATTTGTATGTAAGGTTAAATAACTCTATCATAAATAAGTTACCTGAAGATGCTGCAGCACTTAGCTCAGCCTTCTTCTGTATTTCTCGCAACTCATCGAGATAAAGAGGGTAGTTCCTCTTCCAGTGACCACTTGCTTTGAAATGGTGACAAACTGAAAACCTTTTAACCAATGATCATGTTTTAAACCAAGAATGAACTCAGAAATCCATGAATTTCAATCCACTTTCACTTCTTAAAATTCATGAATTTCTGAAACTTTTCAAAACTTTTCAAAACCTATTTTTAACTCTCAAAACACAGAAAGTGTGTCACAATATTACTGGAACTCAGATTATCTCCCCTAAACAGACCAACTTTAAAATATAAAAAGGAATTACTCTTTACTCAAAAACACCAACTTTTATAACTTTAAAAAGGTATTACAAATTTTAAGGAGAAAAATCTGGAACAAGAGGGCATCCACAAGTTGGAGCCTCTCTTTATACTGATAAGAAGAACCTTCTAGTGCTAAACAAAGTCCTAAACCCTAGCTACTAAATTTCCCTTTTTGCCCTTTGAAAAATTCGAATCTTGGTCAAAAAATGGTGCCATGTGATGAGCCAGTTGTATGAGATGATCTTGGCTGTTTATTTAGTCTTTGGGAGCAAGAAACCAAGATGGGACGTTGGATGTGTCTTTTTGGGGTTTTGGTGTGAAAGAGACGGGGCAGGGGTGGTCCATAGAGGCCACATGGGTGTGTTGGGAAGGGTTTAAGTGAGTGGGTTTAGGTGAGGATAAGCTCAATTAACATTTTGCACAAAAAGGGGCAAAACCCCTTTGAATTAAGGGTGATTAAGGCTGGGGATTTTTAGGGTTTATCTGGGATTAAGGGTGGGTTTAATCTATTTTTGGGGGTGGTTAGTTTTAAATGAAGTGTTTAGAGGGAAGTAAATGTTGACTTATTTGACCAGTTTATTAAATAAACTGGTTGGGTTTGGGTTGTGGGTTTTGGACGGGTATGGGTAGGGTAAAATGGGTAGGGTCGGGTTGATGGTGACGTGGAGGCTTGTGAGTGGGTGTGTGGGTTTGGTTGTCTGGCAAAAACAGCCCCCAAGGTTTCTTCTTTCTTCACTTTGTTTAAACAGCAAACAAACTTCTTTTCCTTTACAAATAACTTTGGCAGGTTGTCAATTTTGGCACAAAATGTTTTCAAGCTAGTAAACAAGGACCTTTAATGCATATTTTGGATTTTTCAAGGGTAAAACTTGTATAATCTTCAAACATGGAGGACCTTTGTTGCCAAATGATGATTTCTTCAAGGGCTTATCTTGCCAAATCATCAAAAAATGAGGGACTAAAGTTGACATATTCAATTCTTCAAGGGTCATTTTGGAAATTCTTGATTCGGGTCCGGTTCATTGTGCTGCTTCGGTTCCCGTGTTCGTTTTTGATTGATTCTTGTGATCTTTTTGTCTTTTCCTCAATATCCGTACCTAAAATACACAAGTAACAAACACGAGCATATATTTGGCAGTTTTAATGATATTTTATGCATTTTAAGCCCGATTTGTACGATGAGACTATGTATAAAAGCAGTCTCATCAACTTGTCTCATCTCCACTAATTTACGGGTACTCCTCGATTCTAGTTTCCTCGATTTACGTGCCCTCGTGTCGTTTTACAAAAAATGTTTTTATAAATTATGAATCAACGGCACAAAACGAATCTAATAAAAATGATCTCATAAAAAACCGAGTTCAAAAACGTAAATACGTAATCCTAAGGTTTCCGGTTTAGTCATAAATGACGTTAAATTATTCACGTAAGTCCTAATCTCTTCTCGTAAATTTGTGAGTTTATGAACCAACACAAATTTAAAACTCCAAAATAATATTCACGGATAAATTTATTTTCTGAAGTGTCGGACTGTCACCAAAACGGTATATGTAAACGTAAGCACGTAATCGTAGAATCCTCCGGTTTAGACGTAGTCGATGCTACTTCAAGACGTAAATCCAAAATTCTTTCCAGAAATGAATGAGTTCATAATATAACATTAAAATAATGTTTTTAAATTATACTCGAGAATAAAATATCAACCATAAATTGACGGATTGTCACATGAATACCTAGCCGCAGATCATCTAAGTACACTTGAGGATCCATATCAAGGGGATCATCCGAACAAAGAGATCAATGACTCTTTTCCCCTTGAGACCTTACTGTCTATTTGTACCAATCTTGATGACACCCCGTGGTTTGCCAACATTGCAAACTACTTAGCGGGTGGTGTTCCCATCAAAGGTTTAACATCCCAACAAAAGAAAAAGTTCTTGAATGATGTTAAGACTTACTTTTGGGATGACCCTTTTCTCTTCACACAATGCGCTGATTTGATTATTCGCTGATGTGTTGACGGACGGGCAACTTTAGACATTCTCGAGGCTTGCCACAAAGGACCCACCGGTGGTCACTTTGGTCCCAACTACACCGCCAAAAAAGTGTTTGACTCGGGATTCTATTGGCCCACCATTTATCGTGACGCTCACGCAATGGTTAAGAATTGTGATGCTTGCAAAAGACAAGGCAAGATCACACATAAAGATGAGATGCCTCAAAATTTCATACAAGAATGTGAAATCTTTGATGTATGGGGCATCGACTTTATGGGGCCATTCCCTTCTTCTAAAGGAAACAAATACATCCTTGTCGCCGTTGACTACGTTTCTAAATGGGTTTAAGCCAAAGCTTTACCCACTAACGACGCGAGGGTGGTTTGTAATTTCTTGAAACAACTGTTTGCTCGATTCGGTGTTCCTCGTGCTATAACCAGTGACCGCGGGACTCATTTTTGCAATGATCAATTTGCAAGAGTCATGGCTAAGTATGGTGTCAATCACCGTCTTTCCACCGCTTATCATCCTCAAACCAACGGTCAAGACGAGATATCCAACCGTGGATTGAAGCGAATTTTGGAACGTACTGTGGGAGAGCATCGTGCCTCATGGGCTAATAAACTTGATGATGCTCTGTGGGCTTTCCGTACCGCATATAAGACCCCGATTGGTTGCACACCTTATCGTCTTGTGTACGGGAAAGCATGCCACCTCCCTATCGAGCTGGAATATAAGGCATATTGGGCCTTGAAGTGGGCCAACTTCGACATCAACAAAGCCGGTGATCTTCGCAAGATTCAACTCAACGAGCTATAAAAAAAAGACAAAAAATTTTCTTGTCTATTTTCCTTTTTTTTGTAGGTGTGTATGTGTACCTGTGCTCGTAAGAAGAAAGCAGCTCAAGCCGAAGTCATTACTCCACCTATTGTCACCATGGACAATCAACCAATGATCGAGCTTTTGCAATCATACTTAGAAGGCAACACCGATGCTATTGTCATACCCGAGATTGGAGCCAACAATTTTGAGCTCAAATCCGGATTTATTCAAATGGTCTCTTCTCAACCTTTCTTGGGGCGTTCGCTTGATTATTTTACAAAACTCTGTGAATTCACCAACTTTATGTTGACTGTTTTAATCATGTTTTTCCCAGGTTATTTAGCAAGATTAATTTAGCATGGATTGAGCATCATTTAGGAGCATAAAAATGACGGGGGATTATCTTTTACTGGGATATTCATAACAAATGTTATTCGTCGATTTATATGATTGTACCAATTCAAAGTTTACATCAATTGTATTTCAAAAATCATATAATTATGATTTGTTCTTTGTAAGCTATTTGGTCATCGATCCACCACTGTGATACCCGCTTTATGGGGGTGTTACAAATAAGTCTGAAAACACTTATCATTTTACCGCTTATTTCCAATAATAACATGACCAAAACGTATATTTTATGTCGTAAAGTCAGAATTACGCGTGGTTTGTGTTTTTATTGTGTTTTAGGACCAAAAGATGGAAAAGGAAGAAAACACGGGCTATCACGAGCTTTTATCGAAGAAAACGAGAAAAGACGAAGTCAAAAGATCAAGAGTGCAAAAAGAATGGAAGTCCAAGGCCTATTTTTAAGATTTATCGAAGAAAAAGTCTAAAGACGGAAGTTTAATGAAGTCGAAGAACTCAAGTCTAATAGAAGAAGAAAATTATAAGACAAGTTCAATTTGTATGGACAAATCCCGAGACGACGTCGAGAAAGACAAAGCATTTAAATCTAGTCGAGAAGAAAGAAAGAAGGTAGCAACACATGCACCTTCCAACTTCCTATAAACACCCTCCTAATGACACATTAGGAGGGTGTGAGTTAATTAGTTCATTTTGAATTTTTAGTAGTTTTAGTTTTTAGAGAGAGAAAGTGTTTAACTTTCTCTCACTAGGAAAGTTTCATCTTTTTATTCCTTTCTTGTTGAATCAAATCTTTACTTTTGAGAGTTTAATCTTGTTTTTGATCTTAATCTTCTTTTACCTTTCTTGTTTTTAATTTTGATCTTGATTAGTGATAATCTTTGATTTTGCTTAATCTTGATGTTTGATTGATTAAAAGGTTTATCTTTTTATCAATATTTAAGTTTTTATACAACTTAAGCTTTGAGCTTGACATGCTTATTGGCTTATTTGGTATTTAGCTTATTTGTTTCAAATTTTTCTTAAAGTATTCGTCTTTTTAAAGTTTGATTTAAAAGTTTTCTTATTTAAAGTTTTGAAAAGTTATTATTCGTGCTTATTTAGTTTGTTTTAGAATAGATTTGATTCAGTTTTGGTTTGAGCTTATAAAAAATAGCTTATAACTTGGCTTATTTCGAATCACAAAGTAATCGGAATAGGGTAAACCCCTTTCCGATTTGTCATTCCGATCAAGACCTTACATTTCCGATTTGTGCAATATTATTCCGATCACCTTGATCGGAAAAGGGTTTTGTCATTCCGATTTGGATTCCTTTTGGATTCTGATAGCTACCTTTTTACACATTCCGATTGGGTGTATTCCGATTCCATCATTCCGATTAGCTTTGTTTGCCAACATTCCGGCTGTATTCCTTTTGCCACATTCCGATTGCTTTCCTTTTGAGTATATTCCGATCACATTCCGAATGGACTTTCCGACCAGCTTTCCGATCATATTCCGATTAGAAAATTCCGATGGGATTAATTTCTTGTTTTTACAAAGTTTTCAAGTTTTAGATTCATTACGTTTTAATTTCCAAAATTTGCACGCTTCCCGAAATCTCTATTTTTACCAAGTATTTTTCTAATTTTGTTTTAAAGTTTTCAATCATTTATTTTTAACTCGCCATTTTAGTTTAATTTTTAAAGCTTTAATTTTACTCAACGACATTTTCATATTTGCTTTTAGTTTAAAAATAGATAACCAAACAATTTATTTTTCCACCAAGAACGACTGAGTCGCACTCTTAACTTGTAATCAATTCGAAAATATCGGTTTAACGAACTTTCATAACTGAGTGAAAACCTAGTATTAATGATTCGAGAATATTTTGAAGTTTCCTTATGTTTTGCCGAGTTACTGTCGTTTCGTGATGTGGAGTTCGTGTCGATTGAGTGTTGTAAGTGATAGGTGTAGTGCTCTTTCGTTTCATTGTGTAGTACTTCTGCGTTTCATTAAGTAGTATTCGTACGCCTTATCATTTGGCACAGCTTGAGTGGAAAGAGTTATTTGATCAATTGCGTGAATTAATGAATAAGGAATGTATTAGGTTAAGTTTCGTTGTAGTAGTGATCACCTGTGTTGTTTGTCAAGAAGGATGGATTGTTCCAGATGTGTACCGACTATCATGATTTTAGCAAATTAACTGCCAACAAACTGTATCCACTACTGAATATTGACGTTATTTGACCAATTGTAAGGATCTAGTGTGTACTCAAAGATCGCTTTGAGGTCCGGTTATCATTAACTGAGAGTTATGATAGAAGATATTCCTATAATTGTTTTTCTTACTTGATATGGGTATTTTAGGTTTTAAGCTATGTCTT
Organism: Glebionis coronaria; assembly: GCA_025667525.1. Taxonomy (NCBI): domain Eukaryota; kingdom Viridiplantae; phylum Streptophyta; class Magnoliopsida; order Asterales; family Asteraceae; genus Glebionis; species Glebionis coronaria. The sequence goes on along the minus strand of CM046874.1, from coordinate 467,056,377 downwards.
TTTGGATTGACAAATGCGTCGGCCATATTCATGGACTTGGTGAATCGTGTGTGTAAGTTATATTTGGATGCGTTAGTCATTGTATCTATTGGCGAAAGTTTGTTTTATTCCAAGAGGAAAGAAGGAGCATAAATAGCAAATGAGGATAATTTTAGGATGGTTGAAGAAAGAAAAGTTGTATGCAAAGCTCTTTAAGTGTGAGTGTTGGTCGTAAGTAGTGCATTTTCTAGAGCATGTGATTGACAACAAAGGTATTCGTGAATATCATGCCAAGATTGAAACGATTAAGGATTGGTCGGTACCAATGATGCCGATAGAAATCTGTTAATTCTTTGGTCTAAGTTGTGTATTATCGGCGGTTTATCGAATGGTTTTCACTGATTGTTAAACCATTGATTAAGCTGACTAAGAAGAATTGGATGTGTGAGTCTCACTTATACATCTAAATTGTAAGTTTCGAGATCTGATTCCTATCAGATGAGGAAGCTATTTTCTGAACACTGAAGAATAGGTTGTGTTCTGCACCGATGTTGTGATTGTCGGAAAGATCAGAAGGATTTATAGTTGGTTGTGATGTGTTTCATAAGGGTTATGAATTTTCGTAATGGCTTTGATATTATGGAAATATTACTTGTATGGAATCAAGTGTGTAGTAATTAAGGATCATAAGAGTTGTCTCATATTCAGTTTCTTTGGAAGGCAAAGGAGATGAGTAGAGGATCGCCAGTTATAAAAATTCGAGTACTTGAGTATGTTGGTGGTTATGACTGTGAGTGATTATGACTACGAGATTCGCTACCATCCGGGAAGAGTAAATGTGGTAACTGATGCACTTATCAAGAAGAAAAAGGAAAAAGCTTCTAAGGTTTTTTTTTGCTAGATGACAAGAAGTGTGGAACTGATAGAAAGAATATTGAAATTTTAAGCTAGTGGTCTGATAGGGAAGGATATCAAGGTAAGTGGTTTAAACATTTTGTCAAACATATGAAAAGGATTTTGCTGTAAAGTCAAAGTGAGACATGGTATATTGAGCACTCCTAACATACCTGAGTTGAGAGTGTGAGACTTAGTGATGAAGGAATCTCACAAGTCAAGTATCTGATATATTCTAGGTTGGATCAAAGTGAAAGTTGAGTTGAGTACTGCTTGTTATACGGAGACTGATAGACAGAGTGAAAGGAAGATTTGAACATTGGACGATATACGTGTGTGCGTGTGATTGACTTAGGAAATTGTTAGAATTCTTATACAAGAATGGTTATCATGCTAGTAACGAGGTTGTACTGTTTGATGGTACATAAAGAACTTCAAATTGTGAAGATTAAAGACCAGGAGTTATGGTCGTAAGTTAGGTTTTCTTTGTATTGAACTAATGTAGGAAGAATTAAATGAATGAACTAGGAATGATGTGGTGATTACTGATACGATTGTAAAGATTAAGGATCTTTTGATAGCTACGAGGAATCGTCAGAAGAGTTATGTTTGCAATCGAAGGAAATCGATGGAATTTGAAATTGGAAACATGATTATGCTTAAGGTGTCTTTATGAAGGGTGAAACGTGTTTTGAGAAACAAGGAGAAAATTCAACTTGAAGATAAGTTGCATTTCATAGAGAGAACTGTGAAGAGTTCTTAAGAGGTTGAAGTATAGTAAGGTTTATATTGTGATGATACAAGAAATCTAGGAGTGGTCCCGAACTTGCGAAAGAAGCATGAGGATTTTTTAAGGAAAAGAGTTCTCTTTTGTTCCAAAAGTATGGAATGTGAGTATAAGAGGGGCCGAGCACCAGGGCCTCGCACTCTTTTAGGAGGGTAGGATGTGATAACCCGAACATGAGGTCGTTATTTAATATTATTTTACAAATATTTTTGAAATTTTGATGAGCTTGAATGATATGACGTTTGGTGGTTTAATTTAAAACGGATGTTGGAGGCCTTGTTTATACCTTTTTACTAATAGTGAGGATTATTAGTGATGACGATATCGAGAGTTACCCGAAATATTATGTTTTATTATTTGTTGTTTCGATGTTTTTATTTTTGACGTTTCTATTTTAATTGCGTATTAAGTCGCGTCGGGACTATATTATTATCATATTTGATTGCGTTTTAATTTTTGAGAAGTATATTTTTACCAAACCCGAATCCCGTAATTATTTTTAAAATTGACTAATATACATTTTCTACCCTTTAAACTATTTTATTGCATTTTTGTCTAAAACAAGCCCCTCCGCCACCATATATAAGGATTTTTTTACATAACAAGATACATAGTACTCATCACCCCAAATTTATTTTTCTTTCTCTCTTCATTTTCTTTTCTTGCCGAGACATCAACACAAACAAACACCCTTTGATCTTCAAATTTTAACTTGATTTTGGGAAAACTAAGAGTAGACCCATTCTTAGATTTTCAAGAGGCTTCTAATGATATCAATTTTATCAACATGCATGAGTTTTTATTTTTTTGTTCAGAATTAGAGTGAGTTGGATTGCTAGATAATTATGTTTGTGTTTAATTAGTGATGATCATGTATTGATCATATTGTTTTTGTGAAAAAGTTGATTTTGATTTTAGGGTTTTTATTTTTATCATTACTACAAGTGTTAGGATGAACATGTGTTGATATTAGGGGTATAGGATGATAAGAAAAGTTGTTAGAATTGATTAAAAACATGATTTGTGTAGGATTTTTGGAAGTGATTTAGATCAGTGACTTGTGGGCTGTTTTTGGATATTTTATGTTTGAAATAAAGTAGAGCTTCTAGCTCCAAACGAGCGAGAAGTTATGATAGTTTGATTATTCGTGTATCGGGGGACGAGTATCGGCACGACATGTAGTTGTTGTCGATATTTGGATCCGGGGACTATAGAATGAGTTTTGAAAAGAGTCAAGGACTGATGTAAAATTGTAAACCCTAGGTTGTGAGTCTATTTATAAACCAAGGTTTCGGTTTTGTAAATGGAGTCGTTTATAGAAGTTAAAATGGTTATATGAGTCGATGACGTAAAACTGTCTGGTTTTTATAGATCAAAGATGTGTTGGGCAGGGAAATTTAAATGTAAAAACTTTTGATGGGCTTTTGGGAGGACTTTCTATGGATTAGTGTGTTCAATGAGTAGTATCATGAATTTTTGACATGCTTAAGTGGGGTAAATGGACTTGTACATTTGGTATGTGCCGACAAATTTTTATCAAGTGTATTGTCTAATAAAGTAAACATATAGAAGGAAGTAGCAGGTCACTTGTAATGGTTTTCTTTTGGGTTTTTTGTGATTTTATTATTTTGAGTTTGATATTATTAAGTATGGATTTTACTCGAGTTTATTATTAATAAACGTGCCTTATTTGATAGGTTACGGTTTTCGTTTTTATCGGTCATCAACTATCGTCGAATATCGTCTTGCAACTTCTATTACCCAAGGTTAGTCTATAGCCTCTCTTGTGTACAAGTTGTTTTGAATGATTTTAAAATCCGCGAGCGGGATACATGCTATTTGAAAATAAATGAAACACAAGTCATGAATAATTTTTTGGACCCGTATGTTGCCTTTGGACCCGAATGTTGCCTGAATTGTGTTGAGTACCTAGTTGTAGAAGACCCCAAATTCATGAACCGTTAACTATTATCTTGCCCATGTGTGGGTTAGAAGTATCCGCTTAAACAACTGATAGTATTATCAGGGGTGACACCCTTATCCGAGACGAGAGTTAGTACGCTGATTGCGCTGCTCGGACAGATAACTTAAATAAGAGACAAGGTAAAATTTTACCTTAAGAGGGGCAATGGTTTCAGTTTTATCATGTCGGCCTTTTGGCGGATGATTGGTCATAACGGGTCAGTGTCATGAGCTTAAACACAATTGAATAGCTTATGCTATAAGATGAAATGCTTGATTAATAGATTGTATACGTAGAAATTCTATTAAAAGATTATGATTGATTTTTTTCTTGTGTTCAAATGATGATTTGGAAAACCTATAGACTTGTTCAACCGTTGTGTTGATGATTTTAAGCATGTATTTCAGGTTATTGAAGTTGATTGATGATGGATCTTGCTGGAGAAGGCTGTGGGTTGCTTTTGCGGTAGTGGAGTCTAAAACTGATTTCCTTCCCTTGTTATAAAAATAGATATGTTTTGTTATGTACTTTGGTAAAAATGTTTTTTGTTTGGTTGAGATCCTTGGCGAACCAAAACGCTACTCTGATTGTTAAAATCTTGTTTTAATTGGGACTGACGGTTTTAGACAAATGGTTAAATTACTCTCTTTTATATTTGAAATGTATCATTTTGAGATCATTAAAAGTGTGTTGTGTAATGATGTTTGAGTTTAGCACCCAAATGTGTATTTCCGCTGCGCAATGTAATTTGGGGGTGTTAAGAAAAGGGAGGTGGCATGCCTTTCTGTCACACTCCCAAAATATCAGAGTATAATGGCAACAAGGGAGTGGTGACGTCATGATTATCATACACACAGTTACAAAGAACGACCTCTAAATGAGATGTTCGGGAAAATTGATCACTTGCATTTGATAAAATAAACAGTTTTAACATAGTGCGGAAGCATAAAACTGGTCATAGATACAAAAACATAGTTTCCAAATAGTACAAATGATCTTTATTTTCAATAGAAATGACGGCAATGCATGAGACCTCACATAGCATCTTCCTTCTTAATACCTGAGAAAAACATTGCTAAAGCGTCAACATAAAGTTGGTGAGTTCATAGGTTTAGTTAATTTGAAGTGTTTAATGAACCACAATATTTTTCCCAAACGTGATGACAATATAACAAATACAAAGTCATCATAAAAGCATTTATTACAGTCTAACCTCGTGACACCGAAGCGTTAACAACACCAGCAGTATAATCATATAAATGTAGCCCAACTGGATGCCTAAACCCACGACATCCTATCTCAGACTCAAATGAAACTGTGCCCGCTTGTCCCCTGTTGGACCAAGACGGACAGGGGCGTCAACCCTGATAGATCTATCCATAACATTCGCGCTTACACAAAGTAATTAACGGTTCACGATTCACGGGCCAAAGCAACTGGGTTTTTAGTAGGACTTAGACTAGTATATAAATCAGTAAATGCACTTGTGTTCATACATTAAATCAAGCAATGTCACACCCCAAAAAGAAGTAAAAGCAGTTAAAAGCGGGGTATAAACTCACCTCGTTTAATAAGCAAAGTGATGAGAATACACGGTAGCTCGAGAATACGATCACGTTATCCAAAACCTAAATAAGTATATCGACCGTGTCACGACACTTATAATTTCACCAATAAAAATGCATGACACCCTAGTTGTGTTTGACGGTATATTTTGTTTACGGAAAAACGCGACAATTAAAACTCGATTAGTTAACAAATGGGTTTTGTACTACACTTTATATTAAAATTTCAGTTGGGCCTTATAACCCAATAAAAACCGAATAACCCAACCCTACAAGATAACACATGGCTCGGCCCATTGACCGTTTGACCCAACCCGGCCCAACAGGCGATATAAACTAGGAAAGGGGGTCATATATTGGTTATTATCCCTAAATCTCACAGTCACACTCTCTCTCTCGAAAATAACTCCCACCGCCCCATTCCTTTTCTCTCTTTCCTGGTTACTAATCCTTTCCAGATTCATCCTTCTTTCACAAAGATCAAACCAAAATCTATGCTTATTCATTCCATAAACATTAACAAACGTACATCCTTGTTTCTTTATGATTCGATCAATGGTTTTGTCCCTACAACATACTTAATCCGATTCATTGTTGATTCCAGGGGTTGTTCTTGTTATGGTGATGATGAATCATCCAAAAAGATAAGTTTTAAATCCTTTTCATTTTAAGAAAGCATGTTTATGAATTGTTTGTTCATAACTTCAAAACAAAGATGTTTTATTAATCTAAAGACGCAAGATTCATGTATCTATAAACGGTTTCTATTCGGATTTAATTTATTCAAAAATTAGGGTTTCGAAAGCATATTGGGATTTTTCTCTAAAACAGGTCCGATTACAATTAATTGGTGTTTTTTGGTAAACAAACATGTTAATTTCATCATGCAACTTAATTGACAAAATTAGGGTTTCATAATAATTAGGGGTTTTGACATATCTAACGTTTAATAATAATTAATTAGTGTTTTCTATCATAAAAACTTGTCAATTTCATCAAATAATCCGATTTGTAAAATTAGGGTTTCGGTCAAATTGGGGGTTTGTTCATATTTCGGTTTTAATCTAATTAACTAGTCAATTCGTGTTTAGATTAGGTTTAATTAGTGCTTAAATCAATATATTAAAAATTAGGGTTTTGAAATAATTTGGGGGTTTTTATACCCGCGTGTTGAATTAAAATTCATTAGCATTTTTATGAGATAAATTGTGTTAATTTTATGTTAGTACTGATTTTAGAATAAGTTAGGGTTTCGGCAGAAATAATAAGTCATTCGAGTTGTGTTTGTTTGCTACTGTTAATATTTCTAATGATTAGTAACAAAATGTAAAAAGGGGGTCTCGGTAGATTACTAGGGTGTCGTAGGTTCGTAGATAGTTAGGGTCATTAATATAAGTTTCTAATATGTCTTAGCACAATTTTTGGAATGGTATTCTAAATGACTAACTCACTTTGAAAATGGTTTTCGCAGGTACGATTTGTCAAGCACAACTAAATAGATGCATAGAGAAAAGAAAAGTGGGTAAAGACTCACAATGATGGTTTTGTTTCGACTTGTGTATTCGGACAAACAGTGGAGCCTCAGCTTGGTTTTGCTCAAGATATAGCACTTGTTCCTTAAAGACCTTCCCAGAATTTTATTAAGTTTTTATGTTTGTGTGTTATAAACTTTGTGTAAATGGACTGTATTTAACATTTTAATCTCGGCATAGGGTAAAACCTAATCTGGAATTAGAGGTCTTGTGATATTCCCAAATAAGGCATTTTTGGCATGTGTGTTGGATTTATCTAGTGAGTGGATTTATAAAATAAGTCAGTATAATGTAGGTTTGACTTGGGTTGACTGAGATTAACCAATTTGAAAATCTGAATAAAAGTTTACCAAGTTTGATTTGTATTCACTGTTTGTGTTAAATTAACTTGTATCATTCGGCCCAACAAGGGTTTGAGTGGGCAAAATCGGCCCATCATGGGTAATTTAAAACGGATGCAAATTTTAGATGCGTATACTTAACAACAAGAACAACATGATACAATCTCAACACACAACTTAAGCAAGGATGGATACGTGTATTCTCGAAGGTTTAGTAAACATTCATAACCGGCGCAAACCGTTAATACATAAAACGTTCAATAACGAACACGTCTCTATTACAATAATAAGACGCGAAAATTCGAGTTGTTACATTCGCTCTCCCTAAAGAGGGCTTTGTCCGCAAAGCAAAACAAGTAATATAATTTAAGTCGACACTACATTAGTAAACAAATGAGGATACTTCATAAATATGAGATAACTTCTCAATTTGTTAAATCCACAAGGTTCAAAGCTCACATTAAATAAATACATGGAAAAATAAAGATGAAAAAATTTGACGGATGTCACAGTATTCCCATGTTTTAGTGATTTCGTCACGAAATCAAGACGTTTTTGTAGTAGGGTGATTAGCGAAAAGATGAGGATACTTGCTCTTGAATTGGTCTTCACGTTCCCACGTGTATTCTGGACCTCTACGTGCATTCCAATGGATTTTTACGATGGGTATACGACTTTGCTTGAGCTGTTTGACCTGACGGTCCATGACCTCCACCGGTTCTTCTACGAAGTTGAGTTTGTCGTCGAGTTGGATCTCTTCTAATGGAATAACGAGTGTCTCGTCGGCTAAGCATTTCTTCAGATTGTAAATGTGGAACACATTATGCACTCGGCTAAGTTCTTGAGGTAACTCCAAACGATAGGCCATGGGGCCAATCCTCTCTATAATCTTGAATGGTCCAATGTAACTAGGATTCAACTTTCCACGCTTTCCAAAGCAAATCACACCCTTCCAAGGTGAGACCTTCAACATGACTCTATCGCCAACCTCAAACTCAAGGGGTTTGTGTCTCATGTCAGCATAACTCTTTTGTCGATCTCTTGCGGCTTGCATACGGCTCTTGATCTTAAAGATATTCTCAGTAGTCTCATGTATGATCTCGGGTCCAGTGAGTTGGGCCTCACCAACCTCTGCCCAACACACGGGTGAACGACACTTTCTACCATACAATGCTTCGAACGGTGCTGCCTTAATGCTAGTGTGATAACTATTGTTGTATGAGAACTCCACCAGAGGTAGGTGCCTATCCCATCTATTTCCAAAGTCGATCACACAAGCTCTCAGCATATCTTCTAGGGTTTGAATGGTCCTTTCACTTTGATCGTCGGTTTGGGGATGATACGCAGTGCTCATATCCAACTGCGTTCCCAACGCTTTCTGCAGCGATTTCTAAAACTGTGAAGTAAATCGGCTATCTCGGTCAGAGATTATAGACACAGGCACACCATGCCTCGTGACTACTTCCTCCAAGTATGTTCTTGCTAACTTATCCATTCCATCTGTCTCCTTGATTGGTATGAAGTGAGCCGATTTGGTGAGTCGGTCGACGATGACCCAAATAGTGTCAAAGCCAGCTGAGGTTTTAGGTAGCTTTGTAATGAAATCCATAGTGATCCTTTCCCACTTCCATTCTGGCAGTTCAGGTTGGACCAATAATCTTGATGGTTTCATGTGTTCGGCCTTGACCTTGGCACAAGTCAAGCACTTGCCAACATATGTAGCAATGTCCGCCTTCATGTTCGGCCACCAATACAACATCTTAAGGTCATGATACATCTTGTCGGATCCCGGATGTATGGAGTATTTTGACTTATGCGACTCATGCATAATCAAAGGTCGTAGGTCACCATGGCACGGTAACCAACTCCTATTATCAAGACATAATGTCCCATCTAGGCGAGCCTCTAACTTCTTTATCATGCCTTCTACATCTTCAGTCTTGAGAGTTTCCTCCTCGACTGCCTCCTTCTGAGCCTTGAGAATTAAGGATGGAAGATCTAAGTCAATGGTCATCACCAAGGCTTTCACTCTAAGAACTCTCTCCTTTCGACTCAAAGCGTCAGCCACGACATTTGCCTTGCCCGGGTGATAACGGATCTCGCAATCGTAATCACTGAGCAACTCTAGCCAACGTCGTTGTCTCATGTTGAGTTCTTTTTGATTCAAGATGTGTTGTAGACTTTTATGATCAGAGAATACAACACACTTTGTGCCATAAAGGTAGTGTCTCCAAATCTTCAGGGCAAACACCACTGCTCCTAACTCTAGATCATGAGTTGTGTAGTTCTTCTCGTGCACTTTTAGTTGTCTTGATGCATAAGCAATGACCTTAGTCCTTTGCATCAACACCGCACCCAATCCTTTTATGGATGCATCACAATATACTACAAAGTCTTCATTACCCTCGGGTAGGGCTAGTATAGGTGCTTCACACAACATCTGCTTCAATGTTTGGAATGCCAAATCTTGATCCTCTTTCCACTCGAACTTCTTGTCCTTTTGAGTTAACTCCGTCATTGGTTTAGCTATCTTTGAGAAACCCTCAATGAATCTCCTATAGTAACCAGCAAGACCTAAAAATTGGCGGATCTCCGTGGGTGTTGTAGGAGTCGCCCAATCTTTCACAGCCTCGATCTTAGCAAGATCAACTTGAATACCACTGCTATCGATTACATGCCCAAGGAATTGCACCGTGTTTATCCAAAACTCACATTTGGAAAACTTTGCATATAACTTCTCCTTCCTCAGCAGCTCTAGTATGGTCTTCAAATGCTCTTTGTGTTCTTCTTCATTACGAGAGTAGATGAGAATATCATCGATAAATACAATCACAAACTTGTCCAAGTATGGTTTGCAAACTCGGTTCATGAGACCCATGAATATCGCGGGTGCGTTTGTCAAACCAAAAGGCATAACTTGGAACTCGTAGTATCCGTACCGGGTTCTAAAAGCCGTCTTGTGGACGTCTTCTTCTCTAACCCTTAGCTGATGATATCCCGACCTTAAATCAATCTTCGAGTATATGCTAGATCCTTGCAGTTGGTCGAAAAGATCGTCAATTCTTGGCAATGGGTAGCGGTTCTTTATCGTCAGCTTATTCAACTCTCGGTAATCAATACACATCCTAAAGAATCCATCTTTCTTTTTGACGAATAGGACCGGTGCTCCCCAAGGTGAGGAACTCGGCCTAATGAAACCTTTGCCAGAAAGTTCCTTTAGTTGTTAAGCTAACTCTGTCATTTCTGCTGTGCTAAGCGGTATGGGGCTCTAGCAACAGGTGCGGCTCCTGGTGTAAGCTCTATGTGAAACTCCACTTGTCGTGTTGGTGGTAATCTCGGTAAGTCTTCTGGGAATACGTCTGGAAAATCTCTAACGATCGGTACATCTTCAAACTTCTTCTCATGATCTTCTTCTTCCTCCTTTCGCGTTACTTGAACCAAGAACACTGGACATCCCTTCTCAATGTATCTTTGGGTTCTAATACATGAGATGACTTCCAGTCTCGATCCATTCTTCACTCCACTTCTTTCGCCTTGTATGATTAGTACATCGTTTCCATAAGGAACACGGACGCACTTCTCATGACATACAATTTCCGCGTGATGCTTCGACATCCAATCCATTCCAATGATGACATCAAATCTTCCCAATTCTATGGGCAGTAAGTCGATACTGAACGAACGATCTTGTAACCTTAGACTACATCCTTTCAGAATAGCATCAGTGGTTACTGACTTCCCATCGGCTAGTTCTACATTATACTTAATATCTAACGCAGTAGGGGTAATATTTAGGCGTTCACTAAATGCAGATGACACAAAACTCCTATCCGCACCAGAATCAAATATTACTGAAGCATTGTTGTTATTGACTAGGAACGTACCAGTCACAACATTGTTGTCTTGTACCGCAGCCTCAGCACACAAATGATACACCTTGCTAGGTGCCGTGAATCCACTTGGAGCACTGGTTGTGGCTTGGTTATTTCCTCCCCGATTCCCCTGGTTCTGCTTCTGGTTCACTTGGTTGTGGTTTTGGTTGCCTCGAATTTGATTACCACGACCTTGGTTCCCACTGCTTGGACACTTATTCTTGTAATGCCCTTTCTCTCCACACCCAAAACAAGTGACATTCGCTCCTTGACCACCCTGAGTTCCCGGTCCTCTTTGGTTAGCAGGACGGGGTGGTGCTCGACACTCTTTTGCCTTATGTCCAGCCTTTCCACAGTTGTAGCATGTAGGGGGACATGCTCCTTCGTGGTGTCGGCCACACTTTCCACAAAAAGGAAATCTTCCAGCAAAGTTTCCAGCATTACTTTGCCCAGCAGTAAACACTCTAGCCACCTCTTGACGCTTGTTTTGACTGTAGTTATTAGTGTTGTTGCTGTTGTTGTTATTGTTGTTGTAGTGATTGCCAGACCACTTCCTCTTGTCTCAAGTATTCTCCCCCAACTCTTGCACCACTTGGTACATCAAACTCTGAGCCATATCGATTGCCTCATGCAAGTCATTTGGCTTTGATGAAGTCACATTCCCCTTGATGCTCAAAGGTAAGCCCTCAATGTATCGCTCCAACAATCGGTCGTCGTTGGGCACCATTTCGGGACATAACAAGATTAGCTCTTGAAAGCGCTGATTGTAAGCAGTAAGAGAGGTACCCTTGACTTTCAAGTTCCATAGCTCAACTTCCATTTGCTTGACTTCATTTCGTGGGCAATACTTCCTAACAAACATAGCTTTGAACTCACTCCAAGGTGTTGCTTGGGCAACATCAATGGTCACTGCACGAGCATAGACATTCCACCAAGTCAAAGCACCATCCACCAATGTGCTTGATGCAAACTTCACCTTATCAGCTTCAGCAACATTGCTAATCCCAAATTGGGATTCCAACTTCTCAAACCATCTAGTCAAACCTACTGCACCTTCAGTACCACGGAAACTCACTTGTGTAACCGCACGGAATTCCTTATAGGTGCAGGTCCGCGCATTGGCAACAGTGGCCCCTTGGTTTGTCTCCTCTTGCGTGCTCGATGTACGGATCGCTTCAGCTGCTGCGAGTGCCTCAGCCACCCGTTCCGCGATAAGCATGACTAGGTCAATCCCACCGGTAGCAGCTAGTGGATTATGTGTCTCAGATCTTCTAACTGGTGCCATAATCTAAAAGGTAAACAAGACAATGAGTTTTGCCAGACGTAACATTCATGGCACACACAATACAATTATGAAATGCTCAACGGTATAATAAACAATATATGTTGATCGCACAAATTTTGTAACCCAAATAAGATAATGTCATAACCTAACATCCACAGAAATGTTTTGAAATACATCACAATCTGACATACATAATAAGGAAAAATGGAAAATGCCAACTAGCTGAGATAAACCTCATAGCTTAGTGGTCGTACAACAATGAGTCAACAGTACATGGTAAATCTAACTAGTACCCTCACGGCGCTGGTGAAGTGCTCTCTCAATCTCTGTCAGCCTCCTCTCAACCACGTCCTCGCGAGCCTGGGCATCTCTAAGTCTGGCATCGGTATCATGCCAAGCGGCCCTAAACCTGCGATCCAAGTCAACAATAGGATCCTCAACAGGTGCCTCTAGTCCACCTACCTCAACCTGTGGCTCTACTCCCCAACGTGTCATCAGGCTCTCGATCTCCTCGAGGCGAGCATTCGACATGGTGTCCATCTGGTCGAGAACAGCATGGAGCTGTCCTCGAAGACGGGTCACGTAAACCGTCAACGTTGTCTCATCCTCAACTGGGCTCTTCTTTGTTAATGCCTCCAGCTTATCCTGCACCTCATTATACTCCTCACCTAAAGTCTCCACAGCATCCTCCAACCTATTCAAACGGGTCGTCACACATCCATCCGCTGCTCCAAGCATCACAACTGTCGATGTAGCTCTCCTAGGAAGAGGGGTCGCAGCTCTCGGTCCAGTAGAGATGCCAACATCGGCAAGCATCTCCTGATACACGACAGGTACAGTCTCTGTTGGTGGTGGTGGTAGTGACGCCTCTGGGGCAGGACTGGCAGGTGTGCGGGATGCATGCCTGTCAGTGGTAGAGAAAGGTATGAGGGGTCGCTAAGGTGAAGGTGGTGGTCGGGCGGCTCTCCCCCAGAGACGTCGCCTAACATAGTAGAAAGTCAGAGTGCCAGGTGCTGGGGTAGAGGTGTCTGCCCTTTCCCCTTCGTCTTCAGACGAAGACGAGGAGATGAGTGCGATGGAAGCCTTAGGGGTAGCAGCATATGTAGCAGGTGGGTCCTCAGTGTCTGTGACCTCCATGGGTTCACCTTCCCCATCGGTGAACTCCATATCATCATCCTCAGTATCCTCCATTGATTCGCCCCTAATGACTGATGCCTGTCCTGGTGACTGCACCACATCAGCGGCTAGGTCGTCCTCTCCTCCGCCTTCTAGGCTAAGTACGTCATCTGCTGGTGCATCAGGGATATGGATCGATGAACGATAAACCTCCTCTGTCTCTCTCTCAGTCTCATCATCTGAAGTCATCCGGTACCACGGATATCCTGATGGTGATCCTCTAGGTAATCCTATCGATGAAGTGATAGTCGACTGTGAACTGCGGTTGTAGTATGCCCCTGTAGACGTTGAATCATCATCAGAAGACATCGCTGTAACATAAACAGAATAGATGTGTGTAAATATCTCATATAATTAGTCCGTGAAAGGGACATTGACATAACATATAACAATCATTGTTCAAACCACATGTATCCCATATAACATAACTCGGATTTTGTTGTTGCACATGTACCCCATGTAATTATATCTCGTAATTGTTAAATCACATGTATCCCATTTATCATAAATTATATAATGTTGAATCACTCGACTCCAATAATAATTGTTCATTACATATATATATATCCATGTATATATATATACTTAATACTTACAATCCGTATGATAATCAACTAAACACATAACAGTTATAGTCTAGAGTTACTAAATGCAACTTATTTCTCTATAACCAGGCTCTGATACCAATCTGTCACACTCCCAAAATATTAGAGTATAATGGCAACAAGGGAGTGGTGACGTCATGATTATCATACACACAGTTACAAAGAACGACCTCTAAATGAGACGTTCGGGAAAATTGATCACTTGCATTTGATAAAATAAATAGTTTTAACATAGTGCGGAAGCATAAAACTGGTCACAGATACAAAAACATAGTTTCCAAATAGTACAAATGATCTTTATTTTCAATAGAAATGACGGTAATGCATGAGACCTCACATAGCATCTTCCTTCTTAATACCTGAGAAAAACATTGCTAAAGCGTCAACATAAAGTTGGTGAGTTCATAGGTTTATTTAATTTGAAGTGTTTAATGAACCACAAGATTTTTCCCAAACGTGATGACAATATAACAAATACAAAGTCATCATAAAAGCATTTATTACAGTCTAAGCTCGTGACACCGAAGCGTTAACAACACCGGCAGTATAATCATATAAATGTAGCCCAACTAGATGCCTAAACCCACGACATCCTATCTCAGACACAAATGAAACTGTGCCCGCTTGTCCCCTGCTGGACCAAGTCGGACAGGGGCGTCAACCCCGATAGATCTATCCATAACATTCGCGCTTACACAAAGTAATTAACGGTTCACGATTCACGGGCCAAAGCAACTGGGTTTTTAGTGGGACTTAGACTAGTATATAAATCAGTAAATGCACTTGTGTTCATACGTTAAATCAAGCAATGTCTCACCCCAAAAAGCAGTAAAAGCAGTTAAAAGCGGGGCTATAAACTCACCTCGTTAAATAAGCAAAGTGATGAGAATACACGGTAGCTCGAGAATACGATCACGTTATCCAAAACCTAAATAAGTATATCGACCGTGTCACGACACTTATAATTTCACCAATAAAAATGCATGACACCCTAGTTATGCTTGACGATATATTTTGTTTACGGAAAAACGCGACAATTAAAACTCGATTAGTTAACAAATGGGTTTTGTACTACACTTTATATTAAAATTTAAGTTGGGCCTTATATAACCCAATAAACGGTTCGATTACAATTAATTGGTGTTTTTTGGTAAACAAACATGTTAATTTCATCATGCAACTTAATTGACAAAATTAGGGTTTCATAATAATTAGGGGTTTTGACATATCTAACGTTTAATAATAATTAATTAGTGTTTTCTATCATAAAAACTTGTCAATTTCATCAAATAATCCGATTTGTAAAATTTGGGTTTCGGTCAAATTGGGGGTTTGTTCATATTTTGGTTTTAATCTAATTAACTAGTCAATTCGTGTTTAGATTAGGTTTAATTAGTGCTTAAATCAATATATTAAAAATTATGGTTTTGAAATAATTTGGGGGTTTTTATACCCGCGTGTTTAATTAAAATTAATTAGCATTTTTATGAGATAAATTGTGTTAATTTTATGTTAGTATGATTTTAGAATAAGTTAGGGTTTCGGCAGAAATAATAAGTCATTCGAGTGGTGTTTGTTTGCTACTGTTAATATTTCTAGTAATTAGTAACAAAATGTAAAAAGGGGGTCTCGGTAGATTACTAGGGTGTCGTAGGTTCGTAGATAGTTAGGGTCATTAATATAAGTTTCTAATATGTCTTAGCACAATTTTTGGAATGGTATTCTAAATGACTAACTCACTTTGAAAATGGTTTTCGCAGGTACGATTTGTCAAGCACAACTAAATAGATGCATAGAGAAAAGAAAAGTGGGTAAAGACTCACAATGAGGGTTTTGTTTCAGCTTGTGTATTCGGACAAACAGTGGAGCCTCAGCTTGGTTTTGCTCAAGATATAGCACTTGTTCCTTAAAGACCTTCCCAGAATTTTATTAAGTTTTTATGTTTGTGTGTTATAAACTTTGTGTAAATGGACTGTATTTAACATTTTAATCTCGGCATAGGGTTAAACCTAATCTGGAATTGGAGGTCTTGTGATATGCCCAAATAAGGCATTTTTGGCATGTGTGTTGGATTTATCTGGTGAGTGGACTTATAAAATAAGTTGGTATATTGTAGGTTTGACTTGGGTTGACTGAGATTAACCAATTTGAAAATCTGAATAAAAGTTTACCAAGTTTGATTTTTATTCACTGTTTGTGTTAAGTTAACTTGTATCATTCGGCCCAGCAAGGGTTTGAGTGGGCAAAATCGGTCCATCATGGGTAATTTAAAACGGATGCAAATTTTAGATGCGTATACTTAACAACAAGAACAACATGATACAATCTCAACACACAACTTAAGCAAGGATGGATACGTGTATTCTCGAAGGTTTAGTAAACATTCATAACCGGCGCAAACCGTTAATACATAAAACATTCAATAACGAACACGTCTCTATTACAGTAATAAGACGTGAAAATTCGAGTTGTTACATTCGTTCTCCCTAAAGAGGGCTTTATCCGCAAAGCAAAACAAGTAATATAATTTAAGTCGACACTACATTAGTAAACAAATGAGGATACTTCATAAATATGAGATAACTTCTCAATTTGTTAAATCCACAAGGTTCAAAGCTCACATTAAATAAATACATGGAAAAATAAAGATGAAAAAATTTGACGGATGTCACACTTTCCGTACACAAGACGATATGGAGAACAACTAATATGAGTCTTATATGATGTACGAAAGGTCCGTAGTGCATCATCAAATTTATCTACCCAAGAGGCACGATGCTCTCCTACAATACGCTCTAAAATCCACTTAAGACCTTGATTCATGACATCCGCTTGCCCATTTTTTTGGGAATGATACACGGTAGAAGGTCGGTGTGTAACACCATACTTCTTCATGAATCTAGTGAATTGATCATAATAAAGGTGAGTCCCGCGATCACTGATAATAGCTCGAGGTACACCAAATCTAGCATCAACTGCTTAAGAAACTTAACCACAACTCTGGCATCATTGGTAGGCAAAGCCTTAGCCTCAACCCACTTAGAAACATAGTCCACAATCACTAATATGTACTTATTCCCTTTATATGAGGGAAAAGGTCCCATAAAGTCTATGCCTCACACACCGAATATCTCACACTCTTGGATAAAATTATGTGGCATCTCATCTCTTTGTGTAATTTTTCCTTATCTTTGACAAACATGACAGTGTTTCACCATTTCTTGAGCATCGTAAATCGTAGGCTAGTAGAAACCCGAATTAAACACTTTCTTAGTAGTATAGTTAGGACAAAAATGTCCACCAGTGCATCCTTTATGGCAGGCTTCTGAGATCTGGAATACCTTAGGCCCGTCTACACATCTCCTTATTAACTGATTCGTACATTGACTAAAGAGGTATGGATCATCCCAATAATAGTATTTCAAGTCCATGGAAAAATTCTTCTTTTGTTGGGATGTCAAACCAGATATAAGCACTTCACCCGCTAGATAGTTTGCTATGTCATCAAACCCTGAGGTATCATCCTCTTTAGAGGATATATACATAAGCTCCTCAAGGGGAAATTATTCATTAATAGCTTGATTTCCTAATTCCCCTTGATAAGGATTCTCTAATCTGCTCAAATGATCCGTAGCTAAAAATTCTCATCTCCCTTTTTATCACGAATCTTTATCTCAAACTCTTGAGTAACAAAGCCCATCTAAGTAACGAGGTTTAGCATCTTGTTTATTCATAAGATACATTAGGGCAGAGTGGTCAGTATACACTATGGTCTTTGAAAGAACAAGATAGGGGCAAAATTTCACAAATGCCTACACAATAGCCAACTACTCTTTCTCAGTAGTTGTGTAATGCAATTGAGCACCCATCATTGTCTTACTCGCATAGTGAATAGGCTGAAAATGCTTATTAATATGCTGCCCTAAAACTGCTGCTATAGCATAGTCACTAGCATCGCACATAAGCTCAAAAGGCAATTCCCAGTTTGGTGAAACCAACACTAGAGCCTTAGTTAATTTCTAATTAAGGATCTTAAAGGACTCTAAACACTCAAGTGAAAATATGAAAGGAGCCTCTTTTTCTAATAGATGGGTTATAGGCCTTGCTATCTTTTGGCGTACAACTCCTCCTTATTATGCAATTCCATTATCAACTTAATATTCTCTTCATGCTGTTTCTCATCCCTTGAGTAGATCAAAATATCATCAATGAACACAATCACAAATTCATCCAAATACTATTTACACACTCGATCCATGAGGTCCACAAAAACGCTAGGTGCGTTTGTCAAACCAGATGGCATCACTTGGAATTAAAAGTGTGCATATCTAGTTCTAAATGCAGTCTTCAGAATGTCTTCCTCACAAACCCTTAGTTGGTGTTAACCATATCTAACCGGTTGTTGGAACGACGCGAGCCGGGCCGGGTCTCGATTCAGAAAGATGAAGGGAACTTGGCTCATCGCCCGCATGGGCGCACTGAAATAAATATTCGAGAAAGCCTCTCTTGAAGTGACAGAATTCTTTATTTATTTCAGGAATTTCTTTCAGATATGATGGAATTGATATCGCCGTGGAATCTTTCTTTTTTTATTGCTTGCTTTCTTCTGACTCCTTACGTATACTTCACTCGTTGGGTCGAAATGGCCAAGGCTTTATAATCGGGTATAACTCGGAAGCCGGCTTGTGCTGGATTCCTGCATACCTCTGGCAGGCATCGCAGCTCTTAGCATGTGCTATGTAATCTGCAAGGACCGTAGGCCAGTAGTGGGTGGGTTCAATGCCTGTCTAATAGCGTAGAGTGATAGTACGATGGATAGTTCTCATCTGAGGAGTATGTTCTGTCAGGTATTGCTGCTATAAGTCCTTTCGGGTGTCTCCTTGGCATAAAGAAAGAATTATTAGAGTCTGAGACAAGACAGTTTTCCCTTCATACGAATAGTGAGAAAGATAAGAGTTTATCCAGTTGGGGCATAGAAAGAAGACCTGAACTCGGTGTTTCCTCAATCTGAATAGATCAATCTGGATTATAGTCCAGTAAGCCCGGAACCTGCTAGTGGGAGCCTGCAGGCAAAGAGAATGCTAGTGAGTCTTAGCCGAATGGATTTCAAAGACCAGAAAAAAGAAATAGGAAAAATGAGACATTCAATCATGATTTAGCGGTGGCAGTTAGACCTTTTTTATTGGGGCCTACAACTTCTCCGAGCCGACTAGCATCCCTTTCCACTGCACATTTATCGAACAAAGAAGACGACTATAGTATCGAATTCGCTTTCCATGGTGAACTGGTCGCCCCATACCTTCCGTTAACCTTAGTGAGGGCTGGGTCCCCTGATTTATTAACTGACATCTTTCTTTACTTAACTTACTCTTTCTTACACTTACATTGCAACTGATCAAACAAATCATCGATTCTCGGTGGTAATAGTTCTTGATGGTAAGATTGTTCAACTCTCAATAGTCGATACACATCCGAAAATTTCCATCATTCTTCTTGACAAACAAGATCGGAGCTCCCCAAGGTGAAGAACTTGGTCTTATAAATCCTTTGTCAGTCAAATCTTGCAATTGTGCCGATAGCTCTTTCATCTCTGATGACACTAAATGGTAAGGCGCTAAACGATAAGGCGCTCGAGCAACAGGTGCAACTCCAGGTATCAAGTCAATTTGTAATTTAACTAGTCTAGCTGGTGGCAATCCAGGAAAATCTTTAAGAAAGACTTCCGGATAATCCTGTACGATCGGCATATCTTCTATCCACTTCTCTTCAGTCTGCTTGTCGGTAATACTCGCTAAAAATACATGAAAACCCTTCAACAAATACTTTTGATCCTTATTACACGAGATAATGTTCAATCGTGACTTTATCCTTCCATTACATCTATCTCCTTGTATCTCAAAAGCACTAAACGGAATACTCATAACATTCTCATCACAGAAAGTCGTAGCACGATAATTTGACAACCAATCCATTCTAATAATTACGTCGAGACTTCCTAACTCAACAAGCATAAGACCTATATCGAAAGGAGGATCTAGAAAATATAGAGTACATCTGCGCGGGATAGTGTCGGCTCCTATTAATTTTCCATTAGCTAACACAAGAGTGTAATTAGTGTCTAAAGGTGAGGGGTCACATCTATCAAGACACTAAATGCAGTTGACACAAAACTCTTATCAACTCCAATATCAAATAAAACTGAAGCATAATGATTATTGAGGTGAAACATACCCGTAACAACGTTGAGGTCTTGTTCGTACTCTCCTCCACCCAACACATGAACTCTTCCACGTGTCATTCTAGTCTTGACAACGTTTCCTTGGTCCTAGTTCTTCTTCTTTGGCCACTCATTGCCATAATGTCCCTTCTGTTGGCACTCAAAACATGTAACATTTACTTTCGGGTTGGGGTTGACCTACAGTCTCTAGCGATGTCTCCAGTTCTCTAGTAGTTGTGACACTGCACTGTGCATTTCCCATTGTGATGACGCTTGAATCGATTACACAACGACAACATCCCTTTGTAACCTCCATTATCTTCAGTACCAAGAATATAAGCCTTCACAACATCTTGTCTGTTATTTGGATAGCGTCAGTTATTCCTTTGATTGTTTCCTAATTTTCTCTTGTTACCATCAGCTTTTCTAGCATTAGCCCTCACAACTAGATCCATTAAGTTGTGTACCATCCTTATAGATTCACTAACTTTAGTCGGTCCAAATGACGTCACATTCCCTTGAATTCTACTAGGAAAACCGAAATGTAACGCTCAATCTTCTACTCCTCATCTGTAACCATTCACGGACACAAAAAACACAGCTCTTGGAATCTCCTAGTGTAATTACCAATCTCATTAGCCTTTACATTCAGATTCAACAACTCGGCTTCCATTTTCTGAAACTCACTACGAGGACAGTACTCCTTCGTCAATAGCTTCTTAATATCATCCCAGCTTATCCAATAAGCTTCATTGGCTCTAACCGTTTACACATGTATGTTCCACCATGTCAACGCTCCAACAACCAAAGTACAAGTAGCAAACTTGACTTAGTTCTTGACCACAGATTCAATAACACGAAACGTAGACTCCACATTTTCAATCCAACAGGATAATCCAACTGCCCCTTCAGTGCCATTAATATTAAGTGGATCACAACTCCTAAATTCCTTGCAAGTACATGATTTAGGTGGTCAAATGTCATCATTATTAAGTGGTGCTTGATTCACATGATTGTTTGATTGCATATTCGTCACAACAGCAACTACTCGCTATCAATCAACTCTTCCAGTTGTTAATCAATCACTCGAGTACGTGTATTCACCATTATCATTCTACGATAACATGACAAGACGAGATAAGGTTCGAGTCCAAATAAACACAACATATGTTAGTTAGGCAAATAATGCATCAAATAAGTAAGTAACAACGTAGTATAAATAATCAACATCGATATAATCAAAATCATGTTTCATTTCATATGAATGATACCAATATATATCCCAGAATAATAATTTTGATTACATCTATTGTCAAATCCAGCTTACTAAGTGCTACTCTAGTTTAGCGGTTACAATACCCAAAAGATAAGATGTAAATCTAGAATTTACCCAAAGGGAATATCCTTTATCCATTTGAAATATCCTAAATTCAAATTTCTATTTTCTTTTTAATAAAAAATTTTCTTAAAAATAAAGTTATTTCAAAAATACCTTGTCACTTTAATTAAAAGTAAGTTTTAAGAAAATATTAATCCTTGATAACTTAGTAAGGTTAATGACTTGTTTATTCATACCTTGAGTGATTCATTACGAATGTGATCTTGGAGGTGTCGAGAGAAGTATACATATAGATGTATAAATGTTTATGAGTACCTTACACATTTTACATAATGTATTGCGGCTTATACGTTTTTCGTCAATAAAACTTAAAGAGATTATATCGATTAAACATCGTAATGTTTGCACTAATAGAGTCCTCTAATCTAAATTTCTTAAGCATTTCTTTAACGTACTTAGACTGAATAAAGAAAATACCATCGTCTGTAAGAAGAAGTTAAGTTCTCCCATAATGCTCATTTCGAACTCGTCATGCATGATTTTGGCAAAGTCATTACACATACTTTGACAAGTTAAACCGTATATAATGTCGTCGACATATATTTGAACAATGATAAAGTGAGATCCTTTCTTCTTCATAAAGATCGTATTGTCTACTATTCCCATGGTATACCTATGTTTTACAAGAAACGCTTTAATTCTGCCATACCAAGCTTTGGGTGCTTGTTTAAGACCATTGCTACGAGTGCATATGTCTCGTCATAATCAGTTCCTTCTTGTTGATTATAACATTGAGCTACAAGTCTAGCCTTGTTACGAGACACTACACCATGCTCATCTAGTTTATTTCTATAAACACATTTGGTTCCAATGATGGTGGTATTTCTAGGTGAAGGAAAAAGTTCTCAAACGTCATTAGCAATGAATTGATTCAACTCTTCTTACATGGCGATGACCCAACTATCGTCCATCAAAGCTTCTTTAACATTCTTAGGTTCAATAACAGAGAAGAAACAAAAAAAAGTTACTTTGATTTTGGGCTTGAGATTTATGTTTCCTTTGATTCAGGTCGCCAATGACATTATTTACGGCATGATCATTAGATTCCTTAATGTTTACTACAAAGTGAAATTCTAAGTGATGATTTTCTTTGAACATATGTGAAAGTCAAACATATTTTACAGCTGATGGCACTTTTGCTTCGACAACATGCATCATCGATACTGATTCTTATGGAGATAGAGATGATGGTGAACTTACATTCTTAATTGTAATTTTGTTCATTCTTGCCTTAGCCGTGAAGTAGGATCTTTTCTAGTAGAAAAGGTGACATCTTCTTTTTCGAATTGATAATTTTTTTCAATTTAAATTAATATTGAAATACTTTTAACCAATTTTTTTGACACTAGATTTGTACAAGATTATGAAAATGTAAGTTATTACCTTTGTTTCGGTATATTATAAGCTAAAAATGGACTTTAAATGAGAAAGATACGGTCGTTTGTATTTTGTTGTCGGAAAACATAATTTTTGCGGAAACACTAATAATAGTTGTTGTCCAGAAATTAAATATCGTCAAAATGACGTTTTCGAGGCAAACCGGTTTATTTGAAGTGTTAAAACAAGTGCAAAATGTTGTATATAAATATTTGAAATGTTTTGAGAAAGGTAAAAGCGCGTGTTGGAAATACTTGGTTATTGTTACGATCTGGACGTTGTAAAATGAGTATTTTATGGGAATGTGATTAGTGGTTTATTTTGATTGAGAGAGTGGTTGATTATCGAGAGGTTACTAAAAATGGACAATTTCAAAATGACGTCGAAGGTTGTCGAATTTTCCGTAGAAAATGTATTGAGTATTTGACTAAGTTAAATTTGGGTAATAAGTCCCTTTTACCCAAATTTTGGTGAATTAAAATTTACGCCGAAAGGCTGTCAAAATTCTGTCGAGTCAAAAATAAATATTTTTGCCTACGTATAACATATCACTTATAACTATATGATTTAGATAAGTCATGTTTTATCTATAAAACTACGCACATGATTGATAAGCGACATATGTGATAGACTTATGTGATTTAATTGCTAGCGCCTAAACTATAGTATAATATTTAGGTTGCCACTACTGTCGTTCCCTATTTCTTGATCATACTTGTGTGGATTTATTCTTTGCTTGAGGTGAGTCTATAGTCCCTATTAAACTGCTTTATACGTTTAATTTGTTGGGATGCGATAAATGCTTATACTTGCTTACAAACGCAATAACTGTTTTATGTGAACGCTTAGTGAGAATTGTCTATGATTATCTTAAGTTGAGTAGCCATAGTCCCTACTATCATGAATAGTTAATACTCTTTTGAAGTGAGCTCTTACGTTATGAATAGATCTCTCGAGGCTTGACAACCTCCACCCGCGCATATTTTGTCACCGGACGATTGAATACCATTTGTGTGACTTGATTTATCTTGGCTAGATACTCTCTTAACCCAATTTAATTGTGCATTGAGGTGTACGTACTGGTCATTAGTTTCGATGTCATGAGCTTAGCTATCATAAATACTGTGAACACCCGATTTATCCTACACTCGGCACTATATCTTCCATAGTTGAAGGTGTACATGAAGTGAACTTTTGCGGTCCAACTTGCTATGATTTTGAATTGAAACCTATATTCTCAAAAACTATATGTTAACCCCTCTAGTATTTACCTCATGTATTTGATGATGATGCTTATCTGCTATATTAACTACTTGGAGTCCGCATGCATTTCATGGCTATCTTCAGATATTTATTACTTATGTTTTTGAACTATTATCTCGTTGACATTTTTAAAACATTATTCTTATGCTACTTTATCTTTTGAACTATGACCACTCTAACTTTGATGCTTTAATTTAATTCATCGAGGTATTTTTATAAAACGTCTTATTTAGAGTCGTTCTCTTGTACCTTGAACTTTTATATCATGACGTAACAACCCCAGAGCATTACCGCTTCTGTTGACCAGAAATTGGGGTGTTACAAATTGTTATTAGAGACGTTGTTATAGAGAATTAGGTTTGCATCTTAGGCCTAGACTATAAACGATGCGTGTTACATGTTTATACTATGTGTATGTATATGTACTACTTAAGATAATATTATACGTAATATGTAATATGTAATATCTATTATACATATACATACATCACGCATGATTTGCATGTTCTATACATGATTATGATTGTTATTTCATGCATACCCTACAACTGATGTAACATCCCGCCTACTCAGACTATAATATTGTCCGCTTTGCCCGCAGACTTTGCTTTGTGGCCCTCTTGTAAGTACTTCCCGGCTGGTCACCCAACCTAGTACTACTCTGACATGAGCACGCTTAACTGCCAGTTCCTAAGAACCCCACGTGTAGTAGACCACAAAACGCGTTGTGTCATGAGAAGGAGACTGTTATCTTATGAACCATGGATCTCTCCTGGCCACAGCCGATGTGGGATTTGCCTAGGGTGTCACAATCACCCTCCTTCGGGACTCATCGTCCTCGATGAGGTTTGCCCCACCATCCTGAACGGCTCAGGAGTGGTTCTGATACCACTTTTAACATCCCGCCTACTCAGACTACAATATTGTCAGCTTTGACCGCAGGCTCACGGCTTTGCTTTGTGGCCCTCTTGTAAGTACTTCCCGGCTGGTCATCCAACCTAGTACTACTCTAACATGAGCACGCTTAACTGCCAGTTCATAAGAACCCCACGTGTAGTAGACCACAAAAAGCGTTGTGTCATGAGAAGGCGACTATTATCTTATTAACCATGGATCTCTCCTGGCCACAGCCGATGTGGGATTTGCCTAGGGTGCACAACTGCCATATATAATGTTCTTATATAAGCGTCTGATTGTTGCACGATATGTCATCGTCTACTATTACTGACCAGTCTGAAGGATAATGGGAAGAAGAGGATATTGAGTTGATATTGGGTCATGTTGAGCTTGAAGATAATTCCGAGGAGGATTTAAAGGAGGATGACGAGGGAAAGCTGTTGGGAATCTAAGTTTGTTAGATTCCCTGATCATAGATTTAAACATAATTAAGCTGTTAAGATAGTCCCTTGCCTGTGCCTAGGAGGCAGGCAAGTATCGCAAGACTCACAGAGATCCAAGTCCCTGTGAGTAACCTCAGAGGAGTCCATGTCAGAGACATTGTCAAGGAAGTCAAAGATTACTTGAAGACATACTCATTGGCTGTGATGGATAACAGCCAAGATGTATCAGGGACTCTGAGGGGTTGAGGGTTAACAGGGGTGGCAATACACTGTTAACACTCAGCACACTTTGGACATGCCATTTGTGTGTTCGAGACAATGAAGGAAAAGGAAACTGTTTCAAGATCTGTTTCCTTAAAGCATAATGGCAGACTACCAAGAATAGAAGAGCATCATGTGACTGATGTCTGAAAAGTGAATATCTTGTGTAGTCACCATCAAGTACTATTTAGGTCAACCTCGTATCACTATAAATAGGATGTGTATCCCAGCATTAATGTTTAACACTTTGAGAATATTCATAACATTAATGCTTAGAACTTATTGAATCAAACAGTTGCGACTGTATTCATAAGTTAGGGTTTATAGTTTTTCAAAGTGTGCACAACACATTGTCATCAAACGGTGTTATCCATAACACTTGTAGTTCTTTATTATACAATAATAAGATTACGTTTGAAAAGTATTAACTTGTGTTGATTAGTTAAGTTTAGTGTTTCTAGAATTGATTAGGGACTTTCAATTGGTATCAGAGTGGTGTTTGATATTAAAACCGTCAAGAAACATCGTTCTTCGTTTTATATTCAAGATCCACCATGCCAGAAACTACTAACCCACCACATTCACCTTCTGGTAACAATAACAATGCAACACCATCTTCACCAAGACTCACCCCTCCTCCCAATGACGATGATCTACCCCAACTTCTTAACTCAAGAGGTGGATCACATGTCACAAGTGTACCAGTCTTTGATGAAGAAGATTTTACTAGTTGGAAGTGTCAATTTCTTGTGTATCTCGATAGACTTGAACCATTTCTTCTAGAAATTTTAGAAAATGGTCCTTATGTTCCCATGGCGCGTACCTCCACTGAAGAAAACCCTCTTCCCAAACCTCTCAAACAATGGACTCCAGCTGATAGAAAATTGGCAAACCAAGATAAACGTCTCAAAAGCATCATCATATCCTGTCTTCCCCAACACATCATGAAGTCTGTCATTCAGTGTCCCACAGCCAAGCAAATGTGGACAGACCTCATCCTTGGCCATGAAGGACCCTCTGAAACCAGAGAAACAAAGATTCAGGCACTTAGACTTCAGTTCAATGCCTTCTAGTCACTTGAAGGTGAAAAGGTTCAACAAACCTATACAAGGCTGAAGATTCTTCTCAATGACCTAGCAATGAATGATGTCACCATTTTTAACACTCCCAAATTTACACGCAGCGGAATACATCTTTGGGTGCTAAACAATGATACAACAACACATAATTTATAAAGAACGACTCGAAAAGAGACGTTTTAGATTTATCGTTCCTAAAACATTTGTCAGAGTAGCGTAGTCCCAAGTAATTGTTACCAAAAGATAAGTTAAAACAAGATATTGGTTTGTTTTAAAAATGGAACGATAAATAAATCAAAGAGTTTGAACAACAAAAGCAGTGCACAACTTCATTCCCCGTGACCTCCAAGCTTCCACTTCTTGATTACCTGAAATACATGTGAGTAAAATAATCAGCAAAAATGCCGAGTGAATCTATAGGTTTATGAAATCAATTTGAACACAAGCAAAGATTATAAGTTTGTGGCATGCTTATAAGCATCAAATAATAATTTGCATCAACAATGATAATTGTATATAGCATAAATTGCAATAAGCTCATAGAACCGAGCCCATAGACACTCCCATATCAGTCTAACAAGACGAGAGATTTATTAATTGTCGGTTACCTCCAGATTATTGGTACATTGCCGTATACCTGACTTCTCAATACAATATGCTCAAACAGTGTGGAGGTCGGGCCTAAGCTTCTATGACAAGTCCACAAAAACTGAACCGGGGCGGCTTCCCCCATAGATCTATTAATTGTACTAGCGGTTAACCCATCATAGGTTAATTAACGGTCCATAATTGAGGTTTTAACAAAGGCAATCACTTAATGCAATTTAAAGGCAACCACGGGTCCATTCATAGAGGGACAAAGCATACCATAAAAATCTTGTGTTCTAAGTTTATTAAAACATGTATTCCCCCTCGCGGGTTTAAAATCATTTAATAACTAGTATAAAGCGAGGCTATAGACTCACCTTAGCCAATAGTGGTAATGAGACGATCGCCTACGATAGATGATGCCTTTCAAACACGAGAACCGCAACCTATCAAATGAGGTGCGTTCATTAATAATAGACTCGAGAAATAACCATACATAAGAATATAAAACTCGACTCATAAAATCACGACAAATTCGAGAGAAAACGATACAAGTGATACTATTACACTCTCCTATATATTCATTTTATTATTCTACGCCTTTAATAAAAATCTGCCGGAACATACCGAATGTCCAAGCCGTTTTCCCATATTTAGACATATCAACTTTTTATGATACTACTCAGAGAACTCACTTACTATATGTAGAAGGTCCTCCCAAGAGCCCATTAAAAGATTTTACATCTAAAGTTCCCTGCCCGACTCATCTTTGAATCACAAAATCCGGACAGTTTAGCGACCTTGACTTACGAAACCATTTTGACCATTCTAAACAACTCCATTTATAAAACCGCCAATTGATTCTAAAAATAGACTCAAAATGCTAAAATTGGAGCCTGAGAACAGCCCTTGAATCATTTTGAAACTCATTTTATAGTCCCCGAGATTCGATCCAAATATCGACAACAATTTCCGGATTGTGTCGACACTCGTCTCTCGGTACACGAAAATCAAACTAGTGTATCTTCCACCTCGTTTGGAATTGGAAGGCCTACTTTATATCAAATCGAAGCTAACGAAATTCTCTACAACATAATATCATAATATCAACCTATTTCAGACTTAAGATTTCCGAAAATGCCTCTAAACCTACTGCCTAAAATTGGCCATTTAAAAACCATACAAAATCAAGTTTTTGATCAAAACCAACAACTTTTATCATCAACCTAACATCCTAATATCACCATAAACCCATCCTAACACTTGTATCATCATCAAAATCAAAAACCCAAAAATTAAAATTTAACTTTTTAACAAAAACATAACATAAACATCACTTGATCATCATTTCTAACACATGCCTACAACAAATTTGGATCAAACATAACCAACTTTTCTTGAAAAATTTATATGGTTGCATGTATGAAAATTTTATACCAAATTGTAGCACTTTGAAAATGGAGGATGGGACTTTGCTTGGTTTCTCTTGGATCAAGCTAGAATAATTTTGATTAAGGTGTTTGTGGTGTTAATGGTGGAAGGCTAAAAACAAAGGGAGAAGAGAGAGTTGGTTGTTTTTATTTTAGTGATTTTTAAATGAATTTTGCTAGTGGAAATTTTATATATAGTGTAAGGTTAGGGTAGTTTTTGCCAATTTGTGATAGTTTTGGTCCAAAATGTAATAAAATAGTTTAAAAGGGTAGAAAATATAAATTGTAAATTTTAAAGTATTTACGAGACTCGGGTTTCGTAACAATTTTTTTTTAAAAGTTTAAACGCACACAAAAAATAATAATATAACGACTCAATACGTAATTAAAACGATATCGTCGAGAGTATTAAATATCGAAACGATCGATAATAAAATATAAAATTTTTGGCATCCGTCGGTATCGCGATCACTAGTAGTCCTCGTTACTCGTCAAAATATTAAAATGTAATATTTAATATCGGTTTCAACTTAAACCGTTAAACATAATAATATTTAACGTTATAAAATACTTCAAAATAATTGAAAATAGAATTAAATTATGACCTTATTTTTACGGGTTTTACATCCTCACCACCTTAAGGTAGCGACGTCTCGGCGCTCAACTCGCCTCACTTTCGCCAACGCGCATTAAAGTCTCAATAAACATCGTCGTTGAAAGTCATAAAGATATTACATAATATGTGTTCTATATGATCGGACGTCATCGGATGATGCCGTCTCAAGTTCTCACAACTTACGATCATTTGACTAGATCACATACCACATAAGTACATAAAAATAAAAGGTCGAACAATAACATCAAGTATAGATTTCCATCGTTAATCATCGAGAAAACCTTGAACGAACCCTGATAATAACCACTTGATCACAAGAGTCTTTCCACTTGCGGGGTCGGCTTCAACATGCTCCTCGAGGTTGTAACAAATTTATTAACTCCATTCATTAAGAGATTCGGTCCTCAATCATTCCACGAGTACACACATAAATCCTGGTGACACTTATCGTTTCTTCTTATACACTGCTTCCCGAGATTCATTTTAAACTCAGAATAAAATAGTAATCTTCAATACGAGGAACAGAACGAGATAAAAATGACTTCAATAAACGCATAAACGAACAAGATGTGGTAAAATGATTTAAGGTTGACGATTGACGAGGGATCTCGACTCACGTAACCGTAAAACATAATAAATCACAATACTAGAAAAATGAGAGCGAAGAATAAATTATACATTAAAATAACATTTGTCACAATTATCCGTCCCGGATTTGGTATTACCTTAAGACTCATTTGAGGTACTTTCTTGATAAAGATGATATATTAAAAATAGAAGTTAAATAGTTTCATAATTTATTTTGGTTGTCTTAAGAAACTTTGAAAGAAAGACATGAATTTATTAATTAAACTCGTATTGATGGTTACAATTAGAAAATATAATTTCCAAATTAAATCATTATTAGAAATATAAATTAAACAGGTAATTTTATTACATTAGAAGTAAAGTATGATAAGTCAATTACTTCAAAGATAGAGATAATTTCATTTTAAACATTAGTTTTAGTTATACAAAATATAATGTATAAATTTGACCTTTTACTTGTAATGGTTATTTCGATAATTGAAAATCATTGGAAAATGTATAAAAGTTCCATAAAAATTTTATAATACTTTGTAGAAATACATAAAGGTGTTTATTATTTCAAAATAAATATGGGATATATTCGGGTTTCAAAATGTGACAAGATAACAAACGAATACGAATGGAAATAATGGTCAACAATTAGTACGAAATCATCGGTACAAAAGAGGACGAAGCTGATGTCGTATGAATTCTTAAAGAGAATAATAAAATAAAGGCGTCGATGGTAAGACGATAAGAAATAATAGATTAAACAAGTTGTCAATTTTGTTAGTGCGGTCTGTGGTTCACCAACATCAGCTCGTTAACTTAGCGGTGGTCGATACATGATCGGAAATAAGATCCATAGAAAAATTTTAATCAAAGAAAATTCCTAATAGTCACTTGTAATCAAAACAAATCAAATGAACGATGTTAGTGTTTAAAGAGAGAAATCAAAGCACGGTTCAAAAGAGTGGATTTCGAGACAAACGAGAGTGACGGACGTCATCCCGGATATACGGAAATCACTCTAATGATATTTCATTATTCACGTGCGGAGACATTCCAAAGATCTATCCAGTCGCATAAAAGAAGATTGGACGAGAAGGAAGGATAAAACATCAAGACTTTTAGGTCATTTATTAACAGTCAGTAATTAGACGAACGGTCAAAAGAAATCAGTTACAAGACAAAATGAAGTAACGAGTGGAAAAACGATTGTCGAGTAAAAACGTACCCGTAAGCGCGTAATTCGTTCAAGAAAAGGTAAGAAAACGTATGCGGATGCATAGAAATTGCGCTACTTGCATAAATAAAGGTTTTCAAAACTTCTTTTCACTTTATTTCATTTTATTTATCTTTATCATAAATACAAGTAAAAAGTTGATTATTATCAAGATTTTTAAGGTGACTACTATTTAGCCTAGCATGGCTCCTTCTAAATTAGACATAGGTGATCAGGCCATGTATAATTTAGGGCTAGCAATGCAGTGCTCCATTTCGTCGAAAAGTATTACGTTTCTTATCTTTATATGAACCATGCCATTTGTAAAATGGAATTTAAAAATAGTTTATAAATTTATACGATACAAGTAATTTGTGAGATACTCAATAAGCAACTTTTAATGTTACAAAAAGTATTTTATAAGAGCAAAGTAAAAACAATTGGTGAAAATAATCGTAAAACAATATCAGATTTATTAATAATATGACATTATGACAACGTATAAAGTAGTCAAAGTTTTGCAAAAGTGGCAAATAGTAGCTCATAAAACAACCAATGAAATGGTTACAAGTCGTTAAGGTTTCAAAAGGTTATAAAGTTTAGACGGAAACGCCATGAGACACGTGATAATAATGTCGACGAAAAATGTGAAGACAAACTTCAAAACTCAACCCAAATCAGTGGAAGGTTAGAAGAAAATAAAAATAAAAATAAAATAACATCGAATGACAAATGAGTCATATATATAAAAATAATAAATCAATCCATATGTGTATTCTATGTAAGATACTAGACACAACATGCTTTTAAAAAAGTATGTTATTCGTTTTTAAATTACACCATTAATCCGGTAATTGCTAATCCTGTATTGTTTCTATTTTTAAATATTTTCACATGCAACTAGTATTCGTTAGTTGTAAAATAATATTTGTTAAATTTTTACGATCTCAAATGAAATCAAAACAGCTTAGAAACATTTAAAACTCATGTTCTGAATTTTCTATCAGATTTAACTTTTAAATATGAGCCGATTAATTGACCCGATAAGCGACATCTCCAAGACTCGGAGTTTAAAGCATTTTGATGCAAAACGACGTTTCAGACGACTTTCTAGTTTTACCCGAGACCTGAAAACCAATATAAAATGACCAAAATACCGCTGCAAGTTCTGTGCAGGTTTGACTATTTTATTTTAAAACACAGGTTTTACTTTTAAGTTTTGACCTGTTTGTACTGCCCCTATAGTTTCTGCATAAAGTGTATTTTTCGACACTTCTTAACGGCTCAAAATATATACATATATACACACATGTCTTGTGGATTTTATAACAACGAAAAATAAATCTCGTAATGAGCATCAAATAAAATATAGCATAATGAATGACACAAGATGCTTCAAGGTATTCAACACGAAATTTAGGAAGTAAAACGGTAATTGACGTTCATAATTTAAGCTTCAAGGGGCAATGTAGGCAAATCTCCTTGGTGCCACGATTGTCCAAAAACACAAAACATAAAAAGAAAAGAATGGAACATTAATATGCTACACTCCGGGAGCGAGAAGGTTAATGAAAAACAAATGATACAATTTTATACAAGTAAAATCGTATTCCAATCTAGCGCCATAATCTAGACGATGATTTATAAAATGACGATGACGTTACCGAGATATAAGTGAACAATACACTTCGTAGTCGATACATATAAATGTCAATAAATAGCGGTTAGTCTATTCCAAGGACACATTGAGCTACACAATGGTCTAGAGATTACGTTTCTAGACGTCCAAGCACAAACAGCCGGAAAGCGATTTGGATATCTATAGATATCTCAAAGGGTTAAATAATGAAAGTAACGCGCGCAGATGAAGGTATGTAAGGTCATAATATAAAATTTTTGCAATAAAAGCAATTTAAATACTTCAAAAATATATACAGAAAGATCTTGAAAATTCGTTGTATTTATTTAAGTTAATCATTAATAAATGATAAACTTTTATCGAAAAGTTTAACGACATAAATATATATCGATAAAGGATTATAGTATTTATCTAGAAATACTTAGCAATAAGGCATACATAATAATGTATACTAAAGTTGTAATCCCAGAAGTAGCTTGAACCTGAAGTCATGCGAAATCATGTGCACCGACTCTTTGAAAAAAATAAAACCGACAGTTATAGTTTAGGTTTTTAGAAAAAGACCTAGTTCTCTATAACTAATGGCTCTGGTACCAATCTTTAACACCCCCAAATTTACACGCAGCGGAATACATCTTTGGGTGCTAAACAATGATACAACAACACATAATTTATAAAGAACG
Organism: Glebionis coronaria; assembly: GCA_025667525.1. Classification (NCBI taxonomy): domain Eukaryota; kingdom Viridiplantae; phylum Streptophyta; class Magnoliopsida; order Asterales; family Asteraceae; genus Glebionis; species Glebionis coronaria. The sequence continues at coordinate 467,022,694 of CM046874.1, read as the reverse complement.
ACTCGAAAAGAGACGTTTTAGATTTATCGTTCCTAAAACATTTGTCAGAGTAGCGTAGTCCCAAGTAATCATTACCAAAAGAAAAGTTAAAACAACATATTGGTTTGTTTTAAAAATGGAACGATAAATAAATCAAAGAGTTTGAACAACAAAAGCAGTGCACAACTTCATTCCCCGTGACCTCCAAGCTTCCACTTCTTGATTACCTGAAATACATGTGAGTAAAACAATCAGCAAAAATGCCGAGTGAATCTATAGGTTTATGAAATCAATTTGAACACAAGCAAAGATTATAAGTTTGTGGCATGCTTATAAGCATCAAATAATAATTTGCATCAACAATGATAATTGTATATAGCATAAATTGCAATAAGCTCATGGAACCGAGCCCATAGACACTCCCATATCAGTCTAATAAGACGAGAGATTTATTAATTGTCGGGTACCTCCAGATTATTGGTACATTGCCGTATACCTGACTTCTCAATACAATATGCTCAAACAATGTGGAGGTCGGGCCTAAGCTTCTATGACAAGTCCACAAAAACTGAACCGGGGCGGCTTCCCCCATAGATCTATTAATTTTACTAGCGGTTAACCCATCATAGGTTAATTAACGGTCCATAATTGAGGTTTTAACAAAGGCAATCACTTAATGCAATTTAAAGGCAACCACGGGTCCATTCATAGAGGGACAAAGCATACCATAAAAATCTTGTGTTCTAAGTTTATAAAAACATGATTCCCCCTCGCGGGTTTAAAATCATTTAATAACTAGTATAAAGCGAGGCTATAGACTCACCTTAGCCAATAGTGGTAATGAGACGATCGCCGACGATAGATGATGCCTTTCAAACACGAGAACCGCAACCTATCAAATGAGGTGCGTTCATTAATAATAGACTCGAGAAATAACCCATACATAAGAATATAAAACTCGACTCATAAAATCACGACAAAATCGAGAGAAAACGATACAAGTGATACTATTACACTCTCCTATATATTCATTTTATTATTCTACGCCTTTAATAAAAATCTGTCGGAACATACCGAATGTCCAAGCCGTTTTCCCATATTTAGACATATCAACTTTTGATGATACTACTCAGAGAACTCACTTACTATATGTAGAAGGTCCTCCCAAGAGCCCATTAAAAGATTTTACTTCTAAAGTTCCCTGCCCGACTCATCTTTGAATCACAAAATCCGGACAGTTTGGCGACCTTGACTTACGAAACCATTTTGACCAATCTAAACAACTCCATTTATAAAACCGCCAATTGATTCTAAAAATAGACTCAAAATGCTAAAATTGGAGCCTGAGAAAAGCCCTTGAATCATTTTGAAACTCATTTTATAGTCCCCGAGATTCAATCCAAATATCGACAACAATTTCCGGATTGTGTCGACACTCGTCTCTCGGTACACGAAAATCAAACTAGTGTATCTTCCACCTCGTTTGGAGTTGGAAGGCCTACTTTATATCAAATCGAAGCTAACGAAATTCTCTACAACATAATACCATAATATCAACCTATTTTAAGACTTAAGATTTCCGAAAATGCCTCTAAACCTACTGCCTAAAATTGGCCATTTAAAAACCATACAAAATCAAGTTTTTGATCAAAACCAACAACTTTTATCATCAACCTAACATCCTAATATCACCATAAACCCATCCTAACACTTGTATCATCATCAAAATCAAAAACCCAAAAATTAAAATTTAACTTTTTAACAAAAACATAACATAAACATCACTTGATCATCATTTCTAACACATGCCTACAACAAATTTGGATCAAACATAACCAACTTTTCTTGAAAAATTTATATGGTTGCATGTATGAAAATTTTATACCAAATTGTAGCCCTTTGAAAATGGAGGATGGGACTTTGCTTGGTTTCTCTTGGATCAAGCTAGAATAATTTTGATTAAGGTGTTTGTGGTGTTAATGGTGGAAGGCTAAAAACAAAGGGAGAAGAGAGAGTTGGTTGTTTTTATTTTAGTGATTTTTAAATGAATTTTGCTAGTGGAAATTTTATATATAGTGTAAGGTTAGGGTAGTTTTTGCCAATTTGTGATAGTTTTGGTCCAAAATGTAGTAAAATAGTTTAAAAGGGTAGAAAATATAAATTGTAAATTTTAAAATATTTACGAGACTCGGGTTTCGTAACAATTTTTTTTTTAAAGTTTAAACGCACACGAAAAATAATAATATAACGACTCAATACGTAATTAAAACGATATCATCGAGAGTATTAAATATCGAAACGATCGATAATAAAATATAAAAATTTTGGCATCCGTCGGTATCGCGATCACTAGTAGTCCTCGTTACTCGTCAAAATATTAAAATGTAATATTTAATATCGGTTTCAACTTAAACCGTTAAACATAATAATATTTAACGTTATAAAATACTTCAAAATAATTGAAAATAGAATTAAATTATGACCTTATTTTTACGGGTTTTACACCATTGGTCAAGCTGAGATTAATGCCACATTTGTCAACAGCCTTCCAAGAAAGTGGCTGAGTATGAATCAGACTCAGAGAACAAATAACTCTATCATGAATGACACCTTTGCTCAGCTTTATGGAAAGTATAATTATGAAGAAGGGCTGATTGATACTATATACAAGTCAGAGACTGAAATATTTGTAGTTCAAGGAGCATCTTCCAAAGCCTTGATCTCTGCACCTCATCCTCATGACAGCGACTCTGATGTTGAAGAAGACACCCGCAGCAGCCAAGAGTTCTTAACAGATCTTAATGCAGAGTTTCATGAAAGAGCCTTGCTAGCCAACCAAAGAAGATTTTACAAAAGATCAGGGAGAATAGGATCAGCTAGTAAACAAACTGACAGATCAAAAGAAACTTGCTTTGCCTGTGGAAAGCTTGGACACTTCCAAAAAGACTGTCCTTCCACCAAGACATCCTCACCTTCCTATCCATCATCTTCTACCAAACCTTACAAGTTCAAACAACAACACAATAACTCATCTCACCAATCCAATTCATCAGATAATGAGAAGAAGGATTACAAAAACAAGTACAAGGCACTTAAAGCTGAGTTAGAATAGATGAATTTGAAGCTTGAAGCTCTGTCTAAGAAGAAGGGATGTGATAAAAAGACAGAGAAAGGGTTAGTAGCTGAAGCTTATGATTGGAATGATGAGCCACTGACTTCAGATGAGGAAGATACTACTAGAGTTAGGGCTTTCATGGCTATAGCTGAGGATGAACCAGTTTTTGGAAAAGGTGATGCAAGATCAGGACAATGGGTTGACATCACAATGAAAAAGGTACACAGGCTTTTATCTATGTCTGATAGTGATGAACGCAAACATGTCCTTGACTACACCATTGTTGATTTACACTTTGTTGAGGAACAAAGAAAGAACCTACTTGATACGTTTCACTTTGTTAAAACTGAACTGCTAAATGCTAAATCTGAATGTAAAACTCTCAGACGGGTTAATTTAGAGAAAATATCCCTTCAAAATGATGTCACTAGGTTAACCTTGAAAAACATTGCCTTAAATGATCAAGTTTCTGAATTAAACAAGGTTATTGAAAAATGGCTGTGTAGTAGGTTCACTATAGATCAAGTGCTTAATGATGAGTTGTCTGCTGACATTAAAAGGGATATATCTGCTAGAAAAAATAAGCTGAGAATTCTTACAAAACCCAAAGACACTGTTTTCAAATCTATAGAGACTATTCATATGTCAGATACCATTTTGACTGATGACCCTGTCTCTGAAGATAGGGCTGAATTACCACCCTTGCCCAAACTCTCTAGAGTGAACCTAGCAGTTCCTCACGAGCTGCTAAGGTGAACTAAGAACAGATGTTGAGAATCCACCAACTAAAGTATTTAATGTACCTGTTAAACAATCTGGTAAGCAAGTTGCTTTTAAACCTGTCTCAACTAAAGCTGTGAACAAGGTTGACCCTTCCACTGAATAACGTATGTTGTCTCTAATGAAAGAAGTAGAACTCTTGAAACAACACATTAAGCCTTCCGTTGAATGCTCTACTTCTCGTGAACGTAAGTCTGTCCTAGGTGAACCCAAAGGGGAAAGGTTAGTCAAACCTTATTGCAATATATGTAAGAACTCTCACCACATAACCTTAGATCATGATAGAGATATGGCAGTTAAGAGAGCTCAGACACCCTTTAGGGATAGACAACAGGGAAACTACAGACCTTATCCTCCCTGTAAATTCTGTGGATTCATAGACCATCACTCAGACGAGTGTGGTGACTTCCCTGGGTGTGATATCTGTGGAAGTTTTACCCATGAGACAGTTAATTGTCCCTCCCATCGCCAAAAGTTCTACAGGAACACAAGAATTGCTAATCAGCAATTCAGGGAACCCACTGGAAAGTGGGTTCACCATAGGAACTAACCTGTTTCTATGTATTTGTGCAGAAACATCTCAAGGAATCGGTATGGTATCTAGACAGTGGCTGTTCTAGACACATGACAGTGATGCAACAATACCTGCACAGATACTCAAGGGAGCCAGGTCCTAAAGTGGTGTTTGGAGATAATTCTTCAGGTGACACAGAGGGATACGACTCAGTGAACTGCAATGGGATAACGTTTACCAGGGTTTCATATGTGAATGGTCTTAAACACAATCTTATTAGCATCAGCCAATTGTGTGATGCTGACTACAAGGTTTTGTTTACTAAGAGTCAGGGAACCATATTCAACAAAAACAATGATTTTGTGCTTATTGCACCTAGAAGGGGAGATGTGTATGTCATCAACATGGCTATTTGCTCTGAAGACAGCTCAAATTGTTTTCTAGCTATTGTGGCACAAAAGACTGTCTCATCTCAACTTCAAGAACATCAACAAGATAGCCACACAAAACCTGGGTGCTGGTCTACCTTCAGCGATGTTTTCTAAAGACAAGACTTGTTCTGCCTGTGTCAAAGGAAAGCATCACAGGTCTTCATTCAAGACTAGGCAACCTTTCTCTATTGACAAGTGCTTAAATCTCCTTCACATGGATTTGTTTGGGCCTGTCAAACCTCAGACCATTAATCACAACAAATACACCTTGGTCATAGTTGATGAGTTTTCAAGATATACATGGGTGTTCTTCCTCAGAAGGAAAAGTGATGCAGCTGATACCATCATGTCCTTCATCAGACAGGTTGAAAATATGAATGATGCTAGAGTCAAAGCTCTAAGAAGTGATAATGGTACTAAATTCAAAAATCATCAACTTGAATCTTTTTGTGATGAAAAAGGTATTTCACAAAAATTCTCTTCAGCTGGCACCCTTGAACAAAATGGTGTGGTTGAAAGAAGAAACAGGACTTTGATTGAAGCATCCAGAACTATGTTGAATGGTGCAGCCTTACCAAAGCAATTTTGGGGAGAAGCTGTTCACACTGCCTGCTACACACAAAACAGATCAATCATTATCAAAAGACATGGTAAAACTTCCTATGAAGTTTTCAGAAAAAGATCTCCAGATGTCAGCTATTTTGATGTTTTTGGATGCCCTGTGTTCATTTACAACTACAGGGATAAACTTGGAAAATTTGATGAAAAAGCTGATGATGGTTTCTTCTTGGGATACTCTCCAACAGCCAAAGCCTTCAGAGTATTCAACATCAGAAGACAAGAAGTAGAAGAAACCTTTCATGTCAGATTCAATGAAGATGATGAAGTCATACAGAGAACTGGAACAGAGGGTGATGAAATTTATTTTAATGAAAATGTGTCTTTCCCAAGTGATGAATTCTCCGAACCTAGACGTGCCAGTCATCACCATCATCACTCCAACACTCTCACTCCTTATGTTCCTGCCTTTGACCCTCTGTCTACTCACAACATAGAAGTTCCTACCTCCTAGGAGCTTAATGAAGAAGAACCACAGACCTCTTGTAGTCCTTCTTCTTCTACTGCTATTGATGACTCACAAATTCTTCAAATCCCTAAAGGATCTCCTGCTAATAATGAACTTGTACCTCTTGATATGGCTGAAGTAGACTCTGACACTGAAGTAGTCTTTGAAGAAAGCCCTCCTAGTCAACAGGATGAAACTCAAATAGTACCAGTTGTCCCCACAAGTTTTCCTGTCATTGAGTCACCAGCTCCTCAAAATAAGTGGTCAAGAGATCAACACATTCTTCTTGTCAACATTATTGAGGAACCAAATGCAGGGGTTACCACTAGACAGCGAATTCATGACTCAGAATCTGCATCAGCCAATGAATGTCTCTTTGCTGAATTTCTCTCTCAAATTGAACCTAAGAGAGTAGCTGAGGCTCTTGTAGAAGATGGGAGGGTAGCTGCTATGCAGGAAGAAATCAATAAGTCCAAAAGGAACAAAGTATGGACACTAGTGCCAGCTCCACCTGGAAAGAATATCACAGGCACTAGATGGATCTATAGAAATAAGATGGATGAAATTGGAAACATCATCAGAAACAACGCCAGGCTGGTGGCACAGGGGTATACTCAGACTGAAGGAATTGACTATGATGAAACATTTGCTCCTGTTGCAAGACTTGAAGCCATCAGAATCTTTCTGGCTTATGCTGCTTATATGAACTTCACTGTGTATCAGATGGATGTTAAGAGTGCATTCCTCAATGGAGATTTGGCTGAGGAAGTGTATGTTGAACAACCTGAAGGATTTGAGAACAGCGAGTTTCCAAATCATGTGTATATATTACACAAAGCCATGTATGGGCTAAAACAAGCTCCAAGAGCATGGTATGAAACTCTCTCTAATTTCTTAATTGAAAACAAATTTGTCAGGGGTTCTATTGATAAAACACTCTTTACCTTCAAGGATAAGAGTGATTTCATCATTATGTAGATTTATGTGGATGATATCATTTTTGGGTCAACAAATGTTAATCTTAGTAAACGTTTTGTTAAATTAATGACCAAGAAATATGAGATGAGTATGATGGGTGAATTAACTTACTTTTTGGGTTTTCAAATTAAACAATGTCCTAAAAGAATTTCAATTTGTCAAGAAAAGTATGTTAAGGATTTACTTAAAAATATGACTTAGCTGACTGTGCATCAGTGAAATGCCCCATGCTTCCACCCAACAACTTAGGTCCTGATGAGTCAGGGGTCTCTGTTAATGAGACTTTATATAGAGACATGATTGGGTCACTCATGTATCTGACAGCTAGTCGTCCTGATATCCAATTCTCCACATGTCTCTGTGCAAGGTACCAAGCTAACGCAAAAGAATCCCATCTAGTGGCTGTTAAGAAAAATTTCAGGTATCTCAAAGGAACACCATCCCTAGGTCTATGGTATCCCAAGGAATCAGGCTTTGATCTCAAGGCCTATTCAGATTCAGACTATGCTGGATGCTGTATTGACAGGAAAAGCACCTCAGGCAGCTATCAAATCCTAGGAGGAAAATTGGTTGGATGTGGCTATGTCTTCAGCTGAAGCAGAATATGTCGCTGCAGCCGGTTGTTGTGCTCAGGTGCTCTGGATGAAAAGTCAATTGGCTGACTATGAAATTTTATATGACAAAGTGCCAATCTTTTGTGACAACACCAACGCCATTGCCATCACCAACAACCCTGTTCTTCACTCTCGTACCAAACACATTGATATCAGGTATCATTTTATCAGGGATCACATAATGAAGGGAGATATTGAGCTACACTTTGTTCCCACAGAGCTGCAACTAGCTGATATTTTCACAAAGCCTTTGGCTGAACCTTCATTCAATAGGCTAGTTGCTGAGCTAGGGATGCTTAATATCTCAAAGCATGTGGCTTGATAATAAATGTGTTCATTAAATGACTGATTCTATATTAAATATTTTTCACATGAAACTAGGTAGTTACTTTCCAAGTAAATGCAAAAAACATTCTCAATATTTAATCATTTATTTTTTGAATAACGAGGAGACAAATAAGTTTTGAAAGGTCAAGGGACCCACATGAGCGGTCATTTTCTCACTTAGCATTAAATGCGGTTGAATAACTGTTTACATATTTGAATATATATATTGTCTCTCGTCTCTCCTCACCTACCACTATTCTCATTTCACACATCTATTTCTCTCTCTAAGTTCTTATCTCTCTAAAACAATCCTCCATTTTCATTCTTCTTTGACCTTGAATCCATGGCTTTTCCCGTTCCCAAGGCAACAAACGTTAACTTCGAACTCAACGAAAGCATCCTTGCATCAAACAACTCCATTGGATGGATCAAGGCTCCAAATGACACCTACTCAGATCTGGTTAACTTCATGCTAAATTGTGATGTTAGTGACGCATTCACAAAATCCCCAACAACCTTCTACCAAGAACACCTTAGGGTATTCTGGTACTCTACTGAAGTAGTTGATGACACAATAACCTTTAGCCTCTCTTGCAACGAACACCCATTTGCCTTCTCACTCAAAGATTTCTCTAGTGTGGCTGGTTTAAAACATGGTGATGAATGCCTAAAGGTGGTTGAAAAAAAGGCTGTTAAGGATGCTCTGGCCACACTTAAACCCTTTCATGATGTAAACCCTGCTCTAAGACCCGCTGAGGTCCTCTCGAAGTCTTCTATGAAGATCAAGTACTTTACACCTATGTGGCGTGTCCTCTTCACCCACATAGTCAAATCCCTGGGAGGAATGCAGGGATCCCAAGATCAGATGTCCTTCAACCACCAATCTATAGCTTATAGGCTGATCTGGGGAGCTGATGTTAATGTAGGAAGCATTCTCTTTTCCAACCTAGTTGAACAGCTGAAAGGAAGGAACCAAGTCAGGGAAAAGAATATTTGCTATGTTCGCTTTTTGTCGCTGATCTTTGAAAGCCTGTTGGGAGACAACTATCATATCTCTGCTCTCACTGCTTTGAAGCCCTATCGCATCATAGGTGCCATCTACAAAGAAATTGGAGCTGAAGATGTCCTTGTCACCTCCCATATGATGAACGTTGCCAACAAACAATCCTCAGCTGAGAAGTCCTTGCTCCCTTCTTCTGAGAAGGTGAAACCTCTGGTGTGTCTGGCAAGTCTAAGTCTTTGATCTCTTGACAGCATACCACGAAGTCCAAGGCTTCTTCTGGCCAACAGCCTAAGAAGAAGAAAAACCCATCTTCTTCCCACACCAAATCTTTTACTAAGGCCAAGGGAAAGAAGACTGTGAACCAAGACACCTCCTCTGTTCCAGATACTCATGTGGAATCAAAGACTTCGGCTGACCAACAACAGGGGTCTAGCGTCTCAATGTCAGCTGAGACAACAGGAAACCAGCCAAATCCAGCTGATATCACACAGGTAATCAGTGTAAATTTTTAGAGGTACACAAGCAACCACTCTCAAATGTCTGTAAGTGAGAGTGGTGAAGTTAGGGTAATCCTCGACCCATAGAAGTCTGTCTATGCACTTAGAACTCTTTAGAACTTATGTACACCCTGTCTATGCACCAAGGAATGATTCATTTGTGTTTTTAAAGCACCCTGATGACCCTGCACCCTCTAGACAGTATTCAGGCTAACAACAACCTGAATACACATATGTCTCAACCTTGATCAGATGTACTTCCCACAGCCTCTTGGTTCCCTAAGAAAAAGAATCCCAAAAGTTTTACTTTTAGGGGAGCTGAATAATCATCCTCAGCTCTTCTAGGGACAGCGTAATAAGACGATCTTAACCCATAACTTTTTCACCTTAAAAGAATCCCAAAGGATTTATCCTTTTTAGGGGGAGCTGAATCATCACCCTCAGCTTTCCTAGGGGCAGCGTAAGAGGCGACCTTAACCCACATATGTTTCACTATTAAAAGAGTCCCAAAGGTTTCTTAACCTTTTGGCGGGGCTGAATAATCACCCTCAGCCTTCCTAGGGGCAACGAATGGCGATCCTTAAACAACATATGTTTCACAATCAAAAGAGTCCCAAAGGTTTTAACCTTTTGGTGGGGCTGAATAATCACACTCAGCTTTCCTAGGGACAGCGAATCGTGATCATTAACCATATATTTTTCACACTTAAAAGAATCCAAAGGATTTATCCTTTGGAGTGGCTGAGTAATCACCCTCAGCCTCTCTCGGACAGCAAAATGGCGACCATTCCCCTTACTTACTTCCCTGTTACTAATAACAACAACTTGCAGGATAAAATTGTACAGCCAGACACATCATCCCTAGAGCAACAGGAGAAAGAGGCTAATACAATTATTCAGGACCAAACAAATGACGAAGAGCCTCTTCTTAATATTGAAGAAGAAATGCTGTCCTTAGTGGATGATGTTTCTGATCTTGAATCAATGCCTGAAGATGAAATCCCTGAGGGGATGTTTGAAGAGGAGGATGAAGAAGAAGAAGATGATCAACAATCTGTCTCTCCTCCCAAGGAAATAGCTGTGTCCACTCCAGCTGGAAATAATACTCCTCCTCCCAAGGAAGCTGTTGTCACTCCCAACTATGCTACCTCCACAACCATAGTCTTCCAACGCCCTGCCTATGATCCAACAGCTGAATTTCTCATGTTTGATCATCCTGCCCAAACCAACTTTGATCTTTTACCAAGGGGGATGATTACACTCAACAAAGCCTGAACATCCATAACCTTCAGCCTGTTCATCATCAATCTGACATTGAACGCTTATCAAGAAAGCTGGATGTTATCAAGTCTGAAATGCATAACTTCACTGTCACATTTCCAGGGATCATAAAAAAAGGCTGTTGATGATGCAGTTACTGAACCCATCAAGGATGGTGCAAGAAAAGTTGTAGCCTAAGGACTTAGTCACTTATCCACAAGAATCAAGGATGTAATTGACACATAGGACCCTGCCTTATTTCATGAACATGAGTTAACTATGCACAGAGAGTTTGAAGCTATTCGAAACAGGCAATATCGTCATGCAAACTTCATCGTTAATCGAGTTCAGGGCAATACAAATGGAAACTGCAACCTTCTGCTGAAGATTGCCAGAGCTTCAAGGAAAAGGCAACGTGCTATGTCTGCCTCTGTTGAACAAATTGCAAGGCACTTTCAAACACGTTCATCCAAACGTCTGCATAGACAGGATGAACGTGAGGGGGAGAAAGAAACGATACTTAACCTTGAATCTACTAAACAGGGCTCCACATCCGCTGACAACACCATTTCTTCACCTGTCCCCCTCTAAGTCATCACACCTGTTATCATACCTGATGATGAGGATAACACTCAGGGGGAGCAACAGAGTCAAGATGGAGTTGATTCATCAAAGTTCCTGACTTTGGTTAACACCAACGAGTCTGGGGATGATGGTGAACCAGCTTCCAAGAAGCTAAAGTTCACTGTTCGCTCCCTTCCCAAAGCAATACAAACTCAGGCTCAGACAGCGTTTATCAGAATAGCTGAAGTTTTGAAAAACATGAGTATGGAATCCTTTGTCTCGAAGAAAGGAAAGGAGATAGTTTTGGTTGACACAGACACCAAACTAAAGAAGATAGATGTGATGCTAGATACAGGAGGATCCACCACAGACCTTTCCCAATTTTCAACCTTTACACCTTCCAATGAGAATTCTTTAACACCTGAAGAAATAGAGAAACAGGTTGAGGAATTCAAAAGACTAAATGAACTCAAGACAGCCAAAGACCTGAATGAGGCTACTCTGAGGAAGATGACTCCACCTGAAAGGGAGAAGCAGAGACAAAGGTTGAGGGAAATGGAAGCTAAACGCGCAGAGGCACTAAGTAAAGTCAAAGCTGATTATGATGCCTGCGTTAACAACAGGTATGCACCTGGCAAGATAACCAAGTTCAAATACACAATTCACAAATCCACCAACACCCCACATATGATCTTGTGGAGAGACAACCAACAGGGAAACATGATTGTATTTGACGACTTTAGGCTAAAGACACTTGGGTTATCTGAATGGTTTGAACTTGAAGCCTTAGCTGCCAAAAGAACTGGACAGGCTAGTTTTCTTCTGCTTAAGACTCTTAAGGCTAACTTTACCTGGATCAAAGAAACGGCTGCCAAACTCAAAATAGATCCCCCACCACAACTTTTTGAACAAGAACCCCCAAAGACTGGTAAGAAAAGAAGAAGAGTTTCTCAACTTGTTAAGGAAACTTTTGTCATAGATGATGTTCAAGTAGATGGAATGCACAGGGATTTGATCCTACCTAATGGTATAGTTGGCCCTGTTGATGGTCAGACATACACAGAGCCTGAAAGAGGAATGGCATTCATGAACAGAGCTTGCCAGTACGCATTTCAAAGAGAAGATGAGCTTGGCTTGGCATCAACAATTCAACTGCTTTGTCTTAAGAAGGGACTCAAGATTAACACAGAGTATTCCAAAGTTTTTGCAAAAGCTTTGCAGGCAGAATTGGATACTAGATTAGACATAGCTGAAGCTGAAGAAAATATCAAAAATGATGACTATTGAAGAAAATCACAGCTCAATTCTACCTTCACATTTTGTTTCACTTTTGTAATGTACTTGTAATTTTTCTTTAAGTATGAATAAAATCATGAGGTATGTTTGTTTAGATCTGTTATGAGTAAGAAGAAGCTGTTATCTCACTTACCTTAACTTAGATAGATCTAGCTATATTTATGTTTAAATAGGGGGAGATTTTTGGGAATCTAAGTTTGTTAGATTCCCTGATCATAGATTTAAACATAATTAAGCTGTTAAGATAGTCCCTTGCCTGTGCCTAGGAGGCAGGAAAGTATCACAAGACTCATAGAGATCCAAGTCCCTGTGAGCAACCTCAGAGGAGTCCATGTCAGAGACATTGTCAAGGAAGTCAAAGATTACTTGAAGACATACTCATTGGCTGTGATGGTAACAGCCAAGATGTATCAGGGACTCTGAGGAGTTAAGGGTTAACAGGGGTGGCAATACCCTGTTAACACTCAGCACACTTTGGACATGCCATTTGTGTGTTCGAGACAATGAAAGAAAAGGAAACTGTTTCAAGATCTATTTCCTTAAAGCATAATGGCAGACTACCAAGAATAGAAGAGCATCATGTGACTGATGTCTGAAAAGTGAATATCTTGTGTAGTCACCATTAAGTACTATTTAGGTCAAACTCGTATCACTATAAATAGGATGTGTATCCCAGCATTAATGTTTAACACTTTGAGAATATTCATAACATTAATGCTTAGAACTTATTGAATCAAACAGCTGCGACTGTATTCATAAGTTAGGGTTTATAGTTGTTCAAAGTGTGCACAACACATTGTCATCAAACGGTGTTATCCATAACACTTGTAATTCTTTATTATACAATAATAAGATTACGTTTGAAAAGTATTAACTTGTGTTGATTAGTTAAGTTTAGTGTTTCTAGCATTGATTAGGGACTTTCAAAATTCTTATGAGTTTTCTGATACTTCTAGTGTTGAGTGGATTAGTGATAGCCAGGGTTATGGAGAGGGTAATCCGATTGACTATCCTAATGATATAGATGTAGAGGGTGGATTAGTACTTGTGTGGTTTATGTTTAGATTATGATCAAGTGTGCATCTAATAGTCTAAACATCTTAGTTGTTGAAAAGCTATGGCTTAGTACGTGTGTGCTTAGTGTTTAGACTATTGCTTGATGTAATCTTGATTTGATGTGTTTGTGTGATTACTTACTTGCTGTTTATATCTATAACAATCACATCTTATATTAAGTCAAACTTAATCGGGAATTTGATACAAAAGATTGTTAATTTTTAAAAAGAAACAATGTTTTTCATCCACTGTTGGCGGTTCGTTAATTCAACACGTAAATCATTATTGATAATGAACCCCGACCATGTTAATTGAACCGTTGTCAGTAGGTTTTAACGAATAAGATTTTAAACTTAACTACAAACGTATTAACCCCCCTCTAGCATTTCTACAATTCGTATGAGACATGTTATTCAAGATCTTTGAAGTATATTATGCTTTAAAGCTTGGATCATCAAGCTATAATACAAAGTTTATTTAACACCAAAATAGTATTTGAACGTATGAAATGTGTTTTGTTGTTTCATTCGTACAAGTTTTGGTGTTAAATAAACTTTTTATTATAGCTTGATGATAAATCTTTTCAAAACATGTTGGGAAGTATAAAAATCAGTTGTGTTCTAATTATCTTTAAAACACGAGTTCTACATGTGAAAAATGTTTTTTTTAGAGTCCTACGTCCTTCCGTGAAGTCACCAAATGATTTTGTTCAAAAACACATCTTTGTCCTCTGACACAGATCATTAACTGTTCCCCGAGGTTCGTTATCGATAACGAACCATGGTCAGTCCGACAAAGATTTTTGTAAACTTTGAAAAATCATATAAAATCAACCGTAAGTCCGTAGTAGTCGTGCCACCCGTCATTTTGAACGTAATTGAGTACTATTTCATTTAAAATTTTAAATTTGGATGTTTTCGAAGTTCTATACTTTGTCCAAATTATTGAGTCTCGGTTTGTCGTAAAACTTGTGACAATCCGTCAATTTACGATTGATATTTTATTCTCAAATATTATTTGAAAATATTATTTTAATGTTACAATATGAACTCACTTATTTTTGGGAAGAAATTTGGATTTACGTCTTGAAGTAGCATCGACTACGTTTAAACCGGAGGATTCTACGTCACGTGCTTACGTTTACATACACCGTCTTTGGTGACAGTCCGACATTTCAGAAAATAAATTTATTTGTGAATATTAATTTGGAGTTTTAAATTTGTGTTGGTTCATAAACTCACAAATTTACGAGAAGAGATTAGGACTTACGATTTTATTTTAACGTCCTTTACGACTAAACCGGAATCCTTAGGATTACGTATTTACGTTTTCGAACTCCGTTTTTGATGAAACAATTTTTATTGGATTCGTTTTGTGACGTTGATTCATAATTTATAAAAACGTTTTTCGTAAAACGACCCGAGGGCATGCAAATCGAGGAAACTAGAATCGAGGAGTACCCGTAAATAAATGGGGATGAGACAAGTTACACTTGTCCCACCCCCCACTACAAACCGTCCATACTTAGCCACACAAACATTTGGTGTCAAGTTTTGAGAGAAAGTGGAAGACACTTGTCCTAAGCTTCACAAATAAGCTTTCCACTTCACAAAACCACCAACACAAACCACTCTTCTCACACACACTCATGCAAACAAGCTACAAACTTTCTCTCTCTCTCTTGGACTCCATTTTTGGCCGTCCCATTTGCTCCATAAACCACCACCATTGATCAAATCAACAACAAAATCCTATGTTATATACACATATGTTGAAGCCCTTTCAAAACCCTATTGATTGGCGGTGCTTATAACATCCAAGGAGGAGTTTTCATGGAGTAGTAGGGCTGATATTCCACTAGGTATATATGAAGAATGGTGGTCTTGAAGATGGTCTTGGCTATGCACAAGTTTCTCCATCCAAATCCATGTCGAACTCATAACCTACATCAACTTGGTTGTATAAAGATTGTCCTCCTCATCTTCTTGTTATTTTTGGTTATGTAATCATGTATTTATTTCCTATTGTATATATTTATGATGATTATATGATGATAAAAATGTTATGTGGGGATTTGTTGTTGATAATCATGGATAAAAAGGTGAAAAACTATAAGAAACAAGGCTAAAATCTTGTTTAAATATGTTGGCTGTATAAAACAGTAAAGAATCAAGTGGTAAACTGATAAGAATGGCATAGATTAATGGATTTACAGTAAGATATATGTCTTGTACACATGTGAGAGTTGGCCATACAATGGAATCAAAGTAATGAGTGAGATATGATCAAAACAAGTTTAGGGTATAAATCTGAAGTTACTGTTTTGGAGGATTTTTAGGAAATATTTAGAAGATGATTCAACAGTAGCTATAGAAGAGTTAAATGTAGCACATATCATGTAGTTTATGTGATAAAAATTTGAGCTTCTATCCCCATATAGAACTCAAGATATGGCAGTTTTGGTGAAGATGAAGTTAAAAATCAGATTTTTGGAAATTAAAGAATAATACTATTATATAAGCACTCACATTTTAATATATAAAATATAAAATAAAAACCCACTAACTTATAAAACTTATTTATATAAATATGTAAAAGGGTAAATGAATGAATAACTTATATAAATGACAGTGGAATAATACTTATAAGTTATAAAACTATAAACATTGTTTTTACGACTTTTTCGGCTAATACCGTAAAAATTAACGTTTTTGTTAAATAAAACTTAGATGGTTGGACCCGTCTAATGAAAACTTTATAAAACTTATATACTGATATATAGACATGTATAACAAGTAAAAACCGATAAAACCCGAACTATAAGAAATACGGACATTTACGAGCTAATTAAGCATATTGGACTAATAGTTGGACTAAATAAGATAAAAACTTGTAAAAAGAACTTATTGGGCTTAACCCATTTAGGCCCAACTTGTAAAGTTTAAGTACCGATAATATAAGTACAAAATGGATTAAAATAAGTTAAATAACTTATAATAAGCTTATTGGACCTAAAACACGTAAATAGGTAAAACGAGAAAACTAGTATAAAAGTTATCAACACATAACTCTAAAATGAGTAAACGAGAATATGTAAACCCACTTGATCATCATATATATATAATCATCATATGTATACATAATTGATATTTTATAAAGTCATTGGACAAAAGTCTAAGACGAGTATTATTTGTCTAGGTTTCCGTGATTGAAGCACGTACCGTACATCCGAATTGCCGATAACCCGCCTTCCCACATCAACGTGAGTTCATAGCCTCGCACTCTTTTAAATGTTTTATAAATGCTTTATAAACCCGCGAGGGAGATAACATGTTAGTTTTTATAAAAGTTTGGACACCATTTGTCCCGATTGTTTGTTTATTGATTTTGGACCAGAATGATTGAATGACCCGATTGTATGACCCGATAAATGATTGATGGACCCGATAGATGAAATAAAATGGATTATTAAAGTTAGGTTATGTCACTAAAAGTCCCATTAGCATGAATTGTGAACTATCGGGAGTTGGTAGACGCTTATGCATTTAATAGTACTATTTGGGGACGATCACCCCAGTTCGCGCCTTGACGGTTGATCCCCGTCGTGCTACATTGATTGGTAAGCGAATTTATGTATGAGAAGATTTCCATAGCGTGACCTTTGTGACGACACGCTACTTTAGATGGGCAAATTGTGGATCGGGTTAGCTACCCGTTGTTGGTTTAGTAAGGTAACAATGTCATGCGGCTTATAATAATCCAAAAACTAACGAAATACTATTAGACGCTTCGAATTACGATGTATTGCCTGACTAGCAATACAGGGTCATACTATTGATATTATGTTTGTATTTTGGTTTTCATAACCATATTCATATAACGGTTTTTATTTTCATACAACGTCATAAGACGTATTGTATGGTGTTTTTAACGACAATGATTCGTATAATGGTTTTTAAGGCAAATGCCTATATTATGATTTTGATGAAGATTTGTATAAAATGATTTGGCTATTTCATGGCCTATCAAAACGATTTGTACAAAAATGATTTCAGTAATACTTTTATACTGATATTATATTGATGAAATTTACTAAACTCTATGAATTCACTCGGCGTTATCGCTGACCTTTCCTTTTAACATGTTTTATCTCAGGTACTTGAAGGTAATTCTCGGGAAGACGACAAGAATTCATGGCCCGCACTTAAACAATATTTTTCCATTCAAACACTTTGTAAAACTTTTGTATGAAATGTAATGACTTGGGACCGATGTAACTTTGATGTTTATGAATGGAAATGCTTTTATTATAAAACGACGCGATTCTTATGCGTTGTCTATGATGTGAGTAATGTGCTATCCCGTAATACCAACTAGTCTTCCGCTGTACTAAGTTGTATAAATTTGGTGGTGTTACAGTTTGGTATCAGAGCTCTCGTTATAGAGAACGAAAGATTTTTAAAACCAAGGTTTTGAATAAAACTTTTCAAAATCTTTTAACTATAAACATTTTTCTAAAAATGTCTAAAAATATTTTGACTATAACGGTGCCGAAGTATTCCCGAGTTACCGACAAGGCCAAGACTGAGAAGTGTTATTTTAATATATATATATAACTTGGATTATATATATATGATGTAATTTTATTACATGATTGTTTGATGATTATTTTGATTTTTATACGAGGTATTTATACGACGTAGATTGTCACAATGTACCCTAAATCCCCTAGTAAATTAATCGAAGCTATTCTCGTAGGAATTCTAGCTATCCTAGATCTAAACCAAGTTGTGGATATCTATGATCCCAACAAAATGGTTGATATTCGTAGAAATGTAGATATTAGTTGATTGCGATATTGAAAAAAAAAAGAATTGGCGAAATTAAAACTGATATCGATGTCATGACGATCTTTTCTTATAGAGTGGAGTTTGACAAAACATTACCACCTAGAAAGATGTCATCTGAGTCGTTGTCATCCAATTCTAAAATTTGAAATCGAAAGGGTGAATGTTGCACTTGAGGCTGTCATTGGAACCAGTACCCAAAATCCTCATGCCACTAATACCTTTCCGAGAAGTCTAGTTGAATGATCAAGTCATTTCATATTAATGACTCATTTGATAATTGTTGTTGTAAGAGCTAATAGGATTGGAAATTAAGTGTTGATTCATATTGAGATTGTATTGCCTTTACAAGGCCGAAAAATAAGATTGAAAGTATTGGAATATGAGGTAGAATATCGAATTGAGTATAAAACTGGTTGAAACTTGAATAAAGTAAAAATTTAACCCATATGGAATATGAGATTGTTAATAGAAGTCGTTAAGTTTTGTGATTGAATTATAAGGTTTTAATTGATTGTTGATTCGTGTTAAGGGTTGTTCCTAGGCCATTGTCCACTAACGAGGATGCCCAGTGTCCAATAAATAAATTGAAGAAATCTTCTTCTGAATTGGGACCGATGGATCTTTCGGGACATATGGAACACCTAATGACTCTTGTAGATTAGTATTCATTGTGGTATCTTTTAAAAATCCCTAACTTAACTGAGATATCAGTTGGTAGGATGAGTTCTGAGAATTGTATGACATAGTGACACGTAATGTGTTACGGTACAATTTTGACTTGTTTGTGATTAATGAAAAGACTACCTCTGATTGCTAAATTCTACATGTATCGATGTTATCTATCTTCTATTGCTTCATCCTAATGTTCGCATTAGTGATGCAACCATTGAGCAAGTACTCATCTCTGTTTGAGTTACATTGTGAATTATTCTTTTTGAGTGCCATCTAGATCATGAACCTCATGATTATTTGGCTAAAGCTCATTTCCTATCTTATTGTAGTTAAATCTTGGTGAACAAGCTTTCATCGCTCTTTTGCAGATCACACATTGTTTTTATAAAAGATAAAATAGTATGCCTTGAGAAAAATTGAATTTTCATCACTATAAGGATTATTCATAGTGAGATTTATAAGTGATTGTTATTGAAATGAGGTTGTTTATAAAACACTTTGGAAAACCTAATTGTTTTCATAACAAAGAAAATCATTGTAAAATTTATTTTGATTCTTATTTAAGAATTAAGCATGAAAATGTTTTTATTATAAACATGATAATAAAATTTTGACGAACTGAGTATTGCATCGTTAATCTTGAAATTGTATATAGTTGCGCGCCTACATACAATTTGGAATGAACTATGCAAGACTGATTAGTAGTCACCATAAAACTAATGAATAAACACTACATTTTCTTTGAAGATTGTGAAAGAATAAATTTTATGAGATCTGCAAGAAGTGAAAAATAAGGACATAATGTTAGGGACACCTACATATGTGCCTGTAGCATCTATTCTTCTGAGTTGAATTTACTCATCTGTGGAAATTGTCTTATTTGACAATTGACAATTCCGTTCTTGTCCGATTCTCCCGTAGTGAGATTCTTAGGAAAGGGTATCTGATTACCGAGTGTTGATACCCGACTGGATGTATCGACGTTCCTATCATTTATTTTGATTAAGATTTCATTTGAATGACCTGGGTAACGATCCGAGGAGCTTTCGAATGCGTACTCAAATTATGAAAACATGGAATATATCCATATTCATTAAATGTTTTCGTTTGTATCTGATTTGAAATTCTCTCGCATAGATTATGAGTTGACCTTACTCTTTTGATAGTAGTTGTGTCTCCAGATATCCTTGAATTTGTGAAGAATTATGAATTATTATTAGCCTTTTGAGAAGTTCACATCTTATCGACGGCAATAAAACTGAAAAGTTAGTAATGCCAGTAAAATGGATTGATTGATTATGACATGACGACATTGTCTTAATTGATGGGAACTCGAGTAGAATTCTCCGAAAAGATAAGATGTTGATTATCAAAAGTGATCTAAATAATTCTTGATGGATGGCCATATCCTGTATTAAGACTTGAAATTATACCGTGAATGGTTGTGAACTAGTTATAGATATTATAAACTAGAAAGAACATAATATGAATTTTTTTTTTAAAGATGTTTATGTTATCTGAAACTTTAGGAAGTATTTGTTGAGGAATTACCTAGACATTCGCCATTAAGGCAAGTTGAATTAGTATTGATTATATTCCCGGTGCTGCACTTGTGGCTTGTGCATTGTACGTCAGCACCATCTGAATTTAAGGAATTACCGTACAACTGAGAGAGTTATCGGAGAAAGATTTTATTATACCAAGCCTGTCATCATGAAGAGCTATGGTGTTATCATTCCTTATATTTATTGATTACTATAAACTGAGTAAATTGACAATCGAAAACGATATCCATAACTCGAAATGGAAGATTTGTTCGATCATTTACAAGGTTTTTGATCCTCAGCATGGTTGTCATCAACTTCGCATCTGCGAAAGAGATT
Source organism: Glebionis coronaria (assembly GCA_025667525.1). Lineage (NCBI taxonomy): Eukaryota > Viridiplantae > Streptophyta > Magnoliopsida > Asterales > Asteraceae > Glebionis > Glebionis coronaria. The sequence goes on along the minus strand of CM046874.1, from coordinate 467,001,809 downwards.
ATCTATTCCAATTACTACATCCGGTGCTTGTAATGAACGTTATGAGTTTCACGTGATGTCGTTTGGATTGACAATGCACATGTAGTATTCATAAATTTGGTGAATCACGTGTGTAGGCTGTAATTTGATAAATTCATGCTTGCGATCATTAAGGACTTAATCCTTTACGTAAAATGACCGTTGGATTAATAATGGTAAGATGTATGCATATAGACTCTTCAAAAATTAAGAGCCCTTTTAAGACTTCGGATTTTACCAAAAAGAAATGGAAATATGTTTTGACAAATGTTTTAACAAAGGATTTTTAAAAGGATTATTCCCTTATACACAAACCATTTAACTAAACTTCTGTTTAGGGGTAAATGTTTGTGTATACTTCTAGACAACTTAAGAAGAATTGAGGAAATTATATAATTTATGACTTGAAATTTGAAACGAAAATTTTTGCTTTTCAAACTAAGAAAATTTTGACCACAGTATAACCAAAGATTTTTCGAACATTTACGAATCTTACTAATTTTTTTTTCCAGTAAATCAACAAAAATCTTGTTAATTAAATTCAAATTTATTTTGAACATTTTATATAATTGGTCGAACTAAGAAATTTAAAACTTTTACGCTTCATAAAAATTAACTGATTATTATTTAATAAATTATAATAATTATCGACGCTTTAAAACGTAGGATTAAGAAAAACTGATAAAAATGATAGTTGAGAAGAAACTAAAACTTAGAAAATGTGAAGAAAGAATTCTGAATAAATACGGTTATGATACTTATATCATCATGAGAAGTGAATATAGATACCGACATATTATATAAAAAGGATAAAGAACCAGTTAGGATATATTCCTTAATAATGAAGGTGCAAAATAAATTGCCGAACAATTTAAATATAAACGATGTTTGTAAGAAGGGATAATATAGATTATAAAAGGGGTTCGCGGCTAATGTGAACCATTAAAATTGAGAAGCCGATAGCGTTAAATATTTTAAAAGGCCGTTTATGGTTGCCTAAATATGGAAAATTGTGAGATATAGTTATGTTGGAATTTGTAAGTATAAGTATTATATGTATGTCATTTATGACTAAAAGTATCTTTATCTGAAGAAGCTGTACTAATGGAAATTATGAAGGCAGACATCGCCTCATACATTAGTAAACGTCTAGCTATTGCAAAGGTCATCATCTGAATTTGATTTGATTTGGGTCATCGTCGACAGACTGACCAAATCTGTTAATATCATTCCCGTTAATGATAAATGCAAAAGAGTTATGTAAACATAGTGTGCCTGTATCGAACATCTTTATCAAGATCCTCGCTTCGCATCGAATTTCTAGAGATTTGCTCAGAAATCATTGAGAACGAACCTTGATGAGAGTACTATGTACCACCCCAAATCGAAGGGACGAGGTAAAGTAACGATACAAAGTAAATAAGTGCTGTTTTATGTTTGAATGATTGACCTTTGGTAATGAACCATATAATCGCTTTCCTTTGGAAAGATTATCATTGATAATTATCGTATTAGGATCGAGATCGAATCTTGTTAGGATCTGAATCTTAGAGCATCTGTAAGCAGGAGTTGAGATGAAGACATCCGACATACACCCATTGTGAGTTGGACATGTCTTTTAGATTTAAGGTTTTCTATGATGGCGAACCTATCCTTGCAAAATACCCGACCCGCGAGATCTGAAATGATTGTTGAAATTAGGATTTGATTATTAACTGCCGATAGTGGGCAAGAGGTTATGTGAATGTGAAATGTAGACCTTGAAGTGCCAAATGGGTAGCGAAGTTATGCCACAAAATTTTAAACTTGGAAAAATGAATTCATGATCTGACAAATCATGGGATATAAGTCCCCGTTGTTTGGGACCATTGAGATGATGTAAAAGTTGGGATTGAAAGGCATATAAGCTGGATCTACCCTAGGACTTCAAAGACTGCGTAAATTATGTTTCGTAAATCGAACTTGATGGAATATCTATCAAGTGAGAATCTGATTATTCTTAGTAGAGCTTAGATCGGCGAAAAGTTGCATTCATCAAAAACCCGTGAACATCATGGATAGAGAAAGTAAGTCAACATTTAGCCTGATCTTATTCCCGTAGTTATGTTTGATGAAACTCGCGTATTATAATGGATTACACTTGTGAGAAAAGACCGAATGTGGAGGAAATACCCACATGGCTTTAACTCTATAAGAAGCGAGTAGTAAGATGATCTTTGAGGACAAAGATCCTGTTTAGGGGTAAATGCTGTGACAATCCGTCAATTTACGATTGATATTTTATTCTCAAATATTATTGTAAAATATTATTTTAAGGTTACAATATGAACTCACTTATTTTTGGGAAGAAATTTGGATTTACGTCTTGAAGTAGCATCGACTACGTTTAAACCGGAGGATTCTACGTCACGTGCTTACGTTTACATACACCGTCTTTGGTGACAGTCCGACATTTCAGAAAATAAATTTATTTGTGAATATTAATTTGGAGTTTTAAATTTGTGTTGGTTCATAAACTCACAAATTTACGAGAAGAGATTAGGACTTACGATTTTATTTTAACGTCCTTTACGACTAAACCGGAATCCTTAGGATTACGTATTTACGTTTTCGAACTCCGTTTTTGATGAAACAATTTTTATTGGATTCGTTTTGTGACGTTGATTCATAATTTATAAAAACGTTTTTCGTAAAACGACCCGAGGGCATGCAAATCGAGGAAACTAGAATCGAGGAGTACCCGTAAATAAATGGGGATGAGACAAGTTACACTTGTCCCACCCCCCACTACAAACCGTCCATACTTAGCCACACAAACATTTGGTGTCAAGTTTTGAGAGAAAAGTGGAAGACACTTGTCCTAAGCTTCACAAATAAGCTTTCCACTTCACAAAACCACCAACACAAACCACTCTTCTCACACACACTCATGCAAACAAGCTACAAACTTTCTCTCTCTCTCTTGGACTCCATTTTTGGCCGTCCCATTTGCTCCATAAACCACCACCATTGATCAAAATCAACAACAAAATCCTATGTTATATACACATATGTTGAAGCCCTTTCAAAACCCTATTGATTGGTGGTGCTTATAACATCCAAGGAGGAGTTTTCATGGAGTAGTAGGGCTGATATTCCACTAGGTATATATGAAGAATGGTGGTCTTGAAGATGGTCTTGGCTATGCACAAGTTTCTCCATCCAAATCCATGTCAAACTCATAACCTACATCAACTTGGTTGTATAAAGATTGTCCTCCTCATCTTCTTGTTATTTTTGGTTATGTAATCATGTATTTATTTCCTATTGTATATATTTATGATGATTATATGATGATAAAAATGTTATGTGGGGATTTGTTGTTGATAATCATGGATAAAAAGGTGAAAAACTATAAGAAACAAGGCTAAAATCTTGTTTAAATATGTTGGCTGTATAAAACAGTAAAGAATCAAGTGGTAAACTGATAAAAATGGCATAGATTAACGGATTTACAGTAAGATATATGTCTTGTACACATGTGAGAGTTGGACATACAATGGAATCAAAGTAATGAGTGAGATATGATCAAAACAAGTTTAGGGTATAAATCTGAAGTTACTGTTTTGGACGATTTTTAGAAAATATTTAGAAGATGATTCAACAGTAGCTATAGAAGAGTTAAATGTAGCACATATCATGTAGTTTATGTGTAAAAATTTGAGCTTCTATCTCCATATAGAACTCAAGATATGGCAGTTTTGGTGAAGATGAAGTTAAAAATCAGATTTTTGGAAATTAAAGAATAATACTATTATATAAGCACTCACATTTTAATATATAAAATGTAAAATAAAAACCCACCAACTTATAAAACTTATTTATATAAATATGTAAAAGGGTAAATGAATGAATAACTTATATAAATGATAGTGGAATAATACTTATAAGTTATAAAACTATAAACATTGTTTTTACGACTTTTTCGGCTAATACCGTAAAAATTAACGTTTTTGTTAAATAAAACTTAGATGGTTGGACCCGTCTAATGAAAACTTTATAAAACTTATATACTGATATATAGACATGTATAACAAGTAAAAACTGATAAAACCCGAACTATAAGAAATACGGACATTTACGAGCTAATTAAGCATATTGGACTAATAGTTGGACTAAATAAGATAAAAACTTGTAAAAAGAACTTATTGGGCTTAAACCATTTAGGCCCAACTTGTAAAGTTTAAGTACTGATAATATAAGTACAAAATGGATTAAAATAAGTTAAATAACTTATAATAAGCTTATTGGACCTAAAACACGTAAATAGGTAAAACGAGAAAACTAGTATAAAAGTTATCAACACATAACTCTAAAATGAGTAAACGAGAATATGTAAACCCACTTTATCATCATATATATATATATAATCATCATATGTATACATAATTGATATTTTATAAAGTCATTGGACAAAAGTCTAAGACGAGTATTATTTGTCTAGGTTTCCGTGATTGAAGCACGTACCGTACATCCGAATTGCCGATAACCCGCCTTCCCACATCAACGTGAGTTCATAGCCTCGCACTCTTTTAAATGTTTTATAAATGCTTTATAAACCCGCGAGGGAGATAACATGTTAGTTTTTATAAAAGTTTGGACACCATTTGTCCCGATTGTTTGTTTATTGATTTTGGACCCGAATGATTGAATGACCCGATTGTATGACCCGATAAATGATTGATGGACCCGATAGATGAAATAAAATGGATTATTAATGTTAGGTTATGTCACTAAAAGTCCCATTAGCATGAATTGTGAACTATCGGGAGTTGGTAGACGCTTATGCATTTAATAGTACTATTTGGGGACGATCACCCCAGTTCGCGCCTTGACGGTTGATCCCCGTCGTGCCACATTGATTGGTAAGCGAATTTATGTATGAGAAGATTTCCATAGCGTGACCTTTGTGACGACACGCTACTTTAGATGGGCAAATTGTGGATCGGGTTAGCTACCCGTTGTTGGTTTATGTAACACCCCCACAATTGTTATGCGCAGCGGAACTACAACAATGGGTGCTACACAGTATTCATTGCACACAAGATATATCAAACGACGCTAAAAAGACGTCACTTAAAACTTGAATTTAAAAATGTTAGATGATACATGTCCACGGTTTTTCCAACCCCAAATAGTACACAGAGTTTAGCATTTTCGGTCCCCATGAATCTCAACCCAAGAATTTCAGTTTACAACAACATGACATTAAACTTAAAAATTGTTTAAGTAGAAAAGGAGGGAAAAACAAGCGGACTCCAAGCCATACACACAACATCCATCCCAAGCATGCTCCATCCTTACACCTCAGCGGTTACCTGAAACACATGCCAAAATTTTGGTCAACAAAAACGTTGAGTGGAATTCATAGGTTTTACAATCCATTTGAACGTATATATAATAAAAACCATTCGTGATCATTTATAGTCTTGTCGATCAAACAAACTAAAATCAGGATACTGACAATTGTGCTTAAGCTCATGACACTAATCCTTAACTCAATCACCCGCGTAATAAATACCGGCGTGATTCAGATGAAACCAGTGCCCGTTCTAAAGGCATCAGTTGCAATTATACCTTATTTCTCATACAAAATAATCTACCGCAGAACTTACTAAAAGTACAGCTTCTCGGCTAGCATTGGGTCGTTAACCCCGTAGTACTACAAATTGCATAAGCGGCTATTTCCCCCTACTCGAGGGCAGGACAATAGTTAATAGTTCATGATTTTAGGGACTTTTGCAACTTTGGTACTCAACACAATTTCTAAGGCAACTTTCGGGTCTAACAATCATTCATGATATACGTTCCTTTTAAAAACTAGCATGCATTTCCCTCGCGGGTAAAACAATTTGAAATAAATATAAGCGAGGCTATAAATTCACACCTTATATCTTAAGTAGTCGGTAGTTCGAGGGATGATCACTGACGACGAAACGGATGCCCGGTTAAATCAACACCTATCACAAATAACGCGTAATGAGTAATCTCATTTAAATACTTACGGTACTGTATAAAATACATATATACTAGTCACTTAGGACAAGTATAACTCACGCCAAAAACAAAATAACAAGTGTCACTCATTTTATACCATTCGTTCTCATTATCTACGCTATCCATTTTTACTCGTTCTCGCCGGTACTTGACTAAAGTACGGGCTGTTTTACCATGTTTACCCACACTTATAAAATTTGACAAAATTCTCAAAAATCCTATAAGACCTGTAGATAACATGTTTTTAAGCCCAATAAATGTTTTTACTTTTACGACCCGTTACTCGACGCTTTTCTACGACTACATTTTACGGGCTGAAATTGCACTTCGACCAATTTTGACCTCTTTGACCTATATGAAAAGTACCTTTGACTTCTTTGACTCCTAAGTCAAAATATAGACCCATTTATACAGGTTTGGGACCAAATTTTGGCCCTTGACCATTTACCAATTTATACTTGTGACCCTCGGGATTTGACTAAAACTTTACACAAATCCGGATTATGAAAGTCCTCGTCTCCCGGTACTCGATCTTTAAAATGTCATAACTTTTAGCTCGTTTTGAGTCACGGGCTCTACCTTATACCAAATTAAAGACAAGAAGACCCTCTACAACTACATTTTGTTTTCAAGACCTGGAACAAAAATAATTTTTATGAAATGGACCTAAAGTTTCTGCCTAAAAATGACCATACCAAAAACGCACTTAGACTCGATTCCAAACCTTCTAATCACCTCTAGGCAACATCCTAAGCCTCCCTAAACATATCTAAACACCAAATTTCAGTCCTACCCCTATTGATCAACTAATCTCAAAATCAAAAATCGAAGAAATGAACATGCAACTAATTAAACCTATGTAAAACATCCTAAAACAATAAACCAAACACAAGAATAACACTCAAAATCAACAACCACCATGGCTCCCCAAACACCCCTTATGCCGTGGGGTTTGGGTGCCCCAATCACCACAACCAAATTGATTTTTGGTGGGTTTTCTTGGTGTCTATACTTCCATAACTCATAAAATTAACATGCATTACAACATTTAGCCACAAAAACGAATTTGGATCATCTTGAAAAATCTTGGAAAATTTTTGTTAGTGCATGTGGGATTTGAGCACATAGAAATGTAGGGAATGACCAAATTAGATGTGGTCTAACCTTAGTTTTTATGAAAATCAAGTGAAAAAAGTTTTTGATGGATTTTCTTGGTGGTTTGGGGTGTCCGTCGGCTTTAGAGAGCAAGGAGGGAGAGAGAGTTTAATTTTTGGGTGATGTGTTCTATGTGTTTGTGTGTGTGTCCATTTTGGGCTTTTTGGTGGATTGGGAGGGACCTAAATGGTAAATTTTGCTTTCTTTTGGCCTTAAGTAAAAACGCCACTATAACTTTGCGGTTTCGACTCATTTGTCAATTTTGAAAATTTTACGGGAGTCGGAAATCTTCCCGAACGTTCCAAAATATTTTTGGGATACTTTAAATGTACTCGGAAGGCTATAAAACTCACCCGACTCAACTTAACACAAACCGTAAATAAAATTCTCGAAAAATTACATTATCGATAAATCGTCAATAATTATATAAAATTGGGCATCCCTCGGGATCGTAATCGTCATCGTCCTTCTTAAATCGTCAATCGTAAAAATTATAACCTCGAACATCGGCTTTAACCAAAATACTTATAAATATAGGAATTAAAATTTATTAAAAATTTCAAAAATTAGCGTAATTTAGGGTAACGTTAATGACCTCGATTCTAGGGTGTCACATCCACCCCTCCTTAAAGAGAGCGACGTCCCGGCGCTCGCCTCTTCTTATACTCACATTTTGTCTACTGGAACAGATGAGGGTACCTTTCCTTGAAAAAGTCCTCACGTTCCCAGGTGTATTCCGGTCCACGCTTAGAATTCCATCGGACCTTCACAATAGGAATCCTACTACGCTTCAACCGCTTGACCTCCCGGTCCATAATTTCCACAGGTTCTTCCACAAAGTGCATTTTGTCGTCTAGTCGAATCTCGTCCAAAGGAATCACCAATTCCTTATCCGCCAAACTCTTCTTCAGGTTCGATACGTGAAACGTGTCATGAATAGCACTAAGTTCGGTCGGCAATTTTAACTTGTACGCTACTGGTCCAATTCGTTCAACGATCTTAAACGGTCCAATATACCTCGGACTCAACTTTCCTTTCTTCCCAAAACGAATTACACCCTTCCACGGCGATACCTTGAGCATAACCATATCTCCAACTTCAAACTCCAACGGTTTCCTTCGGTTGTCGGCATAACTCTTCTGTCGGCTTCTCGCAGCAAGTAGTCGGTTCTTGATCTGCACGATCTTCTCTGTCGTTTCTAAAACCATTTCGGGTCCAGTCAATTGACTTTCCCCTACTTCACTCCAACACACAGGAGATCTACACTTCCTTCCATACAATGCTTCAAACGGTGCCGCTTTGATACTCGCATGATAACTATTATTGTACGAAAATTCCACCAGAGGCAAGTGGCGTTCCCAACTTCCTCCAAAATCAATCATGCATGCTCGGAGCATGTCCTCCATCGTTTGAATAGTTCGTTCACTCTGGCCGTCAGTTTCCGGGTGATAAGCCGTGCTTAAACTCAATTCAGTGCCCATCGCACGTTGAAGCGATTTCCAAAATTCCGACGTAAATCTACTATCGCGATCCGAAATGATCGATAACGGCACTCCATTTCTACAGACGATCTCCTTCACGTACACGCTGGCGAGTTTTTCCATGCTATCCGTCTTCTTCATAGGTAAGAAATGAGCAGATTTCGTCAACCTATCCACAATTACCCATATCATATCGCATCCACTAGGAGTCTTAGGTAAACCCGTCACAAAATCCATTGCGATTTTCTCCCATTTCCATTCTGGGATTTCTGGTTGTACCAACAATCCAGATGGTTTCTTATGTTCTTCCTGAACCTTCGCGCAAGTCAAACACTTACTAACGTAACGAGCAATATCTGCCTTCATATTCGGCCACCAATAGACTTTCTTCAGGTCGTGGTACATTTTGTCCGATCCAGGATGTATCGAATACTTCGACTTATGCGACTCATTCATAACCAATTCTCGAACTCCAGGCTTTCCTTCCTCAGATGAACACAATGGTAACCAAATTCGATTCTCAAAATATCTCAGTCCGTCTGACCTAATCACGAAAAGAGGTTTCAACATTCGTCCCAAATTCTCGGCTTCAACATTCCATTTCATTAGCCCTCTCTCCTGAGCCTTCAGTATGGTTTCGGTTATGTCAACGCTCTCACTCATCACTAAAGCTCTAACCCTCAAAGGTTTCTCCCGTTCCTTTCTACTCAGTGCATCCGCTACAACATTCGCCTTGCCAGGGTGGTAGCGAATTTCGCAGTCATAATCACTCAGTAGTTCAACCCATCGTCGTTGTCGCATATTCAACTCCTTTTGATCTAAAATGTGCTGCAAACTCTTGTGGTCAGTGAATACAACACACTTTGTCCCATACAGATAGTGTCTCCACAACTTCAACGCAAAAACTACAGCTCCTAATTCCAAATCGTGCGTCGTGTAGTTCTCCTCATTTTTCCTCAGTTGCCTCGACGTGTAAGCTATCACCTTTTCACGTTGCATTAATACCGCTCCATAACCCTTACGAGACGCATCACAATACACTACGAAGTCTTCGGTTCCTTCAGGCAATGACAAAATCGGCGCGGAACATAACTTATCCTTAAGCGTTTCGAAAGCAAGTTCTTCCTCAATTCCCCATTCATTCGCCCTATTCTTTTCGGTAAGCCTCGTCAATGGTTTTGCAATCAAAGAAAATCCTTCAATGAACCTTCGATAATACCCCGCTAAACCCAGAAATTGTCGAACTTCAGTCGGCGTCGTCGGCGCTGACCATTCCCTGATCGCTTCGACCTTAGCAGGATCTACACGAACTCCCTCACTATCAATCACATGACCTAGAAACTGCACTGATTCCAACCAAAATTCACACTTAGAGAATTTTGCATACAGCTTCTCCTTCCTTAACAACTCCAAAATCTTTCTTAGGTGCTTCTCGTGCTCCTCCTTACTCTTAGAGTAAATAAGTATATCGTCGATGAAAACAATAACAAACTTATCTAGATACGGCTTGCACACGCGATTCATAAGATCCATGAATACAGCAGGCGCGTTCGTCAACCCAAACGGCATCACTCGAAATTCACAGTGTCCATACCGCGTACGAAAGGCAGTTACAGGAATATCCTCCTCTCTTACACGCAGTTGATGATACCCTGATCTTAGATCGATCTTTGAGTATACACTGGAACCTTGCAATTGATCGAACAAATCATCAATCCTCGGCAATGGGTACCGATTCTTAACCGTCAGCTTATTGAGTTCCCTATAGTCGATACACATCCTAAACGAACCATCTTTCTTCTTTACGAACAACACTGGCGCTCCCCACGGTGATGAGCTCGGCCTAATAAATCCTTTGTCCATCAATTCCTTCAATTGATCCGCTAACTCCTTTAACTCAGATGGTGCTAAGCGATAAGGTGCACGTGCAACCGGCGCAGCTCCTGGCACTAAATCAATTCGAAACTCGACCTCACGGGTAGGCGGTAAACCTGGCAATTCGTCTGAAAAAACGTCCGGGTACTCGCAAATAACTGGTACCTCCTCGATCCTTGCCTCTAAATCACCATCACTCGAAACTTGTGCCAAAAACACATCGCATCCGCTCTATACGTACTTCATCATTTTCAAACACGAAATCACCTTCAAACGAGAAGTGCATTCGGCTCCTTTTATCGTCAAAACCTTATTCCTCAACGGAATCTGAACCAATCTCTCACCGCAGACTATCATAGCACTGTGCGCCATTAGCCAATCCATTCCCACAATCACGTCAAACGATCCTAGCTCTATAGGCATCAAGTCGATTTTAAAAGCGTAATTTCCTAACTTCAAGGTACACCCTTTCAGTATAGAATTCGTACTAACAATTTTTCCATCGGCTAATTCAACGTTATAACTAGTCGCTAACAACACCGGTTCCCTATCAATATGACGACTAAATCTAACGTCTACAAAACTCTTGTCGGAGCCAGAATCAAATAAAATACTAGCATAACAAGCGTCTAGCAAAAACGTACCGGTAACCACATTGGGACCTTGTGGTTTATCAGCCGTTCCCACTTGATACACAGCAGCCGCATTATTACCTCCCCGCCTGTTTCCTGCCTTCGGGCAATTCACTTGCACATGACCCCTTTCTCCACAACTATAACATCCCCTCATTCTAATAGCATTAGCCCCAGTGGCTACTCCTCCCGTTCGACAACCAGATGTCCTATGACCTGCCTTTCCACACTTGCCGCATGCAGGCGGGCAATTTCCAACATGATACAAGTTGCACTTACCACAATGGGGATTCACTTTCACACCTCTAGGGTTCGTCACTGCCCTCATCCCTTCGTTCCTTCTCTGATTAAACTGCTGATTACGGTTCGGCCCATGGTTGTTTCGATTTCCACCTCGGTTCTGGCCTTGGGATTGATTACTTTGTGCCGCTTCCCATTTCCTTTTGTTGCCTTCAGCAATGTAGTTCTGCTTGTCCTGAAGCTTAACGTCCATCAATGCGTGTGCCATTTGAACCGCTTCATCAAACGTTCCAGGTTTTGACGAAGTTGTTTCACCTTTAATATTGCTGGATAAACCCTTAATATACTGCTTCATTTTCTTGGCATCATTGGCACATATATCTGGACACAAAAGGCTTAACTCGTTGAATCTCCTGGTGTAAGCAGCTATGTCATTGTTCTTCAAGGTCAAGTGCCTCAATTCGTCCTCCAATTGCCCCAATTCCTCCTCTGGGCAAAACTTCTTAGTCAACAAAGCTTTTGTCGCATTCCACGTCCTTGCATTCGCTACAGCCAATCCAACCGTAGCTACCTGGGTATTCCACCAACTTAACGCATCATCAAGAAATGTAGCCGCTGCAAACTTCACTTTATCCGCTTCTGCACAACCACTGATTTCGAACGTACTTTCAACCTTTTCCAACCATCGTCTAAGTTCTAAAGCTCCACCCGTTCCACGGAACTACGTGGGACCGCACTTTATAAAGCTAGAATAGGTACATACCCTCGGGGCTTGCTGTCTCCCCGCGTTCCTTCCTTGGTCCTGATTTCTCCCAGCTCGGTCCGCTTCCAACGCATTTGCTATAGCTTCCTGAATCATGGTGTTAACACTATCGGCGGTCAACTTTGGAGGCATGGTGTTATCGAATATCTCTTTCTGCAAGACAAGAAAAATAGAAAAACAATGTAAGTATACATATCAAGTTTCCCAGACATAATATACATACAACGACACATCACTACGGAGTTACTAATATTCATCAATTCACATCACAAAAGATCAAATTTAAGACATATCACAGATCATGAAAGGTAACATAGATTGTATTGATAATTAACCAAAATCGTGACAAGTATTGCCACTACAATCGTTCACCATAAAACTTCAAGTACTTGAGTTTCTCGTCATAATACCATCATACAAAGGTCCAAAATAGTTCTATTACAATGATCAAAGAAAATACAAAACAAGTAACTAGGCATGTGGTGATCCACACGGCCTCTTGGATGGCGGCTCGTCGTCGTCTTCCTCGGTTTCCTCATCACTGTCGTCCTCATCCACATCATCCATTTTTCCTTTTCCTTTCTCATCCGGCCCACATTCCGTTTCCTTTTTCGTCCTTGATGTGGATCCACACTCAATCGCTACCTGACCTCCCATCGTAATACAAGCACCTCCAGTAGGCGGCTGAATCATGAAGTCGTTCGCCTCCATCTCCAAATCGTCCACGAATCTCCAATCCGGGGGCAATGAATCTCTCACACGATGCTCCCAACTCTGCATCCTCGACAACCTCACCTGATCCTCCCTAACACGGTCAAGACTAGCACTTAAATTTGCAACCATTGATCTTAAACAGTTGATGTCACTTTTGTTTACATTCCCATCATACTCAATTCTTGCCGTCCTTTCCAACAGTCTTTGGTGTTCCCTTTCAGTCTTATCAAACTTCTTAATCACCCTAGTCTCAACTACAAACCGCTCATACATCAACCTTTCCATCCTCCCCAAACGACCTGCGGGATCCCAGTAGTGTCTCGGTCTCGGAAAGTAGACCCTTGTAATATTCTCATGAATCGATGGCGACTTGGATGATTTGCTGGACTCTCCACTGCTCCCATCACTTACTCGAACAAATCCTGGCACTGTTCTCAAATAATCCTTACAATTGTCCATCGGGCGATTAAAGGGTTGCTGCTCATAACGACCGGTCGGTGGTACCTCATAACCCTTCGGCGAATTCGGAGATTGAAACAAATCGGGTTCGGTCTGGCCTACGGCATCCTCGGGAATGCCATCATCCATTAGCTCCTCGGGCTCTTCTTCGGAATCCTCACTCTCGTCACTACTCATGCTGAAATTATCCACCTCACTTTCGTCATTGTCGTTTTCCGGCCCTATTTCGTCTTCTGGAGCGATCCATCCATTATCATTGTCCGGCGGGTTCGGAGGAAACGGTCCCCCTTCGTGACCTACGACGTAATCGTTTCCATTATCGTTAGGCGGTACCTCGGCCATTCCTGCAATAACAGCGAATTTCGGAGGGTACATAAGTAATTATACAATAATTATAAATACATGCATGCAAATGCAATGCAAAGGTGGTACATATGTCCGGAATGTAATAATATGATGCTCATGCATGATTAGTACAAAAATTACGATGTCGGATATTTCACGTAAAATTCAACGTCTACATATAGTAATCTCGTACTTACGTAATAATTACCCACATATATACTTTACTCAAAAGTATACGTCAAATGCCATAAATACAACAATAAATCTTACCGGAGCCATGCAGGATAGTTGTGTGTGCTTGGACCCTTTTCTTACGACACCAAAAGTTATAGTTTAGGATTTTCAAAAACGACCTAGTTCTCTATAACTCGTGGCTCTGATAACCAATCTGTAACACCCCCACAATTGTTATGCGCAGCGGAACTACAACAATGGGTGCTACACAGTATTCATTGCACACAAGATATATCAAACGACGCTAAAAAGACGTCACTTAAAACTTGAATTTAAAATTGTTAGATGATACATGTCCACGGTTTTTCCAACCCCAAATAGTACACAGAGTTTAGCGTTTTCGGTCCCCATGAATCTCAACCCAAGAATTTCAGTTTACAACAACATGACATTAAACTTAAAAATTGTTTAAGTAGAAACGGAGGGAAAAACAAGCGGACTCCAAGCCATACACACAACATCCATCCCAAGCATGCTCCATCCTTACACCTCAGCGGTTACCTGAAACACATGCCAAAATTTTGGTCAACGAAAACGTTGAGTGGAATTCATAGGTTTTACAATCCATTTGAACGTATATATAATAAAAACCATTCGTGATCATTTATAGTCTTGTCGATCAAACAAACTAAAATCAGGATACTGACAATTGTGTTTAAGCTCATGACACTAATCCGTTAACTCAATCACCCGCGTAATAAATACCGGCGTGATTCAGATGAAACCAGTGCCCCTTCTAAAGGCATCAGTTGCAATTATACCTTATTTCTCATACAAAATAATCTACCGCAGAACTTACTAAAAGTACAGCTTCTCGGCTAGCATTGGGTCGTTAACCCCGTAGTACTACAAATTGCATAAGCGGCTATTTCCCCTACTCGAGGGCAGACAATAGTTAATAGTTCATGATTTTAGGGACTTTTGCAACTTTGGTACTCAACACAATTTCTAAGGCAACTTTCGGGTCTAACAATCATTCATGATATACGTTCCTTTTAAAAACTAGCATGCATTTCCCTCGCGGGTAAAACAATTTGAAATAAATATAAGCGAGGCTATAAATTCACACCTTATATCTTAAGTAGTCGGTAGTTCGAGGGATGATCACTGACGACGAAACGGATGCCCGGTTAAATCAACACCTATCACAAATAACGCGTAATGAGTAATCTCATTTAAATACTTACGGTACTGTATAAAATACATATATACTAGTCACTTAGGACAAGTATAACTCACGCCAAAAACAAAATAACAAGTATCACTCATTTTATACCATTCGTTCTCATTATCTACGCTATCCATTTTTACTCGTTCTCGCCGGTACTTGACTAAAGTACGGGCTGTTTTACCATGTTTACCCACACTTATAAAATTTGACAAAATTCTCAAAAATCCTATAAGACCTGTAGATAACATGTTTTTAAGCCCAATAAATGTTTTTACTTTTACGACCCGTTACTCGACGCTTTTCTACGACTACATTTTACGGGCTGAAATTGCACTTCGACCAATTTTGACCTCTTTGACCTATATGAAAAGTACCTTTGACTTCTTTGACTCCTAAGTCAACATATAGACCCATTTATACAGGTTTGGGACCAAATTTTGGCCCTTGACCATTTACCAATTTATACTTGTGACCCTCGGGATTTGACTAAAACTTTACACAAATCCGGATTATGAAAGTCCTCGTCTCCCGGTACTCGATCTTTAAAATGTCATAACTTTTAGCTCGTTTTGAGTCACGGGCTCTACCTTATACCAAATTAAAGACAAGAAGACCCTCTACAACTACATTTTGTTTTCAAGACCTGGAACAAAAATAATTTTTATGAAATGGACCTAAAGTTTCTGCCTAAAAATGACCATACCAAAAACGCACTTAGACTCGATTCCAAACCTTCTAATCACCTCTAGGCAACATCCTAAGCCTCCCTAAACATATCTAAACACCAAATTTCAGTCCTACCCCTATTGATCAACTAATCTCAAAATCAAAAATCGAAGAAATGAACATGCAACTAATTAAACCTATGTAAAACATCCTAAAACAATAAACCAAACACAAGAATAACACTCAAAATCAACAACCACCATGGCTCCCCAAACACCCCTTATGCCGTGGGGTTTGGGTGCCCCAATCACCACAACCAAATTGATTTTTGGTGGGTTTTCTTGGTGTTTATACTTCCATAACTCATAAAATTAACATGCATTACAACATTTAGCCACAAAAACGAATTTGGATCATCTTGAAAAATCTTGGAAAATTTTTGTTAGTGCATGTGGGATTTGAGCACATAGAAATGTAGGGAATGACCAAATTAGATGTGGTCTAACCTTAGTTTTTATGAAAATCAAGTGAAAAAAGTTTTTGATGGATTTTCTTGGTGGTTTGGGGTGTCCGTCGGCTTTAGAGAGCAAGGAGGGAGAGAGAGTTTAATTTTTGGGTGATGTGTTCTATGTGTTTGTGTGTGTGTCCATTTTGGGCTTTTTGGTGGATTGGGAGGGACCTAAATGGTAAATTTTGCTTTCTTTTGGCCTTAAGTAAAAACGCCACTATAACTTTGCGGTTTCGACTCATTTGTCAATTTTGAAAATTTTACGGGAGTCGGAAATCTTCCCGAACGCTCCAAAATATTTTTGGGATACTTTAAATGTACTCGGAAGGCTATAAAACTCACCCGACTCAACTTAACACAAACCGTAAATAAAATTCTCGAAAAATTACATTATCGATAAATCGTCAATAATTATATAAAATTGGGCATCCCTCGGGATCGTAATCGTCATCGTCCTTCTTAAATCGTCAATCGTAAAAATTATAACCTCGAACATCGGCTTTAACCAAAATACTTATAAATATAGGAATTAAAATTTATTAAAAATTTCAAAAATTAGCGTAATTTAGGGTAACGTTAATGACCTCGATTCTAGGGTGTCACAGTTTAGTAAGGTAACAATGTCATGCGGCTTATAATAATCCAAAAACTAACGAAATACTATTAGACGCTTCGAATTACGATGTACTGCCTGACTAGCAATACAGGGTCATACTATTGATATTATGTTTGTATTTTGGTTTTCATAACCATATTCATATAACGGTTTTTATTTTCATACAACGTCATAAGACGTATTGTATGGTGTTTTTAACGATAATGATTCGTATAATGGTTTTTAAGGCAAATGCCTATATTATGATTTTGATGAAGATTTGTATAAAATGATTTGGCTATTTCATGGCCTATCAAAACGATTTGTACAAAAATGATTTCAGTAATACTTTTATACTGATATTATATTGATGAAATTTACTAAACTCTATGAATTCACTCGGCGTTATCGCTGACCTTTCCTTTTAACATGTTTTATCTCAGGTACTTGAAGGTAATTCTCGGGAGACGACAAGAATTCATGGCCCGCACTTAAACAATATTTTTCCATTCAAACACTTTGTAAAACTTTTGTATGAAATGTAATGACTTGGGACCGATGTAACTTTGATGTTTATGAATGGAAATGCTTTTATTATAAAACGACGCGATTCTTATGCGTTGTCTATGATGTGAGTAATGTGCTATCCCGTAACACCAACTAGTCTTCCGCTGTACTAAGTTGTATAAATTTGGGGGTGTTACAAAACTTGTGTTTTAATCTTTTCTATTAAGTTCGACATCTCTTGTTTATATATCTTTGAAACTTCATATATTTAGAAATGGTTGAACTTAATTAAATTTTTAAATGGGTCGAAAACTATTTTCAAATAAAATCAAGCTATGTATACCTTGTTTTATCTAACAATCAAAACAAGGACGAATGCTTTTATGTGATAAGCTAATTGTTTATCTGTGCTTTCTTGTGTGTTGTTTTATTTATTGACATTATTATGTAATCTTTTGTATTGGTAGTAGTGTTTCTTATATGTCTATTCTCTTGTTCATTGCATGGTATTTGTGTGTGTCTAGTTCTTTTCTTTGTAGGACTTATACTAGTCTTCTTGCATTTTGTTTGCAACATTGTTTATGCATTGCGTATAGGATTAACATCTCTCGGCTTACAAATGTTACATAGACATCCTGTATAACTTGTTATCTTTTATAACACTATTAGGTTCAAAAGCTATGTAATCTTGTCAAATCTATTGATAAGGGTCTTCTTACACAATCACTGTGTCCTTATTTCAAGTATATAAATGTCTCACTAAACATGAAACACTCTTTGAAAATCTTAGTTATTTTCTCTTAAATTGATTACGTTATATTACTTTAAGAGAAAATAACTAAGATTTATTATATATATGGTTATAGATGGTTGATTATAGCAAGTATAAGTAATTATGTTTTGGAAAACGTAAAAACCGACATTGAGTTCGTTTTTTGAAGGAGGTGTGGTTTTGTGGCCAAAATTAAACGTTTTTGGATTAGTTGACGTTTTGGAAGAGAAAAGATTGAAAAGTAAAGAGGGATTACGATAAATTAAATTAAACTAAGACGATTTGCGTTTTCACGCAAAATGAAACAAAATATAAAAAGATTATGTAAAATTCTAAAAATTAGTCATTCCAATTTAACTATTATGTTTCTCGTATTACATAATTGAATCAAGATTACCAATCTAATCGAGACAAATCTACCATTGGGTACGGTCGTACACACATCTGATTAATTAAACGATGGGCCTAGTAGATTATTCTTTGAGGATTTGCTAAATATGATCCGGTGGTCTAACATGGTGGAATATGGTGGTGGTAGCCATTGTTGAAAGAGAGAGAGAAGAGTGGTTGTGTGTGTGAGATGAAAGTAAGGAAAATGTAATTCAAATGAAAAAGAAAACACAAGAAACACCCCTCCTTGGAAGCTAAGGAGGGGTATATATAGTCACACACGCACCTTAAACTATACATTGAACCTAGTCTAGTCTAAGCGTGTGTGACTATGATAACTAATGGGAATTCTTAAATGTCGTCACATAAAGTGAGTTTCCAACAATCTTCCCCCATGGGACGACGTGTAGAATTCCTTACAATATTCTTCCTAACAAGTACATAATGATTAAGAACAAGAGCTTTCATGAAGCGTCCAATGCTGATGATGTCTTCTGAGGCCTTTGACTTCAAAACGACGCATCTTTAAAGTAACTTGTAGAAGAAATACTGTAACGGCACGAGCTAAGTAACCCATACACTTCTGGTTAAGGAGAAGCTTCTGAATTAGCTTCCCCCTAATTCATGCCACATAAACTTGATATAGAAGCTTTTAAATAGCTTCCCCCTAAACTGAGAATCCTCGTAAGAAACTTCAAAGCTTTCAATAAAGCTTAGAATGATTAAGCGCACAGCAGAATCTAACAAGCAAATCCCATCATATAACATGATAACGTTGCTAAGAGGGATTGAAAGTAAGGGGTACACCAAGTAGATCAACAACTTCTCTTCTCACGCTTGAATAATTCTTCTGAATTTTTCTTCCCCCTGAGAGTTCAAGTTATGCATACCAGAAAGAATCAAGACACTTCTTCCTCCACATAGTTGAAGAAAGTAAATAAATCCCAATTATGAAGCTCAAATACTGAAGTGGACACTTTATCCCATTCATGAAGTTGACATCGTAACACCAAAGTCAATTAAGTCCCGGAAATGCACATATCTTCTTCCGAAGATGCACCAGAGTCAATTAAGTCCCGGGAATGCATATAGGATAATGATTATGTTTAATTTTAACAATCAAACAATTAAACCTCGAATCAGTAGTGTACCATTTAGAGATTGATAACGCCACGAGTTAAAACACTGATTTTCTCTGCGGCTACGACAAATGTCATCCCGGAATATCTTTAAATCAAAAGAAGGTATGAAGTTCATCGCGTGTACTCGTTGTGCGTTCAATGTGTCTTCTTCTTCCCCCTTGATGGTTTCAAAATTCGGAACCATCAACAAATCGTACGCACATAAACCTGAAATCTCGTGAGAATAATAAATAAGCTGAATTATATATTTTGTGAGAATCAGCTGTTGATCGAAAATCTCTTCTCATAAACTCTCCATGGCCATCTTTACCAACCCACTTGAAAGCAATTTGAAGTGACCACTGAAAGAATGAACCAGATACATCAAACATGAAGCTGAATAAAAATCCTTCGATCTTGTGACTTAAGCTTGCACTATTGTTGAATGAAGAACGATGGAGAAATCTCTAAGTACTCAATGCATCACTGAAGAAGTCTATAAGCACAACACCTCTTGAAATTATCCACGTCGATTAAGCGCGTGACACTGAGTACAACAATGTAACCCCTTTATGTGATAGTTATCCGAGTCATCAACCAACCACCCCGAACCCGGAAACTAGATAACCAAGTCGTCATTCTAAGATTAAGCACGAGCAAGTTATCTTTGAAAGATAAAATAAATACACGCCTTCGAAAAATCCGTCTCCAACTTCACATTATTTATACCCGATCAAACAAAATCTGTAGTCACTAAAAATATACCCAAATTTTTTATGATCTCGTCAGATAATTCTTGTCACGGTGTCTCATCTTTTTGTCACGTCTTTTAATCTCGTCACGTTGTCTCGACGGGGTCAAAGGTAAACAATTTTTTTAAATTTAATCATTTAACACAAAGTTTATAACAAACTTGTGCAAAATTAGATAAATTTATAACCAAACCTATTTACATTCGGCTGACAACTTCTTAAAACAAATTCAAATAAATGAACTTAAAACCAATTTTGTTACCATGTTATGTTTGACTGATGGCCCAACTCTACTGTTTAACACAGACGTAACCCAAGATTAAAACGAAATCACCATAAGCCCATTGTTTGAACAACATTCGGTACAAACCATTATGGCCCATGTTTAATAACAAGATCCGACCAAAGTGATGCTCCCTGTGAAAATATTTGGATGATATGGCCCATCAATAAAAGTTGTCTATACTCAGTCCATGAATATTCGAGACCTAGAAATGAGTTAATAAATCACTCATAACGCTAATATCTCTCATAACTTAGAGTAACAGACCCCAAAAATCCTCTCAACCTTGTTAACATCGCCCCTCACGAAACTCCACTCATCCCCAATCTAATCTTCTCATCTTCAACAAAGAGAATAACGCCTCCACCTTGTCTAATCCCCATCTTCGAACTAGTATCACCCCATATCTTACTCAAGTTAAAACATGATCTCACTATCATACTCATCTAATCTCAACACAAAAATAATATCACAGCCACCAAAACCCACGAAATCATTTGCACTCAAAATAAGGTATGCATTTGAGCTATAGAATGAAGAAACGGTTGAGACATCAAGATCCATGAAGGGTCTCGGGTAGGTTTATGAACTGCATATTGTTTTTGTTAACGAATCTAAACAAAGATGGGGTTTTAACATGTTTGTTAAAATCTACTCTTATAATTCGAATATCAAAGATGGTTGATACCATATATTAGACCGATGATGCATGACTTTTTCGTGACTAGATCTAAAAAGATCTATATCGTAGATATATCACACGAAAAAAAACTGAGATCAAATTATCTTTCTGTTTTAAATAATTTGAGTCTAGATGCGAAGGGATTAGGAGACGAAGGGTTTAGGTTAGTTATGGTGTTGTGGGGTTATAAGGTTGGATTTGTTATGTTGGACTAAGTGAGTTAACTGAGTCAACTCGGTAATTACCGAGTTGACTCGGTTGAGATGGTTTTGGTCAATTGTTAAGACTAAACATCATGGTCATGGACATGTAAGATTTAAACTGCATCGTAGTCAAACAATTTTTAAACCCATCGGAGTATAAAAAAATTTTTCTATCACAGTCTTAAAAAATGAATCCATCGCAGTCAAACTTTATAGCCATCGAAACTTGAGTTCATCGCAGTCAAGATGGACCCATCGCAGTCTAAACAAGAAGAGTCCATCGTAATGATGACCCATCGCAGTCTAAACAAAAAGGAGTCCATCGCTGTCTTACCCATCGCAGTCTTACCCATCGCAGTCTATCGTGATGATGTCCCATCGTATCATGATGTCCCATCGCGATGGTACCCATCGTAATGGTACCCATCGCAATAGAGCCATCGTAATGGTACCATCATAGTCAACCCATCGCACTCAATGCGATGTATCAGGAAGCTGAACTCTTATCCACGAGTGGTCCTTGTTCTTGAAAATCCGGGTATGGAACTCTGAATATTTTTCTAGGTAGCTTCATCATCAAAAACAACAAGATAAACCCAGAAAAAGATACCAGATCAAAAACTAGACCATAAACAGTAAATGATATGAATACCAGATTACCACTTTTGACCACTTTTTGAATGTCAAGAACAAACAAGACAACTTTTGACCACGATGACAACTTTTGACCATAGATGAATAAGTTTTAATGAAACCAGTGAAACTGTGGACAAAAAGTAACAGGACGTGACAAAAAACTTGTGAATATGATAAAAACACAGCAAACCGTGACAAAAATGATATAGATTCGGACCAAAAAAAATTTTAGACCACCTAAATCGAAAACAATAATGATCCAAGGATGGAACCGAAGCTCTGATGCCAATTGAGGATTTGCTAAATATGATCCGGTGGTCTAACATGGTGGAATATGGTGGTGGTAGCCATTGTTGAAAGAGAGAGAGAAGAGTGGTTGTGTGTGTGAGATGAAAGAAAGGAAAATGTAATTGAAATGAAAAAGAAAACACAAGCAACACCCCTCCTTGGAAGCTAAGGAGCGGTATATATAGTCACCCACGCACCTTAAACTATAAGTTGAACCTAGTTTAGTCTAAGGGTGTGTGACTATGATAACTAATGGTAATTCTTAAATGTCGTCACATAAAGTGAGTTTCCAACATGTTCATTGAGCTACGTGTAATAGCTATATCAGGTGAGTTCATAGCCTCGCTTTTACTTCTTTATCTATTTATATAAACCCGCTAGGGGAATAAATTCTTTTGGTATAAAAATATATGTGGTTTATATATATGCTTTTGAGAAAATACATGTTTCTAAATAAACATGTGATGTTTGAATATATGCTTTGAACGAATACAAGTTGTGGTAAATAAACCTAAAGACGTTTAATTGAATGCTTTTGATAAATGAACACAAGCGTTGACTTTATAGGTAATGAGCCACTATTAGTAAGGCTAAGTTGCTTATTGCCAGTGAAAAGTCCCTATAAATCATGAACCATTAACTACTTGTGATGGATAGGCACTCGTATAGAGGAACGGATCCATTGGGAATTATGACCCCCAACAGGCTAGGTCGCACCTGTGAGTTGGAGGCTCAACCGGGTGTATTGTACGTGAGGTATGGGATATTTGGAAAGATACCTGACTAGGGAAAATGTATTGATTAAGGCATTAGTTTCATGATCTTAGCTTAGTAGTGTGGAATATAGATATTGTATGTGTTGCAATATCTCCAATTGATGAGATTCTTGTGTTCAAAAGCTTTATGGTTTATTTTAAAACCCATTATTGTTTATTTAAAAACCTCTGAATTCACTCAACCGTTATATTGACATTTTAGCATGTATTCTTAGGTCTATAGGTTTAACAGCACTTGGAGCATGGAGTCACGTGGGATAAAGTAAAGTCAAAACAAACAATTTCCATTCGACACATTTGACACATCTTTATTTTTATTGAAGTGTGAAATAGTTATTGGGTCATTTTTGTATTGAACGCTGATTTTTTCGAATGGTTTATTTTATTAAACGTCTCTTTTGAGCTCGTTTTCTATGACTGTGTGCGATGTGCTATGAAGTAACACCCAAAGTTGAGTTTCCACTGCCTTGTGAATTTGGGGGTGCTACAGGATATCATGCATTGATCTTTTAGTATTTGGATAAAGGATTTTGTTCAACAGTATTTATTTACGAGTTGAAGTATTTCATATGTTCGGTATTCATTTATTTAATTGGTCCTATTTTTTCATGTTTAAATCCTTGAATAATATGTTATTCTAAATAGTCTATGTCGATCTCTTATATGCGAATATAATTGAAGTAAGACATATTTGAGTGACGGTAATATTCGTAGAATATGTAAGAACGGTTCACCAACTCACACAATGTTCTAAGGTTGCAAATTGGACATCTCCTACTAACAACTCAGTCACTTTATGGATCAGTGTCATTAAGTGAACTTCTTAATGATTTACATTACTAAATACTTTGAATTGAGATGAAAGCAGGTGTTATATATGTGGATGGTACTTCTTGCTATTATTCTAATGCTATCCTGAACTAGTTAGTAATAAAGGCTATAATTATTTATATCTTGAAGCATTTAAGAGGCACACGTAATCAAGATAGAATTTGTTCATTCAACAAGGCTTGAAGAATGTTGGAAATACGTTTTTACGTATTTAGAAAGGATCGGTCACTCCAATGATATTGGGCTCGTGATTCAATATAGCCCATATAGCCCACATGTAGGGTGGGCTATATAAACCCCCCTCCTAGCATGTTAGGAGGGGTCGAACACTTACCATTTTACACATTCCATCTTTCTTTTCATTCTCTCCTTTCTCTCTCTTCTTTCGCTCTCTAAGTTCCTCCATTTCCCATCAATATCAATAGATAATCCAACAATGCCTAATCCTTAGAAAAATACGATCCTACAATTGGTATCAAGAGCTTGGTTGATTCTTCGGATTGAAGCGTTTTTATCTATTGATTTATTGGTTAAATTTTTTTTCTTCTTTTTCTTTTGCTTTGGTTTTGAATCGAGTATAACTTTTAATCCGGTATAACTTTGATTCATTGGTCAAATTTATATTTGGTTTGGTATAACAGTTGTGTTTGGTCAATTTTTACATCTGGTAAAACGGTTGGCTAAACAAAGTTTTTGTCTCCTCTACATTCCTTTGGTCTCATCTTTAATTTTTCTAATTTTTTCTAAATTTTGGTAATCAGTTTTTGTTTTTTTGTTTTTATTATACTTTTTGTCCAATCTATCAAAACCTTTTATCACCTTTTGGTCTTGGATTCAGCATAATATTTTTCATCAACTTTATCAACTTTTCTGTATCAACACTTTCTGGGCATAACTTTCTTGTTGCAATCCAATATTTTTTTTAACATTCCAAGTTTTAAGCTCAGAAAGGAAAGTGTATCTTTAAAATAAGAGAACTTTTCCTCATAACGAGAAATTCATATTTCTCGGTCAAGAGCTTTCCGTTAAAACATTCAAAGTTTTCAAGCTCATGAACACGACTTCTAAGTAAATGTCAACTTAGGACTCGTTCTTCAGTTAAAAGGAAAGTTTATCGCCGATGATAAACTTATCCTTAACAACGGGAAGTTTACAACTTCTCGGACTTGAGCTCGTTTTGCAAGATATTCAACATCTTAGGCTCAAGTAATTGGTTTTCAAAACGTTGAACACAATTTTTCGAGAATTTCTCAAAAAGTTTTCTAAATCTTTCAAAATTGTGTTTTCAAAAAATGTTTTGATAAAAAGAGCATGTCTTCTGGAATCGATAATATTTACGATACTAGAAATGTCATTCAAAAATGACACGGGGTTGTAAATAAAGTTCGAGCAGAAGTTCAAATGTTTTAAAACATGCTCAAAATGGTTTGCTATTACTTCAGATAGTAACCCGCTTTTCATAATCAAGTCAAGCATTTCACCGGAAAGCTTAGACTCAACAACGAGAATTAATTTTCTCGGGCATGGTTTAATTTATAACCATGTAAGGGATTGTGTTTACGTTATAACATAATCTAACACGAATATATGTACGATTCAAAGCATTTATTTGTTAAAACAAGAGAAGTCTTGTTTTTAATGAAGTTATCATCTCCACCAACCGTAGCAATTTACAATTGATATCTACATACTCCACGATGCGACTACTCAAACGGCGACTACAGCTCTTTCAATAGAACACGGGTCAACAATTGAGGGGGAGCAATTGTCCAGCATTAAGAATCTTTGACGTCGAAAGTGCCAAGTTCACATGTTGGTGTCAAGACAACGATATCAATCAAATGGAGTCAAGAGATAAGTTCAGACGTGATGAGGCGACCAACATTCGTGAACAAGAAACATGTGCTTCTTTCATATGATGTTCTTCATCATTCAGGTCCAACCTCATAAATCGCTAATCTTGTGAATTCATTATCATATATGATCTTTGCACGTGATAAATACCTTACACTTATGTTTAAAAGGTATTTAATTTATGTTTCAGCACACCCTCATTAATTTGAGGGGGGGCTTGTGTAATTCATGAAGATAATTGGATTTGCATTTTTCTTCCCAAATTTTCTTAAAATGCTATTAAATCAATTGATATTAAAAACATCGATTGGGTTAATAATTTTAATATGGGGGAGAAAATATGATTTAATATGGGAAATGATTAATCATAAATGGTTTGACTTAACGTGCTAGCTCATCCCGACATGTGCGAAATGTTTTCGGATATCGTGGCATATGTTAAGGGGAGCAAAATGAATTTCATGGTGACATATACTTACCCAAAACATCTCTATTCACGACGGTGAAGATTGTGGTGACATAAGGATTGTAGGATAGGTTAAATTCCAATGATTCCTCTAGAACCGGAGGAATCTTCCCAAGGACATTCCATAGCTAGAAATAGTAGTCCTTAGGAAAGATGGAGAAAGATTGTGAACGTAGTTGAATGCCGACCAAGTAATTAAGTTAGCACTGGAACAATCACAACAAGGTGCTAGTGATGACGTATTGGTAAGCATTGAAGGGGTTGAAGAATGAAAAAGAATTGTAAAGATAAAGGGTGTAAAGAAAGAAGCCCTCCTTACAACTTAGGCAGAAACCGGGTCAATACATATGCTATTAAGATCATTGTTTAATGATTCTTGATATTGAAGACAGACATCATGGACCTAGTGATGCAAGGCACAACCCATCCCATCTAACTCTCATATCTCTTAAAAGATATTTGTTTTAATCACACGGAGACAACACGTTATCTATTGATTTATTCACTCCGAATAAATTGGTATTGAAATGGTGGCACTCCTCTCCAGCCTCCGATCAATAAAAATCTAAAATGCATGATCGAGTCTAGAGCCATTTGAGATCATCAAATATCTCATTAGGACACACTTTCATATTTCCTTGCTTCTTAACACACTGTGAAAAGTAAGAAAGATCTTAAGAGTCCTACGCAAAATCTTCATGATCTTGCCTGAACATCCGAGTAATACGAAAGTATTTACAATGAAGATGGAAATCCTTCTTGAGCGAATATCAAAAAGCTCATGGTAGGTAACTTGTGCGATTCTTTATGAATCAAACTTGTGATAACTGGAAAGCAACAGTGGTTTAATTCTTAAATGAATTTAAACACGTTCCAGGCCTCTACGCAATATCTTAGTGATCTTGCCAGAACACTCAGAGTGATACCTTAGTGTTCACGGTGATGAGTGGAAATCCTTTTAGTGTTAACCTCAAACAGCACTTGGTAGGTAACTTGCAAGATTCTATACGAATCAAGCTCGTGACAACTGGAAAGAAACGATGGTGCGGTTCTTAATTGAATTTCACTTGTTCCAGGAACATGAATTGACGGCTTCCAATCATGCGGATATTATTATCTAAATGATTCACTCTATATGTTCGCAGTCAGCTTTGGACGGTCGAATAAAGAGAACGGGTTTACCCGCGAAATCTTGTCAAGGAGGTTCTTAATTGAAACTACCTGTCACAAGTACGATAGTTAATATCGTCCAACGGTCTTCACCGACCGGAGGTAAAATGCTACCGAATTAGAATGAAATGTTCAAGGCCATTTCATCCGTGTATATGTTTTGTTGCTAACTGTCTTATGCAGCGTAACAAGAAGGTGACATTGCGGTGTACAATCCAGAAGAAGTCGTCAACACATGGTTATGCTTTCTGCACTTAATACTTCAACAAATTCAAGAAAGTCTAAAATTCAAGTCTTCCGCTGTATCAAACTCTGAAGCTTACGAGAATTTATAAAAGTATAAGTATGTGGAACATGAAGTCACGAGGAGGCAAACGTCACAAGTGATGAATGCACAAGGTCAAAGCAAGGACACATGCTCAAGACCAAAGTCAAAGATCTCATCAGCATATTCACAAGAACAAGATCGAAGACTCAAGCATAGTATGCTAGGTTTAAGATTTTGTAAAATGGTGTGACCTCCCTTTGGGGGAGATTGTTGGAAATACATTTTTCCAAGGAAAGTCTCGGTCACATCATTATTAGCATAGATCACGAGCTATAGACTATTTAGGACATTGTAACTTGGTGTGACCTCCCTTTGGGGGAGATTGTTGGAAATACGTTTTTACGTATTTAGAAAGGATCGGTCACTCCAATGATATTAGGCTCGTAATCCAATATAGCCCATATAGCCCACATGTACGGTGGGCTATATAAACCCCCCTCCTAGCATGTTAGGAGGGGTCGAACACTTACCATTTTACACATTCCATCTTTCTTTTCATTCTCTCCTTTCTCTCTCTTCTTTCTCTCTCTAAGTTCCTCCATTTCCCATCCATATCAATAGATAATCCAACAATGCCTAATCCTTAGAAAAATACGATACTACAGAACAAATGTCCAATAGTCGATACACAACTTCATGAGATATCAATCGCTCATTGATCGAGAACGAGATGTCCAACGGTCGACATATAGCCGAAGGAAACCTATAATGACGAGGTGCGTCTTAGGTTCGATACTATACATAAGTCATACATATATGTAAATAGTTCACTTTAGTAAGCTTGGAAATTTTATAAGTTTTATGATTTTTTTATAAAACATTAGATAACAACTTACCATCAATTTTCTCATTTTCACAATTAAGCCTATTACAGCTAATTAGTGGCCATTACACATTTCTATATATATTTTTTTAGAACGTATATAATATAGATGATATCATTTGTCCTAAACCATATATAATATAGATGGGTTATTTTTACCAACTTCATTCTTCACTTATGTAGTTTACTTATTATAAGTTCAATTGCCCCTAATTTATATTTATCATAGCTCATTTACCCATTTTATCACTTACAAGAATTGGTTGTTTTTGGCATCCGAACTCATTCTCACCGTTTTGGTCGTCATTTCCAAACCGTTTATCCGTAGAAAACTATCTGGTTCGTGTGTGTTCTAAATATGTTTAGCTACAACTTTTAGCATTATATATTTAGGGGTCAGTATAAAAATTCTTGGAGTTTTCTGCTGTTTACTACAGATTGTTATGTTTTGACATTTTTATTCTTTTTGGTCATATCTAACTCATCGGGTATCGTCACGAGACGAGCCACTCGGCCAAATACCACAAAACATAGGCCTATCAACCTACTACTTTTACCTAAGTGTCCACCTCTAACCTTTTTTACAAACAGATCTGTCTATAACACTGAAGTTATTACAACATCAAATCTACAACGTCAACCATCGATTTAAGTAGTTTCTTAATTCCAAAATCGTATACAATGTCACCAAACTCATAAATTAACTATTTCATCATGATTTAAATATTGTGAATATAAAATATACATAATAAAATGATTATACAAATACGATGATAAAAATATCAAATGGGCAAAGATGATCCTTACAAGAAATGATCAAATCAAGGACAAATGAGCAAAACTATCAAGTCACTTCTATCACCACTATTAATCCACCAATTGTATCTTATACACCCTTGCAAAGCACCTTTAACTTCAGCCCCAAGTTCTTCAAAATGAGATGATAGTAATACTTTATGATGATGGTTGTATTTGTTGGAAATAAACCAAGTATAAATGGCTACTACCAAAATATGCATATTAAGTGATGTGTTGTTTATGATGTTGTGTTACACGGCAAGAAAAAAAAAGCAAGGTATGTGCGTGATCTATGATATTAATTTATTATGCATTTTAAGTTGGATAAATGTTTGTTTGTAACATAAATGGTTGTAAGTGTTCTCATCTAAGAATGAAATGTTACCTTATGGTGATGTGGTGTTGTATAACTTATTTTTAGTTGACTTATGTTTATCAAACGGTAACGCGGGTATTATCGAAACCCAATATTTTAACAGTTACCCGATTTGAAAGATACGCGTAAAACACAAAAAATACACGCTTAATATAATATAAAAACTTCGACACTCGGATAACATTGATATTTTAATATAAAATAAAGGGATTATAATTTAACAAATGTTAATACGTCGTATAAACGAATGACGCCTAAAGGCTTAATGTAAACTACGAAGAATTCTCATAAAATAAGATACTAGAAAGAAGATAATAGAAAATATTTCTATGTCATAACAAAAATATTTACGGTCGATGACGGACGTAAACTTTGCCGATAAATAATAAATGACACGTATTCGATACGTTAACTCCTCAACGTCGCCGGTTAGCCGAGAAATCAATATTATTCGTCGAACGAACATGGCGAATAAAAGACAAGTAATAAATATTGATTCGGATACTAGAAATAAGATTAGATCTCGGTCGAAATGTTGATTTTACTATCGGGTTACTACGATATAACCCTTTAGAAAGCGACGTCCCGACGCTTAATTCGTCTCTATAGTCTTCGGTTAAATGGCGAAGAGGTGAGAAATAGACAAGTCATTGCTGAGGTTGCTAGCGAATGTTGAATGAAAAAAAAGTCAAAGAAACGAGTATAAATAACGGGCACAAATGAACGGTTTGAATGTAGCTTCAATCATTATAAGGAAAGAATAATATATAACTCGAAGGAAAAGCCATTGGAAGCGAAACAAATTAGCAAGTCATCAATTTTTAGAAGTGCTTCAAGGTACAGTACTGCTAGCTTATCAAACTTACGGCAGTCGATATAAGTTTGAAAAAGTCCAAATGACAAGTGATGAGTCAAAAGAAGTGGGCGCATTTCGAAAATTTTCAATGCGACAATTAATTCAAAACATCAGTGATTACATCGATCAAATCGAAACACATATCATCCATGGGCGCCGTTAAAAGATAATACGTCATAAAATAAAATCGCATGGATAGTACATAATTCCATCCAAAAGTTACTAAATTATTTAAAAAGAGATAATTATTACAAGTCGTACATAATCACCCAGTTGCATGATCTCGAAGATGCGAACCTATTTCGTCAAAAGCGAATTCATTGACATGAAAATCGTTCGGAGTATACATTACTCTATCGAAAGCACTACGATCGAACACGAAAGCTATCACTAAGCACATATAATCACATTACCATGCTTGCAAAATAGCCAAGCCATGCCAAATCGATCAGTTCAATCAAGTTAACTCATGCTTGCTAAATAGTCAAGACATGATAAAATGAATATCTAACAGGATTTTCGAATAAGTCTAGTCAAAGGAAGTTTGCAAGTTAAAGGATGTTCACGAGCCTGACAGCCATGGATGCATATCCAAAAATACTTTTGTCATCAGAGGGTGCTCATATACGGATCCATACTCAAATGATATTATATTGTGCTCACAAACGGATCCATACCCAAAAGATATTACAGGGTACTCACAATTAGATCCATACCCAAAATATATTCTCGTTACTTCTGGAAAAATCTTCGATGAACCATCGATAATGACAAGAAAATTTTAAAAAATATATTTTCACTTAAAATGAGTTGATAATAAATTGATTGTTGATTGACCTATATACTTGGATCATGAATTCGATGAAATGAGTCGTCTACAGTCAGGTTGGATAAAGTTCTTTACGGTTAGCTTATAAAGCTCGCGATAGTTGGGACTTATTAGAAATGGTCCATTGAAATAAATCATAACTCGAGAGAAGACTAACGGGTTACTCTCACATAGACGATCAATAATAACCATAATGATGACAGTAATGAACTATTTTTACCAAAGAAACACGAGTCGAAGACAGACGTCCATATACAAAATAACCATAAACCAAGTCAGGCACACTTGAGCCCACTCATTTATAATTCATTATTTACATACAAAGGCATCCTAATATATGTAAATAAGAAGTATAAATTTATGGTTGAGGAACTTATAACTTTCTTGTTCTAATAAAAAGGTGTCCCAATTTATTTCAACAAGACGATTATAAATCATCCTACTCGGGTAATACCATCTTAAAACACGATATCATATCCAAATTACATACCATAACAAGTAAAGGATGTCAATAAACTTATTTCATGATTTTCGTATTCAAACATCCCGTTCCATCTGAATAAGGAAACCATAAACAATCTAAGGATAGTGGTTTAAAACATTCTTATTTAAATGTCCTTATCCATTTCAATAAGAGAACCTTAAATATAACAACCCATAAATTTCACAAGTGTGATATATGCTATGACTAAATGGAAATGGAAAATCCATTAGAAATTTTTGCTTTCTATGCATGACTTGGTAAGATGAACTACTTCTCACAACCTAAATTACCATATCAACATATTCCTATATGTTGTAAATACAATGTATATAACAAGTATGAGTTCTAAAAGTAATCTAACAAGTACATTATGAATAAGAACATCTCAAGTATATCTATGATTCCTAAATTCCCTTAGAAACACTAGAATCCCTACAAATGAATTGTAAACTCAAGAATTCTAAGAGTATGAATACGTAACACATAAAATAAGTAATCAAGGAATAGAAAAAATAATTATACTATCATATGGAAGTATAAAGTTATCCAATAATAATATGTACAAACTATACAAAGCTAAAGTACAAGTAAATATACATAATAGTCTAGATCATTACCTAAAAACCCTTGGCAAACAATCTTTCAAGCAATGTAATTATACAAAATCTATCTCCATAACCAATAAAATATACTAGTTCTAATCTATTATATAAAGAAGAGTTAAGTGATCACAAAGTAATAATGTTCATTAATCCAAAGCTAATTACAAGTTAAGACTTAATAACCAAGATTAGCATATCAAATCCATTGCACATTGAATTAGAGTCTAATATTTTGCAACTGTAACACCCCATTTTGGTAAATGGAAAGTCACGCATGATTATGGCATGTCATCAAAGTATACAAGGTAAATGTCTTAAAAACATTAAATGACCATGAAAGGAAATACTGGAAATAAACGTCGGTACCCCAACTATAAGCTCATCACACACAAACATAAGTACTGTAAAGGAAAAGGACTAATGTCCAAAGAAATAAGTAGCAAAATGTATTATGAATTGCATAAAGTAGTGAAGGCCAGATAGCTTCCAATCCATATGTACGTACGCTTAAAGTCTACGAGCGCCCTTGAGTACCTGCCGTTTGGGAACTGATGAGACTGTTTTTATAAATAGTCTCATCATCAAAAACAGGCTTTAAATGCATTAAATATCATTAAAAATGCAAATTATATGCTTGTGTTTGTTACTTGTATATTTCAGGTACGGATATTGAGAAAATGACAAAAGATCACAAAGAACAAGCAAAAACGAACACGGGAAACGAAGCCACACAATGAACCAAGCCCTAATGAAGAATGTCCAAGAAAAACCCTTGAAGAATTGAAGATTATGCAAGAAGGGTCCTCCAATATTGAAGAATTGACACTTAAAACCCTTGTTTATTCATAATTACAAGTTTGGTCCTTAAAGTTTGTCAAATTTACAAAAAGGGCCCTCTACTTTGAAGAATTGGCAAGAATTGTCCCTCCATAATGAAGACTTGTCAATTTTAGTCCTCCACAAAGTCAATCATACAAGTCAAGACCATAATCATTAAAGAAAATGCCAAAACAACCCTTCAAGAATCATCAAATGGCAAGAAATACACCTGAAAATACTTTGGAAAAGTATTTGGGGCAAAAGTATGAAAATAGAAACTTTGATAAAGAAGCAAATCCGGTTTTGGGCAATTAATTTACAAATGAAAAGAGTATAGAAGGCTGGGGGTTTTTTTTGCCAAGACATAATAGATACATAGGCCAATCAGATTCTGCCAAGTGTCCCACTAACCCATTTCAACCAATTACAGCCTATCTTTCTGCACCTCACAACCTACTCATAACCAACTTTAACTAATCCGTATTTATTAATTATTTGGCGCTTAACAGTATGTTTAAACCCAAATCTGGATTAAACCATGTACTATTCATATTCTTCATCAAATTGGGTTTTCCTAATTGCCTTGTAATTAGACCACTAAACCCTCCAGAATTATGATTAAGTTAACCCTAATCATAACCCAACCTCTAAAACCCTTGCCACGTCACTCAACAACCCCACACAAGATTACCCTACTACACTTTGGGAGAAACTTCCAAAACCTTGCCAGCCATCCAACGCCCAAGATTTTTGCTTACATCCTAAGCTTATTTGAGGCCTTTGATCAAAATTCTATCACTTGCCAGCTCCACAAACAGCGAAAGAAGTTCACATGTTCAAGCAGATTTTTAAACCTTCAAGGGCAAAATGGGGACTTCATCAGCTTAGGGTTTACGTTTTTTATGCATTGTAGTTAGTCATTGTAGCCTATAAAAGGCATTAGGGATCATACATTGAGCCCTGCTCTTGGATTTTCCATTGTTCACTTTTCTGTAAATCCTACATTCAATTTATGAAATAAAGTTTGAATTTCTGAAGAAAAACCAAGTGCCAATCTTTTATTCTGTTTGTTATTGTTATATGTTTGCTAATCCTAAATCTTAAAACATATTTTCAAACCATGTGTAAAAAATTGTACAAGAGTTCAAAATCTGATATTTTGCTAAGACTTGGTTTAAACCTTGGAATTCTTGGGCTATAAGTGGATCATAGCACCCTGATAAAGAGTTATCAAGGTGTTGTGAGGCTTATAACTTAGGGATAATCAAGTGTGGTAACAAGGTTGCATTAATCAGATTTTATTTTCCATTTTGTCACCTTTTTGTTTTTCATTTTATTGTGCTAACGTTGTTGAATCTTAGCAGCTTGTTTGTGGAAGCTTGTGCCTTGTTTTGATAGGCACAGCAGCTCAAAAATTCGTGCGTGTGGATGTACATTCATGAGGTTTGAGTTCTTGAACCCAAAAATCTGAAAAATACTTGATTTTTATGATTTTGTGTTCTGCTTGTGTTCTTATTGTTTTTGTGGCTTAATATTGCTTGATACTACATAATATATATCTGTTATTGTGTTTGATTGGGCTTGGGTAACA
This sequence comes from Glebionis coronaria, assembly GCA_025667525.1. Taxonomy (NCBI): domain Eukaryota; kingdom Viridiplantae; phylum Streptophyta; class Magnoliopsida; order Asterales; family Asteraceae; genus Glebionis; species Glebionis coronaria. Next base: position 466,966,680 of record CM046874.1, on the reverse strand, counting down.
CTAATTCACACTTATACTTTATTAAATCTTGATTTGAAAAATATAAGGGGTGTTTGGGATTATCTGTTTAAGTGCATAACTTATTATTGTGTTATTGGAATGTGTTGTTTGTTGTTTGTACCTGCTAAACACTTGGTTGTATGCTAATATCTGCAAGTTTTCAGACTTAAAACATCAAATTAAAGATTGTGCTATATCTCACTTGATTTTGCAGTTTTTGACCTAAGATTTTGGAAACACCTAGAGTGTATGCATGTTTAGGGCTAAAAAGTGTTAAATCAAAGTTTGTGTAACCTGTTAACAAGATTTGAGTGTTTGAATCTGGCCTTGTGGTCAAGTATATCAACAAGTGTTAAAATCTACTTGTTTGTGTTCATCAGTAACATTCAATTGCTTAAATCTGGATCTAGACTTTGAATCAATGCATGAAACCTATTTAAATTTGTTCATTTGAATTAATTACAGCTTGTGTATGCATTTGGTGAAGTTTGGGTGGCTTATTTTTGCTAAAAGTGTTTATTGAATCAAATCTGCTTATTGTTCATGTCTGATGCTTATCTGGTGATGTTTTGATTAAACTGTATTAATTGGCTGATTGGAATTGTAATATTGTTGCTTATATTGACTCCTTATGATTAACTGATCATTTGGGTGCCTTTGCTTAACTTGAATCCACAAAAAAGTCACATAAGACTAAAAGTCAATTTGGTCAAGCAGTGGAAACTTTTCCCACTACTCAACCCCCAAAACTAGCCCCTGCTAGTGTAAAACATCAAACATCTTATTCATAAGCCATTTTGGCTTATCAAGACTTGCGACAACTTATTTTTTGTGATAGATCTTCCTTATTTGACCCATTGATTTGATCTGGAGCTTATTAGGGTTTGACTTTGACTTTGACTTTTTACTAGAAAACTCATTAAGTTGACTATTACATAAGTGCTTATCTGCTTATTCTGGCTTATTGATTGTGCTTATTTGAAAACTTTTTGATTATTTTGCTTAATTAAGTCATTTAAAACCTGTTGAAACTTGAATCAGCACTTGAGGTGGTCTAGAACTAAAAAATGACTATTTTTTCGTTTTGTGAAGAGAGTCTTGGCTTATTTCAGGCTTATTTCTTGTGTGTCAAATTTTAGCTTATGGCATCAGCTTATAGCTTAATGGGCCAAAAAGCCCATTAAGAATAAGCTGCTTTGAAATAAGCTAGCTTAAACACATTTTCAACTTTTGGGCCTTTAGAGTTTTGTTTTTAAAATCAAATTTTGAGTCATACTGGAAGTTTTGGGCTTATTTGGTTGACTTTTTCTTATTGGCCCAAATTAAGCCCATTAAGGGATTGTTTTGTGATTTAGCCCTTTTTAAGGCCCAATATGGGTATTTTTTAAGTTCAACTTCATTTCTGTTTTATTTAGGTTAAAATAAACTAGTTTACAACTTTTTAGAATTTTTTATAAATTTTGGATTTTATGAATATTTTATTATTAAAAAATTAAAATTTAGATTTTTCAAAGTTTTTCATTTTTCTTAGTTCAAACACATTGAGTTAGGAATTTTGCAGTTTTTAGAATATTTTCATTGTCATTATATTAATTTTTAGAATTATTTTAAGTTTTAATAGTTTTCAATTATTTTTAAATAGTTTTTATAAATTTTAAAATTTTCAAAAATAGTTTTAAATTTAGTTAAGGTATTTTAGAGGTTTACAAGTTAAAAAATCTCATTTTGGGCTTTTTATTAATTAATTTGATTTTTTGGGCTTTAATTAGCATTAAAAAATTATTATTTAATTAATTAAAAGGTTTGGGTGATTTTTGATTTTTTATAAACTCTAATTACAGTATTTAGGATTTATTGCAATTTTATACGAATTTTGAGGGTAAATTTTTAATTTTGATCACTTTTTACGATTTTACGTGCACGACTTATCGTCTTAGTTTAATTCATAATCGTAACCGTCATTCTCTTCTAATCTCTTTTCTATTCTTTCTTTTCTCATAAATCATAATCACATCATTAATCATTTCTTAACACAATACACAAGCCTCCTTGAGAACGATCCCCACTTTGGGTCATTTACGTGTGGTTTTCCTAAATCACTTGTTAACGCTTTCCCTAATTACCTTGTATTCTTAAACAAGTGTAAAATTACATTTTGGCGCCGCTGCCGGGGAGGCGTGTTGTGTTTTGATTTGGACCATTGTTGTTTTTATATAGCCATAATATCTATTTGTATTAGTAGCACTCTACTAATACGTATTATCGGTTTTTGTTTTTTGCGTGAATACTATTACTATATTGTATACGTAGAATAATAAATTCACAAGTACTCCAAAAGTGTGAAAACACATCCTTGATTGGGAGGTCATTACTCAATCATTGTATTCGAATCTCAAACAAGAAAGAAAGGCAAAATAGATAAATACTTTTGTAAAGCTTAATTTTGAAAAATACAAACTATAAGGTGGGTATAAGGCGGGTATTATAAAATATACCCTAAGGAAAAAGGCTCTTAAGTGCTTCGCGCAGCCTCGTTTCCCCGCTTGCTTGCGATTGTTTAGATAAAAAGGGCTAATCGAGGGTTTGCCAACCAAAGTATTATCCAAGTATCATATATATTTTCTTGGTTTCAATTGACTAAACCCTCTTGAACGTTTTGGTATTCCACCAACGTTCTAAAGTCATAGAAGGTGTTCACTTCACGTGATCGTTTTCATTCCTTGAGGCTTCTTTAATCAAGAGATTTGATTAAGGAGGAGATTTGTAGATTTTTGTCTACCTAATACAATCACCAAAATCCAAAAAGAGTAAAAACAATAAAAAACAAAAAAAAAATTGGAAAAATTAAAAACACTAAAAAGAATCTTCTTTGCTCATCCCCACGTTGTACGTGACGTTTATGCTTACTCGTAATCAAGCAAGACGTGCACGTAAACGAAAAAACCGAAAGGAGTCTACACCTACTCCTAATCTTTCTAGTGAGGAGTCCCCTATTGACGAACCTATCATAGAAGAAGAACCAACCATGGCGAATCGAACTATGATGGAGTTACTTCAAGCACCCACCGAGGGTTATGGAGAAGCTATTGTAATTCCCGCTATCCTTGCGGAGAATTTTGAAGTGAAAACGGGTTTGTTGTCGATGATCCAAAACAACAAATTCTGTGGTGATGAAAAGGATAACCCGCACAACCATATCCGCCAATTCAACCGTCTTACCGCCACTTGCAAATTTAAGGATGTTGCTAATGACTCGATTAAGATGATGCTTTTTCCATATTCCTTAGCGGGGCCCGCTACAATTTGGTTAGAGAAAGAGCCACCAAATTCTATATTGACATGGAAGCATCTCGTTTCAAAGTTTGTGAACCAATTTTTTCCACCCTCTAAGACTACGCATTTGAAAAACGAGATTTCAAAATTTTCACAAGAATTTAATGAGAGTTTTTCAACGGCTTGAAATAGGTTTAAGGAAATGTTACATGAGTGTCCTCATCACGGTTTTTCCGACTTGCATCAAATTGACACGTTTTACAATGGTTTAAATGATCATGAAAGGGATTATCTAAATGCCGCCGCGGGTGGTAATTTTTTGTGTAAAACGGTTGAGGAAGTGTTGTTGATAATTGAGAATAGATCTAAGGTGTATAGTCCTCGTAACACATCAAGTATTCGTAAGGCTTCGTCTTCGGCTTCACCTTCTTTGACCAATACCATCGATGCTTGCCAAATTGAGGCTAACTTGGAAAACAAAATCTTTGATATGCTTAAAGGTCTTTTAGTTTAATTCAAAGTTGGTGAAAAAAGTGCTCCCGCTACGGCTAAAGCGGTTGAGGTTTCATGTATGTATTGTGGTGGAGGTCATGATTTCTCCGAGTGCATTACCAACGGTGGTAACACTTCGGGTGCCTATGCGGCCACGGGAACTTACAACCAAAACGGTCAAGTTACCAGCTCCAATCATTTGATTCCACCGGGTTTTGCTCCCAATCAAAATGCTAACAACAACTATCAAAACAATCAAGTTGGTTTCAAAAACAATTACAAAGGAAACTATGGGAATCAAGGGGCTAATAACAATCAAGTTTCAAACAAAAATCAAAACAATGATTTTCAAACAACAACAAGGGTTTGCAAACTTTGAAAGATCTTCCAAATGAATTTGTTGAATACGCAAATGGAAATGATGCTAGGTTTGATAATATTCAAAGAGAGATCATTAGCCTAAGATCCGAGTCTAAGAATGACTTGAAGAAGGAGTTGAAAAACGAGTTAGCAAATGAGCTTAAAATCCATACAAACAAAATGGAGGGAAATGTAACTAGGTTACAACAAAACCAACAAAAAATGGAACAAGGGCAACATGAAATAAAACAAGAGATGATTAAGGCCGAGAAGAGGAAATCTATGTTTGAGGATAAAATTTCATCTATGTTTGAGGCTATAGTGTGCAAACCGTCTTCGAGTAGTCTTCCTAGCAATACCATATCAAACCCTAAGGGAGAGATGAAAGTGATTACCACACGAAATGGTAAGACACTTAGGGAACCGACTCCTCGACCAATTTCTCCTACGGAGGATGCAATTGAGGAAGAACCCGAGGTGGTGGTCGAAAAGGAGCATGTCCCAATCCCACGAAGTACCACTCATGCAACACCTACAGTTGACCCATTACCACATTTGGAACCCGAGATTCCAAAGGCTATGCCTATGCCTCAACCCACACCACCTTTTCCCTATCCATCAAGAATTAGAAAGGAGAAACGTCAAGAGCGCGACAATTACCAATTTGAGATTTTTATGAAAATGTTTCGTGACGTTCATTTTAATGTGAGTTTTGCCGATGCTTTGGTCATGATGCCTCGATTTGCCGCTAACTTTAAGAGTATGTTGAATAACAAGGAGAAATTGCAACAATTTTCTAGTTGTTCATCGGTTTATCTTAACCGCATACCTCAAAAATTCGGTGATCCCAGTAAATTCTTGATTGCTTGTGCAATCCAAGATATGGAAGAATGCTATGCCTTGGCCGATCTTGGTTCTAGTATTAACTTGATGCCTCTTGCAATCTTCAAGTCGCTCAATCTTCCTAATCTTACTCCTTCACTAATGTCTATCGAGTTGGCCGATCATTCCACAATTCCTGCATGTGGATTGGCGGAAGACGTTTTTGTGAAAGTGGGAAAGTTCTATTATCCGATAGACTTTATCGTTGTTGATATTCCCACGGATCCTTAAGTTCCTCTCATTTTAGGTCGTTCGTTTTTAGAGACGTCTATGGATTTAATTGATGTGCATGCTAGAAAGATCACCTTACGTTTCAACGACAAGGAACTTGTTATAAACACAGCTCAAAATTCTCCAATTTCTCATGTTTATTCCGTTGCAACCATAAACCTCGTTGATATGATTGATGTTGTTTGCAAGGAATTTTCACAAGAAGTTCTAGGTTTTGGTGATGATGAAAATAGTGGCAATCCCACTATACTTGATCCCATTCTTGATAACTCAACACCAACCTTCACTCCATTTGAAGGTGGTGGTATTACGTTGGAAGAATTCGATGTTCCACGTACTTGTGACGAAGACCTCAACAATGATGAGGGCTTCTCGATTATCAAGGATTTTCTTAACGATTTCCCATTTCCTCCACCCGAGGAGGTTATGAGTATCGAGCCTAAATCTTCAATTGAGGAACCACCAATCCTCGAGTTGAAAGATTTACCTCCTCACCTTGAATATGTGTTTTTGGAGGAGGACGACAAGTTGCCGGTTATTATTGCGAAAGATATTTCGAATGATGAAAAAACCACACTTGTCGATGTTCTAAAGGATCACAAAGGGGCAATTGCGTGGAAGTTATCCGACATTAATCGATCCCAAATTTTGTACCCAGAAAATCTTAATGTAGGAGGATTATAAACTCGCAATCCAATGTCAAAGGAGGGTGAACCCCAAAATTCACGACGTCGTCAAAAAGGAAGTCCTAAAACTCTTTGACGAGGGAATGATTTACCCTATTTCCGATAGCCCTTGGGTGATTCCTATTCATTGTGTCCCTAAGAAGGGAGGAATGACCGTTGTGCCAAACGATTCCAACGAGTTAATTCCCACTAGACTCGTGACCGCATGGAGAGTGTGCATCGACTATCGTAAGTTGAATGACGCTACTCGAAAATACCATTTTCCCTTGCCCTTCATGGACCAAATGTTGGAGCGTCTTGCGGGAAACGATTTCTATTGCTTTTTTTGATGATTTTTCTGGTTACATCCAAATCCCCATAGATCCTCGTGATCAAGAAAAAACTACGTTTACGTGTCCATATGGAATGTTTGCCTATCGTAGAATGCCATTCGGACTTTGCAATGCACCGGGATCCTTTCAAAGGTGCATGATGGCTATTTTTCATGATATGATCGAGAAGACGATTGAAGTCTTCATGGATGACTTTTCTTTGTTTGGTAGTTCGTTCACTTCGTGTTTGTCGAATCTTAAGAGAATGTTGAAATGTTGTGACGAAACCAACCTTTTGCTCAATTGGGAAAAATGTCATTTTATGGTTAAAAGTGGAATCATCTTAGGGCACAAGGTTTCAAAAGCGGGGATTGAGGTAGATCAAGCTAAGGTAGACGTCATCGCCAAATTACCTCATCCCAAAACCGTTAAGGGAGTTAGGAGTTTCCTAGGCCACGCGGGCTTTTATCGTCGATTCATCAAGGAGTTTTCAAAGATTTCTCGACCTATTACACATCTCCTCGAAAAAGATGCACCTTTTGTCTTTAACGAAGAATGTGTACGAGCCTTTGAAATCCTAAAGAGGAAACATACTGAAGCTCCCATTCTTGTTGCTCCCAATTGGAACCTCCCCTTTGAGCTCATGTGTGATGCTAGTGACTACGCCATTGGGGACGTTTTGGGGCAACGTCATGAGAAACACTTCTTGCCTATTCAATATGCTAGAAAGACGATGACCGAGGCTCAACTAAAATACACTACAACGGAGAAGTAATTCCTTGTCGTGGTGTATGCATTTGAGAAATTTCGACCATATCTCGTCTTGATTAAATGCATAGTGTATACGGATCATTCGGCTATCAAGTATCTTATGGCTAAATAAGATGCAAAGCCGAGATTACTTCGTTGGATTCTCCTCCTACAAGAATTTGATCACAAAATCTTTGAGAAAAAAGGAGCCGAGAATCTAGCGGCCGATCATCTTTCTCGTTTGGAAGATCCTCACCAAAGTGTTTACGAGCCAAAGGAAATCAACGAAACATTTCCGCTCGAGACACTTGGTGTAGTGAATTCTAAGCTTGACTCATCTACCCTATGGTTTGCGGACATCGCAAACTACCATGCGGGGAACTTCATCATTAAGGGTATGACGACTCAAGAAAAAAAAAAATTCTTTCGTGATGTCAAGTTCTATTTTTGGAACGACCCTTACTTGTTTCGGACTTGTGCGGATCAAATCATTCGACGTTGTGTATTTGGCACCGAAGCTTCTAACATCCTTAGAGCTTGTCACGAGGGACCCACGGGTGATCACCATGGTGCTAATCTCACGGCTAAGAAGGTCTTTGATGCCGTTTTCTTTTGGCCTACTATTTACCGAGATGCACATGCACTTGTGAAGTCGTGTGACTCATGCCAGCGACAAGGAAAAGCCTCACAAAACGATGAAATGCCATAAAATATCATCCAAGTGTGTGAGATCTTTGACGTTTAGGGCAATGACTTTATGGGGCCGTTCCCATCATCTCGTGGTAATAAGTACATCCTTGTCTCCGTTGACTACCTATCTAAGTGGGTGGAAGCTAAGGATTTGCCCACCAACGATGCTCGTGTGGTGGTCAAATTTTTTAAAAGCTTGTTTTCTCGGTTTGGAACCCCTCGTGCGATCATAAGCGATCGTGGAACCCATTTTTGTAACGACCAATTCAAAAGGGTCTTAAGGAAATATGGAGTTACACATCGGCTTTCTACGGCTTATCACCCACAAACGAGTGGGCAAGTCGAGGTTTCAAACCGAGCGTTGAAAAGGATCTTAGAGAGATCTATTAGAGAGAACCGACAATCTTGGTCGGATAACTTGGACGATGCTTTATGGGCCTTTAGGACCGCTCATAAGACGCCCATCGGGTGCATTCCTTATAAGCTTGTTTATGGGAAGAATTGTCACTTGCCAATTGAACTTGAACACAAAGCTTATTGGGCCCTTAAGCATTGTAATGATGATATGGAGACCGCGGGAAAACACCGGAAAATGCAATTAAATGAATTGGATGAATTGAGAGACACTGCTTATGAAATTTCATTGATTTATAAAGAAAAGACTAAAAAGTTTCATGATTCAAAGATTAAAAACTGGGTTTTTAACATTGGAGATCAAGTGTTGCTTTTTAACTCTCGTTTGAAAATATTTTCCGGTAAGTTGAAATACCGTTGGTCCGTTCCATTCACCGTGACTCAAGTTTTTCCTTATGGGACCATCGAGCTAGCTCAAAATGATGGCCCCAATTTCAAGGTGAATGGACATAGGTTGAAGCACTACTTTGGCGGGTAAGTTCCATCCTTGAACTACCTCGACCAAATCACCTTCCCCAATGATAATTAGTATTGAGGGGACCGAGTCGATCTCATGACTCGTTAATCAAAAACGAGGTGCCTCGTGGGGGAGTCCCATGCTTATCCTATGTACATATTATCGTTTTCTAATGTAGTAACGTGAGGGGATTTGTGCCCTTCCAACCTTTATTATGTGGTTGTTTGTGATATGTGGTTTTTAGATGATCATGATCTTCACGATTGGAGCCTCTCGTGTTCGTTTTATGGGAGCACTCGATCGTTTGCTTGGAAGAATTTCTAAATATCCATGATATATCCTTCGATGTTCTAACCTTAGTTTTTTATCACACTTAATAAACGGCTCTAAATTTAACGGTTACACCCTTTCCATGCTAGATTAAGCATTCGACTACGTCTTTGTTATGGGGGGTTTTCCAACCCTTAGACTCGAAATATTGAGGACAATGTTTAACTCTAGTATAGGGGGTGAATAGATACTTGCCTTACAAAACCTTCACGCTTTCCAAAGTTTATCTTTTTGTTTATCGTTTTGTTGCAAAATAAGGCTAAAAATGGCCAAATTTTAAAAAATTTCTCATGTTTTATAAGTGTTTGAAGACACGAATGTAGGTTTTCCGATGGCGAGAATAAGAGTAATTTTTGACTCGACCGTGCGTGTTTAGCACTTAGCTTTGATTCCTTAACTTTATATTAGGCCAAGTCTCTTAAATGAGGACGAGAAATGATAGAGTTAATTATAAGTTATTATGCTAAATGTAGAGTACTCGTATTCTTTCAAAAACTCGTGTGTTCTCGTTGTTTGCTTATTCTCCCTTCGCTTGTAGATATTTTTTTCTTAATAAATATTGACTTAGAGGTTTAGTATTGATTGTTGGTTTCTAGTCTTTTCTAGTAGCTTCCATGTAATTAAATTGGGAAGAAATTAAGGTATCGCCAGCGTCACGGTTTTGAAGTATTGGCAACCCGAATAATCGTAAGCTTCACCCAATAATAAGATTTCAAGTGCTCACCTAAATCAAGCAAACAATTTGAAGCTCACAAGGCCGAAAAATCTATGCAAAATTGAAAGTGAATCAAACCTTAATCTTTGAAGCTTTAAAGATCCAACATTCGCTTTATTGTAAGGATATACGTCTTTGGCCATAATAAACACCTCATGACGAGGTTAAATAAAAGGCAAGGCAAGACCGAAGTCCTAATAAAAGCTTCGTGGCGAAGTTGAATAAAATATGGAGGTAAACCTATGATAATAAGGCCCTTCCGTTAGGGGGCGTATAAAAGTCTTGGTAATAAGTCTCATGTTCAAAACCGTTATAAAACCGTGTTTATCGATCCTTCTTGTTGACTAATTTTTTGACATCGTTGTCTATTAGGAGGGGTTATTAATTCGATGGTATTGGTTACACCGTTAGGACTCTATTTTTAGACCTAAATCTCTATCATCGCATAAGTCAAAAATGTATCCTCGTGAAACATTCAAGATAAAATAAAATATAAGAGATACAACTTAGGAAAATGGAAGGATAAGTACGTGATTAGGGCCTATGAGTAGTGTTAGCATTACTAACTTATAATGACAATGATCTCGTTGCACGCTTGGCATGGAATTGGGGTGAAAATCGAAGACGATGAAATTATTTCTAACGAAGCATTCACGTGGTCTTATTCTATGAACCTAAACGTCCCATTTTGCGATGAAAATCATACATTATGTCTAAAATGCAAGTAGAAGTAACAGTAGTAGTGTAGCTAGTTTATCATTCAATAACTGAATGAAAATGAATTTTTGAGATGCTATGATACTTTATTCTAGCATTGCGTGAGGGCACAACAATGGTTTAGTATGGCGGAGTGATGAGAATGCTTTTATACATAGTCTCATCATCCAAGACGGCTTTAAATGCATTAAAAATCATCAAAAATGCCAAATATATGCTTATGTTTGTTACTTTTCTATTTTAGGTACGTATATTGAGAAAATGACAAAAGATCACAAAGAACAAGCAAAAACGAACACGGGAAACGAAGCCGCACAATGAACCAAGCCCTAATGAAGAATTTCCAAGAAAAACCCTTGAAGAATTGAAGATTAAGCAAGAAGGGTCCTCCAATATTAAATAATTGACACTTTAAACCTTTGTTTATTCATAATTACAAGTTTGGTCCTTAAAGTTTGTCAAATTTACAAAAAGGGCCCTCCATTTTGAAGAATTGGCAAGAATGGTCCCTCAACAATGAAGACTTGTCAATTTCAATCCTCCACAAAGTCAATCATACAAGTCAAGACCATAATCTTTGAAGAAAATGTCAAAACAACCCTTCAAGAATCATCAAATGGCAAGAAATACCCCTGAAAATACTTTGGAAAAGTATTTGGGGCAAAAGTATGAAAATAGAAATTTTGATAAACAAGGAAATCCGGTTTTGGGCAATTAATTTACAAATGAAAAGAGTACAAAAGGCTGGGGGTTTTTTTTGCCAAGACATAATAGATACATAGGCCAACCAGATTCTGCCAAGTGTCCCACTAACCCTTTTCAACCAATCACAGCCTATCTTTCTGCCACTTCACAACCCACTCATAACCAACTTTAACTAATACGTATTTATTAATTATTTGGCGCTTAACAACATGTTTAAACCCAAATCTGGATTAAACCGTGTACTATTCATGGTCTTCATCAAATTGGGTTTTCCTAATTGCATTATAATTAGACCACTAAACCCTCCAGAATTATGATTAAGCTAACCCTAATCATAACCCAACCTCTAAAACCCTTTGTGACAATCCGTCAATTTATGGTTGATATTTTTATTCTCAAGTATTATTTAAAAATATTATTTTAATGTTATATTATGAACTCACTTATTTTTGGAAAGAAATTTGGATTTACGTCTTGAAGTAGCATCGACTACGTCTAAACTGGAGGATTCTACGTTACATGCTTACGTTTACATACATCGTTTTGGTGACAGTCCGACATTTCAGAAAATAAATTCATCCGTGAATATCATTTTGAGATTTTAAATTTGTGGTGGTTCATAAACTCACAAATTTACGAGAAGAGATTAGGACTTACGAGAATAATTTAACGTCCTTTACGACTAAACCGGAAACCTGAGGATTACGTATTTACGTTTTCGAACTCTGTTTTTGATGAGACAATTTTTATTAGATTCGTTTTGTGCTGTTGATTCATAATTTATAAAAACATTTTCCGTAAAATGACCCGAGGGCACGCAAATCGAGGAAACTAGAATTGAGGAGTACCCGTAATTTAATGGGGGTGAGAAAGATAAACTTGTCCCACCCCCACACATGGGACGGCCACAAGTATCCACCAACACCCTTAGGTGTCCACATTTAACAAACTTGCAAGACACTTGTTTACAAAGCTTAACTAGTAAGTGTTGGGAATAAATTAAGGCCAGATCACTTGAGCGCTGACAAGAGTAAACCAAGCGTTGACAAGAACAAAACAAGCGCTGACAGCTCAAGCGTTGACAAGATAAAGTCAAGCGTCACATTGAAGACAAGCACTGATGGGAAGATATACTCTACGCGTTTATTTTATTCTAGATTACTTTTAGTAAAGATAGGAACAACAATGTATTTTCTATATTTATCTTTACCTAGAATAGCTGATACGTAGATTATTTTACAAGGCTTCTTATGTCTATAAAAGAAGATCTTTAGGTTAAAGTTTAATATAAGTTTTTCATTCGTAAACTACTTTCATTGTAAGCAAGTTTGATATCATTAATCAAAGTGAAAGTTTGTTTATATCATTATGTGTTCTTGTTTAAGTGTTAATTCCGCATAACACTTAGATTATCATAAGCATATACAAAGATTTCTCTAAGTGTATTACTTGATCTAATCTCGTATACATAAAGCTAAATTGATCTAAGTTTGGGATCAACAAGTGGTATCAGAGCTTGTTGAGAAACTTTTGATCTTAAAGAACACAAGAACCCTTGAAATCACCAAAACCCTAATTTTCTCAAAAACCCTAACAACATCATGTCAACTCGAGAAATCACCAACTCTAACTCATCACCCTTACCAAACATCAAGATTCCTATGCTTGATGCAACCAACTTTGATTTGTGGAAATTTAACTTTGAGCAATATCTAGGGATCTATGACTACACACTCTGGGAGATTATTGAATATGGAAACACATTCAATAAGGCTCAAAATATTGCTAATGCTATTGCTGCAAGAACAGCTGTTGCTGGATGTTTAGAAGCTGATAAGAAGGAAAAACCTGATGATGGTAGAGCTGTGTCTGCTGAAGACATAGCAAAGAGAAGGGTTGACATGAAAACCCTAAATATTCTGAAACTCTCTTTGGGACAAGAGAACCAGCATAAATACAGAGGTTATGAATCTGCTAAGGACCTTTGGGCAGCTATTGAAGTTGCATATGGTTGCAATACAAACACTAAGGAAGAGAAGAAGAAGCAACTCATGCATGATTATGCTGTCTTCAAGGCTCAACCTAATGAAAAGCTCAGTAGTGTGAGAAGCAGACTACTTGATATTACAAGCAAATTGTCCTTCATGGGGACACAACTTGGTGATGTTGATATCAATGCTACTTTTCTTAAAAGTCTTGGTGAGGCGTGGAAGATTGAGGCAAGATCTATTCTTGCCAATAATACTCACAAAAGTTCCTCGTTTGATGACATCTACAACAAATTAAGGCTGTTAGAAGATGGAACTCTTTTAGAGCATAGAAGCAAGTCTACCACTAGTAACATGGCCTTATTCTCTCATAGTGAAGGTCAATTCAATCAGAAGGACTCTTACATGCATCCAGTTATTGGATCATCATATGTCAGCGCTGGAACAAGTCCTGTCAACGTCTCCTATTTAGATGCTGACATATTCAAGAGTGACTCCCCAAGAGTTAAACCTGCTGGTTTAGATTTGGATATTGTATGTGCCTATATTGCTTCTCTGCCTAATAGTTCAGTGATTACATATGAGGACCTTGAGTAGATAAGTGATGAGCACTTGGATGAGATGGACATCATGTGGAACATGGCTCTTGCTAGTATAAGAGCAAATAGGTGGAACAGAAGGTTTAAAAAGAAGATGACCTTCAATGCTAAAGACACATCTGGATTTGATAAATCCAAAGTTGAATGCTACAACTGTCATCGTATGGGGCACTTCATGAGGGAGTGCAGATCTCCTAGAAGATCTGATGATGGTAAACCCTCATGTCAGGTTGTTAAAGCTCAGGATTCCAAAGCCATGGTTGCAGTTCAAGGAATTGATGGTATGGGATGGGATTGGAGCTATCTGGCTAAGAATGTTGAAGAGGATAAAGCTTTGGTTGCTGAGATTGAAGAAGAAGAGCATGTTGAATATGCTCTCATGGTACACTCCTCCTCTTCATCTGATAATGAGGTATATGATGATCCTTTTTGTAGCAAAGGTTGTAGGTTAAATACTGAAAGACTTAACAAAGAGGTGTTAAGATTATTAGATGATATGAGTACTGAAAGATGTAAATTGTCTAATTACCAACTAGCTCTCACTGAAACTGAGAAAACCGTTTCTGAATACAATAAAATGGAATTTGATTTAAAAGATAAAATCAATATTTTAAAACATGAGTTAAATGCTAGTATGGATATTATAAATATCATGGAAAGGGTTAATGGTGAGTTACAAGCTAAATTAGATGAAGCCATTAAAAACAAAGATAATGTTGGCCTTAAGATTCAAAGATTTTATAGAGCCACACAAACCCTAGGAGACTGTGTGAGTAAACAAAGAGATCCTAAGGACATGACAGGGATTGGGATGAATGATTACTCTTTGGTTCCACCACCAGCTGGTGACTTCTATGGTGTCCAACAAAAGGACCTATCTTGGACTGGTTTACCAGAGCTCCAAGAGGAGGAATTCATTCCTCCACCAAGAGTTGTCACTCCAGTTGAAGAGTATCAACAAAAGTTGACTGACCTGAATGAATGGAAGAAAGCTAACCCTACTTTGTTTGTTAAGGGTGGCTTACTATGTGAAAGTCCCAATGAGTCAACACCCATTAAGGTTACTAACCCACTCACTGGTAAAGTTGTTGACCTAGGCTCAAACACTGATAGAAAACCTAGCATTAAATATGCAGAGATGTATAGGAATACTAGGTCACCCAAGAGCCAAGCTAGCAATCATGGAATAGGCTTCTTCTCTTCTAGACCTAAGGTTGTGTCTAGAAAAGCTTGTTACACTTGTGGTAGCTTTTCACACTTGGCATACAAGTGTGTCAACGCTCCCAAAGCCAGTGCTGACAGGAACAATATCAGCGCTGACAGGAACAAAGTCAACGTTGTTAGAAAGTCAAACGTTGTCAGACCCAGACCTTGTGTGCAGCAAAGTCCACAAGTGATTAGACCTGCCCCATTCTTTACTAGAGGGCTAACACTCATGGACAAATACCATTTCAAAAGACAAACACCTGGTCAAATAGGCAATGGGTTTCTGTAGCAAACCCTAGGTTCAACGCTGACAAGGGTAATCTCAGCGTTGACAAGACCAATTGCAACGCTGACAGAAACGTAACCAGACCTAAATATTTGCAACCACAGGGCAAGGGGTCTAAAGCTTCTTCAATCTTAACATGGAGACCCAAGAAAGATCAAAACCCTAATGATAATGGGATTTCGATGACTTGCAATAGATTTAATTACATTTCAAAGGTCATTACAAAACCTATTGGGGTTAACTTGGTATTTCATCCTAAGAAGGATGAGAATGGGGTTGTTGTGAGAACTAAGTCTGTTCTTATTGAACAACCAGATGAATCTAAGTCTTTTAAGACTTGGGTTCCCAAAGAAAACTAATTTGTTTTCTTTATGTGCAGGGCATTCAAAAACAGGTCAATGATTATGGATATTGGGATAGTGGATGCTCAAGGCACATGACAGGGAAGGAAGACTACATGACCAACTTTTCTCCCATTAAGGATGGTGATAAGGTATACTTTGGAGGTGGATATGGTACTATCACAGGCAAAGGAACACTTCTCACCAAGAATTTGCGTTTTGAGAACGTATTTCTGGTAAAAGAACTTGATTACAACCTTTTTAGTGTATCACAAGTTTGTGATAACCAAAATAAAGTTTTGTTTACTGATACTGAGTGTTTGGTGTTAAGCAAGGATTTTAAGATCCCTGATGAGAAATATATTGAGTATAGAACACCTAGGCATAAGGACATATATAATGTGAATTTGAATGGGATTAAAATGAATAATAATATGTCTTGTTTTTATGCTAAGGCCTCAGTAGATGAGAGTAATTTGTGGCACAGGAGACTAGGGCACATAAATTTTAAAAATATAAATAGACTTGTGAGACTTGGTTTAGTTGATGGTTTGCCTGAGAAGGCCTTACACAATGACCACTCTTGTGTTGCATGTCTTAAAGGCAAGCAGCACAAGGTCTCATTCAAGTCCAAACAGGTGAACACTAGTTCTAGACCTCTTCATATGATACACATGGACCTCTTTGGTCCAACCAATATAGAAAGTTTGAATGGTAAGTCATATTGCTTTGTCATCACAGATGACTTTTCTAGGTTTACTTGGAAATTCTTTCTAGCTATGAAGAGTGACACAACTGATATTCTAATTAATTTTATCACTCAGATTGAGAAGAGGTCTGGCAATGAGGTTAAAATGCTTAGGAGTGATAATGGTGGAGAATTTAGAAATAAGAAGCTAGATGATTTCTGTGCCAGGAAAGGAATTACTAGGCAATTTAGTATTGCTAGAATCCCACAACAAAATTGGGTTGCTGAGAGGAAAAATAGAACCCTAATTGAAGCAGCCAGAACAATGTTGGCTGATGCTCACTTTCCTATAGCCTTTTGGGCTGAGGCTGTTAATACAGCTTGCTATGTGCAAAATAGAGCATTGGTTAACAAAATTCAGAACAAAACACCTTATGAGTTACTTTGGGGTAGAAAACCTAATATTGGTTTTCTCAGACCTTTTGGTTGTCATGTAGTAGTTTTAGACACTAGTGATGCCTTAGGGAAATTTAGTGCAAAAGTTGATGAGGGTTACTTCATGGGGTATTCAGTGCAGGGCAAGGGATATAGGGTTTATCTTAAAGAGGACAAACGTATACTTGAAAGAGTACATCTTAGGTTTTTAGAAAATAAGCCTAGTGATCCTGAAAGTGGTCCTAGTTGGTTGTTTGACTTGGAACCTTTATCTAGAACTTTAAATTATATGCCTGTCACTAATCCAGACATTGTGAAGGTAACTTCAAATGTTATGGAGGAACAAGTTGTGGATGTTTCAGGTACACAAGTTCATGAGAGGGATGGATCACATGCAGAAAAGATATCTCCTATCCAAGAATATGTCACAATTCCCATTTGGACAGATGCTTTTGCTGCTGCTGCTGCTAGAAAAGATAATGGTGGTTTACAAGTACCACCAGATACAAACATGCATGGTCCTTCAGGCGCTGACAAAGGCAAATCTAGCGCTGACAAGACCAATTCAGACGTTGATGGTTCAGACGTTGACAACAACAGTTCAAGCGTTGTTAGCCCAAGCGCTGACAAACAAGATTCAGACGTTGACAACACCTTTGCACATCTTTTCTCTTCCACTTTTGAACAAGGTGAACCTTGCAATTCACATGAAGAAGGCCATCCCTATGTTGATATAAGAGAGTCTGATGAAGAAGATATTGGCAACATGGAGAATGAAGTTGAAGATACTAGACTTTTTGAGGGAGGAGTACTTACTTCAGTCATGAAGAATCATCCTCCTTCTCAAATCATTGGTAATGTTGATACTCCAATTCAGACTAGAAGATCTCATCACGGTCTTGGTGGGTTTATTGCCAATATTCACAAGAAGGTTGATACCCCTCTTGTGCAAGCATGTTTGTTTGCCTGTTTTCTGTCACAACAGGAACCCAAGAAAATATTTGATGCTCTCAAAGAACCAAGTTGGGTAGAAGCAATGCAGGATGAGCTTCACCAATTTGCAATTCAGGATGTTTGGGAGCTGGTTGAATGTCCCAGATATGTGAGACCTATAGGAACAAGATGGGTTCTGAGGAACAAAAGAGATGAAAGAGGCATTGTGGTAAGAAACAAGGCACGGTTAGTGGCTCAGGGATATACACAAGAGGAGGGGATAGACTATGAGGAGGTCTTTGCACCAGTTGCAAGGATTAAAGCTATTAGGATTTTTCTAGCCTATGCATCCTGCATGGGCTTCACTGTCTATCAAATGGATGTCAAGAGTGCCTTCCTCTATGGAACTATTGTTGAGGAGGTATATGTGATGCAACCTCCTGGTTTTGAGGATCCAGAGAATCCAGATAAAGTGTATAGAGTCAAAAAGGCTATGTATGGCCTGCATCAAGCCCCTAGAGCATGGTATGGTACTTTGTCTACCTATTTGGTGGACAATGGATTCAAAAGGGGCACCATAGATCAGACACTGTTTACAAAGAAGAAAGGCAAGGATGTGTTGCTTGTGCATGTCTATGTTGATGATATCATTTTTGGGTCTACTGATCCAAAGATGAGTGAGGATTTCTCCAGGCTTATGACAGACAAATTCAAGATGAGTGCTATGGGGGAGATGAACTTCTTTCTTGGTTTACAAGTTCAGCAGAAAGAAGATGGTATCTTCATCTCCCAGGATAAATATGTTGCTGAGATCTTGAAGAAGTTTGGTTTTTCTCCACATGAAAAGAGGGCTACTACTCCTATGGATAGAGAACACCCTTGGGGAAAGATTGGAGATGGGAAAGATGTTGATGTCAGGCACTATAGATCCATGATTGGATCCTTGATGTATCTTACTGCCTCCAGACCTGACATCATGTTTGCTGTGTGTGCTTGTGCACGCCATCAAGTGACTCCCAAAGAATGTCACCTTTATGCTGTGAAGAGGATCTTTAGGTACCTAAGATGCTATCCTGGTCTTGGTTTGTGGTACCCAAAGGATTCACCATTGGAGCTGATTGCATATTCAGATAGTGATTATGGAGGTGATAAATTTGACATGAAATCCACAACTAGTGGATGTCAGTTTCTTGGGAGTAGGTTGATATCTTGGAAATGCAAGAAACAAACAGTGGTGGCTAATTCTACAACTGAAGCTGAGTATGTTGCTGCAGCTGCTTGTTGTCGCCAAGTTTTGTGGATTCAGAACCAGCTGTTGGACTATGGGTATAATTTCATGCATACCAAGATATTTGTTGATAATAACAGCACATTATGCATCATTAAGAATCCTGTACATCATTCTAAAACTAAACACATAGAAATAAGACACCATTTTATAAGAGATTGCTTTGAGAAAGGTTTAATACAACCAGATAGGGTTGACACTGAGGAAAATGTGTCAGATTTACTAACTAAACCTTTTGATGCTGGGAGGTTTCAATACTTGGTAACAAGTATTGGAATGGTCAATCTCACATAATATGTGTTTTGGAGTCTTTTTGTAAAAGTATGTACAGGATGATGCATTGTTATTGGTCTTATGATGATTTAGATTTTCCACTATATTTTTCTAACACTAACAAAGGTTGCTTGAACGCTGATAAGTGTTTTTGCAACGTTGTCAGCAATATAATTGTCTAACACTGACAAAGCTTCCCTCAACGCTGTCATGTGTTATCGGGGCGTTGTCAGCAACAATGTTAGTTTTGTGGTTTTCAATCTAAATGTGCAGATGGTGTTAGCAGTATACCATTGGATACAGAGTTGATTATGGATCAATGGAGAAGTTTTTATTTATGGATGATGGTTGGAATGTTTCATTCCAATCTTGACATAATTTTTTTATGTTCATGCATGATTTTAGCAAACTTTTGTATCATAGTTTAATGGGAGGTTTTAGGAACCTTTAGGATGTTTGGGTATCCATATGATACTCTTATCACAATTCTAGATTGTGTCCACAGGTGAGTATGAGTTAGTTTTACTAAATCATGAGGCACTGTAGCATGCAAAGTTGATATACTATGCATGCTGCCAAGACATTTTTGGCCTAGAATTGGTTGTGGTCTGACTTGGGAATAATTTTGTTATGGGATTTACCTGGGAGTAACAAGGGATTTTATAAGGTAACTTGGTTGTTAAGAGTTTTGGTTAGCAAGGGACACTAGAGGACTGTTATGTCTATCTTGCTTCAGCAAGTGTGCATAATTGGACAGTGCTTGCCGCCCTATAATAATTATCAGCTTTTGGTTATCTTCTCTAGGATAAATTACTTGTTAAGGTCATTTTTCATTTTTAAAACATTTTTATTTTTGGACGCTGACAAGAATTTTCCAAGCGTTGTTGTGACCAAATTAGACGCTGACATGGCTATAGGCAAACGTTGACAAGATTATAGCCGTTGGGCGTTGATAGGTTATTTTTGACCGTTGACACTCAATGGGACCTACCCAGTTGTTACTTTTTGACATATTTTTAGGCCGTAATTTTGGGAGTTGTTACTTTACATTTAATGCATAAGATAAACTTATACTCTTTCAATATTTTCATGATTGATTTTTGAAAATACTTGCCTATTTTTGGGCCTATCATATGCATTTTCTTCTCCTATAAATTTGGCTCCTATTTTTAAACAGGGTATCTATAATTCTTGTCTAACACAATTTTCTCTTATCAACTTCATCTTCTTCACTTCAATTTAACAGCTTTCATCAATGGCACCAAAGTTTAAACCATCAGAATTGGAATTGGGGTTCAGGTCTCAACACAACATGATTGCGTATCTTGAAGCTGATGATGCTCTGTTTCCCCAATACACACAAATGGTGGCATATTTGAACGCATCCCCATTAAGGTATGCTCTTTCTCATGCACCACTCATTCCAGTCACACATATTAAGCAGTTTTGGAACACAGTCAGTTCCTCAACAGTTAATAGAGTGACTACATTGACTTCTATTGTTCATGGGAGACCTTGGGTGGTTATTGAGGCTTTGGTACGCCAAGCCTTGCATCTTGATGATGCTGATGGTATAGCCACCCTTCCCATTAATGAGATTGAACAAGGGCTTAGGGCTTTGGGATATCCTTTTCCTGATGAAGGTACCTTAAACAAGTATCAAAAGCAGGAATTTCCCCCAGCCTGGAAGTACCTCATACATGTCCTCCTTCGATGTTTGAGTACCAAATGCACTGCACACAATGAGATCAATAGATCCATTGCAAGTGCTATTGTGTGCATTGCAACAGGGCAAAATTTTAATTATTCAAAAATGATTTTTGAGGGCATGTGTAAAAACAAGGGGAACAAAATGACTTTAGCTTATCCCCGTTTTCTACAAATGGTTTTTGATGTCTAAGGTTACTGCACAAGGGATCATAATGATTTTTATAAGATCCCTGAGCAAAAGAAAGCTATTTTTATGAAGATGAACTCACCACCCCATCGTGACCTACCCTTAACCCAAGCTATGCTTGCTGTTATTGCACCATCTTCCACACCCCCTGAATATAGGTTGATGAAACGCCAAAGGACTACTGGAGTGTTCTCCTCTGGTGTTCCTAGCCATGTAGCAGAGAGAACCATCACCACAAGTGTGGCTGGTGACCTAGATGAGGCTGGGACTATTGGTTCTGGCTTAGACGCTGGCCAAGGCAGTCCCACCATCATTAAGTCCTCATCCTTGCCCAATGAATCTGACTTGGGAGGATAAATCCCCATTTCAGAAGAGGGCAGACTGGAACCAATGACTCTTATGGAATTGACGGCAGTCTGCATGAGCTTGCAAAAGCAAAATGCAGACTTAGTACAAGTTGTCAGCTCACAAGGCCTTGAACTCAAGCAATTGAGGGAGAGGATTGTTGTTTTGGAGAGTGCTAGTGCAAGGAGGGGTATGGAGGAATCTTCCAAAGGGGAGGAAGATCCAATAAATCTGAGTGATAAGGGCAGCCATGATGGTCAATCATTAGATGTTGCTGAGGCTATTACAACTTTGAAGAAACAAACAGGTTTTGATACGTCCTTAGTTTCTCCTACCAACTTGAATTTCTCATTTACAGCTATGTTGGAAGAAGTTACAAAAGGCGCTGAGACAGGATATTTGGGCGTTGACAAGGAGAATTTGGACGCTGATAGAAATATTTTGGGTGCTGATAGAACAAAATTGGGCGTTGACAGACCTGCGTATGAGGGTGATGTATCCCAGTCATCATCCATCATTAAGGAGGTTTCTACACAGGTATCACCATCTACTTTACCAACCATTGCACCATCAGATAAGGGTAAGGGTATTTTGGTAGAAGAGATTGTCCCAAAGGATGCAGCTCAAGTTGAATTTGATAGAAGATTGGCTGCACAAATCATGGAACAAGATAAAAAGGAGGAGTCACCATTTGTTGTGACTTCAGAGGAGGAAAGTGATGGAGCTAGCTCATACTCAAGTGTGATGATTATAGAACCAGAAAGACTTGAGTATGGTGATGAGTTGGCTGAGGAGAAGCTGAGAGAGTTGAAATTGCAGGTTGATTTTGACATGCCAGAGGTGGTTCAAATGTACAATGCTTGGGAAGAAAGATGTATGGAGAATCCAGACTTGACCATTTCAGATCAAATATGGGGTTTGGAGATTCTTCTTAGAGTTTAGAAGGATTGCCAAGTAATTTTGAAACACAAGGCAAGTAATATTCTCTCAGAGTTGATAAGGGATAGAAGGGAGCTATACTTCATATTGCTCAGATGTCATAGAGTTGGATGGACTTATCAGAAGTTGAGGGCTTTGACATTTGATGAGTTGGAAAGCAGGTCTTATCTCATTTGGGTGAGAGTGCAGGAAGCAAACACTCTCAGACTTCTTTCTGATGAAAGAAAGGAAGAACTTGCAGAAGAAATGGAACTCAAGAAAGCTATGTTTGTTCCCAGGCCAGTGAAGAAGGGAATTTCATTTGAGTTTCCCAAAGATATGGATCCACTATATCCATGTGAAGCTGTTATAAGAAAGAGCCTCAAGCTCTCACCATTAGAAGTTCCAGATATGGTGCAAGTGTTACCATTAGATTCCAGGAACCCAATTGTGAGCTATGAAGAAGATGAATGTGGGTTTTGGAAGATTGGCAGATATGGTAAAGAGGTACACACTTTTACCACTCTCATATCTTTATTTGCAAGTTGTGATAGAGAAGACTTGGTTGATCTATGGAGATTGCTAGAGACCAAGTATGAGGCTGAAGCACCAACTTCATCTAATGGAATAAAACTTTGGTACACATTCAAAAGAATGTGTGGACCAAAAGATGAGGATCCTGCTGTTTGGAAGGATCTTGACGATGACCTCAGTGGTCTTCAATGGAGGTTATATTCAGCTGTTGGTGTTTACCATTTGAGTTCTATAAAGTTTGTTGAGTATCTACTTGTGGATGGTCAGTATTTCATATCCAAAGCTATTTTGGAGAAGATGAAGGACACTCAGCTGGAAATAGATTATTCAAGTGACGTGGCAAAAGATTTGATCAGATTTATTCATTATCAATATGAGAAGGTTTGTAAGATTCCTCCTAGTCCTTAATGCTTATTCAGAAACTTGATCATAAGAGTGGATATCAAGTTTAGGGGAGGATTGTTGGGAATAAATTAAGGCCAGATCACTTGAGCGCTGACAAGAGTAAACCAAGCGTTGACAAGAACAAAACAAGCGCTGACAGCTCAAGCGTTGACAAGATAAAGTTAAGCGTTGACACATTGAAGACAAGCACTGATGGGAAGATATACTCTACGCGTTTATTGTATTCTAGATTACATCTAGTAATGATAGGAACAACAATGTATTTTCTATATTTATCTTTACCTAGAATAGCTGATACGTAGATTATTGTACAAGGCTTCTTATGTCTATAAAAGAATACCTTTAGGTTAAAGTTTAATATAAGTTTTTCATTCGTAAACTACTTTTATTGTAAGCAAGTTTGATATCATTAATCAAAGTGAATGTTTGTTTATATCATTGTGTGTTTTTGTTTAAGTGTTAATTCCGTATAACACCTAGATTATCATAAGCATATACAAAGGTTTCTCTAAGTGTATTACTTGATCTAATCTCGTATACATAAAGCTAAATCGATCTAAGTTTGGGATCAACAGTAAGCCATCAAAACACCAAAACCACTAACTAGCTACTTTGAAACCATTTCTCACACACATCACATGCAATACCACTCTCATTCTCTCCTCTCTCTCTCTCTCTCTCTCTAAAATTCGTCCACCACCACCATCAAACACCTCTATTTGATCTATTTCAGCCATAAAATCATGTGTTATTCATACACATGATGATGCTCCATTGAAGCCTTGAAGATTGGAGGTGATTCTAACATCCAAGTAGGTGATTTGGTGATGTCCAAGGGCTGATTTCTACAAGAATTTTACAAGTATTGGTGGTCTTGAAGATTGGTGTTGATCTATCATAAGTTTTGCCATCAAAAATCCAAGCCTTGATCATAACTACTTAATCTTGGTGGTATAAAGATTGTTCTTCCTATCCTCTTGTTATTTTGATTATGTAATCTTGTAATTTCTTTATTTATGTATATGTATATGATGATGAATGATGATTAAAAATATTATTTGGGGATTTGGTGTTGACAGATTTGATAAACATGGTTAAAAAGATAGAAAACCATAGGTAAAAAGGTTAAATTCTTGCTTATAAAGTTGGCTGTATAAAAACAGTAACTAACCAAAATATAAACTGATAAAATGGCATGGTGGAATCAATTTACAGTAAGTATTAGATGTCATACATATGTGAGAGTTGGCCATGCAATGGAATCATCAAAATGAGTGAGATATGATCAAAACAAAATTAGTATACCAATCTGAATTGTCTGTTTTGTAGAGACTGTTAAGGATACTTAGACATGGATTGAGCAGTAGCTATAGCTAACTTATTTGTAGCACATAATATGAAGTTTATGTCATCCAAAAATGAGCTTCTATCTCCTTATAGAACTCACGATATGATATAAATGGTGAAAGTGAAACTAAAAATCCGATTTCGTGAAATTAAAGTTTAATAGTATTATATAAGCACTCAAAATAATATAGTATAAAATGTGAAATTAAAACCCACTAACTTATATATTTCATTCATATAAATATTTTTAAGGATAAATAAATGGACATTATATAAAAATGGTAGTTTGGTAAGTTTTATAAGTTATAAAATATAAACATGATTTTTACATCTTTTCGACTAGTACCGTAAAATTAACGTTTTTCGTCAATTAAAACTTAGACGATCGGACCCGTCTAATGTAAACTTTTTAAAAGTCATATACTGATATATAAACTTATATAACAAGTAAAAACCGATAAAACCCGAGCTTTACAACATATAGACATTAACGGGCCAAAGTAGCCTTATTGGACTATTAACCCGACTAATTTGGTAAAACACTTATAAACTTACATATTGGGCTTAACCCACTTGGGCCCAACATGTAAATTATAATACTGATATTAAAAGTATAATTTCGCTAATGAAAAGTATTGGGCTTGTAATAGGCTTATTGGCCAAAAACATGTAAATTAGTAAAAATAGTAAACTAGTATAAAAGTTACCAATACATAACACTAAAATGAGTAAATGAGAATGTATAAACCCACTTGATCGTCATCATATATATAAAATCATAATATGTATACATAATTGTTATTTTGATAAAGTCATTGAACAAAAGTCTAAGACGAGTATTATTTGTCTAGGTTTCCGTGATTGAAGCACGTACCGTACATTCGAATTGCCGATAACCCGCCTTTCCCAATCAACGTGAGTTCATAGCCTCACACTCTTTTAAATGTTTTTATGAAATGTTTTATAAACCCGCGAGGGAGATAACATGTTAGTTTTTATGAATTATGACACTAGTTGTCCCAATTGTTTGTTTATTGATTTGGACCCGAATGATTGTATGACCCGATGAATGATTATATGACCCGATAGATGAAATTAAATAGATTATTCAAGATAGGTTATGTCACTAAAAGTCCCATTAGCATGAATTGTGAACTACCGGGATTTTGTAGACGCTTATGCATATAATAGTACTATTTGGGGACGATCACCCCAGTTCGTGCCTTGACGGTTGATCTCCGTCGTGCCACATTGATTGGTAAGCGAATTTATGTATGAGAAGATTTACACAAGCGTGATTATTGTGATGACACGCTAATTTAGATGGGCAAATGAGTTTCGGGTTAGCTACCCATTGTTTGTTTTAGTACGATAACAATGTCATGCGGCTTATAATAATCCAAATAACGAAATACTGCTATACGCACTAAATTACGATATATTGCCTGACTAGCAATACGAGGTCTTATTATTGATATTATGTTCGTGTTTTGGTTTTACATAACCATATTCATATAACGGTTTTTATTTAACTCTATACAACGTTATAAAACGTATTGTATGATGTTTTTACGACAATGGTTCGTATAATGATTTTGAAGGAAAAAGCCTATATTATGATTTTTGATAAGGATTTGTATAAAATGACTTTGGCTAAAATATGGCCTATTATAAAGATTTGTACAAAATAATTTTCGGTAATAATTATACACCGATGATATATTAATGGTTTTATTAAACTCTATGAATTCACTGGGCGTTTTCACTGACCCTTTCTTTTAATATGTCTTATCTCAGGTACTTGAAGGTAATTCTCGGGAAGAAAACAAGAATTCATGGCCCGCACTTAAATAATAATTTCCATTCAAATGCTTTGTAAAACCTGTATGAAATACAATGACTTGGGACCTATGTAAATTTGATATTTATGAATGGAAATGCGTTATTATTAAATGACGCGATTTTTAAGCGTTGTCTATGATTTGAGTAATGTGCTATCCCGTAACACCAACGAGTCTTCCGCTGTAATGAATTATGTAAATTTGGGGGTGTTTCAGTTTGGTACCAGAGCTCTCGTTATAGAGAACGAAAGATTTTTAAAACCAAAGTTTTGAATAAAACATTTCAAAATCTTTTAACTATAAACATTTTTTAAAAAAAATGTGTAAAAATCTTTTGACTATAACGATGCCGAAGAATTCCTGAGTTACCGACAAGGCCAGACTGAGAAGTGTTATTTTAATATATATAACTTGGATTTTATATATATATATATATATATATATATATATATATATATATATATATATATATATATATATATATATATATATATATATATATATATATATATATATATGATGTAATTTGATTACATGATTGTTTGATGATTATTTTAATATTTATATGAGGTATTTATACGACGTAGATTGTCACAAGGAACCCTAACTCCCCTACCAAATCAATCGAAGCTATTCCCGTAGGAAATCTAGCTATTCCAGATCTAAACCAAGTTGTGGATATTTATGATCCCAACAAAATGGTTAATATTCGTAGAAATGTAGATATTAGTTGATTGTGATATTGAAGAAGAATTGGCGAGATTAAAACTGATATCGATGTCATGACGATCTTTCCTTATAGAGTGGAGTTTGACAAAACGTTACCACTTAGAAAGATGTCATCTGATTCGTTGTCATCCAATTCTTAAATTAAAATCAAAAAGGGTGAATGTTGCACTAGAGGCTGTCATTGGAACTATTACCCAAAAGCCTCATGCCACTAGTACCTTTTCGAGAAGTCTAATTGAATGTGTGAGTCATTTCATACTAGTGACTCATTTGATAACAATTGTTGTAAGAGCTATATGATTGGAAATTAAGTGTTGTTCATATTGAACTTTTATTGCCCTATTAAGGTCTAAGAATAAGGTTGAAAGTATTGGAGAATGAGGTAAGATATTGCATTGAGTATAAGTTGATTGAAACATGAATAAAGTAAAATTTAACTCGTATGGAATATAAGATTGATAAGAGAAAGTCGTTAAGTCATGTGATTGAAATATAAGGTTTTAATTGATTGTTGGTTCGTGTTAACGGTTGTTCCTAGGCCATTTTACAATAATGAGGATGCCTAGTGTCCAGGAAATAAATTGAAGAAATCTTCTTCTTAATAGGGACCGATGGATCTTCCGGGACAGGCGGAACCCCCATGACTCTTGTAGATTAGTATTCATTGTGGTATCTTTTAAAAATCCCTAACTTAACTGAGACATCAGTTGGTAAGATGAGTTCTTGGAATTGTATGACATAGTGACACGTAATGTGTTACGGTATAATTTTGACTTGTTTGTGATTAATGAAAAGACTACCTTTGATTGCTAAATCTTACATGTATCGATGTTATCTATCTTTCATTGCTTCATCCTAATGTTCGCATTAGTGATGCAACCATTGAACAAGTACTCATCTCGATTTGAGTTACGTTCTGGATTATTCTCTTCGTACTCCTGAGCGCCATCAAGGTCATGAACCTCATGATTAATTCGCTAAAGCTCATTTCCTATCATATTGTAGTTAATTCTTGGTGAACAACTCTTCATCACTCTTTTGTAGATCACTCATTGTTTTTATAAGATAAAACAATATCCCTTGAGAAAAATTGAATTTTCATCACTATAAGGATTATTCAAAGTGATATTTATAAGTGATCGTTATCGAAATGAAGTTGTTTATAAAACACCTTGGAAAACTTAATTTTTTTCATAACAAAGAAAATCTTTGTAAATTTATTTTTGATTCTTAGTTAAGAATTAAGCATGAAAATATTTTTATTATAAACATGATGATAAAATTTTGACGAACTGAGTATTGCATCGTTAATCTTGAAATTTTATATAGTTGCGCTCCTACATACAATTTGGAAGTGACCATGCAAGGCTGATTAGTAGTCACAATGAAATTATTAATAAACACTAAATTTTCTTTGAAGGTTGTGAAAGATTAAATTTTATGAGATCTACAAGAAGTGAAAAATAGGGACACCTACATATGTGCCCTTACTATTTATTCTTCTGAGTCGAATTTACTCATCTGTCGAACTTTTCTTATTTGACAATTGATATTCCCTTCTTGTCCGATTCTCCCGTGACGAAATTCTTTGGAAAAATATCTGATTACCGAGTGTTGATACCCGATTGGATGTATCGACGTTCCTATCATTTCTTTTCATTAGATTTTATTTGAATGACCTGGGTAACGATCCGAGGAGCTTTCGAATGCGTACTCAAATTATGAAAACATAAGATATATTCATATTCGTTAAATGTTTTCGTCTGTATCTGATTTGAAATTCTCTCGCGTAGATTATGCGTTCACCTTACTCTTTTAATGGTAGTTGTGTCTCCATATATCCTTGAATTTGTGAAGGATTATGAGTTATTATTAGTCCATTGAGAAGTTCACGTCTTATCAACGGTAATGAAACTGGAAAGTTGATAGTGCCAGTAGAATAGATTAATTGATTATGACATGACGACATTGTCTTAATTGATGGGAACTCGAGTAGAATTCCCCTAAATGATAAGATGTTGATTATCAAAAGTGATCTAAATAATTCTTGATGGATGACTATATCCTGCATTTAGACTTGAAATTATACCGTGAATGGTTGTGAATTAGTCATAGATATTATAATCTAGAAAGAACTTAAAGAAAATTTATTAAAAGATGTTTCTGTTATCTGAAACTTTAGGAGGTATTTGTTGGTGAATTACCTAGACTTTCGCCATTATGGCAAGTCGAATATGGTATTGATTATATTCCCAGTGTTGCACCTGTGACATGTGCACTGTATATCAGCACCATCTGAATCGAAAGAATTACCGTGCAACTGAGAGAGTTGTCGAAGAAAGCTTTTATTTTACCAAGCTTGTCATCATGAAGAGCTACGGTGTTATTATTTCTTATATTTATTGATTACCGTGAACTAGGTAAATTGACGATTAAAAATCTATATCCACTACCCAAGATGATATATTTGTTCGATCATTTACACGGTTCTAGCGTATATTTGAAAATTTGATCCTCGGCATGGTTATCATCAACTTCGCGTCCGCGAAAAAGATTATCTATTCCAATCACTACATCCAGAACTTGTAATGAACATTATGAGTTTCACGTGATGTCGTTTGGATTGACTAATACACATGTAGCATCCATAAATTTGGTGAATCACGTGTGTAGGCTATAATTTGATAAATTCATGCTTGTGATCATTAAGGACCATCTGTTTGTCTATAAGAATTGGAAGGAGTTAATAATCATTTATAAACTACCCTGAATTGGCCGAGTAGTGAAAACCTATGCCTTTAGTATTTAACATGTGATTAAAGACTAAATCCTTTACATTATTTGACCGTGTGATTAATAGATAATGGAATCTATATTTACTCTTCAAAAATTTGAGCCATTTAAGATTTTGGGTTTTACGAAAAAGAAAGTGCAAATATGTTTTGGCAAATGATTATCAAAGGATTTTTAAGGAATTGTTCCCTTATACCCAAATCATTTAACTAAACTCCTGTTTAGGGGTAAATGTTTGTGTATACCTCAAAGACAACCTAAGAGGGATTGAGGAAACCATTTAAACCATGACTTGAAATTTGAAACGACAATTTTTGCTTTGCAACTAAGAAAATTTTGACCAAACTATAAACAAAGAATTTTTCGAACATTTACGAATATTATTAATTATTTTCAATAAATCAACAAAAATTGTGTTAATTAAATTCAAATTTATTTTGAACATTTTTATATAATTGGTCGAACTAAGAAATTTAAAATTTTTACGTTTACGTTTCATAGAAATTAAATATTTATTATTTGATTACTTGTAATATTTATCGACGCTTTAAACGTCGGATTGAGCAAAACTAATAAAAATGATAGTTGAGACGAAACTAAAACTTAGAAAATATGAAGAAAGAATTTCTGAGTAAATTGTGGACATGATAATTATTTCAT
The DNA here is from genome assembly GCA_025667525.1 of Glebionis coronaria. Taxonomy (NCBI): domain Eukaryota; kingdom Viridiplantae; phylum Streptophyta; class Magnoliopsida; order Asterales; family Asteraceae; genus Glebionis; species Glebionis coronaria. The sequence continues at coordinate 466,936,161 of CM046874.1, read as the reverse complement.
CAGGGAAGGTGAATGTAAATATTGACGGTCATATAGAAAGGATAAAGAACCAATTAGGATGTATTCCTTAGTAACAATTGTGCAAAATAAATTGCCGATCAATTCAGAAATAATTGATGCTTGTAAGAAGGATAATATAGATGATAAAAGGGGTTCGCGGCTAATGTGAACCAATAGATTTGAGAAGCCGATGGCGATAAACGTTTTAAAGGCCACTTGCGATTGTCTAAATATGGAGGATTGTGAGATGTAGTTATGTTGGAATCTTATAAGTTTAAGTATTCTATTCATGTCATTTCTGAGTAAGTATATCTTTATCTGAAGAAGTTGTACTAATGGCAAATTATGAAGGCAGACATCGCCTCTTACATTAGTAAACGTCTAACTATTGTAAAGGTCATCATCTAAATTTGATTCGATTTGGGTCATCGTCGACAGACTGACCAAATCTGCTAATATCATTCTTGTTAATGATAGATTCTTGATGAATAAATTGACTCTTTTGTATTTAAAGGAGCTGAGTAAACATGGTGTGCCTGTATCGATCATCTCTATCAAGATCCTCGCTTCGCATCGAATTTCTAGAGATTTGCTCAGAAGTCATTGGGAACGAACCTTGATGAGAGTACTGTTTACCACCCCAATCAAAGGGACGAGGTAAAGTAACGATACAAAGCACTAGAAGTCTTGTTTTATGTTTGAAAGATTGACCTTTGGTAATGAACCGTATAATCGTTTCCTTTGGAGAGATTATCATTGATAATTATCGTATTAGGATCGAGATCGAATCTTTTGAGGGTCTATATATATGAGAGCATCTGTAAGCAGGAGTTGGGATGAAGTCACCCGACATACACTCATTGTGTTTTGGACATGTATGTTAGGTTTAAGGTTGCCTATGATGACAAACCTAACCTTACAAAATACCCGACCCGCGAGACTTGAAATGACTGTTGAAATTAGGATTTGATTAGTGACTGCCAGTAGTGGGTAGAAGGTTATATGAATATGAAATGTAGATCTTGAAGTGCAGGATGGGTAGCGAAGTTATGCCAGAAATTTTAACGTTGGAAAAATGAATTAATGATCTGAAAGATCATGGGAATTAAGTCCCCGTAGTATGGGACCATAGAGATGATGTAAAAGTTGGTATGAAAGGCATATAAGCTGGATCTACCATAGGACTTCAAGTGCTGCGTGAATTATGTTTCGTATATCGAACTTGATAAAATGTCTATCAAGTGAATATCTGACTATTCTTTAATGAAGTTTAGATCGGCGAAAAGTTGCATTCATCAAAAACCCGTGAACATCATGGATATAGAAAGTAAGTCAACATTAAGCCTGATCTTATTCCCATAGTTATGTTTGATGAAACTCGTGAATTGTAATGGATTACACTTGTGAGAAAAGACCGAATGTGAAGGAAATACCCACATGGCTTTAACTCTATAAGAAGCGAGTAGTAAGATAAATTGATCTTTGAGGACAAAGATCCTGTTTAGGGGTAAACGCTGTGACAATCCGTCAATTTATGGTTGATATTTTTATTCTCAAGTATTATTTAAAAATATTATTTTAATGTTATATTATGAACTCACTTATTTTTGGAAAGAAATTTGGATTTACGTCTTGGAGTAGCATCGACTACGTCTAAACCGGAGGATTCTACGTTACGTGCTTACGTTTACATACACCGTTTTGGTGACAGTCTGACATTTCAGAAAATAAATTCATCCGTGAAAATTATTTTGAGATTTTAAATTTGTGGTGGTTCATAAACTCACAAATTTACGAGAAGATATTAGGACTTACGTGAATAATTTAACGTCCTTTACGACTAAACCGGAAACCTTAGGATTATGTATTTACGTTTTCGAACTCTGTTTTTGTTGAGACAATTTTTATTATATTCGTTTTGTGCCGTTGATTCATAATTTATAAAAAAGATTTTCGTAAAACGACCCGAGGGCAGGAAAATCGAGGAAACTAGAATCGAGGAGTACCGTAATTTAATGGGGATGAGACAAGATAAACTTGTCCCACCCCCACCTATGGGACGGCCACAAGTATCCACCAACACCCTTAGGTGTCCACATTTAACAAACTTGCAAGACACTTGTTTACAAAGCTTAACTAGTAAGCCATCAAAACACCAAAACCACTAACTAACTACTTTGAAATCATTTCTCACACACATCACATGCAATACCACTCTCATTCTCTCCTCTCTCTCTCTCTAAAAATCGGCCACCACCACCATCAAACACCCCTATTTGATCTATTTTAGCCATAAAATCATGTGTTATTCATACACATGATGATGCTCCTTTGAAGCCTTGAAGATTGGAGGTGATTCTAACATCCAAGGAGGTGATTTGGTGATGTCCAAGGGCTGATTTCTACAAGAAGTTTACAATTATTGGTGGTCTTGAAGATTGGTGTTGATCTATCACAAGTTTTGCCATCAAAAATCCAAGCCTTGATCATAAACTACTTAATCTTGGTGGTATAAAGATTGTTCTTCTTATCCTCTTGTTATTTTGATTATGTAATCTTGTAATTTTTTTGTTTATGTATATTTATATGATGATGAATGATGATTAAAAATATTATGTGGGGATTTGGTGTTGATAGATTTGATAAACATGGTTAAAAAGATGGGAAACCATAGGTAAAAAGGTTAAATTCTTGCTTATAAAGTTGGGTGTATAAAAACAGTAACTAACCAAATGATAAACTGATAAAATGGCATGGTGGAATCAATTTACAGTAAGTATTAGATGTCATACACATGTGAGAGTTGGCCATGCAATGGAATCATCAAAATGAGTGAGATATGATCAAAACAAAATTAGTATACCAATTTGAATAGTCTATTTTGTAGGGACTGTTAAGGATACTTAGACATGGATTGAGCAGTAGCTATAACTAACTTATTATTAGCACATAATATGAAGTTTATGTCATCCAAAAATGAGCTTCTATCTCCTTATAGAACTCAATATATGATAAGAATGATGAAAGTGAAACTAAAAATCAGATTTTGTGAAATTAAAGTTTAATAGTATTATATAAGCACTCAAAATAATATAGTATAAAATGTGAAATTAAAACCCACTAACTTATATATTTAATTTATTTAAATATGTATAAGGATAAATAAACGGACATTATATAAAAATGTTAGTTTGGTAAGTTTTATAAGTTATAAAAACTATAAACATGATTTTTACGTCTTTTCGGCTAGTACCGTAAAATTAACGTTTTTCGTCAATTAAAACTTAGACGATCGGACCCGTCTAATGTAAACTTTTTAAAAGTCATATACTGATATATAAACTTATATAACAAGTAAAAACCGATAAAACCCGAGCTTTAAAACATATAGACATTAACGGGCCAAAGTAGCCTTATTGGACTATTAACCCGACTAGTTTGGTAAAACACTTATAAACTTACTTATTGGGCTTAACCCACTTGGGACCAACATGTAAAGTATAATACTAATATTAAAAGTATAATTTGGCTAATGAAAATTATTGGGCTTGTAATAGGCTTATTGGGCCTAAAACATGTAAATAAATAAAACTAGTAAACTAGTATAAAAGTTACCAATACATAACACTAAAATGAGTAAATGAGAATGTATAAACCCACTTGATCATCATCATATATATATAAAATAATCATATGTATACATAATTGTTATTTTGATAAAGTCATTGGACAAAAGTCTAAGACGAGTATTATTTGTCTAGGTTTCCTTGATTTAAGCACGTACCATACATCCGAATTGCCGATAACCCTCCTTTCCTAATCAACGTGAGTTCATAGCCTCGCACTCTTTTAAATGTTTTCATGAAAAGTTTTATAAACCCGCGAGGGAGATAACATGTTAGTTTTTATGAAATAGGACACTAGTTGTCCCAATTGTTTGTTTATTGATTTGGACCCAAATGATTGTATGACCTGATGAATGATTATATGACCCGATAGATGAAATTAAATGGATTATTAAAGTTAGGTTATGTCACTAAAAGTCCCATTAGCATGAATTGTGAACTACGGGATCTGGTAGACGCTTATGCATATAATAGTACTATTTGGGGACGATCACCCCAGTTCGCGCCTTGACGGTTGATCCCCGTCGTGCCACATTGATTGGTAAGCGAATTTATGTACGAGAAGATTTACACAAGCGTGATTATTGTGACGGCACGCTAATTTAGATGGGCAAATGAGTTTCGGGTTAGCTACCCGTTGTTTGTTGTAGTAAGGTAACAATGTCATGCGGCTTATAATAATCCAAATAACGAAATACTGCTATACGCACTGAATTAAGATATATTGCCTGACTAGCAATACTGGGTCTTATTATTGATTTTATGTTCGTGTTTTGGTTTTACATAACCATATTCATATAACGGTTTTTATTTAACTCTATACAACGTTATAGAACGTATTGTATGATGTTTTTACGACAATGGTTTGTATAATGATTTTGAAGAGAAAAGCCTATATTATGATTTTTGATAAGGATTTGTATAAAATGACTTTGGCTATTTTATGGCCTATTATAAAGATTTGTACAAAATGATTTTGTGTAATAATTATACACCGATGATATATTAATGGTTTTATTAAACTCTAGGAATTCACTCGGCGTCTTCCGTTGTATTGAATTGTGTAAATTTGGGGGTGTTACACCCTTGCCACGTCACTCAACAACCCCACACAAGATTCCGCTGCTACACTTTGGGAGAAACTGCCAAAAACTTGCCAGCCATCCAACGCCCAAGATTTCTGCTTACATCCTAAGCTTATTTGAGGCCTTTGATCAAAATTCTATCACTTTCCAACTCCACAAACAGCCAAAGAAGTTCACATGTTCAAGTAGATTTTTAAACCTTCAAGGGCAAAATGGGGACTTCATCAGCTTAGGGTTTATGTTTTTATGCATTGTTGTTAGTCATTGTAGCCTATAAAAGGCATTAGGGATCATATATTGAGCCCTGCTCTTGGATTTTCCATTGTTCACTTTTCTATAAATCCTACTTTTAATTTATGAAATAGAGTTTGAATTTGTGAAGAAAAACCAAGTGCCAATCTTTTATTCTGCTTGTTATTGTTATATGCTTGCTAATCTTGAATCTTAAAACGTGTTTTCAAACCTTGTGCAAGAAATTGTACAAGAGTTCAAAATCTGAGATTTTGCTAAGACATGGTTTAAACCTTGGAATTCTTGGGCTATAAGTGGATCATAGCACCCTGATAAAGAGTTATCAAGGTGTTGTGAGGCTTATTACTTGGGGATAATCAACTTCGAGAACAAGGTTGCATTAATCAGATTTTATTTTCCATTGTGTCACTTTCTGTTTTTCATTTTATTGTGCTAACCTTGTTGAATCTTGTTGAAGCTTGTGCCTTGTTTTGCTAGCCACATCAGCTCAAAAATTCGTGAGTGTGGATGTACATTCATGAGGTTTGAGTTCTTGAACCCAAAAATCAGAAAAATACTTGATTTTTATGATTTTGTGTTCTGCTTGTGTTCTTATTGTTTTTGTGGCTTAATCTTGCTTGATACTGCATAATATATCTGTTATTGTGTTTGATTGAGCTTGGGTAATAATAAGTGTGAAAACACTTATCCTTTTACCACTTATTTCCAATAATAACAAGACCAAAACGTGTGATTTATGTCGTAAAAGTCGGAATTATGCGTGGTTTGTGTTTTTATTGTGTTTTAGGACCAAAATATGAAAAAGGAAGAAAACACGTGTTTTCACGGGCTTTTATCGAAGAAAACGGGAAAAGACGAAGTCAAAAGATCAAGAGTGTAAAAAGAACGGAAGTCCAAGGCCTATTCTGAAGATTTATCGAAGAAAAAGTCTAAAGACGGAAGTTTAACGAAGTCGAAGAACTTAAGTCTAATAGAAGAAGAAAATTAAAAGACAAAGTTCAAATCCCAAGACGACAAAGACAAAGAATTAAAGTCGAGTAGAGAAAACGTGAAGAAAGCAAGAAAGAAGATGTAACACATGCACCCCTTCCACCTTCCCTATAAATACCCTCCTAATAGTCATTAGGCGGGTGGTTAGTTTTTAGCTAGTTTTTATTTTTCTTAGTTTTCTCTAGTTTTAGAGAGAGAAAGTCTTAAACTTTCTCTCACTAAACTTCATCTTTTCTTTTAATCTTTTAATATTGAACTCTTTGTATTGCTTATTTCATTAATCAAAGTTCTATTTTAAGCTTTTAATCCTTATTCTCATTCTACTTTTCTTTGATTTAAGATTGATTTTGGTGCGATTATCAATATATCCGTGTTGTTCTTAATGATTTCGTGCTTAAAAAGTTAATCTTTTGATCATTTTATAAGTTTTCATTTGATTAAGCTTTAAGACTTTTGTGCTTATTGGCTTACTTTTATGATTAGGTTATTTACTTATAAAAGTTTTCCTTGAAAAGTTTATGTTTTTATTGTTTGATCTAAAAAGTTGCTTATTTTGAGGTTGAATAAGTTGATACAAGTGCTTATTCGATCCGGTTTAGGCATTGATTCGGCTTAGTTTGGTGATAAGCTCATTATATAGCTTAATCATTAGCTTATAACCGATTTCCTTCATTCTCGGAAAGGGTACAACTCCCTTTTCCGATTGCTACACATTCCGAGCAGCCTCCCACCCTTTTTCCGATTGATCCAATCGGAAAAGGGTTTTCATTTTCCGATTGGCACCCCAAGTATTCCGATCTAGGCCTTTGTTTCATATTCCGATAGGTGTAAGTTTGTATATTCCGATTGGGTCTTTTTGCTAGTATTCCGATTTGATCAAGATTGTTATTCCGATTGGTGGATTTGTGATATTCCAATTAGAGTTACTTATCAACATTCCGATTGGGACTTTTTGTTGTATTCTGATTGTGTGCATTTCCCATATTCCGACCACCAGATCGGAATACATTCCGATCTGGGTTTGTTTTAGCTTATTCCGATTGAGTTGTTTTGGTGTACTCCGATCTTACTTTCTTTTAGTACTTTTCCACTAAGTTCTTATTTTTTTTAGAAAGTTTTTCCAAGTGTTAGTTTTATTTAGTGTGCTAGTAGTTTTCCATTATCACCTTTAAGTTTACAAGCTTTTATTTTTACTCGTCATTTTAGTATTAATCTTTATTCTTCCATTTTACTCAACGACACTTTAATTACTTGCTAAAAGTTTAAAACAAACAAACCAGACCATTCTCTTGATTCACCAAAAGACAATTGAGTCGCACTTAAGACCGGTTTTTAATTCGAAAAGATCGGAACAACGAACTTTGATACTAGGGGTAAAAGCCAAGTATTAGGTAACACTAATTCACACTTATACTTGTTTAAATCTTGATTTGAAAAAGATAAGGGGTGTTTGGGATTATCTATTTAAGTGCATAACTTGTTATTGTGTTATTGGAAGGTGTTGTTTGTTGTTTGTACCTGCAAAACACTTGGTTGTATGCTAATTTCTGCAAGTTTTCAGACTTAAAACATCTAATTAAAGATTGTGCTATATCTCACTTGATTTTGCTCTTTTTGACCTAAGATTTTGGAAACACCTAGAGTGTATGCATGTTTAGGGCTAAAAAGTGTTAAATCAAAGTTTGTGTATCCTGTTAACAAGATTTGAGTGTTTGAATCTGGCCTTGTGGTCAAGTATATCAGCAAGTGTTAAAATCTGCTTGTTCTTGTTCATCAGTAACATTCAATTGCTTAAATCTGGATCTAGACTTTGAATCAATGCATGAAACCTGTTCAAAATTGTTCATTTGAATTAATTACAGCTTGTGTATGCATTTGGTGAAGTTTGGCTGGCTTATTTTTGCTAAAAGTGTTTATTGAATCAAATCTGCTTATTGTTCATGTCTTATGCTTATCTGGTGATGTTTTGATTAAACTGTATTAATTGGCTGAATGGAATTGTGTTTTTGTTTCTTATATTGACTCCTTATGATTAACTGATCATTTGGGTGCCTTTGCTTAACTTGAATCCACAAAAAAGTCACATAAGACGAAAAGTCAATTTGGTCAAGCAGTGGAAACTTTTCCCACTGCTCAACCCCCAAAATTAGCCCCTACTAGTGTAAAACATCAAACAGCTTATTCATAAGCCATTTTGGCTTATCCAGACTTGCAACAACTTATTTTTTGTGATAGATCTTCCTTATTTGACCCATTGATTTGATCTGGAGCTTATTAGGGTTTGACTTTGACTTTTTACTAGAAAACTCATTAAGTTGACATTTACATAAGTGCTTATCTGCTTATTCAGGCTTATTGCTTTGAAAACTTTTTGATTATTTTGCTTAATTAAGTCATTTAAAACCTTTTGAAAGTTGAATCAGCACTTGAGGTGGTCTAGAACTCAAAAACGACTATTTTGTCGTTTTGTGAAGAGAGTCTTGGCTTATTTCAGGCTTATTTCTTGTGCTTTTTCAAATTTTCTTTTTAAGGGTCTTTTAAGTAATTCAAAAGAAGCTTGTGTGTCAAATTTTAGCTTATGGCATCAGCTTATAGCTTAATGGACCAAAAAGCCCATTAGAAATAAGCTACTTTGAAATAAGCTAGCTTAAACACATTTTTAGCTTTTGGGCCTTCAGAGTTTTGTTTTTAAAATCAAATTTTGAGTCAGACTAGAAGATTTGGGCTTATTTGGTTGACTTTTTCTTATTGGGCCCAAATTAAGCACATTAAGGGACTGTTTTGTCATTTAGCCCATTTTAAGGCCCAATAGGGGTATTTTCGTAATTTCAACTTCATTTATGTTTTATTTAAGTTAAAATAAACTAGTTTGAAACTTTTTAGAATTTTTTATAAATTTTGGATTTTCATTAATATTTTATTATTAAAAAATTAAAATTTAGATTTTTCAAAGTTTTTCATTTTTCTTAGTTCAAGCACATTAAGTTAGGAATTTTGCAATTTTTCGAATATTTTCATTGTCATTAGGTTAATTTTTAGAATTATTTTAAGTTTTAATAGTTTTCAATTATTTTTAAATAGTTTTTATTAATTTTAAAATTTTCAAAAATGTTTTAAACTTAGTTAAGGTATTTTAGAGGTTTACAAGTTAAAAACTCTTATTTTGGGCTTTTATTAATTAATTTGATTTTTTAGGCTTTAATTAGCATTAAAAATTATTATTTAATTAATTAAAAGGTTTGGCTGATTTTTTATTTTTTGTAAACTCTAATTACATTATATAGGATTTATTGCATTTTTCTACGAATTTTTAGGGTAAATTTTTAATTTTGGTAACTTTTTACGGTTTTACGTGCACGACTTATCGTCTTAGTTTAATTCATAATGGTAATCGTCATTCTCTTCTAGTCTCTTTTCTATTCTTTCTTTTCTCATAAATCATAATCACATCATTAATCATTTCTTAACACAATACACAAGCCTCCTTGAGAACGATCCCCACTTTGGGTCATTTACTTGTGGTTTTCCTAAAACACTTGTTAACGCTTACCCTAATTACCTTGTTTTCCTAAACAAGTGTAAAATTACAATTATCAGGAGCATTAAAGGAAAACGGCTGAGCATAACGCTCAGTGCACGGATATACAAGTATGACATGGAATAGCATAAGCATATAAGAATAATAGCAGCGGAATAATATAAGTTCTAAGCAATCTGGAATCATATTCATAAAATTGGTTTTATAGTTTGAAAAGACTTATGTTTCTATGAAAAATCTGTATTAATTAGCCAAATAGCACATATAGATCATGAGATTCCACGTGCATGAATACTTGGAGGGGAGATCTCGTCAAGCAATTAGAGGGATTGCCTCGAATTATATAGTCTGGGTAGGAGGGATCAACTCCTAGTGAAGGATGCAAGGCACACATCTCATTCACTCTGATAATACTGATAAACATGTAACTAGGATGCACCCATACGCCCCACATGATAATATAATATAATTGCCAAAACTGAAAAGGGACCCCACGAGTAATCACTTCGCCGTGAGGAAGTCATAACACTGGTGCCTCCAGTGTTATGGTTATGGTACCTCCTTAACTAGGTGACAATGGTCATGCATGTATATGGCTTAGGCTCTTATTCTAACATAAGTATCAAACATATAAAACAAATATTGGGAAAACAGTTGGCTACATACGGTGAATCCTAGTAAGGAAAGAATGTCCATACTGAAAGGACGGGAAATCCGTACCTTGTGTCCAGTGAACGGAAAGACGAACAAAAGGAAGTCCTACTCCGATCTCACTAAGGTTACATAAATAGGGTACATGTATAAGTATTCTGTTTACTAAGTACTTAACTGATCTATGTCATCTCTTAGCTTGTTTATATGTTCATGTCTTGTTTTACTGACTTTAAGGTTATGTTGTGTTTATCATGTCTTCTATGTATTCTGATTAAGTGTTACTTGTATTTCTTGTATTATTATACTTGTAGTGTAATAATAAGTAACTTTCTAAAAATAGCAAGTTTCCTAAAATAAAAGTTTTCAAAAATAGAAAGTTTCCAAAAATAGGAAGTTTCCAAAAATAGATTACCGTCTTAAAATATATCAGTTTCTGAAAATAGAAAGTTTCTAAAAATAGCAAGTTTCCTGAATTAGAAAGTTTCCAAAAACAGCCAACTCTTCTAAATGATATAATATAGATGAGTTATTTTTACCAAATTCATTCTTAACTTATTTAGTTTACTTATTATAACTTCAATTGCACTCATTTATATTTATCATAGCTCATTTACCCATTTTATCACGTAGAAGAGTTTCCTGTTTTTGGCAGCCGAACTCATTCTCACCATTTTGGTCGTCATTTCAAACCGTTTATCCGTAGAAAACTATCTGGTTCGTGTGTGTTCTAAATATGTTTAGCTACAACTTTTAGCATTATATATTTAGGGGCCAGTATAAAAGTCCTTGGAGTTTTCTACCGTTTACTACAGATTGTTATGTTTTGACATTTTTTCTTCTTTTTGGTCATATCTAACTCATCGGGTATCGTCATGAGATGAGCCACTCAGCCAAATGCCACAAAACATAGGCCTATCAACCTACTACTTTTACCTATGTGTCCACCTCTAACCATTTTTACAAACAGATCTGTCAATAACACTGAAGTTATTACAACATCAAATCTACAACTTCAACCATCGATTAAGTAATTTCTTAATTCCAAAATCGCATACAATGTCATCAAACTCATAAATTAACTATCACATCATGATTTAATTATTATGAATATAAAATATACATAATAAAATGATTATACAAATAAAATGATAAAAATATCAAATGGGCAAAGATGATCCTTACAAGAAATGATCAAATCAAGGACAAATGAGCAAAACTATCAAGTCACTTCTATCACCACTATTAATCCACCAATAGTATGTTATAGACCCTGGCAAAGCAACTTTAACTTCAGCCCCAAGTTCTTCAAAATGAGATGATAGTAATACTTTATGATGATGGTCATATTTGTTGGAAATAAACCAAGTATAAATGGCTACTACCAAAATATACATATTAAGTGATGTGTTGTTTGTGATATTGTGTTACACGGCAAGAAAAGAAAAGCAAGGTATGTGTGTGATCTATGATATTAATTTATTATGCATTTTAAGTTGGATAAATGTTAGTTTGTAACATAAACGGTTGTAAGTGTTTTCATCTAAGAGTGACATGTTACCTTAAGGTGATGTGGTGTTGTATAACTCGTTTTATAGTTAACTTATGTTTCTCAAACTGTGACAATCCGTCAATTTACGATTGATATTTTATTCTCAAATATTATTTGAAAATATTATTTTAATGTTACAATATGAACTCACTTATTTTTGGGAAGAAATTTGGATTTACGTCTTGAAGTAGCATCGACTACGTTTAAACCGGAGGATTCTACGTTACGTGCTTACGTTTACATACACCGTCTTTGGTAACAGTCCGACATTTTAGAAAATAAATTTATCTATGAATATTATTTTGGAGTTTTAAATTTGTGTTGGTTCATAAACTCACAAATTTACGAGAAGAGATTGGGACTTAAGATTTTAATTTAACGTCCTTTACGACTAAACCGGAAACCTTAGGATTACGTATTTACATTTTCGAACTCCGTTTTTGATGAGACAATTTTTATTAGATTCATTTTGTGCCGTTGATTCATAATTTATAAAAACGTTTTTCGTAAAACGACCCGAGGGCACGCAAATCGAGGAAACTGGAATCGAGGAGTACCCGTAAATAAATGGGGATGAGACAAAACCACTTTTGCCCCACCCCCACTCATGGATGGCTAAAATAAGCCACAACCACATGATGTGTCAAGCTTAAGAAGTAAGCTAAGACACATGTCTTAGCTACTTCACCAAACTAGCAACACTAACAAAACCACTCACACCCAAACCATTTGTTCATTTATCTTACATGCAAAACCACCAATCTCTCTCAAAACTCTCTCTAAAATTCGTCCATATCCACCATAAACCACCTCTTTGATCAAAAATCTAGCCATAACCCAAGGCTATAATCAACATATGTTGAAGCCTAGTTGAAGTTATGAAGATTGGAGGTGATCTTAACATCCAAAAAGAAGTTTCCATGGAGTTATGAGCTGATTTTCAAGAAGATAATCATCCATTTGAAGGACCCAAGAAGTTCATTTTCCAAGTTGAAGATTTGATAACAAGAACCAAGTCTTGTTCATCAAAAACCTCATCTTTTCATCACTAATGGTGGTATAAAGATTGTTCTTCCTATCCTCTTGTTAATTTGATTATGTAAACATGTATTTTATTTCCTATTGTATATGTATATGATGATTATATGATGATAAAAATGTTATGTGGGGATTTGGTGTTGATAAACATGCTTGAAAAAGTGAAAAACTATAAGAAACAAGTCTAAAATCTTGTCTAAATATGTTGGCTGTATAAAACAGTAATGAATCAAGTGGTGAACTGATAAAAATGGCATAGATTAATAGATTTACAGTAAGCTATGGGTCTTGTACACATGTGAGAGTTGGCCATGCAATAGAATCAAAGTAATGAGTGAGATATGATCAAAACAAGTTTAAGGTATAAATCTGAGGTTACTGTTTTGGACGATTTTGAGAAAATATTTAGAAGATGATTCAACAGTAGCTATAGAAGAGTTAAATGTAGCACATATCATTTAGTTTATGTGATAAAAATTTTAGCTTCTATCTCCATATAGAACTCAAGATATGGCAGTTTTGGTGAAAGTGAAGATAAAAAACAGATTTTTGGAAATTAAAGTATATTACTATTATATAAGCACTCAAATTAATAGTATAAAATGTAAAATAAAAACCCACTAACTTATGGATTTTATTTATATAAGTATGTAAAAGGTTAAATAAGTGTACATTTTATAAAAATGGTAACTTGTTAAGTTTTATAAGTTATAAAACTATAAACATGATTTTTACGACTTTTTCGGCTATCGCCGTAAAATTAACGTTTTTGCTAAATAAAACTTAGACGGTTGGACCCGTCTAATGTAAACTTTTATAAATTCATATACTGATATATAGACATGTATAACAAGTAAAAACCGTTAAAACCCGAACTATAGGACATACGGACGTTAACGGACTAAATTAACGTTATTGGACTAATAATACAACAAAAATGGACTAAAATACTTATGAACTATTATTGGGCTTAACCCATTTAGGCCCAACTTGTAAAGTGTGGATACTGATAATATAAAGTATAACATGGATTAATACAAGTTAAAGAACTTATAATAAGTTTATTGGACTTAAAACACGTAAATAGGTAAAACTAATAAACTAATATAAAAGTTATCAACATATAACACTAAAATGAGTAAACGAGAATATGTAAACCCACTTGATCATCATATATATAAAATCATCATATGTATACATAATTGGTATTTTTATAAAGTCATTGGACGTGAGTCTAAGACGATTATTATTTGTCTAGGTTTCTGTGATTGAAGCACGTACCGTACGTCCGAATTGCCGATCACCCTCCTTCCCACATCAACGTGAGTTCATAGCCTCGCACTCTTTTAAATGTTTTTATAAATGTTTTATAAACCCGTGAGGGAGATAAGATGTTAGCTTTTATAAAATAGGACACCATTTGTCCCGATTGTTTGTTTATTGATTTGGACCCGAATGATTGAATGACCCGATTGTATGACCCGATAAATGATTAAAGGACCCGATAGATGAAATTACATGGATTATTAAAGTTAGGTTATGTCACTAAAAGTCCCATTAGCATGAATTGTGAACTACCGGGATTTGGTAGACGCTTATGCATTTAATAGTACTATTTGGGGACGATCACCCCAGTTCGTGCCTTGACGGTTGATCCCCGTCGTGCCACATTGATTGGTAAGCGAATTTATGTATGAGAAGATTTCCATAGCGTGACCTTTGTGACGACACGCTACTTTAGATGGGCAAAATTTGTATCGGGTTAGCTACCCGTTGTTGGTTTAGTAAGGTAACAATGTCATGCGGCTTATAATAATCCAAAATTTACAAAATACTAATAGACGCTCCGAATTTCGATGTATTGCCTGACTAGCAATACGGGGTCATACTATTGATATTATGTTTGTGTTTTGGTTTTCATAACCATATTCATATAACGATTTTTATTTGATTTTATACAACGTCATAAGACGTATTGTATGATGTTTTTACGACATTGGCTCGTATAATGATTTTTAAGGCAAATGCCTATATTATGATTTTCGATAATGATTTGTATAAAATGATTTTGGCTATTTCATGGCCTATCAAAACGATTTGTACAAAATGATTTTTAGTAATACTTTTATACTGATATTATATTGATGGAATTTATTAAACTCTATGAATTCACTCGGCGTTATCGCTGACCTTTTCTTTTAACATGTTTTATCTCAGGTACTTGAAGGTAATTCTCGGGAAGACGACAAGAATTCATGGCCCGCACTTAAACAATATTTTCCATTCAAATACTTTGTAAAACTTTGTATGAAATAATGACTTGGGACCGATGTAACTTTGATATTTATGAATGGAAATAATTTATTATTAAACGACGCGATTTTTATGCGTTGTCTATGATGTGAGTAATGTGCTATCCCGTAACACCAACCAGTCTTCCGCTGTACTGAGTTGTATAAACTTGGGGGTGTTACAGTTTGGTACCAGAGCTCTCGTTATAGAGAACGAAAGATTTTTAAAACCAAGGTTTTGAATAAAACATTTCAAAATCTTTTAACTATAAACATTTTTCTAAAAATGTCTAAATATCTTTTGACTATAACGGTGCCGAAGAATTCCCGAGTTACCGACAAGGACAAGACTGAGAAGTGTTATTTTAATATATATATATATATAACTTGGATTATATATATATATATGATGTAATTTTATTACATGATTGTTTGATGATTATTTTGATTTTTATACGAGGTATTTATATGATGTAGATTGTCACAAGTAACCCTAACTCCCCTAGTAAATTAATCGAAGCTATTCTCGTAGGAATTCTAGCTATCCTAGATCTAAACCATGTTGCGGATATTTATGATCCCAACAAATGGTTGATATTCGTAGAAATATAGATATTAGTTGATGGTGATATTGAAAAAGAATTGGCGAGATTAAATCCGATATCGATGTCATGACGATCTTTCCTTATAGAGTGGAGTTTGACAAAACGTTATCACCTGGAAAGATGTCATCTGATTCGTTGTCATCCAATTCTTAAATTTGAAATCGAAAGGGTGAATGTTGCACTTGAGGCTGTCAATGGAACCATTACCCAGAAGCCTCATGCCACTAATACCTTTCCGAGAAGTTTAACTGAATGATCGAGTCATTTCATACTAGTGACTCATTAGATAATTGTCGTTGTAAGAGCTAATAGGATTGGAAATTAAGTGTTGTTCATATCGAGCTTTTATTGCACTTTGAAGGTCTAATAATAAGATTGAAAGTATTGGAAAATGAGGTAGAATATCGCATTGAGTATAAGTTGATTGAAACTTGAATGAAATAAAATTTAACCCGTATGAAATATGAAACTGTTAAGAGGAAGTTGTTAAGTTTTGTGATTAGATCATAAGGATTTAATTGATTGTTAGTTCGTGTTAAGGGTTGTTCCTAGGCCACTGTCCAATGATGAGGATGCCCCGTGTCCAATAAATAAATTGAAGAAATCTTCTTCTGAATTGAGACCGATGGATCTTTCGGGACATGTGGAACACCTAATGACTCTTGTAGATTAGTATTCATTGTGGTATCTTAAAAAAAATCCCTAACTTAACTGAGATATCAGTTGGTAGGATGAGTTCTGAGAATTGTATGACATAGTGACACGTAATGTGTTACGGTACAGTTTTGACTTATTTGTGATTAATGAAAAAGACTACCTTTGATTACTAAATTCTACATATATCGATGTTATCTATCTTTTATTGATTCATCCTAATGTTCGCATTAGTGATGCAACCATTGAACAAGTACTCATTTCTAATTGAGTTACGTTGTGAATCATTCTTCGTGAGTGCCATCGAGGTCATGAACCTCATGATTATTTGGCAAAAGTTCATTTCCTATCATATCGTAGTTAGTTCTTGGTGAACAAGCTTTCATCACTCTTCTGCAGATCACTCGTTGTTTTTATAAGATAAAACCGTATCCATTGAGAAAAATTGAATTTTCATTACTATAAGGATTATTCAAAGTAAGATTTATAAGTGATTGTTATCGAAATGAGGTTGTTTATAAAACACCTTGGAAAACTTAATTGTTTTCATAATAAAGAAAATCTTTGTAAATTTATTCTTGATTCTTATCTAAGAATTAAGCATGAAAATGATTTTATTATAAACATGATGATAAAATTTTGACGAACTGAGTATTGCATTGTTAATCTTGAAATTGTATATAGTTGCGCGCCTACATACAATTTGGAATGAAATATGCAAGACTGATTAGTAGTCACCGTAAAACTAATGAATAAACACTACATATTCTTTGAAGATTGTGAAAGATTAAGATTTATGAGATCTGCAAAAAGTGAAAAATATGGACATAATGTTAGGGACACCTACATATGTGCCTGTTGCATCTATTCTTCTGAGTCAAATTTACTCATCTGTGGAAATTGTCCTATTTGACAATTGACAATTCTTTCTTTTCCAATTCTCCCGTAGTGAGATTCTTATGAAAAGTATCTGATTATCGAGTGTTGATAACCGATTGGATGTATCGACGTTCGTATCATTTCTTTTGATTTGAATTCATTTGAATGACCTGGGTGACGATCCGAGGAGCTTTCGAATGCGTACTCGAATTATGATAACATGGAATATATTCATATTCATTAAATGTTTTCGTCTGTATCTGATTTGAAATTCTCTCGCATAGATTATGCGTTGGCCTTACTCTTTTAAGGTTAGTTATGTATCCTAATATCCCTGAATTTGTGAAAGATTATGAATTATTATTAGTCTTTTGAGAAGTTCACATCTTATCGACGGCAATAAAACTGAAAAAGTTGATAGTGCCCGTAGAATGGATTGATTGATTATGACATGACGACATTGTCTTAAATGATGGGAACTCGAGTAGAATTCCCCTAAATGACAAGATGTTGATTATCAAAAGTGATCTAAATAATTCTTGATGGATGACCATATCCCGTATTTAGACTTGAGATTATATTGTGATTGGTTGTGAATTAGTCATAGATATTATAATCTAGAAAGAAGTTAATATGAATTTATTAAAAGATGTTTATCTTATCTGAAACTTTAGGAGGTATTTGTTGGTGAATTACCTAGACTTTCGCCATTAAGGCAAGTAGAAATTGGTATTGATTATATTTCCGGTGCTGCACTTATGGCTTGTGCACTGTATGTCAGCACCATCTAAATTTAAGGAATTTCCGTACAACTGAGAGAGTTGTCGGAGAAAGATTTCATTATACCAAGCCTGTCATCATGAAGAGCTATGGTGTTATCATTCCTTATATTTACAGATTACTGTGACTGAGTAAATTGACAATCGAAAACAATATCCATAACTCGAAATGGAAGATTTGTTCGATCATTTACAAGGTTTTAACGTATGTTTTAAAGATTTGATCCACGGCATGGTTATCATCAACTTCGCATCTGCGAAAAAGATTATCTATTCCAATCACTACATCCGGTACTTGTAATGAACATTATGAGTTTCACGTGATGTCGTTTGGATTGACTAATACACATGTAGCATTCATAAAATTGGTGAATCACGTGTGTAGGCTGTAATTTGATAAATTCATGCTTGTAATCATTAAGGATCATTTGTTTGTTTATAAGAGTAAGAATGAGTTAATAATTATTTATAGATTGCCCTGAATTGGCCGAACAATGAAAACATGTACCTTAAATATTTAACATAAGACTTAAGACTTAATACTTTACATGATTTAACCATGTGATTAATAGATAATGGAAGCTATATTGACTTTTCAAAGATTAAAACCATTAACGCTTAGGGATTAAAAACTTAATCCTTTACATAAAATGACCGTTGGATTAATAATGGTAAGATGTATGCATATAGACTCTTCAAAAATTAAGAGCCCTTTTAAGACTTTGGATTTTACCAAAAAGAAATGGAAATATGTTTTGACAAATGTTTTAACAAAGGATTTTTAAAGGGATTATTCCCTTATACACAAACCATTTAACTAAACTTCTGTTTAGGGGTAAATGTTTGTGTATACCTCAAGATAACTTAAGAAGGACTGAGTAAAACCATTTATACCATAACCTGAAAACTTAAAACGATAATTTTTGCTTTTCAAACTAAGAAAACTTTGACCAAGGTATAAACAAAGGTTTTTCGAACATTTACGAATCTTGTTAAATATTTTCGACAAATCAACAAAAATCTTGTTAATTAAATCCAAATTTATTTTGAACATTTTATATAATTGGTCGAACTAAGAAATTTAAACTTTTAACGTTTACGTTTCATAAAAATTAAATAATTATTGTTAATTTACATATAATAATTATCGACGCTTTAGACGCCGGATTGAGGAAAAACTGATAAAAATGGTAGTTGAGACGAAACTGAAACATAAAAGATATGAAGAAAGAATTTTGAATAAATACAGTTATGATATTTATTTCATCAGGAGAAAGTGAACGTAATTACTGACGCATAATATAGAAAGAATATCTGAGTGATTTGTGGACATGATAATTATATCATCATGAGAAGTGAATATAGATGCCGATGCATTATGTAGAAAAGATAAAGAACGAGTTAGGACATGTTCCTTATTAATGAAGGTGCAAAATAAATTGCCGAACGATAAAAAAAAAAAATAAACAATACTTGTAAAAAGGATAATATAGATAATAAAAGGGGTTCGCGGCTAATGTGAACCATTAGAATTGAGAAACCGATAGCGTTAAATGTTTTAAAGGGCCGTTTATGGTTGCCTAAATGTGGAAAATTGTGAGATGTAGTTAAATTGGAAAAACTTGTAAGTATAAGTATTCTATTCCTGTCATTTCTGACTTAATGTATCATTATCAGAAGAAGTTGTACTGATGGCAAATTATGAAGGCAGACATCGCCTCATACACTAGTAAACGTCTAGCTATTGCAAAGGTCATCATCTGAATTTGATTCGATTTGGGTCATCGTCGACAGACTGACCAAATCTGCTAATATCATTCCCGTTAATGATAAATGCAAAAGAGTTATGTAAACATAGTGTGCCTGTATCAAACATCTTTATCAAGATCCTCGCTTCGCATCGAATTTCTAGAGATTTGCTCAGAAATCATTGAGAACGAACCTTGATGAGAGTACTATGTACCACCCTAAATCGAAGGGACGAGGTAAAGTAACGATACAAAGTAAAATAAGCGTTGTTTTATGTTTGCATGATTGACCTTTGGTAATAGACCGTTTAATCGTTTTCATTTGGAGATATTACCATTGATAATCATCGTATTAGGATTGAGATCGAATCTTGTTAGGATCTAAATATTAGAGCATCTGTAAGCAGGAGTTGAGATGAAGACACCCGACATACACCCACTGTGAGTTGGACATGTCTTCTAGGTTTAAGGTTTCCTATAATGGCAAACCTAACCTTGCAAAATACCTTACCCGCGAGATCTAAGATGATTGTTGAAATTAGGATTTGATTATTAACTGCCGATAGTGGGTAGGAGGTTATGTGAATGTGAAATGTAGATCTTGAAGTGCCAAATGGGTAGCGAAGTTATGCCATAATTTTTAAACTTGGAAAAATGAATTCATGATCTGACAAATCATGGGATATAAGTCCCCGTTGTATGGGACCATTGAGATGATATAAAAGATTGGTTTGAAAGGCATATAAGCTGGATCTACCCTAGGACTTCAAAGGCTGCGTGAATTATGTTTCGTATATCGAACTTGATGGAATATCTATCAAGTGAAAATCTGACTGTTCTTCTTAAATCTTAGATCGGCGAAAAGTTGCATTCATCAAAAACCCGTGAACATCATGGATAGAGAAAGTAAGTCAACATTAAGCCTGATCTTATTCCCGTAGTTATGTTTGATGAAAAGACCCAATGTGGAGGAAATACCCACATGGCTTTAACTCTATAAGAAGCGAGTAGTAAGGTAAGATGATCTTTGAGGACAAAGATCCTGTTTAGGGGTAAATGCTGTGACAATCCGTCAATTTACGATTGATATTTTATTCTCAAATATTATTTGAAAATATTATTTTAATGTTACAATATGAACTCACTTATTTTTGGGAAGAAATTTGGATTTACGTCTTGAAGTAGCATCGACTACGTTTAAACCGGAGGATTCTACGTTACGTGCTTACGTTTACATACACCGTCTTTGGTAACAGTCCGACATTTTAGAAAATAAATTTATCTATGAATATTATTTTGGAGTTTTAAATTTGTGTTGGTTCATAAACTCACAAATTTACGAGAAGAGATTGGGACTTACGATTTTAATTTAACGTCCTTTACGACTAAACCGGAAACCTTAGGATTACGTATTTACATTTTCGAACTCCGTTTTTGATGAGACAATTTTTATTAGATTCATTTTGTGCCGTTGATTCATAATTTATAAAAACATTTTTCGTAAAACGACCCGAGGGCACGCAAATCGAGGAAATTGGAATCGAGGAGTACCCGTAAATAAATGGGGATGAGACAAAACCACTTTTGCCCCACCCCCACTCATGGATGGCTAAAATAAGCCACAACCACATGATGTGTCAAGCTTAAGAAGTAAGCTAAGACACATGTCTTAGCTACTTCACCAAACTAGCAACACTAACAAAACCACTCACACCCAAACCATTTGTTCATTTATCTTACATGCAAAACCACCAATCTCTCTCAAAACTCTCTCTAAAATTCGTCCATATCCACCATAAACCACCTCTTTGATAAAAAATCTAGCCATAACCCAAGGCTATAATCAACATATGTTGAAGCCTAGTTGAAGTTATGAAGATTGGAGGTGATCTTAACATCCAAAAAGAAGTTTCCATGGAGTTATGAGCTGATTTTCAAGAAGATAATCATCCATTTGAAGGACCCAAGAAGTTCATTTTCCAAGTTGAAGATTTGATAACAAGAACCAAGTCTTGTTCATCAAAAACCTCATCTTTTCATCACTAATGGTGGTATAAAGATTGTTCTTCCTATCCTCTTGTTAATTTGATTATGTAAACATGTATTTTATTTCCTATTGTATATGTATATGATGATTATATGATGATAAAAATGTTATGTGGGGATTTGGTGTTGATAAACATGCTTGAAAAAGTGAAAAACTATAAGAAACAAGTCTAAAATCTTGTCTAAATATGTTGGCTGTATAAAACAGTAATGAATCAAGCGTTGAACTGATAAAAATGGCATAGATTAATAGATTTACAGTAAGCTATGGGTCTTGTACACATGTGAGAGTTGGTCATGCAATAGAATCAAAGTAATGAGTGAGATATGATCAAAACAAGTTTAAGGTATAAATCTGAGGTTACTGTTTTGGACGATTTTTAGAAAATACTTAGAAGATGATTCAACAGTAGCTATAGAAGAGTTAAATGTAGCAAATATCATGTAGTTTATGTGATAAAAATTTGAGCTTCTATATCCATATAGAACTCAAGATATGGCAGTTTTGGTGAAAGTGAAGATAAAAATCAGATTTTTGGAAATTAAAGTATATTACTATTATATAAGCACTCAAATTAATAGTATAAAATGTAAAATAAAAACCCACTAACTTATGGATTTTATTTATATAAGTATGTAAAAGGTTAAATAAGTGTACATTTTATAAAAATGGTAACTTGTTAAGTTTTATAAGTTATAAAACTATAAACATGATTTTTACGACTTTTTCGGCTATCGCCGTAAAATTAACGTTTTTGCTAAATAAAACTTAGACGGTTGGACCCGTCTAATGTAAACTTTTATAAATTCATATACTGATATATAGACATGTATAACAAGTAAAAACCAATAAAACCCGAACTATAGGACATACGGACGTTAACGGACTAAATTAACGTTATTGGACTAATAATACAATAAAAATGGACTAAAATACTTATGAACTATTATTGGGCTTAACCCATTTAGGCCCAACTTGTAAAGTGTGGATACTGATAATATAAAGTATTACATGGATTAATACAAGTTAAAGAACTTATAATAAGTTTATTGGACTTAAAACACGTAAATAGGTAAAACTAATAAACTAATATAAAAGTTATCAACATATAACACTAAAATGAGTAAACGAGAATATGTAAACCCACTTGATCATCATATATATAAAATCATCATATGTATACATAATTGGTATTTTTATAAAGTCATTGGACGTGAGTCTAAGAAGATTATTATTTGTCTAGGTTTCTGTGATTGAAGCACGTACCGTACGTCCGAATTGCCGATCACCCGCCTTCCCACATCAACGTGAGTTCATAGCCTCGCACTCTTTTAAATGTTTTTATAAATGTTTTATAAACCCGCGAGGGAGATAACATGTTAGCTTTTATAAAATAGGATACCATTTGTCCCGATTGTTTGTTTATTGATTTGGACCCGAATGATTGAATGACCCGATTGTATGACCCGATAAATGATTAAAGGACCCGATAGATGAAATTACATGGATTATTAAAGTTAGGTTATGTCACTAAAAGTCCCATTAGCATGAATTGTGAACTACCGGGATTTGGTAGACGCTTATGCATTTAATAGTACTATTTGGGGACGATCACCCCAGTTCGTGCCTTGACGGTTGATCCCCGTCGTGCCACATTGATTGGTAAGCGAATTTATGTATGAGAAGATTTCCATAGCGTGACCTTTGTGACGACACGCTACTTTAGATGGGCAAAATTTGTATCGGGTTAGCTACCCGTTGTTGGTTTAGTAAGGTAACAATGTCATGCGGCTTATAATAATCCAAAATTTACAAAATACTAATAGACGCTCCGAATTTCGATGTATTGCCTGACTGGCAATACGGGGTCATACTATTGATATTATGTTTGTGTTTTGGTTTTCATAACCATATTCATATAACGATTTTTATTTGATTTTATACAACGTCATAAGACGTATTGTATGATGTTTTTACGACATTGGCTCGTATAATGATTTTTAAGGCAAATGCCTATATTATGATTTTCGATAATGATTTGTATAAAATGATTTTGGCTATTTCATGGCCTATCAAAACGATTTGTACAAAATGATTTTCAGTAATACTTTTATACTGATATTATATTGATGGAATTTATTAAACTCTATGAATTCACTCGGCGTTATCGATGACCTTTTCTTTTAACATGTTTTATCTCAGGTACTTGAAGGTAATTCTCGGGAAGACGACAAGAATTCATGGCCCGCACTTAAAAAATATTTTCCATTCAAATACTTTGTAAAACTTTGTATGAAATAATGACTTGGGACCGATGTAACTTTGATATTTATGAATGGAAATAATTTATTATTAAACGACGCGATTTTTATGCGTTGTCTATGATGTGAGTAATGTGCTATCCCGTAACACCAACCAGTCTTCCGCTGTACTGAGTTGTATAAACTTGGAGGTGTTACACAAACGGTAAGCGGGATTATCGAAACCAATATTTTAAAAGTTACCCGATTTGAAAGATACGCGTAAAACACAAAAAAATACACGCTTAATATAAAATATAAACTTCGACATTCGGATAATATTGATATTTTAATATAAAATAAAGGGCTTATAATTTAACAAATGTTAATACGTCGTATAAACGAATGACGCCTAAAGGCTTAACCTAAACTACGAAGAATGCTCCTAAACTAAGATACTAGAACGAATATAATAGATAATATTTTTATGTCATAACGAAAATATTTACGGTCGATGACGGACGTAAACTTTGCCGATAAATAATAAATGACACATATTCGATACGTTAACTCCTCAACGTCGCCGGTTAGCCGAGAAATCAATATTATTCGTCGAACGAAGATGACAAATAAAAGACAAGTAATAAATATTGATCCGAATACTAGAAATAAGATTAGATCTCGGTCTAAATGTTGATTTTACTATCGGGTTACTACGATATATACCCTTTTAGAAAGCGATGTCCTGTCACTTTATTCGTCTCAATAGTCTTCAGTTAAATGGCGAAGAGGTGAGAAATAGACAAGTCATTGCTGAGGTTGCTAGCAAATGTTGAATGAAAAAAAAGTCAAAGATACGAGTATACATAACGGGCACAAATGAACGGTTTGAATGTAGCTTCAATCTTTATAAGAAAAGAATAATAAATAACTCGAAGGAAAATTCATTGGAAGCGAAACAAATTAACAAGTCATCAATTTTAAGAAGTTCTTCAACGTATAGCACTGCTAGCTTATCAAACTTACGACAGTCGATATAAGTTTGAAAAGTCCAAATGACAAGTGATGAGTCAAAAGAAGTGGGCGCATTTGGAAAATTTTCAATGCGACAATTAATTCAAAACATCAGTGATCACATCGATCAAATCGAAACACATATCATCCATGGGCGCCGTTAAAAGATAATACGTCATAAAATAAAATCGCATGGATAGTACATAATTCCATCAAAAAGTTACAAAATTATTTGAAAAGAGATAATTATTACAGGTCGTACAAAATCACCCAGTTGCATGATCTCGAAGATGCAAACCTATTTCGTCAAAAGCGAATTCATTGACACGAAAATCGTGCGGAGTATACATTACTCTATTGAAAGCACTACGATCGAACACGAAAGTTATCACTAAGCACATATAATCATATTACGACATGCTTGCAAAATAGCAAAGCCATGCCAAATCGATCAGTTCAATCAAGTTTACTTATGCTTGCTAAATAGTCAAGACATGATAAAATAAATATCTAACAGGATTTTCAGATAAGTCTAGTCAAAGGAAGTTTGCAAGTTAAAGGATGTTCACAAGCCTGACAGCCATGGATGCATATCCAAAAATACGTTTGTCATTAGAGGGTGCTCATATACAGATCCATACTCAAATGATATTATAGTATGCTCACAAACGGATCCATACCCAAAATATAATAAAGGGTGCTCACAAATAGATCCATACCCAAAAGATATTCTCGTTACTTTTGAAAAAATCTTCGATGAACCATCGATAATGACAAGAAAATTTTTAAAAAATATTTTCACTTAAAATAAGTTTATGATAATTTGATTGTTGATTGATCTACAATTATATACTTGGATCATGAAGTCGATGAAATGAGTCGTCTACGTTTAGCTTATAAAGCTCGCGATAGTTGGGACTTATTAGAAATGGTCCATTGATATAAATCATAACTCAAGAGAAGACTAACAGGTTACTCTCACATAGACGATCAATAATAACCATAATGATGACGGCATTGAACTGTTTTTACCAAAGAAACAGGAGTCGAAGACAGACGTCCGTATACAAAATAATCATAAACCAAGTCGGGCACACTTGAGCCCACTAATTAATAATTCGTTATTTACATACAAAGGCTTCCTAATATATGTAAATAAGAAGTATAAATTTATGGCTGAGGAACTTATAACTTTCTTATTCAAATAAAAAGTCGTCTGAATTTATTTCAACAAGACAATTATACATCATCCTACTCGGGTAATACCATCTTAAAACATGATATCATATCCAAATTACATACCATAACAAGTAAAGGTGTCAATAAACTTATTTCATGATTTACGTATTCAAACGTCCCGTTCCATCTGAATAAGGAAACCATAAACAATCTAAGGCTAGTGGTTTAAAACATTCTTATTCAAATGTCCTAATCCATTTCAATAAGAGAACCTTAAATATAACAACCCATAAATTTCACAAGTGTGATATATGCTATGACTAAATGGAAATGGAAAATCCATTTGAAAATTTTGCTTTCTATGCATGACTTGGTAAGATGAACTACTTCTCACAACCTGAATTACCATATCAACATATTCCTATATGTTGTAAATACAATGTATATAACAAGTATGAGTTCTAAAAGTAATCTAACAAGTACATTATGAATAAGAACATCTCAAGTATAACTATGATTCCCTAAATTCCCTCCGAAACACTAAAATCCCTACAAATGAATGGTAAACTCAAGGATTGTAAAAGTATGAATACGTAACACATAAATTAGGTAATCAAGGAATGCAAACAATAATTATACTATCATATGGAAGTATAAAGTTATCCAATAATAATATGAACAAACTATACAAAGCTAAAGTACAAGTAAGTATACATAATAGTCTAGATCATTACCTAAAAACCCTTGGCAAACAATATTTCAAGCAATGTAATTACACAAAATCTATCTATCTATAACCAATAAAATATACTAGTTCTAGTCTATTATATAAAAAAGAGATAAATGATCACAAAGTAATAATGTTCACTAATCCAAAGCTAATTACAAGTTAAGACCTAATAACCAAGATTAGCTTATCAAATCCATTGCACATTAAATTAGAGTCTAATCTTTTGCAACTGTAACACCTCATTTTGGTAAATGGAATGTCACGCATGATTATGGCATGTCATCAAAGCATACAAGGTAAATGTCTTAAAAACATTAAATAACCATGAAAGGAAATACCAGAAATAAACATCGGTGCCCCAAGTATAAGCTCATCACACACAAACATAAGTACTGTAAAGGAAAAGGACTAAACAATGTCCAAAGAAATAAGTAGCAAAATATATGATGAAATGCATAAAATAGAGAAGGCCAGATAGCTTCCAATCCATATGCACGTACGCTTAAAGTCTACGAGCGCCCTTGAGCACCTGCCGTTTGGGAACATGAAAGGAAAACGGCTGAGCATAACCCTCAGTGCACGGATATACAAGTATGACATGGAATAGCATAAGCATATAAGACTAATAGCAGCTTAATAATAAAAGTTCTAAGCAATCTTGAATCATATTCATAAAACAGGTTTTATAGTTTGAAAATACTTATTTCTATGAAAAATGTGTATTAATTAGCCAAATAGCCCATATAGGTCATGATATTCCACCGTGCATAAATACTTGGTGGGGAGATCTCGTCATACAATTAGAGGGGTTGCCTCGAATTAAATAGTCTGGGTAGGAGGGATCAGCTCCTAGTGAAGGATGCAAGGCACACATCGCATTCACTCTGATAATACTGATAAAAATGTAACTAGGATGCACCCATATGCCCCACATGATAATATAATATAATGGCCAAAACTAAAAAGAGATGCCACGAGCAATCACTTCGCCGTAAGGAAGTCATAACACTGGTGCCTCCAGTGTTATGGTTATGGTACCTCCATAACTAGGTGACACTGGTCATGCATGTATATGGATTAGGCTCTTATTCTAACATAAGTATCAAACATATAAAACAAATACTGGGAAAACAGTTGGCTACAAACGGGGAATCCTAATAAGGAAAGAATGTCCATACTGAAAGGACGGTAAGTCCATATCTTGTATCCAGTGAACGAAAAATACGAACGAAAGGAAGTCCTACTCTGATCTCACTAAGGATACATAAATAGGGTACATGTATAAGTATTTTGTTTACTAAGTACTTAACTGATCTGTATCATGTCTTAGCTTGTTTATATGTTCATGTCTTGTTTTACTGACTTTAAGGTTATGTTGTGTTTCTTGTATTTTTATACTTTTTGTGTAATAATAAGTAACTTTCTAAAAATAGCAAGTTTCCAAAAATTAATGTTTTAAAAAATAGAAAGTTTCCAAAAATAGAAAGTTTCTAAAAACAGATTAACGTCTTAAAATATATCAGTTGCTAAAAATAGAAAGTTTGCAAAAATAGCAAGTTTCCTAAATTAGAAAGTTTCCATATTTAGAATTAAGCTGGATTAATAAGCTAATAATATAAGCTTATGTTTACTGGTTAAATATCATAAGTCATGTGATTATAGTATAGTTTATTAATAATATCATGTTAATTAAATAAACTATAGGTTATATGATTTAATTAAATATAAACAAGATTTAATTAAATTAAAGTGTATAAAATACATAGGTTAAAACATGTATTAATATTATATTTATTATAACCTAAGTCATGATTATTAATTAATTATATTCCATGTCTTAAAAATTAATTAATACTATACTGTAAATTAAATAGTAAATACTTCGGTTAAAACATGTATCTTTTGTAAATAATAATTAACCTAAGTCCATGATTAATTAAATTAATTATAAGTCATGATTAATTAATTTAATATCTTATTAAAAATAATAACTTGTTAAAATAAAATCCTTGTACAATTTTAGTCATGAACTGAACCCGTTTATTTAATTTAAACATGTCATGAACCAGACCTGAAACCCCATGAACCGGGCCGGACCAAACACCCCTTTAATAGTGGCAAACCGGCTTGGCCGGTTGCCAGTGTTCTTGTAAAAACTGCCACCGGATTGAGCTGGTGGTCACCTCTCGGCTAGCCGCTGACCAACAGTGGGTTCCCACCGGCTGTGTGTCGGTGGTCCCCCTGCTAAGCCGTATTCCCCCTGCTTGACCCATGCCACCACCGGCTATGTGCCGGTGGTGGTGGCTGCCTGCTGTCGAGACCCAACCGAAGCACAAGGAAACCCTGACTTGCGGCGAGGTTCCTTGTTCCTGCTGCCGACCGAACCAACACCACCGATAACATAAATCTCGGTTGGTGGTGCGAACCGAGACACGTCGAGAGCCTTGGGCTCTCGGTTTGAGTGTCGACCGATCAAACCAAACCCGAACAAAACCCTTAATTTACCCCCATGATTTGTTTAACATGTTTTAATTCTTGTTTATATAATCCATGTTCATGTGTTCATAATTAAATAAAAGAATAAAAATAAAAGGGTTTACGGATTACCAAATGGGTGTAATGATTGGAGAAAATACCACGAACACGATCCTAGAATTTAATTAACCAAAATCAAACAAACACCCCTTGGTGCTTGTGGTTGCTGCCGGCCAAAGAGAGAGAAAGGAAGAGTAGGGTTTTTGATTTTCTTGAAAAACTCTGTGAATGAAAATAAAGTTTCCCCTTTTTGTTATTTGGTAAAAACAAAGTGGGCTTGACCCCTTGTCTCTCTTGGTGCCACGGCTTGTAGGGCCCACAAGGGAAAACCCGAAGTTTTTCTCGTGTCTTAATTTACGTGTTCATATGTTCGTATTTTCGTGTTATAATTGTTCGTGTTATATTTAAATACTTGTATGTAACGATAGTAATCGTATTATATTAATTAAGTACGTAATTACGTGTTCGTGATTTTTACGTTCATGATTTCACATTCGTGATTATAATTATTATTGTTAATAATTATTGTGTACTATCACGTACTTAATACTTATCATGTAATAATACGTACGTAACTTCTAAAATTACTAACCGTGACACGTGTTCATGCTATAAAAGGAAAGTTTTTAAATGTACGTACGTTTACTAAGTGTACTGTTCATGGTAAAAGCATGCGGGTTTTACAACTCTTCCGCCCTAAAAAGAATAATTCGTCCCTGAATTATAGATAAAATTAACTGAAAGAGGAACATACCGGAATTCAAAATATGAAATGAGGGTAAGAATCCCGGATAGACTCCTCTGTTTCTCAAGTGGCTTCCCGCTCGGTGTGATCCCTCCAAAGGATTTTGACGAATGGAATCGTCTTCTTCCTCATGACTCGTTCTTGTCTGTCAATAACTCTTTCGGGTTCCTCTATGAAGGTAAGATCTTCACGAATTTGTTCAAGGGGATACTGAACCATGTGAAGGGGATGATAGTTGTACCCTCTAAGTAAGGACACATGGAAAACGTAATGAACGTGAGAAGTTGTGGAGGTAACGTTAAACGATAAGATACTTCACCGACTCGCTCGATTACATTAAACGGTCCGATGAACCAAGGACTGACTTTCCCTTTGATTCCTAAATGTCTAACACCACGTGTCGGCGATACCTTAAGAAATACGTTATCTCATACGTTGAAATGTATGTCCCTACGATGCTTGTTGGCATAACTCTTCTAACGTGAACGAGCTTCTTGCAATTTCTGCTTAGCTACAGCGACCTTCTCGTTGGTCAACTCTATAATTTCTGGTCCTTCAAGTGTTCGCTCACCAACCTGATCCCAGCAGATTGGGACGCGACACTTCCTACCATACAACATCTTGAGTGGTGCACACTTGATGTTGGCGTGCCAACTGTTGTTGTATGCAAACTCTACCAAACAGATGTAATCGTCCCTATCTCTTGTCCACTCCAATGTACATGACCTCAGCATGTCTTCTAATGTTTGAATCGTTCACTCCGATTGCCCGTTTGTTTGAGGATGAAAAGTCGTGCTAAGCTTAAGTTTTGTTCCCCAAGCTTTCTACGGACTCTTCCAGAATCACGAACTGAACCGAGGATCTTTGTCTAAGATGATACTCGATGGAGCACCATGAAGTCTCATGATCTCCTTCTTGTAAGTATCGACGAGTTTGCTGACCGGATCATCCTTGCGGATCTGTAAGAAATGAGCTGACTTAGAAAGTCGATCAACAATAACCCAAATTGCATCATGCCTCCTCTTGGTCTGCAGAAGACCGGTAACAAAACCCATGGTGATCTTGTCCCACTTCCACTCTTGAATGTCTAACGATTTTAGTAGACCACTAGACCGCTGATGCTCGATCTTAACCTTCTGGTAGGTAAGACATTTGGAGACATAAGTAGCAACATCCTGTTTCATACCACTCCACCAAAAGTATTGCTTGATGTCGTGGTACATCTTGGTCGAACTAGGATGAAAGGAGAATGGGGGGCTATAAGCTTCAGCTAATAACACTTCCAAGATATGAGCTCCAACCAAAACTCCGCATGCTGGTCCAAGTTCTGAATAATCGTCCAAATTTCACCATCATCCTTCTAAGCTTCCTTGATCCTAGAGAGTAAGTCAGGTTCCAATCTAAGATTAGCCCAGTAACTGTGTTGTCCACATACCATGATCTCAATGTCTAGTCGCTCCAAGTCTCTTATAATCTCTTCCTCAATCTTAATGTCGTTGATCATACCGGACTTCCTACTAAGTGCATCTGCCACTACATTTGCCTTTCTGGGATGATACTGTAGATTAATATCATAATCCTTCAACAGCTCTAACCATCTTCTCTGTCTCATGTTCAGCTCACGTTGAGTGAAGATGTACTTCAGGCCCTTGTGATCTATGAAGATATCACATGATTCTCCATACAAGTAGTGCCTCCATATTTTCAATGCAAACACGACTGCTGCAAGTTCTAAGTCATGCGTAAGGTAATTCTCCTCATAAGGCTTAAGTTGTCGTGAAGCGTACGTAATCACTTTCCCATGTTGCATAAGAACACAACCAAGTCCCTTCCCTGAAGCATCACTGTAGATTTGAAATCCACCTGTACCAAATGAGAGAGTAAGAATTGGTGTAGATACTAACTTCTGCTTTAGGTCTTCAAAGTTTTTCTCTCTTTCTTCATTCCAAATGAATTTCTCCCATTTCCGCATCCGTTTGGTTAATGGTAGTGCTAAACGAGAAAATTTCTCTACGAACCTACGGTAGTAACTAGCTAAGCCTAGGAAACTGCTAACTTCAGTCGCTGATATCGGTCTTGGCCACTGGGTAATAGCCTCAACCTTTGCTTAATCCTTGATGATCCCTTCTGCTGATACAATGTGGCCTAGGAACGCCAGCTTTTCTAACCACAACTCACACTTGGAGAACTTGGCATACAACTGCTTCTGGAAAAGTATCTGTAATACAGTACGAAGATGGTCTTCGTGTTCCTCCTTCGACTTAGAGAAAATCAGAATGTCGTCAATGAAGACAATGACGAACTTGTCCAGGAACTCATGGAAGATACTGTTTATCAAGTCCATGAAAACAGTTGGAGCATTGGTAAGGCCAAATGGCATGACTACAAATTCGTAGTGCCTATAACGTGTACAGAAAGTAGTCTTGGCGATGTCCTGCTCTTTAACACATAACTGATGATAGCCCGACCTTAGATCAATCTTGGAGAAAATTTTGGCCACTTGGAGTTAGTCAAACAAGTCATCAATGCATGGCAACGGATATCTATTCCTGATGGTGATCTTGTTGAGCTCACGGTAATCTATGCACAGACGCATGCTTCTGTCCTTCTTCTTTACGAACAAAACAGGTGCGCCCCATGGAGAAGCACTAGGTCGAATGAAACCGCGTTCTAACAGTTCCTGCAGTTATTCCTTTAACTCCTTCAGCTCTATGGAATCCATGCGATAAGGAGCCTTGGAAATTGGCTTAGCTCTTGGGATGAGCTCAATATTAAACTCCACTTCACGAGCAGGTGGTATGCCCGGGAGTTCTTCTGCAAACAGGTCTGGGAATTCTGACATGATCGGATGATTATGGATAGATGGGGATTCAACCTCCAAATCGTGAACAGTCGCAAGATAGCCCTCACAACCATGTGACAGTAGTGCACGTGCTTGTAAGGTCGAAATTATTTGTACAGACCTTCCGGGTATGAAACCATTGTGAATGTACTCTGGTGCATTTAGATCACCGTAGATGACCCGATATCTATGGCAGTAAATGGTGGCGTGATGTCTGGATAGCCAGTCCGTGCCCAATATCATGTCAAAATCACACATATCCAAAGTACGTCAACAGGACGAATCTTGTCGTCAAACTCTAGGGTAAGGCTCTTGTACCCATGGGTTATGCGTACAGATTCTCTTAAAGGCGTGGAAATGTTTAATACATTCTCTAATGACATAGGGTATATCCTAACATTCTTGGCATAAAGAGTAGAAATGACCCAGTGAGTAGTATCCGTGTCAAATAAAACACATGAAACTTGACAATACATATACAAGATTCTAGTGATGGTACATATAGACTTGTAGGCCTGATCGTGAGAACTCGTGTACACCCGTCCATTAGTAGGATGTGGCTTGGAATCAGCATGTCCAGATGTACCCTCCATCTCGCCTTTGTGGCAGTCCTTCATGCGATGAGCAGTAAGGCCACACTTGAAGCAAGCATCGTTGTCGCAGCGACATGGCCCTGGGTGCCTATGGTTGCAGGTAGTGCAGAGAGGGTGAGTATACCCTGCAGCAGGTGCCCTTGCTTGCTGGGAGCCTATTTGGAAAAGTACACGTGAGACATGGTTTATAGGTACAAAAGGACAATTCAGAAAATCGTAAGGCGTAATACCAGCGATAGCTGTACGGTAAGGCTGAGAGCCTATACGGACCTGCTCCCTTCCGTAATCATGATTCCTGGTAGAAGATGCTAAAGTGTCATAATTAGGAATCATAAACGTGTAACATAAGAATGAGTAAGTTTAGGGACCTGCTGCTGTTGGTGTTTCAAGCATTGTTACGGTAATTATCATTACCGCCACTCCTATCCGTAGCAGAACGATCTTGAGTCTGACCGTTACCCTTGGGCTGAGTAGGCTATTGCTGAGTAGCCGGTTGAGACCGGTCCCTAGTCTTCTGCTTGAAAGATGCAGTTTAAAGAGAAGGATAAATATTGGATAGTACTGAATAAATTGAAATGGTCACCTTTGAGCGACGAACAAATACCTCTTTCGGGTCTCTCTGCTTCCCCGAATTCCTCTCTCTCAAGTAGCATCTCCAGCTTACGTGCTTCATCGGCTACTTGTGCCACCGTGTTGAAGGCAGCACACACCAAGTTGTTGGCGACCAATGTACGAAGAGCCCAACAAAAGTGGTAAGCTTGTTATTCGGTAGTACCTGCTGCTGCGCCAAGAAAACCAGCCAAACGAATAAAGCGCTGCATGAACTCGTTGTTGTTCTCCCCAGCTCTCTGCCTTATCCCGTGGTACTCCCTTTTCAACTTGTCTTGCTCTTCCTTGGAAAAGAACTGTCCCATCACTAACTCCCTTAAACTGAGCCCAAGTCAAACCAGCCACCCAATTGTCACCTCCCTCAGACTGCTTCACTGCCTTCGACAATCCTAGTACGTCACCTTCGAACTTGTAACAGGCCAACCTCGACTTAAAGACGGGGTCGCATCCCATTGCATCAAATATCTTCTCGATATGAGCTAACCAACTTTCAGCCTCATTAGGGCTGTCAGTTCTCTCGAAGGATTGAGGACGTTGCTTGTTGAATCTCTTCAGCTATGTGATCAGTGTTACTAGAAGAGGCAATGGATTAGGATGCTGGTACTGGTTGTTGGCAGCCTGCACCTTGGACCTGATGTCGTTCCTCAGCTGAGGAAGCAAAGCCTGCATCGCAGCTTGGATTGTTGCATTGAGTTATTCCTGTTCGCGCGTGAGAACCATCTGACAGTATAAAACAAAATGCATGATTAAACTGATTAAAACATAACATATATACATGAAAAAAAATTATGACAATAAATCATGAGAAAAATTTTATGCATGAAAACAGTGCATGTATGCAGTTTATGAAAACTTTTATATGTGCGAGGGTAAACGCCTATGGTCAGTTCACCCCAAAACAAAATACATAGCGAGAGGAAGCCTATGGGTCGGTCCTAAAGTTAAAAGTTTCGATAAAAGCACATGCGACTAAATAGGACCAGTCCTGTACCAACCATTACTTAGTCATATACTTGCGACCATGACATATGACATGAATTCCTGAAAAACAATGAATGCATGAAAACCGACTATCAGTTCTAGGAAGACCATAGTGACTACCCACTAATCACAGGTCGTGTTTTGAGAGCCTACAGGTCGAATCCTTCGCTATGATACCATAATTGTAACACTCCATTTTGGTAAATGCAATGTCACGCATGATTTTTGGCGTGTCATCAAAGCATACAAGGTAAATGTCTTAAAAACATTAAATAACCATTAAAGGATATTCCGGAAATAAACATCGGTACTCCAAGTATAAGCTCATCACACACAAAAGTAAGTACTGTAAAGGAAAAGGACTAAACAATGTCCAAAGAAATAAGTAGCAAAATGTATGATGAAATGCATAAAGTAGAGAAGGCCAAATAGCTTCCAATCCATATAAACGTACGCTTAAAGTCTACGAGCGTCCTTGAGTACCTTCCATTTGGGAACATGAAAGGAAAACGGCTGAGCATAACGCTCAGTGCACGGATATACAAGTATGACATGGAATAGCATAAGCATATATAACTAATAGCAGCGAAATAATATAAGTTCTAAGCAATCTGGAATCATGTTCCTAAAACTGGTTTTATAGTTTGAAAAGACTTATGCTTCTATGAAAAATCTGTATTAATTAGCCACATAGCCCATAGGTCATGAGGTTCCACCATGCATGAATACTTGGAGGGGAGACCTTGTCAGGTAATTAGAGGGGTTTCCTCTAATTAAATAGTCTGGGTAGGAGGGATCAGATCCTAGTGAAGGATGCAAGGCACACATCGCATTCACTCTGATAATACTGATAAACATGTAACTATGATACCCCATACGCCCCACATGATAATATAATATAATGGCCAAAACTGAAAAGGGACGCCACGAACAATCACTTCGCCATGGGGAAGTCATAACACTGGTGCCTCTAGTGTTATGGTTATGGTACCTCCATAACCAGGTGACACTGGTCATCATGTATATGGCTTAGCCTCTTATTCTAACATAAGTATCAAACATATAAAACAAATACTGGCAAAACAGTTGGCTGCAAACGGGGAATCCTAATAAGGAAAAAATGTACATACTGAAAGGACGGGAAATCCGTACCTTGTGTCCAGTGAACGGAAAAGACGAACTAAAGGAAGTCCTACTTCGATCTCACTAAGGCTACATAAATAGGGTACATGTATAATTATTATGTTTACTGGGTACTTAACTGATTTATATCATGTCTTAGCTTGTTTATATGTTCATGTCTTATTTTACTGACTTTAAGGTTATGCTGTGTTTATCATGTCTTCTATGTATTCTGATTAATTATTACTTGTATTTCTTGTATTATTATACTTGTTGTGTAATAATAAGTAACTTTCTAAAAATAGTAGGTTTCTTAAAATAGAAAGTTTCCAAAAATAGAAAGTTTCCAAAAATAGAAAGTTTCCAAAAATAGATTAACGTCTTAAATAGATCAGTTTCTAAAAATAGAAAGTTTCCATAAATAGCAAGTTTCCTGAATTAGAAAGTTCCCATATTTAGAATTAAGCTGGATTAATAAGCTAATAATATAAGCTTAAGTTTACTGGTTAAATATCATAAGTCATGTGATTATAGTATAGTTTATTAATAATATCATGTTAATTAAATAAACCATAGGTTATATGATTTAATTAAATATAAACATGATTGATTTAAATTAAAGTGTATAAAATACTTAGGTTAAAACATGTTAATTATAACCTAAGTCATGATTATTAATTAATTATATTCCATGTCTTAATAATGAATTAATACTATAGTCTAAATTAAATAGTAAATATTTAGGTTAAAACATGTATTATTTTGTAAATAATAATTAACCTAAGTCCATGATTAATTAAATTAATTATAAGTCATGATTAATTAATTCAATATCTTGTTAAAAATAATAACTTGTAAAAATAAAATACTTGTACAATTTTAATCATGACCCGGACCCGTGTATTTAATTTAAATATGTCGCGAACCGGACCCAGAACCCCATGAACTGGGCTGAACCAAACATCCCTTTAACAGTGGCCAACTGGATTGGCCGATTGCCACTGTTTTTGTTAATACTGTCACCGGCTTGAGCCGGTGGTAACCTCTCGGCTAGCCACTGACCAACAGTGGGTTCCCACCGGCTGTGTGCCGGTGGTCCCCCTGTTGCGTCGCGTTCACCCTGCTTGACCGATGCCGCCACCGGCTGTGTGCCGGTGGTGGTGGCTGCCTGCTGTCGAGACCCAACCGAACCACAAGGACACCCCGACTTGCGTCGGGGTTCCTTGTTCCTGCTGCCGACCGAACCAACACCACCGAGATCATAGATCTCGGTTTGTGGTGCGAACCGAGACACGCCGAGAGCCTTGGGCTCTCGGTTTGAGTGTCGGTCGAGCAAACCAAACCCGAACAAAACCCTTAATTTACCCCATGATTTGTTTAACATGTTTTAATTCTTGTTTATTTAATCCATGTTCATGTGTTCATAATTAAATAAACGAATTAAAATAAAAGGGGTTACGGATTACCGAATGCGTGTGATTGGAGAACAATAACACGAACACGATCCTTGAATTTAATTAACCAAAATCAAAAAAACATCCCTTTGGTTCTTGTGGTTGCCGCCGGCCAAAGAGAGAGAAAGGAAGAGTAGGGTTTTTTATATTCTTGAAAAACTCTGTGAATGAAAATAAAGTTTCCCCTTTTTGTTATTTGGTAAAAACAAAGTGGGCTTGACCCCCTGTCTCTCTTGGTGTCGCGACTTGTAGGGCCCACAAGGGAAAATCCGAAGTTTTCCCCGTGTCTTAATTTAGGTGTTCATATGTTCGTATGTTCATGTTATAATCGTTCGTGTTATATTTAAACACTTGTATGTAACGATAATAATCGTATTATATTAATTAAGTACGTAATTTGGTGTTCGTGATTTTTATGTTCATGATTTCTTATTTGTGATTATAATTATTATTGTTAATAATTATTGTGTACTATCACGTACTTAATACTTATCGTGTAATAATACGTACATAACTTCTTAAATTACGAACTGTGACACGTTTTCATGCTATAAAAGGATAAGTATTTAAATGTATGTACGTTTACTAAGTATACTGTTCATGGTAAAAGCATGCGGGTTTTACGGTAACCAATTATAAAACTCAACTAAGTATCATATTAAGATTATACATTTATTTCAAGTCAAGTTACAAGTTAATAAAGAATAAAGTACAAGTTATCAAAGCATAGGATATTAAGCTCCCATAATTATACCTAGATTATGATTACCCTATCTAAACCCTTAAACTAAGTATGTAGAAACCCTAGAAGTCATAAACATACTATATAAGACCTAGAATAAGCTTATATTATGATATAAACCCTAATCACCAATAATAGAAAGTCATTAGGATTAGTGATAGTTGAGTTTTTGTATACCCTTTAGGAAAAGAGCAACAAATAGGGAAGTAAGCACGACGATTTAGGAAAACCGTGTGTAAATGACCCTAAAGTGAGTTCGTTCTCGAGGAGGCAAGTGCGTTGTGCAATGAATTGATTAATGGTTTGTGATTATAATGAGAAAAAGAAAATAGAAATGGGGTGACAAGAGAATGACGGTTACGAAGACGGATCGAGCTAAGACGAAAAGGTCGTTCACGTAAAACCGTAAAAAGCTACAAATTAAAAAATTTTAAACCTAAAAATTAATTAAAAGTTAAAACTAAGTCAAAAATAATATAAATAAGAATAAAAATCCAACAAAAATATTTTAAAACCTTTTATTAATTAAATATTCAATTTTAAATGCTAATTAAAGCCCTAAAATAAAATATAATTAATCAAAATGTCCAAAATATTATTTTATCGAACAAATAACTTACTTATAATATTTAAAGACTAAAAAGTATTTTTCCTAAATTTTAAAAACTACTTTTCTATTTTTAAAACACTTAAAACTATTTTTAAACTAAAATAATTATAAAAAATAATAAAATAATGCTAAAAATAATTTGACAATTTTAAAAATCCTAATTTATACTAAAGAGCAGTAGAAAAATGAAAAAGTTTGAAAAATATAAAATTTTGCACTAAAGGACAAAACAGATTAATATTAAAACCCTAATTAAACTAATTTAATTCTAAAAAATATATAAAAAGTGAACAGTAAAAACTTTTTGAACTAAAAATCTTAAAACAATTTTCTAAGTCTATGAAAATTTTTGAAACTGAAAAATAATTAATTTTACCACTAAAAGACAAAAATCAGAAATTAAAAAGTAATTTAAAATAGCTATTAAATGTAAAAAATACTAAATGAACAGTAATAAAAAATCGAATTAAACAAAAAAATCAGAAATAAAATAAGAAAAATATAGAAACTAATTTCAAAACCTAATTCCTAAATTAAGTCACTAAAGACAAAAAACTGAATAAGCTGAAAGTGACATGTGCTTGTGTTTGTCTTTTAGCTCAGCAGTGGTAACAATTGGACTAGCAGTGGGAAATTGGTTCCCACTGGTAGTGTTAATTTTTGATCAGTTAAGAGATAAGCTTAGGAAAGCTTATTTGAGCTTTTTCTTGGGACAATAAAGCACCCGTACACTCAGTTGAGTGTAGGGAGTCAGATTAAACATAAAAACAGCTAATCACTTCACAAAATTAAGCACAAATTGCACAAGAATGTTACTGATTAAGCATGTATGTTTCTGATGAATAGTGTCTGATGCAATTGGCACAATAATGAATTTTGATGCTTTAAATCTTGCACATAAGTTAACCAATTAACATGCAAGCTATATAAAACCCTAGAATGGCAGTTCAACTAACAATTTCCAAGATTTCAAAGTCTAGATTACAATAAAACTGGCAGAATATAGATTACTGATTATACCAAGTTTTCATATGCAAGTTCAGTAAAAACCTATCCAAACTAAAAACAAATACTAAAGTAACCTATGTCTATCACAAAGAAGTGTGTCTGGACTGATTTTAACACAAAAATCTTCCAAGAATCTCAGTTAACATTCAAATCCAAACACTCCCTTACTTTTTGAAAACAATTTTTTTTCATTCCAAATGCTTTAAAACTTAATCAAACTTGACCTAATTACCTATAGTATGCATAATAACATCAAATAATCATAAACCAACAACTTAAATGAACAAAACCATATTTCTCACAAATTTCTCAAAATCACACAAATCATATACTAAAAATTGAAAACAAGAGATTTCAAGGTTTATACCTTGTGTGACCGACATCCAGGCCCCACTATGGCAACAATGCCATCTCCCATCAGCTTATAGCTGGGCTTATGGCTTTTTGAAACAAGGTTGCTAGTAGAGGTTTGCTAGTGGTGGTCACAAGTGACACACACACCCAATATGACTTCAAAAGGGTTGAGTTTTATGTACCTGCCAAGAAAGAAAGAAAACAAAGAAGAATGACCTGTTCACAAGTCAAATAAGCTAATAATCCAGCTTATCAGTTAAGCTGTTTATGGCTTATTTGACAAAATAAAAAAACTGATTTTTTTTTTATTTTCTGAAAATCTTAACAACAACTAAATCAACAATCAATTTAAATCTCACTTGAGCTTGATATTCCACAAGAATATCAGCCTCATATGATCAACTTAAAAAGCTTGGACAGTAACTTAAGGACTGATTAACTTGACTTTCCAAAATAAACAAGGACTGAAAATTGGATTTCAACTTCAAAATTTAAAGATGCAATGAAAAGTAAATTGACTCTTGTTCTTTTTCGTCACAACAAACACCTATTTCATTCAATAGAAAGGGATTTACAATGCTTGACCCAGGAAAGAGAAAACAAGAACAAGTAAAAATGAAAACCTATTTGCCTTTATATAGAGGCTTACAAAACATTCTAGAACTGAAAAGAATAATTAACCCTAATGGTGTGAACTTCCATCTTTTCCCTTGAGATATTCGGATATCTCTTTGAAGATTATTGCTTTTGAATTTGGTCAAGAGCTCCATGTGATGATCTTTTGGATTGTTGTGGGATGCCAATAGTGTATAAATGATCCTAGGCGTTCAATAAACCTTTGGGGAACACGAAATTGCTATGAGCTGTTGATCACCTGTCACCCCTTTTGTTTGCTTCTACAGGGGAGGGACAGGGTATCACATGGGTGATGGTGAGGGTTTTCTGAGTTATGGGTTTGGTGTAGGGTCGTGTAACGAGTGAAACCCCTAATCTTAATTAGGATTAGGGTTAGAAATTAAGGTGATTAGAACATGGTTGTTTTAGGGTTTTTGGGATGAAGATGATAAGCAGGAGGCGATTTGATTTATTTACAAGTTTAAAAACTTGTTTCCCACCACTAATTGTAATTAGTTAAATAAGTTTAAGTGGGGTTACGTGGGTGGGTGACTAGACAAAGGTGGGTGAGGGGGCGTGTGGGTATTGGAGGGGAGAGTTGTGTTGTCTGGCAGAAATGGCCCCCCAATTCTCAGGTTTTGTTCACATTGAAATAAACAGCAAAAAACTTCATTCCTTTGTAAACAACTTTGGGCAGTTTACACTTTCAGTCCTTTTGTTTAATTAAGCTTTAGGCAAGGACTAATAATGAAATTTTATCCAATTGCAAGGTCTATTCTTGACATTTCTTCAAACTTTAAGAATTTTTCTTGTACAAATGACTATTGGAGGGTCATTTGTGACAAGTCTTCAAAGATGAGGGACCAAACTTGACATTCTTCAATTCTTCAAGGTCATTTTTTGGAAATTCCATTCTTGGGTTCGGTTCTTTGTGCGGCTTCGTTTCTCGTGTACGTATTTGATTGATTCTTGGGATCTTTTTGTCATTTCCTCAATATCCGTACCTAAAATACACAAGCAACAAACACAAGCATATATTTGGCAGTTTTAATGATATTTAATGCATTTTAAGCCCGATTTGGGCGATGAGACTATGTATAAAAGCAGTCTCATCACTCCCCCATACTAAACCATTGCCGTGCCCTCACGCAATGCTAGAATAAAGTATCATAGCACCTCCAAAATTCATTTTTATTCACTTTATTGAATGATAAACTAGCTACACTACTACTATTACTACTACTTGCGTTTTAGACATAATGTATGATTTTCATCGCAAAATGGGACGTTTAGGTTCATAGAATAAGAACACGTGAATGCTTCGTTAGTAATAACTTCATCGTCCTCGATTTTTACCCCAATTCCATGCCAAGCGTGCAACGAGATCATTGTCATTATAAGTTAGTAATGCTAACACTACTCATATGCCCTAATCACGTACTTATCCTCCCATTATTCCTAAGTTGTATCTCTTATATTTTATTTTGTCTTGAATGTTTCACGAGGATACATTGTTTGACTTATACGATAATAGAGATTTAGGTCTAAAAATAGAGTCCTAACGGTGTAACTAAGACCATCAAATCAATAACCCCTCCTAATAGACAACGATGTCAAAAAATTAAGTCAACAAGAAGGATCGATAAACACGGTTTTATAACGGTTTTGGACATGAGACTTATTACCAAGACTTTTATACGCCCCCTAACGGAAGGGCCTTATTATCTTTGGTTTACCTCCATCTTTTATTCAACTTCGCCATGAAGCTTTTATTATGACTTCGGTCTTGCCTTGCCTTTTATTATCCGCCTCATCGGTGGTTTTATTAGCCAAAGACGTATATCCTCACGCTAAGGCGAATTTTGGATCTTTAAAGCTTCGAAGATTAAGGGTTGATTCACTTTCAATTTTGCATAGATTTTTCGGCCTTGTGGGGCTTCAAATTGTTTGCTATATTTAGGTGAGCACTTGAAATCTTATTATTGGGTGAAGCTTTTGATTATTCGGGTGCCAATACTTCAAAACCGTGACGCTGGCGATACCTTAATGTCTTCCCAGTTTAATTACACGGAAGCTACTAGAAAAGACTAGAAACCCAACAATCCTAACTAAACCGTTAAGTCAATATTTATTAAGCAAAAAATATTTACATGCGAAGGGAGAATAAGCAAAAAACAAGAACACATGAGTTTTTGAAAGAATACGAGTACTCTACGTTTAGCATAGTAACTTATAATTAACTCTATCATTTCTCGTCCTCATTTAAGAGACTTAGCCTAATGTGTAGTTAAGGAATCAAAGCTAAGTACTCAACATGCACGGTCGAGTCAAAAATTACTCTTATTCTCGCCATCGGAAAACCTACATTCGTGTCTTCAAACACTTATAAAATATGAGAAAAATTTTAAAATTTGGCCATTTTTAGCCTTACTTTGCAACAAAAACGATAAAAAAAAAGATAAACTTTGGAAAGCATGAAGGTTTGGCAAGGCAAGTATCTATTCACCCCCCCATACTAAAGTTAAACATTGTCCTCAATGTTTCGAGTCTAGGGGTGCAAACACCCCCGTACTAGAGACGTAGTCGAATCCCTAATCTAGCATGGAAAGGGTGTAACCAATAAATTAATAGTCGTTTATGAAGTGTGCTAATAACCTAAGGTTAGAACATCAAAGGATATATCATGGATATTGAGAAAGTCTTCGAAGCAAACGATCGAGTGCTCCCATAAAATGAACACGAGAGGCTCCAATCGTGAAGATCATGATCATCTAAAGTCCACAATTCACAAACAACCACGGAACAAAGGTTGGAAGGGCACAAATCCCCACACGTTAACTACATTAG
This sequence comes from Glebionis coronaria, assembly GCA_025667525.1. Taxonomy (NCBI): domain Eukaryota; kingdom Viridiplantae; phylum Streptophyta; class Magnoliopsida; order Asterales; family Asteraceae; genus Glebionis; species Glebionis coronaria. Next base: position 466,892,206 of record CM046874.1, on the reverse strand, counting down.
AAAGTGATAATATGTACATAGGATAAGCATGGGACTCCCCCACGATGCACCTCGTTTTTTATTACCGAGTCATGAGGTCGACTCGATCCCCTCAATACTAATCATCATTGGGGAAGGTGACTTGGTCGAGGTAGGTCAAGGATGGAACTTCCCCGCCAAAGTAGTGCTTCAACCTATGTCCATTCACCTTGAAGTTAGGACCATCATCTTGAGCTAGCTCGATGGTCCCATACGGAAATACTTGAGTCACGGTGAATGGACCGGACCAACGAGATTTCAACTTACCGAAAAAGAGAGAATTAAAAAGCAAAACTTGATCCCCAATGTTAAAAACCCGGTTTTTAATTTGAGAATCATGCAACTTTTTAGTTTTTTCTTTCTAAATCAATGAATTTTCATAAGCAATATCCCTCAATTCATCTAATTCATTCAATTGCATTTTCTGGTGTTTTCCCGCGATCTCCATATCATCATTACAATGCATTAGGGCCCAATAAGCCTTGTATTCTAACTCGATAGGCAAATGACAATTCTTTCCATACACAAGCTTATAGGGCGTGCACCCAATGGGCGTCTTATGAGTGGTCCTAAAGGCCCATAAAGTATCGTCCAACTTATCCGACCAAGATTGTCGGTTTTCCCCAACGGATCTCTCCAAGATCCTCTTCAACGCTCGGTTTGAAACCTCGACTTGCCCACTCGTTTGTGGGTGATAAGTCGTGGAAAGCCGATGTGTAACCCCATATTTCCTTAGGACCCTTTCGAATTGGTCGTTACAAAAATGGGTTCCACGATCGCTTATGATCGCACGAGGGGTTCCAAACCGAGAAAACAAGCTTTTCAAGAACTTGACTACCACACGAGCATCATTAGTGGGCAAGGCTTTGGCCTCCACTGTAACACCCCCAAATTTATACAACTCAATACAGCGGAAGACTCGTTGGTGTTACGGGATAGCACATTACTCACATCATAGACAACGCTTAAAAATCGCGTCGTTTAATAATAAAGCATTTCCATTCATAAATATCAGATTTACATAGGTCCCAAGTCATAGTCATTTCATACAATTTTACAAAAGATTTGAATGGAAATTGTTATTTAAGTGCGGGCCATGAATTCTTGTTGTCTTCCTGAGAATTTCCTTCAAGTACCTGAGATAAAACATGTTAAAAGAAAAGGTCAGCGATAAAGCCGAGTGAATTCATAGAGTTTAATAAAACCATCAATACATCATCGGTATATAATTATTACCGAAAATCATTTCGTATAAATCTTTATAATAGGCCATAAAATAGCCAAAGTCGTTTATACAAATCCTTATCAAAAATCATAATATAGGCGTTTGCCTTCAAAATCATTATACGAACCATTGTCGTTAAAAACATCATACAATACGTTTTATAACGTTGTATAGAGTTAAATAAAATCCGTTATATGGATATGGTTATGAAAAACCAAAACACGAACATAATATCAATGGTAAGACCCCGTATTGCTAGTCAGGAAAAATATCGTAATTTAGTGCATATAGCAGTATTTTGTTATTTTGGATTATTATAAGCCGCATGACATTGTTACCTTACTACAACAAACAACGGGTAGCTAGCCCGAAACTCAATTTTCCCATCTAAGTTAGCGTGTCATCACAATAATAACGCTTGTGTAAATCTTCTCATACATAAATTCTCTTACCAATCAATGTGGCACGACGGGGATCAACCGTCAAGGCGCGAACTGGGGTGATCGTCCCCAAATAGTACTATTATATGCATAAGCGTCTAAAAAATCCCAGTAGTTCACAATTCATGCTAATGGGACTTTTAGTGACATAACCTAACTTTAATAATCCATTTTATTTCATCTATCGGGTCATTTAATCTTTCATCAGGTCATACAATCATTCGGGTCAAAATCAATAAACAGACAATCGGGACAAATAGTGTCCTATTTCATAAAAACTAACATGTTATCTCCCTCGCGGGTTTATAAAATATTTCATAAAAACATTTAAAAGAGTGCGAGGCTATGAACTCACGTTGATGTGGGAAGGCGGGTTATCGGCAATTCGGATGTACGGTACGTGCTTCAATCACGGAAACCTAGACAAATAATACTCGTCTTAGACTCTTGTCCGATGATTTTATAAAAATAACAATTATGTATACATATGATGATTATATATATATGATGATCAAGTGGGTTTACATATTCTCTTTTACTCATTTTAGTGTTTATGTTTTGGTAACTTCTTACTAGTTTACTAGTTTTATCTATTTACGTGTTTTAGGTCCAATAAGCCTATTATAAGGTCATTAACTTGTATTAATCCATTTCATACTTGTATTATCAGTATTTATACTTTACATGTTGGGCCCAAGTGGGTTAAGCCCAATAAGTAAGTATATAAGTGTTTAGCCAAATTAGTTTGATTAATAGTCCAATAAGGCTAACTTAGCCCGTTAATGTCCGTATGTTATATAGTTCGGGTTTTATCGGTTTTTAATTGTATTAAGTACTTATATATCAGTATATGACTTTTAAAAGGTTTACATTAGACGGGTCCGATCGTCTAAGTTTTAATTGACGAAAAACGTTAATTTTACGGTATTAGCCGAAAAGACGTAAAAATCATGTTTATAGTTTTTATAACTTATAAAACTTACCAAACTACCATTTTTATATAATGTCCATTTATTTATCCTTATACATATTTATATAAATAAAATATATAAGTTAGTGGTTTTTAATTTCACATTTTATACTATATTATTTTGAGTGCTTATATAATACTTTTAAACTTTAATTTCACAAAATCTGATTTTTAGTTTCACTTGCACCATTTTTATCATATCTTGAGTTCTATAAGGAGATAGAAGCTCATTTTTGGATGACATAAACTTCATATTATGTGCTACAAATAAGTTAGTTATAGCTACTGCTCAATCCATGTCTAAGTATCCTTAATAGTCCCTACAAAACAGACTATTCAGATTGAAACACTAATTTTATTTTGATCATATCTCACTCATTTTGATGATTCCATTGTTTGGCCAACTCTCACATGTGTATAACACCTAATACTTACTGCAGATGGATTCCACTATGCCATTTTATCAGTTTATCATTTGGTTACTTACTGTTTTTATACAACCAACTTATTAAGCAAGATTTTAACATTCTTACATATGGTTTTCCATCTTCTTAACCATGTTTATCAACACATGATCCCCACACAATATTTTTATCATCATTCATCATCATATACATATACATAAATAAAGAAAATACAAGATTACATAATCAAAATAACAAGAGGATAGGAAGAACAATCTCTATACCACCATTAGTGATGAAAAGATGAGGTTTTTGATGAACAAGACTTGGTTTTGGGTAACCAATCTTATGAGATATCAACACCACTTCTAGGGTCACCAAGTATTTGTAGATTTCTCCAAAAATCATCCCTTGTTCTTCATGCAAACTCCTTGAGAAATCAGCCCCAAAGTCCCTTGAAAACTCCTTTTTACATGTTAAGATCACCTCCAATCTTCAAGGCTTCAAAGGAGCATCATCATGTGTATGAATAACACATGATTTTATGGCTAAAATAGATCAAATAAGGGTTGTTGTTGGTGATTTTGGGACGAATTTGAGAGAGAGAGGAGAGTAGTTTGCATGTGATGAAAGTGAGTAAATAGTTTGGTTGTAATTGGTTTTGTGGTTTGAAGTTGATGTAGCTTACTTGTTAAGCTTCAAGTAACAAGTGTACCACTTGTTGTTCACAAGTTGACACCTAAGGGTGTTGTGGTGGCATAGTTAGCCATCCCTTTTGAGTGGGGTGGGACAAAACTTGTTTTGTTTCATCCCACTAATTTACGGGTATTCCTCGATTCTAGTTTCCTCGATTTGCGTGCCCTCGGGTCGTTTTACGAAAAACGTTTTTATAAATTATGAATCAACGGCACAAAATGAATCTAATAAAAATTGTCTCATCAAAAACGGAGTTCAAAAACGTAAATACGTAATCTTAAGGTTTCTGGTTTAGTCGTAAAGGACGTTAAATTATGAACGTAAGTCCTAATCTCTTCTCGTAAATTTGTGAGTTTATGAACTAACTCAAATTTAAAATCCTAAAATAATATTCACGGATAAATTTATTTCCTGAAGTGTCGGACTGTCACCAAAACGGTGTATATAAACGTAAGCACGTAACGTATAATCCTCCGGTTTAGACGTAGTCGATGCTACTTCAAGACGTAATTCCAAATTTCTTCCCAGAAATGGGTGAGTTCATAATATAACATTAAAATAATATTTTTAAATAATACTTGAGAATAAAATATCAACCATAAATTGACGGATTGTCACAGCATTTACCCCTAAACAGGAACTTTGTCCTCAAAGATCATTTTATATTACTACTCGCTTCTTACAGAGTTAAAGCCATGTGGGTATTTCCTCCACATTCGGTATTTTCTCACAAGTGTAATCCATTACAATACGCGAGTTTCATCAAACATAATTACGGGAATAAGATCAGGCTTATTGTTGACTTACTTTCTCTATCCATGATGTTCATGGGTTTTTGATGAATGCAACTTTTCGCCGATCTAAACTTTATCAAGAAGAATTCAGATTTTTACTTGATAGATATTTATCAAGTTCGAGATACGAAACATAATTCACGCAGTCCTTGAAGTCCTAGGGTAGATCCAGCTTATATGCCTTTCAAACCAACTCTTTATATTATCTCAATGGTCCCATACAACGGGGACTTATTTCCCATGATCTTTCAGATCATCAATTCAATTTTCCAAGGTTAAAATTTTTGGCATAAATTCGCTACCCATCTGGCACTTCAATATCTACATTTCATATTCACATAACCTCCTGCCCACTACCGACAGTCAATAATCAGATCCTAATTTCAACAATCATTTCAGGTCTCGCGGGTCGAGTATTTTGTAAGGTTAGGTTCGCCATCATAGGAAACCTTAAACCTAAAAGACATGTCCAACTCACAATGGGTGTTTGTCGGGTGTCTTCATCTCAACTCCTGCTTACAGATGCTCAAATATTTAGATCCTAACAAGATTCGATCTCGATCCTAATACGATGATTATCAATGATAATCTTTCCAAAGGAAAACGATTATACGGTTCATTACCAAAGGTCAATCATTCAAGCATAACTCATCACTTATAGTATTTTGTATCGTTACTTTACCTCGTCCCTTCGATTGGGGTGGTACACAGTACTCTCATCAAGATTCGTTCTTAATGACTTCTGAGCAAATCTCTAGAAATTCAATGCGAAGCGAGGATCTTGGTAGAGATGATCGATACAGGCACACCATGTTTACACAACTCCTTTAAATACAAAAGAGTCAATTTCTTCATCAAGAATCTATCATTAATAGGGATGATATTAGCAGATTTGGTCAGTCTGTCGATGATGACCCAAATCAAATCAAATTCAGATGATGACCTTTACAATAGCTAGACGTTTACTAATGTATGAGGCGGTGTCTGCCTTCATAATTTGCCATCAATACAACTTTTTCAGATAAAGATACACTTAATCAGAAATGGCAGGGATAGAATACTTATACTTACGGGATTCCAACCTGACTCTATCTCACAAACCTCCATATTTAGGCAATCCACAAACGGCCTTTTATACATTTAACGCCATCAGCTTCTCAATTCTAATGGTTCACATTAGCCGCGAACCTCTTTTTATTATCTATATTATCCTTTTTACAATCATTGTTTATTTTTATATTGTTCGGCAATTTATTTTGCACCTTCATTATTAAGGAACATGTCCTAATTGGTTCTTTATCTTTTCTACATAATGTGTCAGTAATTATATTCACCTTCCTTGATGAAATAAATATCATGACCGTATTTATTCAGAAATTATTCCTTCAGATTTTCTAAGTCTTAGTTCTATCTCAACTATTATTTTTATCAGTTTTGCTCAATCCGACGTTTAAAGCGTCGATAAATATTACAAGTAATTAAATAATAAATATTTAATTTTATTAAACGTAACCGTAAAAATTTTAAATTTTCTCAGTTTGTCTAATTATAGAAAAATGTTAAAAATAAATTTGAATTTAATTAATACGATTTTTGTTGATTTATCGAAAATAATTAATAAGATTCGTAATCGAAAAATCTTTGGTTATACTTTGGTCAAAAAATTTCTTAGTTGAAAAGCAAAAATTGTCGTTTCAAATTTCAAGTTATGGTTTAAATGTTTTCCTCAATTCCGCTTAGGTAGTCTTGAGGTACGCACAAACATTTACCCCTAAACAGGAGTTTAGTTAAATGATTTGCGTATAAGGGAATAATCCCTTAAAAATCCTTTGTTAAAACATTTGTCAAAACATATTTCCATTTTCTTTTTGGTAAAACCCAAAGTCTTAAAAGGGCTCTTAATTTTTTTTAAAAGAGTGAATATATTCCATTATCTATTACTCACACGGTCAATTAATATAAAGGATTTAGTCTTTAATCACATGTTAAATACTTAAGGTACAGGTTTTTGTTGTTCGGCAATTCAGGGCAATCTATAAATAACTATTAACTCATTCTTATTCTTATAAACAAACAAATGGTCCTTAATGATCACAAGCATGAATTTATCAAATTACAACCTACATACGTGATTCACCAAATTTATGAATGCTACATGTGCATTGGTCAATCCAAACGACATCACGTGAAACTCATAATGTTCATTACAAGTTCTGGATGTAGTGATTGGAATAGATAATCTTTTTCGCAGATGCGAAGTTGATGATAACCATGCCATGGATCATATCTTTAAAACATACGCTAGAACCTTGTAAATGATCGAACAAATCTTCCATTTCGAGTTATGGATATCGTTTTCGATTGTCAATTTACCCAGTTCACAGTAATCTATAAATATAAGGAATGATAACACCATAGTTCTTCATGATGACGAGCTCGGTAGAATAAAATCTTTCTCCGACAACTCTCTTAGTTGTACGGTAATTCCTTTAATTCAGATGGTGCTGACGTACAGTGCAAAGCCACAAGTGCAACATCGGAAATATAATCAATACCAATTTCAACTTGCCTTAATGGCGAAAGTCTAGGTAATTTACCAGCAAATACCTCCTAAAGTTTCAGATAACTGAAACATCTTTTAATACATTTACTTTAAGTTCCTTCAAGATTATAATATCTATGACTAGTTCATAACCATTCACGGTATAATTTCAAGTCTAAATGCAGGATATGGTCATCCATCAAGAATTATTTAAATAACTTTTGATAATCAACATCTTATCATTTAGGGGAATTCTACTCGAGTTCCCATCAATTAAGACAATGTCGTCATATCCTAATCAATCAATCCATTCTACTGGCACTACTAACTTTCCAGTTTCATTACCGTCGATAAGATGTGAACTTCTCAAAAGACTAATATTAACTCATAATCCTTCAAAAATTCAAGGATATATGGAGACATAACTACCCTTAAAAAGAGTAAGGTCAACGCATAATCTACGCTATAGAATTTCAAATCAGATACAGACGAAAACATTTAATGAATATGAATATATCCCATGTTTTCATAATTTGAGTACGCATTCGAAAGCTCCTCGGATCGTTACCTAGGTCATTCAGATGGAATCTAATCAAAAGAAATGATAGGAACATCGATACATCCAGTCGGGTATCAACACTCGGTAATCAGATACTTCTTCAAAGAATTTCACCACGGGAGAATTGGATAAGGAGGGGAATATCAATCGTCAATAAAGACAATTTTCACAGATGATTAAATTCAACTCAGAAGAATAAATGGTATGGGCACATATGTAGATGCCTCTAACAATATGTCCTTATTTTTTTTTCACTTTTTGCAGATCTCATAAAATTCAATCTTTCACAATCTTCAAAGAAAATGTAGTGTTTATTCATTAGTTTTATGGTGACTACTAATCAGCCTTGCATGGTCCATTCCAAATTGTATGTAGGCGCGCAACTATATACAATTTCAAGATTAACGATGCAATACTCAGTTCGTCAAAATTTTATCATCATGTTTATAATAAAAACACTTTCATGCTTAATTCTTAAATAAGAATCAAAAATAAATTTACAAATATTTTCTTTGGTATGAAAACAATTAAGTTTTCCATGGTGTTTTATAAACAACTTCATTTCGATAACAATCACTTATAAATCTTACTTTGAATAATCCTTATAGTGATGAAAATTCAATTTTTCTCAAGGGATAAAGTTTTATCTTATAAAACAATGAGTGATCTGCAAAAGAGTGATGAAAGCTTGTTCACCTAGAACTAACTACAATATGTAATATGAAATGAGCTTAGCCAATTAATTATGAGGTTCATGATCTCGATGGCACTCAGGAATACAAAGAGAATAATCCACAACGTAAGTCAATTCGAGATGAGTACTTGTTCAATGGTTGCATCACTAATGCGAACATTAGGAACAAGCAAGAAAAGATAGATAACATCGATACATGTAGAATTTATCAATCAAAGGTAGTCTTTTCATTAATCACAAACAAGTCAAAATTGTACCGTAACACATTACGTGTCACTATGTCATACAATTCCAAGAACTCATCCTACCAACTGATGTCACAGTTAAGTTAGGGATTATTTTTAAAAGATACCACAATGAACACTAATTTACAAGAGTCATTAGGTGTTCCACATGTCCCGAAAGATCCATCGGTCCCAATTTAGAAGAAGATTTCTTCAATTTATTTCTTGGACACTGGACATCCTCGTTAGTGGACAATGGCCTAGGAAAAACCATTAACACGAATCAATAATCAATTAAAACCTTATAATTCAATCACAGGACTTAACGACTTCCTCTTAACAATTTCTTATTCCATACAAGTTGAATTTTACTTTATTCAAGTCTCAACCAACTTATTCTCAATTCGATATCCTACCTCATTTTCTAATACTTTCAATTTTATTCTTAGACCTTTAAAGGGCAATAAAAGCTCGATATGAACAATACTTCATTTCCAATCCTATGGCTCTTACAACAATAGTTATCAAATGAGTCACTAGTATGAAATGACTTGATCATTCAACTAGACTTCTCAGAAAGGTACTAGTGGCATGAGGCTTTTGGGTAATGGTTCCAATGACAGCCTCAAGTGCAACATTCACCCTTTCGATTTCAATTTTAAGAATTGGATGACAACGAATCAGATGACATCTTTCTAGGTGGGAACGTTTTGTCAAACTTCACTCTATAAGGAAAGATCGCCATGACATCGATATCAGTTTTAATCTCGCCAATTCTTGTTCAATATCACAATCAACTAATATATATATTTCTGCGAATATCAATCATTTGTTGGGATCATAAATATCCACAACTTGGTTTTAATCTAGGATAGACAGAATTCCTACGAGAATAGCTTCGACTAATTTACTAGGGGATTTAGGGTTTCTTGTGACAATCGACGTCGTATAAATACCTCGTATAAATATCAAAATAATCATCAAACAATCATGTAATAAAATTACATCATATATATATATATATATATAATCGAAGTTATATATATATTAAAATAACACTTCTCAGTCTGGCCTTGTCGGTAACTCGGGAATTCTTCGGTACCTTTATAGTCAAAAGATTTTTAGACATTTTTAGAAAAATGTTTATAGTTAAAAGTTTTTGAAATGTTTTATTCAAAACCTTGGTTTTAAAAATCTTTCATTCTCTATAACGAGAGCTCTGGTACCAAACTATAACACCCCCAAATTTATACAACTCAATACAGTGGAAGACTCGTTGGTGTTACGGGATAGCACATTACTCACATCATAAACAACGCTTAAAAATCGCGTCGTTTAATAATAAAGCATTTCCATTCATAAATATCAGATTTACATAGGTCCCAAGTCATAGTCATTTCATAAAATTTTACAAAAGATTTGAATGGAAATTGTTATTTAAGTGCGGGCCATGAATTTTTGTTGTCTTCCTGAGAATTATCTTCAAGTACCTGAGATAAAACATGTTAAAAGAAAAGGTCAGCGATAACGCCGAGTGAATTCATAGAGTTTAATAAAAACATGAATACATCATCGGTATATAATTATTACCGAAAATCATTTTGTACAAATCTTTATAATAGGCCATAAAATAGCCAAAGTCGTTTTATACAAATCCTTATCAAAAATCATAATATAGGCGTTTGCCTTCAAAATCATTATACGAACCATTGTCGTTAAAAACATCATACAATACGTTTTATAACGTTGTATAGAGTTAAATAAAATCTGTTATATGGATATGGTTATGAAAAACCAAAACACGAACATAATATCAATAGTAAGACCCCGTATTGCTAGTCAGGCAATATAACGTAATTTAGTGCATATAGCAGTATTTCGTTATTTTGGATTATTATAACCATATCCATATAACGGATTTTATTTAACTCAATACAACGTTATAAAATGTATTGTATGATGTTTTTAACGACAATGGTTCGTATAATGATTTTGAAGGCAAACGCCTATATTATGATTTTTGATAAGGATTTGTATAAAACGACTTTGGCTATTTTATGGCCTATTATAAAGATTTGTACAAAATGATTTTCGGTAATAATTATATACCGATGATGTATTGATGGTTTTATTAAACTCTATGAATTCACTCGGCGTTATCGCTGACCTTTTCTTTTAAGATGTTTTATCTCAGGTACTTGAAGGTAATTCTCAGGAAGACAAAGAGAATTCATGGCCCGCACTTAAATAACAATTTCCATTCAAATCTTTTGTAAAATTGTATGAAATGACTATGACTTGGGACCTATGTAAATCTGATATTTATTAATGGAAATGCTTTATTATTAAACGAAGCGATTTTTAAGTGTTGTCTATGATGTGAGTAATGTGTTATCCCGTAACACCAACGAGTCTTCCGCTGTATTGAGTTGTATAAATTTGGGGGTGTTAAAGTTTGGTATCAGAGCATATTGTTAGAGACATCTACATATGTGCCCGTACCATTTATTTTTCTTAGTTGAAAAGCAAAAATTGTCGTTTCAAATTTCAAGTTATGGTTTAAATGTTTTCCTCAATTCCGCTTAGGTTGTCTTGAGGTACGCACAAACATTTACCCCTAAACAAGAGTTTAGTTAAATGATTTGCGTATAAGGGAATAATCCCTTAAAAACCCTTTGTTAAAACATTTGTCAAAACATATTTCCATTTTCTTTTTGGTAAAACCCAAAGTCTTAAAAGGGCTCTTAAGTTTTTTTAAAAGAGTCAATATATTCCATTATCTATTACTCACACGGTCAATTAATATAAAGGATTTAGTCTTTAATCACATGTTAAATACTTAAGGTACAGGTTTTCGTTGATCGGCCAATTCAGGGGAATCTATAAATAACTATTAACTCATTCTTATTCTTATAAACAAACAAATGGTCCTTAATGATCACAAGCATGAATTTATCAAATTACAACCTACACACGTGATTCACCAAATTTATGAATGCTACATGTGCATTGGTCAATCCAAACGACATCACGTGAAACTCATAATGTTCATTACAAGTTCTGGATGTAGTGATTGGAATAGATAATCTTTTTCGGAGATGCAAAGTTGATGATAACCATGCCATGGATCATATCTTTAAAACATACGCTAGAACCTTGTAAATGATCGAACAAATCTTCCATTTCGAGTTATGGATATCATTTTCGATTGTCAATTTACTCAGTTCACAGTAATCTATAAATATAAGGAATGATAACACCATAGTTCTTCATGATGACGAGCTCGGTAGAATAAAATCTTTCTCCGACAACTCTCTCAGTTGTACGGTAATTCCTTTAATTCAGATGGTGCTGACGTACAGTGCACAAGCCACAGGTGCGACATCGGAAATATAATCAATACCAATTTCAACTTGCCTTAATGGTGAAAGTATAGGTAATTTACCAGCAAATACCTCCTAAAGTTTCAGATAACAGGAACATCTTTTAATACATTTACTTTAATTTCCTTCTAGATTATAATATCTATGACTAGTTCATAACCATTCACGGTATAATTTCAAGTCTAAATGCAGGATATGGTCATCCATCAAGAATTATTTAAATAACTTTTGATAATCAACATCTTATCATTTAGGGGAATTCTACTCGAGTTCCCATCAATTAAGACAATGTCGTCATATCATAATCAATCAATCCATTCTACTGGCACTACTAACTTTCCAGTTTCATTAACGTCGATAAGATGTGAACTTCTCAAAAGACTAATATTAACTCATAATCCTTCATAAATTCAAGGATATATGGAGACATAACTACCCTTAAAAAGAGTAAGGTCAACGCCTAATCTACGCTATAGAATTTCAAATCAGATACAGACGAAAACATTTAATGAATATGAATATATCCCATGTTTTCATAATTTGAGTACGCATTCGAAAGCTCCTCGGATCGTTACCCAGGTCATTCAGATGAAATCTAATCAAAAGAATTGATAGGAACATCGATACATCCAGTCGGGTATCAACACTCGGTAATCAGATACTTCTTCAAAGAATCTCACCACGGGAGAATTGGATAAGGAGGGGAATATCAATCGTCAATAAAGACAATTTTCACAGATGAGTAACTTCAACTCAGAAGAATAAATGGTACGGGCACATATGTAGATGTCTCTAACAATATTTTGGAATTACGTCTTGAAGTAGCATCGACTACGTCTAAATCGGATGATTCTACGTTACGTGCTTACGTTTATATACACCGTTTTGGTGACAGTCCGACACTTCAGGAAATAAATTTATCCGTGAATATTATTTTAGGATTTTAAATTTGAGTTAGTTCATAAACTCACTAATTTACGAGAAGAGATTAGGACTTACGTTCATAATTTAACGTCCTTTACGACTAAACCAGAAACCTTAGGATTACGTATTTACGTTTTTGATGAGACAATTTTATTAGATTCGTTTTGTGTCGTTGACTCATAATTTATAAAAACGTTTTTCGTAAAACGACCCAAGGGCATACAAATCGAGGAAACTAGAATCGAGGAATACCCGTAAATTAGTGGGATGAGACATCCACCCACTTAGATAGGTAGTCAACCGTAACAAGGATGTACTTACTACCACGAGATGATGGGAACGGCCCCATAAAGTCTATACCCCAAACGTCAAAGATCTCACACACTTGGATGATATTTTGTGGCATTTCATCTTTTTGTGAGGCTTTTCCTTGTCGTTGGCATGCATCACACGACTTCACAAGATCTTGTGCATCTCAGTAAATAGTAGGCAAAAAGAAGCCGACATGAAACACCTTCTTAGCCGTGAGATTAGCACCGTGGTGTCCACCCGTGGGTCCCTCATGGCAAGCTCTAAGGATATTAGAATCTTCGGTGCCAAATACACAACGTCGGATGATTTGATCCGCACAAGTTCGAAACAAGTAAGGGTCGTTCCAAAAGTAGAACTTGACGTCACGAAAGAATTTTCTTTTTTCTTGAGTCGTCATACCCTTAATGATGAAGTTACCCGCATGGTAATTTGCAAAATCCGCAAACCATGGGGTGGAAGAATCAAGCTTAGAATTCACTACACCAAGTGTCTCGAGCGGAAATGTTTCGGTGATTTCCTTGGGCTCGTAAACACTTTGGTGAGGATCTTCCAAACGAGAAAGATGATCGGCCGCTAGATTCTCGGCTCCTTTTTTTGTCAACGATGGTGTGATCAAATTCTTGAAGGAGGAGAATCTAACGAAGTAATCTAGGCTTGGCATCTTTCTTTGCCATGAGATACTTGATAGCCGAATGGTCCGTATACACTATGCATTTAGCTAAGACGAGGTAAGGTCGGAACTTCTCAAATGCATACACTACGGCAAGGAACTCCTTTTTTGTTGTAGTGTATTTTAGTTGAGCCTCGGTCATCCTCTTGCTAGCATAGTGAATAGGCAAGAAGTGCTTATCATGACGTTGCCCCAATACGGCCCCAATAGCGTAATCACTAGCATCACACATGAGCTCAAAGGGGAGGTTCCAATTGGGAGCAACAAGAATGGGAGCTTCGGTAAGTTTCCTCTTAAGGATTTCAAAGGCTCGTACACAATCTTCGTCAAAGACAAAACGTGCCTCTTATTCAAGAAGATGTGTAATGGGTCGAGAGATCTTTGAAAAATCCTTGATGAATCGACGATAAAAGCCCGCGTGGCCTAGGAAACTCCTAACTCCCTTAACGGTTTTGGGATGAGGTAATTTGGCGATGACGTCTACCTTAGCTTGATCTACCTCAATCCCTGCTTTCGAGACCTTGTGCCCTAAGACGATTCCACTTTTAACCATAAAATGACACTTTTCCCAATTGAGCACAAGTTTGGTTTCCTCACAACGTTTTAACATTCTCTCAAGATTCGACAAACACGAAGTGAACGAATTACCAAACACGGAAAAGTCATCCATGAAGACTTCCATCGTCTTCTCGATCATATCATGAAAAATAGCCATCATGCACCTTTGAAAGGTTCCCGGTGCATTGCAAAGTCCGAATGGCATTCTACGATAGGCAAACGTTCCATATGGACACGTAAACGTAGTTTTTTCTTGATCATGAGGATCGATGGGAATTTGGAAGTAACCGGAAAAACCATCTAATAAGCAATAGAAATCGTTTCCCGCAAGACGCTCCAACATTTGGTCCATGAAGGGCAAGGGAAAATGGTCTTTTCGAGTGGCTTCATTCAACTTACGATAGTCAATGCACACTCTCCATCCGGTCACGAGTCTAGTGGGAATTAACTCGTTGGCATCATTTGGCACAACGGTCATCCCTCCCTTTTTAGGGACACAATGAATAGGACTCACCCAAGGGCTATCGGAAATAGGGTAAATCATTCCCGCGTCAAGGATTTTAAGGACCTCCTTTTTGATGACGTCGTGAATTTTGGGGTTCACCCTCCTTTGACATTAGATTGTGGGCTTGTAATCCTCCTCCATTAAGATTTTGTGGGTACAAAACTTGGGATCAATTCCCTTAATGTCGGATAACTTCCACGCAATTGCCGCTTTGTGATCCTTTAGAACATCGACAAGTGCGGTTTTTTCATCATTCGAAAGTTCCTTTGCAATAATAACCGGCAACTTGTCCTCCTCCTCCAAATAGACATATTCGAGATGAGGAGGTAAATCTTTCAACTCGAGGATAGGTGGTTCCTCAAGTGAAGATTTGGGCTCGATACTCATAACCTCCTCGGGTGGAGGAAATGGGAAATCGTTAAGAAAATCCTTGATAATCGAGAAGTCCTCATCGTTATCGAGGTCTTCGTTACAAGTACGTGGAACATCGAATTCTTCCAACGTAAAACCACCGCCTTAAAATGGAGTGAAGGTTGGTGTCGAATTATCAAGGATTGGATCAAACATAGTGGGATTGCCACTAGTTTCAACATCACCAAACCCTAGAACTTCTCGTGAAAATTCCTCGCAAACCACGTCGATCATATCAACGAGGTTTATGGTAGCAACGGAATAAACATGAGAAAGTTGAGAATTTTGAGTTGCGTTTATAACAAGTTCCTCGTCGTTGAAACGTAAGGTGATCTTTCTGGCATGCACATCAATTAAAGCCATAGACATATATAAATACGAACGACCTAAAATGAGAGGAACTTGAGAATCCGTGGGAATATCGACAACGATAAAGTCTACGGGATAGTAGAACTTTCCCACTTTCACAAAAACGTCTTCCGCCAATCCACATGCACGAATCGTGGAATGGTCGGCCATCTCAATAGACATTAGTGAAGGAGTAAGATTAGGAAGATTGAGCAACTTGAAGATTGCAAGTGGCATCAAGTTAATGCTAGCACCAAGATTAGCCAAGGCATAGCATTCTTCCATATCTTGAATTGCACAAGGGATCAAAAATTTACCGGGATCACCGACTTTTTGAGGTATGCGATTAAGATAAACCGACGAACAACTAGACAATTGATGCAATTTCTCCTTGTTGTTCAACATACTCTTAAAGTTAGCGGCAAATCGAGGCATCATGACCAAAGCATCGGCAAAACTCACATTAAGGTGCAAATCACAAAACATTTTCATAAGAAGCTCAAACTGATAATTATCACGCTCTTGTCGTTTCTCCTTCCTAAGTCTCGATGGGTAAGGTAACTGTGGTGTGGGTTGGGGCATAGGCATAGCCTTTGGAATCTCGGGTTCCAATGTTGGTAAAGGGTCGACCGTAGGTGTGGCATGAGCGGTACTTTGTGGGCTTGAGATATGCTCCCTTTCGACCACCACCTCGGGTTCTTCCTCAATTTCCTCCACCGTTGGAGTAATTGGTTGAGGAGTCGGTTCTTTAAGTGTATTACCACTTCGTGTGGTAATCACTTTCATCTCTCCCTTCGGGTTTGATACGGTGTTGCTAGGTAAACTACCCGAAGTAGAGGCTTTGTTCCCCATGACCGCTTCTAAAATAGCATTAAGCTTAACATCTTGACTAGCGGCTTTTTGGTCAATCCTTTGTTCAAGCCTAGCATGACTTGCTCAATTTTATTGTTTTGACCTCTAATTTGATTAGCAAAATCATTTTTCAACTCATTTCTCATGTTAACATTTTCCTTAACAAAATTAGCTAACTCCTTTGTGTTTTTAGCCGTGTCCCTAGCTTGACTACCCAATTGCTCTTGAATGTTTTCCAAAATCTTATCATTTGCCGTAGCGTAATTCAAAAAGTCCATTGGAAGTTCTTTAGTGTAAACATTTTGAAGACCTTGACTTGTGTTTTGAAAATTACGGTTTTGGTTTTGATTTTGCAATTGGCTATTACTTCCTTGATTCCCATAGTTGTTATTACCCTTGTAATTGTTTCTTTGATTGTTTTGGTAACCAACTTGATTGTTTCGATAATTGTTAGCATTTTGATTTGGTGGAAAACCCGGTGGAGTCAATTGATTAGTGCGGGTAACTTGACCGTTTTGGTTATAAGTTCCCGCGGCCGCGGAGGCACTCGAAGTGTTACCACCGTTGGTAATGCACTCGGAGTATTCGTGAGCTCCACCACAATACATACAAGAAACCTCAACCGCTTTAGCCGTAGCGGGAGTGGGTTGTTCACCAACTTTAAACTCAATTAACAATCCTTTAAGCTTATCAAAAATCTTGTTCTCCAAATTAGCCTCGATTTGGCAAGCATCAATGGTATGTGACAATGAAGGCGAAGGTGTAGACAAAGTCTTACGAACACTCGACGTGCTACGAGGACTATAAACCTTGGACCTATTCTCAATGATTAACAATGCTTCCTCGACCGTTTTACACAAAAAATTACCACCTGCGGCGGCATTAAGATAATCACGCTCATGATCGTTCAAGCCATTATAAAACGTGTCAATTTGATGCAAGTCGGAAAAACCATGATGAGGACATTCGTGCAACATTTCCTTAAACCTATTCCAAGCCGTTGAAAAACTCTCATTATACTCTTGTTAAAACTTTGAAATCTCGTTTTTCAAGTGCGTAGTCTTAGAGGGCGGAAAAAATTGGTTCAAGAACTTTGAAACGATATCCTTCCACGTCAATATAGAATTGGGTGGCTCTTTCTCTAACCAAATTTTTTCGGGCCCCGCTAAGGAATACGGAAAAAGCATCATCTTAATCGAGGCGTTAGAGACGTCCTTAAACTTGCAAGTGGCGGTAAGATGATTAAATTCGCGAATGTGGTTATGAGGGTTGTCCTTTTCGTCACCACGAAACTTGTTGTTTTGAATCATGGACAACAAACCCGTCTTAACATCAAAATTCTCCGCCAGGATAGCGGGAATCACAATCGCTTCTCCATAACCCTCGGTGGGTGCTTGAAGCAACTCCATCATAGTTAGATTAGCCATGGGTGCTTCTTTCACTACGATGGGTTCGACAATAGGAGATTCTTCACTAGAAGATGTTTGGTTTCCTTCCTTTTGACGACGTTTACGTGCACGTCTTGCTTTGGAGCGAGTTTTCATAAACGTCACGTACAACGAGAGGGTGAGCAAAGAAGATTCTTTTTGGTATTTTTAAGTTTTCAATTTTTTTGTGGTTTTTGATTGTTTTTACTTTTTTTGGATTTTTGTGATTGTATTAAGTAGACCAAAATCTACAAATCTCCTCCTTAATCAAATCTCTCGATTAAAGAAGCCTAAAGGAATGAAAACGATCACGTGAAGTGAACGCTTTCAATGACTTTAGAACGTTGGTGGAACACCAAAACGTTCAAGAGGGTTTAATCAAATGAAACCAAGAAAATATATATGATACTTAGTAATAATTTGGGCGGCAAAACCCTCGATTAACTCTCAAAATCAAATACTCACAAGCAAGCGGGGAAACGAGGCGACGCGAAGCACTTAAGAGCCTTTTTCCTTAGGATATATTTTATAATATCCGCCTTATACCCACCTTATAGTTTGTATTTTTCAAAATCGAGCTTCACGAAAGTATTTATCTATTTTTGCCTTTTTCTTTGGTTTGAGATTCGAATACAATGATTGGGTAATGACCTCCCAAGTCAAGGTTGTGATTTCTCACGTATTTGGAGTACTTGTGAATTTATTGTTCTACGTATACAATATAGTAATAGTATTCACACAAAAACGAAAAACCGATAATACGTATTAGTAGAGTGCTACTAATACAAATACTATTATGGCTATATATAAAAACAACAATTTCCAAATCAAAACACAACACGCCTCCCCGGCAGCGGCGCCAAAATGATAGTTGAGTTTTTGTATACCCTTTAGGAAAAGAGCAACAAATAGGGAAGTAAGCACGACGATTTAGGAAAATCGTGTGTAAATGACCCTAAAGTGAGTTCGTTCTCGAGGAGGCAAGTGCGTTGTGTAATGAATTGATTAATGGTTTGTGATTATAATGAGAAAAAGAAAATAGAAATGGGGTGAGAAGAGAATGACGGTTACGAAGACGGATCGAGCTAAGACGAAAATGTCGTTCACGTAAAACCGTAAAAAGCTACAAATTAAAAAATTTTAAACCTAAAAATTAATTAGAAGTTAAAAATAAGTCTAAAATAATATAAATAAGAATAAAAATCCAACAAAAATATTTTAAAACCTTTTATTAATTAAATATTCAATTTTAAATGCTAATTAAAGCCCTAAAATTAAATATAATTAATCAAAATGTCCAAAATATTATTTTATTGAACAAGTAACTTACTTATATTATTTAAAGACTAAAAAGTATTTTTCTTGAAATTTTAAAAACTATTTTTCTATTTTTAAAACACTTAAAACTATTTTTAAACTAAAATAATTATAAAAATAATAAAATAATGCTAAAAATAATTTGACAATTTTAAAAATCCTAATTTATACTAAAGAACAGTAGAAAAATGAAAAAGTTTGAAAAATATAAAATTTTGCACTAAAGGATAAAACAGATTAATATTAAAACCCTAATTAAACTAATTTAATTCTAAAAAATAAATAAAAAGTGAATAGTAAAAACTTTTTGAACTAAAAATATTAAAACAATTTTCTAAGTCTATGAAAATTTTTGAAACTGAAAAATAATTAATTTTACCATTAAAAGACAAAAATCAGAAATTAAAAAGTAATTTAAAATAGCTATTAAATGTAAAAAATACTAAATGAACAGTAATAAAAAATCTAATTAAATAGAAAAATCAGAAATAAAATAAGAAAAATATAGAAACTAATTTCAAAACCTAATTCCTAAATTAAGTCACTAAAGACAAAAAACTGAATAAGCTGAAAGTGACATGTGCTTGTGTTTGTCTTTTAGCTCAGCAGTGGTAGCAATTGGACTAGCAGTGGGAAATTGGTTCCTACTGGTAGTGTTAATTTTTTATCAGTTAAGAGATAAGCTTAGGAAAGCTTATTTGAGCTTTTTCTTGGGACAATAAAGCACCCCTACACTCAGTTGAGTGTAAGGAGTCAGATTAAACACAAAAAACAGCTAATCACTTCACAAAATTAAGCACAAATTGCACAAGAATGTTACTGATTAAGCATGTATGTTTCTGATGAATAGTGTCTGATGCAATTGGCACAATAATGAATTTTGATGCTTTAAATCTTGCACACAAGTTAACCAATTCACATGCAAGCTATATAAAACCCTAGAATGGCAGTTCAACTAACAATTTCCAAGATTTCAATGTCTAGATTGCAATAAAACTGGCAGAAAATAGATTACTGATTATACCAAGTTTTCATATGCAAGTTCAGTAAAAACCTATCCAAATTAAAAACAAATACTGAAGTAACCTATGTCTATCACAAAGAAGTGTGTCTAGACTGATTTTAACACAAAAATCTTCAAAGAATCTCAGTTAACATTCAAATCCAAACACTCCCTTACTTTCTGAAAACAATTTTTTTTCAATCCAAATGCTTTAAAACTTAATCAAACTTAACCTAATTACCTATAGCATGCATAATAACATCAAATAATCATAAACCAACAACTTAAATGAACAAAACCAGATTTCTCACAAATTTCTCAAAATCACACATATCATATACTAAAAATTGAAAACAAGAGATTTCAAGGTTTATACCTTGTGTGACCCACATCCAGGCCCCACTATGGCAGCAATGCCATCTCCCATCAGCCTATAGCTGGGCTTATGGCTTTTTGAAACAAGGTTGCTAGTAGAGGTTTGCTAGTGGTGGTCACAAGTGACACACACACCCAATATGACTTCAAAAGGGTTGAGTTTTATGTACCTGCCAAGAAAGAAAGCAAACAAAGAAGAATGACTTGTTCACAAGTCAAATAAGCTAATAAGCCAGCTTATCAGTTAAGCTGTTTATGGCTTATTTGACAAAATAAAAAAACTGATTTTTTTTTATTTTCTGAAAATCTTAACAACAACTAAATCAACAATCAATTTAAATCTCACTTGAGCTTGATATTCCACAAGAATATCAGGCTCATATGATCACCTTAAAAAACTTTGATAGTAACTTAAGGACTGATTAACTTGACTTTCCAAAATAAACAAGGACTGAAAATTGGATTTCAACTTCAAAATTTAAAGATGCAATGAAAAATAAATTGGCTCTTGTTCTTTTTCGTCACAACAAACACCAATTTCATTCAATAGAAAGGGATTTACAATGCTTGACCCAGGAAAGAGAAAACAAGAACAAGTAAAAATGAAAACCTATTTGCCTTTATATAGAGGCTTACAAAACATTCTAGAACTGAAAAGAAGAATTAACCCTAATGGTGTGAACTTCCATCTTTTCCCTTGAGATATTCGGATATCTCTTTGAAGATTATTGCTTTTGAATTTGGTCAAGAGCTCCATGTGATGATCTTTTAGATTGTTGTGGGATGCCAGTAGTGTAGAAATGATCCTAGGCGTTCAATAAACCTTTGGGGAACACGAAATTGCTATGAGTTGTTGATCAGCTGTCACCCCTTTTGTTTGCTTGTGTAGGGGAGGGCCAGGGTATCACATGGGTGATGGTGAGGGTTTTCTGGGTTATGGGTTTGGTGTAGGGTCGGGTAACGAGTGAAACCCTTAATCTTAATTAGGATTAGGGTTAGAAATTAAGGTGATTAGAACTGGGTTATTTTAGGGTTTGTGGGATGAAGATGATAAGCAGGAGGCGATTTGATTTATTTACAAGTTTAAAAACTTGTTTCCCACCACTAATTGTAATTAGTTAAATATGTTTAAGTGGGGTGACGTGGGTGGGTGACTGGAAAAAGGTGGGTGAGGTGGCGTGTGGGTATTGGAGGGGAGAGTTGTGTTGTCTGGCAGAAATGGCCCCCCAATTCCCATGTTTTGTTCACATTGTAATAAACAGCAAAAAACTTCATTCCTTTGTAAACAACTTTGGGCAGTTTACACTTTCAGTCCTTTTGTTTAATTAAACTTTAGGCAAGGACTAATAATGCAATTTTATCCAATTCCAAGGGCTATTCTTGACATTTCTTCAAACATTAAGGATTTTTCTTGTACAAATGACTATTGGAGGGTCATTTGTGACAAGTCTTCAAAGATGAGGGACCAAACTTGACAATCTTCAATTCTTCAAGGTCATTTTTTGGAAATTCCATTCTTGGGTTCGGTTCTTTGTGCGGCTTCGTTTCCCGTGTTCGTATTTGATTGATTCTTGTGATCTTTTTGTCATTTCCTTAATATCGGTACCTAAAATACACAAGCAACAAACACAAGCATATATTTGGCAGTTTTAATGATATTTAATGCGTTTTAAGCCCGATTTGGGCGATGAGACTATGTATAAAAGCAGTCTCATCAATTAGTAACCTAGAAACCCTTATATTAAGAAATCTACATAGAATCACTACCTAGTCATTTAGGACAAGTCTATAAACACTTATATCATTTCATTAAGGTTATAAGATTATGTTCGCACAATGTACATGTATCCTTAAGCACAAGGTATAAGATTGATGGTTTATGAAGTTCATAACAATTATATAATCATAAGCAAAGATCAAAGCACGTAATAGAAGAAGCTATTAACAAGATCATAATAACACAATTATAATTAATCGATTAGGGTTACATACCTTTATCCTAGCAAAGACCCACAAGATCACCAATTAGGGTTTATGTAGAACAGTATCAACATACAGTTTAATGTAAAACTATATTACGCCCTTGTACACACGTAATGCGACGGGCTAACCGTGAGTCTAGCACGTATAAACAAAGATTCTACGCTTGTGGAATAATCTACCCAACAACCCAAGAGAGGGGCTAGGACTAGATTCAAGAAATCAAAACAAAGAGGTTAAAAGGAACCCTAAAAAAGGTGTTTTCCTTTTGGTTTGATCGTCGGAAAGAAGGGAGAGGGATGGGAAAAGTTATGAGGGATAAGGGTTGTTTATATAGGCTAGTAAAACTAAACAATTTAGAAAAGAAAATCTTTTTTTCTTCTCCTTTTTCCCTTTTAGCCACCGGCCTAAGCCCACCCAAAGGAGGCTTCCGAAATTTTCCGTTTCCTTCTTTTCTTCTATTCAATTCCATAACGATCGTTTAACTTAACTCTTAATTTATTTAACGATCATTAGTTAAGCTCGGTTTAATTTAATAAATATATTAATTACATTTATTAAATAAAATTAACCCTTTACGTATTATGTGCAATCACGTAATCCTGAGTTCGATCCTATCACACGACTATTAGTTTTATGTCCATAAACTTTCAGCTCCCACTTGGACAAAATTCGAATATCGTGATTACATTGACTAGCGTCTAGTTACACTAGCAATGCCACTAGTACAACTCGAGAAGGTCTCCTGGACAAAATCTTTTAATGATTCATCATTATTATTATCCTTTCATTTCAAATATAACGTTAATAGGATATGGATCTCAGTCATTCCTTCATTAACCATTCTGTTTCTCGTTTACGGATATAGCAAGATTACAAAAAATATTTGGGTGTGGCCACACAAACATCTTACTCCTCCCCCGAGTGGCCCAGCTGTATTATACTTCAAAATAATTTGAAGGAAACAAATCCCATTTTGACTACAAGCGAAACATACGAACTTTGCAACACTTCTAAAAATAACCCTTCTAGCTACCAGTTAAGTCTAGCATTAGGTTATCTCACAGAAGCACACTACATTCATGACGGTTTCCTGGTATCTCAGGTCTAATGATAACTATTTATGATTTACTTAATGACAAAGATCCATAAAGTAAAATCATATAGTTGGGATAAGTCCAATATATGATTAATCAAATATCATGCAAAATTGACCAATATACTTTCTAGTATACTCTGTCACTATTTTGAATTGTCTTAGTTTAATAATATTCCCATATTATTAATCAACAACGGACATTTAGAACATAACAATTATTCATGGATTAAAACATGTAAAATAGGATACACAATCAAATAACATAAAATAAACGAAAACCAATCTGTATTTCATCAATTCAATAATGTTTTAACATCCTTTATCCAAATAATAATCGTAGATTTATTGCATGAAATCGCAAGCTAGTTGCATCCCAATAGCCTTGGCATGCTTAACTACCTTTGGTCTAGGCAAAGCCTTAGTAAATGGATCAGCTACGTTATCATCTATGTGAACATTTATTAATTTTATTTCACTAGCTTCAACTTGTTCTCGAATGTAGTGATATCTACGTTTAAAGTGTCTGGCTCCTTTCATGACTCCAGGATCATTGGAAAATATGATTGTGGCAGACTTGTTCCAATACATATTTATTAGGTTTTTATTGCAAGCATCATCCCTAGATCTCCAATAAAATTCCTAATCCAAACCACATTTAGTTATGTATATGGCTACTTTTTGAATACCAAAACATTTCTTTTCGTATTCCTCAAATACTGTAGAAAATGTTTTTACAGCAACCCAATGGAGCTACCCTGGATTCTGTTGGTATCTACTGACCAAGTTCTGAGCAAACGCCACATCAGGCCTTGTGCATCTAACATCATACATTATAGATCCTACAAACAAAGCGTAAGGCACCTTCTGCATGTATGCCTCCTCTTCAGGAGTTTTGATGCATCTAACTCATGACGTATTTCATGCTTAACCTCCATAGGTTGAAAACATTTCTTGGAGTTATGCATGTTATACTTCTTCAATATCTTATCAATATAAGCATCTTGACTAAGACACATTAACCATCTTTTCCTATCTCGATAGATTTTAATTCACAAAATATATGCAGTATCTCCCAAATCCTTCATAGAAAAACATTTACCAAGATAATCCTTAACTTCTTCAAGTCTTGGAATGTTACTTCCCATGATTAATATTTCATCGACATATAAAATTAGGAACACTACATTACTTCCACTAGCTTTGCGATATACACATGGCTCATCATGATTTTGAATAAATCCGAAGTTTTTTATTTCTTCATCAAATCGTTTATTCCATTGACGTGATGCTTGCTTCAAACCATAAATAGATCTTTGAAGTTTGCATACGCGTTTTGGATATTTAGGTTCTACGTACCCTTCCGGTTGTTCCATATAGATGTCTTCATCTAAGTAACCGTTCAAGAAGGCACTTTTAACATCCATTTGCCATATCTCATAGTCATAGTATGCTGCTATAGCTATGAGAATCCTAATAGCTCGTAAGTCTGCTATCGGAGAAAATGTCTCCTCGTAGTCTATGCCAAAAATTTAAGTAAAACCTTTAGCTACTAAACATGCTTTATAGGATTGTACTTCACCATCCATGTCGGTTTTCTTCTTGAAACTCCACCTATTTTTCACTACTTTAGCATTTTTAGGCACATCTACAAGAAGCCAAACATCATTTATTTCCATGGATTTCATTTCCTCATTCATCGCAACTATCCATTTTGACTTTTCTACATCAAGCATTGTGGATCGATAGGTAGCAGGTTCACCAAGATCCCCTACTTCCTCCTCATCATCCTCTATGTTAATACATAGTTTGCTTGGCGCACGTATAGTCCTTCCAAACCTACGTGGAGGAATTAATTCCGGTGGAGCTCCCAGACTTTCTGGTTCAATTGGAATTTCTTCGCTAGTATTTTCAGAAGGCAATGTATCTTCTTGAATTTCTTTAAGATCATAATTTCTCCCACTGAATTCTTGATTTACAAGATCATTTTCAAGGAAGTCTGCATAGCTAGCAACAATAACTTTGTTCTCAGGCGGATAATAGAAGTATTAACCCATAGTTTCCTTAGGGTAACCTACAAAGATACATTTTACTGAGTGTTGTTGGCTTTTTGTCATGCCATAGTTCATATGGTGTCTTATCAACCTTCTTTGTGGGAACCATATTCAGAATACGAACATCATATTCTAGAGCATAATCCCAAAAGGAAAAAGGTAAAGTTGTAAGATTAAATATAGATCGCACCATATCCAATAATGTATGATTTCTCCTTTCGGATACATCATTTTGTTGTGAGTATATGGAGAAGTATGTTTCTGAACAATTTTGTTCTCACTTAAATAATCTTTAAACTCTTGACTTAAATATTCACCACCTCGATCAGAACGAAGATCTTTAATCTTCTTTCCTAGTTGCAATTTTACTTCCGTTTTAAACACTTTGAATTTTTCAAATACCTTATGTTTATGCTTAAGTAAATAAACATAACCATATCGGCTATAATCATCCATAAATGTTAAGAAGTAGCTAGCACCTTTCCATGACACATGTCTAAGTTGTCCACGCACATCATTGTGTATTCAACCAAGTAGTTCAGTATCCCTTTCCATATTGCTATTAAAAGGTTTCTTGGTTATCTTTCCAGAGATACAAGACTCACATTTATCAAATGATTCATCATTGATATTTTCCAAAAGACCATCACGTTGAAGCTTTTGTATGCGAGTCTTCCCAATATGGGAAAGTTTATAATGCCAAAGATAAGAAGAGTTCTTGTTTAACTTTCTCTTCTTATTCATGTTGAAAACGGAATTATTTTTTCTCTTGGAATTATTATCATGCATGTTAATTTCAAAAACACCATTCACAGAAATTGCATCAAAATAGAATAAACCATCTTTGAAAACGAAAATTCTATTATTATCAATAGTGTGAATAAATCCAAGATCCAACATAATAGAAAAGGAAATAACACCCCTAACAATTGTAGGTACATAATGACAATCATTTAAACTCAGTACTAAACCCGAAAGGTAAAACTAGATTAAATGTTCCTATAGCTTCAACCGTTGCTTGTGCGCCATTGCCCACTTGCAAAAATTGTTCCCCGTAGGAAAGCTTCCTTTCAAACTCAAATCCCTGCAGGGTATTACAATTGTTAATAACACATCCCGTATCATATACCCAGGAATTTGATTTGTATGTAAGGTTAAATAACTCTATCATAAATAAGTTACTTGAAGATGCTGCAGCACTTAGCTCAGCCTTCTTCTGTATTTCTCGCAACTCATCGAGATAAAGAGGGTAGTTCCTCTTCCAGTGACCACTTGCTTTGAAATGGTGACAAGTCTCATCCTTCTGAGATTGATTCTTCTTTACAAAGTTTTGCTTAGGTTTAGAATAAGTCGCAACTTGTTTGCCCTTATCACCCTTGCCTTTGCCTTTCTTCTTGTTCGCTTGCTGTTTAGGCTTATTCACTCTACCCTTGTGTACATAAAGCGCATGAGGAGTAGAAGAAGAAGCCTTGTCCTTTAACCCCTTTTCATAGTCAACGAGCATTGCATGCAAATCATTAATTGTCTTCCCTATGCAATGCATATTATAGTTTCGAACTAAATCATTGAAGTCCTTGTTAAGGGACCTATTGATAAAGTTGATAGCCATATTATGATCATAGGGTTGTGTAGGTCCATATAATCTTAGGATTGTAGATGTGTTTGTATTTATCTAGAGAGATGGATGAAAAAGAAGAACTAGAGAGAGAAAGGTAGAGAGAGAAAGGAGAGAAGGAGACAATGATGGTTGATTAAGTGAAAATGTGAAAGAACAAAATGAGCAACCCCTCCTAACATGCTAGGAGGGGGTATATATAACCCACCCTACATGTGGGCTATATGGACTATATGTTTACATAATGGATCACGAGCCCAATACCTGAATATATCATTAGAGAGACCGATCCTTTCTAAATACGTAAAAACGTATTTCCAACAATCTCCCCCAAAGGGAGGTCACTCCAAGTTACAATGTCCTAAATAGTCTATAGCTCGTGATCTATGCTAATAATGATGTGACCGAGACTTTCCTTAGAAACACGTATTTCCAACAATCTCCCCCTAAGGGAGGTGATAGGTGTGTAAACACCCATCTTTTCTACCACTTAACTACAATAATAACCGGACCAAAACGTGTATTTTATGTCTTTTATGTCGGAATTATGCGTGGTTTGTGTTTTTGTTGTGATTTAGGATAAAAAGGTGAAAATGGAGAAAACACGGACATTCACGGGCATTTATGGACTTTTATTGAAGAAAAGGATAAAAGACAAAGTCAAGAAGTCAAGAGTGCAAAAAGAACGGAAGTCCACGACCAATTCTGAAGATTTACCGAAGAAAAAGTCAAAAGACGGATGTTTATCAAAAGCCGTAGAATTCAAGTCTATTTTATTGAAGAATTTAAAGACGAGTTCAAAAGAAATCCCGAAGTCAAAAGTCCCTTAAAGTCCAAGATTAAAGAAGATTAGAAGAAAAGGACTAAGTACGCAATTAATGAAGATTAATAAAAGGAGGGACTTAAACTTGTAATTAAGAAGAAAGGAAAGAGGGGAGGAAGCTTCCTTAATCCTCCCCTATAAATAGATTAGATTAGTTATCATTTCACTCTTGTTGGCTAAGTGTGACAATTAGCTCTTCCACCATTTTAAATACTTGTCATTTACATTAATTGTCAATTTAATTACCTTGTCTTGCATCTTAAATTCATTTAATTTCAAGTAAGTTTCCTTTTAATTATTGTTAATCCTTACTTTATCTTGTCAATCTCTTATCTACCTTTCTTATTCTTTGATTTGTGGTGTTTATGTTCATGTTCATGCTTTTATTTTGATCCAAAGTGTTTTTGATTATTATGGTTAAAGTTGTTTAATTTCATGTTTTTGATTGTTTGTTGATGCTTATTTGTTTGACCGTTACTGTTTTTATTAATCCGTGTGTTTGATTTAGCTTACTTTTTGTTTATATCTGCTGGTACTCATCTTCCTTGTTCTTCGGAAGAGTTTTGCTTGTTTCTGATCTTCCCAGATTTAGTTCCGGACCAAGGAAAGGATTGAGGCTTCATTCGGAAGTCAAAACTTCCGAACCAAGGTTTCATTCGGAAGTCTGAAACTTCCGAACCAAGGTTGTTCATTCGGAACTCAAAAAGTTCCGAATCAAGGAAACTCATTCGGAACTTCAAAAGTTCCGAATAAAGGAGCCTCATTCGGAACTTCAAAAGTTCCGAACCAAACTTGTTCATTCGGAAGTCAAAACTTCCGAACCAGGATTCTTCATTCGGAACCTTCCGAGTCAGAAACTTCCGAACCAGGATTCTTCATTCGGAACCTTCCGAGTCAGTAACTTCCGAACCAATTCCAACAGTTCCGAACCAAGAGCCTTCATTCGGAACTTCAAAAGTTCCGAATAAGGGAGCTTCATCCGGAAAGTTCCGAATCAAGGGGTGACCAAAACTTCCGAATCAAGGCAAGATTTACAAGATTCCGAATCAGCAAGTTCCGAATGAAAGATTGTTTTGGATAAGTGACATATTCAGACAAGTTTGTTCCGGATCAAGAATTTTGGTAATATTCCAAGTGAAGAAGAATCATTTCAACCAAAGGTGACATTTAGGACGAGTGATTGTTCCAAACAAAGGTTTATTCCGAATGAGCTGTATTCAGATTCTTATTAGCTTTTATCTTTAATTTTTATCTTCAAGCTTTATTTTACTTGCCTTTTTATTTAATTGCACTTTTAGATTATTTGCCTTAGTTTTAGTTGCACTTTAAGTTTGCCTTAGATAGATTTAAGTTTACGTCATTTTACTTTAGTGCCCTTTAATTTTAGTCACGTTTTAAAATACTCGCACTTCACTTTAATTAGACTTAGATTTACTTTAAGAGCATTTTTACTTTTAAGTCTTTGCATTTAAATTTAAAATCACCCAAAAATATTCTTTTTCACTAAAGATCAACTAAGTCACACATAGAGAGCTAAGATCAATTCGTTAAGATACCGAGAACAACAATTGAACCTAGTAGAAGCTAGTTATCAAATGGCGCCGCTGCCGGCTCTTTACGTTAAGATCAACAGTTTTCTGTGCTAGACACGTTGCTTTTTGGGATCCGTTCACTTGTGAGCGTTATTTTTCTTGTATAAAAATTCAAAAAATCATAAAAATTAAAATATTGATAAAAAACCATAAAAATTAAAAATTTCAAAAATACAAAAAGATTTTCTTTTTATTGTGTATATATATTGTCTTTGCGTTTGGTTTCTTTTTCTTTTACATTTTCAGGTGTATGCGTACTAGATCTTCTAATTATCAAGAGCCCGAGCCTCAAGAAGATTTAGATATGTCAGGTGTTAACAACAATAATCAACTACCGCACCTCAACAATAATAACAATAACAACAATGCTCCTCCACAGCCCGATCTTCGGACCATGGAGGAACTTTGTCAACCAACAATGTTTGGACGAGGAGGACCGATTGCGCCGATGCAAATCAACGCTCCTGAGTTTTCGTTGAAGCACCACATGATTCAGCAAGTACAAACAAACCCATTTAGAGGATTGCCTGATGATGATGCCAACAAACACCTCGACAAGTTCATTACAATCACCCAAAGCATGAAGTTGCCTGGGGCCACAATGGATGTACTCCGCCTACAACTCTTCCCACATACTTTATCGCATCATGCCGAAAAATGGTTTGATCGTCTCCCGAAGAATTCTATTCACACTTGGGATGACATGACTCAACGGTTTCTTTCGCGCTACTTTCCACCATCCATGGTCACAAGCCTTCGCAATCAGATCAGCGGTTTCATGCAAGATCCCGATGAATCTCTTTTTGATGCATGGGAGAGATATAATGTCTTGATCGACCGTTGTCCAAACCACAACATGCTTCCGGTCACCTTGATCGATACTTTCTACAACGGATTGACTTTTCGAGATCGTGATACGATTAATGCAGCCGCCGGTGGCACATTCATGAAAAGGAGACCCGAGGAGTGTAGAGAGTTAATAGAGAACATGACTACTCATCATAAGAACTGGGATTCCTCTGCTTCTTCTAGAAACAACACGAGAGTCAATGTTTCCTCTACCTCAGCAAACCTTGAGATGACCGAACTCACCCGCATGATGGCTGAAATGAGCAAAAGTATTACGCTTCTCGCTTCAAACCAACAACAACATCAAGTTAAAGCGGTTGCTAATCCTTGTGAAACATGTGGCGGTCCTCACTCATACACCGATTGTCCTTCGACACAAGGAAATCCGGAAAATGTGTATGCAGCTTACAGTAATTATTCACCGGAAAATTACCAAGCTAGACAACAAGGGGATAGAAATCTGCTGAGCTACCGTTCAAACAATTACCTTTCACCCGGTTTTTCTCCTCAAAACCAAAACCCCGCCAACAACTACAATAGAAGCAACCAAATCCCACCTCGTGCTTCTAACCCTTATCAACCACCCTCCCAACAACACCCACCCATTAACCCCGATGTTGACACAATCATGAGAACTCAAGGTGAGCAAATCAAGAATCTACAGAGCCAAATTATCAATCTGAAAGGAGATATCTTAAAGCAAGGTAATGACATCAGAAATGAGGTTCGTGAAAACCTTCAATCCTCCTTCATCACTCAAACAACTGAATTAAAGAATCTATTGGCTAGTTTCTTGCCCGAAGCTCAACCTTCTTCTTCCTCGGGTTCTCTACCTTCAAACACCGTCCCCAATCCGCGAGCTAATGTGAGTGCTATAACTACGCGTAGTGGACTTACCATTATCGATCCACCTATTCCACCACCATCATCCACACCTACTCCACCTACACCTAGTAGTAGTGCACCATTACCGTCTCCGCCTTGTCATGACGATGTATCTCGGAAGGACCCTTCAACATCACAACCTTCACCAACCACACCTTCCCCTAACCCTTATCAACCTAGAATCCCATACCCTTCTCGCATAGGCAAGACCAACGAGCTAACCAAGAATGACTCTCAAATAACAAAATATATCAGTATGATTTCTCAAATGGGATTCAGCATTAGTTTTCTTGAAGCACTTGTTCACATGCCCAAATTTGCCAAAGCATTTAAGGACTTGCTTAACAAAAAGGAGAAGCTGATTGAATTCACCAACACACGCTTAAATGAAAACTGCTCTGCAGTTATTCTTAAAGAACTTCCGGAAAAACTAGGGGATCCCGGTCGTTTTGTGTTGCCTTGCGTGTTCAACAAAACTGAAGAATTTACTGCCCTTGCTGATCTCGGGGCTAGTATAAATCTTATGCCTTTGAGTGTTTGGAAAACACTATCATTACCCGATCTTATTCCAACAAAGATGACTCTCGAACTTGCTAATCGCACTCTCGCTTACCCCGTTGGTATAGCTGAAGACGTATTCATTCAAGTTGGCGCATTTACTTTCCCGGTCGATTTTGTCGTAGTTGATTATGAAATGGACCCTCGTATTCCTTTAATACTTGGTCGGCCATTTTTGAGATCCGGACGTGCTTTAGTAGATGTGGCCGAAGGAGAGTTAATCTTAAGAGTCGGGAATGCCTCACAAAATTTCAAAATGGGAACGCCTACAAACAAATCCTTTGGAGGCCGAGAATCAGTGAATATGATAAACGTGCTCGATGACTTTACCGTCTACGACAATCCTCTATTCGACTCTTGCATCAATAATCCACTCTTTCAACATGATGTGGATGATTCTCTACCTACTTTGGACGCTTCTCTCAATTTTGATTCTCCACCGGTCTTCGATGCTTATGATGATGATGATTCTAGCTCAGATTCGGATGATTTTGACTGTACTTCTGAGTATCCCGAGCTGCCCACTTTCGATGATTTCGATGAGGCTGATACTCTCTCGAGCGATTCTTCACATGATGAAGATGCTCCACCATCACTCGATCCTACTTTGGACAATTATTCATTTGAGGAAGATTTCTCTGAATTCCTCAACACATACTTCCCTCATGAGAGTGATGCTCCTCCTTTTGACTTTGAAGATTATCGTCTTGATCCTACTTTGGATTTGAAGAGCATTTTGTCAAAGGAGAAGAAACCGGTCGACACCGAAATCCGTTGCACTTATGATTTGACACCTCTTTGTCCCACTTCTGAGGACGAGGTTGTGCTTCTTTGCGGATCTTCTTCACACTCGGCTGAGCCTGAGTGCTATTTTCCCCTAAAGGAAAAGGTGTTCGATCCCGGTATTGAAGTCTTAAAGCCATCTCAGTATCCACCTGATGAAATAAAAGGAAATATCTTTGGACCCATTGAAGACATGCTTGCACCGCACCATCCTTGCTTCTACTGTGCTCCATCACTGCTTAAGGGAACCTTGCCACTTCTCTTTTGGCTTGCCTTGTTCGCCTTAAGCTCTTGCTTATTGATGGATGAAAACTATGTCTTTGATCCTGGTGGATTTGTTTCATGCTACTTCCGTTGATGATCAAGGTCGAGTCAGGCTCACGACTCGGTTAACAAAAATCAAGCGCTTCTTGGGAGGCAACCCATGCACCTATCTTTTCGCTTTCTTTACCATAAGTGTAGGGGGGACCCTTTGGATTGCTATTACCTCTCCTCACTTCTTAATCAGGGATTCGAGCTTCGATGATCCACTCTTGATGATTCTTGACGACCCGTGATTCCGTGTTCTACTTCTTCCCGGTTCTATCCTAAACTCTTTTCGATTCACTATTTTATATTTTCTCAATATTAAGATAGGAATCTCTTTAGTTGTCTTTTCCTTAGCGAGATTTAAACAAACGTGCACAATGTTCTAAGTGTAGGGGAGCTTACTCCCACATGCTTAAACATTGAGGACAATGTTTATCTTAAGTGTAGGGGGGACTTCTATCGAAGTTAAGTGGTCTTTTCCTTGTTTTTGTCCTCATTTTAACCGGAAAATCAATTTTTTTCGACATTTTTCAAAATTTTTGATCTATTTTGGCCTATTAGTTGTTATCTTTGTATAGTTATTTTCTTTCTCCGCTAGAATAAATGTTTAATAAGTGGTTTTAATTTTTAAACGTTGTGAATCTTTTGACTCAATCCGAGTTTACTCTAGCTAGTATCCTTAACGTGTTTAAGTCAAGTTTTGCTAGGCTTTTATATAAGGAGCTATAAAACGCGAAAGTCTTAACTCTGACGAGTTAAGAACAAGAACTTTTCGCAAGTTTCTATAATTGA
Organism: Glebionis coronaria; assembly: GCA_025667525.1. Taxonomy (NCBI): domain Eukaryota; kingdom Viridiplantae; phylum Streptophyta; class Magnoliopsida; order Asterales; family Asteraceae; genus Glebionis; species Glebionis coronaria. Next base: position 466,858,219 of record CM046874.1, on the reverse strand, counting down.
TCCTAGAGAGTCGTTTATCAAGGGAACTTTAAGATGCGATTTCTAAACTTGAAAGAGTCTAAGAATTTGCAAGATCCTATAGGCGACTCGAAAACCCAAAACTTTGATTTAATAGGCTAAGTATCCACGAGTCTCATTACTTGAGATTTTAAACTGTGGAGAATGAGAGATGATAGAGCCAATTATAAGTTGGGTATTCTTTCATGAATTTATGTGAGTTAATTATGAGCCTATTCTCCCATCGCTTGCTAATAATTTTTTTGCTAATAAATAAGGTTGTATGATTTGAAAAGTTACTTAGCTTCTAGCCCCAGATCGTTTAAAAGTTGCTCGGTAATGACGAGAGTTCATAGCCAAGGCATAACTTATGAAGCGGGGCGCGAAGATTGGCGAGTCCAAAAAGGCCCTAACAAGGCATGAGGGCTATGTTTTGTTGCTAAAGATCCAAAGTGATGTGAAGAATCATTTATCGAAAATCAATATGAAGGATCGAGACACACGACGTAAAGCAAAAACTCCCCAAAAGTCATGGAGAAGTGTATCCAAAAAGACCCTAACAAGGTATGAGGATAAATAGATCCAAGTCATAAAAGGAGGCGGATCGTTGTATATCAAAGTCCAAAATAAAGATTGGAGAAAAATGAAGAAGTCGTGGTCCAAGTATGAATCTCTCAAATTTCAAGTGAAGAAATTCCAATTATGAAGAGAAGACCATTATTTCATGAATGTCTCTCAAGATTTGAAGTATGAAGTCGCTGCCAAATATCGGCCCGAGAAAGGTCTCAAATCGCGAACCAAGTTATGCCAAGATATGAACTTTCTGATATCCCGAGAAGCAGTTTTAAAAGATTTGGTCCTTTAGCTAACTATTGATTAAATCGTGCACTTTATTTTCAGACTAAATAATTATCGAAATAAGTCAAACAATGCATCTTCATGATCATTCAAGACAAATAATAAAATATAAGAGATACACCTAGGAATAAGGGAGTCTAAGTGAGTAATTGGCCCACATGAGTTCGTGATAGTTTATTAACTTATAATAACAATGATCTCGTTTTTAAGCTTGGTTTGGAGAAAGTGAAAACTTGAGGATGATGATTATTCATAACATTTTCAAAACCCAAGGTATGCTTTTGATTTCTTTAATTTCAATGTTTTTAATTTTCTATCTCTTTAATAAAGGCCAACGTGGATTGATTACGATGAAAAGTGTAATCTTGCTTTGTAACTAATGCATTGCATGAGGACATTGCAATGGTCAAGTGTAGGGGATTTGATAGGTGTGTAAACACCCATCTTTTCTACCACTTAACTACAATAATAACCGGACCAAAACGTGTATTTTATGTCTTTTATGTCGGAATTATGCGTGGTTTGTGTTTTTGTTGTGATTTAGGATAAAAAGGTGAAAATGGAGAAAACACGGACATTCACGGGCATTTATGGACTTTTATTGAAGAAAAGGATAAAAGACAAAGTCAAGAAGTCAAGAGTGCAAAAAGAACGGAAGTCCACGACCAATTCTGAAGATTTACCGAAGAAAAAGTCAAAAGACGGATGTTTATCAAAAGCCATAGAATTCAAGTCTATTTTATTGAAGAATTTAAAGACGAGTTCAAAAGAAATCCCGAAGTCAAAAGTCCCTTAAAGTCCAAGATTAAAGAAGATTAGAAGAAAAGGACTAAGTACGCAATTAATGAAGATTAATAAAAGGAGGGACTTAAACTTGTAATTAAGAAGAAAGGAAAGAGGGGAGGAAGCTTCCTTAATCCTCCCCTATAAATAGATTAGATTAGTTATCATTTCACTCTTGTTGGCTAAGTGTGACAATTAGCTCTTCCACCATTTTAAATACTTGTCATTTACATTAATTGTCAATTTAATTACCTTGTCTTGCATCTTAAATTCATTTAATTTCAAGTAAGTTTCCTTTTAATTATTGTTAATCCTTACTTTATCTTGTCAATCTCTTATCTACCTTTCTTATTCTTTGATTTGTGGTGTTTATGTTCATGTTCATGCTTTTATTTTGATCCAAAGTGTTTTTGATTATTATGGTTAAAGTTGTTTAATTTCATGTTTTTGATTGTTTGTTGATGCTTATTTGTTTGACCGTTACTGTTTTTATTAATCCGTGTGTTTGATTTAGCTTACTTTTTGTTTATATCTGCTGGTACTCATCTTCCTTGTTCTTCGGAAGAGTTTTGCTTGTTTCTGATCTTCCCAGATTTAGTTCCGGACCAAGGAAAGGATTGAGGCTTCATTCGGAAGTCAAAACTTCCGAACCAAGGTTTCATTCGGAAGTCTGAAACTTCCGAACCAAGGTTGTTCATTCGGAACTCAAAAAGTTCCGAATCAAGGAAACTCATTCGGAACTTCAAAAGTTCCGAATAAAGGAGCCTCATTCGGAACTTCAAAAGTTCCGAACCAAACTTGTTCATTCGGAAGTCAAAACTTCCGAACCAGGATTCTTCATTCGGAACCTTCCGAGTCAGAAACTTCCGAACCAGGATTCTTCATTCGGAACCTTCCGAGTCAGTAACTTCCGAACCAATTCCAACAGTTCCGAACCAAGAGCCTTCATTCGGAACTTCAAAAGTTCCGAATAAGGGAGCTTCATCCGGAAAGTTCCGAATCAAGGGGTGACCAAAACTTCCGAATCAAGGCAAGATTTACAAGATTCCGAATCAGCAAGTTCCGAATGAAAGATTGTTTTGGATAAGTGACATATTCAGACAAGTTTGTTCCGGATCAAGAATTTTGGTAATATTCCAAGTGAAGAAGAATCATTTCAACCAAAGGTGACATTTAGGACGAGTGATTGTTCCAAACAAAGGTTTATTCCGAATGAGCTGTATTCAGATTCTTATTAGCTTTTATCTTTAATTTTTATCTTCAAGCTTTATTTTACTTGCCTTTTTATTTAATTGCACTTTTAGATTATTTGCCTTAGTTTTAGTTGCACTTTAAGTTTGCCTTAGATAGATTTAAGTTTACGTCATTTTACTTTAGTGCCCTTTAATTTTAGTCACGTTTTAAAATACTCGCACTTCACTTTAATTAGACTTAGATTTACTTTAAGAGCATTTTTACTTTTAAGTCTTTGCATTTAAATTTAAAATCACCCAAAAATATTCTTTTTCACTAAAGATCAACTAAGTCACACATAGAGAGCTAAGATCAATTCGTTAAGATACCGAGAACAACAATTGAACCTAGTAGAAGCTAGTTATCAGGAGGTCACGCCATTTTACAAAATCTTAAAGCTAGCATACTATGCTTGAGTCTTCGATCTTGTTCTTGTGAATATGCTGATGAGATCATTAACTTTGTTCTTGAGCATGTATCCTTGCTTTGACCTTGTGTATTTATCACTTGTGATATTTGCCTCCTCGTGACTTCATGTTCCACATACTTATACTTTTATAAATTCTTGAAAGCTTCAGAGTTTGATACAGCAGAAGACTTGACTTTTAGGCTTTCTTGAATTTCTTGAAGTATTAAGTGCGGAAAGCATAAGCATGTGTTGACGACTTCTTCTGGATTGTACACCGCAATGCCACCTTCTTGTTACGCTGCATAAGACAGTTAGCAACAAAACATATACACGGATGAAATGGCCTTGAACATTTCATTCTAATTCGGTAGCATTTTACCTCCGGTCGGTGAAGACCGTTGGACGATATTAAATATTGTACTTGTGGCATGTAGAGTGAATCATTCGGATAATAATATCCGCATGATTTGAAGCCGTCAATTCATGTTCCTGGAACAAGTGAAATTCAATTGAGAACCGCACCATTGTTGCTTTCCAGTTGTCATGAGCTTGATTCGTATAGAATCTTGCAAGTTACCTACCAAGTGTTGTTTGAGGTTAACACTAGAAGGATTTCCACTCATCACTATGAACACTATAGCATGTCACTCTGAGTGTTCTTGCAAGATCACTAAGATATTACGTAGAGGCCTGGAACGTGTTTAAGTTTAGTTAAGAACTAAACCACCGTTGCTTTCCAGTTATCACAAGCTTGATTCATAAAGAATCGCACAAGTCGCCTAACATGAGCTTTTTGATATTCGCTCAAGAAGGATTTCCAACTTCATTGTAAATACTTTCGTATTACTTAGATGTTCATGCAAGATCATGAAGATTTTGCGTAGGACTCTTAAGATTTTTCTTACTTTTCACAGTGTGTGAAGAAGCAAGGAATTATGAAAGTGTGTCCTAATGAGATATTTGATGGTCTCAAATGGCTCTAGACTCGATCGTGCATCTTGGATTTTAGTTATCGGAGGCTGGAGAGGAGTGCCACCATTTCAATACCAATTTATTCGTAGTGAATAAATCAATAGAGAATGCGTTGTCTCCGTGTGATTAAAACAAATATCTTTTGAGAGATATCTGAGTTAGTTGGGATGGGTTGTGCATTGCATCACTGGCTCCATGATGTATGTCTTCAATATCAAGAATCATTAAAAATGATCTTAATAGCATATGTATTGACCCGGTTTCTGCCTAATGTTGTAAGGAGGGCTTCTTTCTTTACACCCTTTATCATTACAATTCTTTTTCATTCTTCAACCCCTTCAATGCTTACCAATACGTCATAACTAGCCCCTTCTTGTGATTGTTCCAGTGCTAACTTATGTACTTGGTCGGCATTCAACTACGTTCACAATATTTCTCCATCTTTCCTAAGGACTACTATTTCTAGCTATGGAATGTCCTTGGGAAGATTCCTTCGGTGTTAGAGGAATCATTGGACTTTAACCTACCTTACCATCCTTATGTCACCACAATCTTCACCGTCGTGAATAGAGATGTTTTAGGTAAGTTTATGTCACTATGAAATCCATTTTGATAACCAAATCCATTTTGCTCCCCCTTAACATGTGCTACAATATTCGAAAACATTTCGCACATGTCGGGATGAGCCAGCACATTAAGTCAAACCATTATTGATCTCAATATTAAATAACATTTTCTACCCCATATTAAAAATATTAACCCAATTGATGTTTTTAATATCAACTGATTTAATAGCATTTTAAGAATATTTGGGAAGAAAAATTCAAATCTAATTATCTTCATGATTTACACAAGCTCTCCCTCAAATTAATGAGGGTGTACTTGAAAAGTAAATTAAATACCTTTTAAACACAAGTGTAAGGTATTTACCACGTGCAAATATCATATATGATAATGTATTCACAAGATTAGCAATTTACGAGGTTGGACCTGAATGATGGAGAACATCATATGATAGAATCACATGGTTCTTGTTCACGAATGTTGGTCGCCTCGTCACGTATGAAGTTATATCTTGACTCCATGTGTATGATTGATATCGTTGTCTTGACACCAATATGTGAACTTGGCACTTTCGACATCAAAGATTCTGAATGCTGGACAATTGCTCCCCCTCCATTGTTGACCCGTGTTCTATTGAAAGAGATGTAGTCGCCGCTTGAGTAGTCGCATCGTAGAGTATGTAGATATCAGTTGTAAATTGCTGCGAATTGTGAAGACGGTAACTTCATAAAAACAAGATTTCTCTTGTTTTGACAAATAAATACACTTACACGTACATAAATTCGTGTTAAATTGTGTTATTACGTAAACACAATCCCTTACATGGTTATAAAGTAAACCATGCCCGAGAAAATTAATTTCCGTTGTTGAGTCAAAGCTTTCCGGTGAAATGCTTGACTTGAATATGAAAAGCGGGTTACTATCTGAAATAATAGCAAGCCATTTTGAGCATGTTTTAAAACATTTGAACTTCTGCTCGAACTTTATTTACAACCCCGTGTCATTATTGAATGACATTTCTAGTATCGTAAATATTATCGGTGAAGACATGCTCTTTTTATCAAAACATTTTTGAACACACAATTTTGAATGATTTAGAAATAACCTTTTGAGAAATTCTCGAAAAATTGTGTTTATTGTTTTGAAAACCAATTACTTGAGCTTAAGATGTTGAATATCTTACAAAACGAGCTCAAGTCCGAGAAGTTGTAAGCTTCCCGTTCTGAGGATAAGTTTATCATCGGCGATAAACTTTCCTATTAATTGAAGAGCGAGTCCTAAGTTGACATTTACTTAGAAGTCGTTTTCATGAGCTTGAAAAACTTTTGAATGTTTTAACGTAAAGCTCATGACCGAGAAAGATGAATTTCTTGTTATGAAGAAAAGTTCTCTTATTTAAAAAATACACTTTCCTTTATGAGCTTAAAACATGGAATGTTTTAAGACAAGCTCATGACCGAGAAAATTTAATTTCCCGTTACAAGGATAAGCTATCTTTAAAGATAAGCTTTCCTAAAATTGAAGATCGAGTTACAGTCTGATATTTAACTGTAAGTCATAGTGCATGAGCTTAAAAACTTCGAATGTTTTTAATATTAGCTCATGCCCGAGAAAAATTAATTTCTCGTTGTAAGGATAAGTTTATCATCGGCGATAAACTTTCCTTTCTTTGAGATCCGGGGTATAATCTGAAATATAAGTATACGCCATCTTACACGAGCTTAAAACCTTTGAATAGTTTCAGTGATAGCTCGTGTCCGAGAAAATTTAATTTCTCGTTAATGAGGATAAGTTTATCATCGACGATAATCTCTCCTTTCTTAGAATCGCGGGTTACAATCTGACATGTGACTGCAAGCCGTTGTGCATGAGCTTAAAAACTTTGAATGTTTTTAACATAAGCTCATGCCCGAGAAAAATTAATTTCTCGTTGTGAGGATAAGTTTATCATCGACGATAAACTTTCCTTTCTCTGAAGAACGGGTCATCGTCTGAAATTTTACAATAAACCATATACACGAGCTTAAAACCTTTGAATGGTTTTTGTGTAAGATCGTGTCCGAGAAAAATTAATTTCTCGTTTTTTAGGATAAGTTTATCATTGGCGATAAACTTTCCTTTATGTGAAGATCGGGTCATCATCTGATATTTAATGATGAACCATGTACACGAGCTTAAAACCTTTGAATAGTTTTAGTGTAAGCTCGTGTCCGAGAAAACTTAATTTCTCGTTTTGAGGGTAAGTTATCGTTGACGAGATAAACTTTCCTTTCTCTGAAGTTCAGGTCACAGACTGTGATTTGGCTGTGAGCCATTGTGCATGAGCTTAAAAAACTTGGAATGTTTTTTATATAAGCTCATGCCCGAGAAATATTAATTTCTCGTTATAAGGATAAGTTTATCATCGGCGATAAACTTTCCTTTCTTTGATGAACGAGTTACAGTCTTTGATGTGACTATAAGTCCTATTGGTAAGCTTAACCATGAAACCCCTGAGACACTTGTTTCTCCGATATCTGCTTCTTCAGCAACCAAACTCTAAGAGTATCCTTAGTTGAACGGTATACAACGATTGGACCGCTTCGTTCTTTTGAAACATCAACTTTGGTACCTGCATTCTCGTTAGGAATTTGCATGCTTTGATATGGGTTAGCGATATCTATTTTAGAAGCAAGTGGAGGTTCACAGTTGTCTGTTCTTGTGCCAGAGGCGACCTGAGTAGATGATTCACTTATCTTAGATGGCAAACATTTCCTTTTATAGAAAACCTTAAGTTCATGCTTAAGTGACACATCATCCTTTTCAATTTCCTCCCTAGTAGTCTTAGTAGAATCGGACACTATCCTAGTTAAAGAGCACTCGTTTCCTACAAGAGTGAAAGTTCTACCAGTGGGGCGCCAAACTTTACCAATGGGTTTGATTTTAGCTATCCACTGGGTTTTAAGTCTAGCACGGGAGTTCACCTCATTAAGTAATTTCTTGACACAAGAGTCATGATTTGCCGTAAAGACAAATTTTCTACATGTTTTACAAGTAGCATATTTAATGTCCGAGTAATTCCTAGATGATTGATCGATGCTCCTAGGAGATGACTTACTACGGGTAGCAATGCTGGGTAATCTAGAAGGCATCTGACTAGATTTGACATTGTTATCTCTTACATGTGTCTTTTGCTTAGCTTCCCTTAAACCAGATTTATGGCAAACATCATTTGAACTATTTCTACACGTGGTCTTGGTATTTATAGAGAAACTAGAGGCAATCATGTGATTAGGTCTTGCTAAAGCTTTTTGGTCACGTTGGGCCTAGTTGTTGGAGTGACTGGTCTAGATAGATGAACCAAATTATCTTGGGAGGCAAACCGCGGTCTCGAGGATTGTGGTTGCTTGGATCTAAATGCATTCGGTTGTCTAACGAACTGATTTATAGGCGGTTTCCCCAAGATTGATGATTTTTCAAGCTTAGTGTCCACACTAGTTCCTTTAGTTTTCCACAATTCGTTTTTCAACGCAGCTATAGTAAAGACCTTTTCCTGAACCTGATCCTTTAAAGTCTCATTCTCTTTGAGCAATTCATCTTGGGATGCCAACTTAGATTCTAGCAGTTGAATTTGTTTCAAAAGATTATCCTTTTCAGCTTTAGAATTTAAAACTTTTTTATCCAATTTTCTTTCAAGAACAACGTTTGACTTTTCATGTTTTTCAAAATATGTTTCAAATTTGTCCGTTTTCTTTGAAAATTCTAATTTGGCATCGACAAGATCTTTTGATTGTTGAGCTATAATCGTTTCGAGCTCTCTAATCTTGGAATCAGAAGCAATCAATGAAGCAGTTATAAGACAATTATCATGATGTTTAGCATTTTGAACACTTTCTCCCCCATTATGACTCACATCGGATGAATCAGAAGTGGTATTTCTATCACTCTTTTTCATCCCATGTTTGTCATAATTAGGTTCAGAAAGCTCAATATGCGGCATTTCATCTACATATACATCATAAACAACAATACATTGTACGATGTTCGTAGTCTCTTCGTCATAAACGGGTAAGGTGTCATCAAAAGAGATCTCGTGAACATTCCCTGACGTGCCACTGGTATCATGTTGTCCTCCTGATTCCGTGCTCTTCCCATCGTTAGGCTCCAAATTGTCAACCTTATGACCATTCCCCTCTTGCATCTTCATCATAGATTCATGCACTCCATTATCATACGCTTGCTGAAGTCTGGATCTTTCATAAATCGAAGAGGAAACCGATGTCATAAATTTAAACAGTTTATCACGGAAGTCAAAAACCTCATTATGTGTGTATTGAAGAAATGACCGGCATATCCTTGAATTGTCAGACTTGATGATATTGAATTGGAGGAAAGGCGTAAGTTGTGTCACAAGAGCCTTATAAGCAAGTGCCGATGCAGAGTGATTAAAGTCTTCTTTTTGAAGTTGATCAACAAGTTGGTTCAAGTTGAGGAATAGTGAATCGATGAATGTATAATGATTTTGACCAAAGAGTGTCACAAATTCGCTTCCTCCTTGGACCCATGAAATGGTCATAAGATGTGACTGAAATAGGTGAAATGAAGTGATACCACTTTCTCTAACTATGTCTTGCATTAGATTTAATTCTTCCTCTTGAAAAGTCGAAGTCAACGAATCCATTGATGTTCGATGAAAGATAAGTGTGGTTGTTTTCGGAATTTAACAATTCGTAAAGAAACGAAAGATCCGTAAATAAGTATTAAAAATCCTCGAGTGATGATGTAACTCTTTTCTCGGCTCAAAATTTGTTGTCGGCTCAAACGTTGATAAAACAAACCGGAGTCCGATTCAAACACGGCTCACTCCAAAAATAAAGCCCGAAAAAAATTAATCCAACCTTCGGTTAATATAGTGATTGACCCGACAATTTATATCTAATGTCTCATGGTCTCGTCAACTAATTTTTGTCACTTAGTCTCGTCTCGTTGTCACGTTAAAACCCGAACAATCAACCAAAGAAAAATCCCTATATTAAGAAATAATTTGATATTTTTGTTTTGTCAAACACGTGTAACATCCAACACTGTTTATTGAATAATCGCTTGACTAAAAGCACATGTCTACCCAACTAATCTAACTTTGTGATTTAATAATAGTCCCACCGGCCCACTAAAAGATTAAGTTAAATTGATAATCACTTTGGATCCTCCGTGCCAAGTAACACCCTTTATTTCTCTTACAAAACCTAATAGCTTCTCCCCCAAAATACTCACCTCCGTTTCTTTTGTCTTCTAACTACAACACTAAACTTTGTAACCTCCATCCCCTGAATCCTCTCAAATCCACACTAGTGTTTCACACACAAACGAATCCCAAACCCTTACAATAGTTAATCAACCAGACGACTCTTTTTGAATCTAAAACTAGTGTAAAAAAGAATCAAACTGATCACCAGTTTTATTTGATATAAAAACGAATGAAAACCTCCAAACCTTTTTAATCTGAATACATCACAACCCTCTGCTCATGGTTATGTCCAACAACAACAAATGAGCGCATGCAAGATATGGCTTCAAGATCCTTGAAGGTGTCTCGGGTAGGTCTTTTATTTCATGTATCGTCGGTTTGAGTCTTGATCAAGGATAGTAAGGATTTGACTGAGATATTGGGTTTGTGTGAATCGTGAAACGAGTAGGTGTGACGTTTGAGTCTTGAAATGGTTTTCTTGTTTCAAAAAACTGAGAGTGGTTTTGTTGTTGAGTCTGTGGATGTGAGTCAGTGTCTGGGTAATCGAGTGATGAGGTCGAGTGAGTTAATCTTGTCGAGGCTGTGTTCGAGTCAGGTCAGTCTAGGTTGTGTGTGTTGAATCGAGTTTGTAGTCTTGGATCTGTGAAAGGTTGTGTTTGGGTTTTGTTGGTCGAGAGTTGATTGTCGAATGGGTGAGGGAGTCGAGGGTGGGTTTGCTGAGTATGGATTTGTCGAGGGTGCGTCTTGACTGATTTGTTTGTTTGAGAATTTGGTCGAGTTCGAGGTTGTGTTTGTTTGTGGAATCTGTTAAATGTGTCGAGAATGGGTCAGTTTTCGAGAGAGGAGTGAGTGTGTATGTTGTAACAGTCTTGTGATTTTGTGATGAGAGGTGTGGGTTTTGTCGAGTTTGAGTTCGTTTCTAGATGTGTCGAGTGGAGTCTTGGTTTTGAGACCTTGTTCGGAATATAAAGATCTCAGGCCTAGTTCGGAATATGTAAATCTCAGACTTAGTTCAGAATGTGACAAAAAGTTTAGTTCGGAATACTGGACAAAAAATAGTGCGGAATATTGGACAAATAATGACCTAGTTTGGAATGTAGTACTGGACAAAATATAGTTCGGAATGTGATATCATTTTGGAGGGAAATAAAACATGACCTAGTTAGGAATGTAGTACTGGACAAAAAATAGTTCGGAATGTGATATCATTTTGGAGGGAAATATAGTAAATAGTTCGGAATGTGACAAAAGAAGTTAGTTCGGAATGAGACAAAAAGAAATTAGTTCAGAATATTGACAAAAGAAATTAGTTCGGAATATGTGAATATTTTGGAGGGAAAATAGTAAATAGTTCGGAATGTGACAAAATAAGTTAGTTCGGAATGAGACAAAAAGAAATTAGTTCGGAATATTGATACAAGAAATTAGTTCGGAATATGGAGAAACCCTCTTATTCCGAATTATACCTAAAAATTTCAAACACTTTTAATTTTTACCCAAAAATCAATCTAAAAATTCCAACTTTTTCGTGTTTTTATCAAAACAAAAATCCAAAATCACTACCACAACTATGATGATGAATTTTAGAAAGATTAAACCATAAAAAACACCAAAAAAAATTAAATCGAATGAATTTAGATCAAAACCCCACCAATCAATGATGAATAAACACAAGAACAACCTAATCAACCATAGCTCTTGATACCAATTGTAGGTCCATATAATCTTAGGATTGTAGATGTGTTTGTATTTATATAGAGAGATGGATGAAAAGGAAGAACTAGAGAGAGAAAGGTACAGAGAGAAAGTAGAGAAGGAGAGAATGATGGTTGATTAAGTGAAAATGTGAAAGAACAAAATGAGCAACCCCTCCTAACATGCTAGGAGGGGGTATATATAGCCCACCCTACATGTGGGCTATATGGACTATATGTTTACATAATGGATCACGAGCCCAATACTTGAATATATCATTGGAGTGACCGATCCTTTCTAAATACGTAAAACCGTATTTCCAATAGGTTGTCCTAGTGCAATGAGTTGTTCCATATAACCCATCATCTCCATATAATGGGAACTTATAGACTTTCCAGGAGCTTGCTTGCAACTATGCAAAGCATCTACCAAATCTTAGATATCCACAACTTGCGGCTTTTCGAACATAGCCTTGAGCTCATCAAGCATTCACTTAGGCGAAAATAGCTCATACCTACGTTGAAGTGGAGGAGCCATTTTTCCTAACATTAAGGCAGCCACCTCAGAGTGCTTCTTAACATTAGCAGCGTGTTCAAGCCTTTGCGCATCAGATGCTCCTTCAGCAACATCCTCCGGATAAGGAGTAGTCAAGATATCGATAGTACCCGCTACACTCAAGACAATTCTTAGAAAGCGATACTGTAACACCCCCAATTGTGATATACACAATTCAATACAACGGAAGACTCGTTGGTATTACGGGATAGCACATTACTCACATCATAGACAACGCTTAAAAATCGCGTCGTTTAATAATAAAGCATTTCCATTCATAAATATCAAATTTTACATTGGTCCCAAGTCATTGTATTTCATACAAGTTTTACAAAGCATTTGAATGGAAATTATTATTTAAGTGCGGGCCATGAATTCTTGTTGTCTTCCCGATAATTACCTTCAAGTACCTGAGATAAAACATGTTAAAAGAAAAGGTCAGCGATAACGCCGAGTGAATTCATAGAGTTTAATAAAATCCATCAATATAACATCGGTATAAAATTATTACCGAAAATCATTTTGTACAAATCATTGTAATAGGCCATAAAATAGCCAAAGTCAATTTATACAAATCCTTATCGAAATCATAATATAGGCTTTCGCCTTCAAAATCATTATACGAACCATTGTCGTTAAAAACATCATACAATACGTTTTATAACGTTGTATAGATTAAATAAAAACTGTTATATGAATATGGTTATATAAAACCAAAACACGAACATAATATCAATGATAAGACCCTGTATTGCTAGTCAGGCAATATATCGTAATTCAATGCATAAAGCAGTATTTTTGTTATTTGGATTATTATAAGCCGCATGACATTGTTACCTTACTATATCAAAGAACGGGTAGCTAGCCCGAAACTCAATTTTCCCATCTAAATTAGCGTGTCGTCACAATAATCACGCTTGTGTAAATCTTCTCATACATAAATTCTCTTACCAATCAATGTGGCACGACGGGGATCAACCATCAAGGCGCGAACTGGGGTGATCGTCCCCAAATAGTACTATTATATGCATAAGTGTCTACCAAATCCCGGTAGTTCACAATTCATGCTAATGGGACTTTTAGTGACATAAACTAACTTTAGTAATCCATTTCATTTCATCTATCGGGTCATATAATCATACATCAGGTCATACAATCATTCGGGTCCAAATCAATAAACAAACAATCGGGACAAATGGTGTCCTATTTTAGTAAAACTAACATGTTATCTCCCTCGCGGGTTTATAAAATATTTCATAAAAACATTTAAAAGAGTGCGAGGCTATGAACTCACGTTTATGTAGGAAAGCGGGTTATCAGCAATTCGGATGTACGGTACGTGCTTCAATCACGGAAATCTAGACAAATAATACTCGTCTTAGACTCTTGTCCATTGAATTTATAAAATAACAATTATGTATACATATGATGATTTTATATATATGATGATGATCAAGTGGGTTTATACATTTTTACTCATTCATTATAGTGTTTATGTGTTGGTAACATTTTTATACTAGTTTTACTTATTTATATGTTTTAGGCCCAATAACCCTATTGCAAGCCCAATACTTTATATTTGTCCATTTTACACTTTTATTATCAGTATTATACTTTTCATGTTGGGCCCAAGTGGGTTAAGCCCAATAAGTAAGTTTATAAGTGTTTTACCAAATTAGTCAGGTTTATTGTCCATTAAGGCTACTTTGGCCCGTTAATGTCTATATGTTGTAAAGATCGGGTTTTATCGGTTTTTACTTGTTATATATGTTTATACATCAGTATGTGAGTTTATAAAAGTTTACATTAGACGGGTCCAACCGTCTAAGTTTTATTTAACAAAAACGTTAATCTTTCGGTTTTAGCCGAAAAGACGTAAAAATCATGTTTATAGTTTTTATAACTTATAAATCTTATTCAACTATCATTTTTATAAAGTGTCCATTTATTTAACCTTATACATATTTATATTAATGAAATTTATAAGTTAGTGGGTTTTAATTCACATTTTATACTATATTAGTTTGAGTGCTTATATAATACTATTAATCATTAATTCTTCAAAGTCTGATTTTTAGTTTCATCTTCACCATTTTTATCATATCTTGAGTTCTATAAGGAGATAGAAGCTCAATTTTGGATGGCATAAATTTCATATTATGTGCTACAAATAAGTTAGTTATAGCTACTGCTCATTCCATGTCTAACTATCCTTAACATTCCCTACAAAACAGACTATTCAGATTGGTACACTCATCTTATTTTGATTATATCTCACTCATTTTGATGATTCCATTGCATGGCCAACTCTCACATGTGTATGACATCTAACACTTACTGTAAATGTATTCCACCATGTAATTTTATCAGTTTATAACTTGCTTACTTACTGTTTTTATACAGCCATCTTATTAAGCAAGATTTAACCATTTTTACATGTGGTTTTTCCATCTTTTTACCCATGTTTATCAAATCTATCAACACCAAATCCCCACATAATATTTTTAATCATCATTCATCATCATATACATATACATAAATAAATAAAATACAAGATTACATAATCAAAATAACAAGAGGATAGGAAGAACAATCTTTATACCACCATTAGTGATGAAAAGATGAGTCTTTGATGAACAAGGCTTGGATTTTGATGGAAAAACTTATGATAAACCAATATCATCTTCAAGTCTACCAACCTTTATAAACTTCTCATGGAAAATCAGCCCTATGACACCAACAAATCTTCTCCTTGGCTGTTAGAATCACCTCCAATCTTCAAAGCTTCAAAGTAGCATCATCATGTGTATGAGTAACACATGATTTTATGGCTAACATAGATCAAAGGAGGGTTGTTTTTGATGATGGTTGGACGAATTTTAGAGAGAGAGGAGAGGAGTGTGTGAGTTTTGCATGTGAAATGGAAGTAAGTGGTAAAGTTTAGTGGTTTTTGCTAGTTTGGTGAGATAAGTTAGCTTTCATATGAAGCTAAGCTTACATGTGTAAGCTTATAGCTACAAGGGTGCCACATCATGGATGTGGTGTCCTCTTTTGGCCACCCCATGTGTTAGTGGGGTGGGATAAACTTGTTTTGTCCCATCCCGCTAATTTACGGGTATTCCTCGATTCTAGTTTCCTCGACTTACGTGCCCTCGAGTCGTTTTACGAAAAACGTTTTTATAAAATATGAATCAACGGCACAAACGAATCTAATAAAAATTGTCTCATCAAAACGGAGTTTGAAAACGTAAATACGTAATCCTAAGGTTTCCGGTTTATTCGTAAAGGACGTTAAATTAAAATCGTAAGTCCTAATCTCTTCTCGTAAATTTGTGAGTTTATGAACCAACACAAATTTAAAATCTCAAAATAATATTCACGGACAAATTTATTTCCTGAAATGTCGGACTGTCACCAAAGATGGTGTATGTGAACGTAAGCAGGTAACGTTGAATACTCCGATTTAGACGTAGTCGATGCTACTACAAGACGTAAATCCAAATTTCTTCCCAAAAATAAGTGAGTTCATATTATAACATTAAAATAATATTTTTAAATAATACTTGACAATAAAATATCAACCATAAATTGACGGATTGTCACAGCATTTACCCCTAAACAGGATCTTTGTCCTCAAAGATCATCTTACTACTCGCTTCTTACAGAGTTAAATCCATGTGGGTATTTCCTCCACATTCGGTCTTTTCTCACAAGTGTAATTCATTACAATACGCGAGTTTCATCAAACATAACTACGGGAATAAGATCAGGCTTAATGTTGACTTACTTTCTATATCCATGATGTTCACGGGTTTTTGATGAATGCAACTTTTCGCCGATCTAAAATTCATTAAGGAATAGTTAGACTTTCACTTGATAGACATTTTATCAAGTTTGATATACGAAACATAATTCACGCAGCCCTTGAAGTCCTAGGGTAGATCCAGCTTATATGCCTTTCAAACCAATATTTTACATCATCTCAATGGTCTCATAGAACGGGGACTTATATCCTATGATCTTTCAGATCATCATTTCATTTTTCCATGGTTAAATTTTTTGCCATAACTTCGCTACCCATCTGGCACTTCAAGATCTACATTTCATATTCACATGACCTCCTGCCCACTACCGGCAGTCAATAATCAGATCCTAATTTCAACAATCATTTCAGGTCTCGCGGGTCGAGTATTTTGTAAGGTTAGGTTCGCCATCATAGGAAACCTTAAACCTAAAAGACATGTCCAACTCACAATGGGTGTATGTCGGATGTCTTCATCCCAACTCCTGCTTACAGATGCTCTTATATTTAGATCCTAACAAGATTCGATCTCGATCCTAACACGATAATTATCAATGATAATCTCTCCAAAGGAAAATGATTATACGGTTTATTACCAAAGGTCAATCATTCAAGCATAAAACAACACTTCTAGTATTTTGTATCGTGACTTTACCTCGTCCCTTCGATTGGGGTGGTAAACAGTACTCTCATCAAGATTCGTTCTCAATGACTTCTGAGCAAATCTCTAGAAATTCAATGCGAAGCGAGGATCCTGATAGATATGATCGATACAGGCACACCATGCTTACATAACTCCTCTGAATACAAAAAGAGTCAATTCTTCATCGAGGATCTATCATTAACAGGAATGATGTTAGCAGATTTGGTCAGTCTGTTGACGATGACCCAAATCAAATCAAATTTAGATGATGACCTTTGCAATAGTTATACGTTTACTAATGTATGAGGCGATGTCTGCCTTCATAATTTGCCATCAGTACAACTTCTTCAGATAAAAATACATTAAATCATAAATGTCATGAATAAAATACTTATACTTACAAGATTCCAACATAACTATATCTCACAATCCTCCAAATTTAGACAATCACAAGTGGCCTTTTATAAATTTAACGCCATCGGCTTCTCAATTCTAATGGTTCCTAATAACTGGCTTTTGGCCAGGTAAAAAGATTCGTTGATGTGTGTCTAATCGAATTGATCTAGGCTCTCTATGCGACTGAGCTGTTCTTTGGTGAAACAAGAGGTTGTGTCGTTGTAGTAATTAAAAGGTGCAAAAACAACTAAAGTAAATGACTTTAAAGTAAATCTAAATCTAATAAATGTAAATGGTGCAAGTATTTAAAAGCATGACGGAAATTAAAAGGGGACTAAATGTAAATAACGCAAACTTAAATCTAACTAAGGCAAACTTAAAACGCAACTAAAACTAAATCTTAAACTAAGGCAAGACTAAAATAAATCTAAGGCAATTAAACTTAAAGTGCAAGTAAGGAAAAAGGCGGGAAAATTAAAGCTCAAATTTAAAAAGCAGGAAACTTAAAAACTGAAAATCAAGAAACTGAAATAAATCCTATTCGGAATATATTCCTATTCGTAATAAATTCCTCTATTCGGAATAAAGTTCCCTATGCGGAATGCTGTCACCTATCCGGATAAAGTTCCCTATGCGGAATATCAGTCTACTCGGAATAAAAGCCCTATTCGGAATATCCAGCCTATGCGGAATAATGGGTCTTATGCGGAATAGTGTGACTATTCGGAATAATCACCCTTACTCGGAATAAGGACCCTTATGCGGAATCTTTGCTTACTCGGAATAAAGTTGCTATACGGAAAATTACACCTATGCGGAATAAAGTTCCTTACTCGGAATAAAACCACTATTTGGAATATTCAATATTCCGAATAGTCATCCAATGAGAAGCTTTACTCGGAATGTTGCTGGGCTTGGCCGATTCCTGGAAAAGGTTAGTAACAAGAAACCGAAGAACAAGGAAAAAAATAATAACACGAATCTAACCAAAACAAAGCTAAATCAAACACAAGATTAAATCAAACTAATAACAAAACAACTATTAAGCATAAACAATCAATCCAAAACAATCAAACTCACAAAACTAATCAAAATAATCAAAAACCCACTTGATCAAAATAAGAACATGAACATGAACATAAACAATCAAAATCAGAGATTAAGAAAGGAAGAATGAGATTAACAAGGTAAAGATAAAGATTAACAAGAATTAATAGTAAAACTTACTTGAAATTAAATGGTAATTAAGGTGCGAGACAAGGTAATTAAATGGACAAATATTTAAATGACAAGGTAATTAAAAGTGGAAGAACTAATTGTCACTATTAGCCAACAAAAATGAATGTAATTAAGATCTAATCTATATATAGGGAGGATTAGGAAGCTTCCTCCCCTCCTTCATTTCTTCTTAATTGCGTCATTAGGTCCTTAAGCCTTTAAGCTTCATTAATTTCACCATTAGTCCTTTTTCCTTCTAATCTTCTTTAAACTTGGACTTTAAATGACTTTTGGCTCGGGATTTCTTTGAACTCGTCTTTTTAATTCTTCAGTAAAATAGACTTGAGTTCTTCGGCTTTAAGTAAACTTCCGTCTTTTGACTCTTTCTTCGATAAATCTTCAGAATTGGTCTTGGACTTCCGTTCTTTTTTCACTCTTGACTTCTCGACTTCGTCTTTCATGTTTTTCTTCAATAAAAGCCTGTAAATGCCCGTGAATTCCCGTGTTTTCTCCACTTTTCACCTTTTCGTCCTAAATCACAACAAAAAAACAAACCACGCATAATTCCGACATAAAAGACTTAAAATACACGTTTTGGTCCGGTTATTACTGTAATTAAGTGGTAGAAAAGATGTGTGTTTACACACATATCAAATCCCCTACACTTGACCATTGCAATGTCCTCATGCAATGCATTAGTTACAGAGCACGTTTACACTTTTCATAATAATCAATCCATAGTGGCCTTTATTAAAGAGATAGAAAATTAAAAACATACAAAATAAAGAAATCAAAAGCATACCTCAGGTTTTGGAAATGTTATGAATAATCATCATCCTCAAGTTTTCACTTTCTCCAAACCAAGCTTAAAAACGAGATCATTGTTATTATAAGTTAGTAAACTATCACGAACTCATGTGGGCCAATTATTCACTTAGACTCCCTTATTCCTAGGGGTATCTCTTATATTTTATTATTGTCTTGAATGATCACGAGGATACATTTTTGACTTATTCAGATAGTTATTTAGTCCGAAGATAAAGTGAACGATTTAATCAATAGTTAGCTAAAGGACAAAATCTTTTAAAACTGCTTCTCGGGACCTCATAAAGTTCATATCTTGGCATAACTCGCTTCGCGATTTGAGACCTTTCTCGGACCGATATTTAGCAGCGACTTCATACTTCAAATCTTGAGAGACGTTCATGAAATAATGGCCTTCTCTTCATATAAAAATTTCTTCACTTGAAGTTTTGAGAGATTCATACTTGGACCACGACTTCTTCATTTTTCTCCAATCTTTACTTTGGACTTTGATATACAACGATCCGCCTCCTTTTATGACTTAGATCTATTTATCCTCATACCTTGTTAGGGTCTTTTCGGATACACTTCTCCATGACTTTTGGGGAGTATTTGCTTTTCGTCGTGTGTCTCGATCCTTCATATTGATTTTCGATAAATGATTCTTCACATCACTTTGGATCTTATAGCAACAAAATATAGCCCTCATGTCTTGTTAGGACCTTTTTGGACTCGCCAATCTTCGCATCCCGCTTCAATAAGTTATACCTTGGCTATGAACTCTAATCCATACCGAGCAACTTTTAAACGATCTTGGGCTAGAAGCTAAGTAACTTTTTAAATCGTACAACCTTATTTATTGCAGATAAATTTATTAGCAAGCGATGGGAGAATAGGCTTATAATTAACTCACATAAATTCACGAAAGAATACCGAACTTATAATTGGCTCTATCATCTCTCGTTCTCCACAGTTTAAAATCTCAAGTAATGAGACTCGTGGATGCTTAGCCTATTAATTCAAAGTCTTGGGTTTTCGAGTCGCCTATAGGATCTTGCAAATTCTTAGACTTTCTCAAGTTTAGAAATCGCGTTTTAAAGTTCCCTTGATAAACGACTCTCTAGGATCAATTATAGGAACTTGCGAAAAGTTCTTGTTCTTAACCCGTGAGAGTTAAGACTTTCACGTTTTATAGCTCCCTATATAAAAGCCTAGCAAAACTTTACTTAAACATGTTAAGGATACTAGCTAGAGTAAACTTAGATAAGAAAACTCGGGTTGAGTCAAAAGATTCACAACGTTTGAAAATTAAAACCACTTTATTAAAAATTTATTCTAGTAAGGAAAGAAAATAACTATACAAAGGTCGAAAAATTGATTTTCCGGTTAAAATGAGGACAAATACAAGGAAAAGGCCACTTAACTTCGATAGAAGTCCCCCCTACACTTAAGATAAACATTGTCCTCAATGTTTAAGCATGTGGGAGTAAACTCCCCTACACTTAGGACATTGCGCACTTTGTTTAAATCTCGCCAAGAAAAAGACAACTAAAGAGATTCCTATTTTAATATTGAGAAAATATAAAATAGTGAATCGAAAAGAGTTTAGGATAGAACCGGGAAGAAGTGAACACGGAATCACGGGTCGTCAAGAATCATCAAGAGTGGATCATTGAAGCTCGAATCCCTGATTAAAAAGAGAGGAGAGGAAAGCAAACTAACGGGTCTCCCCTACACTTTTGATAAAGAAAGCGAAAAGATAGATGCATGGGTTGCCTCCCAAGAAGAGCTTGATTTTTGTTAACCGAGTCATGAGCCTGACTCGACCTTGATCATCAACGGAAGAAGCATGAAACATATCCACCAGTATCAAAGACATAGTTTTCGTCCATCAATAAGCACAAGCTTAAGGTGAACAAGGCAAGCCAAAGAAGAGTAGGCATGGTTCCCTTAAGCAGCGATGGAGCACGGTGGAAGCAAGGATGAAGTGGTGCAAGCATGTCTTCAAATTTTCCAAAGATTTTTCCTTTTATTTCATCAGGTGGATACTGAGATGGCTGCAGAATGTCAATACCGGGGTCGAACACCTTTTCCTTTAGGGGAAAATAGCACTCAGGCTCAGCAGAATGGGAAGAAGATCCGCGAAGAAGCACAACCTCGTCCTCAGAAGATGGACAAAGAGGTGTTAAATCATATGTGTTGCGGATATTGGTGTCGACCGGTTTCTTCTCCTTTGAAAGAATGTTCTTCAAATCCAAAGTAGGATCAAGACGATAATCTTCAAAATCATAAGGAGGTGCATCACTCTCATGAGGGAAGTAAGTGTTGAGAAACATAAAGAAGTCTTCCTCGAATGAGTAATCGTCCAAAGTAGGATCAAGTGATGGCGGAGGATCTTCATCGTGAGAAGAATCGCTCGAAAGAGTATCAGCCTCATCAAAATCATCATATGTGGGCAGCTCGGGATACTTAGAAGTAAGGTCATCATAATCATCCGAATCTGAGCTAGAATCGTCATCATCATAAGCATCAAAGATCGGTAGAGAATCATAAATGGGAGAAGGTTCCAAATTGGAGAGAGAATCATCCACATCATCTTGAAAAAGTGGATTATCAATGGAAGAGTCGAATAGAGGATTGTTGTAGACGACAAAATCATCAAGCACATTAATCATATTCACTGATTCTCGGCCTCCAAAGGATTTACTTGTAAGCTTTCCCATTTTAAAAACTTGTGAATCATTCCCGACTCTTAAGATCAACTCACCTTCGGCAACATCAACTAAAGCTCGTCCGGTTCTCAAGAATGGTCGACCAAGTATTAAAGGAATACGAGGGTCCATTTCATAATCAACTACGATAAAATCGACCGGGAAAGTAAATGCGCCAACTTTAATGAACACGTCTTCGGCTATACCAACAGGGTAAGCGAGAGTGCGATTTGCAAGTTCAAGAGTCATCTTTGTTGGAGTGAGGTCGGGTAACGATAGTGTTTTCCAAACACTCAAAGGCATAAGATTAACACTAGCCCCGAGATCAGCAAGGGCAGTAAATTCTTCAATTTTGTTGAACACGCAAGGCAACACAAAACGACCGGGATCTCCAAGCTTTTCCGGAAGTTCTCTAAGAAGAACTGCAGAGCGATTTTCATTTAAGCGTGTGTTGGCGAGTTCAATCAGCTTCTCCTTCTTGTTAAGCAATTCCTTAAATGCTTTAACAAATTTGGGCATGTGGACAAGTGCTTCAAGAAAACAAATGCTGAAGTTCATTTGAGAAATCATCTTGATATAGTTTGTCACTTGAGAGTCCTCCTTTGTTAGATCGTTGGTCTTGCCTAAACGAGAGGGATAAGGGATATTGGGTTTGGGTGGTGAAGGTGCAGGTGTAGGTAAAGGTTGAGATGTTGACGGGTCATTCCTAGAAACTTCATCACGTCGAGGCGGAGACGGTAATGGTGCACTAATACTAGGTGTAGGAGGAGTAGGGATACATGGTGGTGGAGGAGGTGTAGATGATGGGGGTGGGATTGGTGGCCCTACGATGGTGACTCCACTACGGGTAGTAATAGCACTCACATTTGCTCGCGGATTGGTGACGGTGTTTGAAGGTAGAGAACTCGAAGAAGAAGGTTGAGTGGAGGGCAAGAAACTAGCCAACATATTCTTTAATTCATTTGTTTGAGTGCTGAAGGAGGATTGAATATTATCGCGAACTTCGGATCTTATCTCATGTCCTTGCTTCGTGATATCTCCTTTCAAATTGATTATTTGGCTCTGTAGATTCTTGATTTGCTCACCTTGGGTTCTCATGATGGCCTCAACATCCGGATTACTAGATGGGGTTTGTTGGGCGGGTGGGTGATAAGGATTAGAAGCTCTTGGTGGGATGTGGTTGCTTCTAATGTAGTTGTTGGCGGGGTTTTGGTTTTGAGGAGAAAAACCGGGTGAAAGGTAGTTGTTGGATCGGTAGCTCAGTAGATTTCTATCCCCTTGAGGTCGAGTTTGGTAATTTTCCGGTGAATAATTACCATAAGCTGCATACACATTTTCCGGATTTCCTTGTGTCGAAGGACAATCGGTGTATGAGTGAGGACCGCCACATGTTTCACAAGGATTAGCAACCGCTTTAACTTGTTGTTGTTGTTGGTTTGAAGCGAGAAGCGTAATACTTTTGCTCATTTCAGTCATCATGCGGGTGAGTTCGGTCATATCAGGGTTTGCTGAGGTGGAAGAAACATTGACTCTCGTGTTATTCCTTGAAGAAGCAGAGGAATTCCAGTTTTTGTGGTGAGTAGTCATGTTTTCAATAAGTTCTCTACACTCCTCGGGTCTCCTTTTCATGAATGTGCCACCGGAGGCTGCATTAATCGTATCACGATCTCGAAAAGTCAAACCGTTGTAGAAAGTATCAATTAAGGTTACAGGGAGCATGTTGTGGTTTGGACATCTATCGATCAAGACATTATATCTTTCCCAAGCATCAAAAAGAGATTCATCAGGGTCTTGCATGAAACCGCTGATTTGATTGCGAAGGCTTGTGACCATGGATGGTGGAAAGTAGCGCGACAAAAAGCGTTGAGTCATGTCATCCCAAGTGTGAATAGAATTCTTCGGGAGACGATCAAACCATTTTTCGGCATGATGCGATAAAGTATGTGGGAAGAGTTGTAGGCGAAGTATATCCATTGTGGCACCAGGCAACTTCATGCTTTGGGTGATTGCAATGAACTTGTCGAGGTGTTTGTTGGCATCATCATCAGGCATTCCTCTAAAAGGATTTGTTTGCACTTGCTGAATCATGTGGTGCTTCAACGAAAACTCAGGAGCGTTGATTTGCATCGGCGCAATCGGTCCTCCTCGTCCAAACATGGTAGGTTGACAAAGCTCCTCCATTGTCCAAAGATCGGGCTGTGGAAGAACATTGTTGTTATTGTTGAGGTGCGGTGGAATATTGTTGTTAACACCTGACATAGCTAAATCTTCTTGAGTCTCGGGCTCTTGATAATTAGAAGATCTAGTACGCATACACCTGAAAATGCAAAAGAAAAAGAAACCAAAAACAAAGACAATATATATACACAATAAAGATAAGATCTTTTTGGATTTTTTGAAATTTTTAATTTTTATGGATTTTTAACAATTTTTAATTTTTATGATTTTTTGAATTTTTTAAGCAAGAAAAATAACGCTCACAAGTGAACGGATCCCAAAAAGCAACGCGTCTCTCACAGAAAACCGTTAATTTTTACGAAAAGAGCCGGCAGCGGCGCCATTTAATAACTGGTTTTTGGCCACGTAAAAAGATTCGTTGATGTGTGTCTAATCGAATTGATCTACGCTCTCTATGCGACTGAGCTGTTCTTTGGTGAAACAAGAGGTTGTGTCGTTGTAGTAATTAAAAGGTGCAAAAAACAATTAAAGTAAATAACTTTAAAGTAAATCTAAATCTAATAAATGTAAATGGTGCAAGTATTTAAAAGCAAGACGGAAATTAAAAGGGGACTAAATGTAAATAACGCAAACTTAAATCTAACTAAGGCAAACTTAAAACGCAACTAAAACTAAATCTTAAACTAAGGCAAGACTAAAATAAATCTAAGGCAATTAAACTTATAGTGAAAGTAAGGAAAAAGGCGGGAAAATTAAAGCTCAAATTTAAAAAGTAGGAAACTTAAAAACTGAAAATCAAGAAACTGAAATAAATCCTATTCGGAATATATTCCTATTCGGAATAAATTCCTCTATTCGGAATAAAGTTCCCTATGCGGAATGCTGTCACCTATCCGGATAAAGTTCCCTATGCGGAATATCAGTCTACTCGGAATAAAAGCCCTATTCGGAATATCCAACCTATGCGGAATAATGGGTCTTATGCGGAATAGTGTGACTATTCGGAATAATCACCCTTACTCGGAATAAGGACCCTTATGCGGAATCTTTGCTTACTCGGAATAAAGTTGCTATACGGAAAATTACACCTATGCGGAATAAAGTTCCTTACTCGGAATAAAACCACTATTCGGAATATTCAATATTCCGAATAGTCATCCAATGAGAAGCTTTACTCGGAATGTTGCTGGGCTAGGCCGATTCCTGGAAAAGGTCAGTAACAAGAAACTGAAGAACAAGGAACAAAATAATAACACGAATCTAACCAAAACAAAGCTAAATAAAACACAAGATTAAATCAAACTAATAACAAAACAACTATTAAGCATAAACAATCAATCCAAAACAATCAAACTCACAAAACTAATCAAAATAATCAAAACCCACTTTGATCAAAATAAGAACATAAGAACATGAACATGAACATAAACAATAAAAATCAAAGATTAAGAAAGGAAGAATGAGATTAACAAGGTAAAGATAAAGATTAACAAGAATTAAAAGTAAAACTTACTTGAAATTAAATGGTAATTAAGGTGCGAGACAAGGTAATTAAATGGACAAATATTTAAATGACAAGGTAATTAAAAGTGGAAGAACTAATTGTCACTATTAGCCAACAAAAATGAAAGTAATTAAGATCTAATCTATATATAGGGGAGGATTAGGAAGCTTCCTCCCCTCCTTCATTTCTTCTTAATTGCGTCATTAGGTCCTTAAGCCTTTAATCTTCATTAATTTCACCATTAGTCCTTTTTCCTTCTAATCTTCTTTAAACTTGGACTTTAAATGACTTTTGGCTCGGGATTTCTTTGAACTCGTCTTTTTAATTCTTCAATAAAATAGACTTGATTTCTTCGGCTTTAAGTAAACTTCCGTCTTTTGACTCTTTCTTCGATAAATCTTCAGAATTGGTCTTGGACTTCCGTTCTTTTTGCACTCTTGACTTCTCGACTTCATCTTTCATCTTTTTCTTCAATAAAAGCCTGTAAATGCCCGTGAATTCCCGTGTTTTCTCCACTTTTCACCTTTTCGTCCTAAATCACAACAAAAACACAAACCACGCATAATTCCGATATAAAAGACATAAAATACACGTTTTGGTCCGGTTATTACTGTAATTAAGTGGTAGAAAAGATGTGTGTTTACACACATATCAGTTCACATTAGCTTCGAACCCCTTTTATTATCTATATTATCCTTTTTTTACAAACATCGTTTTATATTTAAATCGTTCGGCAATTTATTTTGCACCTTCATTATTAAGGAACATGTCCTAATTGGTTCTTTATCTTTTCTACATAATGTGTCAGTATCTACATTTACTTTTCCTGATGAAACAATTATCATGACCGTATTCATTCAAAATTTCTTTCTTCATATTTTCTAAGTTTTAGTTCTATCTCAACTATTATTTTTATCAGTTTTGCTTGATCCGACGTTTTAAAGCGTCGATAATTATTACACGTAAATTAACAGTAAATATTAAGTTTTTATGAAACGTAAACGTTAAAAGTTTAAATTTCTCAGTTTGTCCAATTATATAAAATTGTTCAAAATAAATTTGAATTTAATTAACACAATTTTTGTTGCTTTATCAGAAATAATTAGTAAGATCCATAAATGTTCGAAAAACCTTCGTTTATTCTTTGGTAAAAATTTTCTTAGTTGAAAAGAAAAAATTGTCGTTTCAAATTTTAAGTCATGGTTTAACGGTTTCCTCAATCCCTCTTAGGTTGTCTTGAGGTATACACAAACATTTAACCCTAAACAGGAGTTTAGTTAAATGTTTTGGGCATAAGGAAATAATCCCTTAAAAATTTCTTTGATAAATTATTTGTCAAAACATATTTTCACGTTTGTTTTTGGTAAAACCCAAAGTTTTAAATGACTTCTAATTTTTGAAGAGTCAATATATATATATATATATATATATATATATATATATATATATATATATATATATATATATATATATATATATATATATATATATATATATATATATATATATATATATATATATATATATATATATATATATATATATATATATATATATATATATATATATATATATATATATATATATATATATATATATATATATATATATATATATATATATATATATATATATATATATATATATATATATATATATATATATATATATATATCTTACCATCATTAATCAAACGGTCATTTTATGTAAAGGATTAAGCCTTAATTCACATGTTTTTATTCAAGGTACAGATTTTCATTATTCGGCCAATTCAGGGCAATCTATAAATAATTATTAACTCATTCTTATTCTAATAAACAAACAAATAGTCCTTAACGATCACAAGCATAAATTTATCAAATTACAGCCTACACACGTGATTCACCAAATTTATGAATGCTACATGTGTATTAGTCAATCCAAACGACATCACGTGAAACTCATAATGTTCATTACAAGTTCTGGATGTAGTGATTTGAATAGATAATCTTTTTCGCGGACGCGAAGTTGATGATAACCATGCTGTGGATCAAATTTCCTGAATATACGCTAGAACCTTGTAAATGATCGAACAATCTATCATCTTGGGTAGTGGATATAGATTTTAATCGTCAATTTACCTAGTTCACGGTAATTAAACAAATATAAGAAATAATAACACCATAGCTCTTCATAATGACGAGCTTGGTAGAATAAAAGCTTTCTCCGACAACTCTCTCAGTTGTACTGTAATTCTTTTAATTCAGATGGTGCTGACGTGCAGTGCACAAGCCACAGGTGCAGCACCGGGAATATAATCAATACCAATTTCAACTTTCCTTAATGGCAAAAGTCTAGGTAATTCACCAACAAATACCTCCTAAAGTTTCAGATAACGGAAACATCTTTTAATAAATTTATATTAGGTTCTTCTTAGATTACAAGATCTATGACTAATTTATAACCATTCATGGTATAATTTCAAGTCTAAATGTAGGATATGGTCATCCATCATGAATTATTTAATTCTCTTTTGATAATCAACATCTTATCTTTTAGGGGAATTCTATTCGAGTTCCCATCAATTAAGACAATGTCGTCATGTCATAATTAATCAATCCATTCTAATGGCACTACCAACTTTTTAGTTTTGTTGTCGTTGATATGATGTGAACTTCTCAAAAGACTAATATTAACTCATAATCCTTCACAAATTTAAGGATATCAGGAGACATAACTAACCTTAAAATAGTAAGGTTAACGCATAATCTATGCGAGAGAATTTCAAATCAGATACAGACGAAAACATTTAATGAATATTAATATATCCCATGTTTTCATAATTTGAGTACGCATTCGAAAGCTCCTCGGATCGTTACCCAGGTCATCCAAATGAAATCAAATTAAAAGAAATGATAGAAACGTCGATACATCCAGTCGGGTATCAACACTCTGTAATTAGACACTTTTTCAAAGAATTTCACTACAGGAGATTTGGACAAGAAAGAATTGTCAATTGTCAAATAAGACAATTTCCACAGATGAGTAAATTCGACTCAGAAGAATAGATGCTACAGGCACATATGTAGGTGTCCCTAACACTATATCCCTATTTTTCACTTCTTGCAGATCTCATAAAAATTAATCTTTCACAATCTTAAAAGAAAATTTAGTGTTTATTAATAATTTCATGGTGACTACTAATCAGCCTTGCATGGTCCCTTCCAAATTGTATGTAGGCGCGCAACTATATACAATTTCAAGATTAATGATGCAATACTCAATTCGTCAAAATTGTATCATCATGTTTATAATAAAAACATTTTCATGCTTAATTCTTAAATAAGAATCAAGAATAAATTTACAAAGATTTTCTTTGTTATGAAAACAATTAAGTTTTCCAAGATGTTTTATAAACAGATTCATTTCGATAACAATCACTTATAAATCTCACTTTGAATAATCCTTATAGTGATGAAAATTCAATTTTTCTCAAGGAATACTGTTTTATCTTATAAAAACAATGAGTGATCTGCAAAAGAGTGATGAAAGCTTGTTCACCAAGAACTAACTACAATATAATAGGAAATGAGCTTAGCAACTTAATCATGAGGTTCATGACCTCGATGGCACTCAGGAATACAAAGTGAATAATCCACAACGTAACTCAATTCGAGATGAGTACTTGTTCAATGGTTGCATCACTAATGCGAACATCAGGAACAAACAAGAAAAGATAGATAACATCGATACATGTAGAATTTAGAAATCAAAGGTAGTCTTTTCATTAATCACAAACAAGTCAAAATTGTACCGTAACACATTACGTGTCACTATGTCATACAATTCCAAGAACTCATCCTACCAACTGGTGTCTCAGTTAAGTTAGGGATTACTTTTAAAAGATACCACAATGAATACTAATCTACAAGAGTCATTAGGTGTCCCACCTGTCCCGGAAGATCCATCGGTCCCAATTTAGAAGAAGATTTCTTCAATTTATTTATTGGACACTAGGCATCCTCGTCATTGGACACTGGCCTAGGTACAACCCTTAACACGAATCAACAATTAATTAAAACCTTATAATTCAATCACAGGACTTAACGACTTCCTCTTAACAGTCTTATATTCCATTCAAGTTAAATTTTACTTTATTCAAGTTTCAACCAACTTATACTCAATACGATATCCTACCTCATTCTCCAGTACTTTCAACCTTATTCATAAATCTTAAAAGGGCAATAAAAGCTCGATATGATCAACACTTAATATCCAATCCTATAGCTCTTACAACAACAATTATCAAATGAGTCACTAGTATAAAATGACTCACACATTTAATTACACTTCTCGGAAAGGTACTAGTGGCATGAGGCTTTTGGGTAATGGTTCCAATGACAGCCTCAAGTGCAACATTCACCCTTTCGATTCTTAAATATAAGAATTGGGTGACACCGAATCAGATGACACCTTTCCAGGTAGTAAGGTTTTTTCAAACTCTACTCTATAAGGAAAGATCGTCATGACATCGATATCAGATATAATCTCGCCAATTCTTCTTTAATATCACAATCAACTAATATCAACATTTCTACGAATATTAACCATTTTGTTGGGGATCATAAATATCCGCAACTTGGTTTAGATTAAGAATAGCTATAATTCCTACGGGAATAGCTTCGATTAATTTACTAGGGGATTTAGGGTTCCTTGTGACAATCTACGTCGTATAAATACCTCGTATATATATTAAAATAATCATCAAACAATCATGTAATCAAATTACATCACATATATATATAATACAAGTTATATATATATATTAAAATAACACTTCTCAGTTTGGCCTTGTCGGTAACTCGGGAATTCTTCGGCACCGTTTTAGTCAAAAGATTTTTAGACATTTTTAGAAAAATGTTTATAGTTAAAAGATTTTGAAATGTTTTATTCAAAACCTTGGTTTTAAAAATCTATCGTTCTCTATAACGAGAGCTCTGGTACTAAACTGTAACACCCCTAAATTTACACAATTCAATACAGCGGAAGACTCGTTGGTGTTACGGGATAGCACATTACTCACATCATAGACAACGCTTAAAAATCGCGTCGTTTAATAATAAAGCATTTCCATTCATAAATATCAAATTTTACATGGGTCCCAAGTCATTGTATTTCATACAAGTTTTACAAAGCATTTGAATGGAAATTATTATTTAAGTGCGGGCCATGAATTCTTGTTGTCTTCCCGAGAATTACCTTCAAGTACCTGAGATAAAACATGTTAAATGAAAAGGTCAGCGATAACGCCGAGTGAATTCATAGAGTTTAATAAAATCCATCAATATAACATCGGTATAAAATTATTACCGAAAATCATTGTGTACAAATCATTGTAATAGGCCATAAAATAGCCAAAGTCATTTTATACAAATCCTTATCGAAATCATAATATAGGATTTCGCCTTCAAAATCATTATACGAGCCATTGTCGTTATAAACATCATACAATACGTTTTATAACGTTGTATAGATTAAATAAAAACCGTTATATGAATATGGTTATATAAAACCCAAACACGAACATAATATCAATGATAAGACCCTGTATTGCTAGTCAGGCAATATATCGTAATTCAATGCATAAAGCAGTATTTTCGTTATTTGGATTATTATAAGCCGCATGACATTGTTACCTTACTATATCAAACAACGGGTACCTAGCCCGAAACTCAATTTGCCCATATAAATTAGCGTGTCGTCACAATAATCACGCTTGTGTAAATCTTCTCATACATAAATTCGCTTACCAATCAATGTGGCACGACGGGGATCAACCGTCAAGGCGCAAACTGGGGTGATCGTCCCCAAATAGTACTATTATATGCATAAGCGTCTACCAAATCCCGATAGTTCACAATTCATGCTAATGGTAATTTTAGTGACATAACCTAACTTTAATAATCCATTTCATTTCATCTATCGGGTCATATAATCATACATCGGGTCATACAATCATTCGGGTCCAAATCAATAAACAAACAATCGGGACAAATGGTGTCATATTTTAGTAAAACTAACATGTTATCTCCCTCGCGGGTTTATAAAATATTTCATAAAAACATTTAAAAGAGTGCGAGGCTATGAACTCACGTTGATGTGGGAAAGCGGGATATCGGCAATTCGGATGTACGGTACGTGCTTCAATCACGGAAATCTAGACAAATAATACTCGTCTTAGACTCTTGTCCAATGACTTTATAAAATTACAATTATGTATAAATATGATGATTTTATATATATGATGATGATCAAGTGGGTTTATACATTTTTACTCATTCATTATAGTGTTTATGTGTTGGTAACATTTTTATACTAGTTTTACTAGTTTTACTTATTTACATGTTTTAGGCCCAATAACCCTATTACAAGCCCAATACTTTAAATTAGTCCATTTTACACTTTTATTATCAGTATTATACTTTTCATGTTGGGCCCAAGTGGGTTAAGCCCAATAAGTAAGTTTATAAGTGTTTTACCAAATTAGTCGGGTTTATTGTCCATTAAGGCTACTTTGGCCCGTTAATGTCTATATGTTGTAAAGCTCGGGTTTTTTCGGTTTTTACTTGTTATATATGTTTATACATCAGTATGTGAGTTTATAAAAGTTTACATTAGACGGGTCCAACCGTCTAAGTTTTATTTAACAAAAACGTTAATCTTTCGGTTTTAGCCGAAAAGACGTAAAAATCATGTTTATAGTTTTTATAACTTATAAATCTTATTCAACTATCATTTTTATAAAGTGTTCATTTATTTAACCTTATACATATTTATATTAAAGAAATTTATAAGTTAGTGGGTTTTAATTCACATTTTATACTATATTAGTTTAAGTGCTTATATAATACTATTAAACATTAATTCTTCAAAATATGATTTTTAGTTTCATCTTCACCATTTTTATCATATATTGAGTTCTATAAGGAGATAGAAGCTCAATTTTGGATGGCATAAACTTCGTATTATGTGCTACAAATAAGTTAGATATAGCTACTGCTCATTCCTTGTCTAACTATCCTTAACAGTCCCTACAAAACAGACTATTCAGATTGGTACACTCATCTTGTTTTGATCATATCTCACTCATTTTGATGATTCCATTGCATGACCAACTCTCACATGTGTATGACATCTAACACATAATGTAAATGGATTCCACGATGCAATTTTATCAGTTTATAACTTGGTTACTTACTGTTTTTATACAGCCATCTTATTAAGCAAGATTTAACCATTTTTACATGTGGTTTTTCCATCTTTTTACCCATGTTTATCAAATCTATCAACACCAAATCCCCACATAATATTTTTAATCATCATTCATCATCATATACATATACATAAATAAAGAAAATACAAGATTACATAATCAAAATAACAAGAGGATAGGAAGAACAATCTCTATACCACCATTACTGATGAAAAGATGAGTCTTTGATGAACAAGGCTTGGATTTTGATGGCAAAACTTATGATAAACCAATATCATCTTCAAGTAGACCAACCTTTATAAACTTCTCATGGAAAATCAGCCCTATGACACCAACAAATCTTCTCCTTGGCTGTTAGAATCACCTCCAATCTTCAAAGCTTCAAAGTATCATCATCATGTGTATGAGTAACACATGATTTTATGGCTAACATAGATCAAACGAGGGTTGTTTTTGATGATGGTTGGACGAGTTTTAGAGAGAGAGGAGAGGAGTGTGTGAGTTTTGCATGTGAAATGGAAGTAAGTGGTAAAGTTTAGTGGTTTTTGCTAGTTTGGTGGGATAAGTTAGATTTCATGTGAAGCTAAGCTTACATGTGTAAGCTTATAGCTACAAGGGTGCCACATCATGGATGTGGTGTCCTCTTTTGGCCACCCCATGTGTTAGTGGGGTGGGATAAACTTGTTTTGTCCCATCTCGCTAATTTACGGGTATTCCTTGATTCTAGTTTCCTCGATTTGCGTGCCCTCGAGTCGTTTTACGAAAAACGTTTTTATAAATTATGAATAAACGGCACAAAACGAATCTAATAAAAATTGTCTCATCAAAACGGAGTTCGAAAACGTAAATACGTAATCCTAAGGTTTCCGGTTTAGTCGTAAAGGACGTTAAATTAAAATCGTAAGTCCTAATCTCTTCTCGTAAATTTGTGAGTTTATGAACCAACACAAATTTAAAATCTCAAAATAATATTCACGGACAAATTTATTTCCTGAAATGTCGGACTATCACCAAAGATGGTGTATGTAAACGTAAGCACGTAACGTTGAATCCTCCGGTTTAGACATAGTCGATGCTACTTCAAGACGTAAATCCAAATTTCTTCCCAAAAATAAGTGAGTTCATATTATAACATTAAAATAATGTTTTTAAATAATACTTGAGAATAAAATATCAACCATAAATTGACGGATTGTCACAGATACAAATCATTGAAGTTTGGGCCAGTAGGTTCAGGACGATTAAAGAAAGCTTTGAACGCAGAACTTATAGTCATATTGTTTTCGAGTTGAGCCATTTCTACAGAAAAAGTTCAAATATTAGTATTTTCAATAATACCATTCAAGAAAATAAAATTACCCCGTTAATAAAAAACCATAGTATTTCCTTGAAACTAGAATCCATATTGACATAAACTTATCACATTAGTTGATCTGCTAGTGATAAATGTATTCAACACGGTAACTCGTCGAACAATAATTGTCAAAAAAAATTTGCAATTTATAGATATTTTAGGGATTTACGTTGCCAAAAGTCATTTTGCATTGTAAACATGTTTCATCCCTACTTTATGCCTTAAGTTTCCAGATCTCACTGAGTAACTCAATCAAGTCAACTAATCTAAAGAACGTAAAACCTTCATGTGCAATCTTATTCAGTCATGAAGTAGTTTTCTCTCCATTACAACATCGTCCAAAATCTCATATGACAACAATTGTAACTTCAAGTGTTCGTCAATTAGATGGCATAAGACATAAACTTAAGGGTAATGATTTTGGTGTCAAAATCATGTATGGGGAAGCATGCATACATCTCCATAGCATTACTTTAATAAAACTTTTAGTAAACCTTTTGGCGAGTCAAAAATTTCGCCATAAATCACAAGTTGAGGTATTGGTTAAAACAATTAAAGACTTTACCCACAACTATTCACAACGTACTTTTCCTAGAACTCGGCTAAAGCACAAAGCAATAACTTATTCATTGTGTTTCGGATTTGAATTTGCGGCAAATCAACCTTAAGATATAATGCAAAAGATAATCGTAGGTGTTTCAATTTTGACGAACATGCGAGCCAGGAATTCAGTAAGCGACTAATGGCATAGCACCTCTTTCCTTAACCGGGTAAAACACCAGCGGTGTGTTATACCCACTTTATAGTTTGTCAAAAAAGAGTATGCCGTTAAATTATGATTACAAATTATCAATCAACGCAATTCTATGTAATTTAGATCTCAAAAAAATTCATTAATTTGATTATGATTTAGTCCATATTATTTTTCTTGGAAAAAATTACCCATGTTTACAACATACAAAAAAACGCATGAAAACAAGTAGGTACAAAAAAACTAAATTAAATAGCCACATGCATAACAATTTATTCAAAGAACATCAAATCTAGGGTTTTTATAAACGTAAAAAGTCTTCCCTAATTTTAAAACTTTGAATCAAATAAAGAAAATAGCATATATTATCCGTAAAAACATGCATGTTCATAACGGATCTCCCACATACTCTTAAAAATTGAAATACTACGGATTGTAACCATACATGACATAAGAATTAATCAATGCAAACATCTAAAGATTATACCATGTAATTTTAGGGTTTACAAAAAAATAATAATTAATAAAAATTCGGCTAGGCCGATCTTTAAAAACAAAAAAAAACCCTAATTTTGTTAAAACCTAAAAAACAACATGTAATTTTAACTCAAATCACCATTAGTTAAAAAAACTTTAGATCTCGATAATTATAACATGTTAAAATGGCTCTCGATGTCACTGATGGTTTATGAAGTTCATAACAATTATATAATCATAAGCAAAGATCAAAGCACGTAATAGCGGAAGCAATTTAACAAGATCATAATAACACAATTATCATTAATCAACTAGGGTTACATACCTTTATCCTAGAAATGATCCACAAGATCACCAATTAGGGTTTATGTAGAGCAGTACCAAGATATTGTTTAATGTAAAACTATACTAGGATCTTGTACACACGTAATGCGACGGGCTAACCGTGAGTCTAGCACGTATAAACGAAGCTTCTACGCTTGTGGAATAATCTACCCAACAACCCTAGAAAGGCGCTAGGACTAGATTCAAGAAATCAATTCCAAGAGGTTAAATGGAACCCTAAAAAAGGTGTTTGCCTTTTGGTTTGATCGCAGGAAAGAAGAGAGAGGGATGGGAAAAATTATGAGGGATAAGGGTTATTTATATAGGCTAGTAAAACTAAACAATTTAGGAAAGAAAATCTTTTTTTTTCTCCTTTTGCCCTTGTAGCCACCGGCCTAAGCCTACCCAAAGGAGGCTTCTGGAATTTTGCGTTTCATTCTTTTCTTCTATTTAATTCCATAACGATTGTTTAACTTAACACTTAATTTATTTAACGATCGTTAGTTAAGCTCGGTTTAAATTAATAAATATATTTAATACATTTATTAAATATTATTAACCCTTTACGTATTGTGTGCAATCCCGTAGTCCTGAGTTTGATCCTATTACACGACTATTAATTTTATGTCCATAAACATTCAAAGATTTCAATGCATGACTTGTAATTTAAGTCAAAATAGGTATTTTCACCCTTTAGAAATGTTTACTTAGAATAACCTATTAAACCAAGTGTTGAACCACTTAGATACTTAAAACACAATGTCTGTGACAACCCGTCAATTTCAGGTCGTTATTTTAATCTCGACTAATACGTATTACGTGTTTGCTTTAATGAGAACTTTAATTTATCGACTAACCGAGAAGGTTATGACTTGAAACTAGCGTAAGAATGTCGATTAGATGAAAACCGACAAGGAATATGTTAGGTGTCGATATTATATTCTCAAATAATCATGAAAATGATTTTTATTATATTTAATCTTTATTTCTCGTATTTTACGTTTTAACGAAAGACGATAACTAGTAGTGATCGCGATACCGACGGATGCCCAAAAATTTACGTTTTATTATCGATTGCCTCGATATTGTATATTTTCGACGTTTTCGATTTAATTACGTTTTAAGTCGTGTCGAAGCTTTGTTATTATATTTTGAAGCGTTTTAACTTTCGAAAAGTATTTTTACGAAACCCGAGCCCCGTAAATATTTTTAAAAATGTACAATTTACATTTTCTACCTTGTAAACTATTTACTTGCACTTTGGAACCAAAAGAATGCAAATATGGCAAAAACTACCCTCACCCCACTATTTAAACAAATTCCACTAACTAGCTTTTATTTAAAAACTCATTTAATAAAAAAATCACAAATCCTCTCTCTTGTTCTTCATTTTGGCCGTCCACCATCAACCCCAATCCACCCAAATTTTTGATTTTCTACCTTGAATCTAAAGAAACTAAGAAAAGACCCATCTTGGAAATTTCATAAGCTTTCTATTGGTATAATTTTCTTCTACATGCATTCACTAAATTTTTATTTCAATTTTTGATGATGAACACCATGTTTGATCCACTTTTATGGTGATGAATGGTGTTAATATTATTATATTCATAGTGGGTTTTGGTTGCATGCAAGATTTTTATATATTTAATTTTTGTAAGATTAAATTTGAGGGTGTTATGAGTTAATTAGATGTGTTATTATGATATTAGGATCATATTAGGACTATAGGAATTGTTGGAA
Organism: Glebionis coronaria; assembly: GCA_025667525.1. Lineage (NCBI taxonomy): Eukaryota > Viridiplantae > Streptophyta > Magnoliopsida > Asterales > Asteraceae > Glebionis > Glebionis coronaria. The sequence goes on along the minus strand of CM046874.1, from coordinate 466,820,769 downwards.
TGGGTTGAAAAATTGTTTTGGTATGATTTTTAGATAGGCTATTTTAGGCAGTAACTTTAAGGCCATTTTTGAAATTGTTACTGTGATAAACTTGGTAAACTAATAAGATAGGGTCGTAGAGAATTTCGTTAGCTTCGATTTGAGCTAAAGTAGAGCTTCTAACTCATTACGAGCGAAAAGTTATGCTACTTTTAGTATTTGTGTACCGGGAGACGGGTATCGGCACAATCCGAAAATTGTTGTCGATATTTGGAACGAATCTCGGGGACTATAAAATGAGTTTTAAAAATGTTCAAGGGCTGTTGTAAGTTGATAAACCTCAGGTCATGAGTCTATTTTCAAACCCGAGTGTCGGTTTTGCAAACGGAAATGTTTAGATAAGTCAAAATGGTTTTACAAGTCGAAGGCGTAAAACTGTCCGGTTTTTGTAACACGAAGGTGTGTCGGGCAGAAGGTCTTAGAAGTAATATTTTTGAATGAAATTTAAACTGAGTCTTATTCATATTATGTGTGAGTTTGTCACCAAGTTTCGTCGAAATCGGACATGTCTAGATAGGTTAGATTGGTGTGTACATTTGGAGTGTACATGCTGAGTGGTATTTTGGACACGTAGTTCAATACTTGTGTGGCGTGAGTTGAGTATTCACTATTGGACATGGTGACTTACTCAAGTGTTAAGTCATTATATAAATGACTTAGCTACTGGTCTGAGGGAAGTAAAAATGATGGTTTGACTTGCGTTGACTTGGCGTCTTATGACGGGTCAATGTCGAGGGTGTAAGTGTTTAAAAGAATAAGTGTTGAATAAAAGGGTATAGAAGTACACTTATATTTTTGTTATTTCTCGGGATTTTCATGGTCATTTGAAATTGACTTTCATATTATTTAAGTATTAAATATACTTGAGTCGTTTATTAACGAACGCGCCTTATTTGGTAGGTTGCGGTCTTCGTGTTTAAAAGGGCATCACAAATCGTCGGCGATCGTCACGTCACTACTATCGTACCAAGGTGAGTCTATAGCCTCGCTTTACAGGTTTACTTGTTTTATAAAACCCGCGAGGGGGATAACATGCTTGTTTTATTAAAATAAAAGGGGTACGACGAGAAGTTGTGGAACCCTTATTATTGGAAAAACATTATTATAAATGAAGGGTACAACGAGAAGTTGTGGTAAACCCTCTTTCTTTTAAAAATTGAAAACAAAGGACCCGATTGTATGCTTAGATGAAAGTTGTTATGTAAGTTTGTTTTAGCCTTAAAAGACCCATGAATCGTGAATTGTTAATCGAAAGGAACGCTAATACTATGGGATAGATCTATCGGGGTGACACCCAGTCCGGTCGCGAGTAGCTCTCGCGTGGTGTTGTGATGCACCAGTAATGAAACATCGGATGCAATTGTATAAGAGAAATATACGCACTTGGCTAGGTGTGTTGGGCTGAAATATATATGTTAACGTTCAATTTCACGAGGCAAATAGAAATAACAACGATAATTATGTCTGATCCACATGATTGTCAACCACGGAAGGTTTATTCAGAATACTTGTGTTCGTTTATTTAAATTTAAACTCTATAGATTCACTCAACATTTTTGTTGACTTTATAGCATGTTTTATCTCAGGTCCATGAAGAAGGCACTCAAGGAAGGTGGTTTCACGCAGCTTGCTTAATATAAATGTTTTGGCCCGCTTTTCTAAACTATGTCCATTCTATGAAACTTTTATCATTTGGTTGGTTGTGTAAACCTTAAAACTATTTGGGACCGTGTGTGAACTGTTTTATCTTTAAACAAATGAATGGATGTATGTTTTGTTAAAACGACTCATTTTGAGGCGTTTTCTATGATATTGAGGTTGAACCATGATAGTAACACCCAACGACCCTTCCGCTGCTATGACATGAAATTGGGGGTGTTACAGATTGGCATCAGAGCTCAAGTTATAGAGAACGAAAAGATTTTCCAAAAATAAATTTTTGAAATCTTTTGACTATAACATCTGCAAGCGAAACCTCCGAGTTGCCAATGGACGAGAACAAGCAAAGTATATATATATATGTTATACATATTTAATTATTATTTATGCTTGAAGCATAATGGATTACATTTATTTATTTATAAATATTTATTATTTGATTATTATAATACTAATACGTGATTTACAAACGACGCTGATTGTCACAATAGAAATCCCTGTCTTTTGACTCATTCCTCGCGAATCTTCGTTCCTTGTCTAAATTCTATTCTTCGTTCTATCATCCATTCTTGTTTCTTTTCATCTATCTATTCTTATTCTGTGTTATTCATGTTTTGTTATCACAAGCGTTGAATGAATACTCATTTTGATGTGAATTGTGTAACAGGATCATGCCGCCAAAACAGTTGACTGAGACTCAGTTACGTGCTATAGTAGCTGATCAATTTCAGATATCTATGAATGCATTTATGGCAAACTTGAATAATGGAGCCGGTGGATCTGGTGGAGCTAGTGGATCTGGTGGAGCTGGTAGATCCGGTGGAGCTGGTGGATCTGGTGGAGCTGGCGATACTGGAGCTGGCGCTACTGGAACTGGTGCTACTGGGGCTGGCGCTACTGGAGCTGGCGCTACAGGAACTGGCGCTACTGGAACTGGCGCTACTGGAACTGGTAATACTGGAGCTGGCAATGCTGGTGCTGGAACTGGTAATGCTGATAGACCGGTGATTCCTGAAAACAAGAAGTGCAATTATACCTCGTTCATGAAATGCAAACCTCCAACTTTTAAGGGTACTGAAGGCGCTGTTGGGTTAATGCAATGGTTTGAGAGATTAGAATCCGTGTTTCGATTTAGTGGAAGTGAGGAAGGAGATAAAGTGATGTTTGCCTCTGCTACTCTTCAAGGGCGAGCATTAACTTGGTGGAATGGAAGAATGGCATCAATAGGTATGGATGCTGCTTACGCTACACCTTGGGTGGAAGTAAGAAGGTGGATGACTGAGGAATTTTGTCCAAGGAGTGTTATTCAGAGGTTAGAACAGGAATTATATCAGCTGACACTGAAGGGTACTGACATCGATGGATACACCAACAGATTCCATGAACTTGCTCTACTTTGTCCAAACAAAGTTAACCCAGAATACTTGAAGGTGGAACAGTATATTCGAGGCTTATCTACCAACATCCGTGGGGATGTGACCTCATCTAAACCTGCCAACATTGATGAAGCTGTGCAACAAGTTAGGTCACAAGACTGAAGACTGTTGGGGACCAGGAAAGAAGGGAGTAACGTGTTATAACTGCCAAGGTAAAGGTCACATGAGGAACCAATGCCCTCAACCTCCAAATAATGCACGTGGTGGAGATAACCAGGGAAAAGCTTATCAGTTGGGCTAAGCCGAAGCGAAGCAAAACCCGAAAGTTGTCACTGGTACGTTTTTACTGAACAACCGTTATGCTACAGCTTTATTTGATTCTGGTGCGGACAAAAGCTTTGTGTCTACAAGTTTTAGTGCCTTAATTGATATTAAACCGGTCGAATTAGACGCAAGTTATGAGGTAGAACTAGCTGATGGTAAATTAGTGAGTACAAATCGTGCGCTCCTAGGATGTTCTCTTAATCTTCTGAACCGTATTTTTAAAATAGACTTGATGATTGTCGAATTGGGAAGTTTTGATATTATTATCGGAATGGATTGGCTATCCAAGTATAACGCGTCTATCTTGTGTGGAGAAAAGAAAGTTAGGATTCCTTTAGACGACAAGACCATGGTTATCGAAGGTGATCATCGTAGTTCACGACTAAAAATCGTTTCGTGCATTAAGGCTCGTAAGTATATCGAAAGAGGCTGTGAGTTATTCCTAGCTAAAGTAGTGGAGAAAGAACCGAAGGAGAAACGTGCTGAAGATTTACCTGTTATCCGTGACTTTCCTGAAGTGTTTCCGGAAGATTTGCCTGGACTTCCTCCTCCAAGGCAAGTAGAATTCCAAATTGACCTAATTCCTGGTGCTGCACCCGTGGCTCGTGCGCCATATCGTTTAGCCCCATCCGAGCTGAAGGAGTTATCTGTGCAATTGCAAGAGCTATCTGATAAAGGTTTTATACGACCGAGTTCGTCACCTTGGGGAGCTCCTGTCTTATTCGTTAAGAAGAAAGATGGTTTGTTTCATATGTGCATTGATTACCGAGAGCTGAATAAGCTAACGATCAAGAATCGTTATCCGCTTCCAAGAATTGATTATTTATTCGATCAACTTCAAGGTTCTCGTGTTTTCTCCAAGATTGATCTTCGTTCTGGTTACCATCAACTTCGCATATGTGAGGAAGATATTCCTATTACGGCGTTTAGAACTCGTTATGGTCATTATGAGTTTCTGGTTATGCCTTTTGGTTTGACTAATGCACCTGCTGTATTCATGGATTTAATGAATCGCATTTGTAAGCCGTATCTTGATAAATTCGTGATCGTTTTCATAGATGATATTCTAATCTACTCCAAGAGCAATGAAGAGCATGTCGAGCACTTAAGGATTATCTTGAACTTGTTGAAGAACGAAAAGTTATACGCTAAGTTCTCAAAGTGTGATTTTTGGCTTAATTCTGTACAATTTCTCGGACACGTGGTCGATAAAAGTGGAGTACATGTTGATCCTGCAAAGATCGAAGCCATCAAGAATTGGAGTGCTCCGACTACTCCAACTGAAGTGCGACAATTTCTAGGTCTGGCTAGTTACTACCGAAGGTTTATTGAAGGATTCTCTTTGATATCGAAACCATTAACGAAGCTGACTCAGAAGAATAAACCGTATGTGTGGGGCGATGATGAAGAAGAAGCTTTCCAAACCCTGAAGATGAAACTCTGTAGTGCGCCGATTTTATCGTTACCTGAAGGAAGTGAAGATTTTGTTGTTTATTGCGATGCATCTCTCAGAGGATATGGTGCTGTTCTCATGCAACGCGAAAAGGTGATCGCATATGCCTCTAGACAATTAAGGAAGAATGAGGAGAACTACACTACCCATGACTTGGAATTGGGTGCTGTGGTTTTTGCTCTGCGACTTTGGAGACATTATCTGTATGGTACGAAGTGTACAGTATTCACTGATCATAAAAGCCTACAATACATACTAGATCAAAAGGAGCTGAATATGAGGCAACGTCGATGGGTTGAACTATTGAGTGATTACGACTGCGAAATTCGTTATCATCCGGGAAAGGCGAACGTGGTAGCTGATGCGTTAAGTCGAAAGGAAAGGAAGAAACCGATTCGAGTGCGTGCTTTGGTGGTGACAGTTCATAATAACTTACCTGAGCAGATTCGGAACGCACAAGTTGAAGCATGCAAGAAGGAAAATATTGCTGCCGAAAGATTTAGGGGAGACGGTGAAACATTTGAGACGCGACCCGATGGTATCAGATGTTTGAGAGGTCGAATCTGGTTACCATTATATGGTGGACTAAGAGACTTGATTATGTTAGAATCTCATAAGTCCAAGTATTCTATTCATCCTGGATCGGACAAAATGTACCAAGACTTGAAAAAGTTATACTGGTGGCCGAATATGAAAGCTGATATTGCAACATACGTCGCGAAATGCTTAACATGTGCAAAAGTGAAAGCTGAATATCAGAAGCCGTCAGGATTATTGTCCAACCTGAAATTCCAATCTGGAAATGGGAGCGAATTACGATGGACTTCATCACAAAACTCCCAAGGACACCGTCTGGGTTCGATGCAATTTGGGTTATTGTCGATCGCTTAACTAAATCCGCTCATTTTATTCCAATCAACGAGAGGTTCAGATTGGAGAAACTCGCCGATATTTATCTAAAGGAAATCGTGTGCAAGCATGGTGTTCCTATTTCAATCATTTCCGATAGAGATAGTCGTTTTGCTTCTGGATTTTGGAGATCACTTCAAAAGTCGTTAGGAACCAATTTGGATATGAGCACAGCCTATCATCCGCAAACTGATGGGCAAAGCGAAAGAACAATTCAAACTTTGGAGGATATGCTACGTGCTTGTGTGATAGACTTTGGAAGTAGCTGGGATAAGCACTTACATTTGGCCGAATTCTCGTACAATAACAGTTATCACGCGAGTATTAAAGCTGCACCTTTTGAAGCACTGTATGGGAGAAAATGTAGATCACCCGTTAGCTGGAGTGAGGTTGGTGATGCCCAACTCACTGGACCAGATTTGATTAGGGAGACGACGGATATGATTGTGCAAATCAAGAATAGGTTGTTGTCTGCTCGAAGCCGACAGAAGAGTTATGCGGATGTGAGAAGAAAACCATTGGAGTTTAACGTGGGAGATAAGGTTATGCTAAAGGTATCACCATGGAAAGGTGTTGTACGATTTGGAAAACGTGGGAAGTTAAGTCCTCGTTATATCGGACCATTCAAGGTTACATCTAGAGTAGGACCCGTGGCATACCAACTTGAACTACCACAAGAACTGTATGGAATTCATAACACTTTTCACGTGTCGAATCTGAAGAAGTGTTTATCCGACGAAGAACTCATTATACCGTTAGACGAGGTTAAGGTTGATAAAAAGTTGCATTTTATTGAAGAACCAGTCGAGATCATGGATCGCGAGGTCAAGCAACTGAAGCAAAGCCGAATACCTATCGTCAAAGTTCGATGGAACTCTCGAAGAGGACCGGAGTTTACTTGGGAACGAGAAGACCAAATGTGGAAGAATTACCCTCATCTCTTTGATTTCAACAAGCGATCGGGCAAGAACGCAAGTTGATCTTCGAGGGCGAAGATCCTAATTTGGTGGGGATGATGTGACAACCCGTCAATTTCAGGTCGTTATTTTAATCTCGACTAATACGTATTACGTGTTTGCTTTAATGAGAACTTTAATTTATCGACTAGCCGAGAAGGTTATGACTTGAAACTAGCATAAGAATGTCGATTAGATGAAAACCGACAAGGAATATGTTAGGTGTCGATATTATATTCTCAAATAATCATGAAAATGATTTTTATTATATTTAATCTTTATTTCTCGTATTTTACGTTTTAACGAAAGACGATAACTAGTAGTGATCGCGATACCGACGGATGCCCAAAAATTTACGTTTTATTATCGATTGTCTCGATATTGTATATTTTCGATGTTTTCGATTTAATTACGTTTTAAGTCGTGTCGAAGCTTTGTTATTATATTTTGAAGCGTTTTAAGTTTCGAAAAGTATTTTTACGAAACCCGAGCCCCGTAAATATTTTTAAAAATGTACAATTTACATTTTCTACCTTGTAAACTATTTACTTGCACTTTGGGACCAAAAGAATGCAAATATGGCAAAAACTACCCTCACCCCACTATTTAAACAAATTCCACTTACTAGCTTTTATTTAAAAACTCATTTAATAAAAAAATCACAAATCCTCTCTCTTGTTCTTCATTTTGGCCATCCACCATCAACCCCAATCCACCCAAATTTTTGATTTTCTACCTTGAATCTAAAGAAACTAAGAAAAGACCCATCTTGGAAATTTCATAAGCTTTCTATTGGTATAATTTTCTTCTACATGCATTCACTAAATTTTTATTTCAATTTTTGATGATGAACACCATGTTTGATCTACTTTTATGGTGATGAATGGTGTTAATATTATTATATTCATAGTGGGTTTTGGTTGCATGCAAGATTTTTATATATTTAATTTTTTTAAGATTAAATTTGAGGGTGTTATGAGTTAATTAGATGTGTTATTATGATATTAGGATCATATTAGGACTATAGGAATTGTTGGAATGGGTTGAAAAATTGTTTTGGTATGATTTTTAGATAGGTTATTTTAGGCAGTAACTTTAAGGCCATTTTTGAAATTGTTACTGTGATAAATTTGGTAAACTAATAAGATAGTGTCGTAGAGAATTTCGTTAGCTTCGATTTGAGCTAAAGTAGAGCTTCTAACTCATTACGAGCGAAAAGTTATGCTACTTTTAGTATTTGTGTACCGGGAGACGGGTATCGGCACAATCCGAAAATTGTTGTCGATATTTGGAACGAATCTCGGGGACTATAAAATGAGTTTTAAAAATGTTCAAGGGCTGTTGTAAGTTGATAAACCTCAGGTCATGAGTCTATTTTCAAACCCGAGTGTCGGTTTTGCAAACGGAAATGTTTAGATAAGTCAAAATGGTTTTACAAGTCGAAGGCGTAAAACTGTCCGGTTTTTGTAACACGAAGGTGTGTCGGGCAGAAGGTCTTAGAAGTAATATTTTTGAATGAAATATAAACTGAGTCTTATTCATATTATGTGTGAGTTTGTCACCAAGTTTCGTCGAAATCGGACATGTCTAGATAGGTTAGATTGGTGTGTACATTTGGAGTGTACATGCTGAGTGGTATTTTGGACACGTAGTTCAATACTTGTGTGGCGTGAGTTGAGTATTCACTATTGGACATGGTGACTTACTCAAGTGTTAAGTCATTATATAAATGACTTAGCTACTGGTCCGAGGGAAGTAAAAATGATGGTTTGACTTGCGTTGACTTGGCGTCTTATGACGGGTCAATGTCGAGGGTGTAAGTGTTTAAAAGAATAAGTGTTGAATAAAAGGGTATAGAAGTACACTTATATTTTTGTTATTTTTCGGGATTTTCATGGTCATTTGAAATTGACTTTCATATTATTTAAGTATTAAATATACTTGAGTCGTTTATTAACGAACGCGCCTTATTTGGTAGGTTGCGGTCTTCGTGTTTAAAAGGGCATCACAAATCGTCGGCGATCGTCACGTCACTACTATCGTACCAAGGTGAGTCTATAGCCTCGCTTTACAGGTTTACTTGTTTTATAAAACCCGCGAGGGGGATAACATGCTTGTTTTATTAAAATAAAAGGGGTACGACGAGAAGTTGTGGAACCCTTATTATTGGAAAAACATTATTATAAATGAAGGGTACAACGAGAAGTTGTGGTAAACCCTCTTTCTTTTAAAAATTGAACACAAAGGACCCGATTGTATGCTTAGATGAAAGTTGTTATGTAAGTTTGTTTTAGCCTTAAAAGACCCATGAATCGTGAATTGTTAATCGAAAGGAACGCTAATACTATGGGATAGATCTATCGGGGTGACACCCAGTCCGGTCGCGAGTAGCTCTCGCGTGGTGTTGTGATGCACCAGTAATGAAACATCGGATGCAATTGTATAAGAGAAATATACGCACTTGGCTAGGTGTGTTGGGCTGAAATATATATGTTAACGTTCAATTTCACGAGGCAAATAGAAATAACAACGATAATTATGTCTGATCCACATGATTGTCAACCATGGAAGGTTTATTCAGAATACTTGTGTTCGTTTATTTAAATTTAAACTCTATAGATTCACTCAACATTTTTGTTGACTTTATAGCATGTTTTATCTCAGGTCCATGAAGAAGGCACTCAAGGAAGGTGGTTTTACACAGCTTGCTTAATATAAATGTTTTGGCCCGCTTTTCTAAACTATGTCCATTCTATGAAACTTTTATCATTTGGTTGGTTGTGTAAACCTTAAAACTATTTGGGACCGTGTGTGAACTGTTTTATCTTTAAACAAATGAATGGATGTATGTTTTGTTAAAACGACTCATTTTGAGGCGTTTTCTATGATATTGAGGTTGAACCATGATAGTAACACCCAACGACCCTTCCGCTGCTATGACATGAAATTGGGGGTGTTACAATGTCTAAGACCTAAATTGAGTTTACATCAGTAACTAATTGAAAGATAATGAGTTTTACTAAGATTAAACCCTATATCATTAGAAACCCTAATCTACATAGGTTATCTTCCAAATTTCACTTCTACCCTTTGTTAAACTTCAAACCAAGGACCCAAAATTCTTAATCACAATGCCTAAACCCTAAATATACCCTTATCTATCTCTAATCACATTCCTAAGCACTTAATCACAAAAATCACAAACCATAAAGTTACAAGCCCTAATTTAGGACCCAGTTTTGTTTTTCCCTCCATATGATTTAAACTTCTTCCCTCCCAAATTCAAACCCAAATTTAGATATTCATAATGTCCCCAGATATTTTAGAGTGCCAACAAGTAGGTTCATAAGCTACTTGAAGTCTACACATCACCATTCTTATCTAAACCATGTCGTGTAGTATTTTTGGCCATAACCTTAGTTATTTTTCATCCTAGACTCTATAAACTTGTGTAGAGCTTCACTAGCATACCTTAGTGACTACTCTAGTTGTATTACACGTTTAAGGCTAGAAACTTGGAGCCTAAGTGTTGAAATGACTATAAATAGAGGTAAACTCCCATTGTAGAAACATGCACCTCGTTTTCTTAGTATATCCTAACCATTCTTAAATTCCACTTCTAAAAACATACTAGGAATCTTAGAAGACCAGAAACCAGGTCTAGAAAGAAGCCATTGAATCTTTTGAAGCTTTGGTAGCAAGTTGTGTTCATAAGAAGCCATAAGGAGCCGTTTTGCAGCTACCTAGGTAATCTCCATGTTAACCAAGCTTTGATCTTGTTATAATGAGTTATTAGACTTTGTATTATGTTTAAATAATTTTATAAAGATAATCTAAAATAATTAGAGCATTTGATCGGTTTAAATAAAAGTTATAAGTTAAAAATATCTTAAAACCCTAGTTTTGTAATTTACATGAAATAATGAATTAAATCTATTTCAAAAGCTATGATTCTGTAAAAATGTTTTTATTATGATCGTAAATGTTTTTTGATACTTTGTTTTTATTACAAGATCATTTAGTACACTTTTGAAGTTGTTATGTGATTTTTACAAGTATGGGAACTAAAACTGTCATTTTGAAAGTATTTAACATTTTGGGCCAAAAGTTTCATTTTGTGAAAGTTAAAGCTATAAGAATAAATATTGAAATGTTTGAGACCTTAAGGTTAATGTTTGAAGGTTGAGAATGTAAACATTAAAACAATAAATATGCTAAACTAAAGTAATATAACTAAAAGGACTATTTTTGCCAATTGTGGAAAGTATAAGGATGCAAAACATAATAATAAAAGAACATACTAATCTTTGAAGAATTTTTTTATATGAATGTATCATGTTAGTAGGGAACTTTGTACAAAGATCTTTCATCTCGATATTACGTTCTGACTGAGTGGTTGGGTTTACGATTTAAAGTGTCGTCGCTCCTCAAACGTTTATAGAATGGCTTATGAGTATGATGGCTCGATTAATGATATCTTGATTATGAGAAATAATAAATTCAATAACATATGTTTGATAACTAAGAATAATGAACTCAAACGAAAGAATTAATACTATACCAAATATGTTAATCCAGGGTTGGTGTGAGACCAAGTTCTTATTTGCTAGCTCAAGTTGTTCTATGTGATATAAATCTGCCAAGATTTAGAAACTAAAATACAAGTATTTTGGTATGCTTCCCAGTTGTGTTTATTGACACTATGTGTAAAACCCGCATTTCGAAAATCCGACCTTTGATCATTAATGTCATTTTGAAAATTGAAGCTTATTTCTAAAACTGTCATTTCACTTCTGAATATTTAAAAGAACATAGGGAAAGGATACGAAGATATGATTTAGTAAAATTAGTTAAGTTTATGAAAGATACTTTGGTCTTAGCAAAACACGTTCCTATCAAAATGCCGTAATTGATGATTTCAATTCCAAAATATATAAAAATGTACAAATCCTTCATATTACTTGGTTACCTTATTACTCGGTCATCAAATATCCTTCAAATCCTGTATTTTTCGAAGTCTAAGTGTAAAACCCGCATGCTTTTACCATGAATAGTACCCTTATGATCGTACGAACATGATTCGAACTTAACCTTTTATAGCACGTTTACGATTCACGAACAAGATTTAAAAGTATTACGTACGTGATATATCACGATAAGTATTTAATACGTATTAAGACACGATAACTATTTCAATAATAATTATAATCATGAACATACGAACATGAAATCATGAACGTAAATAATCACGAGCTTAGTATTACGTATTTATGTATATTTATTACGATCATGAATAAATATAATAAGACATGAACGATAACTATTTAAATCATGTAAACACGAACACGAGAACACACTTAATATTAGACACGAGAAAACATTCGGGTTAGCTCATGTGGGGCCCCTTACCCGCGACTAGACACAAGAGAAAGGGCCAAGCCCATTTGATTTTAATAAAACAAGAATAAAGGGAAAAGATATTTTCACAATTTCAGAAAATTAGAAAATAAACTAAACCCTAAAATCTTTTCTCTCCTATTGTTCTTCTTGGCCGCCGGGTACAAACACCAAAGAGGGGTGTGTTGGTTGATGTTGGTGATTGATTTCTTTCAAGGTTGTTAGAGTTATCGTTCTCCTTTGTTTCAGGTAATCGGTAAATCATTAAACCCATTTTTCTTAATGTTTATTTAAATCAAGAACACATGAAATCATGGCTTATTAAAAACAAGTAATTAACATGTTAAAATCATGGGGGTAATTTAATTATGGTTTAAAGGGTGTTTGTTTTGGGCCGACGCAAGAAACCGAGACCATAGGGTCTCGGCCTGTTTTGTTTCGCACCAACCGAGACTTCAAGGTCTCTGTGTGTGTTGTGTGTCTCGGCCGTAGGAGAAAAGGGAACCCCGACCTTGGTCGGGGTATGTTTGGTGTTCGGTTGTGTCTCGGCTAAAACAAGAACCACCACCGGCTTAAGCCGGTGGCTAAATAAGGAAAGCAGGAGGAACATAGGCCGCGGCAGCAGGGGGAACACCGGCTAGCCGGTGGGAACTCATGCTAGCCGGCGGCTAGACATGATCAAGGACACCACCGGCACAGCCGGTGGCTGTTTTGTACAAACAGTGGCAACCGGCTAAGCCGGTTATCCACTGTTAAGGGTGCGTTTGGTTGGCCGGTTCATGGTTTAAACCGGTCTGGTTCACGACATGTTTAGATTAAAACGCGGGTTCGGTTTATGGGTTATTTTTGCAAGTTAATTATTTTACAAGGTTAATTATTTTTACAAGATTAAAATAAATTAATTAAAACATGTACATGATTAATTTAATTTATACATGACTTAGGTTATTTATACATGGATTAGGTTATTAATATTATTAATAATACATGGATTTTAAGCTAAGTAATTATCTTTTTATTTAGACTATATAATTAATTAATTATTAAAATCATGGCTTATAATTAATTAATTTACATGACTTAGGTTATATTAATACACGTTTTTACCTAAGTATTATTATCTTTTTATCTAATTAAATCATGATATATTTAATTAAATACTTTAACCTATAGTTTATTTAATTTACATGAAATAGTTAATAAACTATACTCTTTAATTACAGGACTTAGAATAATAAATCAGTAAACACTTAAACTTATATTATTAGCTTAATAATCCAGCTTATTCTATTTATGGAAACTTTCTATTTTTAGAAACTTTTTTAATTAAGGCAGTAAATCTATTTATGGAAACTTTCTATTTTTAGAAACTTATTTAATTAAGGCATTAAATCTATTTTTGGAAACTTTCTATTTTTGGAAACTTTCTCTTTTAGGAAACTGCTATTTTTAGAAAGTTACTTATTATTACACAACAAGTATAATAATACAAGAAATACAAGAAATACTTAAACAGAATAGACAGAATACATGATAAACACAGTATAAAGCTTAAATCAGTAAAACATGACATGAACATATAAAACAAGCTAAAACATTATATAAAACCAGCTACGTACTCAGTAATCAGATACTTATACACGTATATTATTTATGTAGCATTAGTGATACCGAAGTAGGACTCTCTTCCCTTCGTCTTCTTCGTTCACTAGACACAAGGTACGAATTCTCCATCCTTTCAGTATGGACATTCTTCCTTATTAGGATTTCCCCCTATGCAGCTGACTGTTTTCCCCAGTATATGTTTTATATGTTTCTGAATAGCTTATGTTTAATTAGATATCTAAAGCCATATACATGCATGACCAGTTTCACCAAGTTATGGACGTACCATAACCATAACACTGGAGGCACCAGTATTATGACTCCACCACGACGGAGTGATAGCTCGTGGCGTCTGTTAGCCTTAAAATGTGAGCGCCATTTACGGAATTACATTAGATTCAGATAGGCAAAACGTGGAGGGACTACTTTTGACAAGTTGCCAAAGTTACTCCTAGTTTAGCCTATATATACCCCTCCATACTTCCAGGGAGGGGTGAGGTTTTTCCATTTGTGTATTTCACTTTCTCTCTCTAAATACACACACTCAATTCAAGTTTATCTTTCTCTCTCTAAAATGTCTAAATACTTGTTTTATCCTCCTCGACCCCCGGATTACCTCCTTTTTAGCTTTGAATCTTATGATTAGAAGCGTCCCTTCAGCTTTTCAGTAGATTATTCAGGTGAATGTGGTGTGTGCATTGCATCCTTCACAAGGAACTGATCCCTCCTACCCAAACCAGTATATTAAATTAGAGGCAGCCCCTCTAATTTGCATGATCAGGTCACCCCTCCAAGTATTCATGCACGTTGATATTTCATGACCTATATTGGCTAATGGTAAATATGTTAAACAGTTTTTCAAACATAAACATAAGGATTTTTAAACTATAAAACCAGTTTTTACTAAAATATACCAGGTTATCCAGGACTTAGCCTTTTCCGCTACTCTATGCTTATATGCTTATGTTATTCATGCTTTACTTGTATATCCGTGCACTGAGCGTTATGCTCAGCCGTTTTCCTTTCATGTTCCCAAAAAGGCAGATACTCATGGATGCTCGTAGACTTTAAGCGTACGTGCATATGGATTGGAAGCTTCCTAGCCTTCATTACTTTATGCATTTCTTTATACCTTGATACTCATTTCCATGGACATTTTTTAGTCCTTTTCATTTACAGTACTTATGTTTGTGTGTGATGAGTTCTACTTTTGGGGTACCGATGTTTGATTCCGGTATTTCCTTTATGGTCATGTGATGTTTTATACATTTATCCTTGTATGCTTTGATGACACGCCATAATCACGCGTGACATTCCATATATCAAAATAGGGTGTTACAATTATGGTATCAGAGACAAGGCTTCGACATGTAGGCTCTCAAAACACGACCTGTGATTAGTGGGTAGTCACTATGGTCTTCCTAGAACTGACAGTCAGTTTTCATGCATTCATCATTTTCATGCATACATATATATGTCATTGTCGCAGGTTTTTGACTAAGTAATGGTTGGTACAGGACTTGCCCTATTTAGTCGCATGTGTTTTATCGAAACTTTTATATTTGGGACCGACCCATTGGCGTCCCCTCTCCATGTCTTTTGTTTTGAGTGAACTGACCATAGGCGTTCACTCTCGCGCATACAAAAGTTTTCATAAAACTGCATCATGCATTCATGTATAAATTTTCTTGCATAAAATTTTTCTCATGATTTATTGGTATAAATTTTTTTCATGTATATAGTTTATGTTTTAATCAGTTTAATCATGTATTTTATGTTATACTGTCAGATGGTTCTCACACGCGAGCAGGAACAACTCAATGCAGCAATCCAAGCTACAATGCAAGCTATGCTTCCTCAGCTGAGGAACGAAATCAGGGTTGAGGTTCGGGCTGCCAACAACTAGCAGCAACACCCAGTACATCCTCCTCCTCCTCCAGCAACATTGGTCACATGGCTGGAGAGATTCACTAAGCTACGCCCTCGAGCTTTCGAGAGAACAGATAGCCCCAGTGAAGCTGAAAGTTGGTTGGCTCACATTGAGAAGATCTTCGATGCTATGGGCTGTGAACCCGTCTTCAAGTCGAGGTTGGCTTGCTACAAGTTCGAAGCTGATGTAATATCATGGTGGATGGCACTAAAGCAGTCTGAGGGAGGGGATAATTGGGTGGCTGGTTTGACTTGGGCTCAGTTCAGGGATTTGGTGATGGGACAGTTCTTTCCCAAGGATGAGCAAGACAAGATGAAGAGAGAGTACCATGGAATCCGACAGAGAGCTGGGGAGAATAGCAATGAGTTCATGCAGCGCTTTATTCGCTTGGCTGGTTTTCTTAGTGCAGCAGCAGGTACTCCTGAAGAGCAAGCACACCACTTTAGGTGGGCTCTTCGTACATCGATCGCAAACAATTTGGTGTGTGCTACGTTCAACACGGTAGCATAAGTGGCCGATGCAGCACGTAAGCTGGAGATGCTGCAGGAAAGAGATGAGTTCGGGGAAGCAGAGAGACCCGATAAGAGGTAAACATTCGTATTCAAACGGTGACCAATCCGTATTCTTTCAGTACATGTCAATATTTCATCTCTTTAAACTGTATCTTCCAGGAAAAAGACTGGGGACCGGTCTCATCCGGCTACTCAGCATCAGCCTACTCAGCCCAAGGGAAACGGTCAGACTCACGACCATTCTGCTACGGATAGGCGTGGCGGTAATGACAATTACCGTAACAACGTTGGACACTCCAACAGCAGCAGGTCCTTTTACTTACTCATTTTTCTTATGATTACATGTTATAATTCTTAATTCTGACACATTAGAGAATCTTCTACCAGGAATCATGGTAACGGGAGGGACCAGAACGAGAGAGGTTTACATCCTAACCGTCAGGCTATCACTGGCATTTTATCTTACGATTTATCCGCATAGTCCTTTGTACCTTTTACCATGTCTCATGTATATTGTTCTTATCAGGCTCTCAGCCAGTCAGGACACCTACTGGAGGATATACTCATCCTCTTTGCTCTACCTGCCACCGTAGGCACCCAGGGCCATGTCGTCGCAACAGCGACGCATGCTACAAGTGTGGTCTTCCTGGCCATCGCATGAAGGATTGCCGCAAGCGCGAGATGGAGGGTACATCAGGACATGCTGATACCAAGCCGCCTCCTACTAGTGGACGCATTTACACGACATCTCGTGATCAGGCCAACAAGTCTATAGGTACAATCACTGGAATCTTGTATATGTATGGTCAAGCTGCATGTGTTTTGTTTGATACGGGTGCTACTCACTCGGTCATTTCTACTTCTTATGCCAAGAATGTTACGATACTCCCCATGCCACTAGAGAATATACTAAATATTTCCATGCCTTTGAGAGACTCTGTACGCATAGCCCATGTGTACAAGAGCCTTCCCCTAGAGTTTGATGACAAGATTCGTCCTGTTGACGCACTTTCACTGGACCTGAATGATTTTGACATGATTTTGACATGATTTTGGGCATGGATTGCCTATCCAAGCATCATGCTACCATAGATTTCCATTCATATCGAGTCATCTTCGGTGATGTTAATGCGCCAGAGTACATTCACAACGGGTTCGTACCCGGAAGGTCTGTACAAATCATATCAACCCTGCAAGCAAGCGCATTACTTTCACATGGTTGCGAAGGTTATAGCTATTATTCATGACATGGATGTTGAATCCCCATCAATTCAGAATCAGTCGATAGTGTCAGAATTTCCAGATGTATTTCCAAAAGAACTTTCGGGCATCCCACCTGCACGTGAAGTGGAATTTAATATCGAGCTCATCCCAGGAACTAAGCCGATTTCCAAGGTTCCTTATCGCATGGCTCCCATAGAGTTAAAGGAGCTGAAGGATCAATTGCAAGATCTTCTGGAACGAGGCTTTATTCGACAGAGCTCGTCTCCAAGGGGTGCACCGATCTTATTCATTAAGAAGAAGGACAGTAGTATGCGTCTTTGCATAGACTATCGCGAGCTCAACAAGATTACCATAAAGAATAGGTATCCACTACCACGTATAGACGATCTGTTTGACCAACTCCGAGGGGCCAAACATTTCTCCAAGATTGATCTAAGGTTGGGCTATCATCAGCTACGGGTTAATGAGCAGGACATCGCCAAGACTGCTTTCCGTACATGCTATGGCCACTACGAATTCATAGTCATGCCATTTGGCCTTACCAATGCTCCAGCAGTGTTTATGGATTTGATGAATAGAATTTTCCATGAATTTCTGGACAAGTTCATCATTGTCTTCATTGACGACATACAGATTTTCTCTAAGTCCAAGGAGGAACACGAAGACCATCTTCGTACAATACTACATATTCTTCGCCAGAAGCAGCTGTATGCTAAATTCTCCAAGTGTGAGTTCTGGTTAGACAAGGTGGCATTCTTAGGTCACATTGTATCACCAGAAGGAATCACGATGGATCCAACAAACGTTGACGCTATTACCAAGTGGCCAAGGCCGACATCAGCGAATGAAGTCCGTAGTTTCCTAGGCTTAGCTGGTTATTACCGTAGGTTCGTTGAGAACTTTTCTCGTTTAGCACTACCATTGACCAAACTGGTGCGGAAAGGGGAGAAATTCGTCTGGACTGAAGAACTAGAGAAGAGCTTTGAAGACCTAAAGCAGAAGTTAGTATCTGCACCGATTCTTACTCTCCCATCAGATCTACAGTGATGCATCAGGGAAGGGACTTGGTTGTGTTCTCATGCAACATGGGAAAGTGATCGAGTACGCTTCACGACAGCTTAAGCCTTATGAGGAAAGCTACCCTACACATGACTTAGAACTTGCAGCAGTCGTGTTTACATTGAAGATATGGAGGCACTACTTGTCTGGAGAATCATGTGACATTTTCACGGACCACAAGAGCTTGAAGTATATCTCTACTCAACGTGAATTGAACATGAGACAGAGGAGATGGTTATAGCTGTTGACGGATTATGACATTAATCTGCAGTATCATCCCGGCAAGGCGAATGTAGTGGCAGATGCACTTAGTAGAAAGTCCGGAATGATAAACGGCATTAAAATTGAGGAGGAAATTATAAGAGACTTGGAGCGACTAGACATAGAGATCATGGTACGTGGACAACACGGTTACTGTGCTATTCTTATAGTGGAACCCGAGTTACTCTCTATGAGCAAGGAAGCTCAGAAGGATGACGGTGAAATCTGGGCGATAATTCGGAATTTGGAGAAGCAGACATAATTTTGAGTTGACGCATATGGTATCTTATGGTAGGGCACGAGACTTTGTGTTCCTGATGATCAAGAACTCCGGGAAGCATTGTTACCTGAGGCTCATAGCTCCCTATTCTCTATTCATCCTGGTTCGACCAAGATGTACCATGACATCAAGAAGTACTTTTGGTGGAGTGGTATGAAACAGGATGTTGCTACTTACGTCTCCAAATGTCTTACCTTCCAGCAGGTTAAGATCGAGCATCAGCGATCTGGCGGTCTTCTTCAACCGTTAGATATTCCAGAGTGGAAGTGGGACAAAATCACCATGGATTTTGTTACTGGTCTTCCGCCGACAAGGAAGAAGCACGATGCGACTTGGGTTATCGTTGATCGACTTACCAAATCAGCTCATTCCTTACCGATTCGCAAGAAAGATTCGGTCAGTAAACTCGCTGATACTTACAAGAAGGAGATCATGAGACTTCATGGTGCTCTATCTAGTATCGTCTCAAACAAAGATCCTCGGTTCACTTCGCGATTATGGAGAAGTCTGCAGAAATCTTGGGGTACAAAACTTAAGCTTAGCACGGCTTTTCATCCTCAAACAGGCGGGCAGTCAAACGAACAATTCAGACATTGGAAGACATGTTGAGGTAATGTACGTTCGAATGGACGGGAGATTGGGATGATTACATCTGTTTGGTAGAGTTTGCATACAACAACAGTTGGCACGCAAGTATCAAGTGTGCTCATTTCGAGATGTTGTATGAGAGAAAGTGTCGTGCCCCAATTTGCTGGGATCAGGTTGGTGAGCGAACACTTGAAGGACCAGAAATTATTGAGTTGACCAACGAAAAGGTTGCAGTAGCTAAGCAGAAACTCCAAGAAGCACGGTCACGTCAGAAGAGTTACGCAGACAAGCATCATAGGGACTTACATTTTAACGTAGGAGATCACGTTTTCCTTAAGGTTTCGCCAGCACGTGTTGTTAGACGTTTTGGAATCAAAGGGAAGCTCAGTCCTCGATTCGTCGGACTGTTTGATGTCATTGAACGAGTCGGTGAAGTATCTTACCGGTTAGCGTTACCTCCGCAACTTTCTCATGTTCATGATGTTTTCCATGTGTCCTACTCAGAGGGTACAAGTATCATCCCCTTCACATGGTTCAGTATCCACTGGAACAAATTCGTGAAGATCTCACTTTCATAGAAGAACCCAAACGAGTTGTTGACAGACAAGAACGAGTCATGAGAAGGAATACTATTCCATTTGTCAAAATCCTTTGGAGGGATCATACCGAGCGGGAAGCCACTTGGGAAACAGAGGAGTCTATCCGGGCTTCTTACCCTCATTTCATATTTTGAATTCCGGTATGTTCTTCTTTTTCAGTTACATTATCTATAATTTGGGGAAGAATTATTCTTTTTAGGAGGGAAGAGTTGTAAAACCCGCATGCTTTTACCATGAATAGTACCCTTATGATCGTGCGAACATGATTAGAACTTTCCTTTTATAGCACGTTTACGATTCACGAACAAGATTTACAAGTATTACGTACGTGATATATCACGATAAGTATTTAATACGTATTAAAACACGATAATTATTTCAATAATAATTATAATCACGAAGATACGAACATGAAATCATGAACGTAAATAATCACGAGCTTAGTATTACGTATTTATGTATATTTGTTACGATCATGAATAAATATAATAAGACACGAACGATAACTATTTAAATCATGTAAACACGAACACGAGAACACACTTAATATTAGACACGAGAAAACATTTGGGTTACCCCATGTGGGCCCCCTTACCCGCGTCTAGACAGAAGAGAAAGGGCCAAGCCCATTTGATTTTAGTAAAACAAGAATAAAGGGAAAAGATATTTTCACAATTTCAGAAAATTAGAAAATACTAAACCCTAAAATCTTTTATCTCCTCTTGTTCTTCTTGGCCGCAGGGTACAAACACCAAAGAGGGGTATGTTGGTTGATGTTGGTGATTTATTTCTTGCAAGGTTGTTAGAGTTATCGTTCTCCTTTGTTTCACGTAATCGGTAAATCCTTAAACCCATTTTTCTTTATGTTTATTTAAATCAAGAACACATGAAATCATGGCTTATTGAAAACAAGTAATTAACATGTTAATAAATCATGGGGGTAATTTAATTATGGTTTAAGGGGTGTTTGTTTTGGGCTGACGCAAGAAACCGAGACCATAGGGTCTCGGCCTATTTTGTTTCGCACCAACCGAGACCTCAAGGTCTCAGTGTGTGTTGTGTGTCTTGGTCGTAGGAGAAAAGGGAACCCCGACCTTGGTCGGGGTATGTTTGTTGTTTGTTTGGGTCTCGGCTAAAACAAGAACCACCACCGGCTTAAGCCGGTGGCTAAATAAGGAAAGCAGGGGTAACATAGGCCGCGACAGCAGGGGAACACCGGCTAGCCGGTGGAACTCATGCTAGCCGGCGGCTATACATGATCAAGGACACCACCGACACAGCCGGTGGCTGTTTTATACAAACAGTGGCAACTGGCTAAGCCGGTTAGCCACTGTTAGTGGTGCGTTTGGTTGGCCGGTTCATGGGTTAAACCGGTCTGGTTCACGACATGTTTAGATTAAAACACGGGTTCGGTTCATGGGTTATTTTTGCAAGTTAATTATTTTACAAGGTTAATTATTTTTACAAGATTAAATTAAATTAATTAAAACATGTACATGATTAATTTAATTTATACATGACTTAGGTTATTAATATTATTAATAATACATGGATTTTAACCTAAGTAATTATTGTTTTATTAAGACCCATATAGTTAATTAATTATTAAAATCATGACTTATAATTAATTAATTTACATGACTTAGGTTATATTAATAACAAATATTAATACACGTTTTAACCTAAGTATTATTACCTTTTAATTAAATCATGATATATTTAATTAAATACTTTAACCTATAGTTTATTTAATTTACATGAAATAGTTAACAAACTATACTATTTAATTACATGACTTAGAATAATAAATCAGTAAACACTTAAGCTTATATTATTAGCTTAATAATCCAACTTATTCTATTTATGGAAACTTTCTATTTTTAGAAACTTATTTAATTAAGGCAAAAAAATCTATTTTTGGAAACTTTCTATTTTTGGAAACTTTCTATTTTTGGAAACTTTCTATTTTAGGAAACTTCTATTTTTAGAAAGTTAATTATTAGTAACATGTATAATAATACAAGAAATACAAGAAATACTTAAACAGAATAGACAGAATACATGATAAACGCAATATAAAGCTTAAATTAGTAAAAACATGACATGAACATATAAAACAAGCTAAGACATGATATAAAACCAGCTACGTACTCAGTAATCAGATACATAGACACGTATATTATTTATGTAGCATTAGTGATACCGAAGTAGGACTCTCTTCTGTTCATCTTCTTTGTTCATTGGACACAAGGTACGGATTCTCCGTCCTTTCAGTATGGACATTCTTCCTTATTAGGATTTCCTCGTATGCAGCCAACTATTTTCCCCAGTATATGTTTTATATGTTTCGGAATTGCTTATGTTTAATTGGATACCTAAAGCCATATAAATGCATGACCAGTTTCACCTAGTTATGGAGGTACCATAACCATAACACTGGAGGCACCAGTGTTATGACTCCACCACGACAGAGTGATAGCTCGTGGCGTCCCTTCAGCTTTTGGCCATATTATTATTATTATCAGGTGGGGCGTATGGGTGCATCCTAGTTTTCACGTTTTCAGCAGATTATTCAGGTGAATGTGGTATGTGCCTTGCATCCTTCACAAGGAGTTGATCCCTCCTACCCAAACCAGTATATTAATTTAGAGGCAGCCCCTCTAGTTTACATGACGAGGTCACCCCTCCAAGCATTCATGCACGTTGATATTTCATGACCTATATTGGCTAATGGTAAATATGTTAAACAGCTTTTACAAGATAAACATAAGGCTTTTCAAACTATAAAACCAGTTTTTACTAAGATATACCAGGTTAACCAGGACTTAGTCTTTTCTGCTGCTCTATGCTTATATGATTATGTTATTCATGCTTTACTTGTATATCCGTGCACTGAGCGTTATGCTCAGCCGTTTTCCTTTCATGCTCCCAAAATGGCAGGTACTCTGGGACGCTCGTAGACTTTAAGCGTACGTGCATATGGATTGGAAGCTTCCTAGCCTTCATTACTTTATGCATTTCTTTATACCTTGATACTCATTTCCATGGACATTTTATAGTCCTTTTCATTTACAGTAATTATGTTTGTGTGTGATGAGTTCTACTTTTGGGGTACCGATGTTTGATTCCGGTATTTCCTTTATGGTCGTGTGATGTTTTATACATTTATCCTTGTATGCTTTGATGACACGCCATAATCATGCGTGACATTCCATTTATCAAAATGGGGTGTTACACAAAGCGAGGCTGTAAATAGTAGTTCCTTCGCGTATTATAATGTAGTCAACCTTCCGCTTCAACTTCCCTTTTCTCGTCTTGGTACATGATCATATATAACTACATTCCACATTGTTAACACCTAAAAAATAAGAAGAATAATTTGGTTATGTTGTTGGTTTTCGTTGGAGGTTTTGGTTCGCGGTTGCTGTTTTAGTGGTACGAGTACATCGACTTATGGGTTCGATCATGTCTCGTTATATGATCATGTCGGTATTGATGTTCTTGCTGGTTCGATTGTTGAGCGCCTGGGATAAAGTTTTAATTTTCGCTAATGCATTATATTTTATGGTACGGCTAAGTTCTTTGGTCCATATATCCGTATACACGTGGTTGTCGATTCCAAGTGTCGATTCACGTTCGCGCTTAATCTGGGTTTTGGATTCGATCGTCTCTCTACGAACCTTAAGCTCGTGTTCTGGTTTTGATGTGGATATGTTAGCGTTAAACCTTGAGGTAATTTTCGACCCTTCGGTTTCATGCATAATCATAGACTATATATATAATTATCATGCAAGAAAATCTGAGTTATATTTGTGACATGAAATATAGTAAAATTAAAATAGAGAATTACTATGATAAATCAGTGTGGTGTGACACGAGTTGATAAGAAGATATACACCATAGATTCATGATCAGATTAGTTGCTAATGTCAAAGATTTAAAATCATGTTTTAGGAGCAAATTCAAGTTAGAATTAAGATACATGTAAATGAAAGAAGATTGTAATATACAATGGGTTTAACAATGTGTCTATTAGAGTAAGTTTTCAGATTTGAAAATGGTTCGTGAAAAGTTTAATACAATCTTATACGACAGCTTATGGAAAAAAATATTCTAGTAGCAGCTTAAAATTAAGGATGCCAAAACAAATTGTTGTATGATTAATATGCGCTAGATCAGTTGATCCGAAAATAAGTTGGAACCTTGAATTGACGTCACGTTTGTTAAGATACGGATTTCCTGTCTTTCAGTATGGGCTTTCCTTTCTACGCATTATTAGGATTCCTCGTCTACAGCCATCTGTTTTCCCTAGTTATGTTATAAAACTTTATATGATTCTCCATGTTATCTAAGTTAACTGACTGAGCTTTATATACATGCATGACCAAGTTCATCTAGTTACGGAGGTACCGTAACCATGACAGTTGAGGCACCGGTGTCATGACTCCTCTGCGAGGTAGTGATTTCTCGTAGCGTACCTTTTATTTCAATTGGCCATTTATCAGTATTATCAGCGGCGCGTATGGGTGCATCCTAGTTTATCAATTTACGGTTATCAGGTGAATGTGGTGTGTGTACTACATCCTTCACATTGGAGCTGATCCCTCCACCCAGATTATTATTTAGAGGACGCCCCTCTAACAGCATGACCAAAGGTTTCGACTTGTAGGCTCTAAAACTTGACCTGTGACTAATGGGTAGTCACAAGTAATTTACTAAATTTTGTCGTTTGTTGTCTTCCGTATTTGTCATGCATTTTACCGTTTAGTTTTTCTAGGATTTGACTAAGTAAAAGGTTGGTACAGGACTGGCCATATTTAGTCGCATGTACTTTATTCAAATTTCGTTTTGTGAACCGACCCATAGGCGTTCACCTTTACTCATATCACGATGTTTTCATTGAAGTTTGACTAGTATGGATTGGACTACAGCCATCCATATTTAGTCCTAAGTTGTTAATTTCTATACATGACATTTCTCGTAAAATTTAGACAAGTATGGATCAAACCAGAATCATCCATACTTAGTCACATGTCTTCTCCTTCGAATTGTGTGGATTGAACCATAGCCATCCACACCAGTTAATGTTAAACCTCAATTGATTATACTTTTACGTTCTTTATAACAATAAATTTTCATACTCTCACGTTGATGTCATTTTTATACTGATTAAGTTTCATGCCTTCTTATGTTAGTTATGTTTTCATCTCGGGGATGATGCTTTCATGCTAAGACACGGATGGATTTCATTAAATCCTGTTCTCATGAGAAATCATGGTTGGTCTTCATGCTGACCATTGATGATATTTTGTTTAACCATACTTTTATGCCTCTCTATACAACCAGAATTAAGTCTACGCAAAAATTTCCACGCTATCACGTTGCTCGTTTCAGTTCGGTTTGTTAACTGTTTAAATTAATTAATTTCCTTTGATTATGTCAGATAATTGACACCAGTACCGATCATCTCATGTGTATTTTATATGTACCACATGTACCATATTCCATGTGTACTCCTTGTACAGTATTCCATGTGTACTCCAAGTACCGCATTCTAGGTGTGTTCCATACATCGTATCCCAGGGGTATTCCACGTGTCGATATTCTACAAGATGCTAATGCTGCTCATAATTTGAAGATTTTACAAGATGCTGATGCTACGCATAAGTTGAAGATTTTACAAGATGTTGATGTTGCTCATAAGTTGGAGATTCTACTAGATGTTGATGCTACTCATAAGTTGGAGACCCCATAAGGTGTAGATTCTGCTTATAATACGAAGACTCTGCATAAGAAAGACGAAGACCATAGTTCGGAACTAACAGACAAGATCATTCTTCACCCACCAGACGCTACCATCACATTCCATACCTTTAGCTTTTCAGTTAGATGTCACATGTCATTCAGCTGTTCTTTCAGTCGGAAGAGTCGGAACCGGTACCTAGTCGGCCACTCAATAGAATAGTTACATGAATCACGGTCATGATAATGACCGTGTGTAACTGACAGACAAGACGACATTGACAGCTTTCATGAAAACAACTAACCGATCCATCAATTCTGATATTATGACCATGATTTTAACTTTAATTAGTTTCATATCTGAAGATACATGTCAAGACATCAATACGGACACATGTTCTAGTATATTTACTGAAGACACATGTCGAGAGTTCAGCCAAGACACATGTTTCAAGTGTAATTTCTGAAGACACATGTCAAGACGCCAGTCATGATACATGTCACACGTATAGTTTCCCAAGACGCGAGTCAAGACACATGCCTCACGTACATCTTCTACATCAAATCCTCAGTAAATCAGGGTACTCTCCAAGGGGGTATACCCGTTCTGTTATGCCACGTATACGTTAAACCATTAAAAGTCAAATACCACAACTGGAGTATTGTTCATGTTTTGGCACGCGATGTTCATTTGGTGTAAATACAAACGAAACACATTTAGCGAGACCTTCCTAGGTAAATCAGGTATTCATATGTCAACTTTATGTTAAGAAGGAGGACGGTAGCATGAGATCATGTATCGACTACCGTAAATTGGACAAGACCAACATTCATAATCGATATTCATTCCACGTATTAAAGATTTTTCTGATCAGCTACGAAGTCTTAAACATTCTTCTGAGTTCTATTCACGATCATCCTGCCATCAGTTATAAGAGGAAGAACTGGACATTTCCATGACTTCTTTTTACACTTGTTATGTCTCTCTAAATTTGTGACTATGCCTTTTGGGCTCCCGAATGCTCCAGCTATATTATGGAATTTATGAATAAAATTTTCAATGAATTCTTAGAAAAGATCATCGGTATATTCATTGATGACCTCCTGATCTTTTCAATTCTAGAGAAGAACACGAGAATCATCTTCTCACGATTCTACAGATTCTCCGATAGGAGGAATTGTATATGCAGTTTTCCAGATGTGAATTCTAGTTGAAGAAAGTGGCGCTTTTGGGCCGCATTAATTCAGCAGAAAGAAATTCAATGAATCATGTGAATGTGAAGGCCATCACCAGATGGTCAAGATCGACGTCTGTGACAGAAGTACGAAGTTTTTCTAGAATTAAATTGGTTAATACCGCATAAATTGTTGATAGTTCTCACAATTAGCATTACCATGACTAATCTTACGCATAAAGGAGAGAACCTACACTAATTTATGTATTTTAGAAGATCATACACTGAGAGAGGTCTAATTTACCGAGACTCATAGTTTTTCTATGACTATGCATCCAGATTCCACTAGAATGTACCATAATCTCAGGCAAGATTTTAATAGAAGCAATATAACACATTGATGAAGCTGTGTTTATATCTAAATGCTTGACATGCCAGCAGGTTTAAGATAGAACACCGACATGATAGTGAGTTATTACACCCATTAGGAACTTCTGAACAGAAAGGGGACAAGATCTTTATGGATTTTGTTACTAGATTACACCAGACTCAGAAGTAGCATGACATTATCTAATTCATGGTCAACCATTTAACCTAGCTTACACATTTTCTTTCATCCTAAAAGATTACGTAGTCAGTAGATCTGCATAAAATTCAGCAAGAGACCGTTTGATTTCGCGGTATCCCATCAACAATCATATCAGATTGAAAATTCATGCTCACGATCACGTTTACGTTCATGTTCACGATTACGTTTACGTTCACATTCACGTTCACGCTTATATTCATATTCACGTTCACGTTTACGTCTCACGTCTAAAGTTATGATGTGTTTCCGTTCATATTTTGTTCCATCTCATGATTTACGATCACGTTCACGTTCACGACACTGTCCACATTCATGTTTAAGTTCCATCTCACGATACACGTTTAACATCTTGTTTTTGGAAATGGATATAGAAAGCTTGGAAACCAAACTCAAGTCTAGTACAACTGTTCTATCCTCAAGTAGACGTTTCACGTCACATCTTGTATCGTTTGACGATATCTCCTAAGTCATAATACGTTCATGATGTGACCACGTATCATGTTCACAGTATGTCTCACGTACCTCGTTCACGATATATTCCATGCATCGTATTCAACATATGCTCGTAAACCACGTTCATAATTGCTCACGTAACATGTTCACAACTGTTCCCGTATTTGGTTCCATTATGTCTTCAGTATCATTGCTCAGAGATATAAATGTCATTATTTTCATGTTATTTTGTACATATCGTTTTATGTATCCTACATGTTATATCTTATTCAGAAGATCCATCTTAATTAATAGAACCAGAAACTTTTCAGTATCATCAGGACAGGGTCATTAAGACCAAGATTATTCCATTTGACAGGATTCTTTGGAGGAACCATCCCGAGCGGGAAGCCACTTGGGAAATGAAAGAGTCCATCTGGATCCTTATCCTCATTCTTTCCTATGATCCAAATAGTATATTTCCTGCCATGTCACGTTCCAGGTCCCTTTAGCCATGTCACGTTCCACGTTCTTTTCAATCATGTCACGTTGATGTTCTTTCAGCAACATCATGTTTCTAATTCGAGGACGAATGATCCTTTTAAAGGGGAAGAATTGTAAAACCCGCACCGATATCATGTCTTTAATTCGAGGACGAATTATTATTTTAGAGGGAAAGAGTTGTAAAACCCACATTTTGAAAATCCGACCATTGATCGTTTATGTCATTTTGAAAGTTGAAGCTTATTTCTAAAACTTTCATTTCATTTCTGAATATTTAAAAGAACGTAGGGAAAGTATACGAAGATATGATTTAGTAAAATTATTTAATCTTATGAAATATTCTTTGGTCATAGCAAAACACGTTCCTATCAAAATTGCCGTAATTGATGATTTCAATTCCTAAATATACACATATGTACAAATCCTTCATACTACTTGGTTACCTTATTACTCGGTCTTTAAATCTCCTTCAAATCCCATATTTTTCGTAGTCAAATCAAGGATGTAAACAGTAGTTCCTTCACGTCATTATAATGTAGTCAACCTTCCGCTTCAACTTACCTTTTTTTCGTCTTGGTACACGATCATATATAACTACATTTCAAATTGTTAACACCTAAAAAAAGAAAAAGACTTTGGTTATGTCGTTGGTTTTCGTTGAAGGTTTTGGTTCGCGGTTGATGTTTTAGTGGTGTGAGTACATCGAATTATGGGTTGGATCATGTCTCGTTATTTGATCATGTCGGTATTGATGTTCTTGCTGGTTCGATCGGTGAGCGCCCGGGATAAAGGTTTGGTTTTCGTTGATGCATTATATTTTATGGTACGGCTGAGTTCTTTGGTCCATATATCCGTATACACGTGGTTGTCGATTGCAAGTGTCGATTCGCGTTAGCGTTTAATCTGGGTTTCAGATTAAACGTTAAACGTTAAACCTTGTGCTCGTGTTCTGGTCTCGATGTGGATATGTTAACGTTAAACTTGAGGTAATCTTCGACCCTTCTGTTTTATGTATAATCATCGGCTATATATATATAATTATCATGCAAGAAAATCTTAGTTATATTTGTGGCATGAAATATAGTAAAATTAGAATAGAGAATCACTATGATAAATCAGTTTGGTGTGACATGAGTTGATAAGAAAACATACACCATAGATTCACGATTAGATTAGTTGCTAATATCAAAGATTTAAAATCATGTTTTCGGAGCAAATTCTAGTTAGAATTAAGATACATGTAAATGAAAGAAGATGGTAATCTACAATGGGTTTAATAATGTTTCTATTAGAGTAAGTTCTCAAATATAAAAATGGTTCATGAAAAAGTTTAACTAGTCAGAAAAAAACGCAGCATGCAGTTTTTTAAAAAAGAAAAAAACTTTGATACGTCATTTTAATGGGTTTAAACTAAATTTTCATTAGCCTAAAATGTGTCATGCGTCATATTTGATTGTAAATAGATGATACTAATTAGTTTCTTTTGAAATAATAATATATTGGTTTAAATTTCATGTACAACATTTACAGTGTTATGGTCATTGAATTTAATACAATCTTATACGGCATCTTATGGATAAAAATATTTTGGTAGCAGCTTAAATTTAAGGATGCCAAAACAAATTGGTGGATGATTAATATGCGCTCGATCATTTGATCCGAAAATAAGTTGGAACCTTGTGTTGACGTCACGTTTGTTAAGGTACGGATTTCCCGTCTTTAACTATGGACTTTTCTTTTTATGCATGATTAGGATTCCTCGTCTGCAACCATCTATTTTCCCAAGTTATGTTATAAAACTTTATATGAGTCGCCATGATTACTAAGTTAATTGCCTGAGCTTTATATACATGCATGAACAGTTTTATCTAGTTATGGAGGTACCGTAACCATGACAACTGAGGCACCGGTGTCATGACTCCTCTGCGAGGGAGTGATTTCTCGTAGCGTCCCTTTTATTTCAGTTTGTCATTTATCAGTATTATCAGCGGGGTGTATGGGTGCATCCTAGTTTATTAGTTTATCAGTGTACAGTTATTAGGTGAATGTGGTGTGTCTCCTACATCCTTTACATTGGATTTGATCCCTCCACCCACATTATTATTTAGAGGTCACCCCTCTAACAGCATGGCGAGGCCACCCATCTAAGTATTCAAGCACATGTTGTTATATTACATGACCTATATAAGCTCCTTGCACTTAAAATATAGTAAATGCATTTTTTCAGCTTTATTAGATATCCATTTTGTTTTAGGGTTTTCAAGACATACACAATTTTTCCGCTGCATGTTACTTATCATTCTTTCAACTTCAGTACTTTGATTTGTTTTAGCTTAGTATTTCAGAACATTCATTTATATTCATGATATTCTTATCACGTCATTGTATCCGTTCACCGAGCGTATTGCTCAGCCCTATTTTCTTTCCATGACTCATACAGCAGGTACCCACGGACGGACTTGAGCCTTTAATAGATTTGCATAGGATGGGAGCTACTTTACACTTCTATTCCGTTTGCATTTCAAATACTTTATGCAGGTTTTTGAGTTTATGTTAGGAGTCGATGTTTGATTCCGATTTCCTTTATGGTCTTGTATGTTTTTATTACATATTACCTTGCATGCTTTGATGACACCCCATAATTATCATATAACGATCTACTTATCAAAGTGGAGTGTTATACTACGTTTACAGTTACGTTGAAAGTCCCTTTTTAATTGTGAACCACTAATCATTTCTTGAAAGTCAGCGCTGATATTGTAAATAGTACTATTTGGGGACTGACATCCCCTTTCTGGGCAAGTCGCACTTGCTAGAACCTTAGTGGTCAAACATGCATACTTTATTTTGCTATACAGGATAGTTTGGCAGACTTCCTCATAAGGAAAAATGGTTAGTTTTTGATATGTCTAGCAGCGATATCATAAGCTTAGTGCAGTAATTTATTAATTTATTTTACGAGCGAATAATAACGTAGCTCAGGAAAAAGGATTTTGTATTCCAAAATGATTTCAAACCTATGAATTCACTCAACTATTGTGTTGATTTAAAGCATATATTTCAGGTGTTGATAATTGATAGCATGGACCAGCATAATGATGACGTGGAGAGATATAGACTTGGGAATTTTTATCATTCAAACCTATTTTCTAGATCTCGAGAACCTGTGATGTACAAAGTATGTATAATTGTTTTATTGAAAATCTCTAGCTTTGAATAATAATGGTAATTGATAATTTATAAATAAATAAAGTTTAATAAAACATTCTTTTGAGTGGTTTCCTATTACTGTGCCTTTTATTCCATGAAGTAATAACTCAAAATTTGTTGTTCCGCTATGTCAAAGTAAAAATGGTGGTGTTACAGAGTGGCATCTGAGCCATAGTTATAGAGAACAAGAAATTAAAATCTTTCCTATAACTGATTTTCTTAAAATAAATTACAAGTGAAATCTCCGCATCAAAACCGTGTTGCTGCAAAAGAAAGATGTAAGTGATATTTGATAATTTTAGTAATACTATTATGTGATTATGTGATTATGTGTAAGTAAATTGCAACTACATTCCATTGTACTTCAACGCTTTTTGAGAATATATTTTACCAGGGTTTTGGTGTCCCCTATACCCAAAAAAAATAATAAATACTAATATAAATAAATTATTTGATCGACGTCTTCAGAAATATGTCTTCCTATTTTCATCCTATCTTCATATATGATTCGAAATCGAAAAATATATTTTACCATAGTTTTGGTGTGCTAGCCCATTTTTCGTGTGGAGAAAAACAAAACTTCTTCAAGATTTCTGCTACATACTTGTCTTGAGAGATAAAGATACCATCTTCTTTCTGTTGGACTTGTAAACCTAGAAAGAGGTTCATTTCTCCCATCGCACTCATCTTGAATTTGTCTGTCATGAGCTTGGAAAAGTTTTCACTCATCTTTGGATTTGATGAACCAAAGATGATATCATCCACGTAGACCTGAACAAGTAGAAAACCCTTACCAATCTTCTTGGTAAATAATGTATGGTCTATGGAGCCCCTTTTAAACCTATTTTCCACCAGATAGGTGGAATATGGTAACCATACCATGCTCTTGGGGCTTGATGAAGTCCATACATTGCTTTCTTCACTCTATACACTTTGTTTGGATGCTCTGGATCTTCAAAACCAGCAGGTTGCATTACATACAACTCCTTTTCAATTGTGCCATATAAGAAAGCACTCTTCACATCGATCTGTTAAACTGTGAAACCCATGAAAGAAGCATAGGCTAGGAAAATCCTTATTTCTTCTATCCTTGCAACAGGTGAAAAAACCTCTTCATAGTCTATTCCTTCTTCTTGTGTATAGCCATGAGCAACAAAACGTGCCTTGTTTCTGACAACAACACCTCTTTCATCCTTCTTGTTTCTAAGAACCCAACATGTCCCAATAGGTTTAACATACCTTGGATAATCCACTAGCTCCCACACATCTTGAATGGCATACTGGTGAAGCTCATCCTGCATCGCCTCCACCCAACTTGGTTCTTTGAGAGCATCAAAAATCTTCTTGGGTTCCTGTTGTGACTGAAAACAAGCAAACAAACATGCCTGTACAAGAGGGGTATCGTCTTTCTTGTGAATATTGGCAATGAAACCACCTTGAGTCTGATGAGACCTTCTTGTTTGAACAGGAGACAGAACATCACCAATGATTAGGGAAAGAAGATGATTTTTGACCACAGTTGTAAGTATTTCTCCCCCAAGTAGTATGTTGTCTTTTATATCAATTTCCATGTTTACAATATCATCTTCATTTCTACTCCCATCCTCACTTGAATGAACCTCTTGATTAAGTATAGAAGTTTCACCATGTTCAAAAGTATTGGAAGAGAATAAATGTCCAAATAGGTTTTCAGCGTTTGAGCTGTCAACGTCTGAATTTAACCTATCAGCGTCTGATTTGTCTTTGTCAGCGCTTGAAGATGCATGCATGTTTTTTTCAACTGGATGTTCTAGTGGCCCATCTTCCTCCTTTTCAGCAGCATCAGATGCTTGTGCAAACCCATTAGTCCATATAAGAATGTTAACATACTAAAGTATGGGGTCTGACTAGACTGCATGTGATCCTTCTTCCTTAGCAATATGTTTACCTGTAATTTCAACAATAGGTTCTTCCACAACATTTGAATCCCTTTTCACAATGTCTGGATTAGTGACAGGCATATAATTCAAGGTCCTAGATAATGGCTCTAAATTAAAGAACCTGTCTGGTCCACTCTCAGGATCATAATACATATATTTTCACTAAGTATTAAAGTTCGTTAAATCTGATCTTTTCGAATTGATTACTAGTCAAAAGTGCGACTCAATCGTTCTTGGTGGAAAATAAAAAGATTTGGTTATCTATTTTAAACTAAAAATAAAAATGTCGTTGAAAGCTTGAAAATTTAATCTAAGATAAAACAAGTTAAAACAATGCTAAGTAAAAAGGCGGGAAAATTAAAGTTGGAAAATAGAAACAATTCAGAAAACTAACAATTTAACCAAGTCTGAAAACAAGATAATAGGTATTTTAGAAAAATGATGTTTTCGGAATAAAGCATGTTTTCAGTAAAATGGGTTCTTCGGAATAAAGACACAATTCAGAAAAATGGGTTCTTCGGAAAAATGCAACAATTAAGAAAAAGGGGTTCTTCGGAAAAATGCAACAATTCAGAAAAAGTAGGATCTTCGGAATAATAGACTTTTCAGAAAAATGGCATCTTCAGAATAAATACTTTTTCAGAAAAATGGTATCTTCAGAATAAGAGACTTTTTAGAAAAATGGGAATTTCGGAATAACTGGCTTTTCAGAAAAAGGAGCTTTTCGGAATAATAAACTTTTCATAGAAATTAACATTTTCGGATAAATGGACTTTTCAGAAAAATGATGTTTTCCGAAAAAGGAGTTTTTCGGAATAAATGAAGTTCTCAGAGAAATAGTGGTTTTCAGAAAAATAGACTTTTCAGAGAAATGATGGTTTCATAGAAATGATGAATTAAGAGAAAAGGGAATTTCGGAATAAAGGAATTTTCAGAAAAGGTATGATTTCAGAGTTTTAAAACCATTTTTCCGAAAAGATAAAAACACAGATACAGTTAATCAGTTAAATCAAGACTTACGAAATAAGCTACTAATAAGCACAAACCAAACAAGCAATAAACCAAAACTTTAACCAAATAAATTTTACGAAGAACTAAATAAGCCACAAATTAAAAACTATAAAAACACTAAATAATCAAAACATTTAAAATCAACTAATAAGCAAATCTATAAATCTATCAAAAACAACTTAATCAAGAATAATCCAAACACTAGAAGATCAATAACCACAATAAGCTCAAAACATCCACCACATCAAAACTAAAAAATCAATCACATGAATAAATCAATCACATAATCGAAGAGATGAGATTAACTACATGATTATTAAGATTAAGAAAAAGATTAAGAAAGGTAGAATGAGAATTAAGAAAATAAGCTTGATTGATTAAAGATGAATATCAAAAGATTACAAGATTAATGTAATGATTAATAAGTTTGAACGGAAAACTAGAGATAAAAATTAAAAGCACACTTAAAAATTAAACTACAACTACTAAAAACTAACCACCTAACACCCTCCTAATGACATATTAGGAGGGTATTTATAGGAGGTGGGGAGATTACATGCTTAAGCTATCTTATTTATTTCTTCTCGTCTCGACTCGACTTAATTTCTTTGATTTTCTCGACGTCGTCTCGGGATTTGTCGATATAATTTGAACTTGTCTTATAATTTTTTGCTATAATTAGACTTGAGTTCTTCGACTTCATTAAAACTTCCGTCTTTAGACTTTTTCTTCGATAAATCTTCAGAATTGGCCTTGGACTTACGTTCTTTTTGCATTCTCGATCTTTCGACTTCGTCTTTAGTCTTTTTCTTCGATAAAAGCCCGTGATAGCCCATGTTTTCTTCCTTTTGCATCTTTTGGTCCTAAAACACAATAGAAACACAAACCATGCATAAAATACACGTTTTGGTCTTGTTATTATTGGAAATAAATGGTAAAAGGATAAGTGTTTTCACACTTATTAAATGCCCCACAGTTGACCATTGCAATGTCCTCATGCAATGCACTAATTTCAAAGCACGGTTTACATTTTTCATCATAGATAACCCACTTGGCCTTTATTAAATACCAAACACTAAGAAAACTAAAAGAGTAAAACAAGTAAAGAAATCAAAGAATTACATTGGGTTTGGTTGTCATGAATATTCATCATTCCCAAGTTTTACTTTCCCCATACCAAGCTTAAAAACGAGATCATTGTTATTATAAGTTAGCACACTAACACGAACTCATGTGGCCCAATTATTTACTTAGACTCCCTTATTCCTAGGTGTATCTCTTATATTTTAATTTTGTCTTGAATGATCACGAGGATGCATTGTTTGACTTATTTCGATAGTTTATTAGGCTGAAAATAAAGTAGGACGATTTAATCAATAGTTAGCTAAAGGAAAAAATCTTTTAAAACTGCTTCTCGGGACCTCATAAAGTTCATATCTTGGCATAACTTTCTTCACAATTTGAGACCTTTCTTGGACCGATATTTGGCAGCGACTTCATACTTCAAATCTTTGAGAGACGTTCTTGAAATTATGGTCTTCTCTTCATAATAGGAATTTCTTCACTTGAAGTTTTTGAGAGATTCTTCATATTTGGACCACGACTTCTTCATTTTTCTCCAATCTTTATTTTGGACTTTGATATACAACGATCCACCGCCTTTTAGGACTTAGATCTATTTATCCTCATACCTTGCTAGGGTCTTTTCGGATAGACTTCTCCATGATCTTTAGGGGAGTTTTTGCTTTTCGTCGTGTGTCTCGATCATTCATATTGATTTTCGATAAATGATTCTTCACATCACTTTTGGATCTTTAGCAAAAAAATGTAGTCATCATGCCTTGTTAGGGCCTTTTTGGACTCGACAATCTTCACATCCCGCTTCAGTACGTTATGCGTTGGCTAGGAACTCTAATTAATACCGAGCAACTTTTAAACGATCTTGTGCTAGAAGCTAAGTAACTTTTCAAATCGTACAACCCTATTTATTGCAGATAAATTTATTAGCAAGTGATGGGATAATAGGCTTATAATCAACTCACATAAATTCACGAAAGAATACCAAACTTATAATTGACTCTATCATCTCTCGTTCTCCACAATTTAAAATCTCAAGGAATGAGACTCGTGGATGCTTAGCCAATTAAATCAAAGTTTTGGGTTTTCGAGTCATCTATAGGATCTTGAAAATTGTTAGACTTTTTCAAGTTTAGAATTCGCATTTTAAAGTTCCCTTGATAAACGACTCTCTAGGATCGATTATAGGAACTTGCGAAAAGTTCTTGTTCTTAACCTGTGAGAGTTAAGACTTTCGCTTTTTAAAGTTCCCTATATAAAAGCCTAGCAAAACTTGACTTAAACACGTTAAGGATACTAGCTAGAGTAAACTTAGATAAGTAAACTCGGGTTGAGTCAAAATATTCACGACTTTGAAAAATTTAAAACCACTTTATTAAAAATTTATTTTAGCAAAGAAAGAAAATAACGATAAAAAAGTGAAATACTACTATACTACTAGGCCAAAAGAGATTAAAATTTTTGAAAAATGTCGAAAAATCAAATTTTCCGGTTAAAATGAGGACAAATTCATGGAAAAGCCCACTTACTTCGATAGAATTCCCCCTACACTTGATATAAACATTGTCCTCAATGTTTAAGCATGTGGGAGTAAACTCCCCTACACTAATGACATTGTGCACGTTGTTTAAATCTTGCTAAGGAAAGGACAACTATAGTGATTTCAATGTGAACATATAATATATGAAATATTGAATCACGACAGTTTAGGATAGAACCGGGAAGACGGGTACACGGGATCACGGTTCGTCAAAAGTCATCGAGAATGGATCTTTGAAGCTTTAATCCCTGCATAGAAGAAGAAACAAGACAACAAACACATACGGGGCTCCGCCTACACTTATTATAAAAACGGTAAAGGATAGATCAACGGGTTGCCTCCCGAGAAGCGCTTGTTTTTGTTAACCGAGTCACGAGCCTGACTCGACCCAGAACTTTATTCAAGGGAAACGTGGTGAGGGATGGAATCATCTCATGAGAGATGTCCTCACCAAAGTACAACTTCACGCGCTGGCCATTCACCTTAAAATTGGGCCCATTTGGCTGAGAAAGCTCAATGGTGCCATATGGGAAGACTTTGGCGACGGTGAATGGACCAGACCAGCGGCTCTTCAGCTTTCCCGAGAAGATCTTCAACCGAGAGTTAAAAAGTAAGACTTGATCACCAATGTGGAACTCTCGGTTCTTAATCCTTGCATCATGGATGATCTTGGTCATCTCCTTGTAGATCAACGAGTTCTCATAAGCTTTATTCCTTAGTTCGTTGAGCTCGTTGAGTTGAATCTTCCGAAGATCGCCGGCTTTGTTGATGTCGAAGTTAGTCGACTTCAAGGCCCATTATGCCTTATGTTCCAGCTCGATAGGAAGGTGGCATGCTTTCCCGTACATAAGACGATAAGGTGTACAACCAATCGGGGTCTTATATGCGGTACGGAAAGCCCACAAAGCATCATCTAACTTATCGGCCCACGAGGCACGATGCTCTCCCACAGTACGCTCCAGAATTCGCTTCTATCTACGGTTAGATATCTCGGCTTGCCCATTAGTTTGGGGATGATAAGCGGTGGAAAGACGGTGATTGACACCGTACTTAGCCATGACTCTTGTGAATTGATCATTGCAAAAATGAGTCCCGCGGTCACTGATTATAGCATGAGAAACACCGAATCGAGCAAAAAGTTGCTTCAAAAAGTTCACAACCACCCTCGCATCGTTCGTGGGGAGAGCCTTAGGTTCAACCCATTTGGAAACGTAGTCAACAGCTACGAGGATGTACTTGTTCCCTTTAGATGATGGAAATGGCCCCATAAAGTCTATACCCCATACATCAAAGATTTCACATTCTTGTATGAAATTTTGAGGCATCTCATCTTTATGTGTGATCTTGCCTTGTCTTTGGCAAGCATCACAACGTTTAACCATTTCATGAGCGTCATGATAAATGGTGCGCCAATAAAATCCAGAGTCAAAAACTTTCTTCGCGGTGTAATTGGGACTAAAGTGACCACCGGTGGGTCCTTTATGGCAAGCATCAAGGATTTGTAAAGTTGTCGGCCCATCAACACATCGACGAATAATCAGATCAGCACATAGTTTGAAAAGGTAAGGGTCGTCCCAAAAATAATGTTCAATGTCTTTAAAGAACTTTTTCTTTTGTTGGGACGTTAACCCTTCCTTGAGAATTCCACCCGCTAAGTAGTTTGCAATGTCCGCAAACCACGGGGTTTCATCAAGATTGGAATTTATAGACATTAAGGTCTCAAGGGGAAAAGAGTCATTGATCTCCTGGTTCGGATGATCCCCTTGATAAGTGTAGAAATTCTAAAATGGATCCGGTGGTCTAATGTGGTGGTAGATGGTGGTGGAAGCCATTGTTGGTTTAGAGAGAGAGAAGAGAGGTTGAATGTAAAAGTGAAATGTATTCCCAAATGAACAAATGACAATCAACACCCCTCCTTGGAAGCTAAGGAGGGGTATATATAGTCACGCACACAACCTAAACTTTACAACGAGCCTAGTCTAGTCTAAATGTGCGTGACTATGATAACTAACGGGAATTCTTAAATGTCGTCACATAAAGTAAGTTTCCAACAATCTTCCCCCATGGGACGACGAGTAGAATTCCTTACAATCTTCTTCCTAACAAGTACAAAATAATTAAGAACGAGAGCTTTCACGAAGCGTCTAATGCTGATGATTTCTTCTGAGGCCTTTGACTTCAAAACGACTCATCTTTAACTTGTAGTAGAAATACTATAACGGCACGAGCTAAGTAACCCATACACTTCTGGTTAAGGAGAAGCTTCTGAATTAGCTTCCCCCTAATTCATGCCACGTAAACTTGATGTTGAAGCATTTTAAATAGCTTCCCCCTAAACCAACAATCCTCGTAAGCAACTTCAAAGCTTTCAATAAAGCTTAGAATGATTAAGCGCACAACGGAATCTAACAAGCAAATCCCATCATATAACATGATAACGTTGCTAAGAGGGATTGAAGGTAAGGGGTACACCAAGTAGATCAACAACTTTTCTTCTCACGCTTGAATAATTCTTCTGAATTTTTCTTCCCCCTGAGAGTTCAAGTTATGCATACCAGAAAGAATCAAGACACTTCTTCCCCCACATAGTTGAAGAAGGTAAATCAATCCCAATTGTGAAGCTCAAATACTGAAGTGGACACTTTATCCCATTCATGAAGTTGACATCGTAACACAAGAGTCAATTAAGTCCCGAAAATGCACATGTCTTCTTCTGGAGATGCACCAGAGTCAATTAAGTCTCGGGAATGCATATAGGATAATGATGATGTTTAATTGCAACAATCAAACAATTAAACCTCGAATCAGTAGTGTATCAATTAGAGATTGATAACGCCACGAGTTAAAACACTGATTTTCTCTGCGGCTATGACAAATGTCATCCCGGAATATCTTCAAATCAAAAGAAGGTATGAAGTTCATCACGTGTACTCGTTGTGCGTTCAATGTGTCTTCTTCTTCCCCCTTGATGGTTTCGAAACTCGGAACCATCAATAAATTGTACGCACATGAACCTGAAATCTCGTGAGAATAATAAATAAGCTGAATTATATATTTTGTGAGAATCAGCTGTTGATCAAAAATATCTTCTCATAAACTCTCCATGGCCACCTTTACCATCCCACGTGAAAGCAATTTGAAGTGACCACTGAAAGAATGAACCAGATACATCAAACGTGAAGCTGAATAAAAATCCTTCGATCTTGTGACTTAAGCTTGCACTATTGTTGAATGAAGAACGGTGGAGAAATCTCTAAGTACTCAATGCATCACTGAAGAAGTCTATAAGCACAACACCTCTTGAAATTATCCACGTCGACTAAGCGCGTGACACTGAGTACAACAATGTAACCCCTTTAAGTGATAGTTATCCGAGTCATCAACCATCCACCCCGAAACCGGAAACGAGATAACCAAGTCTTCATTCTAGGATTAAGCACGAGCAAGTTATCTATTAAAAGATAAAATAAATACACGCCTTCGAAAAATCCGTCTTCAACGTCACGTAATTAATACCCGATCAAACAAAATCTGTAGCCACTAAAAAATCGCCCATTTTTTCTTGGTCTCGTCTTAAATAAATTCTCGTCACATTTGTCACGTCATTTTGTCGCGTCACAATTCTCGTCACCCAATCAGTGTCAAGAATAAATTAAAGAACCACAAATGCAACAAAAAAACCACAAATTCAAAAAATGAACTTGTTTGTTTGAGCATCCATTCTCCTTAAACTATTCCATCTCGTCACTTTTGTATCGACCCGATGTCACAGTTAAATCCCGACAATATTCACAAAATTTTATTCAAAATAATTAATCTTGAAATAAAAATTCGTTTATATTATGTTTAAACACAAACGGCCCATAGCCATGTGACAAAATCCTCGAGTCCAAGGCCCAATTCATGGCCCAAGAAAATTTTGAGCCCAACCATTACTTGGGGATTACCCGGTCCAACATCACATGGTTATAACTTAGTCAATCAACCCTAAAATCACACATAGATACATCCGTCACATACCAAATACACTCACACCTAACTTCACCTAGTAATCATCGCTCTCACCAAACTCCATCTTCTCCCAACAACTCACCTCGAATCCTCCGTCCCCTCACAAATGGATACATCCGCCTCTCAATTCCACATCTCAGTCAACCAGAAATGATAAGAAGCATCATCAACATCTAATCAACTCCAAAAAATCACCATTTAATCTTTTAATTCGAATCCCATTTAATTTGAATAAACAACCATCATGGTCTCATTTGTGATAAAATCCGATAGACCCCCACCTTGAATCCTTTAAACAGCCAAGTCAAGAACAGCTTAGTCATGTCTTCAAGATCCTTTAAATAAAGGGTCTCGGGTAGGTTATAGTTTGATGCATGTTGGTTTAATTGTGACTAAATCGAAACAAAGACTTGGAGTTAATATAATTGTTAATTCCATTTCTTGAACTTAGAAAATCAAACGGGTTTAACCCAATAAAGATCTATGATGAGTTTTGTTTTTGTGTTAAGATCTTAAAAGATCTCATCATGCATGTGAGAAAAAAATTCTGAGATCAAGATGTTTTCTGTTTTTATGTTGAGTCTAGATGGGATAGGTGTCGATGGGTATTAGGTTTAGAAATGGTGTTGTGGTGAAATAAGGTTGGTTGAGATTGGATTTAATTTTGGGTCGACTCGGTGAGTGAACTGAGTCAACTCGGTAATTACCGAGTTGACTCGGTTGAGTTGGTGGATGGTTATGGTCACAAATTTAGTTCACAAGTTTTTTAAAAACAGTCCAATCGGAATGACAAACAAAAAAATCCCATCGGAATGTTTTTTGTTTTTGAGTCAAAGTTATATCCTACGAGTGTGTCCATCGGAAAGTAAAAAAGAATCCCATCGGAATGTCTTTTAAATTGGTCTCATCAGAATGTTTTTGTGAGTCTGGTCTCATCGGAATCAAGCATACACCCCCATCGGAATAGATTAATCTGAATCCCTAATCTGAATGTTCAATCTGAATGACCACAAAAGTAGTCTAATCGGAATGTCCAATCTGAAAAGGGTTTTGAAGAAATCGAAAATGGTGGATCTGCCCAATTTTGTCCTTATCTATTTGTATAAACAAGAAATAAAAGATACCCAGAAACAGTGACCAAATTTGTTATGACTTTGACCATGATATTGATGAAACCGAGAGTAGATTAATAAGTTTGAGACCCAACACATGCGACTGTTTGGACAGATGGACAAAAAATATGACGTGATAAAAAATTTGTGACAAAATGAACCAAAACATGATATGACGAGACACAAAGAATAATCAGACCACCAAATCGAATATACGAACATGATCCAAGGATAGAACCGAGGCTCTGATGCCAAATGTAGAAATGCTAAAATGGATCCGGTGGTCTAATGTGGTGGTAGATGGTGGTGGAAGCCATTGTTGGTTTAGAGAGAGAGAAGAGAGGTTGAATGTAAAAGTGAAATGTATTCCCAAATGAACAAATGACAATCAACACCCCTCCTTGGAAGCTAAGGAGGGGTATATATAGTCACGCACACAACCTAAACTTTACAACGAGCCTAGTCTAGTCTAAATGTGCGTGACTATGATAACTAACGGGAATTCTTAAATGTCGTCACATAAAGTAACTTTCCAACAATAAGGATCCTCAAGTCTACTTAGATGATCCGCGGCTAGGTTTTCCGCTCCCTTTTTGTCATGAATTTCGATTTTAAATTCTTGAAGGAGCAAAACCCAATGAAGAAGTCTTATCTTAGAATCTTGCTTAGTCAACAAGTACTTCAACGCGGAATGATCGGTATACACGATGGTGGTAGAAAGGACAAGATAGGGGCAGAACTTCTCAAAAGCATACACTACAGCTAAAAGCTCTTTTTCGGTAGTGGTATAATGCAATTGAGCCCCCGTCATTGTCTTGCTAGCGTAATGGATTGGTTGGAAGTGTTTGTTCACTCTTTGTCCCAAAACCGCTCCAATAGCAAAGTCGCTAGCATCACACATCAATTAAAAAGGTAGCTCCCATTTAGGGGTAACCAAGACCGGTGCCATAGTTAGCTTATCCTTAAGAAGATTGAAGGTAGAAAGACACTCTTTGGAAAAGATGAAAGGGGTACCTTTTTCCAAGAGGTGGGTCATCGGGCGAACGATTTTAGAAAAATCTTGAATGAATCACCGATAGAAGCCCGCATGACCAAGGAAACTTCTCACACCCTTCACGGTTGCAGGTGGAGGTAATTGGCTATGACATTCACTTTAGCACGGTCCACTTCAAGACCAGCTTTTGAGATTTTATGTCCAAGAACAATGCCTTCTTTTACCATGAAATGGCATTTTTCCCAATTTAGAACAAGGTGAGTGTCTTCACACCGCTTAAGCATGCGTTCCAAATTGGCAAGGCAATGAGAGAAAAAATCACCATAGACCGAGAAATCATCCATGAAGACTTCCATAGTTTCTTCAACCATGTCATGGAAGATAGCCATCATACACCTTTGGAAAGTCCCAGGAGCATTGCATAAGCAAAAAGGCATTCTTTTATAAGAAAATGTTCCGTAAGGACAAGTGAATGTGGTTTTCTCTTGGTCTTTGGGATCGATGGGAGTTTGAAAATACCCACAGAAACAGTCTAAAAAGCAGTAATAGTCATTACCCGATAGACGTTCAAGCATTTGGTCCATGAAAGGGAGGGGAAAATGATCATTTATCGTATCATCATTGAGTTTGCGATAGTCTATACGAACTCTCCACCCTGTAACGAGACGAGTAGGAATAAACTCGTTGTTTTCATTGGGCACAACGGTGATTCCGCCTTTCTTAGGCAAACAATGGACGGGACTAACCCATAGTGAATCCGAGATAGGGTAGATCATTCCCCCATCAAGAAGTTTGATAACCTCTTTTTTGATAACGTCATGGATCTTGGGATTCACCCTTCTTTGGCTTTGAATATTGGGTTTAAAATAGTCCTCCATGAGAATTTTATGTGTGCAAAAGTGAGGATCAATTCCACGAATATCGGAGATTTTCCAAGCAATCGCTTTTTTGTGATTCTTCAGCACGGCGATAAGTCGATATTTTTCTTCCTCTTTCAAGTCCTTTGCGATGATGACGGGTGACTTCTTGTTGTCTTCAAGGAAAACGTACTCGAGATGAGACGGTAGGTCCTTAAGCTCTAAATCCGGAGGATACTCGATGGAAGGCGTAGTCAAATTCGGTTCATCGATAGAGATATCCATAGGAGATGGTGGAGAAATATGGTCCTCATTGAGAAGTTTCTCAATGGTACGAATGTCTTCATCCTAATTGGAGGGAGAATCGTCATATTGCAAGTACACATCTCCCAAAGATGCTTCAAATTCTTTCAAGATGAAATCACTTTCTCCAAAGTTAGTGATGGAGCAATAGAGGCAACAGTCTCAACAATGGGTAGAGAAGAAGAACCTCTTTTACAAGCGT
This sequence comes from Glebionis coronaria, assembly GCA_025667525.1. Lineage (NCBI taxonomy): Eukaryota > Viridiplantae > Streptophyta > Magnoliopsida > Asterales > Asteraceae > Glebionis > Glebionis coronaria. The sequence continues at coordinate 466,775,920 of CM046874.1, read as the reverse complement.
CTTTAAAATGTTCTTCACAAGCCTCATCAAGAACATCAATGAAATTAACGCTCTCGTTTTCAGAAGGCTGCTTAGAGAGTTTACTCATGTTGAAGACGATTTTATCGTCACCAACTCTCATGATTAATTCGCCCGCGGCTACATCAATGAGAGTGCGACCGGTTGATAGGTGTGTAAACAACCATCCTTTTTACCACATAATTACAATAATAACCAGACCATAACGTGTATTTTATGTCTTTTATGTCGGAATTATGCGTGGTTTGTGTTTTTGTTGTGATTTAGGACGAAAAGGTGAAAAGTGGAGAAAACACGGGCATTCACGGGCTTTTATTGAAGAAAAAGATGAAAGACAAAGTCAAGAAGTCAAGAGTGCAAAAAGAACTGAAGTCCAAGACCAATTCTGAAGATTTATCGAAGAAAAAGTCAAAAGACGGAAGTTTACTTAAAGCCGAAGAACTCAAGTCTAATTTATTGAAGAATTAAAAGACGAGTTCAAAGAAATCCCGAGCCAAAAGTCATTAAAGTCCAAGATTAAAGAAGATTAAAGGCTTAAGGACCTAATGGTGCAATTAAGAGAAAATGAAAGAGAGGAGGAAGCTTCCTAAGCACTCCTTAATCTCCCCTATATATAGTTTAGGATCTTAATCATTTCATTTTGTTGGCTAATAGTGACAATTAGTTCTTCCATTTTACTTACCTTGTCATTTACTTTTCATGTCCATTTAAATACCTTGTCTTGCACCTTAATTACCTTTAATTTCAAGAAAGTTTCCATTTAATTCTTGTCAATATTTACTTTATCTTCTTAATCTCCTATCTTCCTTTCTTTAATCTTTATGTTGATTTATTCATGTTCATGTTCTTGATTTTTATTGATTTATTTAAGTGGGTTTTGATTATTTTGATTAGTTTTGTTAGTTTGATTATTTTGGATTGATTGTTTATGATTAATAGATGTTATTTGATTAGTTAGATTTAATCTTGTGGTTGATTTAGCTTAATTTTTATCTAGATCGTATCTTTTTCTTTTTCCTTGTTCTTCGCTGTTCATCTGATCTTCCCAGGTATTCCGCATCAAAAGTTATTCCGAGTGAAGGATTGTGCAATTTTATTCCGGATCAAAGTCGTTCATCCGGAATATTAGATATTCTGGATCAGTTGTGCTCATTCGGAATAATTTATTATTCCGGATCAAGCATCTCATTCGGAATATTAAAAATTTCCGGATCAACCATTTATTCCGGATCAAGCTCACATTCCGGATCAAGGGAATATTCCGTATCAAGGGTTTTATTCGGAATAATTTTCCGGATGAAGAGATATTTCGGATCAACAGCAACATTCCGAATCAAGACCAACATTCCGAATCAAGAATTTATTCCGGATAAGTGACATTCCGGATAAAGGATTTATTACGGATCAAGGTATTTGGTGAATATTCCGAGTGAAGAAAAACATTCCGAACGAAGGTGACATTCCGGATGAATGTTTATTCCGAATGAGGGTATTATTCCGGATGAGCTAATTTTCAGGTTCTTTTAATTTCTGTCTTTAATTTTCTGTCTTTTAATTTTCAAGCTTTATTTTTCCCGCCTTTTTACTTAGTCGCACTTTAAGTTTATTTGCCTTAGATTTATTTTAGCCTTGGCTTAGTTTTAAGTTTTAGTTGTGTTTGAAGTTTGCCTTAGTTAGATTTAAATTTGCGTTATTTACTTTTAGTGCCCTTTAATTTTCAGTCACGCTTTTTAATACTTGCCGTTTACTTTAAATTAGACTTAGATTTACTTTAACGTCATTTACTTTTACGTCTTTGCACATTTTAATTACTACAACGACACAACTATTTGTTTCACCAAAGAACGACTGAGTCGCATAGTTAAACCAGATCAATTCGATTAGACACACGACAAAGAATCTTTTTAACTGGGTAAAATATTAGTTATCAAATGGCGCCGCTACCGGCTCTTTTCGTAAAGATTAACGGTTTTCTGTGAGAGACGCGTTGCTTTTTGGGATCCTTCACTTGTGAGCGTTATTTTCTTGCACAAAAATTCAAAAAACCATAAAAATTATAAATTGATAAAAATCCATAAAATAAAAAAATTCGAAAATACAAAAAGATTTTATTTTTATTGTGTATATATATTGTCTTTGTGTTTCGTATTGTTTTCTTTTGCCTTTGTAGGTGTATGCGTACTAGATCTTCTAATTATCAAGAGCCTGAGACTCAAGAAGATTTAAGTATGGCAGGTGTTAACAACAACAATAATCCACCGCACCTCAATAATAACAACAATGTTCTTCCACAACCCGATCTTCGGACCATGGAGGAGCTTTGTCAACCTACCATGTTTGGACGAGGACGACCGATTGCGCCGATGCAAATCATGGCTCCGGAGTTTTCGTTGAAGCACCACATGATTCAGCAAGTGCAAACAAATCCTTTTAGAGGAATGCCTGATGATGATGCCAACAAACACCTCGACAAGTTCATTACAATCACCCAAAGCATGAAGTTTCCCGGTGCCACAATGGATGTTCTTCGCCTACAACTCTTCCCACATACTTTATCACATCACGCCGAGAAATTGTTTGATCGTCTTCCAAAGAATTCAATTCATACTTGGGATGACATGAATCAACGCTTTTTGTCGCGCTACTTTCCACCATCCATGGTCACGAGCCTTCGCAATCAAATCAGCGGTTTCATGCAAGAACCCGATGAATCTCTTTTTGATGCTTGGGAAAGATATAATGTCTTGATTGATCGTTGCCCAAACCACAACATGCTTCCAGTTACATTGATTGATACTTTCTACAACGGTTTGACTTTTCGTGATCGTGATACGATTAATGCAGCCGCCGGTGGCACATTTATGAAAAGGAGACCCGAGGAGTGTAGAGAGCTTATTGAAAACATGACTACTCATCATAAAAACTGAGATTCCTCCGCTTCTTCAAGGAACAACCCGAGAGTCAATGTTTCTTCCACTTCAGCAAACCCTGATATGACCGAATTCACCCGCATGATGACTGAAATGAACAAAAGTATCTTGCTTCTCGCTTCGAACCAACAACAACAACAAGTTAAAGCGGTTGCTAATCCTTGTGAAACATGCGGCGGTCCACACTCATACACTGATTGTACTTCTACTCAAGGAAATCCGGAAAACGTGTATGCTGCTTATGGTAATTATTCACCAGAAAATTACCAAGCCCGACCTCAAGGGGATAGAAATTTGCTGAGTTACCGATCAAACAACTACCTTTCACCCGGTTTTTCTCCTCAACACCAAAACCCCACCAACAACAACAATTACAATAGAAGCAACCAAATCCCACCAAGAGCTTCTAATCCTTATCACCCACCCACTCAACATGCCCCACCCATTAACCCCGATGTTGAAGCCATCATGAGAACCCAAGGAGAGCAAATCAAGAATCTGCAGTGCCAAATTATTAATCTGAAAGGAGATATCACCAAGCAAGGAAATGATATAAGATCCGAGCTTCGAGATAATGTTCAATCCTCCTTCAGCACTCAAACGAATGATATTAAGAATATTCTGGCTAGTTTCTTGCCCATCGCTCAACCTTGTACTTTGAGTTCTCTACCTTCAAACACCGTCACCAATCCGCGAGCGAATGTGAGTGCTATTACTACCCGTAGTGGAGTTACCATCGTAGGACCACCTATCCCACCCCCTTCATCTACACCTCCTCCACCACCATTTATCCCTACTCTTCCTACACCTAGTATTAGTACACCATTACCGTCTCCGCCTCGTAGTGATGAAGCACCCACCAAGAATCCTCCACCAACCCCACCTTCAACATCTCAACCTTTACCTACTACACCTACTACTCCACCACCCAACCCCAGCATTCCTTATCCATCTCGTTTAGGCAAGACCAAAATGCTAACCAAGGATGACTCTCAAGTGTCGAGCTATGTGAAGATGCTCTCTAAAATGAACATCAACATTAGCCTTGTTGAAGCACTTTTCCACATGCCGAAATTTATGAAAGCATTCAAGGAATTGCTTAACAAGAAGGAGAAGCTGATTGAGCTCGCCAACACACGCTTAAATGAAAACTGCTCTGCAGTTATTCTTAAAGAACTTCCGGAAAAGCTTGGAGATCCCGGTCGTTTTGTGTTGCCTTGCATATTTAACAAAACCGAAGAATTTACTGCCCTTGCTGATCTCGGGGCCAGTATTAATATTATGCCTTTGAGTGTTTGGAAAACACTATCATTGCCCGACCTTACACCAACTAGGATGACTCTCGAACATGCAAATCGCACTCTCGCTTACCCCGTTGGTATTGTAGAAGATGTGTTCATTAAAGTTGGCACATTTACTTTCCCGGTCGACTTTATCGTTGTTGATTATGAAATGGACCCTCGTATTCCTTTAATACTTGGTCGGCCATTCTTGAGAACCGGACGAGCTTTAGTTGATATTGCCGAAGGTGAGTTAATCTTAAGAGTCGGGAATGATTCACAAGTTTTTAAAATGGGGAAGCTTACAAGCAAATCCTATGGACTAGAATCATCGAATATGATTAATGTGCTCGATGATTTTGTCATCTACAACAATCCTCTATTCGAGTCTTGTACTGATAATCCACTTTGTCAATATGATGTGGATGATTCTCTCTCCATTGTGGAACCTTCAACCATTTATGATTCTTCACCGAGCTTTGATGCTTATGATGATGATTCTAGCTCAGATTCGGATGATTATGATGACTTTGCTTCCGAGTATCCCAACCTGCCCATTTATGATGATTTTGATGAGGCCGATACTCTTTCGAGTGATTCTTCACATGATGAAGATCCTCCGCCATCACTTGATCCTACTTTGGACGATTACTCATTTGAGGAAGACTTCTCTACATTCCTTAATACTTACTTCTCTCATGAGAGTGATGCACCTCCTTTGGACTTTGAAGATTATCGTCTTGATCCTACTTTGGATTTGAAGAAAATTCTTTCAAAGGAGAAGAAACCAGTCGACACCAACACCCGCAACACATATGATTTAACACCTCTTTGTCCACCTTCTGAGGACGAGGTTGTGCATCTTCTTCGCGGATCATCTTCACATTCTGCTGAGCCTGAGTGCTATTTTCCCTTAAAGGAAAAGGTGTTCGACCCCGGTATCAATATTCTTTAGCCATCTCAGTTACCACATGATGAAATAAAAGGAAAAATCTTTGGAACTATTGAAGACATGCTTGCACCACTTCACCCTTGATTCCACTGTGCTCCATCTTTGCTTAAGGGAACCTTGCCTCTTCTTCTTTGGCTTGCCTTGTTCGCCTTAAGCTTGTGCTATTTGATGGACGAAAACTATGTCTTTGATCCCGGTGAATATGTTTCATGCTTCTTCTTATGATGATCAAGGTCGAGTCAGGCTCACGACTCGGTAATCAAAAATCAAGCGCTTCTTGGGAGGCAACCCATGCATCTAGCTTTCTTTATCCTAAGTGTAGGGGAGACCCATTGGTGTTTGCTATTTCCTCTCTTCTACTAATCAGGGATTCGATCGCTCAATGATCCACTCTTGATGATTCTTGACAACCCGTGATTCCGTTGTTCCCATTTTCCCGGTTCTATCCTAAACTCTTTTCTATTCACTATTTTATATTTTCCAATATTAAAATAGGAATCTCGTTAGTTGTCTTTTCCTTAGCGAGATTTAAACAACGTTACAATGTCCTAAGTGTAGGGGAGTTTACTCCCACATGCTTAAACATTGAGGACAATGTTTATATTAAGTGTAGGGGGACTTCTATCGAAGTTAAGTGGTCTTTTCCTTGTATTTGTCCTCATTTTAACCGGAAAATCCATTTTTCGACATTTCAAAATTTTTGATCTATTTTGGCCTATTAGTTTTATCCTTTGTATAGTTATTTTCTTTCTTTGCTAGAGTAAATGTTTAATAAAGTGGTTTTAATTTTCAAACGTTGTGAATCTTTTTATTCAACCCGAGTTTACTTATCTAAGTTACTCTAGCTAGTATCCTTAACGTGTTTAAGTCAAGTTTTGCTAGACTTTTATATAGGGAGTTATAAAATGCGAAAGTATTAACTCTCACGGGTTAAGAACAAGAACTTTTCGCAAGTTCCTATAATTGATCCTAGAGATTCGTTTATCAAGGGAACTTTAAAATGCGAATTCTAAAATTTGAAAAAGTCTAAGAGTTTGCAAGATCCTATAGGCGACTCGAAAACCCAAAACTTTGATTTAATAGGCTAAGCATCCACGAGTCTCATTCCTTGAGATTTTAAACTGTGGAGAATGAGAGATGATAGAGCAAATTATAAGTTCGGTATTCTTTCGTGAATTTATGTGAGTTAATTATAAGCCTATTCTCCCATCGCTTGCTAATAAATTTATCTGCAATAAATAAGGTTGTACGATTTGAAAAGTTACTTAGCTTCTAGCCCAAGATCGTTTAAAATTTGCTCGGTATGGATTAGAGTTCATAGCCAAGACATAACTTACTGAAGCGGGATGCGAAGATTGGCGAGTCCAAAAAGGTCCTAACAAGACATGAGGGCTACATTTTGTTGCTAAAGATCCCAAGTGATGTGAAGAATCATTTATCGAAAATCAATATGAAGGATTGAGACACACGACGAAAAGCAAAAACTCCTCAAAAGTCATGGAGAATTCTATCCGAAAAGGCCCTAACAAGGTATGAGGATGAATAGATGCAAGTCCAAAAAGGAGGCGGATCGTTGTATAACAAAAGTCCAAAATAAAGATTGGAGAAAAATGAAGAAGTCGTGGTCCAAGTATGAATCTCTCAAAACTTCAAGTGAAGAAATTCCTATATGAAGAGAAGACCATTATTTCATGAACGTCTCTCAAGGTTTGAAGTATGAAGTCACTGCCAAATATCGGTCCGAGAAAGGTCTCAAATCGCGAAGCGAGTTATGCCAAGATATGAACTTTATGAGGTCCCGAGAAGTAGTTTTAAAAGATTTTGTCCTTTAGCTAACTATTGATTAAATCGTTCACTTTATTTTCGTCCTAATAAACTATCGAAATAAGTCAAAAATGCATCCTCGTGATCATTCAAGACAACAATAAAATATAAGAGATACACCTAGGAATAAGGGAGTCTAAGTAAGTAATTGGCCCACATAAGTTCGTGTTAGTTTGCTAACTTATAATAACAATGATCTCGTTTTTAAGCTTGGTTTGGAGAAAGTGAAAACTTGAGGATGATGATTATTCATGACATTTCCAAAACCCAAGGTATGCTTTTGATTTCTTTACTTTGAATGTTTGTTATTTTCTATCTCTTTAATAAAGGCCAACGTGGATTGATTATGATGAAAAATGTAAACGTGCTTTGTAACTAATGCATTGCATGAGGACATTGCAATGGTCAAGTGTATGGGATTTGATAGGTGTGTAAACATAATAACTCGGCTTTTGCCTAATTAAAAAGATTCGTTGATGTATGTCTAATCGAATTGATCTAGGCTCTCTATGTGACTCAGTTTTATTTTGGTGGAAACAAATATTTTTGGTTGTTTTTAAATTTAAATGTGCAAAACAATTAAAGTAAATGTCGTTGAAAGTAAAGTTGCGTGAAAATAAATCTAAATCTAATTAAACGTAAAATGCGATATTTAAAGACGTGACGGAAAGTAAATTAATTAAATGACTAAAAATTAAAGTGTGACGGAAATTAAAATTAGACAAGTATTAAAAACATAAACTAAAAATTAAACAAGACAAATTAGTAAAATAAATCCAATCGGAATATATTCCGATCTTACCAATCGGAATATTAGCTTACCCCCAAATCGGAATATAGATCGGAACCCAATCTGTAACACCCCCAAATTTATACAACTTAATACAACGGAAGACTAGTTGGTGTTACGAGATAGCACATTACTCACATCATAGACAACGCATAAAAATCGTGTCGTTTATTTATAAATCATTTCCATTCATAATTATCAAAGTTACATCGGTCCCAAGTCATTACATTACATACAAAGTTTTACAAAGTATTTGAATGGAAAAATATTATTTAGGTGTGGGCCATGAATTCTTGTCGTCTTCCCGAGAATTACCTTCAAGTACCTGAGATAAAACATGTTAAAAGAAAAGGTCAGCGATAACGCCGAGTGAATTCATAGAGTTTAATAAATTCCATCAATATAACTTTGGTATAAAATTAGTACCAAAAATCAATTCGTACAAATCATTGTAATAGGCCGTAAAATAGCCAAAATCGTTTTATACAAATCTTTGTAATAGGCCATAAAATAGCCAAAGTCATTTTATATAAATCCTTATCGAAAATCATAATATAGGCATTTGCCTTAAAAATTATTATACGAGCCAATGTCGTAAAAACATCATACAATACGTTTTATGACGTTGTATGAAATCAAATAAAAACCGTTATATGAATATGGTTATGAAAACCAAAACTCAAACATAATATCATTAGTATGACCCTGTATTGCTAGTCAGGCAATACATCGTAATTCGAAGCGTCTAGTAGTGTTTCGTTAGTTTTTGGATTATTAAAAGCCGCATGACATTGTTACCTTACTAAACCAAAACGGGTAGCTAACCCGATACCAATTTTGCCCATCTAAAGTAACGTGTCGTCACAAAGGTCACGCTATGGAAATCTTCTCATACATAAATTCGCTTACCAATCAATGTGGCACGACGGGGATCAACCGTCAAGGCGCGAACTGGGGTGATCGTCCCCAAATAGTACTATTAAATGCATAAGCGTCTACCAAATCCCGGTAGTTCACAATTCATGCTAATGGGACTTTTAGTGACATAACCTAACTTTAATAATCCATTTTATTTCATCTATCGGGTCCATTAATCATTTATCGGGTCATACAATCGGGTCATTCAATCATTCGGGTCCAAATCAATAAACAAGCAATCGGGACAAATGGTGTCCTATTTTATAAAAACTAACATGTTATCTCCCTCGCGGGTTTATAAAACATTTATAAAAACATTTAAAAGAGTGCGAGGCTATGAACTCACGTTGATATGGGATGCGGTTTATCGGCAATTCGGACGTACGGTACGTGCTTCAATCATGGAAACCTAGACAAATAATAATCGGTCTTAGACGTTTGTCCAATGACTTTAATAACAATTATGTATACATATGATGATTATATACATATGATGATCAAGTGGGTTTACATCTTCTCGTTTACTCATTTTAGTGTTATATGTCGATAACTTTTATACTAGTTTACTAGTTTCACCTATTTTCGTGTTTTAGGTCCAATAAGCCTATTATAAGTTTATTAACTTGTATTAATCCATTTCATACTTATATTATCAGTATTTAAACTTTCAAGTTGTGCCCAAATGGGTTAAGCCCAATAAGTTCTTTTTATGAGTGTTTATCTTATTTAGTCCAATATGTTTACTTAGCTCGTTAATGTCCGTATGCCCTATAGTTCGGGTTTTATCGGTTTTTACTTGTTATACATGTCTATATATCAGTATATAAGTTTTATAAAGTTTTCATTAGACGGGTCCAACCATCTAAGTTTTATTTAACAAAAATGTTAATTTTACGGCGATAGCCGAAAAAGTCGTAAAAATCATGTTTATAGTTTTATAACTTATAAAACTTAACAAGTTACCATTTTTATAAAATGTCCACTTATTTAACCTTTTACATACTTATATAAATAAAATCCATAAGTTATTGGGTTTTCTTTTATATTTTATACTATTAAATTTTGAGTGCTTATATAATAGTATTATACATTATTTTCCAAAATCTAATTTTTATCTTCACTTTCACCAAAACTGCCATATCTTGAGTTCTATATGGAGATAGAAGCTCAAATTTTTATCACATAAACTACATGATATTTGCTACATTTAACTCTTCTATAGCTACTGTTTAATCATCTTCTAAATATTTTCTAAAAATCGTCCAAAACAGTAACCTCAGATTTATACCTTAAACTTGTTTTGATCATATCTCACTCATTACAATGATTCCATTGCATGGCCAACTCTCACATGTGTACAAGACCCATAGATTACTGTAAATGGATTCTACTTCATCATTTTATCAGTTTACCATATGGTTCTTTACTGTTTTTATACAGCCTATCATTTAAACAAGATTTACCCATTTTTACTTATAGTTTTTCATCTTTTTATCCATGATTATCAACAACAAATCCCCACATAACATTTTTATCATCATATAATCATCATAAATATATACAATAGGAAATAAAATACATGTTTACATAATCAAAATAACAAGAAGTTGAGGAGGACAATCTTTATACCACCATGTTGATGTAGGTTATGAGTTTGACATGGATTTGGATGGAGAAACTTGTGCATAGCCAAGACCATCTTCAAGACCACCATGCTCCATGAACTCCTTGTGGAAAATCAGCCCCAAGACACCATGAATAATCCTCCTTGGATGTTATAAGTACCACCAATCAATAGGGTTTCAAAAGGGCTTCAACATGTATATGAATAACATGAGATTTGTGGTTGATTTTGACCAAATGAGGGTGTTGTTTGATGATGATGGACGACAAAAATGGGGTAGAAGAGAGAAAGTTTAAGTTGTTTGCATGTTGAGTGAAAATGAATGTGGTTTGGTGTAAATGGTTTTGAGTTAGCAAGTGGAAAGTAGCTTACAAGGTAAGCTTTTAGCAACAAGTGTTGCTAGTAGGCTTAAAGCTTGACACCTCATGTGTTGAGGCAATAGTTTGGCCGCCCCATGTTAGTGGGGTGGGGCAAGATTTATCTTGTCTCATCCCACTAATTTACGGGTATTCCTCGATTCTAGTTTCCTCGATTTGCGTGCCCTCCGGTCGTTTTATGAAAAACGTTTTTATAAATTATGAATCAACGTCACAAAACGAATCCAATAAAAATTGTTTCATCAAAAACGGAGTTCGAAAACGTAAATACGTAATCCTAAGGTTTCCGGTTTAGTCGTAAAGGACGTTAAAATAAAATCGTAAGTCCTAATCTCTTCTCGTAAATTTGTGAGTTTATGAACCAACACAAATTTAAAACTCCAAAATAATATTCTCGGATAAATTTATTTTCTGAAATGTCGGACTGTCACCAAAGACGGTGTATGTAAACGTAAGCACGTAACGTTGAATCCTCCGGTTTAGACGTAGTCGATGCTACTCCAAGACGTGAATCCAAAATTCTTCCCAAAAATAAGTGAGTTCATATTGTAACATTAAAATAATATTTTCAAATAATATTTGAGAATAAAATATCAATCGTAAATTGACGGCTTGTCACAGCATTTACCCCTAAACAGGATCTTTGTCCTCAAAGATCATCTTACCTTACTACTCGCTTCTTATAGAGTTAAAGCCATGTGGGTATTTCCTCCACATTCGGTCTTTTCTCACAAGTGTAATTACAATACGCGAGTTTCATCAAACATAACTACGGGAATAAGATCAGGCTTAATGTTGACTTACTTTCTCTATCCATGATGTTCACGGGTTTTTGATGAATGCAACTTTTCGCCGATCTAAGCTCTATTAAGAATAATCAGAATTTCACTTGATAGATATTTCATCAAGTGCGATTTACGAACCATAATTCACGCGGTTCTTGAAGTCCTAGGGTAGATCCAGCTTATATGCCTTTCAATCCCAACTTTTACATCATTTTAATGGTCCCATACAACGGGGACTTATATCCCATGATTTGTCAGATCATGAATTCATCTTTCCAAGGTTAAAAAAAAATTGTGGCATAACTTCGCTACACATTTGGCACTTCAAGATCTACATTCCACATTCACTTAACCTCTTGCCTACTACCGGCTGTCAATAATCAGATCCTAATTTCAACAATCATTTCAGGTCTCGCGGGTCGGGTATTTTGTAAGGTTAGGTTCGCCATCATAGGAAACCTTAACCTAAAAGACATGTCCAACTCACTATGGGTGTATGTCGGATGTCTTCATCTCAACTCTTGCTTACAGATGCTCTAAGATTCAGATCCTAACAACATTCGATCTCGATCCTAATACGATAATTATTAATGATAATCTCTCCGAAGGAAAACGATTATACGGTCTATAACGAAAGGTCAATCATTCAAACATATAACAACGCTTATAGTATTTTGTATCGTTACTTTACCTCGTCCCTTCGATTGGGGTGGTACATAGTACTCTCATCAAGGTTCGTTCTCAATGATTTCTGAGCAAATCTCTAGAAATTCGATGCAAAGCGAGGATCTTGATATAGATGATTGATACAGGCACGCTATGTTTACATAACTCTTTTGCATTTATCATTAACGAGAATGATATTAGCAGATTTGGTTAGTCTGTCGACGATGACTCAAATCGAATCAAATTCAGATGATGACCTTTGCAATAGCTAGACGTTTATTAATGTATGAGGCGATGTCTGCCTTCATAATTTGTCATTAGTACAACTTCTTCAGACAAATATACTTTTATTCATAAATGACATAAATAGAATACTTATACTTACAAATTCCAACATAACTATATCTCACAATCTCCATAGTTAGGCAACCACAAGTGGCCGTTAAAATATTTAACGCTATCGGCTTCTCAATTTTTAATGGTTCATATTAGCCGCGAACCACTTTTTGTTATCTATATTATCCTTTTTTTTACAAACATCGTTTATTTTTATATCGTTCGGCAATTTATTTTGCACCTTCATTATTAAGGAACATGTCCTAACTGGTTCTTTATCTTTTCTACATAATGCGTCGGTATCTATATTCACTTCTCATGATGATATAATTTTCATGTCCACAATTCACTCAGATATTCTTTCTATATTATGCGTCAGTAATTACGTTCACTTTCTCCTGATGAAATAAATATCATAACTGTATTTATTCAAAATTCTTTCTTCATATCTTTTATGTTTCAGTTTCGTATCAACTATCTTTTTTTATCAGTTTTTCTCAATCCGGCGTTTTAAAGCGTCGATAATTATTACAAGTAATCAAATAATAATTAGTTAATTTTTATGAAACGTAAACGTAAAAATTTTAAATTTCTTAGTTCGACCAATTAAAATAAAATGTTTAAAATAAATTTGACTTTAATTATTAAGATTTTTGCTGATTTATTGAAAATATTTAATGAGATTCGTAAATGTTCGAAAAACCTTTGTTTATACTTTGGTCAAAATTTCCTTAGTTTGAAAAGCGTAAATTATCGTTTCAAATTTCAAGTTTTTGTTTAAATGGGTTTCCTCAATCCCTCTTAGGTTATCTTGAGGTATACACAAACATTTACCCCTAAACAGAAGTTTAGTTAAATTGTTTGTGTATAAGGGAATAATCCCTTTGAAAATCCTTTGTTTAAAACATTTGTCAAAACATATTTCCATTTCTTTTAGGTAAAATCCAAAGTCTTAAAAGGGCTCTTAATTTTTGAAGAGTCTATATGCATACATGATATGTGTCTAAACACACATCTTTTCTACCACTTAATTACAATAATAACCGGACCAAAACGTGTATTTTATGTTGGAATTATGCGTGGTTTGTGTTTTTCTTGGGATTTAGGACGAAAAGGTGAAAAGTGGAGAAAACACGGGAATTCACGGGCATTTACGGACTTTTATTGAAGAAAAGGATGAAAGACGAAGTCAAGAAGTCAAAAGTGGATAAAGAACGGAAGTCCAAGACCAATTCTGAAGATTTATCGAAGAAAAAGTCAAAAGACGAAAGTTTACTTAAAGCCGAGGAACTCAAGTCTTATTTATCGAAGAATTAAAAGACGAGTCCAAAGAAATCCCGAGCCAAAAGTCATCACATTCCAAGATTAACAAAAAGATTAAGAAGGAAGGACTTGATGGTGCAATTAACAAGAAAGGAAGGAGAGAGGAAGCTTCCCCTAACCTCTCCCCTAATCACCTATAAATACTCTCATTTTCATTTCATTTAGCTTTGTTGACTAATCGTGACAATTAGTTCTTCCATGGTTGGCTAGATTGACAAACTAGTTCTTCCACCTTTCATTTATGCACCTTTATTTACTTGTCATTTAAATACATGTTTTGCACCTTAATTACTTTTAATTCCAAGTAAGTTTTTAATTTGTGTTCTTTAAATTCTTGTCTTTACCTTTCTTTATCATTTGATCAAGTTCTTTTTATCAATCTCATTCTACCTTTCTCTCTTTTTGTTTCAGTTTGAATTTCGGATTAAGCAAGGTTTTTCTTAATCCATTTGCTTATTTTGATTAAAGTTTCGTCCTTTTTATTTCCTCACACGAAATAAACCACGAGATTGACAACCTTGTGTGCTTATTTGGAATTTTTCTTAAGTATTTTGAAAAGTTTTCTTTAAAGTTTTGATTTTTAACTTTTGATTTCATTTAAGTTTCGTGTTTAAAAGTTTGAAAGACTTTAACTTTCTAGCTTATTGTTTCGTTTTGATTTCATTTCATTAAAGTTTTTGGTAACTGCTTATTGGAATAGCTTATTTAGTTCTTGTGCTTATTACCAAGTTGGTTCCATCGGAAAGTTAGGGTTTCCACATTGCGATGGTTGCATATACCACATTCCGATAGTGACAGTTTGGACAAGGGTTTTGCATTCCGATCCGGGATTGCGATTGGTGTATCTATTCCTCATTCCGATCTGGGGATTGCGATCGCATATTGCGATCGCTCTTTCCGACGGCTCTTGAGGCTTACTTAGACGAAGTGCTGCCCAATTTTCTTTAGCCTCATTCCGATAGGTACATTCCGATAGAACACATCTCGATCTGGACTACATTGCGATCTGAGGTTGATAGGTTATTCCGATCTGAAAAGGTGACATATTCCGATCTGGGTTTCTTCAACATTCCGATAGGTGGTGTGTTCATTCCGATGGTAAGGTTGATCGGAATATATTCCGATCTGGGTTAACTTATATGTTTTGTCTTGTTTAATTTTTAGTTTAAGTTTTTAATACTTGTCTAATTTTAATTTCCGTCACGCTTTTATTTGTAGTCATTTAATTATTTTACTTCCCGTCACGTTTTTAAATTATGCACACTTTCTTTTAATTAGACTTAGATTTATTTTCACGCACTTTACTTTAACGCCACTTTACTTTCAACGACATTTACTTTTAAGTCTTGCACATTTAAATTTAAAAACCAACCAAAATTATTTGTTTTCACCAAAATAAAACTGTGTCACATAGAGAACTAAGATCAATTCGATTAGACCAACACACAACAAACACATAACTTTTTAACCTGAGTAAAATCGAGTTATTAAATGGCGCCGCTGCCGGCTCTTTTCGTTAAGATCAATCGTTTTCTGTGAGAGACACGTTGCTTATTGGGATCCGTTCACTTGTGAGCGTTACTTTTCTTGCATAAAAAATAAAAAATCATAAAAAATAAAAAATTCATAAAAACCATAAAAATTAAAAATTTCAAAAATACAAAAAGATTTTATTTTTATTGTGCATATATATTGTCTTCGCGTTTGGTTTCTTTTTCTTTTACATTTTCAGGTGTATGCGTACTAGATCTTCTAATTATCAAGAGCCCGAGCCTCAAGAAGATTTAGATATGGCAGGTGTTAACAACAACATTCCACCGAACCTGAATAATAATAATAACAACAATGCTCTTCCACAGCCCGATCTTCGGACCATGGAAGAACTTTGTCAACCAACAATGTTTGGACGAGGAGGACCGATTGCGCCGATGCAAATCAACGCTCCTGAGTTTTCGTTGAAGCACCACATGATTCAGCAAGTACAAACAAACCCATTTAGAGGATTGCCTGATGATGATGCCAACAAACACCTCGACAAGTTCATTACTATCACCCAGAGCATGAAGTTGGCTGGTGCCACAATGGATGAACTTCGCCTACAACTCTTTCCACATACTCTATTACATCATGCCGAGAAATGGTTTGATCGTCTCCCGAAGAATTCTATTCACACTTGGGATGACATGACTCAACGCTTTTTGTCGCGCTACTTTCCACCATCCATGGTCACAAGCCTTCGCAATCAAATCAGCGGCTTCATGCAAGACCCCGATGAATCTCTTTTTGATGCATGGGAGAGATATAATGTCTTGATCGACCGATGTCCAAACCACAACATGCTTCCGGTCACCTTGATCGATACTTTCTACAATGGATTGACTTTTCGAGATCGTGATACGATTAATGCAGCCGCCGGTGGCACATTCATGAAAAGGAGACCCGAGGAGTGTAGAGAGTTAATTGAGAACATGACTACTCACCACAAGAACTGGGATTCCTCTGCATCTTCTAGGAACAACCCGAGAGTCAATGTTTCCTCAACCTCAGCAAACCCTGAGATGACCGAACTCACCCGCATGATGACTGAAATGAGCAAAAGTATTACGCTTCTCGCTTCAAACCAACAACAACAACAAGTTAAAGCAGTTGCTAATCCTTGTGAAACATGTGGCGGTCCTCACTCATACACCGATTGTCCTTCGACACAAGGAAATTCGGAAAATGTGTATGCAGCTTACGGTAATTATTCACCGGAAAATTACCAAGCTAGACAACAAGGGGATAGAAATCTGCTGAGCTACCGATCCAACAATTACCTTTCACCCGGTTTTTCTCCTCAAAACCAAAACCCCGCCAACAACTACACTAGAAGCAACCAAATCCCACCAAGAGCTTCTAATCCTTATCACCCACCCGCCCAACAAACCCCACCCAGTAATCCGGATGTTGAGGCCATCATGAGAACCCAAGGTGAGCAAATCAAGAATCTGCAGAGCCAAATTATCAATCTTAAAGGGGATATCACAAAGCAAGGAAATGAGATAAGATCCGAGCTTCGAAATGATATTCAATCCTCCTTCAGCAATCAAACCAATGATTTGAAGAATATGCTTGCTAGTTTCTTGCCCCCTGCTCAACCTTCTTCTTCAAGTTCTCTACCTTCAAACACCGTCACCAATCCGCGAGCCAATGTGAGTGCTATTACTACTCGTAGTGGAGTCACCATTGTAGGACCACCAATTCCACCCCCATCATCTACACCTCCTCCACCACCATGTATCCCTACTCCTCCTACACCTAGTATTAGTGCACCATTACCGTCTCCGCCTCGACGTGATGAAGTTCCCGCCAATGACCCTTCAACAACTCAACCTTTACCACCTACACCTGCACCCTCATCACCCAAACCTAATATACCTTATCCTTCTCGCTTGGGCAAGAACAAAATGCTAAACAAGGAGGACGCTCAAGTGACTAGCTATATCAAGATGATTTCTCAAATGAATTTCAACATTAGCTTTCTTGAAGCACTTGTCCACATGCCCAAATTTGTTAAAGCATTTAAGGAATTGCTTAACAAGAAGGAGAAGCTGATTGAACTCGCCAACACACGCTTAAATGAAAACTGCTCTGCAGTTATTCTTAAAGAACTTCCGGAAAAACTTGGAGATCCCGGTCGTTTTGTGTTGCCTTGCGTGTTCAACAAAACTGAAGAATTTACTGCCCTTGCTGATCTCGGGGCTAGTATTAATTTGATGCCTTTGAGTGTTTGGAAAACACTATCATTGCCCGACCTCACTCCAACAAAGATGACTCTTGAACTTGCAAATCGCACTCTCGCTTACCCTTTTGGTATAGCCGAAGACGTGTTCATTAAAGTCGGCACATTTACTTTCCCGGTCGATTTTGTCGTAGTTGATTATGAAATGGACCCTCGTATTCCTTTAATACTTGGTCGGCCATTCTTGAGAACCGGACGAGCTTTAGTTGATGTGGCCGAAGGTGAGTTAATCTTACGGGTCGGGGATGATTCAAAAGTTTTTAAAATGGGGAAGCTTACAGGCAAATCTTTTGGGCGAGAATCAGTGAATATGATTAATGTGCTCGATGACTTTACCGTCTACGACAATCCTCTATTCGACTCTTGCATCGATAATCCACTTTTTCATGATGATATGGATGATTCTCTCCCTACTTTGGACGCTTCTCCCATTTATGATTCGTCACCGGTCTTTGATGCTTATGATGATGATGATTCTAGCTCAGATTCGGATGATTTTGATTGTACTTCTGAGTATCCCGAGCTGCCCACTTTCGATGATTTTGATGAGGCTGATACTCTCTCGAGCGATTCTTCCCATGATGAAGATCCTCCGCCATCACTCGATCCTACTTTGGACGATTACTCATTCGAGGAAGATTTCTCTGAATTTCTTAACACATACTTCCCTCATGAGAGTGATGCACCTCCTTTGGACTTTGAAGATTATCGTCTTGATCCTACTTTGGATTTGAAGAGCATTTTGTCCAAGGAGAAGAAACCGGTTGACACCAAAATCCGTTGCACTTATGATTTGACACCTCTTTGTCCCACTTCTGAGGACGAGGTTGTGCTTCTTTGCGGATCTTCTTCACACTCGGCTGAGCCGGAGTGCTATTTTCCCCTGAAGGAAAAGGTGTTCGATCCCGGTATTGAAGTCTTTAAGCCATCTCAGTATCCACCTGATGAAATAAAAGAAAAAATCTTTGGAAATCTTGAAGACATGCTTACACCTCTTCCTACTTGCTTCCACCGTGCTCCATCACTGCTTAAGGGAACCTTGCCACTTCTCTTTTGGCTTGCCTTGTTCACCTTAAGCTCTTGCTTATTGATGGATGAAAACTATGTCTTTGATCCTGGTGGATTTGTTCCATGCTACTTCCATTGATGATCAAAGGTCGAGTCAGGCTCAAGACTCGGTAAACAAAAACCAAGCGCTTCTTGGGAGGCAACCCATGCATCTATCTTTCCGCTTTCTTTACCATAAGTGTAGGGGGGACCCTTTGGATTGCTATTTCCTCTCCTCACTTCTTAATCAGGGATTCGAGCTTCAATGATCCACTCTTGATGATTCTTGACCACCCGTGATTCCGTGTTCTACTTCTTCCCGGTTCTATCCTAAACTCTTTTCGATTCACTATTTTATATTTTCTCAATATTAAAATAGGAATCCCTTTAGTTGTCTTTTCCTTAGCAAGAGTTAAACAACGTGCACAATGTCCTAAGTGTAGGGGAGCTTACTCCCACATGCTTAAACATTGAGGACAATGTTTATCTTAAGTGTAGGGGGGACTTCTATCGAAGTTAAGTGGCCTTTTCCTTGTTTTTGTCCTCATTTTAACCGGAAAATCAATTTTTCGACATTTTTCAAAATTTTTGATCTATTTTGGCCTATTAGTTGTTATCTTTGTATAGTTATTTTCTTCCTTTGCTAGAATAAATGTTTAATAAGTGGTTTTAATTTTCAAACGTTGTGAATCTTTTGACTCAATCCGAGTTTACTCTAGCTAGTATCCTTAACGTGTTTAAGTCAAGTTTTGCTAGGCTTTTATATAGGGAGCTATAAAACGCGAAAGTCTTAACTCTCACGGGTTAAGAACAAAAACTTTTCGCAAGTTCCTATAATTGATCCTAGAGAGTCGTTTATCAAGGGAACTTTAAGATGCGATTTCTAAAATTGAAAGAGTCTAAAGAATTTGCAAGATCCTATAGGCGACTCGAAAACCCAAAACTTTGACTTAATAGGCTAAGTATCCACGAGTCTCATTACTTGAGATTTTAAACTGTGGAGAACGAGAGATGATAGAGCCAATTATAATTTCGGTAGTCTTTCGTGAATTTATGTGAGTTAATTATGAGCCTATTCTCCCATCGCTTGCTAATAAATTTATCTGCTAATAAATAAGGTTGTACGATTTGAAAAGTTACTTAGCTTCTAGCCCCAGATCGTTTAAAAGTTGCTCGGTAATGACGAGAGTTCATAGCCAAGGCATAACTTATGAAGCGGGGCGCGAAGATTGGCGAGTCCGAAAAGGCCCTAACAAGGCATGAGGGCTATGTTTTGTTGCTAAAGATCCAAAAGTGATGTGAAGAATCATTTATCGAAATTCAATACGAAGGATCGAGACACACGACGAAAAGCAAAAACTCCCAAAAAGTCATGGAGAAGTGTATCCGAAAAGACCCTAACAAGGTATGAGGATAAATAGATCCAAGTCAATAAAGGAGGCGGATCGTTGTATATCAAAATCCAAAATAAAGATTGGAGAAAAATGAAGAAGTCGTGGTCCATATATGAAGAATCTCTCAAAACTTCCAAGTGAAGAAATTCCAATTATGAAGAGAAGACCATTATTTCATGAACGTCTCTCAAGATTTGAAGTATGAAGTCGCTGTCAAATATCGGCCCGAGAAAGGTCTCAAATCGCGAACCAAGTTATGCCAAGATATGAACTTTTTGATATTCCGAGAAGCAGTTTTAAAAGATTTGGTCCTTTAGCTAACTATTGATTAAATCGTGCACCCTATTTTCAGACTAAATAATTATCGAAATAAGTCAAACAATGCATCTTCGTGATCATTCAAGACAACAATAAAATATAAGAGATACCCATAGGAATAAGGGAGTCTAAGTGAATAATTGGCCCACATGAGTTCGTGTTAGTCTACTAACTTATAATAACAATGATCTCGTTTTTAAGCTTGGTTTGGAGAAAGTGAAAAGTTGAGGATGATGAATATTCATGACATTTTCAAAACCCAAGGTATGCTTTTGATTTCTTTACTTTGAATGTTCGTAGTGTCTATCTCTTCAATAAAGGCCAACGTGGATTGATTTTGATGAAAAATGTAAACTTGCTTTGTAACTAATGCATTGCATGAGGACATTGCAATGGTCAAGTGTAGGGGATTTGATATGTGTCTAAACACACATCTTTTCTACCACTTAATTACAATAATAACCGGACCAAAACGTGTATTTTATGTCGGAATTATGCGTGGTTTGTGTTTTTGTTGGGATTTAGGACGAAAAGGTGAAAAGTGGAGAAAACACGGGAATTCACGGGCATTTACGGACTTTTATTGAAGAAAAGGATGAAAGACGAAGTCAAGAAGTCAAAAGTGGATAAAGAACGGAAGTCCAAGACCAATTCTGAAGATTTATCGAAGAAAAAGTCAAAAGACGAAAGTTTACTTAAAGCCGAGGAACTCAAGTCTTATTTATCGAAGAATTAAAAGCCGAGTCCAAAGAAATCCCGAGCCAAAAGTCATCACATTCCAAGATTAACAAAAAGATTAAGAAGGAAGGACTTGATGGTGCAATTAACAAGAAAGGAAGGAGAGAGGAAGCTTCCCCTAACCTCTCCCCTAATCACCTATAAATACTCTCATTTTCATTTCATTTAGCTTTGTTGACTAATCGTGACAATTAGTTCTTCCATGGTTGGCTAGATTGACAAACTAGTTCTTCCACCTTTCATTTATGCACCTTTATTTACTTGTCATTTAAATACATGTTTTGCACCTTAATTACTTTTAATTCCAAGTAAGTTTTTAATTTGTGTTCTTTAAATTCTTGTCTTTACCTTTCTTTATCATTTGATCAAGTTCTTTTTATCAATCTCATTCTACCTTTCTCTCTTTTTGTTTCGGTTTGAATTTCGGATTAAGCAAGGTTTTGCTTAATCCATTTGCTTATTTTGATTAAAGTTTCGTCCTTTTTATTTCCTCACACGAAATAAACCACGAGATTGACAACCTTGTGTGCTTATTTGGAATTTTTCTTAAGTATTTTGAAAAGTTTTCTTTAAAGTTTTGATTTTTAACTTTTGATTTCATTTAAGTTTCGTGTTTAAAAGTTTGAAAGACTTTAACTTTATAGCTTATTGTTTCGTTTTGATTTCATTTCATTAAAGTTTTTGGTAACTGCTTATTAGAATAGCTTATTTAGTTCTTGTGCTTATTACCAAGTTGGTTCCATCGGAAAGTTAGGGTTTCCACATTGCGACGGTTGCATATACCACATTCCGATAGTGACAGTTTGGACAAGGGTTTTGCATTCCGATCCGGGATTGCGATTGGTGTATCTATTCCTCATTCCGATCTGGGGATTGCGATCGCATATTGCGATCGCTCTTTCCGACGGCTCTTGAGGCTTACTTAGACGAACTGCTGCCCAATTTTCTTTAGCCTCATTCTGATAGGTACATTCCGATAGAACACATCTCGATCTGGACTACATTGCGATCTGAGGTTGATAGGTTATTCCGATCTGAAAAGGTGACATATTCCGATCTGGGTTTCTTCAACATTCCGATAGGTGGTGTGTTCATTCCGATGGTAAGGTTGATCGGAATATATTCCGATCTGGGTTAACTTATATGTTTTGTCTTGTTTAATTTTTAGTTTAAGTTTTTAATACTTGTCTAATTTTAATTTCCGTCACGCTTTTATTTGTAGTCATTTAATTATTTTACTTCCCGTCACGTTTTTAAATTCTGCACACTTTCTTTTAATTAGACTTAGATTTATTTTCACGCACTTTACTTTAACGCCACTTTACTTTCAACGACATTTACTTTTAAGTCTTGCACATTTAAATTTAAAAACCAACCAAAATTATTTGTTTTCACCAAAATAAAACTGTGTCACATAGAGAACTAAGATCAATTCGATTAGACCAACACACAACGAACACATAACTTTTTAACCTGAGTAAAATCGAGTTATTAATACATCTTACCATTATTAATCCAACGGTCATTTTATGTAAAGGATTAAGTTTTTAATCCCTAAGCGTTAATGGTTCTAATCTTTGAAAAGTCAATATAACTTCCATTATCTATTAATCACACTGTTAAATCATGCAAAGGTTTAAATCTTTAATCACATATCAATTATTCAAGGTTCAGGTTTTTATTTCTCAGTCATCTAAGGGCAATCTATTAATAATTATTAACTCATTCTTATTCTTATAAACAAACAAATAAATAGTCCTTAATGATCACGAGCATGAATTTATCAAATTACAGCCTACACACGTGATTCACCAAATTTATGAATGCTACATGTGTATTAGTCAATCCAAATGACATCACATGAAACTCATAATGTTATTACAAGTACCGGATGTAGTGATTGGAATACATAATCCTTTTTCGCAGATGCGAAGTTGATGATAATCATGCCATGGATCAAATTTGCTAGAACCTTGTAAATGATCGAACAATTCTTCCATTTCGAGTTATGGATATCGTTTTCGATTGTCAATTTACTCAGTCACAGTAATCTATAAATATAAGGAAAGATAAACCCATAGCTCTTCAGGATGACAGGCTTGGTATAATAAAATCTTTCTCCGACAACTTTCTCAATTGCACGGTAATTCCTTTAATTTAGATGGTGCTGACGTACAGTGCACAAGCCACAAGTGCAGCACCGGAAATATAATCAATACCAATTTCAACTTGCCTTAATGGCAAAAGTCTAGGTAATTCATCAATAAATACTTACTAAAGTTTCAAATAACAGAATTATCTTTTAATAAATTCATATTAGGTTCTTTCTAGATTATAATATCTATGACTAATTCACAACCAATCACAATATAAATTTTAAGTCTAAATGTAGGATAAAATCATCCATCAAGAATTATTTAGATCACTTTTGATAATCAACATCTTATCATTTAGGGGCATTCTACTCGAGTCCCCATCAATTAAGACAATGTCGTCATGTCATAATCAATCAATCCATTCTACTGGCACTATCAACTTTCCAGTTTATTGCCGTCGATAAGATGTGAACTTCTCAAAAGTCTAATAATAACTCATAATCCTTCACAAGTTCAAGGATATCAGGAGACACAACTTTCATCTAAAGAGTAAGGTCAACGCAAAATCTATGCGAGAGAATTTCAAATCAGATACAGACGAAAACATTTAACAAATATGAATATATCCCATGTTTTCATAATTTGAGTACGCATTCGAAAGCTCCTCGGATCGTTACCCAGGTCATTCAAATGAAATCAAATCATAAGAAATGATAAGAAAGTCAATACATCCAGTCGGGTATCAACACTCGGTAATCAGATACTTTTCCTAAGAATCTCACTACGGGAGAATTGGACAAGAAAGAATTGTCAATTGTCAAATAAGACAATTTCCACAGATGAGTAAATTCGACTCAGAAGAATAGGTGCTACAAGAACATATGTAGGTGTCCCTAACACTATGTCCTTATTTTTCACTTCTTGCAGATCTCATTAAAATTTAATCTTTCACAATCCTCACAGAAAATGTAGTGTTTATTAATCAGTTTTATGGTGACTACTAATCAGTCTTGCATGGTCCATTCCAAATTGTATGTAGGCGCGCAACTATATACAATTTCAAGACTAACGATGCAATACTCAGTTCGTCAAAATTTTATCATCATGTTTATAATAAAAACATTTTCATGCTTAATTCTTAAATAAGAATCAATAATAAATTTACAAAGATTTTCTTTGTTATGAAAACAATTAAGTTTCCAAAGCGTTTCTAAAACAACTTTACTTTGATAACAATCACTTATAAATCTTGTTGGGAATAAATTATGGGTCAGTTCACTAGACGCTGATAAGAAGAATGCCAACGCTGATAAGAAGACATTGGACGCTGACAGCCAAGCGTTGACAAAGAAGAAGTCAACGCTGACAGCCTTGAAGATTGACACTGATGGAATATCTTCATACGAATCTTTTTGTTTATTTGTTTCTTTATATGTGTATGGTAAAGATAAGCTCGACATTGTATTTTCTATTATTATCTTTACCTAGAATAGTTGATTCGTAGCTTATTGTACAAGACTTCTTGATCTATAAAAGAAGGTCTTTTAGGTTAAAGTTAATAATCAGTTTTCATAAGTATTCGCAAGTTAAACCTCTTTCATTGTAATCAAGTACGATCATTCTAATACAAGTGAAAGTTTGTTTAACATCTTTGTGTTTTAGATCAAGTGTTAATTCCGCATAACACTTAGTTACTTTATTCATAAGCAAAGGTTTCTCTACGTGTATTACTTGATCTAATCTCGTATACACAAAGCTTAATCGATCTAAGTTTGGGATCAACAAGTGGTATCAAAGCTTGTTGAGAAACTTTTGATCTTTAAGTAACGCAAGAACCCTAAAACACCAAACCCTAAAAACCCCAAATCTCTCAAAACCCTAAAAACATCATGTCTGGAACAAATCAGCCTTCTGCTTTGCTACAAAACAACTCCACAAACCCTAGCATCAAAATTCCCATGTTTGATGCCAGGAACTTCGAGCTTTGGAAGTCTAATTTTGAGAAATATATAGCCATCCATGACTACACTCTCTGGGAGATTGTTGAATATGGGAACACATTCAACAAAGCTCAAAAGATTGCTGCTGCTATTGCCGCAAGGGTAGCTCTTCCTAATTGTCCTGAAGCTGATAAGAAGGAAAAGCCTGAAGATGGAAGAGCTGTATCTGTTGAAGATATAGCCAAGAAAAGGGTGGACATGAAAATCTTGAACATCATGAAACACGCCCTAGGTCATGAGAATCAGCACAAGTACAAACGCTTTGAGTCTGCAAAAGAGCTTTGGGAAGCTCTTGAAGTAGCACATGGTGGCAATGCTGACACAAAAGATGAAAAGAAGAAGCAACTCATGCATGAGTATGCTGTCTTTAAGGCTCAACCAAATGAGAATCTCAGTAGTGTGAGAAGTAGATTGCTTGACATCACAAGTCAACTTTCCTTCATGGGAACACAGATTGATGACCCTGACTTGAATGCTACTTTTCTTAAAAGCCTTGGTGATGTATGGAAGATTGAGACAAGATCCATTCTTGTCAATAACACCCACAAGACCTCCAGGTTTGATGACATCTTCAACAAACTAAGACTGTTGGAGAATGAATGGCTTTTGGATAGTGATAATAAATCTTCCAGTAGTAACATGGCCTTCTTCTCATAAAGTGAAGGCCAATTTGATTCCATGAACTTCTATGGACATCCAGCCACTGGATCTCAAGGTGTCAGCGCTGGATGTCAGTCTGTCAGCGCTGGATCATATCCTGTCAACGCTTTATACTCAAGCGCTGACACACACAACTTTGGCGCTGATAGAATTAAACCTGCTGGTTTAGATCTAGATACTGTGTGTGCATTCATTGCTTCTTTGCCCAGTGATTCAAGGATTACATATGAAGATCTTGAGCAGATAAGTGATGAACAATTGGAAGAGATGGACATCAAGTGGACTATGGCTCTTGTAAGTTTAAGAGCAAACAGGTTTAATAAAAGGTTCAAGAAGAAGATGACCTTTAATGCTAAGGATGTTGCTGGATTTGACAAGTCCAAGGTTGAGTGCTACAATTGTCATCGGATGGGGCACTTTATGAGGGAATGTAGATCTCCAAGAAGATCTGATGCTGGTAAGCCCTCAAGCCAAATGGTTAAGAGCCAAGATCCCAAGGCCATGGTTGCTGTTCAACAAATTGATGGTGTTGGAGGATGGGACTGGAGCTGGAACTTTATGGCTAAGGATGAGGAAGAGGACAGAGCTTTGGTTGCTGAAGTTAAAGAAGAGCATGTTGAATATGCTCTCATGGCACACTCCTCCTCTTCATCAGATAATGAGGTATATGATGATGCTTTCTGTTCTAAGGGTTGTCGTTTAAATACTGAAAAATTAAATCAAGAGATAGTAAAATTATTAGATGAGGCAAGTACTGAAAGATGCAAAGTATCTAATTATCAAATTGCTCTTACCCAAACAGAAAAGACAGTAGCTGAGTATAAGAAAATGGAGTTTGATTTAAAGGATCAAATAAATATCTTAAAACATGAGTTACATCAAAGTAAAGATTGTCAAGATATAGTAAACAGGGTTAATCTTGATTTGATAGCTCAGTTAGAGGAGGCTAACAAAAATAAAGATAATGTGAGTCTTAAAATCCAGAGATTTGATAAGGCCACACAATCCCTAGGAGAGTGTGTTAGTAAACAAAGAGACTCTAAGGACATGAGTGGGATTGGGATGAAAAATTACACTGGTGTTCCACCACCAGCTGGGGATTTCTATGGTGTCCAATCAAAGGACTTATCTTGGACTGGCTTGCCAGAACTTCAAGAGAAGGAATTCATTCCTCCACCTAGAGTGACTTCCCCAGTTGAAGAATACAAACAGAAACTGACTGACCTAGATGAGTGGAAGAAAGCTAACCACACTTTGTTTGTTAAGGGAGGGTTGTTGTGTGAAAGTCCAAATGAGCCCACACCAATCATGAGCCATAATATTGTGGAGTCCAATGATCCTAAACCTATTAAAATCACACACCCTACCACTGGCAAAGCTGTTGACCTTGGCCCACAAACTGTTAGAAAACCTAGTGTTAAGTATGCAGAGATGTATAGGAATACTAGGTCACCAAAAAGCCAAGTTAGTAACCATGGAACAGGCTTCTTTGCTTCTAGACCTAAGACTATGTCTAGAAAAGCTTGTTACACATGTGGTAGCTTCTCACATTTGGCATACAAATGTGTCAACGCTTCCAATGTCAACGCTGATAGGAACCATTTCAGCGCTGACAAAAGTCAACATAGGTCAAACACTGTCAGACCCAATACCTTTGTGAACAAAGGTTCACAGGTTGTTAGACCAGCCCCATTCTTTTCTAGAGGGTCTAACACACAAGGCCTAAGACCTTTTCAAAAGTCAAACACATGGTCCAATAGGCAATGGGTTCCTGTAGCAAACCCTAGGTTCAACGCTGATAAAGGCAATCGGGGCGCTGACAAGAGCAATTTCAGCGCTGACAGACACACTGCCAGACCTAGGTATTTGCAACCACAGGGAAATAGGTCTAAAGCTTCTACTAGCTTAACATAGAGACCAAAACAAGACCAAAACTCTAATTCTACTGGTGTTTCTATGACATGCAACATGTTTCATTATATTTCAAAAGCAATGTCAACACCAATTGGGGTTAACTGGGAATTTCATTCAAAAAGGGATGAAAATGGGGTTGTTATGAGAACCAAGTCTGTTCTTGTTGAACAACCAGATGAATCCAAGTCTTCCAAGGCTTGGGTTCCCAAAGAAAACTAATGTGTTTTCTTTATGTGCAGGGCATTCAGAAGAAGATCAATGATTATGGATATTGGGATAGTGGATGCTCAAGGCACATGACAGGAAAGGAAGAATATTTGACAAACTTCACTCCTATTCAAGATGGTGATAAGGTATACTTTGGAGGGGGCTATGGAACAATCACAGGAAAAGGAACCCTTGTCACCAATAATCTACGTTTTGATAATGTCTTCCTGGTAAAAGAACTGGATTATAATTTGTTTAGTGTATCACAAGTGTGTGATAACAAAAATAAGGTTCTTTTCACAGATACTGAGTGCTTGGTGTTAAGTAAAGATTACAAGCTCCCTGAGGAAAAATACATAGACTTTAGAACACCAAGGCATAAAGACATATATAATGTGAATCTTAATGGAATTAAGATAAATAATAAAATGATGTCATGTCTTTATGCTAAAGCCTCAGTAGATGAAAGTAATCTTTGGCACAGGAGATTAGGGCACATAAACTTTAAAAATATCAATAGACTTGTGAGACTTGGTTTAGTTGATGGTTTGTCTGAAAAGGCTTTCCACAATGACCACACTTGTGTTGCATGTCTTAAGGGCAAGCAGCACAAGGTCTCATTCAGGTCTAAACAGGTGCACTCTAGTTCTAAACCACTTCACTTATTGCATATGGACCTCTTTGGTCCAACTAATATAGAAAGTTTGAAGGGTAAATCATATTGTTTTGTTATCACTGATGATTTTTCCAGGTTTACATGGACTTTCTTTTTAGCCAAGAAAAGTGAAACTGCCCAAAGTCTGATTAATTTCATTACCCAGATTGAAAAGAAGAATGGTAATGAGGTCAAAATTATTAGAAGTGACAATGGGGGTGAGTTTAGAAATCAGTTGTTAGATGATTTTTGTGCCAAGAAAGGGATTACTAGGCAGTTTAGCATAGCTAGAACCCCACAGCAAAATGGGGTTGCTAAAAGGAAGAATAGAACCCTTATTGAAGCAGCCAGAACCATGTTGGCTGATGCCCACTTTCCTATAGCCTTTTGGGCTGAAGCTGTTAACACAGCTTGTTATGTTCAAAATAGGGCATTGGTCAACAAAATACATAATAAGACACCTTATGAGTTACTTTGGGGAAGGAAGCCAAATATTGGCTTTCTCAAGCCTTTTGGATGTCATGTAGTTGTTTTAGAAACTAGTGAGGCCCTAGGTAAATTTGACTCAAAAGGTGATGAAGGCTACTTCATAGGTTATTCAGTGCAGAGCAAAGGATATAGGGTTTACATTAAAAAGAAAAAACGTATACTTGAAAAGGTACATGTTAGGTTTTTAGAGAGTAAACCTAGTGATCCTGAAAGTGGTCCAAATTGGTTGTTTGTTATTAATATAATGAACAATCGTTGAGTAATTTATGTGTCTTGTGCCCAAACACCTTGTTCATGATCATTGTTCTTTTCCGCTATGTTATCATATGAATGATGATCAACCTAGATATAATGGTTCATAACCATTGAGTCTAACGATCAATGGGATCCACAATTGGTTGTTTGACTTAGAACCTTTATCTAGAGCTTTAAATTATATGCCTGTTACTGATCCAGACATTGTGAAGGTAACTTCAAGTGTTTTGGAAAAGAGAATTGGTAATGTTTCAGGTATACAGGTTGCTAAGGAGGATGGACCACCAGCAGTTGAATCATCTCCCACACAAGAATATGTCACACTTCCTATATGGACAGATGAGTATTATGCTGCTGCTGCTGCTGCTAGAAAAGATAATGGTGGTTTCCAAATACCACCAAATACAAACATGCATACTTCTTCAGGCGCTGACAAAGGGAAATCAAGCGCTGACAAGAGCAATTCAGACGCTGATGGATCAGACGCTGACACCAACAGTTCAAGCGTTGTTAGCCCAAGCGCTGACAAACAAGGATCAGACTTTGACAACACCTTTGCACATCTTTTCTCTTCCCATTTTGAACAAGGTGGACCTTCCAATGTCCATGAAGAGATTCATGTTGATCAAAGAGAATCTGATGAAGAAGATATTGGCAACATGGAGCGTGAAGTTGAGGACACCAGACTTTTTGAAGGAGGAGTTCTCACTTCCACAGCAAAGGATCACCCCACATCTCAGATCATTGGTGATGTTATGGCTCCAGTTCAGACAAGAAGATCCCATCAAAGTCTTGGTAGATTTATTGCCAATATACACAAGAAGGTTGATACCCCTCTTGTACAAGCATGTTTGTTTGCATGTTTTCTGTCACAAGAAGAACCCAAGAAGATTTTTGATGCTCTCAAAGAACCTAGTTGGGTGGAAGCAATGCAGGATGAGCTTCACCAATTTGCTATACAAAATGTTTGGGAGCTGGTTGATTGTCCTAGATATGTGAGACCAATTGGGACAAGATGGGTTCTAAGAAACAAGAAAGATGAAAGAGGCATTGTGGTAAGAAACAAGGCACGTTTGGTAGCTCAGGGATATACACAAGAGGGAGGCATAGATTATGAAGAAGTTTTTGCTCTTGTTGCAAGAATTGAAGCTATCAGAATTTTCTTAGCTTATGCCTCTTGCATGAACTTCACTGTTTATCAAATGGATGTGAAGAGTGCTTTCCTCTATGGGACAATTGTTGAGGAAGTGTATGTCATGCAACCTCCTGGTTTTGAAGATCCTGAGAATCCAGACAAGGTTTATAGAGTGAAGAAAGCTATGTATGGACTTCATCAAGCCCCTAGAGCATGGTATGGTACCTTGTCTACATATTTGGTGGACAATGGATTCAAGAGGGGCACCATAGATCAGACATTGTTCACAAAGAAGAAAGGAAAACATGTATTACTTGTGCAGGTCTATGTTGATGACATCATTATTGGGTCTACTGATCCAAAAATGAGTGAGGACTTTTCCAAGCTCATGACAGATAAATTCAAGATGAGTGCAATGGGTGAGATGAACTTCTTTCTAGGATTGCAAGTTCAGCAGAAAGAAGATGGTATCTTCATCTCCCAAGACAAGTATGTAGCTGAAATCTTGAAGAAATATGGTTTTTCTCCACATGAAAAGGATGCTTCCACTCCTATGGATAGGGAACACCCTTGGGGAAAGATTGGAGCTGGAAAGGATGTGGATGTTAGGCACTATAGATCAATGATTGGTTCATTGATGTATCTTACAGCTTCAAGACCTGACATCATGTTTGTTGTGTGTGCATGTGCACGCCATCAAGTGACTCCTAAAGAATGTCACCTTTTTGCTGTGAAAAGAATTTTTAGGTACCTAAGATGTTATCCAGATCTTGGCTTGTGGTACCCAAAAGATTCTCCATTGGATCTTATTGCATATTCAGACAGTGACTATGGTGGTGACAAGTTTGATAGGAAATCCACAACTGGTGGATGTCAATTTCTTGGGAGCAGATTAATATCTTGGCAATGCAAGAAACAAACAGTGGTGGCTAATTCTACAACTGAAGCAGAATATGTTGCTGCAGCTGCTTGTTATGGACAAGTCTTATGGATTCAGAACCAGCTGTTGGATTATGGGTATAATTTTATGCATACCAAGATTTTTGTAGACAATAACAGTACTTTATGCATTATTAAAAATCCTGTACATCATTCTAAAACCAAACACATAGAAATTAGGCATCATTTTATAAGAGATTGCTTTGAGAAAGGTTTAATACAACCAGATAGGGTAGCCACAGAAGATAATGTGGCTGATTTATTAACTAAACTTTTTGATGCTGGAAGATTTCAATATTTGGTAACAAATATTGGAATGGTTAATCTCACTTAATATATGTTTTGGAACCTTTTTGTAAAAGTATGTACAGGATAATGCATTGTTATTGGTCTTTGTGATGATTTAGATTTTTTCCACTTTATTTTTCTAACACTGACAAAGGTAAATGTAACGCTGTCAAGTGTTATTTTGCCATTGTTAGAGATATTATTGTCTAACGCTGACAAGAGTTCCTTCAACGCTGACAAGTGTTGTCGGGGCGCTGTCAGCAACAAATGTTAGTTTTGTGGTTTTCATCTAAATGTGTAGGTAGGTGGTAGCTTTATGCCATTGGATACAGAGTTTCTTATGGATCTTTGAAGAGCTATTTGGACATGTTTTTGTTTATGGATGATGGTTGGAATATTTATATTCCTATCTTGACATAAATTTTTAATGTTCATATATATTTTGAGAACTCATGTATCATAGTTTAAGGGGAGGTTTAAGGAACCTTTAGGACTCTTGGGTATTCTTACAATACTCTCATCACAATTCTAGATTGTGTCCACAGGTGAGTATGGGTTAGTTTTACTAAACCATGAGGCACTGTAGCATGCAAAGTTGACAAACTATGCATGCTGCCAAGACATTTTTGGCCTAGAATTGGTTGTGGTCTGATGGGAGACTTGGGAATAGTTTTGTTATGGGTTTACCTGGGAGTTACAAAGAATTTTGTGAAATAACTTTGTTGGTAAGTATTTTGGTTAGCAAGGGACACTAGAGGACATTTGTGTCTATCTTGCTTAAGCAAGTGTGCATAAATGGACAGTGCTTGCCGCCCAGTAATTATTATCAACTTGTAAGATATTTCCCTTAGGATAAATTACTTTGTTAAGGTCTTTTTCTTTTTAAATATTTTTATTTTTAGACGCTGACAAGTTTTTCTCCAAACGCTGTTACGTCCAATCGTGACGCTGACAAGGCTTTACGCAAACGCTTTTCTCCTAGATTTTTCCCATATCACATAACCTAAACAGCTTTCAACATGGCACCCAAGTTCAACTCAAAGAATTTAACATTGGAGTTCAAGAGCCAACATAATATGGTAGCTTACTTGACTGCTGATAATGATTTGTTCCCTCAGTATTCACAAATGGTGGCGTTTTTAAATGCATCCTCCTTAAGGTATGCACTTTCTCATACACCATTAGTCCCTGTCGCACACATTAGACAGTTTTGGAACACTGCTAGTTCCATAACAGCTAATGGAGTGACCACATTAACATCTACTGTTCATGGAAGAACATGGGTGGTCACTGAAGCCTTGGTTCGCCAAGCTTTGCGTCTTGATGACGCTGATGGTGTGACTACCCTTGCCATTGCAACAATAGAACAAGGTCTTAGGGAATTGGGTTATCCTATTCCTGCTGATGTCACTTTAAATAAATATCATAAGCAGGAATTTCCCTCTGACTGGAAATATTTGATACATGTCCTTTTACAATGCTTAAGTCCAAAATGTACTTCTTTTAATGAAATAAACAGGTCAATTGCAAGTGCTTTGGTTTGTATAACACGTGGGCTTAAGTATAATTTTTCAAAAATGATTTTTGAAGGGATGTGTAAAAATAAGGGAAGTAAAATGACTTTGGCTTACCCAAGATTTTTGCAAATGGTCTTTGATTTACAAGAATATTGTTCTAGGGATCATGACACTTTTTATGAGATCCCTAAACAACAGAAAACCATTTTTGCTAAAATGAGCTCCACAAACAGATCCATACCTCTTACCCAAGCCATGCTTGAAGTAATTCAGGCTGCTCAACCACAACCAGACCCTGCACCCCAACTTGAGCCTATTCATGAACCATTACCTTCACCAGATCACATGGATATTGACCAACCCAACGCTGACACTCAAAATGTTGGCGCTGACACAGCCAATCCCAACGCTGATACCATTCCTGACCAATCCCAAACACCCCTTAATCAACCAACACCCACACAATCTACTTCATCTTCCACCCCATTACAATCTAGGTTGAATAAACGCCAAAGGACTACTGGAGTGTTCTCCTCTAGTGGTCCTAGCCTTGTAGCAGAGAGAACCACCTCCACAAGTGTGGCTGGTGACATGGATGAGGCTGGGGCTATTGATACAGGCTTAGATGCTGGTCAAGACAGTCCCAACATCATTAAGACCTCATCCATGCCCTATGATTCTATTTTGGGAGGTCAAATCCCCATTCTAGCTTAGGGCAGATTGGAACCTATGACTTTGACTGAATTGACGGCTGCTGTCATTAGCTTGCAAAAGCAAAATGTCAGCCTTGTACAAATTGTCAACAACCAGGGCCGTGAACTCCAAGTATTGAGGGAGCGGGTAACTGTTTTGGAGAATCCAAGTAGCAGGAGTCTAATGGAGGAATCTTCCAAAGGGGAGTATGAAGAGGATGAAGAGGATGAGCTGATTCATACAGCTAGTGAGAAGTGTTCAGAGAAGAGTTCACAATTTAGTGAATCTTTACAGGTTGCTGAAGCACTCACCAACTTGAAGAAGCACCCAGTTATTGATACATCCAAGGTGACACCATTAAACTTGGAAGGATCTTTCAAAGAAACAATGGGCGCTGATACAGGTTTGAACGCTGACACATACAGCGCTGACAAAGGTAATCGTGGCGCTGATAGAGGTAACTTGGACGCTGATAAAGTTGCAGGTGGTGTTGATGTATTCCAGCCATCAACGATCATCAAAGATGTGTCCACACAGGTTTCTTCTTCTACTTTACCTATTATTGATCCAAAAGACAAAGGTAAAGGAAAATTGGTTGAAGAAGATGTTCCAAAGAAAGATGCAGCACAAATTACATTTGATGAACAGTTGGCTGCACAACTTTTGGAAAGAGATTTGAAGAGGAGTGGTAGATCACCATTTGTTGTTTCTGAGAGTGAGGAAGAAAGTGGTGATGGAAAAGAAGATGATAGCTCAGATTCAAGTGTTCAAATTATTGAAGATCCAGAAAGACTTGAATATGGGGATGAGTTAGCAAAGGAAAGGTTGAGTGATTTGAAGAATCAGATTGATTGGGACCTTCCTGAAATCACCAGAATGTACCATGCTTGGGAAGACAAGGTTATGGACAACCCAGGGATGAGTTTGTCAGATCAAATTTAGGGGTTGGAAGTTCTTCTCAGGGTACAAGATGACATAAAGGTGATTATGAGGTTTAATGCACAAGAGGTCAAGACCTGGCTCAAAAGAGATAGAAGGCAGTTGTATTACAAGTTGCTTAGATGCCATCAACCTAGATGGACATACAAGAAGTTGCTGGCTTTATCTTTTGAGGAGTTAGAGTATAGGGCACATCCTATTTGGAGGAATGTGCAACAAAATAATGTCTACAAGTTTCTTTCAGAAGAAAGGAAACAAGAGCTTGCTGAGGAAATGCAGATTCAAAAGGAAATGAGGATTGCTCAAAGACCAGTAAAGAAAGGAGATCCTTTCCAATTTCCCAAAGATATGGATGTGTATTATCCAACTGAAGGTGTCATAAGGAAGCATCTCAAACTTTCTCCATTGGAAGCTTCAGATTTGGTTAATGTAGTACCTCTAGATGACAGAAATCCAATCATCAGTTTTGATGAAGATGAGTGTGGATTTTGGAAGATTGGCAGGTTTGGAAAGGAGGTACATACTTTCACTTCAGTTATTTCTATCTTTGCAAGCATAGACAGAGAAGACTTGGTGCATCTATGGAGATTAATAGAGGCCAAGTATACAGCTGAAGCACCTACTTCAGCAAATGGAATAAGACTTTGGAACACATTTTTGACTTTGTGTGGTCCAAGAGAAGCAGATCCTGCCATATGGAAGGATCTTGAAGATGATCTCAGTAATCTTCATTGGAGGCTTTATTCTACTTGTGGTGTATTTCATTTGAGCTCTACAAAGTTTTCAGAGTATCTACTTGTGGATGCTGACTATTTCTTGTCCAAAGAAGTGTTGGAGAAGATGCTAGAGACACCCTTGGAGATTGATTATACTAGTGACTTGGCCAAGGACTTGATTAGATATGTTTATCACCAACATAAGAAGTTTTTGCAAGATTCCTCCTAAGTCTTAAGTTTTTATTCAGAAACTTGATCATTAGAATAGATATCAAGTTTAGGGGAGGATTGTTGGGAATAAATTATGGGTCAGTTCACTAGACGCTGATAAGAAGAATGCCAACGCTGATAAGAAGACATTGGACGCTGACAGCCAAGCGTTGACAAAGAAGAAGTCAACGCTGACAGCCTTAAAGATTGACACTGATGGAATATCTTCATACGAATCTTTTTGTTTATTTGTTTCTTTATATGTGTATGGTAAAGATAAGCTCGACATTGTATTTTCTATTATTATCTTTACCTAGAATAGTTGATTCGTAGCTTATTGTACAAGACTTCTTGATCTATAAAAGAAGGTCTTTTAGGTTAAAGTTAATAATCAGTTTTCATAAGTATTCGCAAGTTAAACCTCTTTCATTGTAATCAAGTACGATCATTCTAATACAAGTGAAAGTTTGTTTAACATCTTTGTGTTTTAGATCAAGTGTTAATTCCGCATAACACTTAGTTACTTTATTCATAAGCAAAGGTTTCTCTACGTGTATTACTTGATCTAATCTCGTATACACAAATCTTAATCGATCTAAGTTTGGGATCAACAAATCTCACTTCGAATAATCCTTATAGTGATGAAAATTCAATTTTCTCAAAGGATACCGTTTTAACTTTATAAAAACAATGAGTGATCTGCAAAAGAGTGATGAAAGCTTGTTCACCAAGAATTAACTACGATATGATAGGAAATGAGCTTAGCCAAATAATTATGAGGTTCATGATCTCGATGGCACTCAAAAGAATAATCCACAACGTAACTCAAATCGAGACGAGTACTTGTTCAATGGTTGCATCACTAATGCGAACATTAAGATGAAGCAATAAAAGATAGATAATATCGATACATGTAAAATTTAGCAATCAAATGTAGTATTTTCATTAATCACAAACAAGTCAAAATTGTACCGTAACACATTACGTGTCACTATGTCATACAATTCCAAAAACTCATCCTACCAACTAATGTCTCAGTTAAGTTAGGGATTATTTTTAAAAGATACCACAATGAATACTAATCTACAAGAGTCATTAGGTGTTCCACATGTCCCAGAAGATCCATCGGTCTCAATTCAGAAGAAGATTTCTTCAATTTATTTCTTGGACACTGGGCATCCTCGTTAGTGGACAATGGCCTAGGAACAACCCTTAACACGAATCAACAATCAATTAAAACCTTATAATTCAATCACAGGACTTAACGATTTCCTCTTAACAATCTCATATTTTAATACAAGTTAAATTTTACTTAATTCAAGTTTCAACCAATTTTATACTCAATTCAGTATCCTACCTCATTCTCCAATACTTTTAATCTTATTCTTAAGCCTTAATAGGGCAATAAAAGCTTGATATGATCAACACTTAATTCCAATCCTATAGCTCTTACAACAACAATTATCAAATGAGTCATTAGTATGAAATGACTTGATCATTCAACTAGACTTCTCGGAAAGGTATTAGTGGCATGAGGCTTTTGGGTAATGGTTCCAATGACAGCCTCAAGTGCAACATTCACCCTTTCGATTTCAAGTTTAAGAATTGGATGACAACGAACCAGATGACATCTTTCTAGGTGGTAACGTTTTGTCAAACTCCACTCTATAAGGAAAGATCGTCATGACATCGATATCAGATTTAATCTCGCCAATTCTTTTTCAATAACACAATCAACTAATATCTACATTTCTACGAATATCAACCATTTGTTGGGATCGTAAATATCCACAACTTGGTTTAGATCTAGGATAGCTAGAATTCCTACGAGAATAGCTTAGATTACTTTACTAGGGGATTTAGGGTACATTGTGACAATCTACGTCGTATAAATACCTCGTATAAATATCAAAATAATCATCAAACAATCATGTAATAAAATTACATCATATATATATATATATATATATATAATCCAAGTAATATATATATATATGTTAAAATAACACTTCTCAGTCTTGGCCTTGTCGGTAACTCGGGAATTCTTCGGCACCGTTATAGTCAAAAGATTTTTAGACATTTTTAGAAAAATGTTTTTAGTTAAAAGATTTTGAAATGTTTTAATCAAAACCTTAGTTTTAAAAATCTTTCGTTCTCTATAACGAGAGCTCTGGTACCAAACTGTAACACCCCCAAATTTATACAACTTAATACAACGGAAGACTAGTTGGTGTTACGGGATAGCACATTACTCACATCATAGACAACGCATAAAAATCGCGTCGTTTATTTATAAATCATTTCCATTCATAATTATCAAAGTTACATCGGTCCCAAGTCATTACATTACATACAAAGTTTTACAAAGTATTTGAATGGAAAAATATTATTTAGGTGCGGGCCATGAATTCTTGTCGTCTTCCCGAGAAGTACCTTCAAGTACCTGAGATAAAACATGTTAAAAGAAAAGGTCAGCGATAACGCCGAGTGAATTCATAGAGTTTAATAAATTCCATCAATATAACTTTGGTATAAAATTAGTACCAAAAATCAATTCGTACAAATCATTGTAATAGGCCGTAAAATAGCCAAAATCGTTTTATACAAATCTTTGTAACAGGCCATAAAATAGCCAAAGTCATTTTATATAAATCCTTATCGAAAATCATAATATAGGCATTTTCCTTAAAAATTATTATACGAGCCAATGTCGTAAAAACATCATACAATACGTCTTATGACGTTGTATGAAATCAAATAAAAACCGTTATATGAATATGGTTATGAAAACCAAAACACAAACATAATATCATTAGTATGACCCTGTATTGCTAGTCAGGCAATACATCGTAACTTGAAGCGTCTAGTAGTGTTTCGTTAGTTTTTGGATTATTACAAGCCGCATGACATTGTTACCTTACTAAACCAAAACGGGTAGCTAACCCGATACCAATTTTGCCCATCTAAAGTAACGTGTCGTGACAAAGGTCACGCTATGGAAATCTTCTCATACATAAATTCGCTTACCAATCAATGTGGCACGACGGGGATCAACCGTCAAGGCGCGAGGGCTGGGGTGATCGTCCCCAAATAGTACTATTAAATGCATAAGCGTCTACCAAATCCCGGTAGTTCACAATTCATGCTAATGGGACTTTTAGTGACATAACCTAACTTTAATAATCCATTTTATTTCATTTATCGGGTCCATTAATCATTTATCGGGTCATACAATCGGGTCATTCAATCATTCGGGTCCAAATCAATAAACAAGCAATCGGGACAAATGGTGTCCTATTTTATAAAAACTAACATGTTATCTCCCTTGCGGGTTTATAAAACATTTATAAAAACATTTAAAAGAGTGCGAGGCTATGAACTCACGTTGATATGGGAATGCGGTTTATCGGCAATTCGGACGTACGGTACGTGCTTCAATCACGGAAACCTAGACAAATAATAATTGGTCTTAGACGTTTGTCCAATGACTTTATAAAAATAACAATTATGTATACATATGATGATTATATACATATGATGATCAAGTGGGTTTACATCTTCTCGTTTTCTCATTTTAGTGTTATATGTCGATAACTTTTATACTAGTTTACTAGTTTCACCTATTTTCGTGTTTTAGGTCCAATAAGCCTATTAAAAGCTTATTAACTTGTATTAATCCATTTCATACTTATATTATCAGTATTTAAACTTTCAAGTTGGGCCCAAATGGGTTAAGCCCAATAAGTTCTTTTTATGAGTGTTTATCTTATTTAGTCCAATATGTTTACTTAGCTCGTTAATGTCCGTATGCCCTATAGTTCGGGTTTTATCGGTTTTTACTTGTTATACATGTCTATATATCAGTATATAAGTTTTATAAAGTTTTCATTAGACGGGTCCAACCATCTAAGTTTTATTTAACAAAAATGTTAATTTTACGGCGATAGCCGAAAAAGT
Organism: Glebionis coronaria; assembly: GCA_025667525.1. Lineage (NCBI taxonomy): Eukaryota > Viridiplantae > Streptophyta > Magnoliopsida > Asterales > Asteraceae > Glebionis > Glebionis coronaria. The sequence goes on along the minus strand of CM046874.1, from coordinate 466,736,149 downwards.
CGTAAAAATCATGTTTATAGTTTTATAACTTATAAAACTTAACAAGTTACCATTTTTATAAAATGTCCACTTATTTAACCTTTTACATACTTATATAAATAAAATCCATAAGTTAGTGGGTTTTCTTTTATATTTTATACTATTAAATTTTGAGTGCTTATATAATAGTATTATACATTATTTTCCAAAATCTGTTTTTTATCTTCACTTTCACCAAAACTGCCATATCTTGAGTTATATATGGGGATAGAAGCTCAAATTTTTATCACATAAACTACATGATATGTGCTACATTTAACTCTTCTATAGCTACTGTTGAATCATCTTCTAAATATTTTCTAAAAATCGTCCAAAACAGTAACCTCAGATTTATACCTTAAACTTGTTTTGATCATATCTCACTCATTACAATGATTCAATTGCATGGCCAACTCTCAAATGTATACAAGACCCATAGCTTACTGTAAATGGATTCTACTTCATCATTTTATCAGTTTACCATATGGTTCTTTACTGTTTTTATACAGCCTATCATTTAAACAAGATTTACCCATTTTTACTTATAGTTTTTCATCTTTTTATCCATGATTATCAACAACAAATCCCCACATAACATTTTTATCATCATATAATCATCATAAATATATACAATAGGATATAAAATACATGTTTACATAATCAAAATAACAAGAAGTTGAGGAGGACAATCTTTATACCACCATGTTGATGTAGGTTATGAGTTTGACATGGATTTGGATGGAGAAACTTGTGCATAGCCAAGACCATCTTCAAGACCACCATGCTCCATGAACTCCTTGTGGAAAATCAGCCCCAAGACACCATGAATAATCCTCCTTGGATGTTATAAGTACCACCAATCAATAGGGTTTCAAAAGGGCTTCAACATGTATATGAATAACATGAGATTTGTGGTTGATTTTGATCAAATGAGGGTGTTGTTTGATGATGATGGACGGCACAAATGGGGTAGAAGAGAGAAAGTTTAAGTTGTTTGCATGTTGAGTGAAAATGAATGTGGTTTGGTGTAAATGGTTTTGAGTTAGCAAGTGGAAAGTAGCTTACAAGGTAAGCTTTTAGCAACAAGTGTTGCTAGTAGGCTTAAAGCTTGACACCTCATGTGTTGAGGCAATAGTTTGGCCGCCCCATGTTAGTGGGGTGGGGCAAGATTTATCTTGTCTCATCCCACTAATTTACGGGTATTCCTCGATTCTAGTTTCCTCGATTTGCGTGCCCTCTGGTCGTTTTATGAAAAACGTTTTTATAAATTATGAATCAACGTCACAAAACGAATCCAATAAAAATTGTTTCATCAAAAACGGAGTTCGAAAACGTAAATACGTAATCCTAAGGTTTCCGGTTTAGTCGTAAAGGACGTTAAAATAAAATCGTAAGTCCTAATCTCTTCTCGTAAATTTGTGAGTTTATGAACCAACACAAATTTAAAACTCCAAAATAATATTCTCGGATAAATTTATTTTCTGAAATGTCGGACTGTCACCAAAGACGGTGTATGTAAACGTAAGCACGTAACGTTGAATCCTCCGGTTTAGACGTAGTCGATGCTACTCCAAGATGTGAATCCAAATTTCTTCCCAAAAATAAGTGAGTTCATATTGTAACATTAAAATAATATTTTCAAATAATATTTGAGAATAAAATATCAATCGTAAATTGACGGCTTGTCACACAATCGGAATACTGTCACTAGTCCCTATCGGAATACCAACTTACTTGATCGGAATGAGGGATGAGCTACCTGATCGGAATGCTGGAGTGGACCTGGTCGGAATGTCGTTCGGAACCCGAGATCGGAATACTGTCACTAGTCCAAATCGGAATACCACACAACACCTCGATCGGAAAAGGGGGAAAAAGCACCAATCGGAATACCTGTCACCAGACCAGATCGGAATACCACTACCCTTGTCCTGATCGGAATACCAAAGTCTCCCAAATCGGAATGTAATTCCCTTTTCCGATTACCCAATCGGAATACAGAGGAAAGTACGCAAATTAAGCTAGAACAATAAGCTATAATCCTAAATAGCACAAGACTAACTTCCTAAGGCAAGTAGTGTAAAAATAAGCTACGAAACTGAAATTTTAAGACTTTTGAAACAAGAAATGAATAAGCTTTACTAAAAACAACTTTTTATACGAAAATAACTTTTATAAAAACTTTATAAACTTAAAAATAAACCAAATAAGCTATGAAAATTAATGATTTAAAACAATCAAAATCATAAAAATGAAATCTTTAAACGAATCAACAAGACAAAAAGCATATAAATCAAAGATTGAAGAAAGTTAGAATGAGATCAACAAGATAAAGTAAAGGTGCGAGAATTAAAAGAAACACTTACTTGAATTTAAATGGTAAATAAGGTGCAAGACATGTAATTAAAGGTGCAAGTAATTAAAAGTGCAATAAAATAAAGGTGGAAGAACTAGTTTGTCAATCTAGCCAACAAAAACAAATGAATGAAAATGGGGTGTATTTATAGGAGATTAGGAGCGTGGTTAGAGGAAGCTTCCTCCCCTCCTTCCTTTCTTCTTAATTGCGCCCTTAAGTCCTTCCTTCTTAATCTTTTTGTTAATCTTGGAATTTGATGACTTTTGGCTCGGGATTTCTTTGGACTCGTCTTTTAATTCTTCGATAAATAAGACTTGAGTTCCTCGGCTTTAAGTAAACTTCTGTCTTTTGACTTTTTCTTCGATAAATCTTCAGAATTGGTCTTGGACTTCCGTTCTTTTTGCACTCTTGACTTCTTGACTTCGTCTTTCATCTTTTTCTTCAATAAAAGTCTGTAAATGCCCGTGATTTCCCATGTTTTCTCCACTTTTCACCTTTTCGTCCTAAATCACAACAAAAACACAAACCACGCATAATTCCGACATAAAAGAGATAAAATACACGTTTTGGTCCGGTTATTACTGTAATTAAGTGGTAGAAAAGATGTGTGTTTACACACATATCAAATCCCCTACACTTGACCATTGCAATGTCCTCATGCAATACATTAGTTACAAAGCACGTTTACATTTTTCATCATAATCAATCCACGTTGGCCTTTATTAAAGAGATAAACAACTATAAATATTCAAAGTAAAGAAATCAAAAGCATACCTTGGGTTTTGGAAATGCTGTGAATGATCATCATCCTCAAGTTTTCACTTTCTCCAAACTAAGCTTAAAAACGAGATCATTGTTATTATAAGTTAGTAAACTAACACGAACTCATGTGGGCCAATTATTCACATAGACTCCCTTATTCCTATGGGTATCTCTTATACTTTATTATTTGTCTTGAATGATCAGGAGGATGCATTTTTGAATTATTTTGATAGTTATTAAGTCTGAAAATAAAGTGAACGATTTAATCAATAGTTAGCTAAAGGACAAAATCTTTTAAAACTGCTTCTCGGGACCTCATAAAGTTCATATCTTGGCATAACTCGTTTCGCGATTTGAGACCTTTCTCGGACCGATATTTGGCAGCGACTTCATTCTTCAAATCTTGAGAGACGTTCATGAAATTATGGTCTTCTCTTCATAATGGAATTTCTTCACTTGAAGTTTTGAGAGATTCATACTTGGACCACGACTTCTTCATTTTTCTCCAATCTTTATTTTGGACTTTGATATACAACGATCCGCCTCCTTTTATGACTTGGATCTATTTATCCTCATACCTTGTTAGGGTCTTTTGGGATACACTTCTCCATGAATTTGGGGAGTTTTAGCTTTTCGTCGTGTGTCTCGATCCTTCATATTGATTTTCGATAAATGATTCTTCACATCACTTTGGATCTTTAGCAACAAAATATAGCCCTCATGCCTTGTTAGGGCCTTTTCGGACTCGCCAATCTTCGCATCTCGCTTCAATAAGTTATGCCTTGGCTATGAACTCTAATCCATACCGAGCAACTTTTAAACGATCTTGGGCTAGAAGCTAAGTAACTTTTCAAATCGTACAACCTTATTTATTAGCAGATAAATTATTAGCAAGCGATGGGAGAATAGGCTCATAATTAACTCACATAAATTCACGAAAGAATACCGGACTTATAATTGGCTCTATCATCTCTCGTTCTCTACAGTTTAAAATATCAAGGAATGAGACTCGTGGATGCTTAGCCTATTAAATCAAAGTTTTGGGTTTTCGAGTCGCCTATAGGATCTTGCAAACTCTTAGACTTTTTCAAGTTTAGAAATCGCGTTTTAAAGTTCCCTTGATAAACGACTCTTTAGGATCAATTATAGGAACTTGCGAAAAGTTCTTGTTCTTAACCAGTGAGAGTTAAGACTTTCGCGTTTTATAGCTCCCTATATAAAAGCCTAGCAAAACTTGACTTAAACACGTTAAGGATACTAGCTAGAGTAACTTAGATAAGTAAACTCGGGTTTAGTCAAAAGATTCACAACGTATGAAAACTAAAACCACTTTATTAAACATTTATTCTAGCAAGGCAAGAAAATAACTATATAAAAGGAAAAACTAATAGGCCAAAATAGATAAAAAATTTTGAAAAATGTCGAAAAATTGATTTTCCGGTTAAAATGAGGACAAATACAAGGAAAAAGCCACTTAACTTCGATAGAAGTCCCCCCTACACTTAACATAAACATTGTCCTCAATGTTTAAGCATGCGAGAGTAAACTCCCCTACACTTAGGACATTGTGCACTTTGTTTAAATCTTGCTAAGGAAGAGACAACTAAAGAGATTCCTATTTTACTATTGGAAAATATAAAATAGTGAATCGAAAAGAGTTTAGGATAGAACCGGGAAGAAGTAGACACGGAATCACGGGTCGTCAAGAATCATCAAGAGTGGATCATTGAAGCTCGAATCCCTGATTAGTAGAAGAGAGAAGAGAGCAAACACCAAAGGGTCTCCCCTACACTTATGGTAAAGACAAAGAAAAAGATAGATAGATAATTGGGTTGCCTCCCAAAAAGCGCTTATTTTTGTTATCCGGGTCACAAGCCTGACTCGTCCCCAAATTAAATGGTCCATGGGGAAGCCTCTAATGTTATACCGGGATCAAAGACCTTGTCCTCGTTCCCGGAGGAATATAACAAAGGGGAGGCAGGAGGATAAGTCTTAAACGGTAGAAATGTCCTTTCAACATACGAGAAGTATGTGAAATCTTGATCCTCGGGAGGTGGGGTGGGTATAGGAATAACATTGTCATCCTCCAAAGACAATGGACGTGGACCAATTGGCAAAGCCGTAAGGTTAGCAATCATAAAATGGTCATTGTCACCTCCCGGGTCAAAACACTCATCCTCATTTCCCGGAGAGGGAAATTGATACATCACCCGCTTGGGCGTGCATTCAGTAGGATGAGGGGGCAATATAGTAGGAGAAGTAAGAGAAGAATTACCTTCCACCTGCGATACCTTTCCAGTAGAGTCAGAACTCTCCACCTCTGCGATAGAAGGGGTTATGGCTATCAAAGTATTCTCATCAGTAATAAGATAGTCATAGCTATCAATGTCTTCAATCCTTTCGTCAAAGAGAGGATTCACCTCACTAGATATGTAATCGTCATCAAAATCAAATAAAGGGTTCGAATAAATCTTGAAAATTTCCTTCGGAACGTCTTCATCGGATAGTGACTCGTTATCACTAGAAGTAGAATCATCATATTGATCGAAAAGAGGATTAGAGAAAACCATAGAATCCTCTTCCAAAGTGTTGGTGGAAGGAACATCATCAGAAGAAAGTGCATCATACTCATCGTCACTGTCGGATGTCAACTCAGATTCACTTGGAATTGAGACCAGGTTATCAGCACTAGACGTATTGAATTCGTCGGATTCCTTTGCAGGAATTGTGCTGATATCCTCATCCCTTAATATGGTTGAATCCTTAGGCTCCGGCAAGTCAGGAGCAGGAATAGCATTCTCATTGGTCCAAGAAATAGGACTCTCATCGTCATCACTGTCATAATAATATGGAGGCAAAAGAGGAGGAGTATAAGCATTAAGGTTAGATACCTGCTCTTGGTGCTGATCCGCTTGCGATTTCTCCATCATCCTGTGGACAATTTCTTGAACTTTTTGAAAGTTGTCAAACAGTGTGGCCAGTAGATCCGGAGGAGAGGCATGACAGTGTTGAGGATTGACGGTGTGACGTGGGGGCTCACGGTTATAAACACTGGGATGATAGCACGGAACTTTCTCAAAGATCTTCGACGGATCACAAGAAGAAGCATCGTGACGGCCCCCACAAATATAGCACCACGGGTATGGAGAAAAACCCGGTGCGTCTTGAGGATAGGGATTGTCATAGGGAGAGGGTGGGAAAGTATTGTAAGAGTTGAAGTATGAATTTGTTGAATTACAAAATGGACAAAGTCCAAATTGTGTATCGTCGATATCAAAACCACACCGCTCACAAGTAAACCATTGACATGTTTGAAAACCATGCCAAGGTTGCCCACACCGTCCGCAAGACGAATCCATGAAGAATTATAGAGAAGAGGGGTAAAGAAAAGAATTAAGCATAATAGAGGATAAAGAGGAATATTTTTGGTGCAAAACTTTGAAAAAGAAATGATTTTTATGATTTTTCAAATGTTTTTGGGATTTTTGGAAAATTGTTGACACGAAAAATAACGTTCACAAGTGAACGGATCCCAAAAAGCAATGCGTCTCTCACAGAAAACCATTAATCTTTACGAAAAGAGCCAGCAGCGGCGCCATTTAATAACTCGGCTTTTGCCTAATTAAAAAGATTCGTTGATGTATGTCTAATCGAATTGATCTAGGCTCCCTATGTGACTCAGTTTTATTTTGGTGGAAACAAATATTTTTGGTTGTTTTTAAATTTAAATGTGCAAAACAATTAAAGTAAATGTCGTTGAAAGTAAAGTGGCGTGAAAATAAATCTAAATCTAATTAAACGTAAAATGAGATATTTAAAGACGTGACGGAAAGTAAATTAATTAAATGACTAAAAATTAAAGCGTGAAGGAAATTAAAATTAGACAAGTATTAAAAACATAAACTAAAAATTAAACAAGACAAATTAGTAAAATAAATCCAATCGGAATATATTCCGATCTTACCAATCGGAATATTAGCTTACCCCCAAATTGAAATATAGATCGGAACCCAATCGGAATACTGTCACTAGTCCCTATCGGAATACCAACTTACTTGATCGGAATGAGGGATGAGCTTCCTGATCGGAATGCTGGAGTGGACCTGGTCGGAATGTCGTTCGGAACCGGTGATCGGAATACTGTCACTAGTCCAAATCGGAATACCACACAACATCTCGATCAGAAAAGGGGGAAAAAGCACCAATCGGAATACCTGTCACCAGACCAGATCGGAATACCACTACCCTTGTCCTGATCGGAATACCAAAGTCTCCCAAATCGGAAAGTAATTCCCTTTTCCGATTACCCAATCGGAATACAGAGGAAAGTACGCAAATTAAGCTAGAACAATAAGCTATAATCCTAAATAGCACAAGACTAACTTCCTAAGGCAAGTAGTGTAAAAATAAGCTACGAAACTGAAATTTTAAGACTTTTGAAACAAGAAATGAATAAGCTTTACTAAAAACAACTTTTTATACGAAAATAACTTTTATAAAAACTTTATAAACTTGAAAATAAACCAAATAAGCTATGAAAATTAATGATTTAAAACAATCAAAAGCATAAAAATGAAATCTTTAAACGAATCAACAAGACAAAAAGCATATAAATCAAAGATTGAAGAAAGGTAGAATGAGATCAACAAGATAAAGCAAAGGTGCGAGAATTAAAAGAAACACTTACTTGAAATTAAATGGTAAATAAGGTGCAAGACATGTAATTAAAGGTGCAAGTAATTAAAAGTGCAATAAAATAAAGGTGGAAGAACTAGTTTGTCAATCTAGCCAACAAAAACAAATGAATGAAAATGGGGTGTATTAATAGGAGATTAGGAGGGTGGTTAGAGGAAGCTTCCTCCCCTCCTTCCTTTCTTCTTAATTGCGCCCTTAAGTCCTTCCTTCTTAATCTTTTTGTTAATCTTGGAATTTGATGACTTTTGGCTCGGGATTTCTTTGGACTCGTCTTTTAATTCTTCGATAAATAAGACTTGAGTTCCTCGGCTTTAAGTAAACTTCTGTCTTTTGACTTTTTCTTCGATAAATTTTCAGAATTGGTCTTGGACTTCCGTTCTTTTTTCACTCTTGACTTCTTGACTTCGTCTTTCATCTTTTTCTTCAATAAAAGTCTGTAAATGCCCGTGATTTCATTCTTCAATAAGAGATTAAAGGCTTAAAGACCTAATGGTGCAATTAAGAGAAAATGAAAGAGGGGAGGAAGCTTCCTAAGCACTCCTTAACCTCCCCTATATATAGTTTAGGATCTTAATCATTTCATTTTGTTGGCTAATAGTGACAATTAGTTCTTCCATTTTACTTACCTTGTCATTTACTTTTCATGTCCATTTAAATACCTTTTCTTGCACCTTAATTACCTTTAATTTCAAGTAAGTTTCCATTTAATTCTTGTCAATCTTTACTTTATCTTGTTAATCTCCTATCTTCCTTTCTTTAGTCTTTATGTTGATTTGTTCATGTTCATGTTCTTGATTTTTATTGATTTATTTAAGTGGGTTTTGATTATTTTGATTAGTTTTGTTAGTTTGATTATTTTGGATTGATTGTTTATGATTAATAGATGTTATTTGATTAGTTAGATTTAATCTTGTGGTTGATTTAGCTTAATTTTTATCTAGATCGTATCTTTTTATGTTTCCTTGTTCTTCGCTGTTCATCTGATCTTCCCAGGTATTCCGCATCAAAAGTTATTCCGAGTGAAGGATTGTGCAATTTTATTCCGGATCCAAGTCGTTCATCCAGAATATTAGATATTCCGGATCAGTTGTGCTCATTCGGAATAATTTATTATTCCGGATCAAGCATCTCATTCGGAATATTAAAACATTCCGGATCAACCATTTATTCCGGATCAAGCTCACATTCCGGATCAAGGGAATATTCCGGATCATGGGTTTTATTCGGAATAATATTCCGGATCAAGAGATATTCCGGATCAACAGCAACATTCCGAATCAAGACCAACATTCCGAATCAAGAATTTATTCAAGATAAGTGACATATTCCGGATAAAGGATTTATTCCGGATCAACGTATTTGGTGAATATTCCGAGTGAAGAAAAACATTCCGAACGAAGGTGACATTCCGGATGAATGATTATTCCGAATGAGGGTATTATTCCGGATGAGCTAATTTTCAGGTTCTTTTAATTTCTGTCTTTAATTTTCTGTCTTTTAATTTTCAAGCTTTATTTTTCCCGCCTTTTTACTTAGTCGCACTTTAAGTTTATTTGCCTTAGATTTATTTTAGCCTTGCCTTAGTTTTAAGTTTTAGTTGTGTTTTAAGTTTGCCTTAGTTAGATTTAAATTTTCGTTATTTACTTTTAGTGCCCTTTAATTTTCCGTCACGCTTTTTAATACTTGCCGTTTACTTTAAATTAGACTTAGATTTACTTTAACGTCATTTACTTTTACGTCTTTGCACATTTTAATTACTACAACGACACAACTATTTGTTTCACTAAAGAACGACTGAGTCGCATAGTTAAACCAGATCAATTCGATTAGACACACGACAAAGAATCTTTTTAACTGGGTAAAATCTTAGTTATCACCTGTCCTTAAGAATGGACGTCTAACGATTAATGGAACACGGGGGTCCATCTCGTAGTCAACGACAACAAAATCCGCCGGAAAGGTGAATTTGTCGACACCAACAAAGACGTCTTCGGCTATCCCTACTGGATAAGCAACCGTACGGTTAGCTAATTCCAAAGTCATTCGTGTGGGGACTAGCTCGGGTAGAGACAATTGTTTCCAAACGCTTAAAGGCATTAAGTTTATACTAGCACCTAGATCGGCTAGGGCCGTACAATTCTCTACCCCGGGGAAGTTGCAAGGAATCAAGAAACGACCCGGATCACCAAGTTTGGTTGGTAATTTCCTTAAGAGCACTGCGGAGCAATTCTCATTAAGTTAGGTCTGAGCGATATTGAGGAGTTTCTCCTTATCACTGAGAAGATCTTTAAACATTTTGGCATACTTTGGCATGTGAGCGAGAGCCTTAGCAAAGGAGATATTGAAATTCAGTTGTTTAAACATTTTAAGAAAGTTAGAAACCTGAATATCATCCTTGTTCTTCAATTTCTCTTTCCTCAACCTTGAAGGATAAGGTATATTGGGTTGAGATGAAGGATTTGGAATCGAATTCTCACTCACATCTTTGGGTGGTGGAGGGGTAGAAATAGAAGGTGGTGGAATTGGAGAAGTGGAAGTTGGAGGAATTGGAGAAGTAGACTCGTTTTCCTTTGTCACAATCACCGGTGAAGGTGTAGGAAGCTCGGGTTCCTTTAAACCGTTTCCACTTCGAGTGGTGATTGCTTTCATCTCCCCTCTTGGATTAGCAGCTGTGTTACTCGGAAGAGAACCCGAACCAGAGGCTTGATTACTTGGGAACAAACTAGCATCATGTTCCTTAAGTCATTCGTTTGACTTGCAAAAGAGTTTCGCATATCGGCTCGAAGATCATTCCCTTGTTTCACCATATCTTCTTTCATGTTGGCCATTTCCCGCTGAAGATTCTGCACCATCGCATCATTAGTCCTCATGTAAGTTTCAACCTCGTGACTAAATACGGTGGGTTGGTTGGGAGGAGGAGCATGGTAGGCAGGTGGTTGATAAGCAGGTTGTTGTTAAACTTGGTTGTTTATTTGAGGTGGATATGGGGTTCTTTGGGTTTGATATTGATTTGCAGCACGAGGTTGGTTTGATTGTTGCGATTGAGGTTGTTTGGGTTTTGTGGGGGAAAACTGGGTGGTGAAAGAAAGTTGTTTGAGCGATAGCTGAGCAAGTTGCGGTCACCTTGAGGACGTGCTTGATAGCCTCCTGTAGAATAGGTACCGTTGGCGGCATACACATTTTCCGGATTGTCATGAGTCGAAGGACAATCGGTGTATGAGTGAGATCCCCCACATATTTCACATGATTGACTCAAAGCATTATCTTGGGCAGTGATTTGTTTGGCATTGTTGGCGGTTTGGAGAGCAAGTGATTCAACAAGCGAAGTAAGCTTATCAATTCTCTTGTCGCTCTCATTAGTGCTAGCACTAGCCACATTAGTCCGAACACTCTTGGTTTGAACTCTAGACTTGTTCTCAATAATATCCCAAGCGGCATTAGAAGACTTAACCAAAATGTTACCCCCCCGAGGCACTATTTAGTGAATCTTGGTCATTCATGCTTAAACCATTGTAAAAACTATTAATTTGATGTACTTTTGTGAAACCATGTTGTGGACACTTTCTTAAAAGTTCCTTAAAACGGTCCCAAGATTCACTAAATGTCTCACCGTACTTTTGTTCAAAAGTAATGTTTTCATTACGCAAAGCGGTAGTACGTGAGGGTGGGAAAAAGTAGTTGATGAATTTCGTCTCTAAATCCGTCCACGTAAGAATACTTTGTGGCGGTTCCTTATCAAGCCAATGTCGGGCTTGTCCCTCTAAGGAGAAAGGAAAAAGTTGCAAGCGAATTACCTCTTGTGAAACCTCATTATACTTAACCGTATTAGTGAGTTGAAGAAACCTTTTTATATGGTCATGAGGATCATCAATTGAACGCCCCAGGAAGGGTTGAGCAGAGACCATTTGAATGAATCCGGATTTAAGCTCAAAGTTGTTGGCTCCAATCTCGGGTATGACAATAGCATCAGTGCTGCCTTCTACGTGCGATTGAAAAAGCTCGATCCTTGGTTGATTGTCCATGGTGACAATAGGTGGAGTAATGACTTCGGCTTGATCTACTTTCTTCTTACGAGCACAAGTACGCATGCACACCTACAAAAGGAAAAGCAAAATACACAAGAAATATTTTTGATTTTTATATGTTTTTCTATTTTTTTGGATTTTTGAAAAATTTTAATTTTATTGGATTTTTGAAAATTTTAAAGCATGGAAAATAACATTCAAAAGTGAACGGATCCCAAAATCCAACGCAACTCTCACTTAAAACCTTTAATCTTAACGAAAAGAGCCGGCAGCGGCGCCATTTAACATAGATTTTCACTAAGTATCAAAGTTCGTTAAATCCGATCTTTTCGAATTGATTACTAGTCAAAAGTGCGACTCAATCGTTCTTGGTGGAAAATAAAAAGATTTGGTTATCTATTTTTGTAACACCCCATTTTGATAATGGAATGTCACACGTAATTATGGCGTGTCATCAAATCATACAAGGATAAATGTATAAAACATTACATGACCATAGGGATAACCGGAATCAAACATCGGTTCCCAAACATAAGCCCAAAACATAATAAAGTAAAAGAAATGAATGAAAGACTAAGCAAGCATAAGTATATGAAGGCAAAAAGGAAAAGAAGTCTCTAGCAGCTTCCATCCTATGCACGTCCTCCAAATGCTCGAGTCTTTCCTAGGGTACCTGCCGTTTTGGGACATGGAAAGGAAAGTAACGGCTGAGCAAAACGCTCAGTGCACGGATATAGACATAGTATGAATGACTAAGCATAATAAAGACTTAATAGCAGCGGAAATGTATAAGTCCTGGAAAACCTGGAACATGTTCATAAAACTGGTTTTATAGTTTGAAAAGCCTTATGTTTATCTTATGAAAACTGTTTAACATATTTTACCATTAGCCAATATAGGTCATGAAAATCCACCGTGCATGAATACTTTGAGGGGTGACCTCATCATGCAAATTAGATGGGCTGCCTCTAATTTAATATTCTGGTTTGGGTAGGAGGGATCAGCTCCTTGTGAAGGATGCAAGGCACACACCACATTCACCATGAAATCCTGACTGAAAACATGTAACTAGGATGCACCCATACGCCCCACATGATAAATATATTATAAATGGCCAAAAGCTGAAGGGACGCCACGAGCAATCACTCCGTCGTGGTGAAGTCATAACATCAGTGCCTCTAACGTTATGGTTATGGTACCTCCATAACTAGGTGAAACTGGTCATGCATGTATATGGCTTTAGGTATTCTAATTAAACATAAGCAATTCAAAAACATATAAAACAAATACTGGGAAAACAATTGGCTGCATACGGGGAATCCTAATAAGGAAAGAATGTCTATACTGAAAGGATGGGAATCCATACCTCATGTCCAGTGAACGAAGAAGATGACTGAGAGGAATCCTACTTTCGTATCACTAATGCTACATGAATACATACGTGAATAAGTATCTGACTACTAAATACGTAGCTGGTTTTATATCATGTCTTAGCTTACTTTATATGTTCATATCATGTTTCACTGTTTAAAGCCTTAAACTGTGTTTATCTTATATTATGTTCACTCTGATTATGTATTTCTGGTATTTCATTTATTATTATACTTACTGTGTAATAATAAGTAACTTTCTAAAAAATAGCAGGTTTCCTAAAATAGAAAGTTCCCAAAAATAGAAAGTTTCCCAAAAATAGAAAGTTACCAAAAATAGAAAGTTTCCAAAAATAGAAAGTTTCCAAAAATAGAAAGTTTCCAAAAATAGAATTACTGCTTAAAATAGATAAGTTTCTAAAAATAGAAAGTTTCCATAAATAGATTAGCTACCTTATTTAAATAAGTTTCCATAAATAGACTAGCTGCCTGAAATAAATAAGTTTCTAAAAATAGAACGTTTCCATAAATAGATTAGCTGCCTTATTTAAATAAGTTTCTAAAAACAGAAAGTTTCCATAATTAGATATAAGCTGGTTAAATAAGCTAAGTATATAAGCCTAAGTGTTTTCATGATTATTTTCTAAGTCATAAGATATAATGTATAGTTTATTAATTATTTCATGCAATTAAAATAAACTATAGGTTAAAATATTTAATTAAAGTATATCATGTTTTTAATTAAATAAAGTTAAAAACTTAGGTTAAAACATGTATTATTATTTATTAATAATATAACCTAAGTCATGTTAATTAATTAATTATAACCATGGTTTTTAAATAATTAATTAATTTATAAATCTAAAAATATAAAATACTTAGGTTAATAATTTCATGATTAATATAATTAAAATAACCTAAGTCATGTTATTAAATTAATCATGTCATGTTATTAATTTAATTTTAACATAAGATCATAAAAATCTTAACATACACCGTGAACCGGATCTTGACTAAGAACCATGAACCGGACATGAAATCGACACCATACCCCGAACCACATCAGGTTTCCCCTTGTCTTGTTGCTTCCGTGGGACCCACACCAACCAACCGGGAACATATGGTCTCGGTGGTGGTCGTGTACCCAAACCGAGACCCTCTCGGGTTCGGTTTAGGCGGCGGCCAAGAACAAACACCCTTAAAACATCCCTTTTGATTTATTCCAAAACCAATTTCATGTTAGACCTATGATTTAATTAGGTTTTAAAAAAAACATATCATGTTCTTAATTATTTACAAGATTAAATCATAAGAAAAGGGTTAAAAGAATTACCAAATGCGTGGATCTAAACAACGATGAACAAACACGAAAACTGGCACCAAATCAAAGATAAAAGATCAATAAACACCTCCTTTGGTGTGTTTGAGGGTGGCGGCCAAAAGAAAGAAAAAGGAGAAAGGAAGAACTTTAAGGTTTTTGTAAAATCTTCTGTAAAAGTGAAAATGAGTAGTGATTTTTCCTTTTTTCCCTTCTTTAGTAAATTTTGATGGGCTTGGCCCATCTTTCTTCCTAATTTCGTGGCATATGGGGCCCACATGGGGTAACCCGATCATTTTCCGTGTCTAATTAATAAGTGTGTTTTCGTGTTCGTGTTTTACGTGTTTGTTCGTGTTTATTTGTGTTCGCGTTTTGTGTGTTCTCGTTAAATAATTACCGTGACCTAATATATTTATTTACGCTCGTAATAAATATATATATATATATAATTTATAATAGTTCCTGATTTAATTACGTTCGTGATTTCATGATCGCATGTTCGTGAATAATTATTGTCAAATAATTATTGCGTGCTCGTGCGTAGTAAATACTTATCGTGTTCTAACACGTACGTAATACGTAAAATCCTAACAGGTAATCGTAATCATGCTATAATAGGAAAGTTCTAATCCTATACGTACGAACTTAAGGGTACTATTCATGGTAAAAGCATGCGGGTTTTACAATTTTAAACTAAAAATAAAAATGTCGTTGAAAGCTTGGAAATTTAATCTAAGATAAAACAAGTTAAAACAATGCTAAGTAAAAAGGTGGGAAAAATCAAAGTTGGAAAATAGAAACAATTCAGAAAACTAACAATTTAACCAAGTCTGAAAACAAGATAATAGGTATTTCAGAAAAATGATGTTTTCGGAATAAAGCATGTTTTCAGTTGTAACACCCCATTTTGATAATGGAAATGTCACACGTAATTATGGCGTGTCATCAAAGCATACAAGGAAAAATGTCTAAATATTACATGACCATAAAAGGAAAATAACGGAATCAACCATCGGTAGTCCAAAAGTAAAGCTCATCACACACAAACATAAGTATAGTAAAGGAAAGGACTAAACAATGTCCATAGAAAATGTATCAAAGGAAGGATAATGCATAAAGTAAAGAAAGGATAGAAAGCTTCCAGTCCATATGCACATACTCTTAAAGTCTACGAGCGTCCCTGAGTACCTGCCGTTTAGGGAACATAGAAAAGGAAAATGGCTGAGCAATACGCTCAGTGCACGGATGTACAATAAAGCATGAATAGGATAAGCATATAACATATAACAGCGGAAGAAACTAAGTCCCGAGTAATCTGATTAAGTCTTGATAAAACTGGTTTTATAGTTTGAAAAGCCTTATGTTTATCTTGTAAAAACTGTTTATCATATTTTACCATTAGCCAATATAGGTCATGAAAATCCACCGTGCATGAATACTTGGAGGGGTGACCTCATCATGAAAATTAGAGGGGTTGCCTCTAATTTAATATACTACTTTTTGGGTAGGAGGGATCAGCTCCTTGTGAAGGATGCAAGGCACACACCACATTCACCATGAAATCCTAACTGAAAACATGTAACTAGGATGCACCCATACGCCCCACATGATAAATATAATATAAATGGCCAAAAGCTGAAGGGACGCCACGAGCAATCACTCCGCCGTGGTGAAGTCATAACATCAGTGCCTCTAATGTTATGGTTATCGTACCTCCATAACTAGGTGAAACTGGTCATGCATGTATATGGCTATATGTATTCTAAATTAAACATAAGCAATTCAAACACATACTTATACTACGGGAAAACATTTGGCTGCATACGGGGAAATCCTAATAAGGAAATAATGTCCATACTGAAAGGACGGGAATCCGTACCTTATGTCCAGTGAACGGAGAAGATGAACTGAGAGGAATCCTACTTCGGTATCACTAATGCTACATAAATACATACATGAATAAGTATCTGCTTACTAAATACGTAACTGGTTTTATGTCATGTCTTAGCTTATTTTACATGTTCTTATCATGTTTTACTGTTTTAAAGCCTTAAACTGTGTTTATCTTATATTTTGTTTACTCTGATTAAGTATTTCTGGTATTTCATGTATTATTATACTTACTGTGTAATAATAAGTAACTTTCCAAAAATAGCAGGTTTCCAAAAATAGAAAGTTTCCAAGAATAGTAAGTTTCCAAAAATAGAAAGTTTCCAAAAATAGAAAGTTTCCAAAAATAGAATTACTGCTTAAAATAGATAAGTTTCTAAAAATTGAAAGTTTCCATAAATAGATTAGTTGCCTTATTTAAATAAGTTTCCATAAATAGATTAGCTGCCTGAAATAAATAAGTTTCTAAAAATAGAACGTTTCCATTCATAGATTAGCTGCTTTATTTAAATAAGTTTCTAAAAATAGAAGTTTCCATAATTAGAAATAAGCTGGTTAAATAAGCTAAGTATATAAGCCTAAGTGTTTTCATGATTATTTTCTAAGTCATATGATATAATATATAGTTTATTAATTATTTCATGTAATTAAAATAAACTATAGGTTAAAATATTTAATTAGAGTATAACATGCTTTTAATTAAATAAAGTTAAATACTTAGGTTAAAACATGTATTATTATTTATTAATAATATAACCTAAGTCATGTTAATTAATTAATTATAACCATGGTTTTTAAATAATTAATTAATTATAATTCTAGAATATTAAATACTTAGGTTAATAATTTCATGATTTTAATAATTAATATAACCTAAGTCATGTTATTAAATTAATCATGTCATGTTCATTAATTTAATTTTAACATAAGATTAAAAAAAATAATCTTAGCATACACCGTGAACCGGATCTTGACTAAGAACCATGAACCGGACATGAAATCGACACAATACCCCGAACCAAATCGGGGTTACCCTTTTCTTGTTGCTGCCGTGGGACCCACACCAACCAACCGGGACCATATGGTCTCGATGGTGGTCATGTAGCCAAATCGAGACCCCCTCGGGTTCGGTTTAGGCGCCGGCCAAAAAAAAACACCCCTAAATCACCCTTTTTGATTTATTCCAAAACCAATTTTATGTTAGATCTATGATTTAATTAGGTTTTTAATAAAAACATATCATGTTCATAATTATTTAAAAGATTAAATAAAAAGAAAAGGGTTTAAAAGACTTACCGAATGCGTGGATCTAAACAACGATGAACAAACACGAACACTAGCAACAAATCCAAGATCAAAGATCAATAAAAACACCCTTTTGGTGTGTTTGAGGGTGGCGGCCAAAAAAAGAAAAGAAGGAGGAGGAGAACTTTTAGGTTTTTGTGAAAATCCTCTGTAAAGTGAAAATGAGTAGTGTTTATCCCTTAACCCCCTTTTAGTGAAAATTGAGATGGGTTTGGCCCATCCTTCCCTTGTAGCCGCGGGTAGGGGCCCCACATGGGGTACCCGTACCATTTTCCGTGTCTCGATGTTTAGTTATTCGTTCGTGATTATTTGTGTTCGCGTTTAATGTGTTCTCGTTAAATAATTACCGTGACCTAATATATTTATTTACGCTCGTAATAAATATATATACGTAATTAATAGTAGTTCGTGATTTAATTACGTTCATGATTTCATGATCGCATGTTTGTGATTAATTATTCTCAAATAATTATTGCGTGCTCGTGCGTAGCAAATACTTATCGTGTTCTAACACGTACGTAATATGTAAAATCTTAACACGTACTCGTAATCATGCTATAATAGGAAAGTTTTAATCTAATACGTACGATCTTAAGGGTACTATTCATGGTAAAAGCATGTGGGTTTTACAACTCTTCCCCCCCCCTAAAAAGAATAATTCGTCCCCGAATTATAGATAAAGCAAACTAGAAAAGAAGAACATACCCGAATTCAAAATATGAAATGAGGGTAAGAAGCCCGGATAGACTCCTCTATTTCCCAAGTGGCTTCCCTCTTGGTATGATCCCTCCATAGGATTTTGACGAATGGAATCGTCTTCCTTCTCATGACTCGTTCTTGTCTGTCAAGAACTCGTTCGGGTTCTTCTATAAAAGTGAGATCTTCACGCATCTGTTCCAGTGGATACTGAACCATGTGAAGGGGATGATACTGGTATCCTCTGCGTAAGGACACATGAAACACATTGTGCACATGCGAAAGCTGCGGAGGTAACGCCAATCGGTAAGATACTTCACCGACTCGTTCAATGATGTCAAACGGTCCGATGAAACGAGGACTGAGCTTCCCTTTAATCCCGAAGCGTCTAACACCACATGCCGGCGAAACCTTAAGGAAGACGTGATCTCCTACATTAAAATGTATGTCCCTACGATGCTTATCGGCGTAACTCTTCTGACGTGACCGTGCTTCCTGAAGTTTCTGCTTAGCTACAATGATCTTTTCATTGGTCATCTCTATGATTTCTGGTCCTTCAAGTGTTCGCTCGCCAACCTGATCCTAACAGATTGGGGCGCGACACTTTCTGCCATACAACATCTCGAAAGGAGCACACTTGATACTTGCGTTCCAACTGTTGTTGTATGCAAACTCCACCAAACAGATGTAGTCGTCCCAATCACCCGTCCATTCCAACGCACATGACCTCAACATATCTTCCAATGTCTGAATGGTTCGTTCCGACTGTCCGTCTGTTTGAGGGTGAAAAGCCGTGCTAAGCTTAAGTTGTGTACCCCAAGCTTTCTGCACACTCTTCCAAAAGCCCGAAGTAAATCGAGGATCTCTGTCTGAGACGATGCTGGATGGTGCACCATGGAGTCTCATGATCTCTCTTCTGTACGTATCGGTGAGTTTACTTACCGGATCTTCCTTGCGGATCGGTAATAAGTCGATCTATGATAACCCAAATTGCATCGTGCTTCCTCTTGGTAGGCGGAAGACCAGTAACAAAATCCATGGTGATTTTGTCCCACTTCCACTCTGGAATATCTAACGGTTGAAGGAGACCGCCAGATCGCTGATGCTCGATCTTAACCAGCTGGCAGGTGAGACATTTGGAGACGTAAGTGGCCACATCCTGTTTCATAACACTCCACCAAAAGTACTGCTTGATGTCATGGTACATCTTAGTCGAACCAGGATGTATAGAGAATAGGGAGCTATGAGCTTCAGCTAACAAGGCTTCCCGGAGTTCTTGGTTATCAGGAACACAAAGTCTCGTGCCCTGCCATATGATACCATCTGCATCTACTCTGAATTCTGTCTATTTCTCCAAATTATATACTATCGCCCAGATTTCTCCGTCATCCTTCTGAGCTTCCTTGATCTTAGAGAGTAACTCGGGTTCTACTCTAAGATTAGCCCAGTAACCGTGCTGTCCACGTACCATGATGTCGATGTCTAGTCGCTCCAAGTCTCTTATGATTTCCTCTTTGATTTTAATGTCGTTGATCATTCCGGACTTCCTGGTAAGAGCATCTGCTACTACATTTTCCTTCCCGGGATGATACTGTAGATTAATGTCATAATCCTTCAACAGCTCTAACCATCTCCTCTGCCTCATGTTCAATTCACGTTGAGTGAAGATATACTTCAAGCTCTTATGGTCCGTGAAAATGTCACATGATTCTCCATACAAGTAGTGCCTCCATATCTTCAATGCAAACACGACTGCAGCAAGTTCCAAGTCATGCGTGGGGTAATTTTCTTCATAAGGATTAAGCTGACATGAAGCGTACGCGATCACTTTCCCATGTTGCATGAGAACACAGACAAGTCCCTTCCCCGATGCATCGCTGTAGATTTGAAATCCATCCGTACCAGATGGGAGAGTAAGAATACGTGCAGATACTAGCTTCTGCTTCAGGTCTTCAAAGCTCTTCTCTCGTTCTTCAGTCCAGAGGAATTTCTCCCCTTTCCGCATCAGTTTGGTCAATGGTAGTGCTAAGCGGGAAAAGTTCTCCACGAACCTACGGTAATAGCCAGATAAGCCTAAGAAACTACGGACTTCCGTCGCTGATGTCGGCCTTGGCCACTTAGTAATGGCCTCAACCTTCGTTGGATCCATAGTGATTCCTTCTGCTGATACAATGTGACCTAAGAATGTCACCTTGTCTATCCAGAACTCACACTTGGAGAATTTAGCATACAGCTGCTTCTGGCGAAGAATCTGTAGTACTGTACGAAGATGGTCTTCGTGTTCCTCCTTGGACTTTGAGAAAATCAGGATGTCATCGATGAAGACAATGACGAACTTGTCCAGAAATTCATGGAAGATTTTGTTCATCAAGTCGATGAACACTGCTGGAGCATTTGTCAGGCCAAATGGCATAACTACAAACTCGTAGTGGCTATAGCGGGTACGAAAGGCAGTCTTAGCGATGTCCTGCTCCTTGACCCGTAGCTGATGATAGCCTGACCTAAGATCAATCTTGGAGAAGTTCTTGGCCCCTTGGAGTTGGTCAAACAGATCGTCAATACGTGGCAGTGGATATCTATTTCGGATAGTAATCTTGTTGAGCTCGCGATAGTCTATGCAAAGACGCATACTGCCGTCCTTCTTCTTAACGAACAAGACCGGTGTGCCCCATGGAGATGCGATCGGTAGAATGAAACCTCGTTTAAGAAGTTCTTGCAGTTGATCCTTCAGCTCTTTCAGCTCTATGGGAGCCATGCGATAAGGAGCCTAAGAGATTGGTTCAGCTCCTGGAATAAGCTCGATATTGAATTCCACTTCTCGTGCAGGTGGTATGGAAGTTCTGCTAGAAAAACATCTTGGAATTCCGACACTATAGGTTGATCCTGAATTGATGGGGATTCAGCATCCATGTCGTGAACCGTAGTAGATAACCCTCGCAGCCATGTGATAGTAGTGCACGCGCTTGCAGGGTAGATATGACTTGTACAGACCGTCCAGGTATGAACCCGTTATGAATGTACTCTGGTGCATTAACATCACCGAAGATAACTCGATATGAATGGCAGTCTATGGTAGCATGATGCTTGGATAGCCAATCCATGCCCAAAATCATGTCGAAGTCATTCATGTCCAGCGGAAGTGCGTCAATAGGTCGAACCTTATCGTCAAATTCTAGGGGAAGACTCTTGTATACATGAGTGATTAATACAGAGTCCCTCAAAGGCGTGGAAATAGTAAGCTTATTTTCAAGTGGCATGGGGAGCATCCTAATGTTCTTAGCATAAGCAGTAGAAATAACCGAGTGAGTAGCACCCGTATCGAAAAGAACACATGCAGCTTGACCATACATATACAAGATTCCAGTGATGGTACCTATAGACTTGTTGGCCTGGTCTCGAGATGTCGTGTAGACACGCCCGGTAGTAGGAGGCGGCTTGGAATCAGCATGTCCCGATGTACCCTCCATCTCGACCTTACGACAATCCTTCATGATATGGCCAGGAAGACCACACTTGAAGCACGCGTCAGTATTACGGCGACATGGCCATGGGTGCCTATGGTGGCAAGTAGAGCAAAGAGGATGAGTAAATCCTTCAGCAGGTGCTCTGGCTGGCTGGGAACCTGATAAAACATTTTACATAAGACATGATAATTGGGTACAAAGGACAATGCGGAAATCGTAAGATTGAATACCAGTGATAGCTGGACGGCTAGGCTGTGAACCTATCTGGTTCTGGTCCCTACCGTTTCCATGGTTCCTGGTAGAAGTTTTGCTAAAGTGTTAGAATATGAGTTATAACATGAAATCATAAGGAATTGCGTAAGTATTAGGACCTGCTGCTGTTGGAGTGTCCAGCGTTGTTACGGTAATTATCATTACCGACACGCCTATCCGTAGCAGAACGGTCGTTAGTCTGACCATTTCCCTTGGGCTGATGAGGCTGCTGCAGAGTAGCCGGCTGAGACCGGTCCCCAGTTTTTTGCGTGGAAGATACATTTAAAGAGATGAATAATTGACATATATGGAAAGTATACGGATTGATCACTGCTTGAATACGAATGTTTTACCTCTTGTCGGGTCTCTCAGCTTCCCCGAACTCATCTCTCTCCTACAACATCTCCAACTTACGTGCTGCATCGGCCACTTGTGCTACAGTGTTGAACGTAGCACGCACCAGATTGTTCACGACCGATGTGCGAAGAGCCCACCTAAAGTGGTGTGCCTGCTCTTCAGGAGTACCTGCTGCCGCACCAAGGAAACCAGCTAAGTGAAGAAAGCGCTGCATAAACACGTTGCTATTCTCCCTAGCTCTCTGTCGGATCTCATGGTACTCTCTCTTCAGCTTGTCCTGCTCAGCCTTGGGAAAGAACTGCTCCATCACTCTGTCCTTGAACTAAGCCCAAGTCAAACCAGCAACCCACTCATCACCACCCTCAGACTACATCAACTCTAACCACCAATTTAGCACATCGCCTTCGAACCGATAGCATGCCAACCTTGCCTTGTATGCGGGGTCACAGCCCATAGCATTGAAAATCTTCTCGATGTGAGCCAACCAGCTTTTAGCATCACTAGGGCTATCTGTCTACTCAAAAGCTCGAGGGCGGAGCTTGTTGAATCTCTCCAGCCATACTGCTAATGTCACTGGAGGAGGAGGAGGAGGTGCCTGATTATGCTGCTGATTGTTGGCAGCTTGAACTTCAGCCCTGATGTCATTCCTCAATTGAGGAAGCAAAGCTTGCATTGCAGCTTGAATTGCAGTATTGAGCTGTTCTTGTTCGCGTGTGAGAACCATCTGACAGTATAACATAAAACATATGATTAAATAGATCAAAACATAAAATATATATACATGAAAAAAAAATTTATACCAAAATTTCAAGAGAAAAATTTTATGCAAGAAACTTTTTGTGTATGAATGCATGATGTAGTTTTATGAAAACTTTTGTATGCTCGAGAGTGAACGCCTATGGCCAGTTCACCCAAAACAAAAGACATGGCGAGGGGACGCTTATGGGTCGGTCCCAAATTTAAAAGTTTCGATAAAACACATGCGACTAAATAGGGCCAGTCCTTTACCAACCATTACTTAGCCAATATAAACCAACCATGACTATCATGAAAGCAGAATTCAATGAAATCCAACAATGTCTTACGTGAAAGCATAAATAACAAAAGAGACGTAAGACATAATCACGTGAAGACCAAGTCATTATGAAGAGACATGGGACAACTCAATGTTAAGGAGTATATAACATAATCAGCATGAAACCGAAGTTAACCATGACAGTATGACAGCATACTTGACATAAAAACATAATAACTTATGAGGGGACATGAAAAACATTTATGCCAATAAATCATGAGAAACATTTTATGCATGAAAAAGAGTGCATGAATGCGTAATGTAGTTTGTAAAAACTTTATATGTGCGAGGGGACGCCTATGGGTCGGTCCCAAAACAAAAGACATGGCGAGGGGACGCCTATGGGTCGGTCCCAAAATTAAAAGTTTCGATAAAAGCACATGCGACTAAATAGGGTCAGTCCTGTACCAACCATTACTTAGTCATAATCCCTGCAACAATGATACATGAAACATAAATAAATGAAACTCATATGTCAAAACTTATCAGAAAAAATTTTATGTGACTAATTATGAACTATTGAGGTTCAGTCCACATAGTCACGGTTCACGAGGAACGTCATGCATGAAACAATGACACATAACTAAATATGAATGACGGTTGTCCATCCATATTAGTACAACATAATCGATGAAAACATCAAGGTTAAAACCTTAAGGTGCTGAAAACATCATGGTTAAAGCAGCAATGCGCTGAAAACATCAATACGTAGAATAACAAACGTTGGCTTAGGAAGCTCCTGGTGACTACCCACTAGTCACAGGTCGAGTTTTAGAGCCTACAGGTCGAAGCCTTGGCTCTGATACCATAATTGGAACACCACATTTTGATAATGGAATGCCACGCGTAATTATGGCGTGTCATCAAAGCATACAAGGATAAATTTCTATAACATTACATGACCATAGGGATAACCGGAATCAAACATCGGTTTCCAAACATAAGCCCAAAACATAAATAAGCAAAAGAACTGAATGACAGACTAAACAAGCATGAGTATATGAAGGCAAAAAGGAAAAGAAATCTCTAACAGCTTCCATCCTATGCACGTCCTCCAAATGCCCGAGTCTTTCCTAGGGTACCTGCCGTTTTGGGACATGGAAAGGAAAGTAACGGCTGAGCAAAACGCTCAGTGCACGGATATAGACATAGTATAAATGACTAAAACATAATAAAGACTTAATAGCAGCGGAAATGTATAAGTCCTGGAAAACCTGGAACATGTTCATAAAACTGGTTTTATAGTTTGAAAAGCCTTATGTTTATCTTATGAAAACTGTTTAACATATTTTACCATTAGCCAATATAGGTCATGAGAATCCACCGTGCATGAATACTTGGAGGGGTGACCTCATCATGCAAATTAGAGGGGCTGCCTCTAATTTAATATAATTGTTCTGGGTAGGAGGGATCAGCTCCTTGTGAAGGATGCAAGGCACACACCACATTCACCATGAAATCCTGACTGAAAACATGTAACTAGGATGCACCCATACGCCACACATGATAAATATAATATAAATGGCCAAAAGCTGAAGGGACGCCACGAGCAATCACTCCGCCGTGGTGAAGTCATAACATTGGTGCCTCCAATGTTATGGTTATGGTACCTCCATAACTAGGTGAAACTGGTCATGCATGTATATGGCTTTAGGTATTCTAATTAAACATAAGCAATTCAAAAATATATAAAACAAATACTGGGAAAATAATTGGCTGCATACGGGGAATCCTAATAAGGAAAGAATGTCCATACTGAAAGGACGGGAATCCGTACCTTATGTCCAGTGAACGAAGAAGACGAACTGAGAGGAATCCTACTTCCGTATCACTAATGCTACATAAATACATACATGAATAAGTATCTGCTTACTAATACGTAAATGATTTTATATCATGTCTTAGCTTATTTTATATGTTCTTATCATGTTTGACTGTTTTAAGCCTTAAACTGTGTTTATCTTATATTCTGTTTACTCTGATTAAGTATTCCTGGTATTTCATGTATTATTATACTTACTGTGTAATAATAAGTAACTTTCCAAAAATAGCAGGTTTCCTAAAATAGAAAGTTTCCAAAAATAGAAAGTTTCCAAAAATAGAAAGTTGCCAAAAATAGAAGTTTCCAAAATTAGAAAGTTTCCAAAAATAGAAAGTTTCCAAAAATAGAAAGTTTCCAAAAATAGAAAGTTTCCAAAAATAGAATTACTGCTTAAAATAGATAAGTTTCTAAAAATAGAAAGTTTCCATAAATAGATTAGCTTCCTTATTTAAATAAGTTTCCATAAATAGATTAGCTGTCTGAAATAAATAAGTTTCTAAAAATAGAAAGTTTCCATAAATAGATTAGCTGCCTTATTTAAATAAGTTTCTAAAAATAGAAAGTTTCCATAATTAGATATAAGCTGGTTAAATAAGCTAAGTATATAAGCCTAAGTGTTTTCATGATTATTTCTAAGTCATATGATATAATGTATAGTTTAATAATTATTTCATGTAATTAAAATAAACTATAGGTTAAAATATTTAATTAAAGAATAACATGTTTTTAATTAAATAAAGTTAAATACTTAGGTTAAAACATGTATTATTATTTATTAATAATATAACCTAAGTCATGTTAATTAATTAATTATAACCATGGTTTTTAAATAATTAATTAATTATAAGTCTAAAATATAAAAATACTTAGGTTAATAATTTCATGATTCTAATAATTAATATAACCTAAGTCATGTTATTAAATTAATCATGTCATGTTATTAATTTAATTTTAACATAGGATCATAAAAATAAAAATCTGAAGATACACCGTGAACCAGATCTTGACTAAGAACTATGAACCATACATGAATTCGACACCATACCCCGAACCACTTCGGGGTTCCCCTTGTCTTGCTGCTGCCGTGGGACCCACACCAACCAACTGGGACCATATGGTCTCGGTGGTGGTCGAGTAGCCAAATCGAGACCCCCTTGGGGTTCGGTTTAGGCGCCGACCAAAACAAAACACCCCTAAACCATCCTTTTTTATTTCTCCAAAAGCCATTTTCATGTTAGATCTATGTTTTAATTAGGTTTTAAAAAAACACATCATGTTCTTAATTATTTAATAAATCAACTCAAAAAGAAAAGGGTTAAAAGAATTTACCGAATGCGTGGATCTAACCAAGGATGAACAAACACGAACACTTGCACCAAAACCAAGATCAAAGATCAAACAAAACACCCCCTTGGTGTGTTTATGGGTGGAGGCCAAAAAAATAAAAAGAAGGAGGAGGAGAAAATATTTTTAGGGTTTTTTATGTTTTCCCGTAAAGTGAAAAATGACCATAATCTTTCCTAATTCCTTGTTTTAGTAAAAATTGATGGGCTAAGCCCATCTTTCCTCCCTAATTTCGTGGTATGGGGCCCACATGGGGTAACCCATACATTCCTGAGTCTAAATATTATAATGTGTTCTCTTGCGTTCTCGTGTTCGTAATTTACGTGTTTTAATTAGTTATCGATCGTGACTTAATATATTTATTCGTGTTCGTAATAAATATATATACGTAATTAATATTAGCTCGTGATTTAATTACGTTCATGATTTCATGATCGCATGTTCATGATTAATTATTGGTTAAATAATTATTGCGTGTTCGTGCGTAATAAATACTTATCGTGTTCTAACACGTACGTAATACGTAAAATCCTAACACGTAAACGTAATCGTACTATAAAAGGAAAGTTTAAATCTAGTACGTACGATCTTAAGGGTACTATTCATGGTAAAAGCATGCGGGTTTTACAACTCTTCCCCCCTAAAAAGAATAATTCGTCCCCGAATTATAGATAACGTATGTAACACCCCCAAATTTATACAACTTAGTACAGCGGAAGACTAGTTGGTGTTACGGGATAGCACATTACTCAAATCATAGACAACGCATAAAAATCGCGTCGTTTAATAATAAATCATTTCCATTCATAAATATCAAGGTTACATAGGTCCCAAGTCATTACATTTCATACAAAGTTTTACAAAGTGTTTGAATGGAAAATATTGTTTAAGTGCGGGCCATGAATTCTTGTCGTCTTCCCGAGAATTACCTTCAAGTACCTGAGATAAAACATGTTAAAAGAAAAGGTCAGCGATAACGCCGAGTGAATTCATAGAGTTTAATAAATTTCATCTATATAATATCAGTATAAAAGTATTACTGAAAATCATTTTGTACAAATCGTTTTGATAGGCCATAAAATAGCCAAAGTCGTTTTATACAAATCCTTATCGAAAATCATAATATAGGCATTTGCCTTAAAAATCATTATACGAGCCAATGTCGCAAAAATATCATACAATACGTCTTATAACGTTGTATGAAAATAAAAACCGTTATATGAATATGGTTATGAAAACCAAAATACAATCATAATATCAATAGTATGACCCTGTATTGCTAGTCAGGCAATACATCGTTATTCGGAGCGTCTATTAGTATTTCGTTAATTCAGATTATTATAAGCCGCATGACATTGTTACCTTACTAAACCAACAACGGGTAGCTAACCCGATACAAATTTTGCCCATCTAAAGTAGCGTGTCGTCACAAAGGTCACGCTATTGAAATCTTCTCATACATTAATTCGCTTACCAATCAATGTGGCACGACGGGGATCAACCGTCAAGGCGCGAACTGGGGTGATCGTCCCCAAATAGTACTATTAAATGCATAAGCGTCTACCAACTCCCAGTAGTTCACAATTCATGCTAATGGGACTTTTAGTGACATAACCTAACTTTAATAATCCATTTGATTTCATCTATCGGGTCCTTTAATCATTTATCGGGTCATACAATCGGGTCATTCAATCATTCGGGTCCAAAATCAATAAACAAACAATCGGGACAAATGGTGTCCTATTTAATAAAACTAACATGTTATCTCCCTCGCGGGT
Source organism: Glebionis coronaria (assembly GCA_025667525.1). Classification (NCBI taxonomy): domain Eukaryota; kingdom Viridiplantae; phylum Streptophyta; class Magnoliopsida; order Asterales; family Asteraceae; genus Glebionis; species Glebionis coronaria. Next base: position 466,707,622 of record CM046874.1, on the reverse strand, counting down.
TTATAAAACATTTATAAAAACATTTAAAAGAGTGCGAGGCTATGAACTCACGTTGATATGGGAAGGCGGGTTATCGGCAATTCGGACGTACGGTACGTGCTTCAATCACGAAAACCTAGACAAATAATACTCGGTCTTAGACTCATGTCCAATGACTTTACAAAATAACAATTATGTATACATATGATGATTATATATATGATGATGATCAAGTGGGTTTACATATTCTCGTTTACTCATTTTAGTGTTATATGTCGATAACTTTTATACTAGTTTACTAGTTTTACCTATTTACACGTTTTAAGTCCAATAAGCTTATTATAAGTTATTTAACTTATTTTAATCCATTTTGTACCTATATTATCAGTATGTATACTTTCCAAGTTGGGCCTAAATGGGTTAAGCCCAATAAGTTATTTTTACAAGTTTTTATCTTATTTATTCCAATTATTAGTCCAATATGTTTACCTAGCTCGTTAATGTCCGTATGCCCTAAAGTTCGGGTTTTATCGGTTTTTACTTGTTATACATGTCTATATATCAGTATATAAGTTTTATAAAGTTTTCATTAGACGGGTCCAACCATCTAAGTTTTATTTAATAAAAACGTTAATTTTACGGCAATAGCCGAAAAAGTCGTAAAAATCATGTTTATAGTTTTTATTACTTATAAACATTATTTTATCATTATTTATATAATTTATCCATTTGATTAACCTTTTATATATATTTATATAAATAAGTTTTATAAGTTCGTGGGTTTTTATTTTACATTTTATATATTAAAATGTGAGTGTTTATATAATAGTATTATTCTTTAATTTCCAAAAATCTGATTTTTAACTTCATCTTCACCAAAACTACCATATCTTGAGTTCTACATGGAGATAGAAGCTCAAATTTTTATCACATAAACTACATGATATGTGCTACATTTAACTCTCCTATAGCTACTGTTGAATCATCCTTTAAGTATTTTCTAAAAATCGTCCAAAACAGTAACTTCAGATTTATACCCTAAACTTGTTTTGATCATATCTCACTCATTATTTTGATTCCATTGCATGGCCAACTCTCACATGTGTACAAGACATATATCTTACTGTAAATCCATTAATCTATGCCATTTTTATCAGTTTACCACTTGATTCATTACTGTTTTATACAGCCAACATATTTAAATAAGATTTTAGCCTTGTTTCCTATAGTTTTTCACCTTTTTATCCATGATTATCAACAACAAATCCCCACATAACATTTTTATCATCATATAATCATCATAAATATATACAATAGGAAATAAAATACATGTTTACATAATCAAAATAACAAGAAGTTGAGGAGGACAATCTTTATACCACCAACTTGATGTAGGTTATGATTTTGACATGGTTTTTGATGGAGAAACTTGTAGACAACCATGACCATCTTCAAGACCACCATGCTCCATGAACTTCTTGTGAAAAATAAGCCCTAATACTCTATGGAAACTCCTCCTTTGATGTTATAACTTACACCAATCTTCATCTTTTTGGATGGAGATTAACATATGTTAATTATAACATATGTTTATGGTTAGATTTTTGTCAAGTGATGGTGATTTAGGGAGAAGAATGGGACGGCACATTAAGGTTAGAGAGAGAGATGTGTGTTGTTTGCATGGAGTAAAATGGTATGTGTGAGGTTTGATGGTTTTGTGTGTAGTGGAAAGTGGTAAGTAGCTTAGTTTGTAAGCAATTTAGGACAAGTGTGAAGCTTGTTAGCTTGCACTTGACACCTCATGGTGTTAAGTAGCAACTTAGGCCGGTTTTGGGAGTGGGGTGGGACAAGTGTCCCACTTGTCTCATCCCATTTATTTACGGGTACTCCTCGATTCTAGTTTCCTCGATTTGCGTGCCCTCGGGTCGTTTTACGAAAAACGTTTTTATAAGTTATGAATCAATGTCACAAAACGAATCCAATAAAAATTGTCTCATCAAAAACGGAGTTCGAAAACGTAAATACGTAATCCTAAGGTTTCCAGTTTAGTCGTAAAGGACGTTAAAATAAAATCGTAAGTCCTAATCTCTTCTCGTAAATTTGTGAGTTTATGAACCAACTCAAATTTAAAATCTCAAAATAATAATCACGGACAAATTTATTTTCTAAAATGTCGGACTGTCACCAAAGACGGTGTATGTAAACGTAAGCACTTAACGTTGAATTCTCCGGTTTAGACGTAGTCGATGCTACTCCAAGACGTAAATCCAAATTTCTTCCCAAAAATAAGTGAGTTCATATTGTAACATTAAAATAATATTTTCAAATAATATTTGAGAATAAAATATCAATCGTAAATTGACGGATTGTCACAGCATTTACCCCTAAACAGGATCTTTGTCCTCATAGATCATCTTACTACTCGCTTCTTATAGAGTTAAAGCCATGTGGGTATTTCCTCCACATTCGGTCTTTTCTCACAAGTGTAATCCATTATAATACGCGAGTTTCATCAAACATAACTACGGGAATAAGATCAGGCTAAATGTTGACTTACTTTCTCTATCCATGATGTTCACGGGTTTTGATGAATGCAACTTTTCGCCGATCTAAGCTCTACTAAGAATAACCAGATTCTCACTTGATATATATTCCATCAAGTTCGATTTACGAAACATAATTCACGCAGTTCTTGAAGTCCGAGGGTAGATCCAGCTTATATGCCTTTTAAACCAATCTTTCACATCATCTCAATGGTCCCAAACAACGGGGACTTATATCCCATGAATTGTCAGATCATAAGGTTAAAAATTCTGGCATAACTTCGCTACCCATTTGGCACTTCAAGATCTACATTTCATATTCACATAACCTCTTGCCTACTACCGGCTGTCAATAATCAAATCCTAATTTCAACAATCATTTCAGATCTCGCGGGTCGGGTATTTTGTAAGGTTAGGTTCGCCATCATAGGAAACCTTAAACCTAAAAGACATGTCCAACTCACAATGGGTGTATGTCGGGTGTCTTTATCTCAACTCCTGCTTACAGATGCTCTAATATTTAGATCCTAACAAGATTCGATCTCAATCCTAATACGATGATTATCAATGATAATCCTTCCAAAGGAAAACGATTATATGGTTCATTACCAAAGGTCAATCATTCAAACACAAAACAGCACTTATATTACCTTGTATCGTTACTTTACCTCGTCCCTTCGATTTGGGGTGGTACATAGTACTCTCATCAAGGTTCGTTCTCAATGAGTTCTGAGCAAATCTCTAGAAATTCGATGCGAAGCGAGGATCTTGATATAGATGTTCGATACAGGCACACCATGTTTACATAATTCTTTTGCATTTATCATTAACGGGAATGATATTAGCAGATTTGGTCAGTCTGTCGACGGTGACCCAAATCGAATCAAATTCAGATGATGACCTTTGCAATAGCTAGACGTTTACTAATGTATGAGGCGATGTCTGCCTTCATAATTTGCCATTAGTACAACTTCTTCAGACAAAGATACTTTTAGTCAGAAATGACATAAATAGAATACTTATACTTACAAATTCCAACATAACTATATCTCACAATCTTTCAATTTTAGACAATCACAAGTGGTCTTTTAAAATATTTAACGCTATCGGCTTCTCAATTCTGATGGTTCACATTAGCCGCGAACCCCTTTGATTATCTATATTATCCTTTTTACAAACATCGTTTATTTTTATATCGTTCGGCAATTTATTTTGAACCTTCATTATTAAGGAACATGTCCTAATTGGTTCTTTATCTATTCTATATTATGTGTCAGTATCTATATTCACTTCTCCTGATGATATAAATATCATGTCCGTATTCATTCAAAGTTTCTTTCTATATTATGCGTCAGCAATTACGTTCACTTTCCTGATGAAATAAATATCATAATCGTATTTATTCAAAAATTATTTCTTCATATCTTCTATGTTTTAGTTTCGTCTTTACTATTATCTTTATCTGTTTTATTCAATCCGACGTCTAAAGCGTCGATAATTATTACATGTAAATTAACAATAATTATTTAATTTTTATGAAACGTAAACGTAAAAATTTTAAATGTCTTAGTTCGACCAATTATATAAAATGGTCAAAAATAAATTTGAATTTAATTAACACGATTTTTGTTGATTTATCAAAAATAATTAATAAGATTCGTAAATGTTCGAAAAATCTTTGGTTATACTTTGGTCAAAATTTTCTTAGTTTGAAAAGCAAAAATTATCGTTTCAAATTTCAAGTTATGGTTTAAATGGTTTCCTCAATCCCTTTTAGGTTATCTTGAGGTATACACAAACATTTACCCCTAAACAGAAGTTTAGTTAAATGGTTTGTGTATAAGGGAATAATCCCTTAAAATCCTTTGTTAAAACATTTGTCAAAACATATTTCCATTTCTTTTTGGTAAAATCCAAAGTCTTAAAAGGGCTCTAAATTTTTGAAGAGTCAATATGCATACATCTTACCATTATTAATCCAATGATTATTTTATGTAAAGGATTAAGTTTTTAATCCCTAAGCGTTAATGGTTCTAATCTTTGAAAGGTCAATATAGCTTCCATTATCTATTAATCACACGGTTAAATCATGTACAGAATTAAGTCTTAAGTCTGAAATCACATGTTAAATATTTAAGGTATAGGTTTTCATTGTTTAGCCAATTCAGGGCAATTTATAACTTAATTATTAACTCATTATTATTCTTATATACAAACAATTGGTCCTTAATGATCTCAAGCATGAATTTATCAAATTACAGCCTACACACGTGATTCACCGAATTTATGAATGCTACATGTGCATTGGTCAATCCAAACGACATCACATGGAACTCATAATGTTCATTACAAGCACCGGATGTAGTGATTGGAATAGATAATCTCTTTCGCAGATGCGAAGTTGATGATAACCATGCTATGGATCAAATTTGCTAGAACCTTGTAAATGATCGAACAATTCTTCCATTTCGAGTTATGGATATCGTTTTCGATTGTCAATTTACTCAGTCACAGTAATCTATAAATATAAGGAAAGATAACACCATAGCTCTTCAGGATGACAGGCTTGGTATAATAAAATCTTTCTCCGACAACTCTCTCAGTTGTACGGTAATTCCTTAAATTCAGACGGTGCTGACGTACAGTGCACATGCCATAGGTGCAGCACCGGGAATATAATCAATACCAATTTCAACTTGCCTTAATGGCAAAATTCTAGGTAATTCACCAATAAATACCTCCTAAAGTTTCAGATAACAGAAACGTCTTTTTAATAAATTCATATTAGGTTCTTTCTAGATTATAGTATCTATGACTAATTCACAACCAATCACAATATAATCTCAAGTCTAAATACAGGATATGATCATCCGTCAAGAATTATTTAGTTCACTTTTGATAATCAACATCTTATCATTTAGGGGGATTCTATTCGAGTTCCCATCAATTAGGACAATGTCGTCATGTCATAACCAATCAATCCATTCAACTGGAATTATCAACTTTCCAGTTTCATTACCGTTGATAAGATGTGATCTTCTCAAAAGACTAATAATAACTCATAATCCTTCACAAATTCAAGGATATCAGGAGACACAACTACTATTAAAAGAGTAAGGTCAACGCATAATCTACGCGAGAGGATTTCAAATCAGACACAGACGAAAACATTTAATGAATATGAATATATCCCATGTTTTCATAATTTGAGTACGCATTCGAAAGCTCCTCGGATCGTTACCCAGGTCATTCAAATGAAATCAACTCAAAATAAATGATAGGAACGTCGATACATCCAGTCGGGTATCAACACTCGGTAATCAGATACTTTTCCTAGGTATCTCACTACGGGAGAATTGGACATGAAAGAATTGTCAATTGTCAAATAAGACAATTTCCACGGATGAGTAAATTCGCCTCAGAAGAATAGATGCTACAGGCACATATGTAGGTGTCCCTAACACTATGTCCCTATTTTCACTTCTTGCAGATCTCATAAATTTTAATCCTTCACAATCTTCAAAGAAAATATAGTGTTTATTCATTAGTTTTATGGTGACTACTAATCAGTCTTGCATAGTCCATTCCAAATTGTATGTAGGCGCGCAACTATATACAATTTCAAGATTAACGATGCAATACTCAGTTCGTCAAAATTTTATCATCCATGTTTATAGTAAAATCATTTTCATGCTTAATTCTTAGATAAGAATCAAGAATAAATTTACAAAGATTTTCTTTGTTATGGAAATAATTAAGTTTTCCAAAGTGTTTCATAAACAACTTCATTTCGATAACAATCACTTATAAATCTCACTTTGAATAATCCTTATTGTATTGAAAATTAAATTTCCTCAAAGGATACCATTTTAACTTTATAAAAACAATGTGTGATCTGCAAAAGAGTGATGAAAGCTTCTTCACCAAGAACTAACTACAATATGAAATGAGCCTTAGCCAACTAATCATGAGGTTCATGACCTTGATGGCACTCAAAAAGATTAATCCACAACGTAACTCAAATCAAGATGAGTACTTGTTCAATGGTTGCATCACTAATGCGAATCATTAGGAAGAAGCAATAAAAGATAGATAACATCGATACATGTAGAATTTAGCAATCAAAGGTAGTCTTTCCATTAATCACAAACAAGTCAAATTGTACCGTAACACATTGCGTGTCACTATGTCATACGATTTTCAAAACTCATCCTACCAACTGATATCTCAGTTAAATTAGGGATTTTTAAAAGATACCACAATGAATACTAATCTACAAGAGTCATTAGGTGTTCCACATGTCCCAGAAGATCCATCGGTCTCAATTCAGAAGAAGATTTCTTCAATTTATTTCTTGGACACAGGGCATCCTCGTCAGTGGACAATGGCCTAGGAACAACACTTAACACGAATCAACAATCAATTAAAACCTTATAACTCAATCACAGGACTTAACGACTTCCTCTTAACAATCTCATATTCCATACGGGTTAAATTTTACTTTATTCAAGTTTCAACCAATTATATACTCAATTCGATATCCTAACTCATTTTCCAATACTTTCAACCTTATTTATAAACCTTAATATGGCAATAAAAGCTCGATATGAATAACACTTAATTTCCAATCCTATATCTCTTACAACAACAATTATCAAATGAGTCACTAGTATGAGATGACTCATACATTCAATTAGACTTCTCGGAAAGGTATTAGTGGCATGAGGCTTTTGGGTAATGGTTCCAATGACAGCCTCAAGTGCAACATTCACCCTTTCGATTTCAATTTAAGAATTGGATGACAACGAATCAGATGACATCTTTCTAGGTGGTAATGTTTTGTCAAACTCCACTCTATAAGAAAAGATCGTCATAACATCGATATCAGTTTTAATCTCGCCAATTCTTTTTCAATATCACCATCAACTAATATCTATGTTTCTACGAATATCAACCATTTGTTGGGATCATAAATATCCACAACTTGGTTTAGATCTAGGATAGCTAGAATTCCTACGAGAATAGCTTCGATTAATTTACTAGGGGAATTAGGGTTACTTGTGACAATCTACGTCGTATAAATACCTCGTATAAAAATCAAATTAATCATCAAACAATCATGTAATAAAATTACATCGTATATACATATATAATCCAAGTTATATATATATATTAAAATAACACTTCTCAGTCTTGGCCTTGTCGGTAACTCGGGAATTCTTCGGCACCGTTATAGTCAAAAGATTTTTTAGACATTTTTAGAAAAATGTTTTTAGTAAAAAAATTTTGAAATGTTTTATTCAAAACCTTTGGTTTTAAAAATCTTTCGTTCTCTATAACGAGAGCTCTGGTACCAAACTGTAACACCCCCAAATTTATACAACTTAGTACAGCGGAAGACTAGTTGGTGTTACGGGATAGCACATTACTCAAATCATAGACAACGCATAAAAATCGCGTCGTTTAATAATAAATCATTTCCATTCATAAATATCAAGGTTACATAGGTCCCAAGTCATTACATTTCATACAAAGTTTTACAAAGTGTTTGAATGGAAAATATTGTTTAAGTGCGGGCCATGAATTCTTGTCGTCTTCCCGAGAATTACCTTCAAGTACCTGAGATAAAACATGTTAAAAGAAAAGGTCAGCGATAACGCCGAGTGAATTCATAGAGTTTAATAAATTTCATCAATATAATATCAGTATAAAAGTATTACTGAAAATCATTTTGTACAAATCGTTTTGATAGGCCATAAAATAGCCAAAGTCGTTTTATACAAATCCTAATCGAAAATCATAATATAGGCATTTGCCTTAAAAATCATTATACGAGCCAATGTCGCAAAAATATCATACAATACGTCTTATAACGTTGTATGAAAATAAAAACCGTTATATGAATATGGTTATGAAAACCAAAATACAATCATAATATCAATAGTATGACCCTGTATTGCTAGTCAGGCAATACATCGTTATTCGGAGCGTCTATTAGTATTTCGTTAATTCAGATTATTATAAGCCGCATGACATTGTTACCTTACTAAACCAACAACGGGTAGCTAACCCGATACAAATTTTGCCCATCTAAAGTAGCGTGTCGTCACAAAGGTCACGCTATTGAAATCTTCTCATACATTAATTCGCTTACCAATCAATGTGGCACGACGGGGATCAACCGTCAAGGCGCGAACTGGGGTGATCGTCCCCAAATAGTACTATTAAATGCATAAGCGTCTACCAACTCCCGGTAGTTCACAATTCATGCTAATGGGACTTTTAGTGACATAACCTAACTTTAATAATCCATTTGATTTCATCTATCGGGTCCTTTAATCATTTATCGGGTCATACAATCGGGTCATTCAATCATTCGGGTCCAAAATCAATAAACAAACAATCGGGACAAATGGTGTCCTATTTAATAAAACTAACATGTTATCTCCCTCGCGGGTTTATAAAACATTTATAAAAACATTTAAAAGAGTGCGAGGCTATGAACTCACGTTGATATGGGAAGGCGGGTTATCGGCAATTCGGACGTACGGTACGTGCTTCAATCACGGAAACCTAGACAAATAATACTCGGTCTTAGACTCATGTCCAATGACTTTACAAAATAACAATTATGTATACATATGATGATTATATATATGATGATGATCAAGTGGGTTTACATATTCTCGTTTGCTCATTTTAGTGTTATATGTCGATAACTTTTATACTAGTTTACTAGTTTTACCTATTTACACGTTTTAAGTCCAATAAGCTTATTATAAGTTATTTAACTTATTTTAATCCATTTTGTACCTATATTATCAGTATGTATACTTTCCAAGTTGGGCCTAAATGGGTTAAGCCCAATAAGTTATTTTTACAAGTTTTTATCTTATTTATTCCAATTATTAGTCCAATATGTTTACCTAGCTCGTTAATGTCCGTATGCCCTAAAGTTCGGGTTTTATCGGTTTTTACTTGTTATACATGTCTATATATCAGTATATAAGTTTTATAAAGTTTTCATTAGACGGGTCCAACCATCTAAGTTTTATTTAATAAAAACGTTAATTTTACGGCAATAGCCGAAAAAGTCGTAAAAATCATGTTTATAGTTTTTATTACTTATAAACATTATTTTATCATTATTTATATAATTTATCCATTTGATTAACCTTTTATATATATTTATATAAATAAGTTTTATAAGTTAGTGGGTTTTTATTTTACATTTTATATATTAAAATGTGAGTGCTTATATAATAGTATTATTCTTTAATTTCCAAAAATCTGATTTTTAACTTCATCTTCACCAAAACTGCCATATCTTGAGTTCTACATGGAGATAGAAGCTCAAATTTTTATCACATAAACTACATGATATGTGCTACATTTAACTCTTCTATAGCTACTGTTGAAACATCCTTTAAGTATTTTCTAAAAATCGTCCAAAACAGTAACTTCAGATTTATACCCTAAACTTGTTTTGATCATATCTCACTCATTATTTTGATTCCATTGCATGGCCAACTCTCACATGTGTACAAGACATATATCTTACTGTAAATCCATTAATCTATGCCATTTTTATCAGTTTACCACTTGATTCATTACTGTTTTATACAACCAACATATTTAAACAAGATTTTAGCCTTGTTTCTTATAGTTTTTCACCTTTTTATCCATGATTATCAACAACAAATCCCCACATAACATTTTTATCATCATATAATCATCATAAATATATACAATAGGAAATAAAATACATGTTTACATAATCAAAATAACAAGAAGTTGAGGAGGACAATCTTTATACCACCAACTTGATGTAGGTTATGATTTTGACATGGTTTTTGATGGAGAAACTTGTAGACAACCATGACCATCTTCAAGACCACCATGCTCCATGAACTTCTTGTGGAAAATCAGCCCTAATACTCCATGGAAACTCCTCCTTTGATGTTATAACTTACACCAATCTTCATCTTTTTGGATGGAGATTAACATATGTTAATTATAACATATGTTTATGGTTAGATTTTTGTCAAGTGATGGTGATTTAGGGAGAAGAATGGGACGGCACATTAAGGTTAGAGAGAGAGATGTGTGTTGTTTGCATGGAGTAAAATGGTATGTGTGAGGTTTGATGGTTTTGTGTGTAGTGGAAAGTGGTAAGTAGCTTAGTTTGTAAGCAATTTAGGACAAGTGTGAAGCTTGTTAGCTTGCACTTGACACCTCATGGTGTTAAGTAGCAACTTAGGCCGGTTTTGGGAGTGGGGTGGGACAAGTGTCCCACTTGTCTCATCCCATTTATTTACGGGTACTCCTCGATTCTAGTTTCCTCGATTTGCGTGCCCTCGGGTCGTTTTACGAAAAACGTTTTATAAATTATGAATCAATGTCACAAAACGAATCCAATAAAAATTGTCTCATCAAAAACGGAGTTCGAAAACGTAAATACGTAATCCTAAGGTTTCCAGTTTAGTCGTAAAGGACGTTAAAATAAAATCGTAAGTCCTAATCTCTTCTCGTAAATTTGTGAGTTTATGAACCAACTCAAATTTAAAATCTCAAAATAATAATCACGGACAAATTTATTTTCTAAAATGTCGGACTGTCACCAAAGACGGTGTATGTAAACGTAAGCACTTAACGTTGAATCCTCCGGTTTAGACGTAGTCGATGCTACTCCAAGACGTAAATCCAAATTTCTTCCCAAAAATAAGTGAGTTCATATTGTAACATTAAAATAATATTTTCAAATAATATTTGAGAATAAAATATCAATCGTAAATTGACGGATTGTCACAACGTAACTGAAAGAGAAACATACCCGAATCAAACTGAGAGGGTATGTAAGATTAATGAACGTACAGGTGACATGGTAGAAGGAACGTGGAACATGACATGTCTTGAAAGGACATGGAATGTGACGTAACTGAAAGGACATATCTAATTGATGATAGAAAACGGATAAAAGTCCGGATGAACTTGTCCATTTCCAAGTGGCTTCCCTCTTGGAACGGCTCCTTCAGAAGATCTTGACTCAAATGATAAATCTTGGTCCTCCTGACCTTGACTTGAAATACGAAGAAGTTCTTGGTTTTCAACTTAAGGTAGATTCCCTAAATCGATCGAGGGAATAAGAATTAAAGTGTAAGGGCAACTAAAACGTTATCGTGGGGAAACACTCTAACTTAACTGATAATTAGCAACGATGCACGAGACACAAAGAAACGTAGTACGTGAAAAATTTTGAACGTGACACGTGAAAAATTTTGAACGTGATACGTGGAAAATTTTGTTAGTGTAGTATGAGTAAACATATCGTGATCCATGATACGTGTAACATATCTTGATCATGATATGAGGAATGTGGAATGAACATGACATGTGAAACATATCGTGAACATAGAATATAATGGCGGTAACGCCAAACGCTACAAGGTGAGACATAGAATATGACGAAAAAGTTTATCTAAGGATAGGGAGTTGTACTAAACTTGGGTCTGGTCTCTCAAGTTCTTGCAAAACCTCCCAGAATGAGAAAATGAACATAAAATCGTAAGCCGAGATGCCATATGAACGTGAATAGTGTCATGAACGCGAGCGCAAAAGCAAGTCATGAAATTATAACAAGGACGTGAAGTAAATAAGGAGCACAATTATGAATATTTGTCTGACCCGATAACTGAGGAATTGCCAAGTGATCGGATGAGCCTTGGCTGAACATGTCCGATCAATCTGTTGGTTCTGAAAGCCTTACGGATGTAAGGATTCTGCAGACTTGATCAATCTGTTTGCAATAACCCAGATAGCATCATGCTTCTTCTGAATTTGCGTTTAACTGGTGACCAAAATTCATGGAGATCTTGTCCCATTTCAATTTACAATTTCAGATGATGAAAACATCCCAGTCTGTTGGTGTCGTATCTTAGCCTGTTTGTATGACAGGTATGAAGATATGAACGTAACTGTATCTTGCTTCATCGAACTTGCTACATAGGAGTTTACGAAACTCTGAGTCTATGAATCCAAACTTCTCTTAGCGTAGGATTTTCTAGAACACCTAATGTAATATAGGGTTCCTTCCTTTACGCATAAGCTGAGTCATGGTAAGATTAACCATGCAATTCCATGTGATCTAGCGTGTCACTGTAATCAACCAAAACTGATAAAGGAAATTTTCAGGGTGGAATTTCTTTTGTCATAGAATTTGCAACATAGTGCATATATGGTCTTCCTGTTCTTCTTCTAGGCTTAAAGGAAATCAGGGTATCCTTAATGAAAACACTCATGAATTTTCTTATGAGATCATGGAAACTCGTTCTTATAATGTTGTTTGAGCATTGATGAGACTAATTCAAAATCATAAATCTAGCATGACCGAGTCGTGCACGAATAGCAGTCATGGACATGTCCCGCTCTTTCACTCATCACTGTTGGCAGCATGAGCATGAGTTCGATCTTGGAAAAGTGATTAACACTATAAGGTCGATTGGACATGTTGTCTGTACGTGGAGGAGAATAACGGTCATGAATGGTGATTTGTTTAAAAAACCGACGGTAGTCGACACATAATCTTATGTTACCGTCCTTCTCCTTGAAGGTTCCTCTGGAGTGTAAGGAAGATTTTGGAATAAATCAACTGGCTATGCGTAAAAGACTTAAGTGGTCGTGTCTTACTGACAGCTAGAAAATTTTAGCGACCATGGCTAACAACGCACATGCTTGTAAGCATAGATAATTTGTGTAGATTTTCCCGATGGAAAATCAAGCTGAATGTATTCAGGAGCCTGAACATTACTGTACATATTTATAAATCGTAGCATGGTGTGCTGTTCAAAGTACATAATTAGGACAAAATTCATCTCGTGTCTGTCCGAGGAAATGCGTTAGCAGCTTGGATCTCATCATTAAGCTGAAGGAAAACCTTCGTATACGTGGGAATACGAAAGGCGTCCTTCATGGTCATGAATATATGAAATATGGTGAAACAAATGAAAGCGACATCGGCAACGTGACAGTTCTCACTGATGCGCCGGTAATGGTATTGAAATTCTTGTGGCCTGATTAATACATGGCACAACAAAATGGATATACCCTTGGAGGGTACCCTGAATTTCTTAGAAATGTTCCATAATTGGACGTGAGTCATGTGTCTTGACTCGTTTCTTGGAACTATAAGCATGACATATGTCTTGACTGGTGTCTTGACATGTGTCTTCAGAAAGTAGACGTGAGACATGTGTCTTGACTGATGTCTTGACATGTGCCTTCAGAAAGTATACGTGAGACATGTGTCTTGACTGATGTCTTGACATGTGTCTTCAGAATGTATACGTGAGACATGTGTCTTGACTGATGTCTTGGCATGTGTCTCGAGACGTACTTCAATAGAACTAGAATATTAGGTTATTATGCCAGACTTGGCGGATCGGTTGGACTACTGATCCTTTGTATGTCTGATCACGTCCGCGGCCGGAGCCTCGGTTGCGCTTTCTAGGATAGTTCTGTCATAGTAGTGGTTACTATCGTCTTGTCTGTCAGTTCCATGACGGTCATTCTCATGACCGTGATTCATGTAACTATTCAGCTGAGTGACCGGCTGGTACCGGTTTGCACTCATATGGCTGAAATGACAGCTGAATGACGTGTGACATGTAACTAAGAATTAGGGACAATGATTGATGGAAATCGTCTGATGGTGAAGCATCTTCTCGTCCAATTGCTTTGCTTTGACGCCTTTGTCTTCGTCTTGTAGGCTCTCCAGGTTGTGAACAGCATCCGCATCTCGTAGCGTCTCCGAACGTCATCAACATCAACCTTTAGTAACATCTCCCAGTTATGAGCGGCATCAGCAATCTTGTAGAATATCAGCAATTGAAAATACGCCTGAGATGATTCAGAATCTACTAGCGAATACTAGTGAAGTATTGCAAGTGAAACACATGGATTTAGGTACGTGTAATACACATGGAATACGGTACATGGAGTACACATGGAATTCACATGAAATGATCGGTATGGGGTCGATCATTTATCATGATTTAAGGAAAGTATATCGTTTAAACGGTTAGGAAAACCATCATGATAACCTGGCAATGCCAGTATATACCTCATTCTGGTTGCATAGAGAAACGCTAAATTGTGGTTACACAAAATTCAACGATGATTTTCCTGAGAGCATGATCAATGAAAACCAACCATGAATATCATGAAAGCAGAATTCAATGAAATCCAACAATGTCTTACGTGAAAGCATAAATAACAAAAGAGGCGTAAGACATAATCACGTGAAGACCAAGTCATTATGAAGAGACATGGGACAACTCAATGTGAAAGAGTATATAACATAATCAGCATGAAACCGAAGTTAACCATGACAGTATGATAGCATACTTGACATAAAAACATAATAACTTATGAGGGGACATGAAAAAAAAATTTTGCCAATAAATCATGAGAAAAAATTTATGCATGAAAAACAGTGCATGAATGCGTTTTGTAGTTTGTAAAAACTTTATATGTTCGAGGGGACGCCTATGGGTCGGTCCCAAAACAAAAGACATGGCGAGGGGACGCCTATGGGTCGGTCCCAAAATTAAAAGTTTCGATAAAAGCACATGCGACTAAATAGGGCCAGTCCTGTACCAACCATTACTTAGTCATAATCCCTGAAACAATGATACATGAAACATAAATAAATGAAACTCATCAGTCAAAACTTATCTGGAAAAATTTTATGTGACTAATTATGAACTATTGAGGTTCAGTCCACATAGTCACGGTTCACGAGGAACGTCATGCATGAAACAATGACACATAACTAAATATGAATGACGGTTGTCCATCCATATTAGTACAACATAATCGATGAAAAGATCAAGGTTAAAACCTTAAGGTGTTGAAAACATCATGGTTAAAGCAACAATGCGCTGAAAACATCAATACGTAGAATAACAAACTTTGGCTTAGGAAGCTCCTGGTGACTACCCACTAGTCACAGGTCGAGTTTTAGAGCCTACAGGTCGAAGCCTTGGCTCTGATACCATAATTGTAACACCCCATTTTGATAATGGAATGTCACACGTAATAATGGCGTGTCATCAATGCATACAAGGATAAATGTCTATAACATTACATGACCATAGGGATAACCGGAACCAAACATCGGTTCCCAAACATAAGCCCAAAACATAAATAAGCAAAAAAAACTGAATGAAAGACTAAACAAGAATGAGTATATGAAGGCAAAAAGGAAAAGAAGTCTCTAGCAGCTTCCATCCTATGCCCGTCCTCCAAATGCCCGAGTCTTTCCTAAGGTACCTGCCGTTTTGGGACATGGAAAGGAAAGTAACGGCTGAGCAAAACACTTAGTGCACGGATATAGACATAGTATAAATGACTAAATCATAATAAAGACTTAATAGCAGCGGAAATGTATAAGTCATGGAAAACCTGGAACATGTTCATAAAACTGGTTTTATAGTTTGAAAAGCCTTATGTTTATCTTATGAAAACTATTTAACATATTTTACCATTAGCCAATATAGGTCATGAGAATCCACCGTGCATGAATACTTGGAGGGGTGACCTCATCATGCAAATTAGAGGGGCTGCCTCTAATTTAATATATTGTTCTGGGTAGGAGGGATCAGCTCCTTGTGAAGGATGCAAGGCACACACCACATTCACCATGAAATCCTGACTGAAAACATGTAACTAGGATGCACCCATACGCCCCACATGATAAATATAATATAAATGGCCAAAAGCTGAAGGGACGCCACGAGCAATCACTCCGCCGTGGTGAAGTCATAACATTGGTGCCTCCAATGTTATGGTTATGGTACCTCCATAACTAGGTGAAACTGGTCATGCATGTATATGGATTTAGGTATTCTAATTAAACATAAGCAATTAAAAAACATATAAAACAAATACTGGGAAAACAGTTGGCTGCATATGGGGAATCCTAATAAGGAAAGAATGTCCATACTAAAAGGACTGGAATCCGTACCTTATGTCCAGTGAACGAAGAAGACGAACTGAGAGGAATCCTACTTCCGTATCACTAATGCTACATAAATACATACATGAATAAGTATCTGCTTACTAATACGTAACTTATTTTATGTCATGTCTTAGCTTATTTTATATGTTCTTATCATGTTTGACTGTTTTAAGCCTTAAACTGTGTTTATCTTATATTCTGTTTACTCTGATTAAGTATTTCTTGTATTTCATGTATTATTATACTTACTGTGTAATAATAAGTAACTTTCCAAAAATAGCAGGTTTCCTAAAATAGAAAGTTTCCAAAAATAGAAAGTTTCTAAAAATAGAAAGTTACCAAAAATAGAAGTTTCCAAAAATAGAAAGTTTCCAAAAATAGAAAGTTTCCAAAAATAGAAAGTTTCCAAAAATAGAAAGTTTCTAAAAATAGAATTACTGCTTAAAATAGATAAGTTTCTAAAAATAGAAAGTTTCCATAAATAGATTAGCTGCCTTATTTAAATAAGTTTCCATAAATAGATTAGCTGCCTGAAATAAATAAGTTTCTAAAAAAAGTTTCCATAAAAAAATTAGCTGCCTTATTTAAATAAGTTTCTAAAAATAGAAAGTTTCCATAATTAGATATAAGCTAGTTAAATAAGCTAAGTATATAAGCCTAAGTGTTTTCATGATTATTTCTAAGTCATATGATATAATGTATAGTTTAATAATTATTTCATGTAATTAAAATAAACTATAGGTTAAAATATTTAATTAAAGTATAACATGTTTTTAATTAAATAAAGTTAAATACTTAGGTTAAAACATGTATTGTTATTTATTAATAATATAACCTAAGTCATGTTAATTAATTAATTATAACCATGGTATTTAAATAATTAATTATTTATAAGTCTAAAATAAAAAAATAATTAGGTTAATAATTTCATGATTCTAATAATTAATATAACCTAAGTCATGTTATTAAATTAATCATGTCGTGTTATTAATTTAATTTTAACATAAGATCATAAAAATAAAAATCTAAACATACACCGTGAACCGGATCTTGACTAAGAACTATGAACCGGACATGAAATCGACACCATACCCCGAACCACTTCGGGGTTCCCCTTGTCTTGCTGCTGCCGTGGGACCCACACGAACCAACTGGGACCATATGGTCTCGGTGGTGGTCGAGTAGCCAAACCGAGACCCCCTTGGGGTTCGGTTTAGGCGCCGGCCAAAACAAAACACCCCTAAACCATCCTTTTTGATTTCTCCAAAAGCCATTTTCATGTTAGATCTATGTTTTAATTAGGTTTTAAGAAAACACATCATGTTCTTAATTATTTAATAGATCAAATAAAAAAGAAAAGGGTTAAAAGAATTTACCGAATGAGTGGATCTAACCAAGGATGAACAAACACGAACACTTGCACCAAAACCAAGATCAAAGATCAAACAAAACACCCCCTTGGTGTGTTTATGGGTGGCGGCAAAAAAAATAAAAAGAAGGAGGAGGAGAAAATATTTTTAGGGTTTTTGATGTTTTCCCGTAAAGTGAAAAATTACCAAAATCTTTCCTAATTCCTTGTTTTAGTAAAAATTGATGGGCTAAGCCCATCTTCCCTCCCTAATTTCGTGGTATGGGGCCCACATGGGGTAACCCATACATTTCCTGAGTCTAAATTGTAGAAAATAGAAGGGGGGGGGGTTGAATAGTTTCTTATATTTACTTGTTAAAATATGGTTTCCAAAAATCCTTTTTCAAAAACTTAGGCTTGAGGAAATATGTGAAATCTTCTTATGCACAATATAAACAATGATAGTGTAGCTAAACTAATACTAACAAAAATATATCCACAAAGAATAAAGAATGATAGTGTAGCTAATCTAATACTAACACATATATATGCAAAAAAGAATAAAGAATGTAAAGAGTTAAGGGTAAAGAAAGATCAAACCGAACACCAAGGATTTATAGTGGTTCGGCAACAAAGCTCACTCCTCGTTCCTACTCCACTCCTCAAGTACTCCTTATCGAGAGTTCACTACACAACAAGCTCCTTTTGGTGGAGAAAACCGTACACGTCGCTTAACCAATTTCCGACTCTAAGCTAAAAGTCGAGCCCTAATCATAGCTAGGACCAATCTACACAACTATACTTAGTACATACATAACTTCCAAATAGACACAACTACTTGGATCTTCACAACTATGACACAACTACAAGTATATAAAATTTGATCTTCAATGGATCTTTGGTGGTGGACTCAACACTTCACTAGGATAGTGTTCTTCTCTTTGCACTTGGAGAGGAAGGGATGGAAGAACAAGATTCACTTCTTAAACAAGTAATAATCAAACAAATGATCAAAGATTTGAGTGATTAAAGAAGGGGTTTGAATCTGGAAATAAATGTGCAAAAGAGGTGAGGTGAAAAGATGAGAATGGTCTACTATTTAAAGGATAAAGGAGCCAACGGCTATATCTGCCCGCGGTACCTTATCACAGCCCGCGGTACCTTATCGATAAGGTACCGCCTAGGCGCTAAGGTACCGCCGGACTAGACTCCGCTCCTTTTTGTCGTTTAGTGGTGGAGGTCTTATCTGGGTATAAAAATATCCTGAAAGGATATTCTTAACAGAATAAGAATATGCCATTTTCAAATTTCAAATAATTAATTTAATAAAACATTTTCTTAAAAATAAAGTTTAATAAAAACTTGTCACTTTTAATAAAAAGTGAGTTTTAAGAAAAGATTAAATCACTTGATCACTTGATTAAGGTTAGTATTTGTTTATCCATACTGTAAGTGAAAATGGGTAAAATGAAAAATACTTGAACTCAAGAATTCGTTTTTTGTTGTTTTCGTAAATGCTTGTTTTTACATATTGTCGTAATCAAAATTAAGCGAGACCGAAAAATGCAAGTAACATTTTTAGTCATTATTTCATTAACAATCTCCCCTTTTTTGATTTCGACAATACATAAACTCAATCACACAAAAACAAGATTTTCGAAGACGAGTTTATTCATTTCTCCCCCTTTGCCGAAGCAAAAAGGTTGCGTAAGCCGGTGTTGAAGAAACGGACTTTGCAAAGACTCCCCCTTGGTGCTTACTCCCCCTAGCTTAGGGCACCGGGGAATCGAGATATGGTGACGAGCTACATAGAAGGGTTAGTTGAACAAAAGAAACAACCAACAGTATATAGCAATAGGTCACATAAAGAAAAATAAAAGAGAAGAAAACACAAAGACAAACATCCAAGATAGGTTACTAAAGGAACATCATACAAAGAAGTATGGAAAAAGAAACAAGCTAAAAGCATAAATCTAATCCTATTTATTCTAGAATTCTAAGATTTGTTTGAATTTGGTGTCTTGAGGATAAGCAATCAATGCTTATATGAAAGACAAGGTAATAGCGCAGGGTGGTGGTGGTGGCTTGTTGGAGATCTCACAATCAAAGTGAAGAGGAGGCTTGATTAAGAGACTCTTGATGTAGCTCAACTCCTCATAGATGTGTGCCATAGCAAGATGTTGATATTGACAACAATGACAATATGTTCCATGGTGCATGACATTATCATGAGAAGGAGGAAGGACACTAAAGGTTGGTGGTGGAAGAAAGGAAGTTCCACACTCAACATTCTTGGTAGGAGAAATGTGAATAAGAGTGTTCTTGGGTG
This sequence comes from Glebionis coronaria, assembly GCA_025667525.1. NCBI lineage: Eukaryota > Viridiplantae > Streptophyta > Magnoliopsida > Asterales > Asteraceae > Glebionis > Glebionis coronaria. Next base: position 466,687,406 of record CM046874.1, on the reverse strand, counting down.
GGTTTGGATTGAAAGCAATTGGAGAAAATGGATGAGATTCAAGGCTTTCATTTGGAGAATAAGACATTTTGGATGTGAAGTAATGCAAAATGCTTATGGTTTAAATAGGGAAGGCTTAGGGTATTTTTGGGGTGGTCAAAGGGTTTGAAACAAAGATTCTCAAAAAAGTTGGAGCAAATCTGGAGTTTCAGACAAAAACCCGAAAAAGGAAGGCCACTGTAGGCGGTTCCTTATCTATGGTGGCGGTACCTTATCAATAAGGTACCGCGGTTCACATATGGAACCGCCTGCAGAAGCAGGGTTTGGTGTTTGGAGAAAGATTATTCAGCAAATCTTATTTTTCTAGTCTAATTTATCATAGGGATGTGCTTAAAAGCAAAGATAGAGAAAGAAAACATATGCAAACTTACCAAATAGAGATTTGACCAAAATACATAGATTAAAAAATCAATGTAGGAGGTGTGTAAGACAAGACCTTAAGTCATGACACAATGATCCTCCATGATTCTATCTTGTTCTTGCTATGTTTGAGAGAATCATACATATGAATTATGTAAGCTCTACATTAATAGCGAGAATCTATGCAAAATCGTTTTTAGATTGAATTAACAATGTCAAACGAATTTCTCAACCATTTTCGAAAGAGACTTTGAGAGTTTTGAAAAGGAGAAGATTTTTCAAAAGAATTTTAAAAGACTCAAGGACTCAAAGTGGTAATAGAAAACACACAATAAGAAAAGAAATTAAGGAAGATGTTCCATTAATCCTAGACCTAGACGCAAGTAATTAAAAGGTTCCCTCTTAAGTGGCTTAGTGAAGATATCGGCTAAGTTGTCCTCGGAGGGCACCTTTTCAATAGTAATGTTCCCCTTTTAAACATTGTCCCTAAGGAAATGGTGTCTAATTTCTATGTGTTTGGTTCGTGAATGTTGCACGGGATTCTTGCTTAGGTCTATAGCGCCTTTATTATCGCACATGATGGGAACATCATCAAGAGAAATCCCGTAATCAACAAGCGCTTGCTTCATCCATAGAGCTTGTTGGCATGCTTTTCCGGCACTCACATACTCGGCTTCCGTGGTGGATATCGCAATAGCAGTTTGTTTCTTGGAGAACCAAGAATTTAAACAACAACCCATGAAGGTACAAACTCCACTAGTGCTCTTCCGGTCCACATAGTCTCCCGCATGATCCGAGTCCGCGTAGACAATGGTTTCTACGCCGGTCCCTTTAGGATACCATAATCCTAAATGTATAGTGCCTTTAATGTATCGGAAGATATGCTTAACCGCTTCAAGGTGAGAGGTTTTGGGAGCCTCTTGGAAGCGAGCACAAAGGCAAACACTAAACATGATATCTGGTCGACTTGCCGTTAGGTACAACAAACTACCAATCATACCTCTATATTTGGTGTTGTCTACCGACTCACAATCATCATCTACGGTGAGTTTAGTATCCGAGGCCATAGGGGTCTTCATTGGTCTAGATTCTTCTAATCCAAATTTCTTTAGCATTTCTTTAGTGTACTTAGATTGACTAAAGAAAATACCAGCGTCCATTTTTTTAATTTGGAGTCCTAAAAAGAAGTTAAGTTCTCCCATCATACTCATTTCAAACTCATCATGCATGATTTTGGCAAAGTCATCACACAATTCTTGACAAGTTGAGCCAAATATAATGTCATCAACATATATTTGTACGATTATGAGGTGAGGACCTTTCTTCTTTGTAAAGAGTGTATTGTCTACCATTCCCATGGTATAGTCATGTTTAACAAGAAACGCTTTAAGTCTATCATACCAAGCTTTGGGTGCTTGTTTGAGTCCATAAAGTGCTTTCTTAAGCTTGTAAACATGGTCCGGTTTCTCAAAATCAATGAAGCCGCGAGGTTGAGCCACATATACCTCCTCATTGATCAAACCGTTAAGAAATGCACTCTTTACATCCATTTGTTGAAGCTTAATATCTAAGGCACAAGCGTAGGCTAAAAGGATTCTAATTGATTCTAATCTAGCTACCGGTGCATATGTCTCGTCATAATAAATCCCTTCTTGTTGATTATAGCCTTCAGCTACAAGTCTAGCCTTGTTATGAGACACAACACCATTCTCATCTAGCTTATTCCTAAATACCCATTTGGTTCCTATAATGGTAGAACTTCTAGGTGGAGGAACAAGTTCCCAAACATCATTGGGAACGAATTGATTCAATTCTTCTTGCATCGCAATGACCCAACTCTCATCCGTCAAAGCTTCTTTAACATTCTTTGGTTCAATAAAGGAGACAAAACGAAAGAAGTTGCTTTGGTTTTGGACTTGAGATCTTAGGGTCATTTGATTTAAGTCACCAATGACATTATTGAGAGTATGATCCCTAGACTCCTTAATGTTTACTTCCTTTTCAACACTAAGGTCTTCAACTCCTATTTTTCTAACCTCTTTGGCTTTGACTACTTCTAGTTCATCCAAGTCATCATCAACCAATGGTGGTGTCTTGGGTGAAGGAGGGGTTTCATCAAAGGTTACGTTGAGTGATTCTTCAATAACCCCTGAGGTTCTATTTAGGACTATGTAGGCCTTACTAGTTTGGGAATAACCTAAAAGGATACCTTCGTAAGACTTTGGGTCAAACTAGGTAAGGTAGTCTTTGGTGTTGAGGATAAAGCACTTGCTTCCAAACACCCTAAAGTATTCTAATAAGGGTTTCTTACCTTTAAGAATCTCATAGGGGGTCTTTCCTAGGAAAGGTTGAATAAGAATTCGGTTGAGAATATAAGTCGATGTATCCACGGCATTGCACCAAAACTTTTGAGGCAAAGATTGTTCGTTTAACATCGTCCTACTCATCTCTTGGAGAGTCCTATTCTTCCTTTCAACTACCCCATTTGATTGTGGAGTGCGAGGAGCCGATAAGTTATGGGTAATACCATGAGCTTCACAAAAGGCACCAAATTGCAATTCATTATCAAATTCCCTACCATGATCCGTCCTAATAGAAACAATTGAACATCCTAGTTGATTTTGAATTCTTCGACTAAAGATTTCGAAGTGATCGAAAGCTTCATTCTTAGATGCCAAAAATCTAGTCCAAGTGAATCTAGAATAGTCATCAACTATAACTAGGGTATAAAGGTTACGTCCATAACTCCGTATGGCGGAACGTCCAAAGAGATCCATATGTAGGAGCTCTAAGCACCGAGAGGTCGAAACCAAATTCTTGGCTTTGTGACTTGAGTGAACTTGCTTTCCAACTTTGCAAGCATCACAAAAGTGACTATCAAACTTAATCTTGGGGAGGTGTCTTACCAACTCCTTAGAGACTAAAGATTGAATTAAACGCATATTAGCGTGACCTAATCTCCTATTCCAAAGAGTAGAACTATCATCTATAGTCGCAAGACATATGTTGTCTTTTGACTTCTTATTAACCTTCATGACATAAAGCCCATGCTTTCTAACACCTTTTCCAATGACTTTTCCATCTTTTACGATTTCACTGTCATGTTCCGAAAAGATGAACTTACACTTATTATCACAAATTTGACCTATAATTAAAAGGTTAAAACCTAAGTTATCTACGTGCTCAATGATGAGACTGCTTTTATACATAGTCTCATCGTCCAAATCGGGCTTAAAATGCATAAAATATCATTAAAACTGCCAAATATATGCTCGTGTTTGTTGCTTGTGTATTTTAGGTACGGATATTGAGGAAATGACAAAAAGATCACAAGAATCAATCAAAAACGAACACGGGAAACGAAGCCGCACAATGAACCGGACCCGAATCTGGAATTTCCAAAAATGACCTTGAAGAATTGAAGATTGGCAAGAATGGTCCCTCAACTATTGATGACATGTCATTTTATACCCCTGTAAATCCTCAAAATTACTTGTGGGTCCCTAAAATATCAAGATATTACATGAACAACCCTTGAAGATTGAAGAAATTACATTTGAAGTCCTTGATACAAGTTTAAAAACTTGTTGTGCCATTTTTGACAAGTTGGCAAACTTGTTTATAAAGGAAATAGGGTTTGTTGCTGTTTATTACAAGCTAAACAAAGGAAGAAACCTTGGGGGCCAAAACTGTCAAACACTCTAACTCACCCCAGCCAATCATCCAGCCATGTCATCCCACTCCACCACTCACAATCCTCCACCTCACAACCCCCTCCCACGTCACCTTCCACTCACCAAGTTTATTTAAATAAACCTGGGTCAACACCCAGTCAACCTTTTTAACCTTCCCTCCAAACACGTTTTTAAATAAAACTTTCCCCAAAACAGATTAACCAACCCCTAATTACCCACATAAACCCTAATATTCCCAGACACAATTAACCTTAAAACAAAGGGGTTTTTGTTGAAACCTTCCAGAACTATAATTAATCCCTTTGTCATCCCATCCCACACCCAAAACGTGAACCAAGACCAACCCATGTGAGTGTAGGTCCCTCCCCTGCACGTCACTTTCCCCTAAAAACCCTAAACCCGACCAGATAGACGTCCCACATGTTTTCCTTGGTCCCCAATATCAAATGAACGTTCCTTATCAACTCAAACAGCTGGCAACATTACATGGAGCCTTTTTGACCAAGAATTCAGTCAAGATTCAAGGGAATTTTCAGATTTTTAACCATTAGGGTTTTAGCTTGTAATATTTTATTCAGTAATCTAGATAGTTCTATGATAGTCTATATAAGGAGCTTACAACTTGTGTAAAGCCCTTGTTCTAGAATTTATAGCAAAATCTTGTAATCCCTTTTTATGAATATAAAGTTGGTGTTTTGTGTTAAATTGTAATTTCTTTTATTTTTTTTTTAAAGTTTGTATTGATTTAGCTAAGTTCTGAGTTCCAAGTTTGTTATTTAAGTTCAAAGATTTTCAAAAATCATTCCTTTTTCAAAGTTTCTGAAAAATAGGGTATTTTGATATATCTTGTTCAAAAAAAGTGGTTTTCCAGGTTTGTAAGTGTGTTTTGTGTAAGTGTTTTTGAAGGAAAGAGTTTAGGGAAAGTATTTGAAAAAGGTTTAAAAAGTTGAAAAATCAGAAATATTGGTTATATTGTTTCTGCCTTTGCTGTTCTTAGCATGAAAACTCTTGAAGCTATTTGCTTGTTGTCCAAGGTTCAGCACAAGCCCGAGCTTGTGGGAGGTGACTTTTCAGTCACTGTAGGACCGAGATGTGGGTCCCATAAGGTAACTTCCTTGTTTCCCTGGTTAGTTCTCAAATATATTGTGATTTGTATGGAAGCTATTTGTTTGTTTGTTGTATGCTTTGATTCATGTTGGTTTTAGTTTTTATGCATGCTAGATAGAGTTTGAATCAATTTGGTGTGGATTTAATGTGATTTGGTTTGAAAAAGATCATTTTCAGAAAGTTAAGTAGTGTTTGGATTAAGGTTTAAGTTGGATTGAATAACAAGATTTTTGGCTTAAAACTGGTTTTAATTCACTCATTTGGTTGTTAGTTGGTGATATATGCTCTTGGCTTTCAGATTGGTAGAATTTTTAACACATTTGCTTGATAAAAATTTGGAAAGTAGCTCAAAACAGCAAAGTGCTTTGTGTGCCTGATTTTGTGAAGAATTTGTGCCATCAAGCTTGTTATCTGTTAGAGGTAGGGTTTTAGTAGGATTTGTAATTGATTATATGCTAGTTGGTTGATTTGTGTGCAAGATCTTAGGGTTTAAAATCCACTTTTGTGCAAGTAAATTCAGTAAACTAATCACAGACCTACACCATAGCTTAATCAGTAACTTTTTGGCTCTTTTGTGTGTAATTTTGTGAAGGAGCTTGCTTGTTTTTGTGTTGTTATTGACTCCCTATACTCAACTGAGTACAGGGGTGCCTTTTGTTCCAAAAGAAACCAATCCAACAAGCTTTTCTAAGCTCATTACCAACCTGAACAAAAAAATACACTACCAGTGGGAACCAATTTCCCACTGCTAGCACAATTTTTAGTACTGCTAAGCAAGAAGACAAAACTAGGTTAAGTGTCACTATCAGATTCACCATTTTTTGTCTTTTGTGGACTAAAATTGGATTTAGGACTTGAAACTAGTTCCATTATTTTTCTAATTTAATTTATGATTTTTCTGTTTAGTTAAAATTTTTATTACTGTTCATTTGCTATTTTTTACATTTAATAGCTAATTTAAATACTTTTAATATTTCTGTTTTTGGCATTTAGTGCCAAAAATACTTATTTTTCATTTTTAACATTTTTCATAGATTAAGAAAAACATTTTAAGATTTTTAGTTCAAAAAGTTTTTACTGTTCACTTTTTTATTATTTTCTAGAATTAATTTAGTATAATTAGGGTTTTAATATTAATCTGTTTTGTCCTCTAGTGAAAAATTTAATATTTTTCAAACTTTTTCATTTTTCTATTATTCTTTAGAGTAATTTAGGATTTTTAAAATTGACAAATTATTTTTAGCATTATTTTATTATTTTTTATAATTATTTTAATTTTAAAATTGTTTTTAGTGGTTTAAAAATAGAAAAATAGTTTTTAAAATTTAGAAAAAATACTTTTTAGTCTTTAGATAATATATGTAAGTTTTGTTCAATAAAATAATATTTTGGACATTCTGATTAATTATATTTAATTTTAGGGCTTTAATTAGCATTTAAAATTGAATATTTAATTAATAAAAGGTTTTAAAATATTTTTTATTGGATTTTTATTCTTATTTATATTATTTTAGACTTAGTTTTAGTTTAATTAATTTTTAGGTTTAAAATTTTTAATTTTGTAGTTTTTTACGGTTTTACGTGAACGACCTTTTCGTCTTAGCTCGATCCGTCTTCGTAACCGTCACTCTCTTCTCACCCCATTTCTATTTTTTTTTCTTTTTCTCAACAATATAATCACAAACATTAATCAATTCATTACACAACACACTAGCCTCCTCGAGAACGAACTCACTTCATTATTGGGTCATTTACACACGGTTTTCCTAAATCGTCGTGCCTACTTACCCTATATTTTAGGTGCTTGTTTTTCCTAAAGCAAGTTACCTAATTTTACAACTATCATTTTGGTGCCGCTGCCGGGGAGGCGTGTTGTGTTTTGATTGGAATTGTTGTTTTTATATACTAACCATAATTAGTATTTGTATTAGTAGCACTCTACTAATATGTATTATCGGTTTTTGGTTTTTGTGTGAATACTATTACTATATTGTATACGTAGAACAATAAATTCACAAGTACTCCAAATACGTGAGAAATCACAACCTTGACTTGGGAGGTCATTACCCAATCATTGTATTCGAATCTCAAACCAAAGAAAAAGGCAAAAATAGATAAATACTTTCGTGAAGCTCGATTTTGAAAAATACAAACTATAAGGTGGGTATAAGGCGGTTGTATTTCACGACCTAAAGGAAAAAGGCTCTTAAGTGCTTCGCGCCGCCTCGTTTCCTCCGCTTGCTTGTGCGTATTTTGAGATTGAAGGCTAATCGAGGGTTTTGTCGCCCAAAGTATTACTAAGTATCATATATATTTTCTTGGTTTCATTTTATTAAACCCTCTTGAACGTTTTGGTGTTCCACCAACATTCTAAAGTCATCGAAGGCGTTCACTTCACGTGATCGTTTTCATTCCTTGAGGCTTCTTTAATCAAGAGATTTGATTAAGGAGGAGATTTGTAGATTTTTGTCTACCTAATACAATTCCAAAATCCAAAAAAAAAGTAAAAACAATCAAAAATCCAAAAAAATTGAAAAAATACAAAACACCAAAAAGAATCTTCTTTGCTCGTCCCCTCGTTGTACGTGACATTTATGCTAACTCGTAATCAAGCAAGACGTGCACGTAAACGCAAGAACAAAACTCCCACTCCAAATCATTCTAGTGAGGAGTCTCCTATTGACGAACCCATTGTAAGAGAAGCACCAACCATGGCGAATCGAACTATGATGGAGTTACTTCAAGCACCACCGAGGGTTATGGAGAAGATATTGTGATTCCCGCTATCCTTGCGGAGAATTTTGAGGTGAAAACGGGTTTGTTGTCGATGATCCAAAACAACAAATTTCGTGGTGATGAGAAGGACAATCCACACAACCATATCCGCCAATTCAATCGTCTTATCGCCACTTGCAAATTTAAGGATGTCTCGAATGACTCGATTAAGATGATGCTTTTTCCGTATTCCTTAGCGGGGCCCGCTAAAATTTGGTTAGAGAAAGAGCCACCCAATTCTATATTGACGTAGAAGGATCTCGTTTCAAAGTTCGTGAACCAATTTTTTCTGCCCTCTAAGACTACGCATTTGAAAATTGAGATTTCAAAGTTTTCACAAGAATCAAATGAAAGTTTTTCAACGGCTTGGAATAGGTTTAAGGAGATGTTACATGAATGTCCTCATCACGGTTTTTCCGACTTGCATCAAATTGACACGTTTTACAATGGACTTAATGATCATGAAAGAGATTATTTAAATGCCGCCACGGGTGGTAATTTTTTGTGTAAAACGGTTGAGGAAGCTTTGGTGATAATTGAGAATAGGTCTAAGGTTTATAGCCCTCGTAACACACCGAGTGTTACCAAATTGGGTTCATCATCGTCACCATCGTCTCGTAGCATTAATGCCTTGCAAGATGAAGCTAATGAGGAAAATCGGTTTTTCGATAGGTTTTCGACTCTTATGTCCCATTGGAAAGCTCAAGAAGCTTCAAATTCCGCTTCGGTTAAAGCGGTTGCTAAGAGTTGTTTGTCGTGTGGTGGAGCTCATGATCTTTCCGAGTGCATTACCGCGGATGGTAACACTTCGAGTGCTTATATAGCCACGGGAACTTATAACCAAAACGGTCAAGGTTCCCGCCAAAATCAAGCTCCACCAAATCAAAATGCTAATAACTATCGAAACAACAATCAAGTTAGTAATTATCAAGGCAATCAACGTAACTATAACAAGGGTAATTATCAAAGTGGAAATGGGCAAATTTCAAACCAAAACCAAAACCGTGATTTTCAAACTACGACTCAAGGTTTTCAAAATGATCATACCAAAAATCTTCAAGGAGAGTTTTTGAATTATGCTAAGGCAAACGATGCTAAGTCTGATAATCTGCAACGTGAACTGGTTAGCTTAAGATCCGAGTTGAAAAACGAGCTTAAAAACGAACTTGCTAATGAACTTAAAACTCATGCTAATAAAATGGAAGGAAATGTTCAACGACTCCAACAAAATCAACAAAAAATGGAGCAAGGTCAACATGAGATTAAGAAAGAGTTGTTAAAAGCGGATGCTAGGCAATCTAAGTTTGAAGACCGAATGGGAAAAATGTTTGAAGGTATCATGTGTAAACCTTCTTCTTCGGGTGGTCTTCCTAGTGATACCATCGTGAACCCGAAAGGAGAATTGAAGGTTATTACTACTCGTAGTGGTAAAACTTTCAAAGAACCCATTTCTCGTCCAAGTACTTCTACGGAGAAGGAAAAAGAGAAAGAACCCGAGGTGGTGGTAGAAAAGGAGCAAATTCCAAGCCCACAAAGTACCGCTCAAACCACACCAACGGTTGAACCAATACCAATAGTGGAACCCGAGATTCCAAGGCCGATGCCTATGCCCCAACCCACACCACCCTTACCTTACCCTTCAAGACAATACAAGGAAAAGGCACAAGAACGAAATAATTATCAATTTGGACTTTTTATGAAAATGTTTGGTGACTTGCATTTTAATATAAGTTTTGCCGACGCCTTAGTCATGATGCCTCGATTTGCCGCGAACTTCAAAAGTATGTTGAATAACAAAGAGAAATTGCAAAAATCGTCTAGTTGTTCTTCGGTTTTACTTAGCCGCATACCTCAAAAAGTCGATGATCCCGACAAGTTTTTAATCTCATGTGCTATACAAGACATGGAAGAATGTTACGCCTTGGCCGATCTTGGTGCTAGTATTAATTTGATGCCTCTTGAGATTTTTAAATCGCTCAATCTTCCCAATCTCACTCCTTTAAGAATGTCAATCGAGATGGCCGATCATTCTACGATTCTATCTTGTGGAGTAGCCGAGGACGTCTTTGTGAAAGTTGGAAAGTTCTACTATCCCGTAGACTTTATTGTTGTTGACATTCCCATCGATCCTAAAGTTCCTCTATTTTTAGGTCGATCATTTATGGATACCTCGAGAGCACTTAACGATGTGCATGTAAGGAAAATCACTCTTCGTTTCAATGAGGAAGAACTCGTCATTAATGCAACCCAAAACTCCACACTTTCTCATGTGTATTCTATCACGTCTTTGAACAATGTTAGTCCCATCAAAAACATTTGCAAAAAGATTTCAAAAAGAGTTTTAGAAGTTGTTGAGAAAAATGAAGTTCCGTCCCCTCCGCCGGTGGAGGTTAAGAGTGTTAAGCCTACGATTCCAATCATGAATGATTCTTCGGATGATGAATATGTTGATCCCGATGGGGGAGTTTTCTTTGTTGACAAACGTTCTGAAAACTTACCACCACCTTTACCAAAACGGTTTTCAAATGTGAGAATTTTTAGTGTGACTAACATTGCTTTAGAAACACCAAATATTTTTGACATAATTAAGTCGGGTTTTCATAAGGAGAGTTTAAAATATGAAAAAGGGAAAGATTTTGAATTGAATTTAAAAGATTTTTCTACAATGCTAACTCCGTCATCAACACGTGTTTTGAGTACTACAAGCTCGTCTTCTCCTTTTGACGATGCTTTGTGTGGACCTAGTATGGGGGAAGCCCCTCATGTTCCCTCCCCTTTCTCCACTGAGGACGAGATATTTGATCCTGGAATTGCTTATAAAGGGAAATCTCGGTGTTCCACCGATGCAATAAATGGAAAATCTTTTTATTTGATTGGTGTGAGTCTACCTCGAGTAGCTCAATGTTTTTATGACATACCCATTGTCCCACCCTTCTATTTCTAAACCCTTTGGGTTTGTGTTGACACACGATGAAGTGGCGTTGATTTGTTTTTCCAATGAAAACGAGAACGCCATCTTCGATCCTGGTATTTTGCACCATCAAAGGACTTAGTCCTTAATACCGGTTGTTTTTGGGCCTTGTTTATCATGTAAGCCCCACTAAAAATTGACCATACCATGATTGTCCCTAAATGATCACATTTATGGGGATTCGAGTCGAGCTTTTGACTCGGTTATCAAAAACAAGGTGCCTCGTGGGGGAGACCCATGCTTATCCATGTACATATTATTGCTTTCTAATTAGTTTAATGTGAGGGGATTTGTGCCCTTCCAACCTTTGTTCCGTGGTTGTTTGTGAGTTGTGGTTTTTAGATGATCATGATCTTCACGATTGGAGCCTCTCGTGTTCGTTTTATGGGAGCACTCGATCGTTTGCTGTGAAGACATTTCTCAGTATCCAAATGATATATCCTTTTGATGTTCTAACCTTAGGTTTATAGCACACTTCATAAACGGCAATTAATTTATTGGTTACACCCTTTCCATGCTAGATTAGGCATTCGACTACGTCTCTAGTATGGGGGTGTTTGCACCCCTAGACTCGAAACATTGAGGACAATGTTTAACTTTAGTATGGGGGGTGAATAGATACTTGATTTGCAAAACCTTCACGCTTTCCAAAGTTTATCTTTTTGTTTATCGTTTTGTTGCAAAATATGGCTAAAAATGGCCAACTTTTAAAATTTTCTCATGTTTTATAAGTGTTTGAAGACACGAATGTAGGTTTTTCGATGGCGAGAATAAGAGTAATTTTTGACTCGACCGTGCGTGTTGAGCACTTAGCTTTGATTCCTTAACTACACATTAGGCTAAGTCTCTTAAATGAGGACGAGAAATGATAGAGTTAATTATAAGTTACTATGCTAAACGTAGAGTACTCGTATTCTTTCAAAAACTCATGTGTTCTCGTTGTTTGCTTATTCTCCCTTCGCATGTAAATATTTTTTGCTTAATAAATATTGACTTAGCGGTTTAGTTTGGATTGTTGGGTTTCTAGTCTTTTCTAGTAGCTTCCGTGTAATTAAATTGGGAAGACATTAAGGTATCGCCATCGTCACGGTTTTGAAGTATTGGCACCCTAATAATCGAAAGCTTCACCCAATAGTAAGATTTCAAGTTCTCACCTAAATCTAGCAAACAATTTGAAAGCCCCACAAGGCCTAAAAATCTATGCAAAATTGAAAGTGAATCAAGCCTTAATCTTCGAAGCTTTAAAGATACAAAATTCGCTTTAGCGTGAGGATATACGTCTTTGTATAATAAAACCACCGATGAGGCGGATAATAAAAGGCAATGCAAGACCGAAGTCATAATAAAAGCTTCATGGCGAAGTTGAATAAAAGATGGAGGTAAACCAAAGATAATAAGGCCCTTCCGTTAGGGGGCGTATAAAAGTCTTGGTAATAAGTCTCATGTTCAAAACCGTTATAAAACCGTGTTTATCGATTCTTCTTGTCGACTTAATTTTTTAACATCGTTGTCTATTAGGAGGGGTTATTGATTTGATGGTCTTAGTTACACCGTTAGGACTCTATTTTTAGACCTAAATCTCTATTATCGCATAAGTCAAACAATGTATCCTCGTGAAACATTCAAGACAAAATAAAATATAAGAGATACAACTTAGGAATAATGGGAGGATAAGTACGTGATTAGGGCATATGAGTAGTGTTAGCATTACTAACTTATAATGACAATGATCTCGTTGCACGCTTGGCATGGAATTAGGGTGAAAATCGAGGACGATGAAATTATTTCTAACGAAGCATTCACGTGTTCTTATTCTATGAACCTAAACGACCCATTTTGCGATGAAAATCATACATTATGTCTAAAACGTAAGTAGTAGTAATAGTAGTAGTGTAGCTAGTTTAGCATTAAATAAAGTGAATAAAAAATGAATTTTGGAGGTGCTATGATACTTTATTCTAGCATTGTGTGAGGGCACGGCAATGGTTTAGTATGGGGGAGTGATGAGACTGCTTTTATACATAGTCTCATCGTCCAAATCGGGCTTAAAATGCATAAAATATCATTAAAACTGCCAAATATATGCTCGTGTTTGTTGCTTGTGTATTTTAGGTACGGATATTGAGGAAATGACAAAAAGATCACAAGAATCAATCAAAAACGAACACGGGAAACGAAGCCGCACAATGAACCGGACCCGAATCTGGAATTTCCAAAAATGACCTTTAAGAATTGAAGATTGGCAAGAATGGTCCCTCAACTATTGAAGACTTGTCATTTTATACCCCTGTAAATCCTCAAAATTACTTGTGGGTCACTAAAATATCAAGATATTACATGAACAACCCTTGGAGATTGAATAAATTACATTTGAAGTCCTTGATACAAGTTTAAAAACTTGTTGTGCCATTTTTGACAAGTTGGCAAACTTGTTTATAAAGGAAATAGGGTTTGTTGCTGTTTATTACAAGCTAAACAAAGGAAGAAACCTTGGGGGCCAAAACTGTAAAACACTCTAACTCACCCCAACCAATCATCCAGCCATGTCATCCCACTCCACCACTCACAATCCTCCACCTCACAACCCCCTCCCACGTCACCTTCCACTCACCAGGTTTATTTAAATAAACCTGGGTCAACACCCAGTCAACCTTTTTAACCTTCCCTCCAAACACGTTTTTAAATAAAACTTTCCCCAAAACAGATTAACCAACCCCTAATTACCCACATAAACCCTAATATTCCCAGACACAATTAACCTTAAAACAAAGGGGTTTTTGTTGAAACCTTCCAGTACTATAATTAATCCCTTTGTCATCCCATCCCACACCCAAAACGTGAACCAAGACCAACCCATGTGAGTGTAGGGCCCTCCCCTGCACGTCACTTTCCCCTCAAAACCCTAAACCCGACCAGATAAACGTCCCACATGTTTTCCTTGGTCCCCAATACCAAATGAACGTTCCTGATCAACTCAAACAGCTGGCAACATCACATGGAGCCTTTTTGACCAAGAATTCAGTCAAGATTCAAGGGCATTTTCGGATTTTTAACCATTAGGGTTTTAGCTTGTAATATTTTATTCAGTAATCTAGATAGTTCTATGATAGTCTATATAAGGAGCTTACAACTTGTGTAAAGCCCTTGTTCCAGAATTTTTAGCAAAATCTTGTAATCCCTTTTTATGAATATAAAGTTGGTGTTTTGTGTTAAATTGTAATTCCTTTTATTTTTTTAAAAGTTGGTATTGATTTAGCTAAGTTCTGAGTTCCAAGTTTGTTATTTAAGTTCAAAGATTTTCAAAAATCATTCCTTTTTCAAAGTTTCTGAAAATAGGGTATTTTGATATATCTTGTTCAAAAAATGTGGTTTTCCAGGTTTGTAAGTGTGTTTTGTGTAAGTGTTTTTTAAGGAAAGAGTTCAGGGAAAGTATTTGAAAAAGGTTTAAAAAGTTGAAAAATCAGAAATATTGGTTATATTGTTTCTGCCTTTGTTGTTCTTAGGAGGAAAACTCTTGAAGCTATTTGCTTGTTGTCCAAGGTTCAGCACAAGCCCGAGCTTGTAGGAGGTGACTTTTCAGTCACTGTGGGACCTGGATGTGGGTCCCACAAGGTAACTTCCTTGTTTCCTTGGTTAGTTCTCAAATATATTGTGATTTGTATGGAAGCTATTTGTTTGTTTGTTGTATGGTTTGATTCATGTTGGTTTTAGTTTTTATGCATGCTAGATAGAGTTTGAATCAATTTGGTGTGGATTTAATGTGATTTGGTTTGAAAAAGATCATTTTCAGAAAGTTAAGTAGTGTTTGGATCAAGGTTTAAGTTGGATTGAATAACAAGATTTTTGGCTTAAAACTGGTTTAATTCACTCATTTGGTTGTTAGTTGGTGGTATATGCTCTTGGCTTTCAGATTGGTAGAATTTTTAACACATTTGCTTGATAAAAATTTGGAAAGTAGCTCAAAACAGCAAAGTGCTTTGTCTGCCTGATTTTGTGAAGAATTTGTGCCATCAAGCTTGTTATCTGTTAGAGGTAGGGTTTTAGTAGGATTTGTAATTGATTATATGCTAGTTGGTTGATTTGTGTGCAAGATCTTAGGGTTTAAAATCCACTTTTGTGCAAGTAAATTCAGTAAACTAATCACAGACCTACACCATAGCTTAATCAGTAACTTTTTGGCTCTTTTGTGTGTAATTTTGTGAAGGAGCTTGCTTGTTTTTGTGTTGTTATTGACTCCCTATACTCAACTGAGTATAGGGGTGCCTTTTGTTCCAAAAGAAATCAATCCAACAAGCTTTCCTAAGCTCATTACCAACCTGAACAAAAAAATACACTACGAGTGGGAACCAATTTCCCACTGCTAGCACAATTTTTAGTATTGCTAAGCAACAAGACAAAACTAGGTCAAGTGTCACTATCAGATTCACCATTTTTTGTCTTTTGTGGACTAAAATTGGATTTATGACTTGAAACTAGTTCCATTATTTTTCTAATTTAATTTATGATTTTTCTGTTTAATTAAAAATTTTATTACTGTTCATTTGCTATTTTTTACATTTAATAGCTAATTTAAATACTTTTAATATTTCTGTTTTTGGCATTTAGTGCCAAAAATACTTATTTTTCAGTTTTAACATTTTTCATAGATTAAGAAAAACATTTTAAGATTTTTAGTTCAAAATGTTTTTACTGTTCACTTTTTTATTATTTTTTAGAATTAATTTAGTATAATTAGGGTTTTAGTATTAATCTGTTTTGTCCTCTAGTGAAAATTTAATATTTTTCAAACTTTTTCATTTTTCTACTTTTCTTTAGAGTAATTTAGGATTTTTAAAATTGACAAATTATTTTTAGCATTATTTTATTATTTTTTATAATTATTTTAATTTTAAAATAGTTTTTAGTGGTTTAAAAATAGAAAAATAGTTTTTAAAATTTAGGAAAAATACTTTTTAGTCTTTAGATAATATAAGTAAGTTATTTGTTCAATAAAATAATATTTTGGACATTTTGATTAATTATATTTAATTTAGGGCTTTAATTAGCATTTAAAATTGAATATTTAATTAATAAAAGGTTTTAAAATATTTTTTATTGTATTTTTATTCTTATTTATATTATTTTAGACTTAGTTTTAGTTTAATTAATTTTTAGGTTTAAAATTTTTAATTTTGTAGTTTTTTGCGGTTTTACGTGAACGACCTTTTCGTCTTAGCTCGATCCGTCTTCGTAACCGTCACTCTCTTCTCACCCCGTTTCTATTTTTTTTCTTTTTCTCAACAGTATAATCACAAACATTAATCAATTCATTACACAACACACTAGCCTCCTCGACAACGAACTCACTTCATTATTGGGTCATTTACACACGGTTTTCCTAAATCGTCGTGCCTACTTACCCTATATTTTAGGTGCTTGTTTTTCCTAAAGCAAGTTACCTAATTTTACAACTATCACTCAACATTTTCAATGGTCATGGAGTCAAGAGAAACCGTACCTTTGCCAATGATATTACCACGTAGACTACTAGCGAATGTGACGTTACCTCCATCATATGCTTTGTAATGCGAGAACAAACTTCGATTACCCGCCATGTGTTTAGAACATCCACTATCCTTAATCGACTCATCGGGCTCCAAATCAATTCCCAAGCATATCTAGGTAACAACACACAAGATCAAACATTTCGTCCTCAATATCTCATGGGTCCAAAATTGTTAGTTCCAAACATCCCTTGCATTTGGTTGGGATGCATGAATGAGGAGGGGATTCCCCATGGAGAACAAAATGGAGGAGGGTAGTAATTCATGTAACCATTTTGTTGTTCATTACTTCTCCTAGGTGTGTTTGATCTAGGTTTAGAGTTATTATTATTCCTTCTAGGTGTTGGAGTTTTACTTCTAGGTCGTGAGTTGTTTTGATTATCTCTTGTAGGCGTTGTCGTTCTACTTCTAGGTTTAGACTCATTCTGTACTCTAGGTGGAGTAGAAGATAGTCTAGATAAACTTCTTTTCCCATGAGAGGTTTACTTAACAGCTTATAGAACTTACCAATAGCATTGTCGTCAAGTATGGGTAATTGAACCTTATTAACAGTAAGATGTTTTGGTTTTTCATTTAACTTAGATTTTTCAGAAAGTTCAGAATTTTCACAAAACTCAACTTTTGGCCGCGGTACCTTATCTATGGCCGCGGTTCCATAGTGATAAGGAACCGCGCCATACAATGTGGAACCGCGTCCAGAGGGTGTTTTTTGTGAAAACCTTACTTGTTTTGGTTCACTAGTTGAGGCTTCATTTGAGTTAAAACCTAGACCAAGTTTTTCCTTAGAATGAACTTGTTTGTTTAACATATCATCAAGAGCACTAGTACCTTTCATGAAATTTTCCAATTTAATGAAGGTGCTCTTGAGATCATCATTCTCTAATCTAAGTTTCTCACAACTTAAGCAACCTAAATCAACCTCTTTGTTTTTCTCAAGTTTAGTCAATTTCTCCCTAAGTTCATTGATCTCATTTTCAAGCTTAGTTTTGGTTGATTTTAAGGTTTTATTCTTTTCTATGAATTTAAGACTAAGTTTGTGTAAGCTATCATATTTGCCTTCAAATTCAATATCATCTAAAGTGGAACTATCATTGCTATAAT
The DNA here is from genome assembly GCA_025667525.1 of Glebionis coronaria. Lineage (NCBI taxonomy): Eukaryota > Viridiplantae > Streptophyta > Magnoliopsida > Asterales > Asteraceae > Glebionis > Glebionis coronaria. The sequence goes on along the minus strand of CM046874.1, from coordinate 466,669,815 downwards.
ATTCGGTTTCGGAATGTACCTCTTTAGAAGTGTGAGCCATAAGACATTTCTCCTCTTTGGGGTTGTCATCATCATCTTCACCGCTATCGCTCCAAGCGCCACTAACGAATGCCGTGTGGTTCTTATCACGAGCGGGCTTTGGACAATCACCAATGAAGTGATTTGGATCACCATATCCAAAGCAATTCCTATCAGCTTTTTCGTTCTTGACAAACCGATTATTTGACAATGGTTTCTTGTCATAGTTTGGTTGCCTAACGTGTTGACCTCGTCTCTTGAAGAACTTCTTGAAATCTCTCACCGCCAATGCATACTCCTCGTCATCACTTTCCGAAGAACTATCATGGTTACTTTGTGCCTTCTTGGCTTTAAGTGCAAGAGATTTCCTTTCACTCTTGGTTTTTACTAATTCCGAGTCCTTCAAAATTATCATCTCATGAACCTTCAAGTTTCCTATGAGTTCATCGAGTGATAAAGTTGAGAGATCTTTCGACTCTTCAATAGCCGTGACTTTTGCTCTCAACTTTGGATGTAAGGCCCTTAGAAACTTCCTAACATTGTTCTTGCTAGAAAAACCTTCATCAAGTGATTTTAGAATAGTAATAATGGTGTTAAACCTAGCAAATGCACTATCAATAGTTTCATCTTCTAAGATGACAAATTGTTCATATTGTTGGACAAGAAGATCGATTTTACTTTCTTTGACTTGGATATTACCTTGGTGGGTTACTAAAAGAGTGTTCCAAATATCTTTAGCGGTTTCACACATAAAAATTCTTTCATACTCTTTCTTAGGCAAAGCATTATAAATCACCATTTTAGCCTCGTTATTTTTTGAAAGTTTCTTTTTAGTATCATCATTAGCTTTGTCAAAAGTGACTAATTCTTTTGTTTTAGAAAATTTATTAAATTGAAAGGGTAAGAAATCACCATTGGTAATAACATGCCAAAGATCTAAATCTTTTGATTTCACATAAGTTTCAAATCTATTTTTCCAATAAATAAAACTATCGGTTTCAAAAAGTGGTGGTCTTTGCATAGATTGCCCTTCTAGGTACTTGTTGGAATCCATAGATCGATTCAAGTTTTAAAATACAATATACTTTAAAAATTCTTGAGCAACCCGCTCTGATACCAATTGTAGAAACTAGAAGGGGGGTTGAATAGTTTCTTATATTTACTTGTTAAATATGGTTTCCAAAAATCCTTTTTCAAAAACTTAGGCTTGAGGAAATATGTGAAATCTTCTTATGCACAATATGAACAATGATAGTGTAGCTAAACTAATACTAACAAAAATATATCCACAAAGAATAAAGAATGATAGTGTAGCTAATCTAATACTAACACATATATATGCAAAAATAATAAAGAATGTAAAGAGTTAAGGGTAAAGAAAGATCAAACCGAACACCAAGGATTTATAGTGGTTCGGCAACGAAGCTCACTCCTCGTTCCTACTCCACTCCTCGAGTACTCCTTACTCGAGAGTTCACTACACAACAAACTCCTTATGGTGGAGAAAACCGTACACGTCGCTTAACCAATTTCCGACTCTAAGCTAAAAGTCGAGCCCCAATCGTAGCTAGGACCAATCTACACAACTATACTTAGTACATACACAACTTCCAAATAGACACAACTACTTGGATCTTCACAACTATGACACAACTACAAGTATATAAAATTTGATCTTCAATGGATCTTTGGTGGTGGACTCAACACTTCACTAGGATAGTGTTCTTCTCTTTGCACTTGGAGAGGAAGGGATGGAAGAACAAGACTCACTTCTTAAACAAGTAATAATCAAACAAATGATCAAAGATTTGAGTGATTAAAGAAGGGGTTTGAATCTGGAAATAAATGTGCAAAAGAGGTGAGGTGAATAGCTGAGAATGGTCCACTTTTTAAAGGATAAAGGAGCCAACGGCTATATCTGCCCGCGGTACCTTATCACAGCCCGCGGTACCTTATCGATAAGGTACCGCCTAGGCGCTAAGGTACCGCCGGACTAGACTCCGCTCCTTTTTGTCCTTTAGTGGTGGAGGCTTATCTGGGTATAAAAAATATCCTGAAAGGATATTCTTAACAGAATAAGAATATGCCATTTTCAAATTTCAAATAATTAATTTAATAAAACATTTTCTTAAAAATAAAGTTTAATAAAAACTTGTCAATTTTAATAAAAAGTGAGTTTTAAGAAAAGATTAAATCACTTGATCACTTGATTAAGGTTAGTACTTGTTTATCCCTACCTTAAGTGAAAATGGGTAAAATGAAAAATACTTGAACTCAAGAATTCGTTTTTTGTTGTTTTCGTAAATGCTTGTTTTTACATATTGTCGTAATCAAAACTAAGCGAGACCGAAAAATGCAAGTAACGTTTTTAGTCATTATTGCATTAACATAAATATTATAGTGTGTTCTCGTGCGTTCTCGTGTTCGTAATTTACGTGTTTTAATTAGTTATCGATCGTGACTTAATATATTTATTCGTGTTCGTAATAAATATATATACGTAATTAATATTAGCTCATGATTTAATTACGTTCATGATTTCATGATCGCAAGTTCATGATTAATTATTGTTTAAATAATTATTGCGTGTTCGTGCGTAATAAATACTTATCGTGTTCTAACACGTACGTAATACGTAAAATCCTAACACGTAAACGTAATCGTACTATAAAAGGAAAGTTTTAATCTAGTACGTACGATCTTAAGGGTACTATTCATGGTAAAAGCATGCGGGTTTTACACATCTGCTACTACATTTGCCTTTCCAGCATGATACTGTAGATTAATGTCATAATCCTTCAACAGCTCTAACCATCTCCTCTGCCTCATGTTCAATTCACGTTGAGTGAAGATATACTTCAAGCTCTTGTGGTCCGTGAAAATGTCACATGATTCTCCATACAAGTAGTGCCTCCATATCTTCAATGCAAACACGACTACAGCAAGTTCCAAGTCATGCGTGGGGTAATTTTCTTCATAAGGCTTAAGCTGTCGTGAAGCGTACGCGATCACTTTCCCATGTTGCATGAGAACACAGCGAAGTCCCTTCACCGATGCATCGCTGTAGATTTGAAATCCACCCGTACCAGATGGGAGAGTAAGAATACGTGCAGATACTAGCTTCTGCTTCAGGCCTTCAAAGCTCTTCTCTTGTTCTTCAGTCCAAACAAATTTCTCCCCATTCCGCATCAGTTTGGTCAATGGTAGTGCTAAGCGGGAAAAGTTCTCCACGAACCTACTGTAATAGCCAGCTAAGCCTAAGAAACTGCGGACTTCCGTCGCTGATGTCGGCCTTGGCCACTTAGTAATGGCCTCAACCTTCGCTGGATCCATAGTGATTCCTTCTGCTGATACAATGTGACCTAAGAATGCCACCTTGTCTAACCAGAAATCACACTTGGAGAATTTAGCATACAGCTGCTTCTGGTGAAGAATTTGTAGTACTATACGAAGATGGTCTTCGTGTTCCTCCTTGGACTTTGAGAAAATCAGGATTTCATCGATGAAGACAATGACGAACTTGTCCAGAAATTCATGGAAGATTTTGTTCATCAAGTCCATGAACACTGCTGGAGCATTTGTCAGGCCAAATGGCATAACTACAAACTCGTAGTGGCCATAGGGGGTACGAAAGGCAGTCTTAGTGATGTCCTGCTCCTTGACCCGTAGCTGATGATAGCCTGACCTAAGATCAATCTTGGAGAAGTGTTTGGCCCCTTGGAGTTGGTCAAACAGATCGTCAATACGTGGCAGTGGATATCTATTCCGGATAGTAATCTTGTTGAGCTCGCGATAGTCTGCGCAAAGACGCATACTGTCGTCCTTCTTCTTAACGAACAAGACCGATGCGCCCCATGGAGATGCGCTCGGTCGAATGAAACCTCGTTCAAGAAGTTCTTGCAGTTGATCCTTCAGCTCCTTCAGCTCTATGGGACCATGCGATAAGGAGCCTTGGAGATTGGTTCAGCTCCTGGAATAAGCTCGATACTGAATTCCACTTCTCGTGCAGGTGGTATGCCCGGAAGTTCTGCTAGAAAAACATCTTGGAATTCCGACACTATAGGTTGATCCTGAATTGATGGGGATTCAGCATCCATGTCGTGAACCGTAGCTAGATAACCCTCGCAGCCATGTGACAGTAGTGCACGCGCTTGTAGGGTAGATATGACTTGTACAAACCGTCCAGGTATGAACCCGTTATGAATGTACTCTGGTGCGTTAACATCACCGAAGATAACTCGATATGAATGGCAGTCTATGGTAGCATGATGCTTGGATAGCCAATCCATGCCCAAAATCATGTCGAAGTCATTCATGTCCAGCGGAAGTGCGTCAACAGGTCGAACCTTATCGTCAAATTCTAGGGGAAGACTCTTGTATACATGAGTGATTAATATAGAGTCCCTCAAAGGCGTGGAAATAGTAAGCCTATTTTCTAGTGGCATGGGGAACATCCTAATGTTCTTAGCATAAGCAGTAGAAATAACCGAGTGAGTAGCACCCGTATCGAAAAGAACACATGCAGCTTGACCATACATATACAAGATTCCAGTGATGGTACCTGTAGACTTGTTGGCCTGGTCTCGAGATGTCGTGTAGACACGCCCGGTAGTAGGAGGCAGCTTGGAATCAGCATGTCTTGATGTACCCTCCATCTCGCCCTTACGGCAATCCTTCATGATATGGCCAGGAAGACCACACTTGAAACACGCGTCAGTATTACGACGACATGGCCCTGGGTGCCTACGGTGGCAAGTAGAGAAAAGAGGATGAGTAAATCCTCCAGCAGGTGCTCTGGCTGACTGGGAACCTGATAAAACATTTTACATAAGACATGATAATTGGGTACAAAGGACAATGCGGAAATCGTATGATTGAATACCAGTGATAGCTGGACGGCTAGGCTGTGAACCTCTCTGGTTCTGGTCCCTACCGTTTCCATGGTTCCTGGTAGAAGTTTTGCTAAAGTGTCAGAATATGAGTTATAACATGAAATCATAAGGAATTGCGTAAGTATTAGGACCTGCGGCTGTTGGAGTGTCCAACGCTATTACTGTAATTATCATTACCGCCACGCCTATCCGTAGCAGAACGGTCGTGAGTCTGACTGTTTCCCTTGGGCTGATGAGGCTGCTGCTAAGTAGCCGGCTGAGACCGATCCCCAGTTTTCTGCCTGGAAGATACATTTAAAGAGATGAATAATTGACATATATGGAAAGTATACGGATTGATCACCGCTTGAATACGAATGTTTTACCTCTTGTCGGGTCTCTCAGCTTCCCCGAACTCATCTCTCTCCTACAGCATCTCCAGCTTACGTGCTGCATCGGCCACTTGTGCTACAGTGTTGAACGTAGCACACACCAGATTGTTCGCGACCGATGTGCGAAGAGCCCACCTATAGTGGTGTGCCTTCTCTTCAGGAGTACCTGCTGCCGCACCAAGGAAACCAGCTAAGTGAAGAAAGCGCTGCATAAACACGTTGCTATTCTCCCCAGCTCTCTCTCGGATCCCATGGTACTCTCTCTTGAGCTTGTCCTGCTCAGCCTTGGGAAAGAACTGCTCCATCACCCTGTCCTTGAACTGAGCCTAAGTCAAACCAGCAACCCACTCATCACCACCCTCAGACTGCATCAACGCTAACCACTAATTTAGCAAATCGCCTTCGAACCGATAGCATGCCAACCTTCCCTTGTATGCGGGGTCACAGCCCATAGCATTGAAATCTTCTCGATGTGAGCCAACCAGCTTTCAGCACCACTAGGGCTATATGTCTTCTCAAAAGCTCGAGGGCAGAGCTTGTTGAATCTCTCCAGCCATACTACTAATGTCACTGGAGGAGGAGGAGGAGGTGCCTGATTATGCTGCTGATTGTTGGCAGCTTGAACTTCATCCCTGATGTCATTCCTCATTTGAGGAAGCAAAGCTTGCATAGCAGCTTGAATTGCAGCATTGAGCTGTTCCTGTTCGCGTGTGAGAACCATCTGACAGTATAACATAAAACATATGATTAAACAGATCAAAACATAAAATATATATACATGAAAAAACATTTATACCAAAATTTCAAGAGAAAAATTTTATGCAAGAAAATTTTTGTGTATGAATGCATGATGCAGTTATATGAAAACTTTTGTATGCTCGAGAGTGAACGCCTATGGTCAGTTCACCCAAAACAAAAGACACGGCGAGGGGACGCCTATGGGTCGGTCCCAAATTTAAAAGTGTCGATAAAACACATGCGACTAAATAGGGCCAGTCCTGTACCAACAATTACTTAGTCATAAATCTGCGACAATGACATATATATGTATGCTTAAAATGATGAATGCATGAAAACAACTCTCTGGTCTAGGAAGACCGTAGTGACTACCCACTAATCACATGTCATATTTAGAGAGCCTAAAGGTCGAAGCCTTGGCTCTGATACCATAATTGTAACACCCCATTTTGATAATGAAAATGTCACACGTAATTATGGCGTGTCATCAAAGCATACAAGGAAAAATGTTTAAACATTACATGACCATAAAAGGAAAATACCGGAATCAACCATCGGTAGTCCAAAAGTAAAGCTCATCACACACAAACATAAGTATAGTAAAGGAAAGGACTAAACAATGTCCATAGCAAATGTATCAAAGGAAGGATAATGCATAAAGTAAAGAAAGGCTAGAAAGCTTCCAGTCCATATGCACATACTCTTAAAGTCTACGAGCGTCCCTGAGTACCTGCCGTTTTGGGAACATAGAAAAGGAAAACGGCTGAGCAATACGCTCAGTGCACGGATGTACAATAAAGCATGAATAGGATAACCATATAACATATAACAGTAGAAGAAACTAAGTCCCGAGTAATCAGATTAAGTCTTGATAAAACTGGTTTTATAGTTTGAAAAGCCTTATGTTTATCTTGTAAAAACTGTTTATCATATTTTACCATTAGCCAATATATGTCATGAAAATCCACAGTGCATGAATACTTGGAGGGGTGACCTCATCATGCAAATTAGAGGGGCTGCCTCTAATTGAATATACTGGTTTTTGGGTAGGAGGGATCAGCTCCTTGTGAAGGATGCAAGGCACACACCACATTCACCATGAAATCCTGACTAAAAACATGTAACTAGGATGCACCCATACGCCCCACATGATAAATATAATATAAATGGCCAAAAGCTGAAGGGACGCCACGAGCAATCACTCCGTCGTGGTGAAGTCATAACATCAGTGCCTCTAATGTTATGGTTATGGTGCCTCCATAACTAGGTGAAACTGGTCATGCATGTATATGGCTATAGGTATTCTAAATTAAACATAAGCAATTCAAACACATACTTATACTACGGGAAAACATTTGGCTGCATACGGGGAAATCCTAATAAGGAAAGAATGTACATACTGTAAGGACGAGAATCCGTACCTTATGTCCAGTGAACGAAGAAGATGAACTGAGAGGAATCCTACTTCTGTATCACTAATGCTACATAAATACATACATGAATAAGTATTTGCTTACTGAATACGTAACTGGTTTTTTGTCATGTCTTAGCTTATTTTACATGTTCTTATCATGTTTTACTGTTTTAAAGCCTTAAACCGTGTTTATCTTATATTCTGTTTACTATGATTAAGTATTTCTGGTATTTCATGTATTATTATACTTACTGTGTAATAATAAGTAACTTTCCAAAAATAACAGGTTTCCTAAAATAAAAAGTTTCCAAAAATAGAATGTTTCCAAAAATAGAAAGTTACCAAAAATAGAAAGTTTACAAAAATAGAAAGTTTCCATAAATAGAAAGTTTCCAAAAATAGAAAGTTTCCAAAAGTAGAATTACTGCTTAAAATAGATAAGTTTCTAAAAATAGAAAGTTTCCATAAATAGATTAGCTGCCTTATTTAAATAAGTTTCCATAAATAGATTAGCTACCTGAAATAAATAAGTTTCTAAAAATAGAACGTTTCCATAAATAGATTTGCTGCCTTATTTAAATAAGTTTCTAAAAATAGAAGTTTCCATAATTAGAAATAAGTTGGTTAAATAAGTTAAGTATATAAGCCTAAGTGTTTTCATGATTATTTTCTAAGTCATATGATATAATATATAGTTTATTAATTATTTCATGTAATTAAAATAAACTATAGGTTAAAATATTTAATTAAAGTATAACATGCTTTTAATTAAATAAAGTTAAATACTTATGTTAAAGCATGTATTATTATTTATTAATAATATAACCTAAGTCATGTTAATTAATTAATTATAACCATGGTTTTTAAATAATTAATTAATTATAAGTCTAGAATATAAAATACTTAGGTTAATAATTTCATGATTTTGATAATTAATATAACCTAAGTCATGTTATTAAATTAATCATGTCACGTTCATTAATTTAATTTTAACATAAGATTATAAAAGAAAAATAATCTTAACATACACCGTGAACCGGATCTTGACTAAGAACCATGAATCGGACATGAAATCGACACCATACCCCGAACCAAATCGGGGTTACCCTTGTCTTGTTGCTGCCGTGGGACCCACACCAACCAACCGGGACCATATGGTCTCGGTGGTGGTCATGTAGCCAAACCGAGACCCCCTCGGGTTCGGTTTAGGCGCCGACCAAAAACAAACACCCCTAATCACCCTTTTTGATTTATTCCAAAACCAATTTCATGTTAGATCTATGATTTAATTAGGTTTTTAATAAAAACATATCATGTTCATAATTATATAAAAAGATTAAATCAAAAGAAAAGGGTTTAAAAGAATTTCCGAATGCGTGGATCTAAACGACGATGAACAAACACGAACACTAGCAACAAATCCAAGATCAAAGATCAATAAAAACACCCCTTTGGTGTTGATGAGATGGCATTTATACATGATCTCATCGTTCTTTTTGGGCTTTAAATGCATAAAATGTCATAAAATTATCATATATATGCTTGTGTTTGTTTACTTGTGTATTTTAGGTATGGATATCGTGAAAAAGACAAAAGATCACAAGTTACAAGGAAAAACGGACACGAGAAACGAAGCCGTACAAAGAACCAGGCCCTAATCATGGAATTCTCAACAAATACCCTTGAAGACTTGAAGACAAACAAGATTGATCCTCATTCATTGAAGAAATGACACTTAAAACCCTTGTATATTCATAATTACAAGTTTGGTCCCTTAAGTTTGTCAAAATTACACAAAAGGTCCCTCAACTTTGAAGAAATGGCAAGATTAGTCCCTCAACAAATCAAAATTGCCAATAATGGTCCATCATGAAGTCAAAGTTACAATGAAGACCTTTGAAGATCAACAATGTCCAAGATCAGCCCTTGAATTATCCAAAAATGGCAAAAATAACCCTTGAAATCCTTTTTCCAAAGTTTGTGCCAAAAATGACAAAGTGTGAAACGTCGATACAAAGGATTTGGACGCTGATGGGTTTTTAAACACAAAAGACAAGAGAAAGAAAGAATAAGGGCCAAAGCTGTCAACTTAAAACATTCAAACCCCAAAATGCGCCAGACAACTTCCAATCCCCCAAAATCGGATCAAAAGGTATTACTGTAGCAGTCAAGAACCCAGATTTTACTCCACTTAAAACAAAGGGTAAAATGAAATTACCCTTACCCACACTTGATTCACACGCCTAAAAACCTATCCCAACCTTAAAACCCTCACTCCCACTCACCAAGAGACCCCACCACCAAAACCGTTTCACCATCATGTGAGAACTTCCTCACCAAGGCTTGACACGTGTCAAGATCAACAGCCCACATCATTTGCTTCATCACAAAGCTATTTTAAACGGTTTGGATGCATTTTGGACAGCTCACACCAAGAAAACGTCTAGAAGACTTAGGGCATTTAGGGAATTTCACTTCTAGGGTTTATGAATAGTGTTTAGCCAGGCATTTGCCTATAAAAGGAGACCTCAACATGTGAGAGTCCCTTTGTTCCAGTTTTAGGCTATTAATCTTTTTAATTCCTTTTTAAGCTTAATAAAATTTGAATTTCTGAATTTGAAATCTCTTTTTGATTTTGTTAAAAGTTTGGTGTTTGAGTAGCCTAATTCTGAGTTCCATTTGATTTTTTAGACCTTCCTTAACCTTGTGGTTAAGGCACGTCTAGGTTTGAAAGGTTTTCAAGGTTCAAAAGCCTTGAAGTCCTTGTTTCTGATTTTGGCTTATTTTTGTGTACTAACCCTTAGCCTTAAGCCTTGAGTTCTTTCAAGCTTGTTGACACCAAGCCTGAGAAGGATTCTAAGCCTTTGGTTGAGTTTGTTTGCTGGTTGTGTTGAAGATATAAAGTCCTTGAGGTTCTACTTTGAACCATCAACCAAGGCTGTTTGCATCTCCTTCATTGAAGTACCTTGGTCTTGTTCTAGTTGTTGAATAAGGTCCAAGGAGCATTGCTGGCCTTCCTAGGATGTTGTGGAAGGCCGGTATAATCTCTTGGTTAAGATTCCCCTAAAAATTTCATGTTTATGGCTGTTTTGAATTTGGTGCTTTGATTTTGAGTATTGGTGTTTGTGCTGGTGATTTTTGAGTTTGATTGTGTTAGTTGCTATTGTTTAAGTGTTTTTTATCATTAAAATAAGTAGGTTATTAGTTAAAATCACAAGTTTCTTTGTTAAGTGGTAGATTAAGGAGTGTTTGGGTCTACTGCTTGAATTGGGATTGTGGTTTGTTAAGTGCTTGTGTTGTGTATGCAAGTATTGGTATCTGTTGTTTAGTTGTTGTTGTTCATCTGTTTGCAGGTTTTGAGGCTTTGAACACATTGATTCTTAGATTGGCTATAAAATCTTAATAACTTGGTAAAATTGGCTAGGATTTTGAGGACACCTAGATCTAAGCATAGGTTAGGGCTAACAAGTGCTAAATCATAGTTAATCACACCAGGGTAGAAGGATTTGAGGCTTGAAATTGGATCAAGTGTCAAGTATATCAGCAAACTGTTTCTGCATATTGTTCATTGTTCATCAGTAACTTCTAGTGCTTTGATCTTGTTGATTCCTTTGATTCAGTGTTTGATTCTTGTTGCTTTGTGTTTATTATTAGTTTATATAGCTTGTGTATGCATCTGGTTAAGTTTGGTTGGCTTATTTTGCTTAAATCTGCTTATTAAGTGCTTAACTGCTTATTTGCATATCTGGTGCTTATCTGGTGACTGTTTGGATTATTGTGGCTTATTGTGTGGATCATTTTGTGATTTTATTGTTGCTATTGACTCATTGTGGTTCACTGATCACAAGGGTGCCTTTGTTTCCAATTGAATCTAACCAGAACTCTCAAAAAAGCTTGGTCAATTAGTCAAAGCAGTGGGAACTCCTTTCCCCTGCTGGTTACCACTGCTAGTGCAATTTTGGTGTCAGCTTATCAATAAGCTATAATAGCTTATTTTAACCATCAACAACTTTGTTTTTGTAATAGGTGCTCATATTTTGACCCATTTGTTCATACTGGAGCATTTGGGTGGTTGACTTTTAGGTTTGACTAGAAAACCAACTCCTTTGACTTTTACATAAGTTCATTTGTGCTTATTCTGGCTTATTGGTTGTGCTTATTGGATTTTTCTTTATTGATATTGCTTATTGAGTCCATTTGAAAGCTTTTGCAAGTTGAATCAGCTTTTGAGGTGCATTATTTCTCAAAAACGACTATTTTGTCGTTTTGTGGATTTTTGCTTTTCTATTTTCTGGCTTATTAAGTGTGCTTATTGGAAATTTCTTTTCACAGATCTCTTAAGCATCCTAAAAGAGGGTTGTGTGTCAAATTAGAGCTTATGGCATTAGCTTATGGCTTAATGGGCTGAAAAGCCCAATAAGAATAAGCTTTGTGCTCAATAAGTTGTGATAAGCACATTTTCAGCTTTTGGGCCTTTAGAGTTTTGTTCTTAGAATTGAATTTTAAGTCAGATAGGGCTTTTTCAAGTCAATTGGGCCAAGTTTGACTTTTTGGGCCCAAAAGCCCATTTAGGTTGACTGATTTTGGATTTGGCCCATTTCAGGGCCCATTAGGGGTATTTTGGTAATTTCACTTTTATTTTCTGATTATTTAGGTTAAAATAAACTAGTTTGCAAGTTTTTAGAATTTTTTATAATTTTTGGATTTTTATTATTATTTTATTATTATTTTATTATTATTTTATTATTATTTTTAAAATTTCACTTTTTCCAACTTTTTACATTTTTCTTAGGTTAAATACATTAAAATAGGAATTTAGCAACTTTTAGAATAATTTTATCACTTTTAGATTAATTTTTATAATTATTTTAAGTTTTAATAGTTTTTAAATCATTTTAAATAGTTTTTATTAGTTTTAAAATTTCTAAAAATAGTTTTTAATCATTTTAGGTCATTTTTGAGTTTTATCAATTGAAAAATCTTTATTTGGGCTTTTTGATAATTTATTTGATTTTTAGGGCTTTAATTAGCATTTAAAAAATAAATATTTAATTATTTAAAAGGTTTGAAAAAGTTTTGATCATTGGTAAACTCTTAGTTTATTATTTTTGATTTTTGGTGAATTTTTAGTAATTTTCAGATTTATTTTTATTTTTGTGATTTTTAAGGTTCTACGTCTTAACTTTCTAATAGTGATTTTTCTTGGTAATTTTTATTTTTACATCTTCGTCATTTTCTTTTCTAATCCCCTTCTAAACCAATCATTAATCACAAACATTTAACAAATTTCTCACACACATATACCTCCTTGGGAAACGAACTTTCACACCATTAAGGGTCATTAACACTTGATTTTTCCTAAAATCATTTGTTTGTGACTTACCACTATTTACCCTCCTTTTCCTAAAAGAGGTGTAATTTTCCTACAACCAATTTTGGCGCCGATGCCGGGGAGGTGTGTCGTGATTAATTTGCATTGTTGTTTTTAATATTAACCAAATAGTATTTGTATTAGTAGAACTCTACTAATACGTATTATCGGTTTTCTTGTATAAATATTACTATATTGTATTAAGTATCACAATAAATTTACAATATCTCCAAAAGTGTGAAAACACAACCTTAATTGGGATTTCATCACTCAATTATTGTATTCGAATCTCAAACAAAAAGAAAAAGGCAAAAATAGATAAATACTTTCGTGAAGCTCGATTTTGAAAGATACAAACTATAAGGTGGGTATAAGGCGGGTATTATAAAAATACCCTAAGGAAAAAGGCTCTTAAGTGCTTCGCGCCTCCTCGTTTCCCCGCTTGCTTGTGAGTATTTTGAGATTGAAGGCTAATCGAGGGTTTTGCCGCCCAAAGTATTATTACGTATACTATATTTGCTTGGTTTTCTTTGTGATTAAACCCTCTTGAACAATTTGGTTTTCACCAAAGTTCTAAAGTCATTTGAAGGCGTTCACTCCACGTGGTCGTTTTCATTCCTTTGAGGCTTCTTTAATCAAGAGTTTGATTCGAGGAGATATTTTGTAGATTGTTGTCTACGAAGATACATCAAAATCCAAAAAAATTAAATATCATCAAAAACACAAAAAAAATAAAAAATTCACAAAACACCCAAAAAGAATCTTCTTTGCTCACCTCCCATCCTTCGTGAAGTTTATGATCACTCGTAATCAAGCAAAACGAGCTCGTAAACGACTTCAAAAACAAGCCAATCAAGAGACGTTGATTGTTGAAGAACCTCCAACTTTTGAACCTATTGTAGAACAAGAAGTCGTCATGGCTAATCGTACTATGATGGAGTTGCTACAAGCACCCACCGAGGGTTTTGGAGAGGCTATTGTAATTCCCGCCATCCTTGCGGAAAATTTCGAGATTAAGACGGGTTTAATGTCAATGTTGCAAGCAAATAAGTTTAGAGGTCATGAGAAAGACAACCCACATTACTATATTAGGAATTTCAACCGTCTCACCGCCACTAGCAAGTTTAAGGATGTTCCACATGACGCCATTTAGATGATGTTGTTTCCATACTCGTTGGATGGACCCACAAAAATTTGGCTTGAGAAAGAACCGCCAAATTCGATTTTGACATGGGCCGATCTCGTTTCTAAGTTTGTGAACAAGTTTTTTCCACCATCTAAAACAACACACTTAAAAAATGAGATTTCATGATTTGTGCAAAGAAATAATGAAAGTTTTTCAATAGCATGGGAACGCTTTAAAGAAATGTTACATGAATGTCCACACCATGATTTTACAGAATTGCATCAAGTGGATACTTTTTATAATGGGCTTAATGATCATGAACGAGATTATTTGAATGCCGCCGCGGGTGGTAATTTTTTGTGCAAGACGACAAATGAGGCTTTACAAATCATTGAAAATAGATCTAAGGTTTATAACCCTTGTAACACACCGAGTGTTGCCAATATGGGTTCGTCATCTTCGTCACAATCGTCTCGTAGCATTAACGCCTTACATGATGAAGCTAATGAGGAAAATCGGTTTTTTGATAGATTTGCTAATCTAATGTCCCATTGGAAGGCTCAAGAAGCTTCCAATTCCGCTTCGGTTAAAGCGGTTGCTAAGAGTTGTTTATCTTGTGGAGGAGCTCATGATCTTTCCGAGTGCATTACCGCGGATGGTAACACTTCGAGTGCTTATGTAGCAACGGGAACTTACAACCAAAACGGTCAAGGTTCCCGCCCAAATCAAGCTCCACCAAACCAAAATGTTAACGATTATCGAAACAACAACCAAGGTAATTACCAAGGCAATACACGCAATTACAACAAGGGGAATTATCAAAGTGGGAATGGACAAATTTCTAATCAAAATCAAAACCGTGATTTTCAAAACACTACACAAGGTTTTCAAAATGCTCACACTAAAAATTTGCAAGGAGAATTTTTGGATTATGCAAAAGCAAATGATGCTAAATTTGATAACATGAAACGTGAGATGATTAGCTTAAGGTCTGAGTTGAAAAACAAGCTTAAAAATGAACTTGCTAATGAACTTACAACTCATGCAAACAAAATGGAAGGAAACCCTCTTCCTCGGGTGGTCTTCCTAGTGATACCATTGCAAACCCGAAGGGAGAAATGAAGGTTATTACTACACGAAGTGGTAAAACTTTCAAGGAACCAATCTCTCGTCCAAGTACTTCTACGGAGAAGGAAATCGAGAAAGAACCCGAGGTGATGGTCGAAAAGGAGCACATTACAATCCCACGAAGTACCGCTCATACCACACCTACGGTTGAACCAATACCAATTGTGAAACCCAAGTTTCCAAGGACGTTGCCTAATGACCAACCCACACCACCTTTACCCTACCCTTCGAGACGAAACAAAGAGAAAATGCAAGAACGTAACAAACAACAAATCGAGCTTTTTATAAAAATGTTTCAACAAGTGCATTTTGATGTGAGTTTAGCCGACGCATTGTTATATATGCCTCGTTTCGCTTCCACTTTTAAAAGTATGATGAGCGATAAGGAAAAGCTTTCAAAGCTTGCTAATTGTTCTTCGGTTTATCTTAACCGCATACCAGAAAAGTTGGTGATCTCGGAAAGTTTCTCATTCCTTGTGACATACAAGATATGAAAGAATGCCTCGCCTTGGCCAATCTTGGTGCGAGCATTAATTTGATGCCATTTTCCATTTGGAAATCGCTTTCACTTCCGGCTCTCATTCCTTCGAACATGTCCATCGAGATGGCCGATCATTCTACGATTATGGCATGTGGAGTAGCCGAAGATGTTTTCGTGAAAGTGGGGAAGTTCTACTATCCCGTTGATTTTATAGTAGTTGACATCCCTGCGGATCCTGAAGTTCCTCTAATTTTAGGTCGATCATTTTTAGACACTTCGAGATCGCTTATCGATGTTCATGCGAGAACTATCACTTTGAGATTCAACGAAGAGGAACTTGTTATAAACGCTACTCAAAACTCGAAACCTTCTCATGTTTATGCAATCGCTACCATCAATCACATTGACATCGTTGATGTGGTTTGCGATGAGTTTTCACAAGAAGTGTTAGGTTTTTCCGATAGCTCGTCAAGTGGCAAACTCACTATTTTGG
This sequence comes from Glebionis coronaria, assembly GCA_025667525.1. Lineage (NCBI taxonomy): Eukaryota > Viridiplantae > Streptophyta > Magnoliopsida > Asterales > Asteraceae > Glebionis > Glebionis coronaria. The sequence goes on along the minus strand of CM046874.1, from coordinate 466,653,783 downwards.
ATCCGATTCTTGCTAATTCCACACCAAATCTCACTCCATTCCAAGGAGGCGATTTCACTTCAAATGAAATCGACAATGAAGATGAGGTGTTGATTAGTGATGACACTTCTATTCCACCATTTCTTTCGCCGATGGAAGTTATGAGTGTTGAACCAAAATCTTCAATCGAGGAACCACCTATCCTTGAATTGAAAGATCTTCCTTCTCACCTTGAATACGCATTCTTGGAAGGTGATGACAAGTTGCCGGTTATTATTGCAAAAGGTCTTGCTAATAATGAAAAAACCGAGCTCTTGAAAGTTCTTAAGGCTCATAAAGGGGCAATTGCGTGGAAAATATCCGACATTAAGGGTATTGACCCAAAATTTTGTACTCACAAGATTTTAATGGAGGAGGACTACAAACCCGCAATTCAAAGTCAAAGAAGGGTGAATCCCAAAATTCACGATGTCATTAAAAAGGAGGTCCTTAAACTCCTTGACGCGGGAATGATTTATCCTATATCCGATAGCCCATGGGTGAGCCCAATCCATTGTGTCCCTAAAAAGGGATGAATGACCGTTGTGCCCAATGAAAACAACGAGTTAATTCCCACTCGTGTTGTGACCGGTTGGAGGGTGTGTATTGACTACCGAAAGTTAAATGACGCCACTCGTAAAGACCACTTTCCTTTGCCCTTCATGGATCAAATGTTGGAGTGACTTGCACGAAATGAATTCTATTGCTTTTTAGATGCTTTTTCCGGTTACTTTCAAATCCCTATCGACCCTCGTGATCAAGAGAAAACTACTTTTACGTGTCCTTATCGAACGTTCGCTTATCGTAGGATGCCTTTCGGACTATGTAATGCACCCGGTACGTTTCAACGGTGTATGGTGGCGATTTTTCACGATATGATCGAGAAGTCGATGGAAGTATTTATGGATGACTTCTCGGTGTTTGGTAATTCGTTCACGTCGTGTTTATCTAATCTCGAGCAAATGTTAAAACATTGTGAAGAAACCAATCTTGTGCACAATTGGGAAAAATGTCATTTCATGTGTAAACAAGGAATCGTCTTAGGACATAAGGTGTCGAAGGCGGGGATTGAGGTCGATAAAGCTAAGGTAGACGTTATCGCCAAGTTACCTCATCCCAAAACCGTTAAGGGAGTTAGGAGTTTCCTAGGCCACGCGGGCTTTTATCGTCGTTTCATTAAGGACTTTTCGAAAATTTCTCGTCCTATGACACACCTTCTCGAGAAGGATGCTCCTTTTAACTTTAATGAGGATTGTGTTAAGGCTTTCGAAACTCTCAAAAGGAAACTTACCAAAGCTCCCATTCTTGTTGCTCCTAATTGGGAATTACCCTTTGAAATCATGTGCGATGCAAGTGATTATGCTATAGGGGCCGTCTTAGGGCAACGTTATGACAAGCATTTCCGTCCTATCCACTATGCTAGTAAGACGATGACCGAGGCTCAATTAAAGTACACCACAACAGAAAAGGAATTCCTTGCCGTGGTCTATGCTTTTGAGAAGTTCCGACCTTATCTCGTCTTGACTAAAAGCATCGTGTATACCGACCATTCGGCTATCAAGTATCTCTTAGCTAAGCAAGATGCTAAGCCGAGATTGCTTCGTTGGATGATCCTCCTCCAAGAATTTGATGTCACCGTGCTTGACAAAAAAGGAGCCGAGAATCTAGCGGCCGATCATCTCTCTCGTCTAGAAGATCCTCACAAAGATGTTTTCGAGAACAAGGAAATTACCGAAACATTTCCTCTTGAGACTCTCGGTGTAGTGAATTCTAAAGACACAACCCCATGGTTTGCCGACATTGCAAATTACCATGCGGGCAATTTCATAATCAAGGGTATGACGACACAACAAAAACGAAAATTCTTTCGTGACGTGAAGTTCTATTTTTGGGGCGAACCTTATCTCTTTCGGATTTGTGCGGATCAACTCGTTCGATGTTGTGTGTTTGGTGCCGAAGCTTCTAATATCCTTAGAGCTTGTCACGAGGGACCCACGGGTGGTCACCACAGTGCTAATCTCACGGCTAAGAAAGTGTTCGATGCCGGTTTCTTTTGGCCTTCTATCTATCGTGATGCACACGCACTTGTGAAGTCGTGTGATTCGTGCCAACGTCAAGGAAATCGTCTCAATGTGATGAAATGCCACAAAACATAATTCAAGTATGTGAGATTTTCGACATATGGGGAATAGACTTTATGGGGCCGTTCCCATCGTCTCATGGCAACAAATATATCCTCGTCGCGGTGGACTACCTTTCTAAGTGGGTGGAAGCTAAGGCTTTGCCTACTAATGATGCCCGTGTGGTAGTAAAGTTTTTGAAGCAACTATTTTCTCGGTTCAGAACCCCTCGTGCTATTATAAGCGATCGTGGAACCCATTTTTGAAATGACCAATTCGAAAAGGTTCTAAACAAATATGGAGTTACTCATCGTCTTTCTACGGCTTATCACCCGCAAACGAGTGGGCAAGTCGAGGTTTCGAACCGAGCTTTGAAGAGGATTTTAGAGAGGTCAATTGGAGAAAACCGTGCTTCATGGTCCGACAAACTCGATGACGCTTTATGGGCCTTTAGGCCGCTTATAAGACACCTATCGGTTGCACTCCGTATAAGTTAGTCTATGGGAAGAATTGTCATTTTCCCATTGAGTTGGAGCATAAGGCATATTGGGCCCTTAAGCATGCAAATTTTGACTTGAAGACCGCGGGAGATCACCGGAAAATACAATTGAATGAATTGGATGAATTAAGAGATAATGCTTATGAAAATTCATTAATTTTTAAAGAAAAGACTAAAAAGTTTCATGATTCAAAGATTAAAAACCGGGTTTTTAACGTTGGTGATCAAGTGTTGCATTTTAACTCTCGTCTTAAGATATTTTCCGGGAAATTGAAATCTCGTTGGTTGGGTCCGTTCACCATTACACAAGTGTTTCCATATGGGACCATTGAGCTAGCTCAATATGATGGTCCTAATTTCAAGGTGAATGGACATAGGCTTAAGCACTACTTTGGTGGGGAAATTCCTTCAATGGTTGCCCTCGACCAAGTCACCTTCCCCAATGATAATTAGCATTGAGGGGATTGAGTCGAGCTCATGACTCGGTAATCAAAAACGAGGTGCCTCGTGGGGGAGATCCCATGCTTATCTTTTATGCTCACTATTCACTAATAAGGGGACTTGTACCCTTTCAACTCGTTGTCTCGTGGTTGTTTGTGATTGTGTTATCTAGATCATCATCATCATCTACCATTGAAGACTCTCGTGTTCGTTTACGTGAGCCTCCATCGTTCGTTTGAAGAAGTTTTTCACGATTCCATGACATATCCTTTATTGTTTTAACAATTATCTTTTAGCATACTTAATAAACGGCTTTAGATATATTGTTGATCACCCTTTCCATGCTAGATCCTAAGCATTCGACTCTTCGTCTCTAGTATGGGGGATGCTCCACCTTTAGACTCGAAACATTGAGGACAATGTTTACTTTTAGTATGGGGGGGGTAAATAGGTACTTGCTTTGCTACACCCTCACGTTCTCCAATTTTCAATGTTTTGTTTTGCTAATAAGGCTAAAAATGGCAAAACTTTAAAAATTTTCTTAGTTCTCATAAGTGATTTTGAGACACGAATGTATATTTTCCGATGGGTAGAATAAGATGTTAGCCCTATATTTTATATAGTCGAACAAGAATGTAATAGGTCATCTCAGTCGTTAAATGGTCTTGTATTGTAATAGGTTAGTCGGGAAAACCGGGCTTGGACTTTAAGCTAATATTGTATAAGTTAGGGGCGTAAGCCCAAAACAAAGCCAAGCCCGGCCCAAGTCACAAACCCACGGCCCATGGAAAGCCCATTGGTTCGTGGGTATATAACCCTCTTTCACATGTGAAAGAGGGTGTTGGTTCATTTCTTAAAACACATAGTTTTAGTGTAAACCTTCCACTTCTCTCTCTACTCTCTCTCTACTTTTCTCCTCTTTCTCTCTCTAAGAATCTTGTGTTATGGATTGAATGGGAACAACATTTGGTATCAAGAGCCTATAGTGGATAGGTGATTGAAGATTCGTGTGTTTTGTTCTTGTTTTTTTCATGCCTATTTTGATCCAAAAAAAAAACACGTACCAAAAATTTTTCTTGTGTTTTTATGGCTTATTCTTGATACAAATCATCTACTTACTATTGGTAGTGATTTGGTATTGTTCTTTTGGTTAAAAACACAAAAATTTTGGGTGCTTGATTCATTTTTAGGCTAAAAATCACGAATTTGGTGTGTTCTTGTACTATCCGAGAAAAGGGGTATTTTTGATTCATTGGTACGATCTGATTGTTGCGATTGCATAAACCCTGGGGGTTTCTTCTTGCGATCCAATATCACGATCACTCACTACGATCATAGAGTGCGATCACTCATCACGATCATTGAGTGCGATCACTCATCACGATCATTGAGTGCGATCACTCACCACGATCATAGAGTTCGATCAGCTTTCGATCACTCAGTACGATCTATAGCGCGACCCCTCACTGCGATCACTCGTCACGATCATAGAGTACGATCACCAAGTACGATCAGAGTACGATCCGACTGCGATCACCAAGTACGATCAGAGTACGATCCGACTGCGATCTAGGAGTACGATCAGAGTGCGATCAGACCACGATCATAGAGTACGATCAAAGTGCGATCAGAGTGCGATCAATGAGTGCGATGGGTCACATTGCGATGCATAGATGAATTTTGTTTGAGCAATTTGTAGACTTAGCCACTATCTAGACTAGTTTCGGAACATAGTTTACACGAAGATTTAAAAAAAAAAGAGTTAAAAAATTTTAGGTCAAGTAAATTCAAATTTTTTCCCTACTAGTTTTTGGCTATTTCTAACTCAATTTCAAAATTTGGCGATACAAAATTTTTCGGCTTACCGTTTTGTCGGACTGAGGAATTTATTGTCGGACTGAAGATTCTCGGAACTCTTCGAAATTTCAACCACACCTCATCACAACAAATCCACTAAGATCTGCAATTCATTCACAAGTATTCACCATGTCTAACAACAACATCAACATTGCAACTGCTAATCAAATTCGTTTGGAACAAGGTGGCAACGGTAATCCACCTGTGCTCACTGCCGGTTGTTACGTTCAATGGAGATCTCGTTTTCTCAGATTTCTCGACGGAAAAGAAAACCGAACTGCTCTTCGTCACTGCCTTGAGAATCCACCTCCAGTTTTTGAATTCAGACCAATTACCACACAGGCAGAGGATGGTACTTCATCAACTATACGAGCTATGGAGGATTTTGACACATGTTCTGCTGAGAAAAAGAAACTCCTCCAAGCTGAAGCTGATGCTGTAAACTTCATACTCACTGGAATTGATAACGATATCTATTCCACAGTTGATGCATGTACTAATGCTATGGAAATGTGGAATGCAATTCATCGATTGAAGCAAGGTGAGTAGATCAATGTTCAAGATCTCGAGACTAATCTACTTTGGGAGTTTGGAAAATTCACATCTGAAGATGGTGAATCCATTGACTCATATTACTCGAGATTCTACAAAATGATGAATGAGCTTGTCAGAAATCAGTGCACCATCTCCAATCATCATGCCAATGTTCAGTTTCTACTTCAACTCAAACCGGAATGGCAAAGGTTTGTGACCTTGGTTAAACAAAGGGAAGATATCAAGACGATCTCCTATCACAAACTTTATGATATCTTAAAACAACATCAGAATGAAGTGAATGAACTAAGGGCTGAAAAGGCAGAACGATCTGCAAATTCTATTCCTTTTGTGGCTGCTACTTCAACAAAACCCGTTCCCCGTCAACAACCATCTACTCATTCCTCCAAGTCATCAAGCTCATCCACCAAACCTCTAGCTGCTGCTAAACACAAAGCAAAAGCAATTGTCCCCACTCCACCTCCAAAGTATGACACCGAGTCAGATGGAGACAGTGATGATGAAAAAACTTCAAGGGACAAGAAGATTGAAGAACTCATGTCTTTACTCACCACAACTTATAAGAAGATCTACAAACCTACCAACAACAACCTCAGATCATCATCCAATGCAAGATATAAGGAAGTTGATCATGCACCTAGGTATGATCGTGATGCTAGGTATGATAATCAGAGGATGCTGAATCAAGTTGGGGCTAGAGATACTGTAGGCACTCCGGTGGTGCAGAAGACTGGGATTCAATGCTTCAACTGCAAGGGATTTGGGCACATGGCTAGGGAATGTAAGAAGCCAAAACGGGTTACGGATTCGGGATATCACAAGGAAAAGATGTTGCTGTGCAAGAAAGAAGAAGCAGGAATTCCACTCACAGCAGATGAAGTTGACTGGCGTGATGACACTGATGATGAAGCCGATGATCAAGAGTTAGAGGCACATTATGTGTACATGGCAAAGATTCAAGAAGTGATCCCAGAGACTGATGATACTTCTGGACCCATCTATGATTCTGAGCCACTTGAAAAGGTACCATCACATGATAACTATAATGTGTTTGCTAATGAACGACGACATCCTGAGCAACCCGAAAGCATCAATGACACATATGTAATGGACACGGAAGATAGCAATATCTCTACGGATTCACAGCATATGTGTAATGATGACGGAAAAGCTGTTCAGGATACTGACTCGGATGAGGACCGTGATTTGCTTGCGTCTATTATTGATTCTTTAAAACATGAAATTAAGGAAAACAAAGATGCTAATAAACGTTTGAAGCAAGCAAACACATCCTTAGCCGAGGAGATAGACAGGCTTAAAGAGTGTGATTATGTAAAAGAAGCTGATCGACGGGTTGCAATAGCTAATGGTTTGGTATATGAACGTAAGGTGCTCAACGAACAATATTGTTCTGAAGTAACACACGAAATTCATATGTCAAAACAGAAGATATCGGAACTTGAAGAACAACTGCTGCTACATAAACTCCAAATCACTGAATTAGAGTCGATTAACAAAGAACAAACTGAGCTTTATAAAACTCGTGAAGAAAAGGATATTGAAAAAATTCTTGCTTTGGAAAAGAGAGTCGACACGTTAAACAACATTGTTTACAAAACGGGTCAGTCTATTCAAACTATGAATATGCTCAATAGAAATATGAAAACGAGTTTTGTCAAGCCTGAATATCTCAAGAAAGCTCAAAGTACCAAGCCTGCTCTTTATGATATCGGTTTCTATGTTGATAATCTTGCTCTTATGCTTTCCCCTGACTGCGACGAAATCATTCGTCAACAAGAAGAAAGTCGAACAAACTTAAGTGATTTAATAAACCTCTCTGATTCTAACAATCATATTAAGTTTGTCCCTAAAAAGAACTTTCAAAAGAACAAAAGATGTATAATAGTGTTCCACCACCAAGTGATGAACCACAAAAGAAAGTTTCTCTAAAAAGGAGTTTCAAAAAGCAATCAATTTTGTTAGAAAAGCGAATTTTGGATGAAAAACGTAAATAGGATGAGAAAAGCAAAAGTGTTCAGCAATTTGAGTTTATAAAACAAGGGGTTTTAAATTTGTACAAAGGTGTCGTCGACAATGAAAAAGTTTCTAGGGATACCATTTGGAATATTAAACCTAACCCACAAGTAGAAGTCGTCATTCAACAATGTATTGTTCCAACCATTGATGATCTTTCAAAAAATGTGGAAATGTTTTATACAGCTCTCACTGAGGAAATGTTAACTGATTTAAGTTATGTTAAATCTCTTGAAGATGAAGTTGATTTTCTTCAAACTAAATTAAAGACATAAGAACACCAACTTTCTAACGAAATTGATCGACTTTCTAAGGAATATTTTTATGCTGACCATATGAATGCTATACTTGGTGTGTATACCGATCTTGATCAATATTGTCATGTAGCATGTCTAGTGTCAGAATCGGACGCGAAATGTCGCAATCTTGAAGTAGAGCTTTCAAAACAAATTCAGTCATACAACAAACTTTCGAAAAGCTTTTCTCAACTTGAGAAACACTCCATTTCTCTTGAACTTGCTTTACAAAAAGGTGAAAAATCTCATAATCATAAAAAGTGTCAAGAAATGTCAGCTTCTTCGTTTCGTCTACTAAATGAAAAAGATTTCGAAATAAATGATTTGAAAGCTCAGCTAAAAGAAAGGGACATTGCCATAAGTGAGTTACAGAAACTCATTGAGAAAATGAAAGGAAAGTCTGTTTTGGGTAAACCATCCGCCGTTCGTCAACCGAATGCGGTTAAATGCCCTAAATCATCTATTTTGGGACAATCCCCACAAACTTTACCTAAGATAGGAAATGATAAGAGTACAAATGTGATAGCACCAGGAATGTATAAGATGAACACTAAGCCCACTCAAACTGGAACATCGCGGTTACCTGAGAATATTAAGAAAACTAATCAACGTGTGTCTTCTTCTACAGGAGTAATCCCTAGTACTAGCGTTAGCGGACCACAGCTTAAGAGCGATAGAATGCACGATAAGGTCATGCCTAACAATAGTCAAGGAAATAAGTTGGAAGTAGAAGACCACCGTAGGAATTTTAAGTTTTCTAAGAATAAAACGTCTGTAACTGCATGTAATGACAGTTTAAATGCTAAGACCTCGAATGTTGAATTTGTTTGTGTTGAATGTGGCAAATGTGTTCGTACTTTCAATCATGATGCTTGTGCTATTAATTATAATGGCGTGAATACTAGAACTAGAAAGCCTATTCGTATGCCCACTAGTACTAGTGAACCCACAAGAACTTTGAACCAATCCACTGAGCAACCACTTAAGAAACTAAGTGCGTTAGAATCCACTACTCTACGTAAACAAAGCAGGTTAAAGAAGCTTTATGAGAACATGATTAGGACATGTACACGGGGGTATTCAAGATTTACACCACCCGGATACAAATGGGTACCTAAGACAACCCCCATTCTAATTGGGTCTATGAATGTTAGCTTGCCTTTAGAATCTAGGTCCACTACTATTTTGGAACCCGTTTCTATCAAGGGCTCCCATTTGTCAAATGCTACATTGTCTTCTAATTCTTCTGCAGCTCGTCGAACTCATCCTATTCATAATGGACTCCGGGTGCACAAAGCACATGACGGGCAATCTCAAGCTTCTCATTAACTTTGTGGAGAAGTTTCTAGGTACGGTACGGTTTGGAAATGATCAATTTGCACCAATACTCGGATATGGAGACTTGGTTCAAGGGAATATCACTATAAAACGGGTTTATTACGTCGAGGGACTGAATCACAATTTATTCTCGGTTGGTCAATTTTGTGATGCGGATTTGGAAGTGGCTTTTCGGAAATCTACTTGCTATGTTAGAGACTACGATGGGAATGACCTTCTTATAGGTTCTTGTGGTTCTGATCTCTACACAGTAACTCTTCAAGACACATCTTCAACAAATCCAATTTGCTTAATGGCTAAAGCTTCATCATCTTAAGCATGGTTATGGCATCAACGATTGTCACATCTCAACTTTGACACCATCAACTTGCTTTCGAAGAATGATATTGTGACCGGTCTTCCTAAGTTGAAATTCGTCAAAGACCATCTTTTTTCTTCTTGTGAGTTGGGGAAAGCAAAACGGAAGTCTTTCAAAACAAAGACTACCCCAAGCTCAAAAGGACGATTGGAACTTCTACACATGGATTTATGTGGTCCCATGCGTGTAGAGAGTTTTAACGGGAAAAAGTATATTCTCGTGATTGTTGATGATTACTCTAGATACACATGGACTTTCTTCTTAAGGTCCAAAGATGAAACACCAGAGGTTCTCAAAAACTTTCTCAAGATGATACAACGCAATCTTCAAGCTCAAGTCTTAACCGTTAGAACGGATAGGGGTACTGAATTTTTGAACAAGAACTTGCAATCTTACTTTCAAGAAGAAGGCATCGGACATCAAACTTCTATTGCTCGAACTCCTGAACAAAATGGTGTTGTCGAAAGGCGGAACCGTACTTTGGTTGAGGCTGCTCGAACAATGCTTTCTGCTTCAAAATTACCGTTATTCTTCTGGGCTGAAGCAATTGCATCTGCCTGTTATACTCAGAATCGTTCTCTCGTTATCCCTAGACATGAAAAAACACCTTACCACATCATCAATGGCAGGAAACCTACTGTCAAATTCTTTCACGTATTTGGATCTTTATGCTACATTCTTAAAGACGGTGAGAATCTCGACAAGATGAAAGAAAAAGGTGATGCATGTATTTTTGTGGGGTATGCGACATTATCGAAAGGATATCGGGTCTATAACAAGAGAACAAAGATTATTGTCGAAACAATTCATGTGAACTTTGACGAATTGCCACTAATGGTACTTGATCACAATAGCTCAAGTCCCGCTCCTCAATGTCCAGCAATGGCACCTACACAAAACAGTGTACGTCCCGTGCAAGAATGTCAACAAAGTACTCCTACAGCAGACTCGACGGATACGACACATATGAATGAGTTGGTTGATTTATATGATCCAATGTTTGATGAATATTACTATGGAAACAAACAAGTTGTGTCAAAGCCTTCCGCTGTCACCACTACTGATGCACCCGAACAAAGTCAAAAAGACACAACTGCATCTACTTCAGCAACCGTTGCTCAAGAGACAATTCCAGTGGATACTCAACAAACTCTAGATACAATCATACAACCAACATCACCAACCGTCAATGCTGAATGAGAAAACAAGAATCAAGCAGTCGATGCACAACCTGACGATGAAGAATTTATCAATCCGTTCGGTACATCGGTACACGAAGTCAGAGAGTCTTCTACTCAACATGTTGATCCGTCCAACATGCATACATTCTACCAACCATATCCATCCACTCACCATTGGACACGTGATCATCCATTGGAGCAAGTCATTGGAAATCCTTCACAACCGGTTCGAACACGCAGACAACTCGAAACCGATGGCGATGTGTGTATGTATGCACTCACCGTGAGTTCAACTGTACCTACAAACATCAAACAAGCCATGACTGATCATGCGTGGATTGAATCAATGCAAGAGGAAATTCATCAGTTTGAATGCCTAAATGTTTGGGAGCTTGTTGACAGAGCCTATGGAATGTCAATTTTAGATTTCAAATGGATCTGGAAAAACAAACTGGATGAAGAACAAACCATCATCAAAAACAAATCTCGTCTTGTGGTTAAGGGATACCGTCAACAAGAAGGAATAGACTACGATGAATCATTCGCTCCAGTCGCTCATTTGGAAGCAGTCAGGATATTCCTTGCTTATGCTGCACATAAGGGCTTCACGGTTTTTCAGATGGACGTCAAAACTGCTTTTCTCAACGGTCATTTGAAGGAAGAAGTGTATGTGAATCAACCGGAAGGATTCATCGATCCTCATCATCCTGACAAAGTCTATCGTCTCAAGAAGGCTGTATATGGACTTAAACAAGCTCCCAGGGCATGGTACGAAGAACTTTCAAACTTCTTGGTCTCCAAAGGATTCTCCAAAGGTTCTATTGATCCTACTCTCTTTACTAATAAATATGGGGATGACATAATGCTTGTGCAAGTTTATGTTGATGACATTATTTTTGGTTCTACGAACCCAAAACTTTCAAAACGTTATGAAAAGTTAATGCATAGCAGATTTGAAATGTCAATGATGGGGGAGCTAAAATTCTTTTTAGGCCTCCAGATTCATCAATCCCCACGTGGTATCTTCATTAACCAAGCTAAGTATGCTCAAGAGATACTTAAAAATCATGGTATGACCTCATGTGCTCGCGTTGGTACACCATTGTCGACCATATCCCTAGACGCTGACTTGTACTCATATTCCGTAGATCAAACGCGCTATCGCAGTATGATCGGGTCACTTATGTACCTTACAGCCAGCAGGCCTGATATTCATCATGCCACATGCTATTGTGCACGATATCAAGCCAGACCTACTCAAAAGCACCTCAAAGAGGTTAAACGGATCTTTCGGTACCTTAAGAATACCATTCACATGGGACTCTGGTATCCGAGGGAAACCGGTTTTCATCTAACGGCTTTTTCAGATTCTGAGCACACAGGTTGTCTTGATAGTCGTAAAAGCACTTCTGGTAGCATACAATTTCTAGGGGAAGACAAGCTTGTCAGCTGGTCGTCAAAGAAGCAGGATTGCACTTCGCTCTCATCAGCTGAAGCAGAATATGTGGCTCTATCCGCGTGTTGTGCTCAAGTCCTTTGGATGAGAACTCAACTCACGGATTATGGCTTCCACTTTGATAAAATACCTATGTATTGTGACTCAAAGTCGGCCATAGCCATATCTTGCAATCCGGTTCAGCACTCCCGCACCAAGTACATCGATGTCAGATATCACTTCATCAAGGAACAAGTGGAACGCGGCATCGTGGAATTATACTTTGTCAGAACTGAGTACCAGCTGGCAGACTTGTTTACAAAATCTCTATCGAAAGATAGGTTTGCGTATCTCGTTGGCCGTCTTGGTATGAAGTATATGACTCCAGAAGACTTGGAGGTTTTGGCAAATGAAGCTGCTTGATTTTTCTCTCATAATGACTTCTAGGCGCATCACAGCTTAGAACTCGGACCTCAACTAAGGAAAGTTTATCTCGGACGATAACTTATCCTTCTCAACAAGAAATTCATATTTCTCGGTCATGATCTTCTCATAAAAACATTCAAAGTTTTTAAGTTCATGAAAAACGATTTCTAAGTAAATGTCAGCTTAGAACTCGAACTTCAACTTAAGGAAAGTTTATCACGGATGATAACTTATCCTTCACAACGGGAAATTTATTTTTCTCGGTCATGAGCTAGTCACAAAACAATCAAAGTTTTGAGCTCATGAAAAACGGACCCGAAAGGGAAGTGTACGTTTCAGTGCGCTTTCCCTAATCAATAGAAGAGAAGTCTTCTATCCTGATTATTTTAAAACCGTTGAACACAATTTTTCAAGAATTTCTCAAAAGGTTTTTCTAAATCTTCCAAAATTGTGTGTTCAACACTCCCTTCCTCATAAGTGGTTTTTATATCTCAAAATTGTCGTATGTTATTTTGATCAATTTTTGAGGGGGAGCGTTTTAAAATCAAGCCTTTTAATGTTGTTGGGTACATCTCTAAAATTGTCATATTTTATGTATCTAACACATTTCGAAAATGATATGAAATTGTCAAATGTAATATATTATATCGGAAAAGGTATCTCAACTCCGTACCTCAACATATTTTGTGGTGTCGTTTTTCTAAAATTTTGTCAAATTTTATCTCAAGACACACATATATTGTTGAGGGGGAGCGACCCGACTAAAAATATTCCATGATTCATGCGTGCACACATGTTTCTCTCCCGTCGATTTTTCGAAAAATGTCATATTTTAATCAATGGTATCTCTAATATTATATTTTTATATTAGCGATAGGAGGAGAAAATGTGATTAAAATGTAATATATCGCAACATGTGATCTTAAAGACTCAAGTGCAACTCTTTCCTTCACATGCCAAACTATTTCGTGTATCGATGCATGTGTGTAGGGGGAGCTTTTCGCAAATGTAAAACTTTCAAAGTGTTAAAAAGTTTTGATTTTTATCAAGCACTTTGAATTGTTTTCAATGGTTTTATGGTTACGATCTTTACCTAAAACAACCTACTACCCACGACGGAACGATGGAGTCAAAAGGTGGTTTAGGATAGGAAACTAAGTCCTATGATCCAACCAGAACCGGAGGGATCTACCCAAGGACATTCCATAGCTAGAAATAGTTGTCCTTAGGAAAGATGGAGTGGAATGAAGCTGAATGCGGACCAAGTACTTAAGTTAGCACTGGAAAAATCACAACAAGGTGCTAATGATGACGTATTGGTAAGCATTGAAGGAGTTGAATATTCTATACAACTTAGGCAGAAACCGGGTCAATACATCTATTGAAGACAAGTCATCATGGACCCAGTGATGCAATGCACAACCCTTCCCAGCCATTCAAGTTTCTCTCAAAAGAAACTTGTCTCATTGTCACGGAGATCAACACGTATCTATTGACTTTCTCACTCCGAGTCAGTTAATATTGAAAAGGTGGCAGTCTGCTCCAGCCTCCGATTACCAAAATGCACTTATTGAGTCTAGAGCCAAACGAGATCAATTTAACAATCTCATTAGGACACAATCGAGTCCTACGCATTATCCTTGTGATATTGCCAGAACATCTGAGTGATACGATTCACAATGAAGATGGAAATTAATAAGTGTGAAAACACTTATCCTTTTGCCACTAAAATCAAGGAAAAACAAGACCAAATCATGTGTTTATTATCATAAATGTCGGAATTACGCGTGGTTTTGTGTTTTGTGTGTTAAATAGGTACAATTGAGCAAAAGAAAAGAAAACACGGGATTTCACGGTCAAATGTCGAAGAAAAGTCAAGAAAGAGTCAAAGACGAGATCAAAAGACCAAAAGCGTGCCGAAGATCACGAAAACCGACAAAGCAGACTTAATTTTGAAGAAATGATCAAGGAAGCCAAGATCGAGCTCGTTTTAGTGGAATTAATCGTTTTCAAAGATTTTGGGCCTTGTGGGTCCCACTTTTGCATAATGGGCCCACAAGCCCATTTAAGGAAAGGAATTATACTAAACGGATCAAAGTCATTTTGATATACCCATTTGTTTACTACCATCATACGGTTGGCATTTGGGCTCCTAAGCCCAATCACTTAAACAATTTAAAAACGAAATGTAAATTTTGTTTAAGTCTAAAAGATTTTTGGTCAAACACACGCACCAAACCAACCCCCACACACCCTCTACCATGTAGCTTCACCTCACCCGATTACTCCACCCCCACACGTTTTGCTTACCCTACACCCTCCCACACACGGTTTTATCCCACCAACACATCCCACGTGTATACACGTCTACACCCCCACTTCACAATTGTTTTATTTTCCCTACCGTACACCCTCAAACACCCGATTACCCCACACCCTCCTTATTATTCGACAAAAACAAGAAAAGAAAAAAACCACCCACTTCTTCTCTCCCATATTTTTAGCAGCCACCATTCTTATTTTTTTTTCACATAAACCCTAATTACCATCACCTAAAAATAACCCACAAAAATTGGGAGTTTTACCCTCATGAATTAATTCCCACATATCCACTCAAAACCCCCAAATTTTCGGATGAAAAACCCCCACTGGTGGTCCTCCTCACTTTCCACGCTGGCAATCCATTGCCCAAATTATTCTTAGTCGTTGATTTGAAGAGAAGAAAGAGAGTGATGGATTATGCGGCCAAGATTTGAAGGCGTAGGCACCAAGGAGAATCAATATGGCTTGAGGGTTTGCCTATAAAAACCCCACCCACATCTTGTATTATTAAAGCTTTTCTTTATTATTTTCAGCTTTTTTTAATTAATTAGGAGTAGGGTTATTTAGATTTAATTTTTGCAAAATTAGTTTAGGAATTAATGTAATTTTATTTTTCCATTCAATTGTACT
This sequence comes from Glebionis coronaria, assembly GCA_025667525.1. Lineage (NCBI taxonomy): Eukaryota > Viridiplantae > Streptophyta > Magnoliopsida > Asterales > Asteraceae > Glebionis > Glebionis coronaria. The sequence continues at coordinate 466,638,273 of CM046874.1, read as the reverse complement.
CTTTTTTATTTATTAATGAAAAATAGTGTTTAATTATTTCCATCTCTTTTAATTACTGTCGAAATTAAATTTGTCTTAATCTATTTTTTTTGTTACTGTTTGTTTATATTCGAATCATTATCATTATAAAAAAAAATTAAATAAATAAATAAATAAATAAATAAAGAAGAAGGTAAAAAGCATTTTCCCTACTGGAAAATCAATAAAGGTCACTCTTCGGAGCAATATTAAAAGGTTCGAGGGTATGGTGATGATTTTTGGTGGAAAAGGAGGAGATTGTTTCGGTTCATTGAGGTGGCTCAGCGCCAACCTACGGCTCAAAGGTTTCGACTCAAGGTTCCAAATCTACTTTTATTTTTTTTGGTTTTAGTTTAAGTCTTAGTTTCAATTTGTGTTTAATCCTGCTTATTTGCTTAAATTAGTTTAAGATTAGCTAGTTGGTCTATTTTATTGATGTTTAAATATCTTGTTATTTGCTATTGTTTCTATATTCAGTGAGATGTATTTGAATTATTTGATTGGGTTTGATTGATAGTTTATAACTCATCTACTGTTAGTTTACTAAAGTGATTTTTCAGATTTTGTAGAGATAGCTTATTTACTTAAGTTTAGTTATGTTTGGATTTGCTTATAGTTTAGACTGCTTTTTAGATTTAATTGCTTATTTTATTTATTTGCTTATTTAGCTTATTGCAATCTGCTTATTAGTTTATATAGCTTATTGGGGTTAGAATATTTGCTTATTTGTTTTGTAGATCTGCTCTTTGAATGCTTATTTCACTTTACTGCTTAAAAATAAACTGAACCAATTGTTCAGTTTTTGACCTTACTGTCCAAATCAAGAGTTCCAAGAAAAAAAAGTAAAAATATTAGCAATTCTGTCTTGGCTGGGGATCGATCCCCAGACCTCCCGTTCACATGTCTTACACCCCAACCACTCTGCTAGAGTCCTTTTTTATGTTTTGTTTCGCCTCATCATTTTAATATAGGTTTAATTTTTAGTGCCAGTTTTATTAATTAAGTTTTTAGTTGTAATTAAAAAAGGTTGTATTTTCTTTTTAATCAGCTTTTATAAAATATAAAAGCCAAAAAGTTATATATATATATTTTTATTTTATTTACTTTTAAATTTATTTTAACTTTTATTAGTTTTAAAAATTACTTTAATTAAGCTTTCATTTAAAAGTTTTATTTAAATAGCTTTCTTTAAATAGATTTTAGATATAAAAAGTTTTTATTAAATAGTTTTATTTTTAATTAGATTTCAATTTAGTTTTATTTAAAATAGTTTTCATCTAAAATTTTAAAATTAGTTTTATTTTTAGTTTTTATAAAAGTTTTTAAATTAGTTGTTAAATTTAGTTTTAAATATCTTTTTCCTTTAAAGTTTTTATAAAGTTTTCATTTAATTTTTAAGTTTTATTAAAAGTCAAATTTTGTTTTTAAAACTAGTTTATATAGATTAGTTGTCATTTAAATTAGTTTAATTTTTAATTAGATTAAATAGTTTTTAAATAGACTTTTAGTTTAAAAATTCCAAAAATACGTTTTACCAAGAACAAATTAGTCACACATTAATTGAAAATCAATTCGAGTGAGTCGAGGAAAACGAACTTAATTAAAAGGACATACAAATTGCTAGTTTCAAAATGGCGCCGCTGCCGCTTCGCTCATACGATTGACGATTTTTCGTGAAGACGTTTGGATTTTGGGATCCGTTCTTTTTGAACGTTACATTTCTTGTTAACAAAATCAAAAACACAAAAAAAAATCAAAAATATAAAATTACACAAAAATTAAAAAACCACAAAAGCAATTTCTTTCCTAAGAATTGCACCAAAAAAAATTAAAAAAATCAAAAGTAATACTTTTTCCTAAAAGTATTACACCAAAAATATTACGTATTAGTGTTAATTTTTAGTTCGATTTCTTTCGATTTTTCTTGTATATATATATTTTTCTAGAAAATACAAAAATATTCTTCTTTATCCTCTATTGTGTTTAATTCTTTTTCTCAACCCCTCTTATTTATAATTCTTCATGGATTTGTCTTGCGTTCGGTGTGGGAGACCATGGCTCGGTTTTCCAATATGTCCATGGTGTACTTGTGCGAAGTGTGGTTCTGATATCGACAATACACAATTTGGATTTTGTCCATTGTGCAATTCTAGAAATTCGTACTTCTCCTCTTACACAAATTTCTCCCCTCCTCCCGTATATGACAATCCCTATCCTCAACATGCACCGGGTTTTTCTCAATACCCGTGTTGCAATCATTGTGGGGGCCCTCACGATACTTCTTATTGTCGACCGATGAATTATGAGCCACATCCGTGCTATAATTCCGGTTTTCAAAATTTTGAACCCCCACAAAACTCCGTCGTTCATCAACCTTCTTTTACGGAACAAAGCACTAGTTTGGATGAAATTTTAGAACGCTTAAAACAACTCAAAATTAGCTTGCATGACGAAAGACAACAAGAGCAAGTATCTACTCTTAGTGTTTCTACTCCTCCTCTTGTGCGTTCTTACTATTATGATGATGACGATGAGACTACTATTTCTTGGAGTGATCTTTGTGCTCAATGTCCTAGTGCAATTGTAATCCCTTCTCTCAATATCCCAAATGCATCTAAGGATCTTGATACATCGAGTGAGATTAGCGATCTTGGGCTCGACAAATTCTTTGATGAAGTTTGTGATGTGCCGACTTTTGCTGAGCTTACGGACACGGTCGTTCCGCAAGTCCATGATCACATACTCACAAATCCAAATGCGATAATTGATTCTTCCAATAAGAGTTCTATATGTGGTGAGTATGATGATTTCGTCTTCGAGTCCGAGATTAAGGAAATTATCGACCGAGAGCTAGCTCTTTTACCTCCACTTCCACCTACAAGTGAGGTCGATTTTTCCAATATCGATGCCGAACTTGATGAGTTGGAACGTCTTATTTATGGCCGTTACGTGTATTTATGGCGTGTCATCAAATCATAAGGTAAATGTCCTAAAACATTAAATGACCATAACGGAAATACCGAAATCAAACATCGGTAATCCAATCTAAGCTCAAAACATGAAAAATAAAATACTGAAGGAAAGGACTAAACAATGCCCAAATAAGCAGAATAATGTAAGCAATGCATAAAGTAAGAAGTCTGGGTAGCTTCCATCCAAATGCACATGCTCTCAGAATCCTAAGAGCGTCCTGGGGTACCTGCCGTTAGAACATGAAAGGGAACTACGGCTGAGCATAACGCTCAGTGAACGGATATAAAGCATGATAAGGAACTATTGAAATGAAACAGATGGTAAAATACTGGAGCTGTAGGACTGATAAGTAAAGTTGTAGCGGAAATCTGTGCATAATCTGTAAAGTCTGATTTGTAAATAATAAAGCTGAACTATTATCTGATAAATCTGAAAACATGCATTTACTGTATTTTAATTTGCCAGAGCTTATATAGGTCACGTGCTATAACAACCGTGCATGAATAACTGGAGGGGTGACCTCATCATGCTGTAGAGGGGTGACCTCTAAATAACTGTGCTGGGTGGAGGGATCAGCTCCAATGTGAAGGATGTAGAGCACACACCACATTCACCCTGATAACATGAAACACTTATAAGCCTAGGATGCATCCATACGCCCCACTAATAATACTGATAAAATGGCCAAGCTGAGCTGAGTGAGACGATGCAGGATATCACTCTCCTGCATGTGAGTCACGACACCGGTGCCTCTAGTGCCGTGGTTACGGTACCTCCGTAACTAGTACATAAACTGGTCGTGCTTGTATATAATGCTCAGGCAATCTATTTAGTTATTAATATGATTACTGATAAACTTAAACATATACTAAGGAAAACATTTGGCTGAAGACGGGGAATCCTAATCATGCATAGAAAGGAAGTCCTTACTGAAAGGACGGAAATCCGTACCTCGTGTCCAGTAATGAATTAAGAACGAAAGCTGAAGGATCTACTTCGACTTCACGGATACTACACAAATAAGGGACGTGAATGAGTTGTCTGAAACCTGCTTATTATTACTGATAGTTACTGTTCTTAACTTGGTTTGTTATATTCTTGTATTACTGTTTGTGTATAATCTGGTAAATCTGACTGTTCTCTGGTATTTACTGATTAGTCTATCTTACTGTACTCTGATTAGTGTGTATAACATGTACTCCTGTATTATTTTATACTGTTATAAGTAACCTGCTAAAAATAGTAAGTTTCATAAAATAGCGGGTTTCCATAAATAGTAATTTAGTTCGTTTTTTTTATATACATAGATAATTTAACTTGTTTCATCCTTTCTTATAACTTACATAATCGTATACTTTATATTTCGTTTCTAATCTGTAGAGTTTAATAAGGTAAACTAATTTTTTTTTACAATTGTTGAGGACTAAAATAAATCATGGCTGTTTTTATGAAGACTTTTACTGATTAGTGATAAAAACATGTAAATCCTTTTATACTCTTAAATATCTAAAGAGCCTTTAAAGAGCTATAATATTCATTTATAAAACTAAAGAAATGAGATATGTAGTATTATGTTTCATACTAATCTGTAGTAAATTTTCCCATATAGTAAAATACAAGGCATGCTTATTTTTAAGCAAATATGTCCATCCTTAATTATGTCCATCTTATTTGCATACATGTTATAAAACTATCATTAGCTTGGCATTGGAACTTATATATGACGTTATAATATAGCAACAATTAGTAACCATCATATTTGTTTTTAGTCTACATATGATCATGCATTAAACATCTCAGTTTAGGATTTACCTCAAAGATAAGCGATTTACAAAATGAAAGACGTGAACACATGATTCATTGAGACACGATCGAATTCGAACATAACCACGATCACGGGCAGACCGGTCTAACTCGAGCAAGCCCAAAACTGATCATAAGTCGGCTTCTAGATTAACAAACAATGAGTCGAAACTCGACTCTAACGGTTCCCCTCGTGATCGAATCCAAACGGAATGACCACTAACACGAGCACGTCAAGACAAACATGGAACTCCAGCGAACAAACTGACTGAATCAACTCGATCATGAACCAAACTGAAACAACCCCGACATGACCGCACTAGCACTTTAATTCCGATAAAAAAAACATCTCTAACGTTTATGTGAAGCGAAGGATTCATGCGAGTTTAAGAATATTATCATTGTGTTATGAAGGGGAAAGTTGATGATAGAAATATGTTAACAAAGTCAAGAAATATGTGGATCATAAGGAAATCATTTAAAGATTTTAGACATTGTCAAACTGTCTGTAATAACATGGAAAGTAATTAGAGTTTCGAAGAATGCGGGATTTGAAGAATATTTGACCATCCGATTTTATTATGGGAGTTAATAGAATAATGAGTATCTTTGTCAATTATTCGAAACAGTTACAACATGATAATCTCAAAAGCATTTTCGATATTTAACCTCCTTTAATAAGCATTCATTATAATTCAAATAACATGAAATAAAATAGAAAATGTCAAACTTTTAAAGTGTGGGTTTTACAACTCTTCCTCTCTTAAAAGAATAATTCGTCCTCTAATTAGAAACATGATCATGCTATGGGTTTTACAATTCTTTCCCTCTAAAGAATTATTCGTCCTCAAATTAAAACATAATGTTGCTGAAAGGTAATGAACGTGACATGGCTGAAGAGGATACGAAACGTGACGTGGTCGAGGAGGACATAGAACTTGACATGGCTGAAGAGGACATGGAACGTGACATGACTGAAAGAACTTAACTGGATTTATTGAAGGAAAAGGATGAGAGGTCCGGATGGACTCCTCCGGTTCGAGTAGCTTCCCGCTCGAAACGATTCCTTCAAGGGTCTAAACATAATTAAAATCTTGGTCCTGATGACCATGACCTGATGAATACTGAATAGTTCTTGATTCCATACTTAAGATGGATTTTCTGAATCTGATAGAATGAACAAACTATAGCATGTGGATACATGAAATGGTACGTTTAAATATCCTGAAAGATAACATTTACATATCTGAGCAAGCTACTGAAAACATATAAGGGCGACTACGTGAACAATTTCGAACGTACTACGTGAGCAATTGTGAACGTGGTTCATAATTATATGAGGTACGCTCAGCATGAATTATATGTGTGATACGCGAAACATACTATGAACGTGGTACTAGAATGTATCATGGACGTATGCTGACTGAGGAAAAATGCCAAACAATACGGCCTGAGACGTGAAACGTCTGCCCGAGCATGGAAAAGCTGTGCTAACTTGAGTCTGATTTCTTAAGCTTTGTGTGACCAACACCGGTACCAGACCTGGAACGTATCCACGGATATGGAACACGAACCTGAACGTAAACAATGTCATGAATGCGAATCGTGAACTTAAATCATGAGATGAACTGAGACAGTATCATACTATGAGTAAGACGTAGACATGAAAGTGAAAATAACGTGAACGTAAAGTGAATGTAAACATATACGTGATCGTGAACATGAATTCTGTCTGATATGATGGTCGATGAAATACCTTGAATTCGTACAATTTACTACTAAATTTTCTGCAGGTCCGCTACTGCGTAATCCGCTCAGTTGAAAGAAAACGCGCATGCTGATTACATGGTTGGCGATAACTTAGATAGTATCATACTTTTTTTCTGAGTCTGTGGTAACTGATAATGATTTCATGAAAATTCGTCTCATTTCTGTTCAGAAATTCCTAAGGATTGTAGTAACTCAACAACATGACGGTGTTCTATCTTGACCCTGCGGTATGTCAGGCATCCAGATATGAACATAGCTGCATTATTGTGTGATACTGCTTCTATCAATGTTTTTCCTGGGATTATGGAACATTCCGGTGGAATTCTGGTTGAATAGTCATAAAATTTTTAGTGAGAACTATCAGCAATTTCTACGGTAGCAGTCAATTGAGTTCTAGAAAAGTTTGTACTTCGTTCACAGGCGTCGGTCGGGACCATCAGGTGATGGCCTTCACCTTCGCAGGCTTGTCTGAAATTTCTTTCTACTGAATTAGGGTGGCTCAGAAATGTCACTTCGTTCATTTGGAACTCATATCTAGAAAGCTAGATATATAATTTTCCTATCAGAGAATCAGTACAGCTGTGGGAAGATGATTCCCTTGTACTTCTCTAGAATTTAGCAGAGCAGGAGGTTATCATTGAATATACTGACGATTTTTTTTCTGAGAATTCATGAAAAAAAAAATTTATTCATAAATTTCCTATTATAGCTGGAGCATTAGGGAGTTCAGAAGTATACGTAAAAATCTTAGAGAGGCTATAATCTATGTAATAGCAGTCAGGAAAGCATCACGTTCTTTCTCTCTCCACTGATGGCGGCATGATCGTGACTTATTCTGGAAAATTGTTTAAGGCATCGCAGCAGGTCAGATAAACATTCTATACGCGAGATGAACATCTATTAAGAATGATGATCTTGTAACTTCCGATGATCGATACATGATCTCATGTTACTGGCTTTCTTCCTGATGGACAGAAAGCGGTGCATTTTCTGGTGATGTGCTAGGGCGATTAAGCCTCGTTCCGGTAACTCTTGCAGCTAATGCTGCAATTCTTTTAATTTAGCTGAAGCCCTACGAATAAGAGTTCTGAAAATAGGTTTTGTTCTTGAGACACGTTCTAGGTTAAACCCTGTCCCGTGGTTAGGAAGGATTTTCTGGAAATTTTTGGAATAATATGCTGATCATGAATTTAAAGAATTTCAAAAGTATTATAACTGCTAGTTAAAAGTCTTCGTAGCTATGGACTGAGAAGTCACGCTCTCATAACGCAGAATAATTTGTACTGATTTTTCTGGCAGGAAGATATAATGAATATATTGAGATCTAGTAAGACGGATCTCGTCGTTAACTGAACAGAATTCTTCATAAATATGGTTTGTACTATGGAGTATTTTCTGGCTGGGAGGTAGAAAATGTATTATTTAGATAAAGCTGACATATGAATAATTGAGCAAGCATGGAGGATCTTGCTGAAGGTGTTTGTTTTGTTTGTAATCTTACGGAATGAAATTTGCGTGTCTAATCTGAATAATTCTCTAGTGGTGGTGACTAATTTTTTAAATGATCTGATTCATGCGTGGCATAATAGAATGGGTATACCCCCTTTTTGAAAGGTACTCTGAATTATTGAGGGCCTGGTTTAGAAACATATTCGAGTTATGAGTTCTAACTCGTATTTTGAGAAAAGATTCGTATGACGTGTATCATGACTGGTGTCCTGATATGTGTCTTCCGAAATGATACTTGAGACCTATGTCTTGACTGCTGTCTTGACATGTGTTTTAGTGGATGAATCTGGACAAGGCCGAAAATTTTTGGTAACTGCTAGGATTGGCGGACCGGTTAGACTACTGACCTTAGTATTTCTGGTCACGTCCGTTCCGGAGCTCCAATGTTTACTGACTGATTAATTATTAGCACGATGGTTGTCACTACTGCTTTGTCTGTCAATTTATTACGGTCATTACCATGACCGTGATTCGTGTAACTATTCAGCTGAGTGGCCGGCTGGGTTCCGGTTCCCACTCTTCTGAATGAAAGGTTAGCTGAGTGAAGTGTGATATCAAGCTGAGAAGGTAAAAGCATGGAATGGAATGGTAGTGTCTGATGGTTGAAATTTATTCTTGTCAAAAATTTCAAATTTATAGTTTTCGTCCTTTTTCCTATAGAGTCTTCATAGTATAAACATCATCTGCATCTTGAGAAATCTCCAAAGTATCAGCAGCATCAGCATTTGTGAGGTCTTCAAGGTGTTAGCAGCATCAGTATCTGGTAAAATCTTCAACTTACGAGCAGCATCAGCATCTGGTAGAATGTCGACAAGCGGAAATGCCTGAGGTGATTAAGGATCGATTAACGGTACACATGGTGTAAGGTGCATAGGGTACACCTGAAATATTGTACGTGAAGTACACGATGAATACTATTCATGTGGTATCGCTGAAGGTTTGCTGATATGATCGATACTAGTGTAAACCGTCTGACACGGTCACACGGAAGATAATTTGATTTAACTGGTTAGCAACTGAACCGAAAAAGTTAACATGATAGGCTGAAAATTTCTGCGTAGACTTAATGCTGGTTGTATAGAGGCTGAAAAGTATGATTAAACGAAGTTTCATCAATGTTTAGTATAAGGACATGATTTATAAAGACTAGAACATGATTTATCATGAAATAGGATTTTATTGTAATTCTTCTGTATCTTAGCATGAAAACATCATCACCTTGCTGAAAACGTAATCCTCATAAAGAGACATGCACTTAATCAGCATGAAAACGACATCCACTTGAGAGTACAAACTTGACTGATACAAAGAACATAAAAAAGATAATCGACTGAAGTTTAACATCAACTGGTGTGGATGGCTATGGTTCAATCCACATAATTCAAGGAACAAAACATGTGACTAAGTATGGGGGATTCTGGTTTCGATCCATACCTGTCAAAATTTTCTAAGAACTGTCATGTATAGAAATGTACAATCTGGGACTAAATGTGGTTGGTTGTAGTCTAATTCATATTTGTCAAGATTTTATGAAACGTCATGATATGACAAAGGTGAACAACTATGGATCGGTTCACAAAACAACATTCAACTGGAAAACATGAAATTTGATCTGAACATTGGTGAACGTATATGGGCTGGTTCACCAAGTAATATTCTACTGAAAGCATGAATCTGTCAAGAGTAAGGATGAACGTCATTGGGTCGGTTCACCAATACAAAAATCTGAACGGGCAAGGGTGAACGCCTATGGGTCGGTTCACCAAAACAAAATTCGCAGAAAAGCACATGCGACTAAATATGGCCAGTAATGTACCAACCTTTTACTTAGTCAAAAACTTTAAGAAAACTGACTGATAATTGAAGAAAACTGACTAATAAATGCATGAGAAACATGAAAGATAACAACACCAAAATCTGGGAAGTTCCTGGTGACTACCCACTAGTCACAGGTCAAGTTTTAGAGCCTACAGGTCGAACCTTGAGCTCTGATACCATAATTGTAACACCCCACTTGGATAAGTAGACCGTTACGTGTATTTATGGCGTGTCATCAAAGCATAAGGTAAATGTCCTAAAACATTAAATGACCATAACGGAAATACCGGAATCAAACATCGGTAATCCAATCTAAGCTCAAAACATGAAAAATAAAATACTGAAGGAAAGGACTAAACAATGCCCAAATAAGCAGAATAATGTAAGCAATGCATAAAGTAAGAAGTCTGGGTAGCTTCCATCCAAATGCACATGCTCTCAGAATCCTAAGAGCGTCATGGGGTACCTGCCGTTAGAACATGAAAGGGAACTACGACTGAGCATAACGCTCAGTGAACGGATATAAAGCATGATAAGGAACTACTGAAATGAAACAGATGGTAAAATACTGGAGCTGTAGGACTGATAAGTAAAGTTGTAGCGGAAATCTGTGCATAATCTGTAAAGTCTGATTTGTAAATAATAAAGCTGAACTATTATCTGATAAATCTGAAAACATGCATTTACAGTATTTTAATTTGCCAGAGCTTATATAGGTCACATGCTATAACAACCGTGCATGAATAACTGGAGGGTTGACCTCATCATGCTGTAGAGGGGTGACCTCTAAATAACTGTGCTGGGTGGAGGGATCAGCTCCAATGTGAAGGATGTAGAGCACACACCACATTCACCCTGATAACATGAAACACTTATAAGCCTAGGATACATCCATACGCCCCACTAATAATACTGATAAAATGGCCAAGCAGAGCTGAGTGAGACGATGCAGGATATCACTCTCCTGCATGTGAGTCACGACACCGGTGCCTCTAGTGCCGTGGTTACGGTACCTCCGTAACTAGTACATAAACTGATCGTGCTTGTATATAATGCTCAGGCAATCTATTTAGTTATTAATATGATTACTGATAAACTTAAACATATACTAGGGAAAACATTTGGCTGAAGACGGGGAATCCTAATCATGCATAGAAAGGAAGTCCTTACTGAAAGGACGGAAATCCGTACCTCGTGTCCAGTAATGAATTAAGAACAAAAGCTGAAGGATCTACTTCGACTTCACGGATACTATAGGGACGTGAATGAGTTGTCTGAAACCTGCTTATTATTACTGATAGTTACTGTTCTTAACTTGGTTTGTTATATTCTTGTATTACTGTTTGTGTATAATCTGGTAAATCTGACTGTTCTCTGGTATTTACTGATTAGTCTATCTTACTGTACTCTGATTAGTGTGTATAACATGTACTCCTGTATTATTTTATATTGTTATAAGTAACCTGCTAAAAATAGTAAGTTTCATAAAATAGCGGGTTTCCATAAATAGTAATTTAGTTCGTTTTTTTTATATACATAGATAATTTAACTTGTTTCATCCTTTCTTATAACTTACATAATCGTATACTTTATATTTCGTTTCTAATCCGTAGAGTTTAATAAGGTAAACTAATTTTTTTTACAACTGTTGAGGACTAAAATAAATCATGGCTGTTTTTATGAAGACTTTTACTGATTAGTGATAAAAACATGTAAATCCTTTTATACTCTTAAATATCTAAAGAGCCTTTAAAGAGCTATAATATTCATTTATAAAACTAAAGAAATGAGATATGTAGTATTATGTTTCATACTAATCTGTAGTAAAATTTCCCATATAGTAAAATACAAGGCATGCTTATTTTAAGCAAATATGTCCATCCTTAATTATGTCCATCTTATTTGCATACATGTTATAAAACTATCATTAGCTTGGCATTGGAACTTATATATGACGTTATAATATAGCAACAATTAGTAACCATCATATTTGTTTTTAGTCTACATATGATCATGCATTAAACATCTCAGTTTAGGATTTACCTCAAAGATAAGCGATTTACAAAATGAAAGACGTGAACACATGATTCAGTGAGACACGATCGAATTCGAACCTAACCACGATCATGGGCAGACCGGTCTAACTCGAGCAAGCCCAAAACTGATCATAAGTCGGCTTCTAGATTAACAAACAATGAGTCGAAACTCGACTCTAGCGGTTCCCCTCGTGATCGAATCCAAACAGAATGACCACTAACACGAGCACGTCAAGACAAACATGGAACTCCAGCGAACAAACTGACTGAATCAACTCGATCACGAACCAAACTGAAACAACCCTGACATGACCGCACTAGCACTTTAATTCTGATAAAAAACATCTCTAACGTTTATGTGAAGCGAAGGATTCATGTGAGTTTAAGAATATTATCATTGTGTTATGAAGGGGAAAGTTGATGATAGAAATATGTTAACAAAGTCAAGAAATATGTGGATCATAAGGAAATCATTTAAAGATTTTAGACATTGTCAAACTGTCTGTAATAACATGGAAAGTAATTAGAGTTTCGAAGAATGCGGGATTTGAAGAATATTTGACCATCCGATTTTATTATGGGAGTTAATAGAATAATGAGTATCTTTGTCAATTATTCGAAACAGTTACAACATGATAATCTCAAAAGCATTTTCGATATTTAACCTCCTTTAATAAGCATTCATTATAATTCAAATAACATGAAATAAAATAGAAAATGTCAAACTTTTAAAGTTTGGGTTTTACAATGATGAACCAACTCACATGACCACACATCCAATTCTCGAGGAGTTACCTAATCAACACTCCTCTAATGAGAATTACGTTCACCACATTCGTGAGGATTTAACTTATCAACAAATCCCACAAATGAATGATGGTTTCGTACTTGATCGTGATCTCTTCGAGAGAATTTCTAAAATCCTCAATGAGGGGAACGACAAAACTTTGTTTGACGAGCCTATCTATGATGAAGAAATCGAAGAGATTCACGTTCATGAGGATGATTGCTTTGACCCGGGAGGTGACATTGACCATTCTTTGATTAATACCTTTACGGCTTTGCCGAATAGTGACCATCCTATGTCTTTGGGGGATGACAATGTGTCTCCTTTACCCATCCCACCTCTCGTGGATCATGACCTCACATACTTTTCGTATGTTGATAGGACCTTTTTACCTTCTATGACTTATCCTCCTGCCTCTCATTTATTATGTTCCTCCGGGACCGAGGATAAGATTTTTGATCCCGGTATAACATTCGAGGCTTCCCCATGGACCATTTAATTCGGGGTCGAGTCAGGCTCGTGACTCGGTTAACAAAAACAAGCGCTTCTCGGGAGGCAACCCGATGATCTATTATTTTATCTATCTTTTATTTTCTACAATAAGTGTAGGGGGAGCCGTGTAGGTTGTTTGTTTTGTGTGTTGTGATTGTGCAGGGATATGTGCTTTGATGATCCACTTTTGGTGCTTTTGACGTAACCCGTGTTCCCGTGTTACCCGTTTACCCGGTTCCTTCGATAAGTTTTTGCTATTGTGATTCTATCTTAAAACAAATGAATGTAATCACTTTAGTTGTCCTTTCCTTAGCTCGATTTTAAACAACGTACTCAATGTCCTAAGTGTAGGGTAGTTTATTCTCTCACATGCTTAAACATTGAGGACAATGTTTATATCAAGTGTAGGGGGATTTCTATCGAAATTTTAGTGGCCTTTTCCATGAATTTGACCCCATTTAACCGGATTTTTTTTTTTAAATTTTCAACGTTTTTCAAAATTTTTGATCTATTTTGGCCTAGTAGTATTTTTATTTAATTTCTTTCCTTTTATTATCGCATCGCAATAATTTCCTATATTAGGCTAAGCATCCACGAGTCTCATTCCTTGAGATTTTAAATTGTGGAGAACGAGAGATGATAGAGTTAATTATAAGTTCGGTATTCTTTCATTAACTTATGTGAGTTAGTTATGAGCTTTTTCTCCCATCACTTGTTAATAAATATATTTGCAATAAATAAGGTTGTACGATTTAAAAGGTTACTTAGCTTCTAGCACAAGATCGTTTAAAAGTTGCTCGGTATTAATTAGAGTTCATAGCCAAGGCATAACTTATTGAAACGGGACGCGAAGATTGTCTTATCCAAAAAGGCCCTAACAAGGCATGAGGATACCCGAGTCCAAAAAGGCCCTCACAAGGCATGAGGATTCACTTTTTGCTAAAGATCCTAAGATGATGTGAAGATCATTAATCCAAATCAATATGAAGGATCAAGACACATGACGAGAAGCAATTACTCCCCTAAAGATCATGGAGAAGTCTATCCAAAAAGACCCTAACAAGGTATGAGGATAAATAGATCCAAGTCCGAAAAGGAGGCGGATCGTTGTATATCAAAATCCTAAATAAAGAAGAGGATAAATGAAGAAGTCGTGGTCAACGTTTGAAGCATCTTTCACTCCTTATGAAGATGTATACCAAAATGAAGAGAAGACCATAATTTCAAGATCGTCTCTCAAGATTTGAAGTTTGAAGTACAAGCCAAATATCGGTCCGAGAAAGGTCTCAAATCGTGAAACGAGTTATGTCAAGATATGAACTCTATGAGGTTTCGAGAAGCCGTTTTAAAAGATTTTTTCCTTTAGCTAACTATTGATTAAATCGTCCCACTTTATTTTCGGCCTTAATAAATTATCGAAATAAGTCAAAAATGCATCCTTGTGATCAGTCAAGACAAAAATAAAATACAAGAGATACACCGTAGGAATAAGGGGGTCTAAGTGATTAACTAAACCACATGAGTAAGTGTTAGTTGTGCTAACTTGTAATAACAATGATCTCGTTTTTACGCTTGGTATGGGGAACGTGAAACTTGAGGGTGATTAATATTCATGACACCAAAGCCCTAATTCAAGTCTTAGATTTCTTTACGAGTTTCTTCCATCTGATAATTTTCAAGTTAATAAATTGTTATAACTTTTGTTTCCTTTTAAATTTTTATCTTTTCGTCATAGTATTAGTATATATTAATAAAGGCCAAGATGGGTTGATAATGAGGAAAATGTAACTTTATGATTTACAATAAGGCATTGCATGGGGTCATTGCAATGGTCAAGTGTAGGGGATTTAATAAGTGTGAAAACACTTATCCTTTTGCCACTAAAATCAAGGAAAAACAAGACCAAATCATGTGTTTATTATCATAAATGTCGGAATTACGCGTGGTTTTGTGTTTTGTGTGTTAAATAGGTACAATTGAGCAAAAGAAGAGAAAACACGGGATTTCACGGTCAAATGTAGAAGAAAAGTCAAGAAAGAGTCAAAGACGAGATCAAAAGACCAAAAGCGTGCCGAAGATCACGAAAACCGACAAAGCAGACTTAATTTTGAAGAAATGATCAAGGAAGCCAAGATCGAGCTCGTTTTAGTGGAATTAATCGTTTTCTAAGATTTTGGGACTTGTGGGTCCCACTTTTGCATAATGGGCCCACAAGCCCATTTAAGGAAAGGATAAATTATACTAAACGGATCAAAGTCATTTTGATATACCCATTTGTTTACTACCATCATACAGTTGGCATTTGGGCTCCTAAGCCCAATCTCTTAAACAATTTAAAAACGAAATGTAAATTTTGTTTAAGTCTAAAAGATTTTTGGTCAAACACACGCACCAAACCAACCCCCACACACCCTCTACCGTGTAGCTTCACCTCACCCGATTACTCCACCCCCACACGTTTTGCTTACCCTACACCCTCCCACATACGGTTTTATCCCACCAACACATACCACGTGTATACACGTCTACACCCCCACTTCACAATTGTTTTATTTTCCCTACCGTACACCCTCAAACACCCGATTACCCCTCGCCCTCCTTATTATTCGACAAAAACAAGAAAAGAAAAAAACCACCCACTTCTTCTCTCCCATATTTTTAGCAGCCACCATCCTTATTTTTTTTCACATAAACCCTAATTACCATTACCTAAAAATAACCCACAAAAATTGGGGGTTTTACCCTCATGAATTAATTCCCACATATCCACTCAAAACCCCCAAATTTTCGGATGAAAAACCCCCACTGGTGGTCCTCCTCACTTTCCACGCTGGCAATCCATTGCCCAAATTATTCTCAGTCGTTGATTTGAAGAGAAGAAAGAGAGTGATGGATTATGCGGCCAAGATTTGAAGGCGTAGGCACCAAGGAGAATCAATATGGCTTGAGGGTTTGCCTATAAAAACCCCACCCACATCTTGTATTATTAAAGCTTTTCTTTATTATTTTCAGTTTTTTTTAATTAATTAGGAGTAGGGTTATTTAGATTTAATTTTTGCAAAATTAGTTTAGGGATTAATGTAATTTTATTTTTCCAGTCAATTGTACTCTTTTTTATTTATTAATGAAAAATAGTGTTTAATTATTTCCATCTCTTTTAATTACTGTCGAAATTAAATTTGTCTTAATCTATTTTTTTGTTACTGTTTGTTTATATTCGAATCATTATCATTATAAAAAATAATAATAATAAAAAATAAAAATAAATAAATAAATAAATAAAGAAGAAGGTAAAAAGCATTTTCCCTACTGGAAAATCAAAAAACGTCACTGTTCGGAGCAATATTAAAAGGTTCGAGGGTATGGTGATGATTTTTGGTGGAAAAGGAGGAGATTGTTTCGGTTAATTGAGGTGGCTCAGCGCCAACCTACGGCTCAAAGGTTTCGACTCAAGGTTCCAAATCTACTTTTATTTTTTTTGGTTTTAGTTTAAGTCTTAGTTTCAATTTGTGTTTAATCCTGCTTATTTGCTTAAATTGGTTTAAGATTAGCTAGTTGGTCTATTTTATTGATGTTTAAATATCTTGTTATTTGCTATTGTTTCTATATTCAGTGAGATGTATTTGAATTATTTGATTGGGTTTGATTGATAGTTTATAACTCATCTACTGTTAATTTACTAAAGTGATTTTTCAGATTTTGTAGAGATAGCTTATTTGCTTAAGTTTAGTTATGTTTGGATTTGCTTATAGTTTAGGCTGCTTTTTAGATTTAATTGCTTATTTTATTTATTTGCTTATTTAGCTTATTGCAATCTGCTTATTAGTTTATATAGCTTATTGGGGTTAGAATATTTGCTTATTTGTTTTGTAGATCTGCTCTTTGAATGCTTATTTCACTTTACTGCTTAAAAATAAACTGAACCAATTGTTCAGTTTTTGACCTTACTGTCCAAATCAAGAGTTCCAAAAAAAAAAAAAGTAAAAATATTAGCAATTCTGTCTGGGCTGGGGATCGATCCCCAGACCTCCCGTTCACATGTCCTACACCCCAACCACTCTGCTAGAGTCCTTTTTTATGTTTTGTTTCGCCTCATCAATTTAATATAGGTTTAATTTTTAGTGCCAGTTTTATTAATTAAGTTTTTAGTTGTAATTAAAAAAGGTTGTATTTTCTTTTTAATCAGTTTTTATAAAATATAAAAGACAAAAAAAATATATATATATTTTTATTTTATTTACTTTTAAATTTAGTTTAACTTTTATTAGTTTTAAAAATTAGTTTAATTAAGCTTTCATTTAAAAGTTTTATTTAAATAGCTTTCTTTAAATAGATTTTAGATATAAAAAGTTTTTATTAAATAGTTTTATTTTTAATTAGATTTCAATTTAGTTTTATTTAAAATAGTTTTCATCTAAAATTTTAAAATTAGTTTTATTTTTAGTTTTTATAAAAGTTTTTAAATTAGTTGTTAAATTTAGTTTTAAATATCTTTTTCCTTTAAAGTTTTTATAAAGTTTTCATTTAATTTTTAAGTTTTATTAAAAGTCAAATTTTGTTTTTAAAATTAGTTTATATAGATTAGTTGTCATTTAAATTAGTTTAATTTTTAATTAGATTAAATAGTTTTTAAATAGACTTTTAGTTTAAAAATTCCAAAAATACGTTTTACCAAGAACAAATTAGTCACACATTAATTGAAAATCAATTCGAGTGAGTCGAGGAAAACGAACTTAATTAAAAGGACATACAAATTGCTAGTTTCAGAAATCCTGCTTGAGCCAGCATCAAACAAGCTCATGGTAGGTAACTTGTGCGATTCTACACGAATCAAACTTGTTAGAACTGGAAAGCAACTAAGTTTGGATTCTTAATTGATTCAAACTTGATTCCAGGTTTCTTCACAAAATCCGTGTGATCTTGCAAGAACATTCAAAGTGACACTCATTAGTTTTCACAGTGACAAATGGAAATCCTTCCAGTGTCAACATCAAACAGCACTGCGGTAGGTAACTCGCAAGATTCTCTATGAATCAAGCTTGTGACAAACTGGAAAGCAACAATGGTGCGATTCTTTTAGAATCAAACTTGTTCTAGGAAATCTTAATTGATGACTCTAATCAGACGGATAATTTATCCTTATGATTCACTCTTTACGTTCGCAGTCTGCTTTGAGACGGTCGAGTAAAGAGAACTGGCTACTACCGCCGGGAAACCCTGTCAAGGAGGTTCTTAATCGAATCTACCTGATCACAGGTACGGTATTTAATACCGTTTAACGGTCTTCACCGACCGGAGGTAAAACGCTACCGAGTTAGGGTGAAATGTTCAAAGCCATTTCATCCGTGTCTAAATATGTTGCTGCATATCAAGAAGGTGGCGTAGCTGTGCAACCAATGTCGATTCAGAAGTCACAAGAGCACAAGATGGCGATAATCAAGATACCTAAGAATGTAAGAATGTAAGAATGTAATAGGTCATCTTAGTCACAAGGAGTACAGATGCAGATCTCAACCACTCAAAGTCAAATGACAAAGGCTCAAGATAAAGATCACGAAAGCATGAAGGAACAAAGCTGTTACAAACAAGATCAAGACCAAGATACAAGACCAAAGCAGGAAGATCTCCTCTACAAGAATATATTCACTCAACCATCTTATGCTTTTTAAGCATTTTAAGATGACCGATACATTGGGGGAGATTGTTAGCCCTATATTTTATATAGTCGAACAAGAATGTAATAGGTCATCTCAGTCGTTAAATGGTATTGTATTGTAATAGGTTAGTCGGGAAAACCGGGCTTGGACTTTAAGCTAATATTGTATAAGTTAGGGGCATAAGCCCAAAACAAAGCCAAGCCCGGCCCAAGTCACAAACCCACGGCCCATGGAAAGCCCATTGGTTCGTGGGTATATAACCCTCTTTCACATGTGAAAGAGGGTGTTGGTTCATTTCTTAAAACACATAGTTTTAGTGTAAACCTTCCACTTCTCTTTCTACTCTCTCTCTACTTTTCTCCTCTTTCTCTCTCTAAGAATCTTGTGTTATGGATTGAATGGGAACAACATAAGAGTTAATTTTTGACTTGATGGGCATTTGGAGCCATTTACATTCCTTAACCCGCTCAATTCAAGTTTTGCTAGACTTTTATATGAGGAGCTCTAAAACGCGAAAGTCTTAATTCATACGGGTTAAGAACAAGAACTTTTCGCAAGTTCCTATAACTGATTCTAGAAAGTCACTTATCAAGGGAACTTTAAAACGCATTCTCTAAACTTGAAAAAGTCCAAGAAAGTGCAAGATCCTATAGGTGGCTTGAAAACCCAAGACTTTGATTTGATAGTCTTAATGAAAGCTAATCCAAATTTGGCTAAATTTTGACTTGCATGGCTAAGTATTCACGAGTCTCTTTAACTAGAGGTCTTTATATAGTGAAGAACGAGAAATGATAGAGTTAGACAAGTGATCATGCTAAATGTAGAACACGAAAGTGTTCTTTCAAAAACTCATATGTTTTTAATTGTGGCTTTTTCTTCCCATAAGATCAATGCATTAGGAATAAATCATAATTGCAATAAGTAAGGTCGTACGATTTGAAAGGTTACTTAGCCTCTAGCGCAAGATCGTTTAAAAGTTGCTCGGGGTTGAATAGAGTTCATAGCCAAGGCATAACTTATTGAAGCGGGACGCGAAGATTGGCGATTATCCAAAAAGGCCCTAACAAGGCATGAGGAGCTCTATTTTTGCTAAAGATCCAAAGATGATGTGAAGTATCATTATTCCTAAATCAATATGAAGGATAGAGACACACGACGAGAAGCAATTACTCCCCTAAAGAATGGAGAAAGTCTATCCAAAAAGACCCTAACAAGGTATGAGGATAAATATATCCAAGTCCGAAAAGGAGGCGGATCATTGTATATCAAAATCAAAAGTAAAGATTGAAGAAAAATGATGAAGTCGTGGTCCAATATGAAGAATCTCTCAAAAACGTCAAGTGAAGAAATTCCAAATATATGAAGAGAAGACCATAATTTCAAGAACGTCTTCCCAAGATTTGAAGTATGAAGTACATGCCAAATATCGGTCCGAGAAAGGTCTCAAATCGTGAAACGTGTTATGCCAAGATATGAATTTAGGAGATACACGAGAAGCCGTTTTAAAAGATTTTGTCCTTCGGCTAACTATTGATCAAATCGTGCTACTTTGCTTTCGGACTAATAACTACTCAACTAAGTCAATATGAATCACTTGTGATCCATGACAAATAGATAAAAAATGCTAGTAACCCATTTCCTTTTATAATAACTAGGATTGCGGGTAGAAAAAGTATTACACAATTTGGACGTATGAGTAGTGTTAGCATTGTGACTTGTACCAACAATGATCTTGTTTTTGCACTTAGCATGGAATGTATGACAATCAAGGATGACGAAGTTTACTCTAAGGGACATTTACTTGTTTCTATTCTTTGACCCTAAAAGTCACTTTTTGTGATGAAAATCATACATTATGTCTTTACACATCTTCGTAGTATGTTGAAAGTATTTTACTCTTCAATAAAGGTTAATAAAATTGAACTTTGGTGATGCTTAGATACTTTATTCTAGCATTGCGTGAGGGCACGACAATGGCTTAGTATGGGGGAGTGATGAGATGGCATTTATACATGATCTCATCGTTCTTTTCGGGCTTTAAATGCATAAAATGTCATAAAAATACCATATATATGCTTGTGTTTGTTTACTTGTGTATTTTAGGTATGGATATCGTGAAAAAGACAAAAGATCACAAGTTACAAGGAAAAACGGACACGAGAAACGAAGTCGTACAAAGAACCGGGCCCTAATCATGGAATTCTCAACAAATACCCTTGAAGACTTGAAGACAAACAAGATTGATCCTCATTCATTGAAGAAATGATACTTAAAACCCTTGTATATTCATAATTACAAGTTTGGTCCCTTAAGTTTGTCAAAATTACACAAAAGGTCCCTCAACTTTGAAGAAATGGCAAGATTAGTCCCTCAACAAATCAAAATTGCCAATAATGGTCCCTCATGAAGTCAAAGTTACAATGAAGACCTTTGAAGATCAACAATGTCCAAGATCAGCCCTTGAATTATCCAAAAATGGCAAAAATAACCCTTGAAATCCTTTTTCCAAAGTTTGTGCCAAAAATGACAAAGTGTGAAACGTTGATACAAAGGATTTGGACGCTGATGGGTTTTTAAACACAAAAGACAAGAGAAAGAAAGAATAAGGGCCAAAGCTGTTAACTTAAAACATTCAAACCCAAAAATGCGCCAAACAACTTCCAATCCCCCAAAATCGGATCAAAAGGTATTACTGTAGCAGTCAAGAACCCAGATTTTACTCCACTTAAAACAAAGGGTAAAATGAAATTACCCTTACCCACACTTGATTCACATGCCTAAAAACCTATCCCAACCTTAAAACCCTCACTCCCACTCGCCAAGAGACCCCACCACCAAAACCGTTTCACCATCATGTGACAACTTCCTCACCAAGGCTTGCCACGTGTCAAGATCAACAACCCACATCATTTGCTTCATCACAAAGCTATTTTAAACGGTTTGGATGCATTTTAGATAGCTCACACCAAGAAAACGTCTAGAAGACTTAGGGCATTTAGGGAATTTCACTTCTAGGGTTTATGAATAGTGTTTAGCCAGGCATTTGCCTATAAAAGGAGACCTCATCATGTGAGAGTCTCTTTGTTCTAGTTTTAGGCTATTAATCTTTGTAATTCCTTTTTAAGCTTAATAAAATTTGAATTTCTGAATTTGAAATCTCTTTTTGATTTTGTTAAAAGTTTGGTGTTTGAGTAGCCTGATTCTGAGTTCCATTTGATTGTTTAGACCTTCCTTAACCTTGTGGTTAAGGCACGTCTAGGTTTGAAAGGTTTTCAAGGTTCAAAAGCCTTGAAGTCTTTGTTTCTGATTTTGGCTTATTTTTGTATACTAACCCTTAGCCTTAAGCCTTGAGTTCTTTCAAGCTTGTTGACACCAAGCCTGAGAAGGATTTTAAGCCTTTGGTTGAGTTTGTTTGCTGCTTGTGTTGAAGATATAAAGTCCTTGAGGTTCTACTTTGAACCATCAACCAAGGCTGTTTGCATCTCCTTCATTGAAGTACCTTGGTCTTGTTCTAGTTGTTGAACAAGGTCCAAGGAGCATTGCTGGCCTTTCTAGGATGTTGTGGAAGGCAGTATAATCTCTTGGTTATGATTCCCCTAAAAATTTCATGTTTATGGCTGTTTTGAATTTGGTGCTTTGATTTTGAGTATTGGTGTTTGTGTTGGTGATTTTTGAGTTTGATTGTGATAGGTTATTAGTTAAAATCACAAGTTTCTTTGTTAAGTGGTAGATTAAGGAGTGTTTGGGTCTACTGCTTGAATTGGAATTGTGGTTTGTTAAGTGCTTGTGTTGTGTATGCAAGTATTGGTATCTGTTGTTTAGTTGTTTTTGTTCATCTGTTTGCAGGTTTTGAGGCTTTGAACACATTGATTCTTAGATTGGCTATAAAATATTAATAACTTGGTAAAATTGGCTAGGATTTTGAGGACACCTAGATCTGAGCATAGGCTAGGGCTAACAAGTGATAAATCATAGTTAATCACACCAGGGTAGAAGGATTTGAGGCTTGAAATTGGATCAAGTGTCAAGTATATCAGCAAACTGTTTCTGCATATTGTTTATTGTTCATCAGTAACTTCTAGTGCTTTGATCTTGTTGATTCCTTTGATTCAGTGTTTGATTCTTGTTGCTTTGTGTTTATTATTAGTTTATATAGCTTGTGTATGCATCTGGTTAAGTTTGGTTGGCTTATTTTGCTTAAATCTGCTTATTAAGTGCTTAACTGCTTATATGCATATCTGGTGCTTATCTGGTGACCGTTTGGCTTATTGTGGCTTATTGTGTGGAACATTTTGTGATTTTATTGTTGCTATTGACTCCTTGTGGTTCACTGATCACAAGGGTGCCTTTGTATCCAATTGAATCTAACCAGAACTCTCAAAAAAGCATGGTCAATTAGTCAAAGCAGTGGGAACTCCTTTCCCCTGCTGGTTACCACTGCTAGTGCAATTTTGGTGTCAGCTTATGAATAATCTATAATAGCTTATTTTAACCAGCAACAACTTTGTTTTTGTAATAGGTGCTCATATTTTGACCCATTTGTTCATACTGGAGCATTTGGGTGGTTGACTTTTAGGTTTGACTAGAAAACCAACTCCTTTGACTTTTACATAAGTTCATTTGTGCTTATTCTGGCTTATTGGTTTTGCTTATTGGATTTTTCTTTATTGATATTGCTTATTGAGTCCATTTGAAAGCTTTTGCAAGTTGAGTCAGCTACTGAGGTGCATTATTTCTCAAAAACGACTATTTTGTCGTTTTGTGGATTTTTGCTTTTCTATTTTCTGGCTTATTGAGTGTGCTTATTGGAAATTTCTTTTCACAGATCTCTTAAGCATCCTAAAAGAGGGTTGTGTGTCAAATTAGAGCTTATGGCATTAGCTTATGGCTTAATGGGCTGAAAAGCCCAATAAGAATAAGCTTTGTGCTCAATAAGCTGTGATAAGCACATTTTCAGCTTTTGGGCCTGTAGAGTTTTGTTCTTAGAATTGAATTTTAAGTCAGATAGGGCTTTTCCAAGTCAATTAGGCCAAGTTTGACTTTTTGGGCCCAAAAGCCCATTTAGGTTGACTGATTTTGGATTTGGCCCATTTGAGGGCCCATTAGGGGTATTTTGGTAATTTCAATTTCATTTTCTGATTATTTAGGTTAAAATAAACTAATTTGCAAGTTTTTAGAATTTTTTATAATTTTTGGATTTTTATTATTATTTTATTATTATTTTATTATTATTTTTAAAATTTCACTTTTTCCAACTTTTTACATTTTTCTTATGTTAAATACATTAAAATAGGAATTTAGCAACTTTTAGAATAATTTTATCACTTTTAGATTAATTTTTATAATTATTTTAAGTTTTAATAGTTTTTAAATCATTTTAAATAGTTTTTATTAGTTTTAAAATTTCTAAAAATAGTTTTTAATCATTTTAGGTCATTTTTGAGTTTTATCAATTGAAAAATCTTTATTTGGGCTTTTTGATAATTTATTTGATTTTTAGGGCTTTAATTAGCATTTAAAAATTAAATATTTAATTATTTAAAAGGTTTGAAAAAGTTTTGATCATTGGTAAACTCTTAGTTTATTATTTTTGATTTTTGGTGAATTTTTAGTAATTTTCATAATTTATTTTTATTTTTGTGATTTTTAAGGTTCTACGTCTTAACTTTCTAATAGTGATTTTTCTTGGTAATTTTTATTTTTACATCTTCGTCATTTTCTCTTCTAATCCCCTTCTAAACCAATCATTAATCACAAACATTTAACAAATTTCTCACACACATATACCTCCTTGGGAAACGAACTTTCACACCATTAAGGGTCATTAACACTTGATTTTTCCTAAAATCATTTGTTTGATACTTACCACTATTTACCCTCCTTTTCCTAAAAGAGGTGTAATTTTCCTACAACCAGGTGTGTTTGAGGGTGGCAACCAAAAAAAGAAAAGAAGGAGGAGGAGAACTTTTAGGTTTTTGTGAAAATCCTCTGTAAAGTGAAAATGAGTAGTGTTTTTACCTTAACCCCCCTTTTAGTGAAAATTGAGATGGGATTGTCCCATCCTTCCCTTGTAGCCGCGGGTAGGGGCCCCACATGGGGTACCCGTACCGTTTTCCGTGTCTCGATGTTTAGTTATTCGTTCGTGATTATTTGTGTTCGCGTTTAGTGTGTTCTCGTTAAATAATTACCGTGACCTAATATATTTATTTACGCTCGTAATAAATATATATACGTAATTAATAGTAGTTCGGGATTTAATTACGTTCATGATTTCATGATCGCATGTTCGCGATTAATTATTGTCAAATAACTATTGCGTGCTCGTGCGTAGCAAATACTTATCGTGTTCTAACACGTACGTAATACGTAAAATCCTAACACGTACTCGTAATCATGCTATAATAAGAAAGTTTTAATCTAGTACGTACGATCTTAAGGATACTATTCATGGTAAAAGCATGCGGGTTTTACATCAGTAAAATGGGTTCTTCGGAATAAAGACACAATTCAGAAAAATGGGTTCTTCGAAAAATGCAACAATTCAGAAAAAGGGGTTCTTCGGAAAAATGCAACAATTCAGAAAAAGTAGGATCTTCGGAATAAGTGACTTTTCAGAAAAATGGCATCTTCGGAATAAATACTTTTTAAAAAAATAGTATCTTCGGAATAAGAGACTTTTCAGAAAAATTGGAATTTCGGAATAACTGGCTTTTCAGAAAAAGGAGCTCTTTCGGAATAATAAACTTTTCATAGAAATTAACATTTTCGGATAAATGGACTTTTCAGAAAAATGATGTTTTCCAAAAAGGAGTTTTTCGGAATAAATGAAGTTCTCAGAGAAATAGTGGTTTTCAGAAAAATAGACTTTTCAGAGAAATGATGGTTTCATAGAAATGATAAATTCAAAGAAAAGGGAATTTCGGAATAAAGGCATTTTCAGAAAAGGTATGATTTCAGAGTTTTAAAACCCTTTTCCGAAAAGATAAAAACACAGATACATTTAATCAGTTAAATCAAGACTTAAGAAATAAGCTACTAATAAGCACAAACCAAACAAGCAATTAACCAAAACTTTAACCAAATAAATTTTAAGAAGAACTAAATAAGCCACAAATTAAAAACTATAAAAACACTAAATAATCAAAACATTTAAAATCAACTAATAAGCAAATCTATAAATCTCTCAAAAACAACTTAATCAAGAATAAGCCAAACACTAGAAGATCAATAACCACAATAAGCTCAAAACATCCACCACATCAAAACTAAAAGATCAATCACATGAATAAATCAATCACATAATCGAAGAGATGAGATTAACTACATGATTATTAAGATTAAGGAAAAGATTAAGCAAGGTAGAATGAGAATTAAGAAAATAAGCTTGATTGATTAAAGATGAATATAAAAAGATTACAAGATTAATGTAAAGATTAATAAGTGTGAACAGAAAACTAGAGAGAAAAATTAAAAGCACACTTAAAAATGAAACTACAACTACTAAAAACTAACCACCTAACACCCTCCTAATGACATATTAGGAGGGTATTTATAGGAGGTGGGGAGATTACATGCTTAAGCTATCTTATTTCTTTCTTCTCGTCTCGACTCGACTTAATTTCTTTGTCTTTCTCGACGTCGTCTCGGGATTTGTCGATATAAGTTGAACTTGTCTTATAATTTTCTTCTATAATTAGACTTGAGTTCTTCGACTTCATTAAAACTTCCGCCTTTAGACTTTTTCTTCGATAAATCTTCAGAATTGGCTTTGGACTTCCGTTCTTTTTGCATTCTCGATCTTTCGACTTCGTCTTTAGTATTTTTCTTCGATAAAAGCCCGTGATAGCCCATGTTTTCTTCCTTTTGCATCTTTTTGGTCCTAAAACACAATAAAAACACAAACCACGCATAATTTTGAATTTTACGACATAAAATACATGTTTTGGTCTTGTTATTATTGGAAATAAGTGGTAAAAGGATAAGTGTTTTCACACTTATTAGATCACTAGGTTTACTTTCTAAAAACTTAACATGCACCTTTTCAATAATGCGTTTTTCTTTCTTGTTGTAAACCCTATACCCTCTACTCTGCATAGAATTACCCACAAAGTAGCATTCATCACCTTTTGCATTAAACTTACCTAGTGCATCACTAGTGTCAAGGATCACTACATGATATCCAAAAGGTTTAAGAAAACCTATGTTGGGTTTCCTATTCCAAAATAGCTCATAAGGCGTCTTATTGTGGATTTTGTTGACCAATGCTCTATTCTGAACATGGCAGGCTGTATTAACAGCCTCAGCCCAAAAAGCAATGGGAAACTTAGCATCAGCCAACATTGTCCTAGCTGCTTCTATGAGTGTTCTATTCTTTCTTTCAGCCACACCATTCTGCTATGGAGTTCTAGCTATGCTAAACTTCCTAGTAATCCCTTTATCAACACAGAAGGTATCTAACAGTTTATTTATAAACTCACCACCATTATCACTTCTAAGTATTTTAACCTCATTCCCTGTTTTCTTTTCAATTTGGGTAATAAAGTTAATCAAAACTGTAGCAGTATCACTTTTTTAGGCCAAAAAGAAAGTCCAAGTAAATCTAGATAAATCATCAGTTATAACAAAAAAATAAGATTTACCATTCAAACTTTCTATATTAGTTGGGCCAAATAAGTCCATATGTAGCAAGTGAAGTGATTTAGAACTGGAATGCACAAGTTTAGACTTAAATGAGACTTTGTGTTGTTTTCCTTTAAGACATGCAACACAAGAGTGATCATTGTGGAAAGATTTTGAGGGCAAACCATCAACTAAATCATGTCTCACAAGTCTATTAATATTCTTAAATTCAATGTGCCATAACCTTTTGTGCCATAGGTTACTCTCATCTACTGAAGCTTTAGCATAAAGACATGACAAATTTTTGTTCATCCTAATCCCATTAAGATTAACATTATAAATGTCCTTATGCCTAGGTGTTCTATAATCATTAAACTTCTCATCAAGCAACTTAAAATCTCTACTCAATACCAAGCATTCAGTATCAGTGAAAAGAACTTTATTCTTGTTATCACACACTTATGATACACTAAACAAATTATAGTCAAGTTCTTTTACAAGAAAAACGTTTTTAAAACGTAAATTGTTGGTGATAAGAGTGCCCTTGCAAGATATTGTTCCATATCCTCCTCCAAAGTATACTTTTCCACCATCTTTAATGGGGTTAAAATTTGACAAATAATCTTCCTTCCCTGTCATGTGCCTAGAGCATCCACCCTCCCAATATCCATGATCATTGACCTGCTTTTGGATGCCCTGCACATAAAGAAAACAAATTAGTTTTCTTTGGGAACCCAAGCCCGAGTAGACTTGGATTCATGTGTTTGTTCAATAAGAACAGATTTAGTCCTTATAACAACCCCTTGTTCATCCCTTTGTGGCTTGAACACCCAGTTTACCCTAATTGGTTTAGTAATGACCTTTGAAAGATAATGAAATCTATTACAGGTCACAGATATCCATCAGAATTAGGGTTTTGGTCTTGTTTAGGTCTCCAAGTGATAACGCCTCGTTTATACATGTTTGTAATAATGCATTTGTCCTTGTTTGATATGTAGATAAATAAATTATGTGTTGAATTGATACTAGTAAAAGGTATTGTTTGTATTGTAGCTAAGAAAGAAACCATGAAGGAAAAGAATGAAGAAAAAAAGAATGAAGAAAAAAGAATAAAGGGGTTAAAGATGGAATTATGTTGAAAAGGAGAAGAAGTGCGGCGCACAATTAGAAAAGTGTGGCATACATTCAAGGTACCCCGAATTTAGAGAATAACAAGAAGTGCGGCGCACAAACTCATAAGTGCGACGCACATTTACACTTGAAGAAGTGTGGCGCACAAATGAACAAGTGCGGCGCCATTTTACTGTACTTACATAACTAAGTGCAATTATGCATGGCTATTATGGGGAACCTTTGATACACTTCCAGGGTTTCTAACCTATGAATTTTTAAGTATAATCAGGACCCTTGGCCAGACATAATCATATCTCATTCCTCACTTTCTCCATTGTTTAGGAGAAACAATAATAAGGGATTTCTCTAAATCCATGATCATAGTCACTAGAGTTAGTAAACCTTAGTTGGTTTATGGTATTGGTGCTTGAACAAGAAACTCAGAAGTTTTGCTAGCCATTTGTAATAAGTTCAAAAACTTATAAATCCTTTGGAAGCAATTATTGAAATAATCTTGTGGTATATTTCTTATTTCAATTATGTCAATCTTTTACTTTGATTCACATATGTTTGAAATGATCTTATTTACTGTTATTATGGAGTAGTGTGATGTGCACTTGGTTAAGGTTTGATAGCCTTATGATTATATGTGAATATTAGCTTTGTTGGGGCAAAGTGCGGCGCACAATTAGTTTTGCGCGGCGTACTTTTTCTCTGGGTTCTTGAATATAAGTGTGATTTGGATGCTCATGTATTATATGTTATTATGTAAGACCATTTTTATATGTTGGATTCATCCATGATCATCGACTAGTACTCATGTGAATGGATGAGTTTCATGTCATCTAGTAAATGAATCTTGTTAATCACTTTTGTAACGATTAGGGGATTAAAACATATACCATCTCTTGCATAATTTCATGTGCTACCTTAGTTATCGAAATCATGCATAAACTTAATTTAATGATGTTGGTATAACAAATTCTTTAGCCGGATCCTTGTTATATAAATTAGATGTTACATGCACGACTAGTAATCGGTATGTTGTCTTACATTGTTTATGTGCTTATATTTCATCATTGCTACCCATCTTTCATATGGTTATGACCTTAGCCAAACGCACGCTTTAATACCAATTGTTAAGTATATCTTTAGAAATTGTGACACTCTAGAGGTAATTGTTTTGATATTGTGATAACAACAATCCCGTGGAACGAACTGGACTTTACCATTAAGCTATGCTATACACGAAATGGTATACTCGCCCGTGTTTATGTTTCTAGTCATTTGTGTGGTAACATCTTGAATAAAAATTAAGACTTGCAAACGAACATCAAGTTTTTGGCGCCGCTGCCGGGGATTGATTAGTTATTTATTTTAAAACATTCTGAAATACTTGGTAAAACAAAAATTCTAAATAGCCGTACAGATTTCTGGCAATCTGAAAAAGTTTTTAACAAAAAAGTTAAAAAGTGGGCCACATATTTCCAAAAGTGCGCCGCACATTTGATACGAATTTGCAAAATGTTGGTAGAAACAATCTCAAAACACCACCAAAACCTTTTACTCTCAACACTTAATGCTGAAAACATGAGAATTGCTTTATGTGTGCTTATGCTTTTTGAGCTTTTGTGTTTGTTAATACTACATTTCAAGAAAAACCAAAAATATTTTCTTTCAAAATTTTATTTCCTATTTAATTTACTCTTTGGTAGAATAATTTGCTTTGTTATGTCTTATTTGATATTTATCATGATTTGTGGTAATTTTTCTAAAATTTTTAACAACTTTAAGATACAAGAAAATAAGGAAACAAGGGAAATGAAAAAATAGCTATTTCTTGCAAAATATTTGAGAACATCTTACAAAATTTTGTCACTATTTCTTATTTTGACTACTTGAGAACATCTTACAAAATTTTGTCACTATTTCTTATAACATTGTTTGATTGGTATATAGATCATACAATTATGAACAAAAAATTTCTTGCAGAAACTGCGTCGCACATTTCACAACGTGCGCCGGCTTTTCTGTATCAGGCAAAAGTGCGCCGCAAATCTCAAAAGTGCGCCGCACAACTGGAAAAGCAGAACGCATAATTTGCTTATAACACAATTAAAAAGAGATTTTCATCAAAACTAATAAGTTTCCTTAAGATTACAGGATATGAAATGTCATTTGGATTTTATGACACTAACACACTAATGTTTCTCTTGATGTGTTGTTGTTTTAAGATGGATCCAAACACTAGCTTAGGTAGGCTATGATTGGGAGTGGATGAGCATACTAGCCTAAATGATAGGATTGAATCGGATGGAGAATGGACAGGATCTGAATATAGGGACACAGCCGATAGTGGGATACAAAAGGTCCTAAATTTCTATCGATTGGAAGACTTGACACCTAGCAAAAAATACTCAATGCCTTGTCATGTGGAAGGTAAATTTGCCTATGATGGGCAAGTTGACATGGAAATGGAGAAGAGTATTGTTAGTAATGAATTTGTAGCGGATCTTGGCTTAACCTACAAAACGCATCGTAATAGGGACAAAGAAATAGATAAGAAGCTCATTGTTATGATCAAGGACGAATTGTTTTTCGTCGACTTCTTCGTCAATCCGGAAGAAGATGACTGTGAACCATGTGCAATATTTGGGAGATCTTTCCTAAAGAAAGCTAATGCACAAACTGATATCACTTGTGGCATACTCACCTTATGGCCAAAAGTGCATGAAAGCTTGGACATAGAAGAAATTGACGAGATACTTGATAATCTCGACTTTGATGAATTAGCACCTATTGAAAACGAGGGAGTTGATACTCCTAGATTTGTTTGTAATATGGGGAAAGGCAAAAGAAACAAAGGAAAATAGCCCGCTCATGCTTACAAATTGAACTATAATGGTGAACGACTTTCTCTCACCATTAATAAACCCTTAACTAGAGAAGAACTAACAATGGAAGAATTAAGGGAAGACGTTGAATAAAGAGTAATGTTGTTAAACATGAATCGACCAATCATTGAAACATTAAAATATAGTGATAAGTATAAAATGATTGTCGATGGGGTTTTGCTTGATAAGTTGAAGATTGAAGATGGATTAATCTCGGAATATGAGGATGTGGCAATCCAAATGCTCCGTGAGAACAAAGTAATGAAAGAAAAAGAAGATCCGGTTTATTTTGTCCTACCTATAAGGTTGGAAAGTAAAACTACATACAATGCTTTGGTAGACACCGGTTCGAATGTTAATATCATGCCACTTGGAATCTTAAAAATGTTAGATGTTGGAAGAGTCAAACCAAGGTTTGATCGAATAAAAATGCTTGATCACTCCTACGCGGTGGGATTTGGGCGTTTGCTTGGAGTTCAATGCCAAATAGGGACAACCACAATACTAGCCGATTTTATGCATCTCGATATTCCTATTGATCGAGATATTCAACTAGTGGTTGGAAGCAAGTTTGTGCACACCGTTGGTGCAAAGGTAGATGTTGGAAAAGCTATCATGACTAGCTTTAATAGGTTTGTCCATCAAACATATAATGTGCTAAAAGCAAAAGAACATGATGATAGTGATGATGAAGATGATAAGTACTACACCACGAAAAGAGATGAAAATGGTATGCCAATTTATGGTCCAAATTTGCAACCATGAACGGAACCAGAAGAACTATTTGATGCTTCACTAAGTGAAAGGAGCTACCATAACCCTTTCTTTGATATTTGTGTGTACAAGAAAATTGTGGGGATGCTTGGAGTACTTCCCCTATCATTGAAATACAAAGATTGGCAAGTGGGTAACAAGCGATAATTTGAAAATATTGCTAAAGATGGAGATAGTGAATGGCATGTTGCCATAGTCATTGTTGATCCATGTGGAAAGAGGTACGAAAAAGTGTACGAGACAAAGGACACCAATAAAGAGGTCTCGGGACGTTATACGGAGAGTGATATCATGTCACCTCTGAATTTCTGCTACAACTAAGAGGAAAAGAAGAAAGGAGGAGTGCATCATTGGCTCCTAGTCACTTTTATGCATTTTTATCTTTTTGTATGTAGATAATCTAATAAAATGAAGTAATATCTAAGAGTCCTAGAAGTTTTAGGATAGTCTTAGAAGTAGGGAATCTTCTCCCTAAGTTTTTTATTTCTATCGAATGAAATTGGAGGTTTTCTTTTAAATTTTGTGTTTTGTATACTTTAAAAAATGAAAATACAGTAAACCATGTCTGGATGCACAGAATGTGCGTCGCACATTTCAGAAAGTGCGCCGTACTTCTGGGCGGATTTTTTGTATATACCCCGTTTTTCTCATTAGAAACTAAAACAAACACTCAAAAACCACCTGACAATTTTTAATCATGACCAAAAAAAATTTCGAGTCTTTGCTCCAATTTCACATTCGAAATCATGTCTAGGGTAAGTTTTTATATTTAATTTATGTTTACTTCAATTAATTAGTTTTTAATTTTTGATAAATTTTCAATTAGGGTTCTTAGTAATGGGAAAACGAATTATAATTCAATTAGGAATGTCAACGTATAGTCTGTAGTCGGCCCGACTCGAAAGGTGCGCGGCCCAGAAATACCTAACTTACCCTTCAAGAAACCTTAGTCCTATAAATACAAGGGTAGAGGTCTCGTTCTACAGCAGCTTCTCTCTCTTAACCACACCTCATATACAACATGTCGATCAAATACTAACTTGACCGTCGGAGGTGGACCCCGGGGCTCTGGCCTCGGGTCCATGTCTAACCGGTTTACCTTTGTTTGCAGCATTACTCACGACCCGGGAAGACGACGAAAGGTCCAGGAGAGTCGTCGAACCGGCCCAGCCAAATTATGCTCCAACAAGGAATTAGGAACGTAGAAATATATTAAGAAATGATTAGGTTATTTTAAAGTAAAATTGAAAAACATAAAAAAGAGGGTTTTTGAAAAACCTTAGAGATGAGGCAATGTCGTGGATTAGAACAAATTGGGAATGGGTTAGTGTTTGATTCTAGCCATTGTTATTAGGTTGTAACCATTTAGTTTGCGGATTTGGTTATCTACTAGTGTTACCCCGACATATGTTGTAACACCCAGAATGTGCGCCGCACTTTACATATTGTGCGCCACACTTTTGATGAAATTTTCCCAGAAAGTACACGGCACATCCCAAATTGTGGGCCGCACTTTTCGTCTGGAAAACAAACAGAATGATCAGAACACGATCATAGGATCACCATTGACCCCTAACGCTTATCTAATGTTAATACATGTTTGTATGTGATGAAAATTTTGTAGAATACAAGTTCTGGAAATTACAAAACCGGCTCGTCTAGCCGAAGAAAGAAGACAAGGCCTACTGAATCGGCAAGTGCCGCACTCATGGGAACACCGAATCACCAATTTTTGAATTGGCCTGGATGTACTAATGATACCAAAACCATCTAAAACAATGCTCTTAGTCTTTTAATGCCAAAACAAATTTTTGCACCTAGCATTGTGGATTTTGGAGTTTTGAATGAGCTTGGTTGTGAAGCTCAAATAAGGGAGATGCTAAGGATAGTAGGGATAGAGGCTCAAGGTAATGAAGTCTTGTTTGAATCCGATGCTTGGATTCGTGCTTTTACTTGTAGGGAGAAAATCTATGCGGAGCTTGTTCTCGAGTTTTTCTCTACTTTTAATTTTGATGAAGATGCCGAAGGAGATGAGTTGTTGACTAAGAAGATTTTCACTTTTAGACTTTGTGGAAAGGGACATTCTTTGACTTTTAAATAATTTTCTAAGTACTTGGAATTGTATAATAGAGATGAGCAAAAGGCGGAAGGATTTGAGGTATATTTTCAAGGAGGGGAACTGATCATGGAAAGTTTAATGCTAATGAGTTTTGGCCATCAATTTTCCCGGATGAGGATCCATTGAGTTTATCTAGGACATCAGCCACTAGAATTTCTAGTCCACTCTTGAGAGTACTTTAAAAGGTGATTGCTTATGCCGTTTGCCAAAGAACCACGAGATATGATAAAATACAAAAGAATGATTTGTGGTTATTGAGCATGTTTAGGGATAAGAACCGTGAGCAATACACTAATGTGGCTTGGGTGATAGCAAAATGGATGAAAAGGAAAGGTCCTGGTAGTCAAGCGGGTAGTATGATTGTGTGTGGACAATTTGTGACTTGGTTAGCTCGAACAATGAGGCTTTTAAGTGATCAAGTTTTGAGTAGTCTTAGTCCACTGATTGTTTGTGATACCATTGATCGAATTACCTTGAGAGATTTGATTGGAGCAGATGGAAGGTTGATGAGAGAAGACTCGCTAGTTAGAGCACCTCGTGTAGGTATGACGCGAGCTCCTCGTGCATCACTCCAAGATGTTTGTGATAGAATGGGAAGGATGGAGGTTAGGCAAGACCAACTTGGGTTTATGATGGAGCGCCAATGTTATAGTATGGATCGATACGCTCCAGTTTTTGAGAGGATGGCAGAACAATATCATGTTCCGATGAGTGGACCTTATGGACCACCCGGATATCACCATGAGCCATTCTACTGCACCCAACAACCACCACCATATCCACCACATTTTCACCCATCTCAAGCTCCAAGAAATGATGAAACTGAAGATGATATGTGAAGCCTCGTATGTGTGTGACTTTTGTGTTAGTCACATTTGAAACAATTAGAAAACATATTATTTGGGCTTTGTAATATGCCTTTGTTGGCATTTAGGACAACTTAATACTTTGTGTGTGGGATTTTTATTTTTATTTTCGTATGTGAAATATGTTTGTATATATTTTTTGTGTTAATTTACAGAAAATAAGCGAGTCAAGGCGGACTTAGGAGAAGATTGAAGATCTCGGCTTCGCTCACGACTTGGAATAAAAGGGGAGTATTATTCTAATGTTCCCTCTAATTTTTACTTTTTCCTTATGTTTAGCAATAGGGACAATGCTCATAATAAGTATGGGGGTGATTGAGTGAAAATAAGATCGAATAAAAGCTTGTTTTTAAGAAATTTATTTTTCTGAAATTTCGGTACCCAGAAGTACGCCGCACATCTCAAAAGTGCGCCGCACTTTCTGGGCGAAATTTTGAAAATGTTTGTACAGTTTTAATAATAATAAAAAAAAAGTTTTTGTCGAAGGATTGATAATTCTTATAAATGTAAAGCTATTTTGAATCGAAAATGATAACGTTATTTACACAATACTTTGTTCATAATTGTGAGGATCTTTTCCGTAAGCATCCTTACATTTTAAATTGTGTGTGCCGATTATTAGTTCAATTTTAGAACTTGTGCTTGGTAATCTTTACGAGACCATAGTGGGATCATACGTGTATGATAAAAGGTATTTTAAATGATAAAGAGGCAAAATAAATAAAATAGAAAAAATTGAAAGTTTTGTCGATGTTTTAAGATGATTATATTGTTGGAAACCATATTGCGAAATTATAGTATATGATAAGTATGGGGGAAAGCATGTTCTCCCAAAAGAAAGATTTTAAAAAAAGAAAGAATAAAAGGCGAAATGAAGCCTAAGAAGTTTCGAGTTATTCACAAAGCAACAACATGAAAAAGATGATGTATTATTCTTTAAAACATGCGGTGGTAATAAAAGTTTTTGAAGAAGACCTATTTTGATATTCTACTTGGTGCTTACGCCAAAATTTGGGTTAGCATAGTTCCTTGCACAAGCCAATGGTAATTTACTTTTCATGACCGTGCTAGTGAGCGATAATCTACCCATAATAAGGAGAGTGTGTGCAATAAAAATATCTTCTGCGTGAGGTGTATTATGGCGTTATCTTTGTTTTTCGATTGTTAGCTTTATCTATTCTTTCGACACTTATTAAAAATATTTTTTTCCTTAATTGAGGACAAGCAAGAAGTTAAGTATGGGGGAATGTGATAACGCCTCATTTATACATGTTTGTAATAATGCATTTGTCCTTGTTTGCTATGTAAATAAATAAATTATGTGTTGAATTGATACTAATAAAAGGTATTGTTTGTATTGTAGCTAAGAAAGAAACCATGAAGGAAAAGAATGAAGAAATAAAGAATAAAGGGGTTAAAGATGGAATTATGCTGAAAAAGGAGCAGAAGTGCGTCGCACAATTAGAAAAGTGCGGCGTACATTCAAAGTAACCCAAATTTGGATAATAACAAGAAGTGTGGCGCACATTTACACTTGAAGAAGTGCGGCGCACAAATGAACAAGTGCGACGTACATTTTACTATA
This sequence comes from Glebionis coronaria, assembly GCA_025667525.1. NCBI lineage: Eukaryota > Viridiplantae > Streptophyta > Magnoliopsida > Asterales > Asteraceae > Glebionis > Glebionis coronaria. Next base: position 466,601,440 of record CM046874.1, on the reverse strand, counting down.
GTTACACAATTAAGTGAAATTAGGCATGGCTATTATGGGGAACGTTTGATATACTTCCAGGGTTTATAACTTACGAATTTTCAAGTATAAATAGGACCCTTGGCTAGGCATAATCATATCTCATTCCTCACTTTCTCCATTGTTTAGGAGAAACAATAATAAAGGATTTATCCAAATCCTTAATCATAGTCACTAGAGTTAGTAAACCTTAGCTGGTTTATGGTATTGGTGTTGGAACAAGAAACTCAGAAGTTTTGCTAGCCATTTGTAATAAGTTCAAATTCTTATAAATCCTTTGGAAGCAATTATTGAAATAATCTTGTGGTATAATTCTTATTTCAATTGTCAATCTTTTACTTTGATTCACATACGTTTTAAATGATCTTATTTATTGTTATTATGGAGTAGTGTGATGTGCACTTGGTTAAGGTTTGATAGCCTTATGATTAGATGTGAATATTAGCTTTGCTGGGCAAAGTGCGGCGCACAATTAGTTTTGTACGGAGCACTTTTTCCCCGGGTTCTTGAATATAAGTGTGATTTGGATGCTCATGTATTATATGTTACTATGTAAGACCATTGTAATATGTTGGATTCATCCATGATCATCGACTAGTACTCATGTGAATGGATGAGTTTCATGTCATCTAGTAAATGAATCTTGTTATTCACTTTTGTAACTGTAGAAACTAGAAGGGGGGGGGGGGGGGTTGAATAGTTTGTCTTTGATTAGTCACCTAATGAAAATTACTTTCAATTAGGTTTGTATCAAAAATATCTTTTACTTGAAGCTTAGTTGCATAATGATTAGGTTCAATTCGAATTCATTAGCAATGGCAATAGGTAAGTGTAATTACAATGAGATAAGTAAAGAGTAAGGAAAGAGACAACCTAATGAGAAGACACCAAGATTTATAGTGGTTCGACAACGAGGCTCTATCCTCGTTTCTACTCCACTCCTCGAGTACACCTACTCGAGATTTCCACTATATCCACAAGCTCCCTTCTTGGCGGAGAAAACCTTACATCGTCGCTTACATTATTTTCCGACACTAAGCTAAATGTCGAGACCTAATCTTTAGCTAGGACCAATCTACACAATGTTGCCTACTTCACAATTTAATGACACAAGGCTAGATGTCGAGTTCTAATCTCAAGGTAGAACCAATCTTCACGACGTTGCCTAATTCACCATTTTATGACACAAGGCTAGATGTCGAGTTCTAATCCAAAGCTAGAACCAATCTTCACGACTCTTCACTTTGGAGCTATGTGAGAACTTTACACAACACAACTACTAATCACTTTCAAGTTTAGTGAGAACTCACAAGACACAACCACATCACTTTATAGTTTAGTGACAACTACTACACAATCTATTATAACTCAACTAGACATATCCAAGTACACACATGTAGCTTGGATCTACACAACACAAAGACAAGCAAACACATATGCAATGGATGTACACAACAAATCCAAGTATTCACAAATAGCTTGGATGAACACAACTAGTCCAAGTATTCATAAATACAAATCGATCAACATAAAACAAAAAGGCTAACATGATGAACATGACTAATTCATGGATTCATCTTTATCACAACACTAGTGAGTGAGTGATCTTCTCTTTGGACAAGGTAAAGGAGGGGATCAAGAGGATAATCATATGTAAACATACTTAACACATTAAGTGATCATTTACTAATGATTATGCTATAGAAAAGAGAAAGGGGGCTGAGAAAAACGTCCAAGAGGGTTATTGGAAAACGTGATTTGATCCACTATTTATAGGAGACAAAGTGCAACGGCTAGCTGGGCGCGGTTCTTTAACTAGCCTGGCGGTTCCATATCGCTAGAGAACCGCCTAGCTATTTAAGGTACCACCCAGTAGACTACGCTCCTTTTTTGTCTTTTAGTGGGGTAGGAATTTCTGAGGTTTTTTAAACCTTCAAAGGATATTCTTATGGCATATGGAATATGCCATTTTCAAATTTACATTTTCCATTTTAATAAAGCATTTTCTTAAAAAGAAAGTTTAATAAAAAATCTTTTGTCATATTAACAAAAGTGAGTTTTAAGGATAATCACTTTGATGATCACTAAGTATGATTAAGAAAAGTTAGTGATATGATTATTACCTTGATGATAGTGTTAGTTAAATAATTCGTTTTGTGTTTTACACTAAATGTGTTGTATAGTTTGTTGTGATCAAAACTAAGAAAGATTAGTTAACACTAATAATCTTTTTAGGCATCCCTTGCATTAACAATCTCCCCCTTTTTGATTACGAAAAACTATAAACTCATTTACGTAGAAACACAAAATATCGAATTATTAACGAGTTTATCACTATCATTTCTCCCCCTTTGTCGTAGCAAAAAGGTAAGCACAAGTCTTTGAATAGAACCGGACTTTGCTAGTAGCTCCCCCTTGGTGGTTGCTTCACCTTGCTTGGGGCACCAAGTGTATGAGCTAAGGTGACATGCTACACAAAGGTTAGTAGAAAGAAAAGAAACACCAGTGTATATATGATCACTACCTACTAAGTAACTTGAGAGGGAGAAGGAGAAGAAATCTCTAATTAGAAGCAAGTATTTGCTAAGTATGTCCAAGGAGGTAAATGACAAAATCAAAGTTCAATTGGTGGAATGGTGGTAGAAAAGAAACATCCAACCAATGAAGATGATAAATTTGTCAAGGGGTTAAAATTTAGAATTGATGGAATCACCCATAATCAATTGTAAAGATTAACCACGATCAACTCAAAAGAAAGAGAGAATGATAAAATAAAGAAAAAAACACAACACAAAGGTTTCATATTACAAAAATATGAAAGAAACAAACAAGGTAGATAGTCATACACACAATATGAGTATCTAAAGCAAAAGATATGGAAAATAAACCACAAAGCATAAGCTATTCTAATAGTTATAATTTTCCAAGATTTCTTAAAATGTTATTGACTCTAAAACAACTAAAGTATTATTGACTCCAAGAGTGCTTAGTCCTTTAGTTCGAAAAATAAGACGACGAGGCATCATTCGAAGTTTTGTCCACAGGAAGGAAAACTTTTAGAGGAGGTCGAGTGAGGAGGAATTCAAGAAATTTTAACTTCTCATACACATGAGAAAGTTCAATTGGTTGAAATTGATAACAAGCACACGAGGATCCATGATGCAAAAAAATTCGGTTTATGGGGGAAGGCCGTCACACCTAGGGATTGGTGGTGGTGAGGAGAGTGGGTAGGAAATGTTTTCACAATGCCTTGTGAGGTTTGGGAAGGTTGAAAGGTCATTAAGTTGAGGGATGTTGAAAAAGGTTTTGGTGGTGGGGGAAGATTTTCCTTTTCTCCAGTGATGGGGTTAATGGAGTATGTCTCATTCCAATACTTGATTGGAGAGAAGGTCGGGTTCTTGGGTGGTTTGGAAGAAGAGGGTTCATTTTTCTTGATCCAAATAGGTCGAACCGAGATCTTCGGTTTCTTGGAAAGCTTAGATGAGGAAACTTTGTATGAGGAGGTTTGTGACAATGAAATGTCAAGGTTATTAAAGGAGGAGTTAGGCATTGTGAAGGTGTGAGAATGAAATCTCAAGGTGGGGGTATAAGAAGAAAGTAGACAAGGCAAAGGTTTGAAAATCAAATGTAAAGTGTCAAGGAATGTTTAGCCAAATTGAGTAAACATGGAATCCAGACAGGGGATAGGGTGATGAAGAAAGACCAAAAAACGAGCCAAAACTTGGCTATCGGTCCGCGGTTCCTTATAGGGACTGGCGGTTCCTTAGCACTTAAGGAACCGCGCGACTTTAATGAGCCGCGTACAGTGGACTTGAAACCATGATTTTCCAAGGTTTTGAGAAAAACTAAATTTTTTCAAAAAATTCCAAATCTTGGAATTTTACCTCTATTAGCACTAAATTATGCTATGGTTGCATGAAAGCAACACATTCACCAAGAATGTCTTGACAAAGGGTGACACAATATTTAGATAACATTTTGAACCAATTTAAGTCGAGTTTTAGAGGTTGTGATAGATTTAGGTTCAATTTTAATTTTAAATTAAAGTTGATTAATGTGCACATAAAGATAGAAACACACAAATCTAAATCCATAGATCATCCTCATGAAAAACTTATGGAGGGAAGGAAATATAATAAAGAAATAAAAAAACAACTAACTAAAACAAAGTTAGCTTAAAACTAGTTCTTTGATGAGTAGTCTTCCTTGGTTTGGTCTTTCTTGAAAAACACTTATTAGGGAAAATAATCATTTATCTCCTAGGAGGATGATTGGCAAAGAGATTCAACAAAAAGCTTTGCAACTCTATGTGAGCCCCAATCATCTCCAATCTAAGGATATCAATGAGATAGTAGTTGTTGAGGCAACAAGGGCAATTAGTGTCATTGTGCATGAAATACTCATAAAAGCGAGGATCACCTAAGTTTGGAGTGTTTGAGGGAGGTGGAGGTGGAGGAGGTATGTTCTCTAAGGGTGATGTGGGTGAGTGTGGAGGTATGTTCTCCAAGGGTGAAATGGGTGAGTTTGGAGGGGTAAAAGGTGAAGTCACCAAGGTATCAACAAAGTCATTCACAATGGGAATGCTTTGGATGGGTTGAGGTTGGGTAGTCACATCCAAGAGAGTACTTGGAGTGAAGGGTGAGTATAGCTCATTCATTATAGATTGGAATGAAGAAGAGGTAGAACCATGAGAATGGTTGGTACCATAGGTTGAGGTAGTCTTGCATGGAGCAAGTGGTGGTGAGGGTGATGAAGAGATGAGAATTGGAACAATCTCATTCTTAGGTGTGTGAAAGGGTAAAGAGTTAAGTTTGGCAAATTAATCTTAATCTTAAGGTTTTTCTTTGAAGTGGAGGTTTTGGAAGAGTTTGAGGTTCTTATAGAAACCATGGTTGTAATGAGTGGTTTAAGGGTTAAGGATGAATGGTTTGATGTGTGAAAAACATGGCTAACAAGGTGGGTTTAAAATGGTGAGGGGATGATCCAAACTAGTAATGGGTTAAAAACATTTTATGTGAATAATGAATTTAGGTAACCTAGTTTAGGAAATGTGCAGGTTTTTGCAAAGAATCAAGCAAGGTTTACACAGATTAAGGAAAATAGTGTAAAGCAAATATTCAGTCGGACACAATAGCCGGAGGTTCCCTATCTAGGGTGGGCGGTTCCTTATCGATAAGGAACCGCTAGTCGATATGGAACCGCGACCAGAGGTGTTCAAAAATTGCACTTCCTCAAACTTTGGTTAGCCCAGATTTTTTTTACCAAAGGATTATCAAGCCAAAGTTAACTACTGACCAAAATCTAGGAAGCTAACTAACACATAGGATGCACAAAGCTATGTAAATCGTAAACACGATGGCATAGACAATCATTAGGATAAAAATAACAAGTAACCCAATCAAGTAGTATTAGTTAATACGCAACCAAAATAAATTAAAAAGAAGAAAATGTTCAACATCACATTACATGTTTACCAACATGTATACTTTGAAACATTTCAAAGTCTTCATCTTCTAATCTTGCCCAATCCCTTGATCATGTTTCCCAAGTACTTGAATCCCTTCCTTTACTCAACCTGATGTAAATGTAACTCTCCTCGAGTCCTAAGATTTTCACGGTAGAGATGCTCCATATTGAGATCTTCTGGTACTTCACTAGAGGAATAATAAGGTAGAGGAGCTAAGTCTTCAAGTATATCCACGAATGAGTTTGAGGATGGGTGGGAATTACTCGAAGAGTTGAAATGAGAACTAGAACCTATGCCATCACCATCACTTGTTGGCATATAGGTGTCCTCATCATCCGGCTCTTAATGATCGGATTTTCGCGAACCTCGATCACTTCTAGGCTTTCTTTCATATACCTCTTGAATAGGCAACATAACCCGATGAACCAGGTGAAAGCGAGAAAGGTCGAGGTGGGGGAAGTCATGAACAACCCTTTTGAAAAGGCTAGTAAGAAGCATAGCATAGGGAAGGTTTGTTTTGTGCTTTGAAATAGCATAATTTATTCGTCGAGCGATATAGTATGCCAAATTGTACTTGGTTGATGTAAAGATGCAACATAACATATTCACCATACAAGCCGAGATATGATCTCGGTTTCCACCAAGACAAAATACATTCTCCCTAAGGATATTTGCCCATTGCACAATAAAATCCTTAAGATCGCTTGAGAGCACTTCATAGCGATTCACATACCGCACATTAGAATGAAGGCTTCTCACAACGTTTCCATCACGTTCTTTCGAAATTATATCAAGGATAAATTCCGGATCAATTTCGGTGTGATCATTTGGAGGTTTGTCGTTGGATTCCAAGAGAGCATCAAGTCTCCATTTTTCCGTGAAACGACAAGTGCCTTCATATGGCACACCAAGAATTTCACCAAAATATTCGAGAGAGTACTGAATGATTTGATCGTTCAACAAGAATCGAATGACGTTATCACCATCGTATTCAAACATAGAGTAGGTACTGAACAATTCTAGAAGAAACAAGGGATATATATCTTCTTCTATGTAGAGCAAGCAATCAAACCCCGTATGCTCAAACATAGATTTGATATAGACATAACCCGTTATTCCCTCATCAACAACTCTACCCTCATGGAAATTTCGTGTTAAAAGTGATGAAACGGTGTTTCGAAGTTGAGTAGATGTAAAGGTTTGGGAAATGTTTGGCATATATTGTCTAGTGAGTTGATGATCCCTTTGGTATTGTGAAGGCATGATTAGTACCTAAATAAACACAAGAAAATATATTTCCAATCACTCATATGAAAAATAAAATCAAAAATCAAAATATGAGAATGTGTTATATCAATTTCTTGACAAACAAAGGATTGAATCAATATCATTCTCATGTTCACAATGTATCTATTCCATTATTAACCAAGAACATATGAACTATGTTGGATCAACAATGGACTAGAACATTGGTTTTTCAAAACAAGGTTTTTAGGTAAGCATTAACAATGCAATTGCCTATTTGTTCATGGGTTCATCTCAATTCCATCTTTTAACTAAAATCATTTAGCCAAAATTCGGATTTGTTCTACAAGTGGGTTTTAGTGAAATCGTAATAAATATGAACCTAAGGAATCATAGTAAAATAACCATGTCAACCCATACTCCTATTAAGGTTCTAATTTAATTTCAATTTTTAAAATCCCCAATTATGAAAGGATGAACCCTAGAACAAAATAGATGAAATTGAAAGAAAGTACTTACAATTAATTGATGTTTGATGAAGGGTGAGTGAAACCCACAACTTGGAATCAATTAATTTGAGTGATTAAAGGTTTTTGAAGCTTCAACAATGGTGGAAAAAGTGGAACCCGGCGGCTGTGTGTTTTTGGGAGAGAGAGTTTAGTTTAAAAAGATTAAATTAATAAAACTGGCGCTCTGGCGAGTTTTACTGGCCGCGGTTCCATATCGATAGAGAACCGTGGGTTTGAACCGCCAGAGATAAAGAACCGCCTACAGAGGCAGGTTTTTATCAATGAAATACGCCAAACATTTGAAAACCAACTTTTCTAAAATACTTAAAAATATATCTTAAACCTTTTAGAATATCACTGGATCATCATAACACTAAACAATATGCCTTAATGAAGGATTAAGAGTTGAATCGAGATCGAAAAGAACCGAAACGGACAAACGACTACTCATAGCGAAAAAGCGAAGTGGAGGGAAGTCAAGGGAAGTGAGTCATGACTAAGACCAATGCTCAAGGGATTAATGACAATCTTCAAATTGTAGAGACGAAGAGCTTGTGTCATATATAGTGGTTTAAGACGTGCCTTTTCGACGAAGTGTTAAACGGCTTTGGTAATGAATAAACACAAAGCAAATATTGATGCATAGACTAAGATCACTTTCAATAATAGTCTTAATATAAACCAAAACATGAGCAAGGTATTAATTCACTTTCTCTCCCACAAAGGGCCTACTAACCGTATGGGTGCAAACCATGGATATCATGCTTGATACTTTAAGCTACTACTAACTCACTCTACATCACCATGTCAAGTATCTAAGCAATGAAGGTTTGAGAGGATAAAAGAAAAGAATCACAAACCACAAACAAATTTGAAGGCAAGGATGCCAAGAACAAGCACATAGTCAAGTAATGATCAAAAGAATGATCAAAGGGCGTGCGGAAGAACGAAAGGGTACCTTGGCCACAAAGAGCATTCCAATCCATCAAGGAATCAATGCAAAGCCCAACAATGACTATGATGAGTAATAAGTCTTCAAGGACTAGTATCATTCCCAATCATCATGATATCATTATTCAAAGATGTTGAAGATCAATGAAGATGAGTCTTCTACAAGTGCAAGTAACTCAATCCACAATAAATTAAATGATTGATCTTCATAGGTACCTACACAAATCAAGATGCAAACTAGTAGATACATTTCAAGAGTAGATCTAAAATCCATAAAAGCTACTAATCTAAGAGGGATGCAATATTACCAATTAAAAGACAAAAAAAAAATTTGACCAAAGAGAAACTTTAGTACAACTTGACCTTCTAATTTGAGGAGACAATGGATCGATCCATGTTTTAAATTACAATATACTTCAAAGATCTTGAGTGACCATCGCTCTGATACAAATTGTAGAAACTAGAAACGGGGGGGGGGGGGGGGGGTTGAATAGTTTCTCTTCGATTAGTTACCTAATTAAAATTACTTTCAATTAGGTTTGTATCAAAACTATCTTTTACATGAAGCTTAGTTGCATAATGATTAGGTTCAATTCAAATTCATTAGCAATGGTAATAGGTAAGTGTAATGACAATGAGATAAGTAAAGAGTAAGGAAAGAGAAAACCTAATGAGAAGACACCAAGATTTATAGTGGTTCGAAAACGAGGCTCTATCCTCGTTTCTACTCCACTCCTCGAGTACACCTACTCGAGATTTCCACTATATCCACAAGCTCCCTTATTGGCGGAGAAAACCTTACATCGTCGCTTACATTATTTTCCGACACTAAGCTAAATGTCGAGACCTAATCTTTAGCTAGGACCAATCTACACAATGTTTACTACTTCACAATCTAACGACACAAGGCTAGATCTCGAGTTCTAATCTCAAGGTAGAACCAATCTTCACAACGTTGCCTACTTCACCATTTTACGACACAAGGCTAGATGTCGAGTTCTAATCCAAAGCTAGAACCAATCTTCACGACTCTTCACTTTGGAGCTAAGTGAGAACTTCACACAACATAACTACTAATCACTTTCAAGTTTAGTGAGAACTCACAAGACACAACCACATCACTTTATAGTTTAGTGAGAACTACTACACAATCTATTACAACTCAACTAGACATATCCAAGTACACACATGTAGCTTGGATCTACACAACACAAATCCAAGCAAACACATATGCAATGGATGTACACAACAAATCCAAGTATTCACAAATAGCTTGGATGAACACAACTAGTCCAAGTATTCATAAATACACATAGATCAACATAAAACAAAAAGGCTAACATGATGAACATGACTAATTCATGGATTCATCTTTATCACAACACTAGTGAGTGAGTGATCTTCTCTTTGGACAAGGTAAAGGAGGGGATCAAGAGGATAATCATATGTAAACATACTTAACACATTAAGTGATCATTTACTAATGGTTATGCTATAGAAAAGAGAAAGGGGGCTGAGAAAAACGTCCAAGAGGGTTATTGGAAAATGAGATTTGATCCACTATTTAGAGGAGACAAAGTGCAACGGCTAGCTGGGCGCGGTTCTTTAACTAGCCTGGAGGTTCCATATTGCTAGAGAACCGCCTAGCTATTTAAGGTACCGCCCAGTAGACTACGCTCCTTTTTTGTCTTTTAGTAGGGTAGGAATACCTGAGGTTTTTTAAACCTTCAAAGGATATTCTTATGGCATATGCAATATGCCATTTTCAAATTTACATTTTCCATTTTAATAAAACATATTCTTAAAAAGAAAGTTTATTAAAAAATCTTTTGTCATATTAACAAAAGTGAGTATTAAGGATAATCACTTTGATGATCACTAAGTATGATTAAGAAAAGTTAGTGATATGATTATTACCTTGATGATAGTGTTAGTTAAATAATTCGTTTTGTGTTTTACACTAAATGTGTTGTATAGTTTGTTGTGATCAAAACTAAGAAAGATTAGTTAACACTAATAATGTTTTTAGGACGGAGCATGTGCTAAAGAACTCCAATAGGAATCGAGGATAGATGTCTTCCTTAATGTGCAACAAACAATCAAACCCAATGTTTTCAAACATAGATTTGATGTAGAAATAATCCTTAATATCCTTTTGGACAACTCTACCCTCATGAAAACAACGAGATTGAAGGGAGGAATAAGTATGGGCGAGATGTGTTGAGTGACAAAAGTCGGAAAGGTTAGTTAACACTAATAATGTTTTTAGGCATCACTTGCATTAACAGTAACGATTAGGGGATTAAAACATATACCAACTCTTGCATAATCTCATGTGCTACCTTAGTTATCGAAATCAAGCATAAACTTAACTTAATGCTGTTGGTATAACAAATTCATTAGCCAGATCCTTGTTATATCAATTAGATGTTGCATGTACGACTAGTAATCAGTATGTTGTCTTACATTATTTATATCCTTATATTTCATCATTGCTACCCATCTATCATATGGTTATGACCTTAGCCAAACACACCCTTTAATACCAATTGTTAAGTATATCTTTAGAACTTGTGACACTCTAGAGGTAATTGTTTTGATATTGTGATAACAACAATCCCGTAGAACGAACTGGACTTTACCATTAAGCTATGCTATGAATGAAAGGGTATACTTGCCTGTGTTTATGTTTCTAGTCACTTCTGTGGTAACATCTTGAATAAAAATTAAGACTTGCAAACGAACATCACCAAGTCAAACTAGATGAAGTTTAGACCCCTTCCTTTAGGCTGTAAGTACCTATTATTACTTGGTCTAACACAAGAACCAACACCAGCTTGTTGTGGCATTTTCACACCATACCTAGAGCTATCAGCGTTGGAATTTTTCCTGTCAACGTTGAATTTGTTCTTGTCAGCACTGAATTTGTTCTTGTCAGCGCCTAAATTAGGGTTTGCTACAGGAACCCATTGTCTGTTAGACCATGTATTGGTCTTTTGAAAGGGCATTTGTCCATGAGTATTTGTCCCTTTTGTAAATAAAGGAGCTGGTCTAGTAACTTGTGGACTTGGTTGGACAAAAGGTATGGGTTTGACCATGGTTGACCTATTGATAGCGTTGACTTTTGAGGCACTGACAAATTTATAGGCCAAGTGAGAAAAACTCCCACATGTGTAACAAGCTTTTCTAGACATAACCTTAGGTCCAGATTGAAGGAACCCTGCCCCATTAACACTAGCTTGGCTTTGTGGTGACCTAGGTTTTCTATGCATTTCAGCATATTTAACACTAGGTTTTCTCTTAATAGGTGAGCCAAGGTCAACAGGCTTTCCAGTGGTGGGGTTGGTCACAGTAATGGGTGCAGGCTCAAATGGACTTTCACTAAGCATTCAACCCTTAATAAAAAGAAAAGGATTGTCTGCTTTCCACTTCTCAAGGACAATCACATTTTATTGATATTCCTCAACTAGGGTGAGCACTCTAGGTGGAGGAATAAATTCCTCTTCTTGGAGTTCTGGAATACCAGTCCAAGAAAGATCTTTTCTCTGAACACCATAAAAGTTCCCAGCATGTGGAGAACAGCAACATATTCATTCATCCCAATCCTAGACATATCCCTAGTGTGACAATCCGTCAATTTATGGTTTATATTTTATTCTCAAATATTATTTAAAAACATTATTTTAATGTTATATTATGAACTCACTTATTTTTGGGATGAAATTTGGATTTACGTCTGGAAGTAGCATTGACTACGTCTAAACCGGAGAATTCTACGTTACGTACTTACGTTTACATACACCGTCTTTGGTGACAGTCCGACATTTCAGGAAATAAATTTATCCGTGAATATTATTTTGGGATTTTAATTTTGAGTTGGTTCATAAACTCACAAATTTACAAGAAGAGATTAGGACTTACGATTTTAATTTAACGTCCTTTACGACTAAACCGGAAACCTTAGGATTACGTATTTACATTTTCGAACTCTGTTTTTGATGAGACAATTTTTATTAGATTCGTTTTGTGCCGTTGAGTCATAATTTATAAAAACATTTTTCGTAAAACGACGTGAGGGCACGCAAATAGAGGAAACTAGAATCGAGGAGTACCCGTAAATTAATGGGGATGGGACAAGTTTACACTTGCCCACCCTCATACATGTGGCTTCTAAATAAGCTACAACACACACCATATGTGTCAAAACTTCCTAAAGAATTTTACCACTTGTCTTATAATTCCTTGAAACCACTTTTCCTAAACCATTTCTCACATCCCATCTCATGCAAACCACTCATACTCTCCTCCCTCACTCTCTCTATTTCGTCCCATATTCACCCAAAACAACCCTTATTTAATCAAATTTAACCATGGAATCATATGTTATTCACACATATGATGAAGCCTTTTTGAAGCTCTATTGATTGGTGGTGATTTTAACATCCAAGGAGAAGATTTGGTGATGTTCAAGGGCTGATTTCTACATGAAGTTTACAAGTATTGGTGGCCATGAAGATTGGTGTTGATCTATCACAAGTTCTTCCATCAAAAATCCAAGCCTTGATAAATACCTACACAATCTTGGTGGTATAAAGATTGTTCTTCCCATCCTCTTGTTATATTGATTATGTAATCATGTATTTTCTTTCTTATTGTATATGTATATGATGAATATATGATGATAAAAATGTTGTGTGGGATCAAGTGTTGATAAATATGATTAAAGAGATGAAAAACCATAGGAAACAATGCTAAAATTTTGCTTAAATTGTTGGCTGTATAAAAACAGTAAGTAACCAAGTCATAAACTGATAAAATTGCATGGTGGAATCCATTTACAGTAAGTTTTAGATTTCATACACATGTGAGAATTGGTCATGCAATGGAATCATCAAAATGAGTGAGATATGATCAAAACAAGATGAGTGTTCCAATCTGAATAGTCTGTTTTGTAGGGACTGTTAAGGATAGTTAGACATGGAATGAGCAGTAGCTATAACTAACTTATTTGTAGCACATAATATGAAGTTTATGCCATCCAAAAATGAGCTTCTATCTTCTTATAGAACTCAAGATATGATAAAAATGGTGAAGATGAAACTAAAAATCAGATTTTGAAGAATTAATGTTTAATAGTATTATATAAGCACTCAAACTAATATAGTATAAAATGTGAATTAAAACCCACTAACTTATAAATTTCATTTATATAAATATGTATATACTTAAATAAATGGACACTTTATAAAAATGGTAGTTGAATAAGATTTATAAGTTATAAAAACAATAAACATGATTTTTACGTCTTTTCGGCTATTACCGTAAAATTAACGTTTTTCGCCAATTAAAACTTAGACGATCAAACCCGTCTAATGTAAAGTTTTTAAAAGTCATATACTGATATATAAGTACCTAATACAAGTAAAAACCGATAAAACCCGAACTATATGACATACGGACATTAACGAGGTAAGTTAGCATTATTGGACTATAAACCCGACTAGTTAGTAAAACACTTATAAACTTACTTATTGGGCTCAACCCATTTGGCCCAACATGTAATGTATAATACTGATAATAAATTTATAATTGGGCTAATATAATATATTGGGCTTGTAATGGGCCCATTGGGCCTCAAAATGTAAACAATTTGAACTAGTGTAACTAGTCTTGAAAATTTCCAACACATAACACTAAAATGAGTAAATGAGAATATATAAACCCACTTGATCATCATATATATATATATAATCATCATATGTATACATAATTGTTATTTTTATAAAGTCATTGGACAAGAGTCTAAGACGAGTATTATTTGTCTAGGTTTCCGTGATTGAAGCACATACCGTACATCCAAATTGCCGATAACCCGCCTTCCCACATCAACGTGAGTTCATAGCCTCGCACTCTTTTAAAAGTTTTTATGAAATGTTTTATAAACCCGGGAGGGAGATAACATGTTAGTTTTTATGAAATAGGACACTAGTTGTCCCGATTGTTTGTTTCTTGATTTGGACCCGAATGATTGTATGACCCGATGAATGATTAAATGACCCGATAGATGAAATAAAATGGATTATTAAAGTTATGTTATGTCACTAAAAGTCCCATTAGCATGAATTGTGAACTACCGGGATTTGGTAGACGCTTATGCATATAATAGTACTATTTTGGGACGATCACCCCAGTTCGCGCCTTGACGGTTGATCCTCGTCGTGCCACATTGATTGGTAAGCGAATTTATGTATTAGAAGATTTACACAAGCGTGATTATTGTGACGACACGCTAACATAGATGGGCAAATTGAGTTTCGGGCTAGCTACCCGTTGTTTGTTGAAGTAAGGTAACAATGTCATGCGGCTTAGAATAATCCAAGTAACGAAATACTGCTATACGCACTAAATTATGATATATTGCCTGACTAGCAATACGAGGTCTTACTATTGATATTATGTTCGTGTTTTGGTTTTCATAACCATATTCATATAACGGTTTTTATTTAACTCTATACAACGTTATAAAATGTATTGTATGATATTTTTACGACATTGGTTCGTATAATGAATTTGAAGGCGAAAGCCTATATTATGATTTTAATAAGAATTTGTATAAAATGACTTTGGCTATTTTATGGCCTACTACGAAGATTTGTACAAAATGATTTTCGGTAATAAATATATACCGATGATATATTAATGGTTTTCATTAAACTCTATGAATTCACTCGGCGTTATCGCTGACCTTTTCTTTTAACATGTTTTATCTCAGGTACTTGAAGGTAATTCTTAGGAAGACAACAAGAATTCATGGCCCACACTTAAACAATAATTTCCATTCAAATGCTTTGTAAAATTTTATGAAATAATATGACTTGGGACCTATGTAACTTTGATATTTATGAATGGAAATGCTTTTATTATTAAACAACGCGATTTTTATGCGTTGTCTATGATGTGAGTAATGTGCTATCCCGTAACACCAACGAGTCTTCCGCTGTATTGAATTGTGTAAATTTGGGGGTGTTACAGTTTGGTACCAGAGCTCTCGTTATAGAGAACGAAAGATTTTTAAAATCAAGGTTTTGAATAAAACATTTCAAAATCTTTTAACTATAAACATTTTTCTTAAAATGTCTAATAAGCTTTTGACTATAACGGTGCCGAAGAATTCCTGAGTTACCGACAAGGCCAGACTGAGAAGTGTTATTTTAATATATATATATATATATATATATATATATATATATATATATATATATATATATATATATATATATATATATATATATATATATATATATATATATATATATATATATATATATATATATATATATATATATATATATATATATATATATATATATATATATATATATATATATATATATATATATATATATATATATATATATATATATATATATATATATATATATATATATATATATATATATATAACTTATTTTGATATTTATACGTATGATGTAATTTGATTACATGATTGTTTGATAATTATTTTGATATTTATACGAGGTATTTATACGACGTAGATTGTCACAAGGAACCCTAAATCCCCTAGTAAATTAATCGAAGCTATTCTCATAGGAATTCTAGCTATCCTAGATCTAAACCAAGTTGTGGATATTTATGATCCCAACAAAATGGTTGATATTCGTAAAACTGTAGATATTAGTTGATTGTGATATTGAAGAAAAACTGGCGAGATTAAAACTGATATCGATGTCATGACGATCTTTCCTTATAGAGTGGAGTTTGACAAAACGTTACCACCTAGAAAGATGCCATCTGATTAGGTGTCACCCAATTCTTAAAATTTGAAATCGAAAGGGTGAATGTTGCACTTGAGGCAGTCATTGGAACCATTACCCAAAAGCCTCATGCCACTAGTACCTTTCTGAGAAGTCTAATTGAATGTATGAGTCATTTCATACTAGAGACTCATTTGATAATTGTTGTTGTAAGAGATATAGGATTGGAAATTAAGTGTTGATCATATCAAGCTTTTATTGCCCTTTTAAGGTTTAAAAAAAATAATATAGTTGAAGTATTGGAAAATGAGGTAGGATATCGGATTGAGTATAAGATTGATTGAAACTTGAATAAAGTAAAATTTAACCCGTATGAAATATGAGACTGATAAGAGGAAGTCGTTAAGTTTTGTGATTGAATTATAAGGTTTTAAATGATTGTTAGTTTGTGTTAAGTGTTGTTCCTAGGCCATTGTCCACTAACAAGGATGCCCAGTGTCCAAGAAATAAATTGAAGAAATCTTCTTCTGAATTGAGACCGATGGATCTTCTGGGACAAGTGGAACACCTAATGACTCTTGTAGATTAGTATTCATTGTGGTATCTTTTAAAAATAATACCTAACTTAACTGAGACATCAGTTGGTAGGATGAGTTCTTGGAATTGTATGACATAGTGACACGTAATGTGTTACGCTACAATTTTGACTTGTTTGTGATGAATGAAAAGACTACCTTTGATTGCTAAATTCTACATGTATCAATGATATCTATCTTTTCTTGCGTCTTCCTAATACTCGCATTAGTGATGCAACCATTGAACAAGTACTCATCTCGATTTGAGTTACGTTGTGCATTATTCTTTTTGAGTGCCATCGAGGTCATGAACCTCATGATTAATTGGCTAAAATCATTTCCTATTATATTGTGGTTAGTTCTTGGTAAACAACTTTTCATCACTCTTTTGCAGATCACTCATTGTTTTTATAAGATAAAACAGTATCCTTTGAGAAAATTGAATTTTCATCACTATATGAATTATTTAAAGTGAGACTTATAAATAATCGTTACTGAAATAAAGTTGATTATGAAATACCTTGGAAAACTTATTTGTTTTCATAACAAATAAAATCTTTGTAAATTTATTTTTGATTCTTATTTAAGAATTAAGCATGAAAATGTTTTTATTATAAACATGATGATAAAATTTTGACGAACTGAGTATTGCATCGTTAATCTTGAAATTGTATATAGTTGCGCGCCTACATACAATTTGGAATGGACCATGCAAGGCTGATTAGTAGTCACCATAAAACTAATGAATAAACACTACATTTTCTTTGAAGATTGTGAAAGATTAAATTTTATGAGATCTGCAAGAAGTGAAAAATATGGACATAGTGTTAGGGACACCTACATATGTGCCTGTAGCATCTATTCTTCTGAGTCGAATTTACTCATCTGTGGAAATTATCTTATTTGACAATTGACAATTCTTTCTTGTCCAGTTCTCCCGTAGTGAGATTCTTAGGAAAAGTATATGATTACATAGTGTTGATACCCGACTGGATGTATCGACGTTCCTATCATTTCTTTTGATTTGATTTCATTTAAATGACCTGGGTAACGATCCGAGGAGCTTTCGAATGCATACTCAAATTATGAAAACATGGGATATATTCATATTCGTTAAATGTTTTCGGTTGTATCTGATTTGAAATTCTCTCACGTAGATTATGCGTTGACCTTAATCTTTTAAGGTTAATGATGTCTCCTGATATCCTTGAAATTGTGAAGGATTATGAGTTATTATTAGTCTTTTGAGAAGTTCACATCTTATCGACGGCAATAAAACTAAAAAGTTGATAGTGCCAGTAGAATGGATTGATTGATTATTACATGACGACATTGTCTTAATTGATGGGAACTCGAGTAGAAATCCCCTAAAAATAAAGATGTTGATTATCAAAAGTGATCTAAATAATTCTTGATGGATGACCATATCATGCATTTAGACTTGAAATTATATTGTGAATGGTTGTGAATTAGTCATAGATATTATAATCTAGAAAGAACCTAATATGAATTTATTAAAAGATGTTTCTATTATCTGAAACTTTAGGAAGTATTTGTTGATGAATTACCTAGACTTTCGCCATTAAGGCAAGTTGAAATTGGTATTGATTATATTCCCGGTGCTGCACCTGTGGCTTGTGCACTGTACGTCAGCACCATCTGAATTAAAAGAATTACCGTACAACTGAGAGAGTTGTCGTAGAAAGCTTTTATTCTACCAAGCTCGTCATCATGAAGAGCTATGGTGTTATTACTTCTTATATTTATCGATTATCGTGAACTAGGTAAATTGACAATTAAGAATCTATATCCACGACCCAAGATGATAGATTTGTTCGATCATTTACAAGGTTCTAGCGTATATTCAAGATTTGATCCACGGCATGGTTATCATCAATTTCGTGTCCGCGAAAAAGATTATTTATTCCAATCACTACATCCAGAACTTGTAATGAACATTATGAGTTTCACGTGATGTTGTTTGGATTGACTAATACACATGTAGCATTCATAAATTTGGTGAATCATGTGTGTAGACTGTGATATGATAAATTCATGCTTGTGATCATTAAGGACCATTTGTTTATTTATAAGAATAAGAATGAGTTAATA
Organism: Glebionis coronaria; assembly: GCA_025667525.1. Taxonomy (NCBI): domain Eukaryota; kingdom Viridiplantae; phylum Streptophyta; class Magnoliopsida; order Asterales; family Asteraceae; genus Glebionis; species Glebionis coronaria. Next base: position 466,582,788 of record CM046874.1, on the reverse strand, counting down.
ATTATTTGTAGAATGCCCTGAGTCGGCCGAGTAGTGAAAACTTGTACCTTGAATATTTAACATGTGATGAAAGACTTAATCCTTTACATTATTTGACGTGTGATTAATAGAAAATGGAATATATTGACTCTTCAAAAATTATAACCATTAAGGCTTTGGGTTTTACCAAAAAGAAAATGGAAATATGTTTTGACAAATGTTTTAACAAAGGATTTTTAAGGGATTATTTCCTTATACACAAATCATTTAACTAAACTCCTGTTTAGGGGTAAGTGTTTGTGTATACCTCAAGACAACTTAAGAAGGATTGAGGAAAACATTTAAACCATGACTTGAAATTTGAAGCAACAATTTTTGCTTTTCAACTAAGAAAATTTTGACCAAAGTATAAACAAAGATTTTCGAACAATTACGGATCTTGTTAAATATTTTGGATAAATCAACAAAAATCTTGTTAATTAAAATTCAAATTTATTTTGAATATTTTTATATAATTGGTCGATCTAAGAAATTTAAAATTTTTACGTTTACGTTTAATAAAAATTAAATATTTATTATTTAATTAGTTGTAATAGTTATCGACGCTTTAGACGTCGGATTGAGTAAAACAGATAAACATGATAGTTGAGAAGAAACTAAAACTTAGAAAATATGAAGAAAGAATTTCTGAGTAAATTGTAGACATGATAATTATTTCATCAGGAAAGATGAATGTAAATACTGACGCATTATGTAAAAAGGATAATATATATTAAAAAAAGGGGTTCGCGGCTAATGTTAACCATTAGAATTGAGAAGGCGATGGTGTTAAATGTATAAAAGGCCGTTTATGGTTGCCTGAATATGGAGGAATTTGAGATTTAGTTATGTTGGAATCCCGTAAGTATAAGTATTCTATTCCTGTCACTTCCGATTTAATGTATCTTTATCTGAAGAAGTAGTACTGATGGCAAATTATGAAGGCAGACATTGACTCATACATTAGTAAACGTCTAGCTATTGCAAAGGTCATCATCTAAATTTGATTCGATTTGGGTCATCGTCGACAGACTGACCAAATATACTAATATCATTCCTGTTAATGATAGATTCTTGATAAAGAAATTGACTCTTTTGTATTTAAAGGAGTTGTGTAAACATGGTGTGCCTGTATCGATCATCTCTATCAAGATCCTCGCTTCGCATTGAATTTCTAGAGATTTGCTCAAAAGTCATTAAGAACGAATCTTGATGAGAGTACTGTGTACCACCCCAATCGAAGGGACGAGGTAAAGTAACGATACAAAATACTATAAGTGATGTTCTATGTTTGAATGATTGACCTTTGGTAATAAACTGTGAAATCGTTTTCCTTTGGAGAGATTATCATTGATATTTATCGTGTTAGGTTCGAGACCGAATCTTGTGAGGATCTAAATGTGAGAGCATCTATAACCATGAGTTGGGAGGAAGACACCCGACATACACCCATTGTGAGTTGGACATGTCTTTTAGGTTTAACGTTTCCTATGATGGCGAACCTAACCTTACAAAATACTCGACCCGCGAGACCTGAAATGATTATTGAAATTAGGATCTGATTATTGACTGCCGGTAGTGGGCAGGAGGTTATGTGAATATGAAATGTTGATCTTGAAGTGCCAGATGGGTAGCGAAGTTATGCCAAAAAATTTTACCATGGAAAAATGAATTGATGATCTGGAAGATCATGGGATATAAGTCCCCGTTGTATGGGACCATAGAGATGATGTAAAAGATGGTATGAAAGGCATATAAGCTGGATCTACCCTAGGACTTCAAGGGCTGCGTAAATTATGATTCGTATATCTAACTTGATGAAATATCTATCAAGTGAGAATCTGATTGTTTCTTAGTAAAGTTTAGATAGGCGAAAAGTTGCATTCATCAAAAACCCGTGAACATCATGGATAGAGAATGTAAGTCAGCATTAAGCCTGATCTTATTCCCGTAGTTATGTTTGATGAAACTCGCGTATTGTAATGGATTACACTTGTGAGAAAAGACCTAATGTGGAGGAAATACCCACATGGTTTTAACTCTATAAGAAGCGAGTAGTAATATAAAATGATCTTTGCGGACAAAGATCCTGTTTAGGGGTAAATGCTGTGACAATCCGTCAATTTATGGTTTATATTTTATTCTCAAATATTATTTAAAAACATTATTTTAATGTTATATTATGAACTCACTTATTTTTGGGAAGAAATTTGGATTTACGTCTGGAAGTAGCATCGACTACGTCTAAACCGGAGAATTCTACGTTACGTGCTTACGTTTACATATACCGTCTTTGGTGACAGTCCGACATTTCAGGAAATAAATTTATCCGTGAATATTATTTTGGGATTTTATTTTTGAGTTGGTTCATAAAATCACAAATTTACGAGAAGAGATTAGGACTTACGATTTTAATTTAACGTCCTTTACGACTAAACCGGAAACCTTAGGATTATGTATTTACGTTTTCGAACTCCGTTTTTGATGAGACAATTTTTATTAGATTCGTTTTGTGCCTTTGATTCATAATTTATCAAAACGTTTTTCGTAAAACGACCCGAGGGCACGCAAATCGAGGAAACTAGAATCGAGGAGTACCCGTAAATTAATGGGGATGGGACAAGTTTACACTTGCCCACCCCCATACATGTGGCTTCTAAATAAGCTACAACACACACCATATGTGTCAAAACTTCCTAAAGAAGTTTACCACTTGTCTTATAATTCCTTGAAACCACTTTTCCTAAACCATTTCTCACATCCCATCTCATGAAAACCACTCATACTCTCCTCCCTCACTCTCTCTATTTCGTCCCATATTCACCCAAAACAACCCTCATTTGATCAAATTTAACCATGGAATCATATGTTATTCACACATATGATGAAGCCTTTTTGAAGCTCTATTGATTGGTGGTGATTTTAACATCCAAGGAGAAGATTTGGTGATGTTGAAGGGCTGATTTCTACATGAAGTTTACAATTATTGGTGTCCATGAAGATTGATGTTGATCTATCACAAGTTCTTCCATCAAAAATCCAAGCCTTGATGAATACCTACACAATCTTGGTGGTATAAAGATTGTTCTTCTCATCCTCTTGTTATTTTGATTATGTAATCATGTATTTTCTTTCTTATTGTATATGTATATGATGAATATATGATGATAAAAATGTTGTGTGGGGATCAAGTGTTGATAAATATGATTAAAGAGATAAAAAACCATACGAAACAATGCTAAAATTTTGCTTAAATTGTTGGCTGTATAAAAACAGTAAGTAACCAAGTCAGAAACTGATAAAATTGCATGGTGGAATCCATTTACAGTAAGTGTTAGATGTCATACACATGTGAGAATTGGCCATGCAATGGAATCATCAAAATGAGTGAGATATTATCAAAACAAGATGAGTGTGCCAATCTGAATAGTCTGTTTTGTAGGGACTGTTAAGGATAGTTAGACATGGAATGAGCAGTAGCTATAACTACCTTATTTGTAGCACATAATATGAAGTTTATTCCATCCAAAAATGAGCTTCTATCTCCTTATAAAATTCAAGATATGATAAAAATGGTGAAGATGAAACTAAAAATCAGATTTTGAAGAATTAATGTTTAATAGTATTATATAAGCACTCAAACTAATATAGTATAAAATGTGAATTAAAATCCACTAACTTATAAATTTCATTTATATAAATATGTATAAAGTTAAATAAATGGACACTTTATAAAAATGGTAGTTGAATAAGATTTATAAGTTATAAAAACTATAAACATGATTTTTATGTCTTTTCGGCTATTACCGTAAAATTAACGTTTTTCGCCAATTAAAACTTAGACGATCAAACCCGTCTATTGTAAAGTTTTTAAAAGCTATATACTGATATATAAGTACCTAATACAAGTAAAAACTGATAAAACCCGAACTATATGACATACGGACATTAACGAGTTAAGTTAGCATTATTGGACTATAAACCCGACTAGTTAGTAAAACACTTATAAACTTACTTATTGGGCTCAACCCATTTGGGCCCAACATGTAAAGTAAAATACTGATAATAAAATTATAATTGGGCTAATATAATATATTGGGCTTGTAATGTTCCCATTGGGCCTCAAAATGTAAACAAGTTGAACTAGTGTAACTAGTCTTGAAAATTTCCAACACATAACACTAAAATGAGTAAATGAGAATATATAAACCTACTTGATCATCATATATATATAAAATCATCATATGTATACATAATTGTTATTTTTATAAAGTCATTGGACAAGAGTCTAAGACGAGTATTATTTGTCTAGGTTTCCGTGATTGAAGCACGTACCGTACATCCGAATTGCCGATAACCCGCCTTCCCACATCAACGTGAGTTCATAGCCTCGCACTCTTTTAAAAGTTTTTATGAAATGTTTTATAAATAAGCGAGGGAGATAACATGTTAGTTTTTATGAAATAGGACACTAGTTGTCCCGATTGTTTGTTTGTTGATTTGGACCCGAATGATTGTATGACCCGATGAATGATTAAATGACCCGATAGATGAAATAAAATGGATTATTAAAGTTAGGTTATGTCACTAAAAGTCCCATTAGCATGAATTGTGAACTACCGGGATTTGGTAGACGCTTATGCATATAATAGTACTATTTGGGGACGATCACCCCAGTTCGCGCCTTGACGGTTGATCCCCGTCGTGCCACATTGATTGTTAAGCGAATTTATGTATGAGAAGATTTACACAAGCGTGATTATTGTGACGACACGCTAACTTAGATGGGAAAATTGAGTTTCGGGCTAGCTACCCGTTGTTTGTTGTAGTAAGGTAACAATGTCATGCGACTTATAATAATCCAAGTAACGAAATACTGCTATACGCACTAAATTACGATATATTGCCTGACTAGCAATACGAGGTTTACTATTGATATTATGTTCGTGTTTTGGTTTTCATAACCATATTCATATAACGGTTTTTATTTAACTCTATATAACGTAATAAAACGTATTGTATGATATTTTTACGACATTGGGTTCTTATAATGAATTTGAAGGCGAAAGCCTATATTATGATTTTAATAAGGATTTGTATAAAATGACTTTGGCTATTTTATGGCCTACTACGAAGATTTGTACAAAATGATTTTCGGTAATAAATATATACCGATGATATATTAATGGTTTTCATTAAACTCTATGAATTCACTCGGCGTTATCGCTGACCTTATCTTTTAACATGTTTTATCTCAGGTACTTGAAAGGTAGTTCTCGGGAAGACAACAAGATTCATGGCCCGCACTTAAACAATAATTTCCATTCAAATGCTTTGTAAAAATTTTATGAAATAATATGACTTGGGACCTATGTAACTTGATATTTATGAATGTAAATGCTTTTATTATTAAACAACGCGATTTTTATGCGTTGTCTATGATGTGAGTAATGTGCTATCCTGTAACACCAACCTTCTTTTGGGATGCTTATGAGATCTGTAAAAAGAAATTTTGAAAAAGCACACTCAATAAGCCAGAAATAAGCAAAGTAATATTTAACTAAAAGACAAAATAGTCGTTTTTGAGAAATAAGGCACCTCAAGACTTGATTCAACTTGCAAAATGTCACAAATGAACTCAATAAGCCAAAAACAATCAACAAAATTCCAATAAGCAAAACCAATAAGCTAGAATAAGCCAATAAGCACTTATGAAAAAGTCAATTAAGTTGCTTTTCTAGTCAAACCCTAAAGTCAACCCACCAAATGCTCCAGTATGAACAAATGGGTCAAATAATGAGCACCTATTACAAAATCTAAGTTGTTGCTGCTTAAAATAAGCTATGATAGCTTATTGATAAGCTGAAACCCAATTAACACTAGTAGTGGCAACTAGCAGGGGAAAGGAGTTCCCACTGCTTTGAGTATTTGACCAAGCTTTTTAGAGAGATTTAGTTGGATTCAATTGGAAAAAAGGGCACCCTTGTGATCAGTGAATCACAAGGAGTCAATATCAACAAGAAAATCACAATTTGGTTCACACAATAAGCCAGAATCAATCAAACAGTCACCAGATACACCACAGACATGGAAAAGAAGCAATTATGCAATAATAAGCATATTAAGCATGAATAAGCCAACCAAACTCAACAGGATGCATACACAAGCTATATAAACTATGAATAAGCACAAATAAACTTAAATCATACACTGAATCAAAGTAAATAACAAGATCAAAGCAGATGAATGTTACTGATGAACAAGGTGCATATGCAGAAATCTATTTGCTGATCTAATTGACCACAGATCCAAATTCAAGCACTCAAATCTCTTCTCCTGGTGTAATTAACTAAGGTTTAGCACTTGTTAGCCCTAGCCTAAGCTTAGATCTAAGTGTCCTCAAAATCCTAGCTAATTTTACCAAGTAAACAAGATTCTATACCCTTTTTATGAATCAAGGTGTTTCAAACCACAAATATTGCAGCAATATGACCAAATATACCAGATAAGCATGTACCAACAGATAGCAACACAAAACTAACACTCAAAACACCACAAATCCAAATTATGCAGTTGACCCAAACACCCCTTAAAAACCTGTTTTCACAATTTTTCAAAGGGTTATCCAGTTCTAAACCACAAATCAAACTAACAATACCTCATAAACATCAAACAACTCCAAATGAACAATAATCAACCATCAAATCACAGATTCAACAACTATCATGCAATAATCACCAAAATCAGAAAAATAAGAGAGAAAATGAAAAGGGAAGAAGGTGCAAACCTCCAAGACCTACATCCAGGCCCTGGATTGTTTGAGCTTAGGTACTAGCAGAACAAGTACCAGCTTCCAATGCTGCTAAGAAGAACAAACCAACAAGTGAGATCAAAATAAACAAGACTTTCTGATTTTTGAAGCACAAGCTTTATCACTTAAAACCTTGCCTCAAAATCTTCAAACAAGATTATGGAACTCAGAATCAGGTTATTCCAACACCAACTTTTAATAAATATCAAAGAGATTTCAAAATTCAGAAAATCAACATTTATTAATTTAAAAAGGAATTACAAAGATTAATAGCCTAAAACTGGAACAAAAGCTCTCTCACAGGTTGAGGAGTCTATTTATAGGCAAATGCCAATGCTAGCACTATTCACAAACCCTAGAAGTGAAATTCCTATTCTATCCTTGAGCCTTCTAGACGTTTTCTTGGTGTGAGCTATCCAAAGTAATCTTGGATGTTCATTTTAGCTTTGGAATGAAGCAAGGAATGTCAGCTGTTGATCTTGCCACGTTGGATGACTTGGAGGTTAAGTTGTCATGTGATTGGTTAAAAGGGAATTGGGGGTGGGGTACATAGTGAGTGGGATTAAGGGTTTAAGGTTGGGATGTGTTTCTGCACATGTGAATCAAGTGTGTGCAAAGGTAATTGAAAATTACCCTAAGTTTAAGTGGTGTAAAATCTGGGTGGTGAAAAAGGTAAACAATGATGTGTTTGATCCGAAATTGGGGGAAAGTTGTGTGTTTGGCGCATTTTTGGTTTAAATGTTTCAATTGCACAGCTTTAGCCCTTGTTTTTTTGGTGAAATAGGTAAAAACATGTTTATCAGCCAACAAACTTCATTTCCTTTGTAAATAACTTCCACAACTTGACAATTTTGGCACAAGACTTTTCCAAAAGGGTTATAAGGGTTGTTTTTGCCATTTTTGGATAATTCAAGGGCTGATCTTGGACATTGTTGATCTTCAAAGGTCTTCAATATAACTTTGACTTCATGAGGGACCATATTTGGCAATTTAGAATTGTTGAGGGACTAAACTTGCCATTTCTTCAAAGTTGAAGGACCATTTGTGTAATTTTGACAAACTTAAGGGACCAAACATGTAATTATGATTTCACAAGGGTTTTAAGTTTCATTTCATCATTCATTGAGGATCAATACTGCATGTCTTCAAGTCTTCAAGGGTATTTGTTGAATAAATCATGATCTAGGGCCCGGTTCTTTGTACGGCTTCGTTTCTCGTGTCCGTTTTTCCTTGTTTCTTGTGATATTTTGTCTTTTTCACGAGATGCATACCTAAAATACACAAGTAAACAAACACAAGCATATATATGGTATTTTATGACATTTTTATGCATTTAAAGCCCGAAAAGAACGATGAGATCATGTATAAATGCCATCTCATCACTCCCCCATACTAAGACATTGCCGTGCCCTCACGCAATGCTAGAATAAAGTATCTAAGCATCACCAAAGTTCAATTTTATTAACCTTTTTTGAAGAGTAAAATACTTGCAACATACTACTAAGACGTGTAAAGACATAATGTATGATTTTCATCACAAATGTGACTTTTAGGGTCAAAGAATAGAAACAAGCAAATGTCCCTTAGAGTAAACTTTGTCATCCTTGATTGTCATACATTCCATGCTAAGTGCAAAAACGAGATCATTGTTGGTACAAGTCACAATGCTAACACTACTCATACGTCCAAATTGTGTAATACTTTTTCTCCCCGCAATCCTAGTTATTATAAAAGGAAATGGGTTATTAGCACTTTTTAACTATTTGTCATGGATCACAAGTGATTCATATTGACTTATTTGAGTAGTTATTAGTCCAAAAGCAAAGTAGCACGATTTAATCGATAGTTAGCCGAAGGACAAAATCTTTTAAAACGGCTTCTCGTGTATCTCCTTAAGTTCATATCTTGGCATAACTCGTTTCACGATTTGAGACCTTTCTCAGACCGATATTTGGCATGTACTTCATACTACAAATCTTGGGAAGACGTTCTTGAAATTATGGTCTTCTCTTCATATACTAGGAATTTCTTCACTTGACGTTTTTGAGAGATTCTTCATATTTGGACCACGACTTCATCATTTTTCTTCAATCTTTATTTTGGACTTCGATATACAACGATCCGCCTCCTTTTCGGACTTGGATATATTTATCCTCATACCTTGTAAGGGTCTTTTTGGATAGACTTTCTCCAAGATCTTTTAGGGGAGTAATTGATTTTCGTCGTGTGTCTCGATCCTTCATATAGATTTAGGAATAATGATACTTCACATCATCTTGGATCTTTAGCAACAAAATAGGGCTCCTTATGCCTTGTTAGGGCCTTTTTGGATGATCGCCAATCTTCGCGTCCCGCTTCAATAAGTTATGCCTTGGCTATGAACTCTATTCAACCCCGAGCAACTTTTAAACGATCTTGTGCTAGAGGCTAAGTAACCTTTCAAATCGTACGACCTTACTTATTGCAATTATGATTATTCCTAATGCATTGATCTTATGGGAAGAAAAAGCCACAATTAAAAACATATGAGTTTTTGAAAGAAAATTTTCATGTTCTACGTTTAGCATGATCACTTGTCTAACTCTATCATCTCTCGTTCTTCACTATATAAAGACCTCTAATTAAAGAGACTCGTGAATACTTAGCCATGCAAGTCAAAATTAAGCCAAATTTGGATTAGCTTTCATTAAGACTATATCAAATCAAAGTTTTGGGTTTTCAAGTCACCTATAGGATCTTGCACTTTCTTGGACTTTTTCAAGTTTAGAGAATGCATTTTATAGTTCCCTTGATAAGTGACTTTCTAGGATCAATTATAGTAACTTGCGAAAAGTTCTTGTTCTTAACCCGAATGAGCTAAGACTTTCGCGTTTTAAAGCTCCCTATATAAAAGTCTAGCAAAACTTGAATTGAGCGGGTTAAGGAATGTAAATGGCTCCAAATGCCCATCAAGTCAAACATTAGCTCTTATTCTACCCATCGGAAAATATACATTCGTGTCTCAAAAACACTTATGAAAACTAACAAAAATTTTAAAATTGGGCCATTTTTAGCCTTATTAGCAACAAAAACAAAACATTGAAAATTGGAGAGCGTGAGGGCGTAGCAAAGCAAGTACCTATTCACCCCCCCCCATACTAAAAGTAAACATTGTCCTCAATGTTTTGAGTCTAAGGGTGGAGCACCCCCATACTAGAGACGAAGAATCGAATGCTTAGGATCTAGCATGGAAAGGGTGATCAACAATATATCTAAAGCCGTTTATTAAGTATGCTAAAAGATAATTGTTAGAAAAATAAAGGATATGTCAATGGATTCGTGAAAAACTTCTTCAAGCAAACGATGGAGGCTCACGTAAACGATCACGAGAGTCTTCAATCGTAGATGATGATGATCTAGATAACACAATCACAAACAACCACGAGACAACGAGTTGGAAGGGTACAAGTCCCCTTATTAGTGAATAGTAAGAATAAAAGGATAAGCATGGGATCTCCCCCACGAGGCACCTCGTTTTTTATTACCGAGTCATGAGCTCGACTCGATCCCCTCAAAATGTGAACATTTAGGGAAAATCATGGTATGGTCAATTTTTGGTGGGGCTTACATGATAAACAAGGCCCAAAAAGCAACCGGTATTAAGGACTAAGTCCTTTGATGGTGCAAAATACCAGGATCGAAGATGGCGTCTTTGTTTTCATTGGATAAACAAATCAACGCCACTTCATCATGTGTCAATACAAACCCAAAGGGTTTAAAGAAAATAGATGAGAAGAAATAGAAGGGTGGGACAATTGGTAAGACAAACTTTTGAGCTACTCGAGGTAGACTCGCACCAAGCAAATAGATATAGTTTCCATTTATTGCACCGGTGGAAGACCGAGATTTCCCTTTACATGAAATTCCGGGATCGAATATCTCGTCCTCGGTGAACAAGGATGAGGGAACATAAGGGGCTTCCCCCATACTAAAACCACACAAAGCATTGTCAAAAGGAGTAGACGAGCTTGTAGCACTAAAAACACGTGGTGATGACGGAGTTAGATTTGTAGAAAAATCAATTAAATCACATTTAAAATCTTTTCCTTTTTACCTTTCAAACTCTCCTAATGAAAACCCTTTTTGATTATGTCAAAAATATTTGGTGTTTCTAAGACGATGTTAGTCACACTAAAAATTCTCACATTTGAAAACCGTTTTGGTTTGGGTGGTGGTAAGTTCTCAAAACGTTTATCGACAAAGAAAACCTCCCCATCGGGGTCTACATATTCGTCATCCGAAAGATCTTCCGTAGAAACCGGCAACTTATCAACACTTTTCAAGAATGAATGTTCGAGGTGAGGCGAAGGATTTTTTGATTCAAGTATTGACGGTTTCTTCTTTGTAGGCTTTACACTCATAACCTCCACCGGCTAAGGAAATGGTAAATTGTTTTTGGCGACATTTCCTAAAACTCTTGGTAAAAATTCTTTGCAAAAGACATTGGTTGAATTACCATGGTTTAAGTTGCAATAGAATAGACATGAGAAAGGTTGGAGTTTTGTGTTGCATTGATGACAAGTTCTTCTTCATTTAAGCGAAGGGTCATTTTTCGAGCATGAACATCGATAAGTGCTCTTGATGTATCCAAAAATGAACGACCCAAAATGAGAGGAACTTTTCGATCGATAGGAATGTCTACAACGATAAAGTCAACAGGATAGTAAAACTTTCCGACTTCAACGAAAACGTCCTCGGCTACTCCACATGCTAAAATCGTAGAATGATCGGCCATCTCGATAGACATGTTCGAAGGAGTAAGAGCCAGAAGCGAAAGCGATTTGAAAATCTCAAGAGGCATTAATTTAATACTAGCACCAAGATCGGCCAAGGCGTAGCATTCCTCCATATCTTGAATTGCACACGGAATCAAAAATTTACCAGGATCACCGACTTTTTGTGGTATGCGGCTAAGAAAAACCGATGAACAACTAGACAATTTTTGTAACTTCTCTTTGTTGTTTAGCATACTTTTGAAGTTGTGGCGAATCGAGGCATCATGATTAAAGCATCGGCAAAACTTATGTTAAAATGTATATCATGAAACATTTTCATAAAAAGCTCAAATTGATAATTATTCCGTTCTTGTGCCTTTTCCTTGTCACGTCTCGAAGGGTAAGGTAAGGGTGGTGTGGGTTGGACATTAGGCAACGACCTTGGAATCTCGGGTTCCATGATTGGTATTGGTTCAACCGTAGGTGTGGCATGAGCGGTACTTCGTGGGCTTGTAATATGCTCCTTTTCGACCATCACCTCGGGTTCTTTCTCGATTTCCTTCTCCGTAGAAGTACTTGGATGAGATATTGGTTCCTTGTGTTGATCCCGAACTTAGATCGATTAGCTTTGTGTATACGAGATTAGATCAAGTATAACACGTAGAGAAACCTTTGTTGTATGCTTTGTGAATCTAAGTATTATGCGGAATTTAATACTTAAACAAGAACACAAGATGTAAACAAAACTTTCACTTTGATTATCAATGTCGAACTTGCTTACAATGAAAGATGTTTACGAATGAAAAACTTAATGAAAACTTGATATAAAACATTAACCTAAAGGCCTTCTTTTATAGACTAAGAAGCCTTGTACAATAAGCTACGTATCAACTATTCTAGGTAAAGATAAACATAGAAAATACATTGTCGTTTCTATCCTTACTAGAAGTATTCTAGAACATAATAAACGTGTAGCTCACATCTTCCATCAGTGCTTGTCTTCAATCTGTCAACGCTTGACTTTAACTTGTCAACGCTTAAACTGTCAGCGCTCACTTTGCTCTTGTCAACGCTTGAGTTGTTCTTGTCAGCGTTCAAGTGATCTGACCTTAATTTATTCCCAACAATCCTCCCTTAAACTTGATATCCAATCTTATGATCAAGTTTTTGAATAAACATTAAGAACTTGGAGGAGTCTGACAAACCTTATCATATTGGTAATAAATAAATATGATTAAATTCTTTTCCACGTCACTTGTGTAATCTATCTCCAACTGGGTGTCCTTCATCTTTTCCAAAACAGCATTGGATATGAAATACTGAGCATCTACAAGTAAATACTCAGCAAACTTTGTAGAACTCAAATGGTATACACCAGCAGCTGAATATAATCTCCATTGAAGACCACTGAGATCATCTTCAAGATCCTTCCATATTTCAGGATCTTCTTCTTTTGTCCCACACATTCTTTTGAATGTGGTCCAAAGTTTTATTCCATTAGCTGAAGTTGGTGCTTCAGCCTCATACTTGGTCTCTAGCAACCTCCAAAGGTCCACCAAGTCTTCTCTATCACAACTTGCAAATAAAGATATGAGAGTGGTAAAAGTGTGTACCTCCTTGCCATATCTTCCAATCATCTAGAATCCACATTCATCTTCATCATAACTCACAATTGGATTCCTGGAATCTAGTGGTAACACATGCACCATATCTGAAGCTTCTAATGGGGAGAGCTTGAGGCTCTTTCTAATAACTGCTTCACTTGGATATAGTTGATTCATATCTTTTGGAAACTCAAGTGTAAATCCCTTCTTCACTGGTCTGGGAACTATCATAGCTTTCTTGATTTCCATCTCTTCTGCAAGTTGCTCCTTTCTTTCATCTGAAAGAAGTCTGAAAGTGTTTTCTTCCTGCACTTTCACCCAAATGGGATAAGCCCTATGTTCCAACTCATCAAACGTCAAAGCCTTCAGCTTCTGATGTGTCCATCCAACTCCATGACATTTGAGCAACATAAAGTAGAGCTTCCTTCTATCCCTTTTCAACTCAGAGAGAATGTTGCTTGCCTTGTGCTTCAAAATCACCTTACAATCCTTCTGAACTCTAAGAAGAATTTCCAAACCCCATATCTGATCTGAAATGGTCAAGTCTGGATTATCCATACAGCTTTCTTCCCAAGAATTGTACATCTGAACCACCTCTGGCATATCAAAATCAATCTGCAACTTTAAATCTCTCAGCTTTTCCCTAGCAAGCTCATCACCATACTCAAGTCTTTCTGGTTCAACAATCATCACACTTGAGTCTGAGCTAGCTCCATCACTTTCTTCTTCAGAAGTCACAACAAATGGTGACTTTTCCTTTTCACCTTGGTCCATCATTTGCTCAGCCAATCTTCTATCAAATTCAACCTGAGCTGCATTCTTTGGAACAATTTCTTCTACCAACTTACCCTTACCCTTATCTGATGGTGCAATTGTTGGTAAGGTAGATGGTAACACCTAAGTAGGAACATCCTTGATGATAGATGATGACTGGAATACATCACCTCCATATGCAGATCTGTCAACGCTCAAATTTCCTCTATCAGCGTCCAAACTTGTCTTGTCAACGCTCAAATATTTTCCCTCAGCGCCTTGTGTAACCTCTCTCAACATATCTGTAAATGATAAATTTAAATTGGTTGGAGAGATCAAGGACGTATCAAAACCTGTTTGTTCCTTCAAAGTAGTAAGAGCTTCAGCAACATCCAATGATTGACCATCTTGACTGCTCGTATCACTCAGATTTCTTTGATCTTCCTCCCCTTTGGAAGACTCCTCCATACCTCCCTTTGCATGAGCACTCTCCAAAACAACAATCCTCTCCCTCAATTCCTTGAGTTCAAGGCCTTGGTTGCTGACAATTTGTACTAAGTCTGCATTCTGCTTTTGCAAGCTAATGCAGACAGCCGTCAATTCCAATAGAGTCATTGGTTCCAGTCTGCCCTCTTCTAAAATGGGGATTTGACCTCTCAAGGCAGATTCATTGGGCATGGATGAGGACTTAATGATGGTGGGACTGCCTTGGCCAGCTTCTAAGCCAGAACCAATAGTCCCAGCCTCATCCAGGTCACCAGCCACACTTGTGGTGGTGGTTCTCTCTGCTTCATGGCTAGGACCACCAGAGGAGAACACTCCAGCAGTCCTTTGGCGTTTAAACAACCTATATTCAGGTGGTGTGGAAGATGGGGTGGAAGAAGGTGTAGATGTGGGTTGGTTAAGGGGTGTTTGGGATTGTGATGGTTGGGTGTCAGCGTTGGAAATAGGCACATCAACGCCCACATTAGATATGTCAGCGTCAAAGGGTTCTTGGTCTATTTGCATTTGGTCAGGTGAGGGTAAAGGTTCAGGAATAGGGTCAAGTTGTGGGTGAGGATCAATATGAGGTTGGGGGTCTAGTTGGGGTTGTGCTGCTGCAATAACAGCAAGCATGGCTGGGGTTAAAGGTAGGTCTCTATGAGGTGGTTAATTCATCTTGGTAAAAATAGCTTTCTTTTGTTCAGGGATTTTATAAAAGTCATTGTGATCCCTTGAACAATATCTTTGAGCATCAAAAATCATTTGCAGAAAACGGGGATAAGCTAAAGTCATTTTTGTCCCCTTGTTTTTACACATTCCTTCAAAAATCATTTTAGACCAGTTATATTTTTGCCCTGTTGCAATACACACAATAGCAGTTGCAATGGATCTATTGATCTCATTGTGTGTAGTACATTTGGGACTCAAACATTGAAGGAGAATGTGAATGAGGTACTTCCAGGCTGGGGGAAATTCTTGCTTATGGTACTTGTTAAGAGTACCTTCATCAGGAATAGGGTATCCCAAAGCCCTAAGCCCTTGTTCTATTTCAGTTATGGGAAGAATGGTTATACCATCAGCATCATCAAGATGTAAGGCCTGGCGTACCAAGGCCTCAGTAACCACCCAAGATCTCCCATGAACAATAGAAGTTAATGTGGTCACTCCATTAACTGTTGAGGATCTGACAGTGTTCCAAAACTGTTTAATGTGTGTGACTGGAATGAGTGGTGCATGAGAAAGAGCATACCTTAATGGGGATGCGTTCAAATACGCCACCATTTGTGTGTATTGAGGGAACAAAGTATTATCAGCAACAAGATAAGCAATCATGTTGTGTTGAGACTTGAACCCCAAATCCAATTCTGCTGAGTTAAATCTTGGTGCCATTGATGAAAGCTGTTAATTTGAAGTATAAAAGATGAAGGTTGATAAGAGAAAAGTGTTAGACAAGAATTATAGATACCCTGTTTAAAAATAGGAGCCAAATTTATAGGAGTGGATGAATGCATGTGATTGGCCCAAAAATAGGCAAAGATTTTCAAAAACTAATCATGAAAATATTGAAAAAGTTATAAGTTATCTCATGCATTTAATGAAAGTAACAACTCCTAAAATTACGGCTTGAAAATATGTCAAAAAGTAACAACTGGGTAGGTCCCATTGAGTGTCAATGGTCAAATATAACCCATCAACGCCCAACGGCTATAATCTTGTCAACGTTCGCCGAAAGCCATGTCAGCGTCCAATTTGGTCACAACAACGCTTGGAAAAAATCTTGTCAGCGTCCAAAAATAAAATTGTTTTAAAAAGTGAAAAATGACCTTAACAAGTAATTTATCCTAGAGAAAATAACCAAAAGCTGATAATTATTATAGGGCGGCAAGCACTGTCCAGTTATGCACACTTGCATAAGCAAGATAGACATAACAGTCCTCTAGTGTCCCTTGCTAACCAAAATTCTTAACAACCAAGTTACCTTGTAAAATCCTTGTTACTCCCAGGTAAATCCCATATCAAAATGATTCCCAAGTCTCCCAACATACCACAACCAATTCTAGGCCAAAAATGTCTTGGCAGCATGCAAAGTTGATATACTATACATGCTACAGTGCCTCATGGTTTAGTAAAACTAACCCATACTCACCTGTGGACACAATCTAGAATTGTGATAAGAGTATCATAAGGATACCCAAAAATCCTAAAGGTTCCTAAAACCTCCCCTTAAACAAAGATACAAAGAGTTTGCTAAAAATATGCATGAACATAAAAAAAAATTTATGTCAAGATAGGAATGAAACATTCCAACCATCATCCATAAACAAAAACATGTCCAAATGCTTCTCCTTTGATCCATAAGCAACTCTGTATCCAATGGTATACTGCTAACACCATCTGCACATTTAGATTGAAAACCACAAAACTAACATTGTTGCTGACAACGCCCCGATAACACATAACAGCGTTGAAGGAAGCTTTGTCAGCGTTAAACAATTATATTTGCTAACAACGTTGCAAAAACACTTATCAGTGTTCAAACAACCTTTGTCAGTGTTAGAAAAATATAGTGGAAAATCTAAATTATCAATAAGACCAATAATAATAATAATGCATCATCCTGTACATACTTTTACAAAGATAATCCAAAACACATACTTAAGTGAGATTAACCATTCCAATACTTGTTACCAAGTACTGCAATCTTCCAGTATCAAAAGGTTTAGTTAATAAATCTGACACATTTTCCTCAGTGTCAACCCTATCTGGTTGTATTAAACCTTTCTCAAAGCAATCTCTTATAAAATGGTGTCTAATTTCTATTGTGTTTAGTTTTAGAATGATGCACAGGATTCTTAATGATGCATAAAGTACTATTATTGTCAACAAATATCTTAGTATGCATGAAGTTATACCCATAATCCAACAGCTGGTTCTGAATCCACAACACTTGACCACAACATGCTGCTGCAGCCACATATTCTGCTTCAGTTGTAGAGTTAGCCACCACTGTTTGTTTCTTGCATTGCCAAGATATTAATCTGCTCCCAAGAAATTGACATCCACCAGTTGTGGATTTCCTATCAAACTTGTCACCACCATAATCACTATCTGAATATGCAATCAGCTCCAATGGTGAATCTTTCGGGTACCACAAACCAAGATCTGGATAACATCTTATATACCTAAAGATTCTCTTCACAGCATAAAGGTGACATTCTTTGGGAGTCACTTGATGGCGTGCACATGCACACACAGCAAACATGATATCAGGTCTGGAAGCAGTAAGATACATCAAGGATCCAATCATGGATCTATAATGCCTGACATCAACATCTTTCCCATCTCCAATCTTTCCCCAAGGGTGTTCTCTATCCATAGGAGTAGAAGCCCTCTTTTCATGTGGAGAAAAGCCAAACTTCTTCAAGATTTCAGCAACATATTTGTCTTGGGAGATGAAGATACCATCTTCTTTCTGCTGAACTTGTAAACCAAGAAAGAAGTTCATCTCCCCCATAGCACTCATCTTGAATTTGTCTGTCATGAGCTTGGAGAAATCCTCACTCATCTTTGGATCAGTAGATCCAAAAATGATATCATCAACATAGACCTGCACAAGCAACACATCTTTGCCTTTCTTCTTTGTAAATAGTGTCTGATCTATGGTGCCCCTCTTGAAGCCATTGTCCACCAAATAGGTAGACAAAGTACCATACCATGCTCTAGGGGCTTGATGAAGGCCATACATAGCCTTTTTGACTCTATACACTTTGTCTGGATGCTCAGGATCCTCAAAACCAGGAGGTTGCATGACATAAACTTCCTCAACTATGGTGCCATACAAGAATGCACTCTTTACATCCATTTGATAGACTGTAAAGCCCATGCAAGATGCATAGGCTAGAAAAATCCTAATAGCTTTAATCCTTGCAACTGGTGCAAAGACTTCTTCATAGTCTATCCCCTCCTCTTGTGATTAACCTTGAGCCACTAACCTTGCCTTGTTTCTGACCACAATACCTCTTTCATCTCTTTTGTTCCTAAGAATCCATCTTGTCCCAATTGGTCTGACATATCTAGGACAATCAACCAGCTCCCAAACATCCTGAATAGCAAATTGGTGAAGCTCATCCTGCATTGCTTCCACCCAACTTGGTTCTTTGAGAGCATCAAATATCTTCTTGGGTTCTTCTTGTGACAGAAAACATGCAAACAAACATGCTTGTACAAGAGGGGTATCAACCTTCTTGTGTATATTGGCAATAAATCCACCAAGACTTTGATGGGATCTTCTTGTCTGAACTGGAGTCATAACATCACCAATTATCTGAGATGGAGGGTGATTCTTCATTGTGGAAGTGAGAACTCCTCCTTCAAAAAGTCTGGTGTCCTCAACTTCACGCTCCATGTTGCCAATATCTTCTTCATCAGACTCTCTTTGATCAACAAGGATCTCTTCATTAACTCTGGAAGGTCCTCCTTGTTCAAAAGTGGAAGAGAAAAGATGTGCAAAGGTGTTGTCAACGTCTGAACCTTGTTTATCAGCGCTTGGGCTAACAACGCTTGAACTGTTGTTGTCAACGTCTGAGCCATCAACGTCTGAATTGGTCTTGTCAGCGCTTGATTTTCCTTTGTCAGCGTCTGAAGAACCATGCATGTTTGTATCTGGTGGTATTTGGAAACCACCATTATCTTGTCCAGCAGCAGCAGCAGCAAAAGCATCAGTCCAAATGGGAATTGTGACATATTCAAATGTAGGAGATGCCTTTTCTGCTTGTGATCCAACCCTTTCATCAACCTGAGTACCTGAAACATGAACAACTTGTTCTTCCACAACATTTGAAGTTACCTTCACAATGTCTGGATTAGTGACAGGCAAATAATTTAAAGTTCTAGATAAGGGTTCCAAATCAAACAACCAATTAGGACCACTTTCAGGATCACTAGGTTTATTCTCTAAGAACCTAACATGTACTCTTTCAACAATATGTTTGTCCTCCTTAAGATAAACTCTATAACCCTTGCTCTGCACTGAATACCCCATGAAGTAACCTTCATCACCTTTTGCACTAAATTTCCCTAAGGCATCACTAGTGTCTAAGACTACTACATGACATCCAAAAGGTCTGAGAAAACCAATATTAGGTTTTCTTCCCCAAAGTAACTCATAAGGTGTCTTGTTCTGAATTTTGTTAACCAATGCTCTATTTTGCACATAGCATGCTGTATTCATAGCCTCAACCCAAAAGGCTATGGGAAAGTGAGCATCAACCAACATTGTTCTGGCTGCTTCAATTAGGGTTCTATTCTTCCTTTCAGCAACCCCATTTTGTTGTGGGGTTCTAGCAATACTGAACTGCCTAGTAATTCCCTTCCTGGCACAAAAATCATCTAGCTTCTTGTTCCTAAATTCTCCACCATTATCACTCCTAAGCATCTTAACCTCATTGCCAGACCTTTTCTCAATTTGAGTGATAAATTCAATAAGAACATCAGCTGTGTCACTCTTCATAGCTAGAAAGAATGTCCAAGTAAACCTAGAAAAGTCATCAGTGACAACAAAACAATATGACTTGCCATTCAAACTTTCTATATTAGTTGGACCAAAGAGGTCCATGTGAAGCATATGAAGAGGTCTGGAACTAGTATGCACCTGCTTGGACTTGAATGAGACCTTGTGCTGCTTGCCTTTAAGACATGCAACACAAGAGTGGTCATTGTGGAAGGTCTTTTCAGGCAAACCATCAACTAAACCAAGCCTCACAAGTCTATTTATATTTTTAAAGTTTGTGTGCCCTAGTCTCTTGTGCCACAAATTACTTTCATCTACTGAGGCCTTAGCATAAAAACAAGACATATTTGTATTCACTTTAATCCCATTTAAATTCACATTGTATATGTCCTTATGCCTAGGTGTTCTATACTCAATATACTTCTCATCAGGGATCTTAAAATCCTTGCTTAACACCAAACACTCAGTATCAGTGAAAAGAACCTTATTTTTGTTATCACACAGTTGTGATACACTAAACAGATTATAGTCCAGTTCTTTTACCAGGAAGACATTCTCAAAATGTAGATTATTGGTGATAAGGGTTCCTTTTCCTGTGATGGTTCCATAGCCCCCTCCAAAGTATACCTTATCACCATCTTTAATAGGAGAGAAGTTCGTCAGATAGTCTTCCTTTCCTGTCATGTGCCTTGAGCATCCACTATCCCAATATCCATAATCATTGATCTGCTTTTGAATGCCCTGCACATAAAGAAAACAATTTAGTTTTCTTTGGGAACCCAAGTCTCAGAAGACTTGGATTCATCTGGTTGTTCAATAAGAACAGACTTAGTTCTCACAACAACCCCATTCTCATCCTTTTAAGGATGAAATACCCAGTTAACCCCAATTGGTTTTGTAATGACTTTTGAAATATAATTAAACCTGTTGCAAGTCATTGAAATTCCATTATTATTAGGGTTTTGATCTTTCTTGGGTCTCCATGTTAAGCTTGAAGAAGCTTTAGACCCCTTACCTTGTGGCTGCAAATACTTAGGTCTGGTCACGTTTCTGTCAGCGTTGGATTTTGTCCTGTCAACGCTAAATTTACCCTTATCAGCGTTGAACCTAGGGTTTGCTACAGGAACCCATTGTCTATTTGACCAGGTATTTGTCTTTTGAAAAGGTCTTTGTCCATGAGTGTTAGACCTTCTAGTAAAGAATAGGGCTGGTCTAATCACTTGTGGACTTTGCTGCACACAAGGTCTGGGTCTGACAATGTTTTACTTCTTAACAACGTTGACTTTCTTCATATCAGCGCTGAAATTGTTCCTATCAGCGCTGGCTTTGGGAGCGTTGACACATTTGTATGCCAAATGTGAAAAGCTACCACAAGTATAACAGGCTTTCTTAGACACATACTTAGGTCTAGAATTAAAGAAACCTGTTCCATGATTGTTAACTTGGCTCTTGGGTGACCTATTATTTCTATACATCTCTGCATATTTAATGGTAGGTCTTCTAACAGTGTTGGAGCCTAGGTCAACAGCTTCACCAGTAGCTGGGTGAGTAACCTTAATGGGTGGGGATTCAATGGGACTTTCACACAGCAACCCTCCCTTAACAAATAAAGTAGGGTTAGCTTTCTTCCACTCATTTAGGTCAGTCAGTTTTTGTTGATACTCTTCTACTGGGGTGACAACTCTTGGTGGAGGAATGAATTCCTCTTCTTGGCATTCTGGAATACCAGTCCAAGATAAATCCTTTCTAAGGACACCATAGAAGTCACCAGCTGGTGGTGGAACCAGAGAGTAATCATTCTCATTCATCCCAAGCCCAGTCATATCCTTAGGATCTCTTTGTTTAGCTACACAGTCTCCTAGGGCTTGGGTGGCTCTATCAAATCTTTGAATCTTGAGGTCAACATTATCTTTATTCTTAATGGCCTCATCTAACTTAGCTTGTAGGTCTTTATTGACTTTTGACATGATATTTCTAATATCCATACTACCCTCTAGCTCATGTTTTAAGATGTTTATCTTATCTTTTAAATCAAATTCCATTTTCTTGTATTCAGAAATGGTTTTCTCAGTTTCAGTAAGAGCTAGTTGGTAATTGGATAATTTACACCTTTCAGTGCCCATATCCTCTTTTAGTTTTAACACCTCTTTGTTAAGTCTCTCAGTGTTTAACCTACAACCTTTGCTACAAAAAGCATCATCATATACCTCATTATCAGATGAAGAGGAGGAGTGTGCCATGAGAGCATATTCAACATGCTCTTCTTCTTCAATATCAACAATCAAAGATTTGTCCTCTTCAACATCCTTAGCCAGATAGCTCCAATCCCATCCAGTACCATCAATTCCTTGAACTGCAACCATGGCTTTGGAGTCTTGAGCTTTAACAACCTGGCTTGAGGGTTTACCAGCATCAGATCTTCTAGGAGATCTGCATTCCCTCATGAAGTGCCCCATGCGATGGCAGTTGTAGCACTCAACTTTGGATTTATCAAATCCAGCAGTGTCTTTAGCATTGAAGGTCATCTTCTTCTTGAACCTTCTATTCCATCTATTTGCTCTTATACTAGCAAGAGCCATGTTCCACTTGATGTCCATCTCTTCCAAGTGTTCATCACTTATCTGCTCAAGGTCCTCATATGTAATCACTGAACCATTGGGAAAAGAAGCAATGTAAGCACAAACAGTATCCAAATCCAAACCAGTAGGTTTAACTCTTGGGGAGTCATTTATGAATGTGTCAGCGTCTGAAAAGGAGACGCTGATAGGACTTGTCCCAGCGCTGACAAATGATGATCCAGTAACTGGATGCATGAAAGAGTCCTGCTGATTGAATTGACCTTCACTATTAGAAAAGAAGGCCATGTTGCTGGTGCTAGCTTTGCTTGAAAGATTTTCATCTTCCAACAGTCTTAGTTTGTTGTAGATGTCATCAAACGAAGAGCTCTTGTGAGTATTATTGGCAAGAATAGATCTTGCCTCAATCTTCCATGTCTCACCAAGACTTTTCAGAAAAGTAGCATTGATGTCAATATCACCAACTTATGTCCCCATGAAGGACAATTTGCTTGTGATGTCAAGCAATCTGCTTCTCACACTGCTCAGTTTCTCATTGGGCTGAGCTTTGAAGACAGCATAATCATGCAGAAGTTTCTTTTTCTTTTCTTCCTTAGTTTCTGCATTACCATCATATGCAACTTCAATTGCTTCCCAAAGATCCTTTGCAGATTCATAGCTCCTATATTTGTGCTGATTTTCTTGTCCCAAAGACACTTTCAGAATATTTAGGGCTTTCATGTCAGCCCTTTTCTTTGCAATATCTTCAGCACTTACAGCTCTACCATCCCCATGTTTTTCTTTCTTATCTTCATCAGGACATCCTTCAACAGCTGTTCTTGTTGCAATGGCATTCAGAATCTTTTGAGCTTTATTGAATGAGTTTCCATATTCAATGATGTCCCAGAGTGTGTAGTCAAAGATTCCAAGATATTGTTCAAAGTTGAACCTCCATAGGTCAAAGTTGGTTGCATCAAGCATGGGAATCTTGATGTTTGGTAAGGATGAGGAGGAGGAGGTTATTGCTTCAGACATGATGTTTTTAGGGTTTTGAGAAAATTAGGGTTTTGGTGTTCGTGTATCGTTCTGGTGTTCTTCAAAGATCAAAAGTTCCTCAACCAGGCTCTGATACCACTTGTTGATCCCGAACTTAGATCGATTAGCTTTGTGTATACGAGATTAGATCAAGTATAACACGTAGAGAAACCTTTGTTGTATGCTTTGTGAATCTAAGTATTATGCGGAATTTAATACTTAAACAAGAACACAAGATGTAAACAAAACTTTCACTTTGATTATCAATGTCGAACTTGCTTACAATGAAAGATGTTTACGAATGAAAAACTTAATGAAAACTTGATATAAAACATTAACCTAAAGGCCTTCTTTTATAGACTAAGAAGCCTTGTACAATAAGCTACGTATCAACTATTCTAGGTAAAGATAAACATAGAAAATACATTGTAGTTTCTATCCTTACTAGAAGTATTCTAGAACATAATAAACGTGTAGCTCACATCTTCCATCAGTGCTTGTCTTCAATCTGTCAACGCTTGACTTTAACTTGTCAACGCTTAAACTGTCAGCGCTCACTTTGCTCTTGTCAACGCTTGAGTTGTTCTTGTCAGCGTTCAAGTGATCTGACCTTAATTTATTCCCAACACCTTGAAAGTTTTACCACTTCGTGTAGTAATAACCTTCATTTCTCCCTTCGGGTTTGCAATGGTATCACTAGGAAGACCACCCGAGGAAGAGGGCTTACACATGATTGCTTCAAACATTTTAGCCATTCGGTCCTCAAATTTTAATTGCCTAGCATCCGCTTTTAACAACTCTTGCTTAATCTCATGTTGTCCTTGTTCCATCTTTTGTTGGTTTTGTTGAAGACGTTGGACATTTCCTTGCATTTTATTTGCATGAGTTTTAAGTTCATTAGCAAGTTCATTTTTAAGCTCGTTTTTCAACTCGGATCTTAAGCTAATCATCTCACGTTGCATGTTATCAAATTTAGCATCATTTGCTTTAACATAATCCAAAAATTATCCTTGAAGATTTTTAGTGTGAGCATTTTGAAAACCTTGTGTAGTGTTTTGAAAATCACGGTTTTGGTTTTGATTAGTGACTTGTCCATTCCCACTTTGATAATTCCCTTTGTTGTAGTTACGTGACTTGCCTTGATAATTACCACCTTGGTTGTTGTTTCGATAGTTATTAGCATTTTGATTTGGTGGAGCTTGATTTGGGCGGGAACCTTGACCGTTTTGGTTGTAAGTTCCCGTTGCTACATAAGCACTCGAAGTGTTACCATCCGCGGTAATGCACTCCGAAAGATCATGAGCTCCACCACAAGACAAACAACTCTTAGCAACCGCTTTAACCGAAGCGGAATTTGAAGCTTCTTGAGCTTTCCAATGGGACATAAGATTAGCAAATCTATCGAAAAACCGATTTTCCTCATTAGCTTCATCATGTAAGGCATTAATGCTACGAGACGATGACGACGATGACGAACCCAAATTGGCAACACTCGGTGTGTTACGAGGGCTATAAACCTTAGATCTATTCTCGATAATCTTTAAAGCTTCATCGGTCGTTTTGCACAAAATATTACCACCCGCGACGGCATTCAAGTAATCTCTTTCATGATCATTAAGCCCATTATAAAAAGTATCAATTTGATGCAATTCCGAAAAATCATGGTGTGGACATTCATGTAACATTTCTTTAAAGCGTTCCCATGCCATTGAAAAACTTTCATTATTTCTTTGAACAAATCGTGAAATCTCATTTTTCAAATGTGTTGTTTTAGATGGTGGAAAAAACTTGTTCATAAACTTAGAAACGAGATCACCCCATGTCAAAATTGAATTTGGCTGTTCTCTCTCAAGCCAAATTTTTGCGGGTCCATCTAACGAGTATGTAAACAACATCATCTTAATGGCGTCATGTGGAACATCCTTAAACTTGCTAGTAGCGGTGAGACGATTAAAATTCCTAATGTGATAATGCGGGTTATCTATCTCATGACCTCTAAACTTATTAGCTTGCAACATCGACATTAAACCCGTCTTAATCTCGAAATTCTCCGCAAGGATAGCGGGAATCACAATGACCTCTCCAAAACCCTCGGTGGTTGCTTGTAGCAACTCCATCATGGTACGATTAGCCATGACGACTTCTTGTTCAACAATAGGTTCAACAATTGGAGGTTGTTCTTCAATCAACGTCTCTTGATTGGCTTGCTTTTGAAGACGTTTACGAGCTCGTTTTGCTTGATTACGAGTGATCATAAACTTCACGAAGAATGGGAGGTGAGCAAAGAATATTCTTTTTGGGTGTTTTGTGAATTTTGAATTTTTTTTTGTGTTTTTGATTGTTTTTAATTTTTTTTGGATTTTGGTGTATCTTCGTAGACAACAATCTATAAAATCTCTCCTCGAATCAAACTCTTGATTAAAGAAGCCTCAAAAGAATGAAAACGATCACGTGGAGTGAACGCCTTCGAATGACTTTAGAACTTTGGTGAAAACCAAATTGTTCAAGAGGGTTTAATCACAAAGAAACCAAGCAAATATATTATACGTAATAATACTTTGGGCGGCAAAACCCTCGATTAGCCTTCAATCTCAAAATACTTACAAGCAAGCGGGGAAACGAGGCGGCGCGAAGCAGTTAAGAGCCTTTTTTCTTAGGGTATATTTTATAATACCCGCCTTATACCCACCTTATAGTTTGTATTTTTCAAAATCGTGCTTCACGAAAGTATTTATCTATTTTTGCCTTTTTCTTTTTGTTTGAGGTTCTAATACAATAATTAGGAGATCAAATCCCAATTAAGGTTGTGTTTTCACACTTTTGGAGATATTGTTTATTTGTTGTGATACTGCATACAATATAGTAATAATAATTTCACAAGAAAAACCAAGAAAACCGATAATACGTATTAGTAGATTTCTACTAATACAAGTACCATTTATGGTTAATATTAAAAACAACAATGCAAATTAATCACGACACACCTCCCCGGCAGCGGCGCCAAAATGATTGTAGTGAAATACGACCTTTAGGAAAAGGAGCGTAAAAGCGGTAAGTATTAAGCGATGATTTAGGAAAATCAAGCACTAATGACCCTTGTAGTGTGAAAGTTCGTTTCCCAAGGAGGTATATGTGTGTGACTAAGATGTAAATGATTTGAGATTAATATTTGGTCTAAAAGGGGATGAGAAAAGAAGATGACGAAGACGTGAAATTAATACTACGACGACAAAACGTAAAACCGTAAAAACCACAAAAATAAAAATTAATTTTAAAAATTATAAAAAATTAACCAAAAATCAAAATTAATAAACTAAGAGTTTACCAATAATCAAAACTTTTCCAAACCTTTTAAATAATTAAATATTCAATTTTTAAATGCTAATTAAAGCTCTAAAAATCAAATAAATTATCAAAAAGCCCAAATAAAGATTTTCAATTGGTAAACCTCTAAAATGACCTAAAAAGATTAAAAACTATTTTCAGAAATTTTTGAACTAAGAAAAACTATTTAAAATGATTTAAAAACTATTAAAACTTAATATAATTATAAAAATTAATCTAAAAGTGATAAAATTATTATAAGAGTTGCAAAAATCCTATTTTAATTTATTTAAGCTAAGAAAAATGTAAAAAGTTGAAGAATGTGAAATTTGAAAAATAATAATAAAATAATAATAAAATAATATTAAAAATCCAAAAATTATAAAAAATTCTCAAAACTTGCAAACTAGTTTATTTTAACCTAAATAAACAGAAAATCAAAGTGAAATGACCAGAATACCCCTATTGGGCCCTCAAATGGGCCAAAACCAAATTCAGTCAACACTAATGGGCTTTTTAGCCCAAAAAGTCAAACCTGGCCCAATTGACTTGGAAAAGCCCAATCTGAATCAAAATTTGATTCTAAACACAAAACTCTAAAGGCCCAAAAGCTGAATGTGAGCTTATCGCAGCTTATTATGCAAACAGCTTATCCTTATTGGGCTTTTTAGCCCATTAAGCAATAAGCTAATGCCATAAGCTCTAATTTGACACACAACCTTCTTTTGGGATGCTTATGAGATCTGTAAAAAGAAATTTTGAAAAAGCACACTCAATAAGCCAGAAATAAGCAAAGTAATATTTAAATAAAAGACAAAATAGTCGTTTTTGAGAAATAAGGCACCTCAGGACCTGATTCAACTTGCAAAATGTCACAAATGAACTCAATAAGCCAAAACAATCAACAAAATTCCAATAAGCAAAACCAATAAGCCAGAATAAGCCAATAAGCACTTATGAAAAAGTCAATGAAGTTGCTTTTCTAGTCAAACCCTAAAGTCAACCCACCAAATGCTCCAGTATGAACAAATGGGTCAAATAATGAGCACCTATTACAAAATCCAAGTTGTTGCTGGTTAAAATAAGCTATTATAGCATATTGATAAGCTGAAACCCAATTAACACTAGCAGTGGCAACTAGCAGGGTAAAGGACTTCCCACTGCTTTGACTATTTGACCAAGCTTTTTAGAGAGATTTAGTCGGATTCAATTGGAAACAAGGGCACCCTTGTGATCAGTGAATCACAAGGAGTCGATATCAACAAGAAAATCACAATTTGGTTCACATAATAAGCCAGAATCAATCAAACAGTCACCAGATACACCACAGACATGGAATATAAGCAGTTATGCAATAATAAGCAAATTAAGCATGAATAAGCCAGCCAAGCTCAACAGGATGCATATACAAGCTATATAAACTATGAATAAGCACAAATAAACTTAAATCATACACTGAATCAAAGTAAATAACAAGATCAAAGCAGATGAATGTTACTGATGAACAAGGTGCATATGCAGAAACCTATTTACTGATCTAATTGACCACAAATCCAAATTCAAGCACTCAAATCTCTTCCCCTGGTGTAATTAACTAAGGTTTAGCACTTTTTAGCCCTAGCCTAAGCTTAGATCTAGGTGTCCTCAAAATCCTAGCCAATTTTACCAAGTAAACAAGATTCAATACCCTTTTTATGAATCAAGGTGTTTCAAACCACAAATATTGCAGCAATATGACCAAATATACCAGATAAGCATGTACCAACAGATAGCAACACAAAACTAACACTCAAAACACCACACATCCAAATTATGCAGTTGACACAAACACCCCTTAAAAACCTGTTTTCACAATTTTTCAAAGGATTATCCAGTTCTAAACCACAAATCAAACTAACAAAACCTCATAAACATCAAACAACTCCAAATGAACAATAATCAACCATCAAATCACAGATTCAACAACTATCATGCAATAATCACCAAAATCAGAAAAATAAGAGAGAAAATGAAAAGGGAAGAAGGTGCAAACCTCCAAGACCTACATCCAGGCCCTGGATTGTTTGAGCTTAGGTACTAGCAGAACAAGTACCAGCTTCCAACGCTGCTAAGAAGAACAAACCAACAAGTGAGATCAAAATAAACAAGACTTTTTTATTTTTGAAGCACAAGCTTTATCACTTAAAACCTTGCCTAAAAAACCTTCAAACAAGATTATGGAACTCAGAATCAGGCTATTCCAACACCAACTTTTAACAAATATCAAAGAGATTTCAAAATTCAGAAAATCAACTTTTATTAATTTAAAAAGGAATTACAAAGATTAATAGCCTAAAACTGGAACAAAAGCTCTCTCACAGGTTGAGGAGTCTATTTATAGGCAAATGCCAATGCTAGCACTATTCACAAACCCTAGAAGTGAAATTCCTATTCTATCCTTGAGCCTTCTAGACGTTTTCTTGGTATGACCTGTCCAAAGTGATCTTGGATGTTCATTTTAGCTTTGGAATGAAGCAAGGAATGTCAGCTGTTGATCTTGCCACGTTGGATGACTTAGAGGTTAGGTTGTCATGTGATTGGTTAAACGGGAATTGGGGGTGGGGTACATAGTGAGTGGGATTAAGGGTTTTAAGGTTGGGATGTGTTTCTACACATGTGAATCAAGTGTGTGCAAAGGTAATTGAAAATTACCCTAAGTTTAAGTGGTGTAAAATCTGGGTGGTGAAAAAGGTAAACAGTGATGTGTTTGATCCAAAATTGGGGGAAAGTTGTGTGTTTGGCGCATTTTGGTTTAAATGTTTCAATTGCACAGCTTTAGCCCTTGTGTTTTGGTGAAATAGGTAAAACGTGTTTATCAGCCAACAAACTTCATTTCCATTGTAAATAACTTCCACAACTTGACAATTTTGGCACAAGACTTTTCCAAAAGGGTTATAAGGGTTGTTTTTGCCATTTTTGGATAATTCAAGGGCTGATCTTGGACATTGTTGATCTTCAAAGGTCTTCAATATAACTTTGACTTCATGAGGGACCATATTTGGCAATTTAGAATTGTTGAGGGACTAAACTTGCCATTTCTTCAAAGTTGAAGGACCATTTGTGTAATTTTGACAAACTTAAGGGAACAAACTTGTAATTATAATTTCACAAGGGTTTTAAGTGTCATTTCTTCATTCGTTGAGGATCAATACTGCATGTCTTCAAGTCTTCAAGGGTATTTGTTGAATAAATCATGATCTAGGGCCCGGTTCTTTGTACGGCTTCGTTTCTCGTGTCTGTTTTTCCTTGTTTCTTGTGATCTTTTGTCTTTTTCATGATATCCATACCTAAAATACACAAGTAAACAAACACAAGCATATATATGGTATTTTATGACATTTTTATGCATTTAAAGCCCGAAAAGAACGATGAGATCATGTATAAATGCCATTTCATCAGTTGCTTGCATGTTTCCAAGATTACCACAATTCCAAGAAAACAACATATAGCTCATGGCTATATTGTTTTCTCCCTATGTTCCCATAAGATCTATAATTTTTCATGGAGTTGGCGGAAGATCTTGCAACTGCGGCCTAAAATCCGGGAATTTATATGGTCCAAAGTAGGGGATGGTGTGAATACTTCATTATGGTATGATAGATGGTGTGATAATGGTCCTCTCAGTGAGTTCATTACGCGTCGTGATATGTTACGTGCTGGGCTTACTTCTTGTTCACGAGTCAAAGATATCACGGTTAATGGTATATGGAACTGGCCTTTTTCTTTGATTGACAAATACCCAAGTCTTCATGATAGTATCACGTAAATCACTGATGGGGTAAGTGATAAGCTTCTGTGGCGTACAAGTAATGGCCTTAAACCATTTACGGTGCAGCGTGTCTGGGCTTCAATAAGACCACGAGGGACTGAGGTTGATTGGTATGATGTAGTTTGGTTCCCTAAATGCGTGCCTCGTCATGCTTTTAATATGTGGCCTATTGTCAAGAGAATATTGAAAACGCAGGATCGTATTCATGTTTGGGAGGCGAATGATGATTTGGGTGCTGTGTGCTCGCTATGTGAACTACAGATGGATTCTCATGAACATTTGTTTTTTCAATGTCCTTTTTCGCAGGTTGTGTGGAACTCTATGCGGGATAGGGCAGGATTGACGGGGGCTGCTCCAGATATTGACACGGCATTAGCGGTTATTAATCCAATAGCTAAGCGTAATTCTTCAAGAAGTGTGATATCTAAGTTGGTTCTTGCTGCGTGTGCTTATTTTATATGGCAAGAGCGTAATCGTCGTCTTTTTAAAAATGCTAGAAGGACGTCCAAGCAGGTTACTAACTGCATTATATCTTCGGTCAGACTTAAGTTGCTTTCATGTAGAATGAAGAAGTCCAAGGAGGGAGAGAAATTTGCGCAGCTCTGGGATCTTCCGGAGTGTATTTTTCGTTAAGTATTTCCCTATTGGTGGGATTGGTTATGTAATAGTTAGTTAATACATGTGGCATGTCATATGTGTTAGAGGTGGTTCAAGCTTTGCTTGAGGTTAATGTGGCACTTTAGCTACATTCCATTGTACTTAACTGTTTTTTTGGTGTAATATATTTTACCGGGGTGAGTCCCTTTTACCCAAAAAAATGTTAAGTTAAACTCTTATCATTAGCTCTAGGTCTTATATAAGCATGTGTGTACATCTAAAACCCGTTCAAGGTTATATATAACCCACGGCTATATATGTACACATAATTCATTTTAGTGATTTTTAGTATTCCATTTCACATGTAATAATACATTTTCCATCATTAAAAACTTATTACATAAATTATAGATACATCATTCATTTATGTCGTGACCTTTAAGGTCATGGTCTTTCTTGATTTTTAAGTTACACATGTTTACTTATGAGATCTTAGTTAACCAAAATCCCAATGAGTAAGATGTGTAAACCATGCTACATTTAAATTCATAAAATGGTTCATATGATTTTAAATCAAGTTAAAACATAGAGTACTAGTCATAGGTTTCTTTATTAAAGAGAATTTAACCATGACAAATGGTGCTCAAATATATGTCGTGACCTTTAATGTCATGGTTTTTACCAAATCTCGATTTTAACAAGTTATTTACATGTGTTTATAAATGGATGATGATGCATGCAAGTAAAAATGAAGAAGCATAAGGAGTATACCTTTCTTGCTTAAAGTTACCAAGGAAGATCTAGATGAACAAGGAGATTAGAGATCTAATCTAGAAGATGATGGAAACCCTAACTATAACCAAGCCGTGACCTTTAAGGTTTCGGCTTGGGCTTGTTATAGTGATCCCAAAGATGATGATGCTACTAAATGATTACTAGTTAAGATGGGACAAGGATCTAGTGGATTTAATGAACAACTTTGGATGTTTGTGGCTTAAAGACGAATCATTTGAGAGAGACAGATGAAGAGAGAATGAGATTTAAGTTGCATGAGAGAATGAGAATGTATGTGTGTTTCTCGGCTAAAAGGAGAGAGAAAGGTGAAGGCAAAAGGCATGATTGCCTTGGTAATAACCATTGTGCCATGTGTTGGCTTTTCCAAAACCAAGACAACCCTTCTTCTTCCACATATGCATGCGTGTCGTGTCTAGCTAGCCAAAAGTGTAATGGGCTTTGTCTTGGGCTTATGTTGGGCTAGCACATAAGGAGTATAGTCTTGGGCTAGTCCAAGAAGGTTTTAACATGTTTATGGTATGCGTACACATACATACACAGCTACATCTAGCATGTGTAGCATGTTTTTCAAATTTTTGTTAAGTGTTGTATACTTCAAATAATGATTATAAATTTTATTACTTGTTTCCCCTAGTTTTAAATACAAGATTTAAGTTATGAAACTTATTACAACAAGTATGAATGTAAAAGTATAAGTACATAATGGATAAGTTCACACACAACCTAGAGAAACATAACACATGA
The DNA here is from genome assembly GCA_025667525.1 of Glebionis coronaria. Taxonomy (NCBI): domain Eukaryota; kingdom Viridiplantae; phylum Streptophyta; class Magnoliopsida; order Asterales; family Asteraceae; genus Glebionis; species Glebionis coronaria. The sequence continues at coordinate 466,549,998 of CM046874.1, read as the reverse complement.
GTATGTGTTCTAGGATTATTGGGTGAAACTTTATTACATTAAATCATGGTAAAATGATGGATTTTACAGCACCACCACGTTATTTTAGCTTTGTCCTCAAAGCGACTATAAACGTCGTTATCTTTTAAGTGAAAGATGTTCTATGTATATGGTTCATTTCGGACACTCTCTTATGAACGAGTGACAACATCAATGCGAAGTGGTCTACACCTAGGTTACTCTTATACGTCCGGTTGAGCAGTAATGGAGGCTTCTGCTACTACGGGTGGACAGAAAGCGATGCAAAGAGATCTTTATCCGGATCGCACTATTCATCCGATTGAGCAGTAGCGGAGACTGCTGCTATGGATGGATAGAAGGGAATGCAAAGAGATCTTTATCTTGGTCGCCCTATTCATCCGATTGAGCAGTAATGACAACTTCTGCTATGAATGGATAGAAGGGATTCAAAGAGATCTTTTATCCGGGTCGCACTATTCATCCGATTAGCAGTAATGGAAACTACTGCTATGGATGGATAGAAGGCAATGCAAAGAGATCTTTATCCGGGTTGCACTATTCATCCGATTGAGCAGTAATGGAAACTGCTGCTATGGATGGATAGAAGGGAATGCAAAGAGATCTTTATCCGGGTCGAACTATTCATCGGATTGAGCAGTAATGGCAACTGCTGCTATGGATGGATAGAAAGGAATGCAAAGAGATCTTTATCCGGGTCGCACTATTCATCTGGTTTAGCAGTAATGGAAGCTGCTGCTATGGATGGATAGAAGGGAATGCAAAGAGCATTATTCATCCGATTGAGCAGTAATGGCAACTGCTTCTATGGATCGATAGAAGGGAATGCAAAGAGATCTTTATCTGGGTCGCACTATTCATCCGATTGAGCAGTAGCGGAGACTGCTTCTATGGATGGATAGAAGCGGGCTTCTCAACGGTGTGGCAGTTACATCCTTCCATGAGCTGGGAGAGGACCAATGGTGTTGTGGATTTGGTTAGGAGGGAAAATCCACTACAGATGGTTTCTGGTATGAGGAGGACACGCCAACATGTTTTATATGCTGGGAAAGCTGGGGGATGCACTACTTCTGCATCCTCTTTACGGGTGAGATATAGGTTATATCTCCACACCCGATGATGAAAATTGGGGGTTGAAGGTAAAATAAAATAAAAGAATATTTTAACTAGAACCCCTCCTATGTCAATTGCTTTACGCGAAAGACTTGCAGTTATACCTCAAGCTTGTGGGATACATACATTACTTACTAGTACTAAAGCTTCTACCCAGCAGTGAGGTTAAGATTATTGTTGATGGCGATTGGGTAGGAAGTTGCAAAGAATCTGATTCATTTGCGGCGGGGCTGAGCAAAAAGGGGCAAAAAAAGAAGTACCTCAAATGGTGCAAATAAAAGAAGATACTAAGAATAAAGAAATGCGCGCCTTGCGGGGTGTTGTAAAAAGGGGTCATGCATCCACTATTAATGGTTCAAAATTTGCACAAATTTGGACTTCTAAAGAGGGGTAGATACTCCTCCTAAGGTTTGGTGGATGAGTATTGTCGAACTAATTGGACCCGAAGAGGGAAAAAAAGTATGTCCAAAAACATGGACATTCAGCATCCCTTTACGAGGGATGTCGAACACAGCCCTACAAAATACACCCATTGTGAGTTGGATGTGTCTTTCAGGTTTAGGGTTGCCTAAAGTGGCGGATATAACCCTACAAAATACACCCAATGTGAGTTGGATGTATCTTTCAGGTTTAGGGTTGCCTAAGGTGGCGGATTTAACCCTATAAAATACACCCATTGTGAGTTGGATGTGTCTTTCAGGTTTAGGGTTGCCTAAGGTGGCGGATATAACCCTACAAAATACACCCATTGTGAGTTGGATGTGTCTTTCAGGTTTAGGGTTGCCTAAGGCGGCGGATATAACCCTACAAAATACACCCATTGTGAGTTGGATGTGTCTTTCAGGTTTAGGGTTGCCTAAGGTGGCGGATATAACACTACAAAATACACCCATTGTGAGTTAGATGTGTCTTTCAGGTTTAGGGTTGCCTACCTTGTCACGTAGGGAGAAACATGTTAGGAAAATGGGGCATCCTTTGACCAAGTATTCCCGGGCTTTTTGGTGCTAAAAATGACACTAAATATAGTGTTGACTATATCGGGGTTACCGTCCCCTCGTATAATCAAGGTTTTATCTCCCCAAGGCATACGAACCAATTTTTGATCACATAAGATAACTGCATGATACTTGCTAGTCAATTCATGCCAATGATGACATCAAAGCTACCAAGACCTACTGGAATCTGATTGATGTAAAACGGATGATTGGAAAGGTTTAAGGTACAACCTCGAATGATGGTGTCAACCGTCACAACTTTTTCGTCGGCTAGTTCTACAGTATAGTAGCGGTCTAAAACTGATGAAGTGATTTCCAATACTTTACTAAATTCAGTAGATATAAAGATTCGGTCTGCCCCAGTGTCAAACAAGACAGATGCATATTGTTGGTTTAGTAAAAACGTACCAGTGACGATGTTGGAATCCGGATTGGCTTGGGCATTGCCAACCATGTACGCTTGTGATGAAGTTCCCTTGTTGTCCTTCTTCTGGTTGACCAACCTTGGGACAGTCGGGTCTCACGTGTCCAGGGGTTCCACACTCGTAACATACCACAGCTTTCTTTGGTCCACTGTTGCTTCCACCTGTGGGGTTTCGGTTTCCCCGTTTCCCACATCCGCTCCCACGAGCATTGGACTTGCCTTTGTTGTTGTTTCCGGGGTTGTTATTGGGTCGAACTGGGGTAGCAACATTTTCTTGACATTCACGAGGAAAATGGCCTTGTTGGCCGTACTTGTAGCATCCTTGTCATTGTCCTCCAGCAACATGATGATAGTTGCACTTTGAACACTTAGGCTTGGATCCTGAGTAGTTCTTGGTGCGGGTTGTGGGAGTAGTGTCATTAGCTTGCCCAACGTTTTGCCTTTTGGAAGGTTGCGGGTGCTGGCTACGAGAGCTTTCATCTGACTTTTTCTTGTTATCCATTTGCCTTTCAAACATATTGTGGGCTCGCTTGTTGATCAGCTCAGTCACAATTTCCATAGCACCTTCAACGGTAGTGGGTCGTGAAGCTAGCACACTGTCATGGATGTTGTCAGGGAGTCCGCTGACATACTTCTAAATCTTTTCACTCCTTTGAGGGAACATTCTGGTGCACATCAAGCTTAACTCTTGAAATCTGTGGTTGTACCAAAGGATATAAATGTTCTTACACTTTAGATCCCACATCTCTATTTCCAACTTCTTCATTTCTCCTCGAGGACAGTACTTCTCAGTCATCCTCTCGTTGAGGTTGCCCCAAGTGAGAGTATAAGCAGTGTCATGTCCAAGGGTAGCGACCACAGAGTTCCACCAGGTAAGGTCGCTCTCGAGTAGTGTACATGTGGCAAACTTAACTCGGTTCTCGTCAGCACAACCGCTGCTCCGGAAGACTGTCTCTAGTCTTTCAAACCATTGCATCAATTCAACAACTCATTCTTTTCCTTGGTAGTATGAGGGTTTGCATTTCAAGAAGTCGGGGTAAGAGCAACCCCTGTTGGTGTTGTTTCTGCGCATGTTGAGGTTTGGATCATTGTTAGCATTCGGATCAGCTCCTCTGGCTGCCATAGCTGCTATAATGCCCTCACTTATCATTTCCCGGAGTTGTGCAGCGGTGGCATTTTGAGTAGCTTCTGGAAATTCAGTGTTGGCATCGTTTAAAGTGGTTGCATTATTTGGATTTGAGCACGTAATCACCATTTGTCTATAATCATACACAAAATAAGATTATTAGTTCAAACGTTAGTACAGTTTTTATATTATTTGCATAGGGAAAATTCATGCATTGATTTCATAGCAAATTTGGATAACCTGTCAAGATCTCATAATATAATACATTGCACAACAAATATAATAAAGAAATTGATTACATGCTATTTCCATAAGAAATTTAACATCCATCTAGCATAACAAAATCCAAGTCATAGGCCTGTCAATCCTTGTCCAGGGTAGTGATACACACAGTCTTTAATAAATTACATCCCAAAATACATGTCCAAAAAGAAAAGATACAGTACAGGATTATATCACCAAAAGCTGAAAAGAAATAAAAGTACAAAAGTCCTATACCATGACAGCTAGGGTATAACCCATAAGCTGATCATGATGTGCAAGAAATCTAGTACATCTATCCTACTCCTGCCTAGATGGTCTGCTAGATGAGGCTGGGGCTGGTGGGGCTGATGAAGCTGCACATGCTCTCCTGGTATTCCATAACGTCCAAACTGTCGCTCGGGCCTCCTTGAGCATGCGGAATGCTGTCAGCAGTTGAGTCCTGAGTCTGTCGACGACTCCACGAAGATAGGCCATCTCTACAGTAACTCCATCGTATCGGACAAAGGCAAGGTCGAAGAAAATGGACAGGGACTGCTCCTGAGCAGATAGAGCATTATGGGTCTGGTGTTGGAGACTCTCTGTGGTATGGATACGCTGCTGGAGATGATATTCTCCTCCCAAAGCCACTGCAATGCCTCGTCAGTCTTGGCTTGGACGCCTCGGGCTGTCTTTGCCTCTCCCCTCATAGTATGAGTGAGAGAGTCGATGCGCTCATGGATGGCAGCGTAGCCTAGTTGACCAGCTGTCAACAGGCTGCGGAGGTCTGATATCTCCCGCTCCTAGCGTGCGGCCAGTGCGGCGATCTAGGCCTGGACAGAGTCGACACATCCCACCCCAGAGTCTTCCCCGATCTGAAAAGTGGAGCTAGGTATAGACTTGGGAAAATAGCCCGATGGTAAAGATGTAGGTACACACGATGGTAGGTCTAGAGACACCTGGTCCTCCTCCATAGAGGTGGGGACCAGTATGGCTGATGCTGGAGCAGAAAAAGGTTCCTCAGGAAGTATATCTTCGATGGTCTGATCATCCTCCGAGTCAGAGGCTGATAACCATCCACACTGTACGGATCATGGAGATGAACGAGTAGCTGGAGCAGGTGCTACTACTGGTAGAAAAGTCGGAGGTGCAGTAGGCAAAGTCATGATGCTCTGAAAATAATATTATTTTAAATTTGAAGTAAGTATATGCTTACAAACAAAGGAAAAATATATTTTTTTTGCTACAAGTTTTATGAATTATATCCCTTTTAAACAATCATCGAAATGTTTTAAGGCTATATATATTAATACTTATATATATATAATCATTTAACCAGTTTATTTATCAATCAGTAACACTTATTCCACATAGCACATAATGCCCTACGATCTATATGCTTAACTAATATGGTCCCAAAAAAAATCCCAAAAGATTTTATAAAGTTATAGTCCAGTTTTAAATAAAAGAAAAATCACTTTATTTTTATTTTATTTAAAAATTTATCTGGTTCTCTATAACTAATGCTCTAATACCATTCCCTGTTACACCCCGGGTAGGGTCAAAATATGCGGAATTATCAACGGAGATGTCACAAGGGTGGATCGATAGCACATAGTTCATAGAGCAAAAGATAAGGAGTTATGCAAATCCGATTACATGATTATTAAACAAATTAATGAAAACTTGTCTTTGACATGACATAAGTAGATTGTTCATTTTTCCCAAATTGAACCCTTGACGATTCCTATAATGTTGATTACATAGATGCTTGAGTCCATGCACATATCTCGTACTAACTTCATTTCCCTGAGATAAACATGCTTAGAGGGTCAACAAAAAGTTGCTGAATTTACAAGTTTAACATTAATTAGTTTGGACATACATTAATCATAGAAGTAACAATGCACAAATCATTCTTACTAAAAAGTAGATTACATTTTCTATTACTCGAAACTGAAGCTTAACCTTCCATAGTCCTTGATAAAAGGGATTTTACTAGGGTTTAACAATTAAAGTTCGTTTTTCCTCGACTCACTCGAATTGATTTCCAATTATCGTTTTGACTTAACTTTGTTTTTGGTGAAAAGAATTTTTTTATTTTAAAACTTAATTTAAAACCTATTTAAAATAAAAGCTATTTAATCTAATTTAAAAATTAAACTAATTTTAATTAAAACTATTTTAAAATAAATCTAATTTTAAAAGCAAATTTAAAATCATAAAATAAAGTCTATTTTTAAATAAAAGTAATTTAAAAAAAAAACTAATTTTAAAAATCTAATTCAAACTAATTTTAATCAAGATTATTTTTAAACTTAAACACAATTGTAACTAATTAAATGAAAACTTTCTTAAAAACTTTTATTAAAAATATATTTTAAAATAAAACTAAAGACAAATTTAAATTTATAAAAGTAATAAACTAATTTTTTAAACGAAACTAAAATATATAAAACAAAAAACTAAATTTATATCTAAATTTAAAAACTATTTAAAATAAATGAAAAAAATAATTTTTTTATCTTTTTTATATTTTTTAATAAATCTGAGTTAAAAGAAAATTAAAATAAAACTTTTTAAATAAAATTTAAACTAACAAGACTTAAATAAACTCTATTTAATTAAACTGCCACTAAATGTAAAAACCTATATTAATTTAAAAGTGCAAGTCAATACACGAATAAGAGTGCAGAGCAGTTGGTTATGGTTCTTGTTTGTTAAACGCAAGGTCCCAGGTTCGAGACCAGGAGAGGACAATATTTTTTTTTACTGTATCACGAACAGTAACAGCAATAATTTTAAAGATTAAAATAAATCGATCTTTGCAGGAAAATAAATTGAAGACGAAAATTAAGAAAAATTAACTTTTTCATTAATATAAAAAGAAAAGATTACAAAAACTGGAATTTAAAATTACAATAAACATAACACTAATTTTGCAAATATTTAAATCTAATTAACCCTACTCCTAAAATTAATTAAAAAACTGAAAAAAATAATGAAAAGCTATCTATTGAATTACAATGAAGGGGTTTTATAGAGAAACCCTAAAACTATTCCTTGGTGCCTACGGCTTTCAATCCTCACCCTTCAAATCTTCTCTCTCTTTTTCTTCAATGATCAACGGCTGAGAATAAGTCTTGAACCACGGATTGCCAACATGGAGAGTTTGTGTTTATTCTATGATGAAGTGGAGGCCTCTTATTGGATGGTTTTTGATGGTGAGGTGTGAAAACCAATTAAATTAAGCCACATAGGATTGGAGGGATGACGACCACCTAGTGCTTGCTCCGATTCTTATGGGGATTTAATTCCCACTCATGTGAATTACACGAGTGAATAAAAACCCCCAATTTTTATGGTTAATTTTTGTGATGGTGATTTTAGGGTTTGGGGGTAAAAGATGGAGGAGGCTGTGTTTTTGGGAAGATGAAAGTGTTGGTGTGGGTTTACACATTGTTTTTATCGTAAAAAATGAATTGGGATAGTGGGTAATATTCGTTTAATAAATTGGTGAGTGGGGAGTTAAAAAGGGTGATGACACGTGTGGGTTGTTGTGTTGGATAAGAATTATCAGGGAAGGTTGGGATAAAACGTGTGATAGGGACACGTATGGGGTTGAATGTTTATTAAACGTGAAGTGTAATAGGAGTTGACCATAGAAATGTTTTACTAGCAAAACTTAACATTCCACCCTTTTGTTTTAGAAATGGGCTTGGCCCACTATTCACTCCATTCGTTTCCTTTACTTAGCCAAGTGGGCTTTTGGCCCAAACTTTTTAAACCGCCCCACTTTTCAAAATGGGCTTTGTTAGGCTTTTAGGTAAAAAGTGGTTTATTAGGTTATGTTAATGGGCTTTGGGCCCATTAATCCAAATGTGGGTCCCACAAGGCTAGATTATCTTTGTAAATGATCAAATCCACTAAGACGAGCTCGATTTCGGCTTTCTTGTTTGTTTCTTCAAAAACGTGTTGGTTTAGCCGGTTTTCGTGAACTTTGGCACACTTTTGGTCTCTTGACTATGTCTTCGTCTTTTTCTTGGACTTTTCTTCAACATTTGACCGTGAAATCCCGTGTTTTTCTTTCCTTTTGATCTTTTGTACCTATTTTACACAAAAACACAAAACCACGCGTAATTCCGACTTTTATGATATAAAACACATGATTAGGTCTTGTTTTTCCTTGATTTTAGTGGCAAAAGGATAAGTGTTTACACACTTATTAAATCCCCTACACTTGACCATTGCAATGACCCCATGCAATGCATTATTTTAAAGCATAAAGTTACATTTTTCTTGTAATCAATCCATCTTGGCCTTTATTATTATATACTACTACTACCACGATGAAAAGATAAAAATTTAAAAGGAGACAAAAGTTATAACAATTTATTAACTTGGAAATTATTTGATGGAAGAAACTCGTAAAGAAATCTAAGACTTAGATTAGGGCTTTGGTGTCATGAATATTAGTCGCCCTCAAGTTTCACGTTCCCATACCAAGCTTAAAAACGAGATCATTGTTACTACAAGTTAGCACAACTAACACTTACTCATGTGGTTTAATTAATCACTTAAACCCCCTTATTCCTACGGTGTATCTCTTGTATTTTATTTTTGTCTTGAATGATCACGAGGATGCATTTTTGACTTATTTCGATAATTTATTAAGGCCGAAAATAAAGTGGGACGATTTAATCAATAGTTAGCTAAAGGATAAAATCTTTTAAAACTGCTTCTCGAAACCTCATAAAGTTCATATCTTGGAATAACTTGTTTCACGATTTGAGACCTTTCTCGGACCGATATTTGGCTTGTACTTCAAACTTCAAATCTTGAGAGACGATCTTGAAATTATGGTCTTCTCTTCATTTTGGTATACATCTTCATTGGGAGTGAAAGATGCTTCAAATGTTGACCACGACTTCTTCATTTATCCTCTTCTTTATTTAGGATTTTGATATACAACGATCCGCCTCCTTTTCGGACTTGGATCTATTTATCCTCATACCTTGTTAGGGTCTTTTTGGATAGACTTCTCCATGATCTTTAGGGGAGTAATTGCTTCTCGTCGTGTGTCTTGATCCATCATATTGATTTGGATTAATGATCTTCACGTCATCTTTGGATCTTTAGCAAAAAAAGTGAATCCTCATGCCTTGTGAGGGCCTTTTTGGACTCGGGTATCCTCATGCCTTGTTAGGGCCTTTTTGGATAAGCCAATATTCGCGTCCCGCTTCAATAAGTTATGCCTTGGCTATGAACTCTAATTAATACCAAGCAACTTTTAAACGATCTTGTGCTAGAAGCTAAGTAACTTTTCAAATCGTACAACCTTATTTATTGCAAATATATTTATTAACAAGCGATGGGAGAAAAAGCTCATAACTAACTCACATAAGTTAATGAAAGAATACCGAACTTATAATTAACTCTATCATCTCTCGTTCTCCACAATTTAAAATCTCAAGGAATGAGACTCGTGGATGCTTAGCCTAATAAACCAATTAAGGTCCATATGGTTAAGGATACTAGCTAGAGTAAACTTGGATAAGTAAACTCGGGTTGAGTCAAAATATTCACGACAGGCCTAATATATCAAAGATATCTAAACTTGTTAAAACCATTTTATTTATTTATTTATTTTTTTACTTTATAAAATAAGATGCGATGACAAAAGAAAAGAAAATAAATAAAAATACTACTAGGCCAAAATAGATCAAAAATTTGAAAAACGTTGAAAAAAATTTTTAAAATATTTTCTGATTAAATGGGGTCAAATTCATGGAAAATTCCACTAAAATTCGATAGAAGTCCCCCTTACACTTAATATAAACATTGTCCTCAATGTTTAAGCATGTGGGAGAGTAAACTCCCCTACACTTAGGACATTGAGTACGTTGTTTAAAATCGAGCTAAGGAATGGACAACTAAAGTGATTACATTTATTCATTTTATTTATATACAAGTATGAATCACAATAGTTTTGATAGAACCGGGTACACGGGATCACGGGTCGCGTCAAAAGTACCAAAAGTGGATCATCAAAGCACATGTCCCTGCACACAATCATCACAACACACAAAACAAACAACCTACACGGCTCCCCCTACACTTATTTTAGAAAATAGATAAAAGATAGATAATCGGGTTGCCTCCCGAGAAGCGCTTGTTTTTGTTAACCGAGTCACGAGCCTGACTCGACCCTGAATTAAATGGTCCATGGAGAAGCCTCGATTGTTATACCGGGATCAAAAATCTTGTCCTCGGTCCCGGAGGAACATAATAAATGAGAGGCAGGAGGATAAGTCATGAAAGGTAGAAAAGTCCTCTCGACATAAGAAAAGTAAGTGAAGTCTTGATCCACGGGAGGTGGGATGGGTAAAGGAGACAAATTGTCATCCCCCAAAGACATAGGATGGTCACTATTCGGCAAAGCCGTAAAGGTATCAATCATAGAATGGTCATTTTCACCTCCCGGGTCAAAGCACTCATCCTCATTTCCCGGTATGAAATGAGGAGAGTAAAAGTGATACATCACTTACTTGGGTGTGCACGCGGTAGGACGGGTGGCAACATAATATGAGAAATATCGGAAGACATATCTACCACCCGCGTCACCTCACCAGACCGAATCAAACGGAAGGTAGGGTCAAATCTCTCCACCTCCTCTACGATGGGAGGTGGCTTGGCTAACAACAAATGCTCATTAATAGCAAGAGAGTCGGAGCTATCAATGTCCTCAATCCCCTCTTCAAAGAGAGGATTCACCTCACTAGAGATGTAGGCGTCATCAAAATCAAATAAAGGGTTCGAATAAATCTTGAAATTTTCCTTCTGAACGTCTTCATCGGATAGTGACTCGTCATCACTGGAAGTAAAATCATCATCGAGATCAAAAAGGGGATTAGAGAAAGCCGAAGAATCGTCTCCCAAGATGTCGGTGGGAGGTAATGAATCATCACTAGAAAAAGATTCACACTCATCGTCACTATCGGAAGCAACCGTAGGCTCACTTTGGATTGGAATAAGAGTCTCGTCACAAGGAATAGTGATAAGACCCTCATCCCCCATGATGATAGAGGCATCGTCTCCGTAGTGGAAGAATCGAGAATAGGAGTGGTAGAATCATTAGGCTCGAGAGCCGGAAAATCGAGAGAAGGAATTACAATTGCACTAGGACATTGAGCACAAAGATCATTCCAAGAAATAGAATTCTCATCGTCATCATCATCATAATAGTAAGAATTCACAAGAGGAGGAGTATAATCACTAAGATTAGATACTTGCTCTTGTCGTTGTCGCTTTTCCTCCTTATTTGCTTCTTTTAGAAGAACAACGGCTTCTTGAAGTTGCAGAATAATGGCGTGTGTTTCGTCATTCAAAGCATTGAGTTGTTGAATTCTCTGAGAGGATTGATGATTGAGGGTGGGATGTGGGGGCTCACAGTTATGAAAACCAGAATTATAGCACGGATGTGGCTCATAGGAAGTCATCGGTTGAGAAGAATTAGAACACGTATTTGGTTCATAATAATCCATCGGTGAAGAAAAATGAGGACACGGATTTGGCTCATAATAATTCATTGGCTGGCAATACGAAGTATCGTGAGGGCCCCCACAATAATTGCAACATGGGTATTGAGAAAAACCCGGTGCATTTTGCGGATAGGGATTGTCATAGACGGGAGGGGGTGAAAAAGTATTGTAAGAGGAGAAGTACGAATTTGTTGAATTGCAAAATGGACAAAATCCAAATTGTGTATTGTCGATATCAAAACCGCACCGCTCACAAGTACACCATTGACATGTTTGAAAACCATGCCATGGTCTCCCACACCGTAAACAAGACGAATCCATGAAGAATTAAAAATAAGAGGGGTAGAGAAAAGAATTAAACACAATAGAGGATAAAGAAGAATATTTTTTGGTGTAATACTTTAGGAAAAGTATTACGTTTTTATTTTTTAATTTTTTTTGGTGCAAATCTTAGGAAAGAATTTGCTTTTGTTGATTTTTTAATTCTTTTGTATTTTTATATTTTTGGTTTTTTTTATGTTTTAGATTTTTTGTGCAAGAAACGTAACGTTCAAAGAGAACGGATCCCAAAATCCAAACGTCTTCACGAAAAATCGTCAATCGTACGAGCGAAGCGGCAGTGGCGCCATTTGAAAAAAAAGGGCTTTTACTAGGGTTTAACAATTAAAGTTCGTTTTTCCTCGACTCACTCGAATTGATTTCCAATTATCGTTTTGACTTAACTTTGTTTTTGGTGAAAAGAATTTGTGTATTTTAAAACATAATTTAAACCTATTTAAAATAAAAGCTATTTAATCTAATTTAAAAATTAAACTAATTTTAATTAAAACTATTTTAAAATAAATCTAATTTTAAAAGCAAATTTAAAATCATAAAATAAAGTCTATTTTTAAATAAAAGTAAATTTAAAAAAAACTAATTTTAAAAATCTAATTCAAACTAATTTTAATCAAGATTATTTTTAAACTTAAACACAATTGAAACTAATTAAATGAAAACTTTCTTAAAAACTTTAATTAAAAATATATTTTAAAATAAAACTAAAGACAAATTTAAATTTATAAAAGTACTAAACTAATTTTTTTAACGAAACTAAAATATATAAAACAAAAAACTAAATTTATATCTAAATTTAAAAACTATTTAAAATAAATGAAAAAAATATTTTTTTATCTTTTTTATATTTTTTAACAAAACTGAGTTAAAAGAAAATTAAAATAAAACTTTTTAAATAAAATTTAAACTAACAAGACTTAAATAAACTCTATTTAATTAAACTGCCACTAAATATAAAAACCTATATTAATTTAAAAGTGCAAGTCAATACACGAATAAGAGTGCAGAGCAGTTGGTTATGGTTCTTGTTTGTTAAACGCAAGGTCCCAGGTTCGAGACCAGGAGAGGACAATATTTTTTTTTTTACTGTATCAAGAACAGTAACAGCAATAATTTTAAAGATTAAAATTAATTGATCTTTGCAGGAAAATAAATTGAAGACGAAAATTAAGAAAAATTAACTTTTTCATTAATATAAAAAGAAAAGATTACAAAAACTGGAATTTAAAATTACAATAAACCTAACACCAATTTTGCAAAAATTTAAATCTAATTAACCCTACTCCTAAAATTAATTAAAAAACTGAAAAAAAAATAATGAAAAGCTATCTAATGAATTACAATGAAGGGGTTTTATAGTGAAACCCTAAAACTATTCCTTGGTGCCTACGGCTTTCAATCCTCACCCTTCAAATCTTCTCTCTCTTTTTCTTCAATGATCAACGGCTGAGAATAAGTCTTGAACCACGGATTGCCAACATGGAGAGTTTGTGTTTCTTCTATGATGAAGTGGAGGCCTCTTATTGGATGGTTTTTGATGGTGAGGTGTGAAAACCAATTAAATTAAGCCACATAGGATTGGAGGGATGAGGACCACCTAGTGCTTGCTCCGATTCTTATGGGGATTTAATTCCCACTCATGTGAATTACACGAGTGAATAAAAACCCCCAATTTTTATGGTTAATTTTTGTGATGGTGATTTTAGGGTTTGGGGGTAAAAGATGGAGGAGGCTGTGTTTTTGGGAAGATGAAAGTGTTGGTGTGGGTTTACACATTGTTTTTATCTTAAAAAATGAATTGGGATAGTGGGTAATATTCGTTTAATAAATTGGTGAGTGGGGAGTTAAAAAGGGTGATGACACGTGTGGGTTGTTGTGTTGGATAAGAATTATCAGGGAAGGTTGGGATAAAACGTGTGATAGGGACACGTATGGGGTTGAATGTTTAATAAACGTGAAGTGTAATAGGAGTTGACCATAGAAATTTTTGACTAGCAAAACATAACATTCCACCCTTTTGTTTTAGAAATGGGCTTGGCCCACTATTCACTCCATTCGTTTCCTTTACTTAGCCAAGTGGGCTTTTGGCCCAAACTTTTTAAACCGCCCCACTTTTCAAAATGGGCTTTGTTAGGCTTTTAGGTAAAAAGTGGTTTATTAGGTTATGTTAATGGGCTTTGGGCCCATCAATCCAAATGTGGGTCCCACAAGGCTCGATTATCTTTGTAAATGATCAAGTCCACTAAGACGAGCTCGATTTCGGCTTTCTTGTTTGTTTCTTCAAAAACGTGTTCGTTTAGCCGGTTTTCGTGAACTTGGGCACACTTTTGGTCTCTTGACTATGTCTTCGTCTTTTTCTTGGACTTTTCTTCAACATTTGACCGTGAAATCCCGTGTTTTTCTTTCCTTTTGATCTTTTGTACCTATTTTACACAAAAACACAAAACCACGCGTAATTCCGACTTTTATGATATAAAACACATGATTAGGTCTTGTTTTTCCTTGATTTTAGTGGCAAAAGGATAAGTGTTTACACACTTATTAGTCCTCAACAGATGAGGACGTAGTGTCTTACAAAAAGACACCCAAACCCAGTTCCAACATGGTATACATCTGTTGTCCCGGCCAAGGCACAGTGAGCATGACTCACCCATATGTGGATGGTCAATCCTTAATAGATCTATTTATAACATTCAGGCGATTTACAACAATTTAACAGTTTCTATAATAGTCAATCATAGTCAAGTTTATACAATTTAGTTATGTCCATTTTAAAATAGTTGCATGTTTTCTCCCCCGTAGAGGAAAAGTTTATCAATAGTTTATATGGGGCTGTAAACTCACCTGGGAGTTGGCAATAGCTGTATAACACGAATATCCAAATAATGCTCACGCCAAAAGTTATGCCTAATCAAATAGTACAGTCTTAATATATAGTACAAAGAACATATGTGTATGCTTATACAGATTTTTAATCAGTTTATTTATGCTACGACATTTATCTAAATAACCGTAGTACAAGTATTAAGAATAACCATTTAAACTTATCTATATAAGTTTCATTTCTAAGTAAACATAAAATTTTTAACTTTTAATATCAGTTTGCATTCGTAATACATGCATTAATAATAACCATACCACTTACATATAAGTTTCCTATTTAAGCAGACATATAATGTCTTACTTATAGTATCAGTTTACGTTTGCAGTTCATGTATTACTAATATCCATTTAAACTTACCATTAAATTTCATATTTAAGTAAACACAAAAATGTTCTACTTAAAATATTAGTTCACGTTCGTAGTACATGTATTAGTAATAATCATTTAAACTGACAATTAAGTTTCATGTTTTAAGTAAACATAAGGTGTTCTACTTATAATATTAGTATTCAATTTATTTAACGTTCATATAATTTTATTTCCTAAATATATATGAGTTCATGTATTAGTAACACATATCCATATTGTTTATATAATTTATTTCATAAAGCAAAACTATAAATATTTTATTTTTGAAAAATAAAATATAATATTTTATTTAACTTAGAAGTTCCCATAAAATATTTAACATTTATAAAATAATTTATCAATTACCAATTTTAAGAACTTATACATTAATCCTTATGGTCTAGATTTTAATTAAGTTTTACTAAATTTAAAATAGAATTAGGGTTAGGGCTTGTTAAAGTTTCGATACACGGCAAAACTAGTCCCTCCATATTTTAAACAAAGTATAACTTTCGGATTGTGATACATTTGGTACCTAGGGCTTGTTAATGTTTCGGCTTAGGCAGATTTAGTCCTCCTAGTCATATCTAGGTTTTATAACTTTCGTAAAATGACAAAACATCCCCTAGGGCTTCTTTAAGTTTCGGATTATTACCAAAATGGTCCTTAGGGTTATAAAATGACAAAAACAACTTTTAGAAACTTTCCAAAAAGGTCCCTAGGGTTTAATATGCCACGGATGGTATTGATTAAACCCTTGTGTTTACTAATTTATCAAAACAAGTTTCATAAATCATGGTTTTAGTCCTCAAGTTTCATAGATTGTCATTTTAATCCAAAAGTTTTTATAAGTTATATTTTATTATAAAAACTTTTATTTAAATATTCAAAACATTATACGAGCTCATTAAATGGGCTAAAATATCTAATGAGCCATCTAGTGGGCCTAAATATATTTTAAGTCCACTAACTTGTTTAAATGGACCTTTAAAACATTTATTGGGCTTAAATACATTTTTAAGTCCATTAACTAACTAAGTGGGTCTAAGTATAATATTAAGTCCATTAAGATAGTAAGATTTATTAAATGGGCTTATTGGGTCCATTAACTCTTGGGCTAATGTTGCATGGGCTTAATTAGTCCATCAATACTACTTTTCATTTCATGAAAGTATTAATCTAGGATTTTCTTATAATCTTATTATTAGCTTATCCAAATTTAGTTTTAAACCTTAATAAAAGAATAAAACTCATAGTTTATTTTATTGGATGTACCAAATGAGATCTAGATGTGTTATAATGTTGCATGCAAGTCATAAGCTCTAATATGAGCTTATGGCTCACGGCTATATTTAATTATAGCTTATTAAGATGAGTCAAAACATAATTTAAGGTTGCATGTACTTATAAGTGTCCCCATAATAAGATCTAGCAATGTACAAATCAAGTAACCAAGTCATAAGTCCATACATATATACATATAGCCCACGACTATCATTTTAATCTTGGTATTTCCAAGATGAACATTTTAGCTAGTTTTATGTCTTGTGAATATTTATAAAAATACAACATGATTATCTAGCTTGCTTGCATGTTTCCAAGAATACCACAATTCCAAGAAAACAACATATAGCTCACGGCTATATTGTTTTCTCCCAATGTTCCCATAAGATCTATAAGCTTGTTTTATGTTTATCATGTTAAGTTAAACTATTATCATTAGATCTAGGTCTTATATAAGCATGCATGTACATCTAAAACCCATTCAAGGTTATATATAACCCACGGCTATATATGTACACATAATTCATTTTAGTGATTTTTAGTATTCCATTTCACATGTAATAATACATTTTCCATCATTGAAAACTTAGTGCATAAATTATAGATACATCATTCATTTATTCTGTGACCTTTAAGCTCATGGTCTTTCATGATTTTTTAGTTACACATGTTTACTTATGAGATCTATGATCATTAGTTGACCAAAATCCCAAAGATTAAGATGTGTAACCCATGCTATATTTAAATTCATAAAATGGTTCATATGATTTTAAATCAAGTTAAAACATAGAGTACTAGTCATAGGTTTCTTTATTAAATAGATTTTAACCATGACTAATGGTGCTCAAATATATGCCGTGACCTTTAAGGTCATGGTTTTTACCAAATCTTGATTTTAACAAGTTATTTACATGTTTTTATAGATGGATGATGATGCATGCAGTAAAAATGAAGAATCATAAGGAGTATACCTTTCTTGCTTAAAGTTACCAAGGAAGATCTAGATGAAGAAGGAGATTAGAGATCTAATCTAGAAGATGATGGAAAACCTAACTATAACCAAGTCGTGACCTTTAAGGTTTTGGCTAGGGCTTGTTATAGTGATTCCAAAGATGATGATGCTACTAAATGATTAGTAGTTGAGATGGGACAAGGATATAGTGGATTTAGAACAACTTTGGATGTTTGTGGCTTAAAAGCCAAATCATTTGAGAGAGAAAGATGAAGAGTGTGACAATCCGTCAATTTATGGTTAATATTTTATTCTCACTTATTTTTGGGAAGAAATTTGGATTTACGTCTTGAAGTAGCATCGACTACGTCTAAACCGGAGGATTCTACGTTACGTGCTTACGTTTACATACACCGTCTTTGGTGACAGTCCGACAATTCAGAAAATAAATTTATCCGTGAATATTATTTTGGAGTTTTAAATTTGTGTTAGTTCACAAACTCACAAATTTACGAGAAGAGATTAGGACTTACGATTTTATTTTAACGTCCTTTACGACTAAACCGGAAACTTTAGGATTACGTATTTACGTTTTCTAACTCCGTTTTTGATGAAACAATTTTTATTGGATTCGTTTTGTGACGTCGATTCATAATTTATAAAAACGTTTTTCATAAAACGACCCGAGGGCACGCAAATCGAGGAAACTAGAATCGAGGAGTACCCGTAAATAAATGGGATGAGACAAGTGGGACACTTGTCCCACCCCACACTCAAAACCGGCCATAATACAACACCTCAACACTTTATGTGTCAAAGTATTAACTTAATACTTACACATGTAAGCTAAAGCTTACTATGTAAGCAACTTTCCACTTAACACATCAAAACTAGATACTTGTTTCATTTTACCATTTACCTACATGCAAAAACCACTCAACTCTCTCCCTACACTCTCTCTTTGCCGTCCCATATTCATCATCCAACACCACCATTGATCAAAAATCAACCACAAAATCCTATGTTATTTCTACCTATGTTGAAGCCCTCTTAAAGCTCTCTTGAATGGTGGTGATTATAACATCCAAGGAGGAGTATTCATGGTGTCTTGGGGCTGACTTTCCACAAGGAGTTCATGGAGCATGGTGGTCTTGAAGATGGTGTTGGCTAAGCACAAGTTTCTCCATCAAAAACCATGTTTTAATCATAACCTACATCAACTTGGTGATATAAAGATTGTCCTCCTCATCTTCTTGTTATTTTCATTATGTAAACATGTATTTTATTTCCTGTTGTATATATTTATGATGATTATATGATGATAAAAATGTTATGTGGGGATTTGTTGTTGATAATCATGGATAAAAAGGTGAAAAACTATAAGAAACAAGGTTAAAATCTTGATTAATTTACATGGCTGTATAAAACAGTAAAGAAACATGTTATGAACTGATAAAATGATGAAGTAGAATGGATTTACAGTAAGCTATGGGTCTTGTACACATGTGAGAGTTGGCCATGCAATGGAATCAAAATAATGAGTGAGATATGATCAAAACAAGTTTAGGGTATCAATCTGAAGTTACTGTTTTGGACGATTTTTAGAAAATATTTTGAAGATGATTCAACAGTAGCTATAGAAGAGTTAAATGTAGCACATATTATGTAGTTTATGTGATAAATATTTGAGCTTCTATCTCCATGTAGAACTCAAGATATGGCAGTTTTGGTGAAAGTGAAAATAAAAATCAGATTTTTGGAAATTAAAAGTATAATAATATTATATAAGCACTCACAATTTTAATGTATAAAATATAAATTAAAACCCACTAACTCATGGATTCTATTTATATAAATATATAAAAGGTGGAATAAGTGTATAAATGATAAAAATGGTAACTTGTTAAGTTTTATAAGTTATAAAACTATAAACATGATTTTTACGACTTTTTCGGCTATTGCCGTAAAATTAACGTTTTTGTTAAATAAAACTTAGATGGTTGGACCCGTCTAATGAAAACTTTATAAAACTTATATACTGATATATAAAAATGTATAACAAGTAAAAACCGATAAAACCCGAACTATAAGACATACGGACGTTAACGGACTAAATTAACGTTATTGGACTAACAATACAACAAAAATGGACTAAAACACTTATAAACTTATTATTGGGCTTAAACCATTTGGGCCCAACTTGTAAAGTTTAAGTACTGATAATATGGGTATAAAAGGGATTAAAACAAGTTAAAGTACTTATAATAGGCCTATTGGACTTAAAACACGTAAATAGGTAAAACTAGTAAACTAGTATAAAAGTTATTGACATATAACACTAAAATGAGTAAACGAGAATATGTAAACCCACATGATCATCATATATATATAATCATCATATGTATACATAATTGGTATTTTTATAAAGTCATTGGACAAACGTCTAAGACCGAGTATTATTTGTCTAGGTTTCCGTGATTGAAGCACGTACCGTACGTCCGAATTACCGATAACCCGCCTTCCCACATCAACGTGAGTTCATAGCCTCGCACTCTTTTAAATGTTTTTATAAATGTTTTATAAACCCGCGAGGGAGATAACATGTTAGTTTTTATAAAATAGGACACCATTTGTCCCGATTGTTTGTTTATTGATTTTGGACCCGAATGATTGAATGACCCGATTGTATGACCTGATAAATGATTAAAGGACCCGATAGATGAAATTAAATGGATTATTAAAGTTAGGTTATGTCACTAAATGTCCCATTAGCATGAATTGTGAACTACCGGGAGTTGTTCGACGCTTATGCATTTAATAGTACTATTTGTGGACGATCACCCCAGTTCGCGCCTTGACGGTTGATCCCCGTCGTGCCACATTGATTGGTAAGCGAATTTATGTATGAGAAGATTTCCATAGCGTGACCTTTGTGACGACACGCTACTTTAGATGGGCAAAATTTGTATCGGGTTAGCTACCCGTTGTTGGTTTAGTAAGGTAACAATGTCATGCGGCTTATAATAATCCAAAAACTAACGAAATACTACTAGACGCTCAGAATTACGACGTATTGCCTGACTAGCAATACAGGGTCATACTATTGATATTATGTTTATGTTTTGGTTTTCATAACCATATTCATATAACGGTTTTTGTTTTCATACAACGTCATAAGACGTATTGTATGATGTTTTTACGACATTGGCTCGTATAATGATTTTTAAGGCAAATGCCTATATTATGAATTTCGATAAGGATTTGTATAAAATGACCTTGGCTATTTTATGGTCTATTACAAAGATTTGTATAAAATGATTTTGGCTATTTTACGGCCTATTACAATGATTTGTACGAATTGATTTTTGGTACTAATTTTATACCAAAGTTATATTGATGGAATTTATTAAACTCTATGAATTCACTCGGCGTTATCGCTGAGCTTTTCTTTTAACATGTTTTATCTCAGGTACTTGATGGTAATTCTCGGGAAGACGACAAGAATTGATGGCCCGCACTTAAACAATATTTTCCATTCAAATACTTTGTAAAACTTTGTATGAAATGTAATGACTTGGGACCGATGTAACTTTGATAATTATGAATGGAAATGATTTATTATTAAACGACGCGATTTTTATGCGTTGTCTATGATGTGAGTAATGTGCTATCCCGTAACACCAACGAGTCTTCCGCTGTACTGAGTTGTATAAATTTGGGGGTGTTACAGTTTGGTATCAGAGCTCTCGTTATAGAGAACGAAAGATTTTTAAAACCAAGGTTTTGAATAAAACATTTCAAAATCTTTTAACTATAAACATTTTTCTAAAAATGTCTAAAAATCTTTTGACTATAACGGTGCCGAAGAATTCCCGAGTTACCGACAAGGCCAAGACTGAGAAGTGTTATTTTAATATATATATATAACTTGGATTATATATATATATATGATGTAATTTTATTACATGATTGTTTGATGATTATTTTGATTTTTATACGAGGTATTTATACGACGTCGATTGTCACAAGAAACCCTAAATCCCCTAGTAAATTAATCGAAGCTATTCTCGTAGGAATTCTAACTATCCTAGATCTAAACCAAGTTGTGGATCTTTATGATCCCAACAAATGGTTGATATTCGTAGAAGTATTGATATTAGTTGATCGTGATATTGAAAAAGGATTGGTGAGATTAAATCTGATATCGATGTCATGACGATCTTTTCTTATAGAGTGGAGTTTGACAAAACGTTACCACCTAGAAAGATGTCATCTGATTCGTTGTCATCCAATTCTTAAATCGAAATCGAAAGGGTGAATGTTGCACTTGAGGCTGTTATTGGAACCATTACCCAAAAGCCTCATGGCACTAGTACCTTTCCGAGAAGTCTAGTTGAATGATCAAGTCATTTCATATTAATGACTCATTTGATAATTGTTGTTGTAAGAGCTAATATGATTGGAAATTAAGTGTTGATTCATATTGAGATTGTATTGCCTTTACAAGGCCGAAGAATAAGATTGAAAGTATTGGAGAATAAGGTAGGATATTGAATTGAGTATAAAATTGGTTGAAACTTGAATAAAGTAAAATTTAACCTGTATGGAATATAAGATTGTTAAGAGGAAGTCGTTAAGTTTTGTGATTGAATTATAAGGTTTTGATTGATTGATAGTTCGTGTTAAGGGTTGTTCCTAGGCCATTGTCCACTAATAAGGATGCCCAGTGTCCAAGAAATAAATTGAAGAAATCTTCTTCTTAATTGGGACCGATGGATCTTTCGGGACATGTGGAACACCTAATGACTCTTGTAGATTAGTATTCATTGTGGTATCTTTTAAAAATAATCCCTAACTTAACTGAGATATCAGTTGGTAGGATGAGTTCTGAGAATTGTATGACATAGTGACACGTAATGTGTTACGGTACAATTTTGACTTGTTTGTGATTAATGAAAAGACTACCTTTGATTGCTAAATTCTACATGTATTGATGTTATCTATCTCTTATTGCTTCATCCTAATGTTCGCATTAGTGATGCAACCATTGAACAAGTACTCATATTGATTTGAGTTACGTTGTGAATCATTCTTCGTGAGTGCCATCGAGGTCATGAACCTCATGATTAATTGGCTAAGCTCATTTTCTATCATATTGTAGTTAAGTTCTTGGTGAACAACTCTTCATCACTCTTTTGCAGATCACACATTGTTTTTATAAAGTTAAAACGGTATCTTTTGAGAAAATTTAATTTTCATCACAATAAGGATTATTCAAAGTGAGAATTATAAGTAATTGATATCAAAATGAAGTTGTTTATGAAAAGCTTTGGAAACTTAATTGTTTTCATAACAAAGAAAATCTTTGTAAATTTATTCTTGATTCTTATTTAAGAATTAAGCATGAAAATGTTTTTATTATAAACATGATGATAAAGTTTTGACGAACTGAGTATTGCATCGTTAATCTTGAAATTGTATATAGTTGCGCGCCTACATACAATTTGGAATGGACTATGCAAGGCTGATTAGTAGTCACCATAAAACTGAATAATAAACACTACATTATCTTTGAAGATTGTGAAAGATTAAATTTTAATGAGATCTGCAAGAAGTGAAAAATAAGGACATAGTGTTAGGGACACCTACACATGTGCCTGTAGCACCTATTCTTCTGAGTTAAATCTACTCATCTGTGGAAATTGTCTTATTTGACAATTGACAATTCTTTCTTGTCCAATTCTCCCGTAGTGAGATTCTTAGGAAAAGTATTTGATTATCGAGTGTTAATACCCGACTGGATGTATTGAAGTTCTTATCATTTCTTATGATTTGATTTCATTTGAATGACCTGGGTAACGATCCGAGGAGCTTTCGAATGCGTACTCAAATTATGAAAAGATGGGATATATTCATATTCGTTAAATGTTTTCGTCTGTATCTGATTTGAAATTCTATCGCATAGATTATGCGTTAACCATACTCTTTAGATAGTAGTTGTGTATCCTAATATCCCTGAATTTGTGAAGGATTATAAATTATTATTAGACTTTTGAGAAGTTCGCATCTTATCGACGGTAATAAAACTGGAAAGTTGATAGTGCCAGTGGAATGGATTGATTGATTATGACAAGACGACATTGTCTTAATTGATGGGAACTCGAGTAGAATTCCCTAAAAGATGAGATGTTGATTATCAAAAGTGATCTAAATAATTCTTGATGGATGACCATATCCTGCATTTAGACTTAAAATAATACCGTGAATGGTTGTGAACTAGTTATAGATATTATAATCTAGAAAGAACCTAATATAAATTTATTAAAAGATATTTATCCTATCTGAAACTTTAGGAGGTATTTGTTGGTGAATTACCTAGACTTTCGCCACTAAGGCAAGTTGAAATTGATATTGATTATATTTCCGGTGCTGCACTTGTGGCTTGTGCACTGTACGTCAACACCATCTGAATTTAAGGAATTACCGTACAACTGAGAAAGTTGTCGGAGAAAGATTTTATTATACCAAGCCTGTCATCCTGAAGAGCTATGGTGTTATCATTCCTTATATTTATAGATTACTGTGACTGAGTAAATTGACAATCGATAACGATATCCATAACTCAAAATGGAAGATTTGTTCGATCATTTACAAGGTTTTAGCATATGTTTTAAAGATTTGAATCACGGCGTGGTTATCATCAACTTCGCATCTGCGAAAAAGATTATCTATTCAAATCATCACATCCCGAACTTGTGATGAACGTTATGAGTTTCACGTGATGTCGTTTGGATTGACCAATGCACATGTAGCATTCATAAATTTGGTGAATCACGTGTGTAGGCTGTAATTTGATAAATTCATGCTCGTGATCACTAAGGACTATATGTTTGTTTATAAGAATAAGAATGAGTTAATTATCATTTATAGATTGCCCTGAATTGGCCGAACGATAAAAACCTGTACCTTGAATAATTAACACGTGATTAAAGACTTAATACTTTACATGATTTGACTATGTGATTAAAAGGATAATGGAATATAAATTGACTCTTCAAAAATTAAGAGCCCTTTTAAGACTTTGGATTTTACCAAAAAGAAATGGAAATATGTTTTGACAAATGTTTTAACAAAGGATTTTTAAAGGGATTATTCCCTTATACACAAACCATTTAACTAAACTTCTGTTTAGGGGTAAATGTTTGTGTATACCTCAAGATAACCTAAGAGGGATTGAGGAAACCATTTAAACCATGACTTAAAATTTGAAATGACAATTTTTGCTTTTCAACTAAGAAAATTTGGACCAAAAGTATAACCAAAGATTTTTCGAACATTTACGAATCTTATTAAATATTTTCGATAATTCAACAAAAATCTTGTTAATTAAATTCAAATTATTTTTGAACATTTTATATAATTGGTCGAACTAAGAAATTTAAAACTGTTACGTTTACGCTTCATAAAAATTAACTAATAATTATTTAATTAATTATAATAATTATCGACGCTTTAGACGCCGGATTGAGAAAAACTGATAAAAAATGATAGTTGAGACGAAACTGAAACACAAAGAATATGAGGAAAGAATTTTGAATAAATAAAGTTATGATATTTATTTCATCAGGAGAAAGTGACCGTAATTACTGACGCTTAATATAGAAAGAATATCTGAGTAAATTATGGACATGATACTTATATCATCATGTGAAGTGAATATAGATACCGACACATTATGTATAAAAGATAAAGAACCAGTTAGGACGTGTTCCTTAATAATGAAGGTGCAGAATAAATTGCCGAACGATATAAAAATAAACAATGTTTGTAGAAAAGGATAATATAAATAATGAAGGGTTTCACGGCTAATGTGAACCAACAGATTTGAAAAGCCAATAGCATTAAATATTTTTAAGACCACATGTGATTGTCTAAATATGGAGATTGTGAGATATAGTATGTTGGAATTTATAAGTATAAGTATTCTATTCCTGTCATTTCTGATTTAATGTATCATTATCAGAAGAAGTTGTACTGATAACAAATTATGAAGGCAGAGATCGCCTCATACAATTAGTAAACGTCTAGCTATTGCAAAGGTCATCATCTGAATTTAATTCGATTTGGGTCATCGTCGACAGACTGACCAAATCTGCTAATATCATTCTCGTTAATGATAAATGCAAAAGAGTTATGTAAACATAGCATGCCTGTATCGATCATCTATATCGAGATCCTCGCTTCGCATCGAATTTCTAGAGATTTGCTTAGAAATCATTGAGAACGAACCTTGATGAGAGTACTATATACCACCCCAAATCGAAGGGACGAGGTAAAGTAACGATACAAGGTAATATAAGTGCTGTTTTATGTTTGAATGATTGACCTTTGGATATAGACTGTATCATCGTTTTCCTTTGGAGAGATTATCATTAATAATCATCGTGTTAGGATTGAGATCGAATCTTGTTAGAATCTAAATCTTAGAGCATCTGTAAGCAAGAGTTGAGATAAAGACATCTGACATACACTCATTGTGAGTTGGATATGTCTTTTAGGTTTAAGGTTTCCTATGATGGCGAACCTAACCTTACGAAATACCCAAACCGCCAAATCTGAAATGATTATTGAAATTAGGATTCGATTATTGACTGCCGGTAGTGGGCAAGAGGTTATGTGAATGTGAAATGTAGATCTTGAAGTGCCAAATGGGTAGCGAAGTTATGCCACAATTTTTAACCTTGGAAAAATGAATTCATGATCTGACAAATCATGGGATATAAGTCCCCGTTGTATGGGACCATTGAAATGATGTAAAAGTTGGGATTGAAGGGCATATAAGCTGGATCTACCCTAGGACTTCAAGAACCGCGTGAATTATGTTTCGTAAATCGCACTTGATGGAATATCTATCAAGTGAAATTCTGATTATTCTTAATAGAGCTTAGATCGGCGAAAAGTTGCATTCATCAAAAACCCGTGAACATCATGGATAGAGAAAGTAAGTCAACATTAAGCCCGATCTTATTCCCGTAGTTACGTTTGATAGAACTCGCGTATTGTAATAAATTACACTTGTGAGAAAAGACCGAATGTGGAGGAAATACCCACATGGCTTTAAATCTATAAGAAGCGAGTAGTAAGGTAAGATGATCTTTGAGGACAAAGATCCTGTTTAGGGGTAAATGCTGTGACAATCCGTCAATTTATGTTAATATTTTATTCTCAAATATTATTTGAAAATATTATTTTAATGATACAATATGAACTCACTTATTTTTGGGAAGAAATTTGGATTTACATCTTGAAGTAGCATCGACTACGTCTAAACCGGAGGATTCTACGTTACGTGCTTACGTTTACATACACCGTCTTTGGTGACAGTCCGACAATTCAGAAAATAAATTAATCCGTGAATATTATTTTGGAGTTTTAAATTTGTGTTAGTTCACAAACTCACAAATTTACGAGAAGAGATTAGGACTTGCGATTTTATTTTAACGTCCTTTACGACTAAACCGGAAACCTTAGGATTACGTATTTACGTTTTCGAACTCCAATTTTGATGAAACAATTTTTATTGGATTCGTTTTGTGACGTCGATTCATAATTTATAAAAACGTTTTTCGTAAAACGACCCGAGGGCACGCAAATCGAGGAATCTAGAATCGAGGAGTACCCGTAAATAAATGGGATGAGACAAGTGGGACACTTGTCCCACCCCACACTAAAAACCGGCCATAATACAACACCTCAACACTTTATGTGTCAAAGTATTAACTTAATACTTACACATGTAAGCTAAAGCTTACTATGTAAGCAACTTTCCACTTAACACATCAAAACTAGATACTTGTTTCATTTTACCATTTACCTACATGCAAAAACCACTCAACTCTCTCCCTACACTCTCTCTTTGCCGTCCCATATTCATCATCCAACACCACCATTGATCAAAAATCAACCACAAAATCCTATGTTATTTCTACCTATGTTGAAGCCCTCTTAAAGCTCTCTTGAATGGTGGTGATTATAACATCCAAGGAGGAGTATTCATGGTGTCTTGGGGCTGACTTTCCACAAGGAGTTCATGGAGCATGGTGGTCTTGAAGATGGTGTTGGCTAAGCACAAGTTTCTCCATCAAAAACCATGTTTTAATCATAACCTACATCAACTTGGTGATATAAAGATTGTCCTCCTCATCTTCTTGTTATTTTCATTATGTAAACATGTATTTTATTTCCTATTGTATATATTTATGATGATTATATGATGATAAAAATGTTATGTGGGGATTTGTTGTTGATAATCATGGATAAAAAGGTGAAAAACTATAAGAAACAAGGTTAAAATCTTGATTAATTTACATGGCTGTATAAAACAGTAAATAAACATGTTATGAACTGATAAAATGATGAAGTAGAATGGATTTACAGTAAGCTATGGGTCTTGTACACATGTGAGAGTTGGCCATGCAATGGAATCAAAATAATGAGTGAGATATGATCAAAACAAGTTTAGGGTATAAATCTGAAGTTACTGTTTTGGACGATTTTTAGAAAATATTTAGAAGATGATTCAACAGTAGCTATAGTAGAGTTAAATGTATCACATATTATGTAGTTTATGTGATAAAAATTTGAGCTTCTATCTCCATGTAGAACTAAAGATATGGCAGTTTTGGTGAAAGTGAAAATAAAAATTAGATTTTTGGAAATTAAAAGTATAATAATATTATATAAGCACTCACAATTTTAATGTATAAAATATAAATTAAAACCCACTAACTCATGGATTCTATTTATATAAATATATAAAAGGTGGAATAAGTGTATAAATGATAAAAATGGTAACTTGTTAAGTTTTATAAGTTATAAAACTATAAACATGATTTTTACGACTTTTTCGGCTATTGCCGTAAAATTAACGTTTTTGTTAAATAAAACTTAGATGGTTGGACCCGTCTAATGAAAACTTTATAAAACTTATATACTGATATATAAACATGTATAACAAGTAAAAACCGATAAAACCCGAACTATAAGACATACGGACATTAACGGACTAAATTAACGTTATTGGACTAACAATACAACAAAAATGGACTAAAACACTTATAAACTTATTATTGGGCTTAACCCATTTGGGCCCAACTTGTAAAGTTTAAGTACTGATAATATGGGTATAAAAGGGATTAAAACAAGTTAAAGTACTTATAATAGGCCTATTGGACTTAAAACACGTAAATAGGTAAAACTAGTAAACTAGTATAAAAGTTATCGACATATAACACTAAAATGAGTAAACGAGAATATGTAAACCCACTTGATCATCATATATATATAATCATCATATGTATACATAATTGGTATTTTTATAAAGTCATTGGACAAACGTCTAAGACCGAGTATTATTTGTCTAGGTTTCCGTGATTGAAGCACGTACCGTACGTCCGAATTGCCGATAACCCGCCTTCCCACATCAACGTGAGTTCATAGCCTCGCACTCTTTTAAATGTTTTTATAAATGTTTTATAAACCCGCGAGGGAGATAACATGTTAGTTTTTGTAAAATAGGACACCATTTGTCCCGATTGTTTGTTTATTGATTTTGGACCCGAATGATTGAATGACCCGATTGTATGACCCGATAAATGATTAAAGGACCCGATAGATGAAATTAAATGGATTATTAAAGTTAGGTTATGTCACTTAAAGTCCCATTAGCATGAATTGTGAACTACCGGGAGTTGGTAGACGCTTATGCATTTAATAGTACTATTTGGCAACGATCACCCCAGTTCGCGCCTTGACGGTTGATCCCCGTCGTGCCACATTGATTGGTAAGCGAATTTATGTATGAGAAGATTTCCATAGCGTGACCTTTGTGACGACACGCTACTTTAGATGGGCAAAATTTGTATCGGGTTAGCTACCCGTTGTTGGTTTAGTAAGGTAACAATGTCATGCGGCTTATAATAATCCAAAAACTAACGAAATACTACTAGACGCTCAGAATTACGACGTATTCCCTGACTAGCAATACAGGGTCATACTATTGATATTATGTTTGTGTTTTGGTTTTCATAACCATATTCATATAACGGTTTTTGTTTTCATACAACGTCATAAGACGTATTGTATGATGTTTTTACGACATTGGCTCGTATAATGATTTTTAAGGCAAATGCCTATATTATGAATTTCGATAAGGATTTGTATAAAATGACTTTGGCTATTTTATGGCCTATTACAAAGATTTGTATAAAAT
Organism: Glebionis coronaria; assembly: GCA_025667525.1. NCBI lineage: Eukaryota > Viridiplantae > Streptophyta > Magnoliopsida > Asterales > Asteraceae > Glebionis > Glebionis coronaria. Next base: position 466,520,466 of record CM046874.1, on the reverse strand, counting down.
GATTTTGGCTATTTTACGGCCTATTACAATGATTTGTACGAATTGATTTTTGGTACTAATTTTATCCCAAAGTTATATTGATGGAATTTATTAAACTCTATGAATTCACTCGGCGTTATCGCTGACCTTTTCTTTTAACATGTTTTATCTCGGGTACTTGAAGGTAATTCTCGGGAAGACGACAAGAATTCATGGCCCGCACTTAAACAATATTTTCCATTCAAATACTTTGTAAAACTTTGTATGAAATGTAATGACTTGGGACCGATGTAACTTTGATAATTATGAATGGAAATGATTTATTATTAAACGACGCGATTTTTATGCGTTCTCTATGATGTGAGTAATGTGTTATCCCGTAACACCAACGAGTCTTCCGCTGTACCGAGTTGTATAAATTTGGGGGTGTTACAAAGAGAGAATGAGATTTAAGTTTCATGAGAGAATGAGAATATATGTGTGTTTTTCGGCTAAAAGGGGAGAGAGAAGGGTGAAGGCAAAAGGCATGATTGCCTTGGTAAGAACCATTTTGCCATGTGTTGGCTTTTCCAAAACCAAGACAACCCTTCTTCTTCCACATATGCATGAGTGCCGTATGTAGCTAGCCAAAGGGGTAATGGGCTTTGTCTTGGGCTTATGTTGGGCTAGCACATAAGGAGTATAGTCTTGGGCTAGTCCAAGAAGGTTTTAATCATGTTCATGGTATGCATACACATACATACACGGCTATATCTAGCATGTGTAGCATGTTTTTCAAATTTTTGTTAAGTGTTGTATACTTCAAATATTCATTATACATTTTATTACTTGTTTCCCCTAGTTTTAAATACAAGGTTTAAGTTATGAAACTTATTACAACAAGTATGAATGTAAAAGTATAAGTACATAATGGACAAGTTCACAAACAACTTATAGAAACATAACACATGAGTATGTGTTCTAGAATTATTGGGTGAAACTTTATTACATTAAATTATGGTAAAATCATGGATTTTACAATTAATATGTCATCGACATATAGGACTAGGAATACTACATCACTCCCACTAGCGTTGCGATATACACATGGCTCATCACGATTCTGAATAAATCAAAACTTTTGATTTCTTCGTCAAATCTTGTATTCCATTGACGTGATGCTTGCTTCAAACCATAAATGGACCTTTGAAGTTTGCACACATGTCCTGGATTCTCAGGATCAACATACCCTTCTGGTTGATGCATATAGATGTCTTCATCTAAGCGACCATTCAAGAAGGCAGTTTTAACATCCATTTGCCATATCTCATAGTCATAGTATGCTGCTATTGCTATGAGAATTCTAATAGCTCTTAAGTCTGGTACAGGAGAAAAAGTCTCCTCGTAGTCTACGCCAAAAGTTTGAGTGAAACCTTTAGCTACTCAACGAGCTTTATAGGATTGTACTTTTCCATCCATTTCGGTTTTCTTCTTGTATATCCACTTATGTCTCACTACTTTAGCATTCGCTGGTGGTTCTACAAGAATCCAAACATCATTTACGCTCATGGATTTCATTTCCTCATCCATAGCAACCATCCACTTATCTTTCTCAGGATCAAGTATGGCGGATTTATAATTAGCGGGTTCACCAAAATCCCCTAACTCATCATCATCCTCTGTGTTAAGACATATATTGCTATTTGCGTTTTTAATCTTTACGGATCTACGCAGAGGAACTAATTCCGATGGAACTGCCAGACTTTCTGGTTCTACAGGAATTACATCACTAGTGTTTTCAGAAGGTAATGTATCTATATGACTCTCTTAATAATCATAATTTGTCCCCCTGAATTCTTGATTAAAAAGCTCAGATTAAAGGAAGTGTCCATACCTAGCAACAATCACTTTGTTCTCAGGTGGATAATAAAAGTATTAAACCATAGTTTCCTTAGGGTATCCTACAAAGATACATTTTATAGATCGTCGTTGGAGTTTGTCACCCGAGTCACGTTTCACATACGCCTCGCAACCACAGACCTTTAAATAAGACAAATATGGATTCTTGCTATGCCATAGTTCAGATGGTGTCTCATCGTCCTTCTTTGTGGGAACCATATTTAAAATGCGAACAACAGATTCTAAAGCATAATCCCAAAAGGATAAAGGTAAAGTTGTAAGATTTAAACATAGATCATACCATATCCAATAATGTACGATTTCTCCTTTCAGATACACCATTTTGTTGTTTAGTATAGGAGGCAGTAAGATGCTGAACAATTCTATTCTCACTTAGATAATCTATAAACTCTTGACTTAAGTATTCACCACCTCTATCAGAACGAAGAGCTTTAATCTTATTCCGTAATTCCAGTTCTACTTCTGCTTTAAACACTTTGAATGTTTCAAATACCTCATGTTTATGCTTAAATAAATAAACATATCTATAACAGCTATAATCATCCGTAAATGTTAAGAAGTAGCTAGCACCTTTCCTTGACGTATGTCTAAGTGGTCCACACACATCAATATGTATAAGTCTAAGTAGACTAGTAGCTGTTTCAATATTGCTATTAAAAGGTTTCTTGGTCATCTTCCCAGAGTTACAAGACTCACATTTATCAAATGATTCATCATTGATACTTTCCAAAAGACCTTCACGTTGAAGCTTTTGTATACGAGTCTTCCCAATATAGGCAAGTCTACAATGCCAAAGATAAGAAGAGTTCTTGTTAAACTTTATCTTCTTACTCATGCTAAATACAGATTTATTGTTCTTGGATTCATTATCATGCATGTCTATTTCAAACACACCATTCACAGACAATGAATTAAAACAGAAAATACCATTTTTCCAAACAGAAATTCCATTATTATCAATCGTATGAACGAATCCATTATTAAACAACAAGAAAAGGAAATAACACCCCTAACAAATGTTAATACCGCATCCCGTATCATATACCCAAGAATTTAATTTGTATGTTAAATTGAACAATTCAATCATAACTAAAGTACCTGAAGCTGCAGCGCTCTGGTCGGACTTCTTCTTTATTTGTCGCAATTCTTCGAGGTAAAGAGGGCAATTCCTCTTTCAGTGACCACTTGCCTTGCAATGGTGACAAGTCTCATCCTTTTGGGATTGACTCTTCTTGACAAAGTTCTGCTTAGGTTTCAAATAAATCACAACTTGTTTGCCCTTATCACCCTTTCCTTTTCCTTTCTTCTTATTCGCTTGCGGTTTTAGCTTAATCACTCTACCCTTTTGTATGGTTAGTACAGAAGGCGTAGCGGTAGATGCCTTGTCTTTCAACCCCTTTTCATAGTCAATGAGCATTGCATGCAAATCATTAACTGTCTTCCCCGTGTAATGCATCTTATAGTTTCTAACGAAATCATTGAAGTCCTTGTTACGAAACCTATTGATCAAGTTGATAGCCATATTATGATCATAGGGTTTTCCTAGTGCAATGAGTTGTTCCATATAACCCCTTATCTCCAAATAATGGGCACTTACAAACTTTCCTAGAGCTTACTTGCAGCTATGCAAAGCATCTACCAAGTCGTAGATCTCCACAGCTTGCGGCTTCTCGAACATAGCCTTGAGCTCATCAAGCATTCGCTTAGGTGAAAATAGCTCATACTTCTGTTGAAGTGCAGGAGCCATTTTTCCTAGCATTAAGCAAGCCACCTCCGAGTGCTTCTTAACATTAGCAGCGGGTTCAAGCCTTTGCGCATCAGATGCTCCTTCAGTAAGATCCTCTGGATAGGGAGTAGTCAAGATATCGATAGTACCCGTTGCTCTCAAGACAATTCTTAGCGAGTGGTACCAATCATTGAAGTTTGGGCCAGTAAGTTCAGGACATTCAAAGAAAGCTTTGAACATGGAAATTATCCTGTTATTGGTGGGTTGAGCCATTTCTATAGAAATAAGTTCAAATATTAGTATTTTCAATAACAAAATACTTTCAAGAAAACAAAATTACCCTGGTATAAAAACCATATTATTTTCCTTGAATTCTATAACTATATTGACATAGATCCATTACATCACTTGATCTGCTGGTAATAAATGTACTCAACATAGCGACTTGTTGAACAATTCAATTGACAAACAATTTTCAGTTTCTAGATATTTAAGGGATTTACATTGCCATAAATACTTTTTGCATTGTAAACATGTTTCATCCCTTCTGAATGCATTAAGTTTCCATATCTCAATGAGTAACTTAATTAAGTCGTCTAATCTGAGTAACGTAAAACCATCATACGAATTCTCATTCTACAAACGTTCTTCTCTCCATCACAACATCACCCAAAAATCTCATTTGATGACGATGTAATTTCAAGTGTTCGTCAATTAGGAGCATTCGACTTAAATTTTAAGGGTATAAATTTTGATGTCAAAATCAATGTATGGAGAAGCATGTAACACCCCGAAAACCCAGGTCATTATTTTATCCTATTTTACGCATATTTTTGAAATTTTTGAGAATTTTTATCGTGGAATTATTTTACTGTTTAAGTCGAAACCGATAAACAAGACTAAATTTCGATGTTTGACGATTAAAGAAGAATCGATAGTGATCGCGATACCGACGGATACCCAAAAGTTTATATTTTATTATCGATTGATCGATATTTGATTTTTCGACATTTTTATTTTTACTTACGTGTTAAGTCGGATCGGAACCATTTTTACTTTATTTTGTGTGAGTATAGGCATATAAACATGTTTTAGAAAGCCGGGACGAATCCCGACTCCCGCAAAAATTCAAAACCGACTAGTAAGTCGATTCCCGCTTTTAAAATATGTCGTTTACTTTTGAGGCCAAAAGAAAGCTAAGTTGGCAAGAGAGGTCCCTAAAACTTTTACAAAAGGAAGGAAAAGAAAATCATGCAACATAATTTTATTTCAAAAAAAAATTTTCTTTCTTCCTTTCTCTCTTGAGCCGCCAGCCACCCACCACCCAAAACCACCACCATCACTTGATTTTCAAGAGTTTTTGAAGAAACTAAGCTTAGACCCACTTCTCTTTTACATTTGTAAGTTTTTTAATCCACTCAATTACAACATGCACTCATTTGATTTTCCAAAATTTAAAGATTTTTCAAAAATAGGTTTTGATTTAATTAAACCATATGCATGTTTAATTTATGTGTTAATAATGGTACATCATCAATAAAACAAGATGGAAACAATTTTTTGGGTGTTTTGGTCACCTACACCCCCACGGCCAAAAGGGGGTGTTTGGTTGATTTTTGTGTTTGATGATATTTGTTATAGATACATGTTTATGATGATGTTTTTGATGATTTTAATTTGGTTAAACACATTGCATGTTGATTTGGTGAAATGGGTTTTTGTGAATAATTGATCATACAAGTGATATAAGGTGTTTAGGATGTTTTAGGTTGTTCATATGATGTTGTAATAGGTCTAAGAGTTGTTAGAAATGGTTGAAATGGTTATTTGATGTGAGTTTTAAAGTGTCTTTTTCAAACAGATTGTTTAAGGCCATTTTTATTAGTCTTAAGTCTAAGTCCATGTTTTAAGGATTAGATGTAGTTGTAGAGATTTTCTCAAGCTTCATTTTGATATAAGATAGAGCTTTTAACTCCTTACGAGTCAAAAGTTATGCTATTTTGAAATTTCGTGTACCGGGAGATGAAAGTCGACATAATCCGAAATTGTGTTCGATTTTAGATCAAATCTCGGGGACTATAGCTAGAGTTTTAAAAAGAGTTGAAATTTTTTCTTTATATCTAAACCTGTGTTTTTGAGTCTATTATTAGACTTAGGAGTCAAATTAGCAAGTGGTATATTTTAAATGAATAAAAAAGGCCTTACAATTTGAAGGTATAAAACTGTCCAAAAATTGAGGTTTAGTAATGTGACGAGCAGAAAATCTTAAAAATGAAAACTTTTTATGAAATTTATTATGGGTTATCTATAGGTTATAAGTGAATTTTTTAAAATTTTCTCATAATTTAAGTTGATGTCTAAGTATAAGAAAACAGTCCGTACTTTTGGTAAGTACCGGCAGGATTATAAAATGAGCAACGCTTTTAGTTAAGTAGATAAATGGTACGAGTCTAGTAATTATCACTTGTTTGGATTTGGTGTGAGTTTGTAATTATGAAAATTCACTATATTAAGTATTATATAGTACCTAATGGTATATAAATGAGTTGACTCATGACGCGTTTATTCGCTAGGTGTTGTGATTGAATTTCCCGGGCATCCTCATCGTCGGTGATCGTCATCCATTACTTCGACCAATACTTCTACATAAGGTGAGCCTATAGCCTCGCTTTCTACTGTATTTCAAATGATTTTTACCCTCGAGGGGATACATGCTATTTAAATGAAAATGAACATAAGTCATGAATGATTGTTGGACCCGAATGATGCCTTGAATTGTGTTGAGTACCTAGTTGCAAAAAGTCCCTAATTTCATGAACCGTTAGTTATTGTCTAATTCTTGTGTGAATTGGAAATAGCCGCTTATACAATTTGTGGTACTACGGGGTTGACGACCCAATTTTATGCGAGATTTGTACGTTGAGTACCCTCTGCGTAATGATATTTTGTATGAGAAATAAGGATTAATTACAACTAATGCCTTTAGAGTGGCAATGGTTTCATATAAGTTACGCCGGCATTTGGCGCAGGTGACTAATTAGTTAACGGCTCGGTGTCATGAGCTTAAACACAATTATTAGCTATTGCTAAAGATAACAACCTTGAATAATAGATTTTTTGATCGACAATTCTATGAATGATCGCGAATGAATTTTATACTCTTATGTTCAAATGTGATTGTAAAACCTATAGATTTCACTCAACATTATTTGTTGACCCTTTTAAGCATGTGTTTCAGGTAATCAAGGCTATGATGTGGCGGAGCATTCTATGGAGAGTTGGTGTGGCTTTTGTCGTCTATTATGTTTTCCTCCCTTTTATTTAAACAATTTAAATTTTATTTTGTTTAAAGTGTAAGAATTTGGATATTTGTTTGAGATTCGGTGGGGACCTAAACGCACTCTGTTGTAACTTTTGGGTTGGAAAAACTAAATAGACTTTGTTGTTGTACATTTTGTAAATGTAAACTTTTTAACATCTCTTTTGAGTCGTTATGTATGACTAGTGTGTGATGATAACTGCCTAGCACCCAAATTATGTATTTCCGCTGCGCATGTAATTTGGGGGTGTTAGAGATTGGTAATCAGAGCCATAAGTTGTAGAGAACTAGGTCGATTTTTGAAAATGTCCTAAATTATAACTTTGGTGTCTCAAATGTTTTCAAAAACACACAACTTCTCCGCATGGATCCGATAAGATTACTTTTAGCATTGCTTTATTTATTTGTAGATGTATCCCCTATAACTGAAATGATTTTCCAAGTATTGATTGAGTAAGTACTATGGTATTATATGGAGGTATTGTGAACGTACGTGGAGTACTTAACATCGTAATTTTTGAATTGCATTTGCATGGCTATCATATCGTTGCATCATATAAGCATACGTACTACATTTTTGCATGTGCATGTGCATGTGTATATATATTTTGAATAATGACCTTATTTACCCTCGAAGTTTCTGTGATTGCAAAAATGTCAGAAATCCCACCTAACGGCAATGGAGATGAGTATGTTAATGAACCGGATTTGCAGAATGACGGTAATGGATAAGAAGAAGAGAGTGTTGGTAATAATGTGGTGGTTCAAGCTGAGTTGGATGATGTGCAAGATGGTCGACGAAGAATTCGTGTTCCTAGACCTACTCGTATTTCTCATTTGGTTGGAATGCCAGGTATTAACCGTGCTCGTTTTGATCATACAGATGTGTCTGACACCACAGCTTGTGCAAATTCTCTCCACGAGGACATTTCTAGAGTATTTTCCCTGGTCCAAGGTCGTATGAAAATACTACCCATTTCTTGAGGAAGTTGGACAGGTTAATGTATGAGCGTTATGTTGTGGAAACTCGGATGATTAGAAGGTTTTATGAGAATGAAAAGCTTTTCAGAAACTGTTTCCACGGACTGCAAGATTTGAGTATGACGGGATGGTGGTTAGAAGTGAGATGGATAGTTTGAGGTCCATGTTTAAGAATTTGAGTGCTAGTCTTGAGTAGATGAGAGAGGGTCAAGCTGCATTGCAAAGGATGTGAAGCTGGGAGCATTGTGTGAGGCCATCTCTACCGCAAGAATGGAGGTTTGTTAACGATTCTGAGTATGCTACCAATGACTTTATGGTTCAACCGCCCGCCTGGGGTGAGTGCATTACTTGTGGGAACTAAGCAGCACTTAAGATCGGATCAACTTCAAAGAGGAAGAGAGTGGTGGAGTGTGACTCTGATGACAAAGGAAAGAGAATAATGGGCAATGAAGAAGATAGCGATGAGGAAGAACCCGAAGAAGATGACGATGATGAGCCGCAACCCAAGAAATCATGTGGATCACCTCATGATTAGTTCTTGTTTTTAGTATTTCATTCTATTTCCTTGTTGTTATCGAACTTGTTTAGACTTCTGTACATTAGATTTGTGATGAACCTTAATATCCATTTTGGTTTAGTTGGTGATAGATTGTAGTGGCATGACTTGTCACAATTTTGTGGATATCAATGCAATCGATGTTTACCATTCATGATCTATGTTACGTCTTTATTAGCTCTTTTGTGATGTGGTTGATGAATGCTTGTAGTTGTTGTAGTGACATATTATACTTATATTATGTCCTGAAAAATAAATCCTTCTTGATCTTGATGTGTATACTTATCATGTTCTTTTTCCCTGTGATTGTAGAGAAGGAGTAAAGCGGCATTTTTAGTCATTTGTGGATCACTACTTGACTAGTCCTTCAATATGCCGCCCAAGTTGACTACTGATAGTGTTAACAACATGATTCAGTAGGCGATCGTTGTAGCTCTCGCTGAGGACCGTGCTAGTCGAGTGCAAGGTGCCAGAAACAATGCTGGGAACAATGATGAACCGCAAGGCCCAAGGGAGTGTACTTATGCGAGTTTTGTGAAGTGTGGACCTAAACAGCTTCGTGGAACTGGTGGGGCTTTGGAATTGTGTCGATGGATCGAGAAGATTGAAAGTGTGTTTGAAATTAGTTATTGTTCAGAAGCTAACAAGTTGAAATTTGCAACTGCTACCCTCCTAGAGGATGCTTTGAGTTGGTGGAAGAACCAAGTGGCGACTGTTGGGTTGGAAGTGGCCAATGGGAGGACTTGGGCTGACACTAAGGCGTTGTTGAGTAAAAGGTTTTTTCCTGAGGAAGAGCTGAGTCAATTAGAAGATGAGTTGAGACACTTGATGTTGAGAAACAACGACATTGCTAGTTATACCCGCAAATTTAATGAGTTATGTTTGCTATGTCCTGATGCTTTTGCGGATGATCACAAAAAGATGAGACAGTATATCAAGGGGTTGTCGAGTAATATCAAGGGTGAGACGACTTCTTCAAGGCCTACATCCTTTGATGAAGCAGTGCAAATGGCTCACGCTTTGATGGATGTGAAAGTTCAGGATAAGAAAGCTAGTGTGGCTAAGGAAATAAGAGGAAATGGGAGACTGCCCGGTCTAATCAGTCTCAAGGTCAAAATCGTGGAGGTCATCAAGGAAACAATCAAGGGCCGAACCGTAATAAACAGTTTAATTAGAGAAGGAATGATAGGGTTAGAGTTGCTACTGTGCCAAGAGGAAACAAGATTAACCCTAAGTGTGGTCGGTGCAATTTGTATCATGTTGGTAACTGCCCACCTACATGTGTCAAGTGTGGAAAAGCTGGACATAAGACTGTGGAGTGCAAATCTAGAGGTGTGGCTATGGGTGCTAATGATACTAGAGTGATGGTTTGTGTTGGTTGTGGAGAAAGAGGTCACCAGCAAGCGAGTTGTCCTAAAGTTAGGAATAATCAAGGTGGAAATGTTGCTGCTCTAGTGTATGTTGTAGGGAATGTGGACAAGCCTCACGGTCCGAACGTGGTGAATGGTACATTCTTACTTGACGCTCGTTATGCTAGTGTGTTGTTTGATTCTGGTTCAGATAGGAGTTTTGTAGATATACAATTCAGTCGCCTTATCGATAGAGAACCAATAGAGTTAGCAACTAGTTATAATGTGGAATTAGCAGATGGGAAAATTGTTAGCACTAGTTCAATAATAAAAGGGTGTTCCTTGAAGTTGGGTAATTACGTGTTTGAGATCAGTTTGATGCCTATAGAGCTAGGATCTTTTGATGTAGTTGTTGGTATGGATTGGTTGATTTCACATAGTGCGGTGATTGTTTGTAGAGAAAGTTAGTCCAGATTCCATTGAAGAATAGGGTATTAACTGTAAAAGGTGATGAATGTACTTCTCGTTTGAAAATGATATCTTGCTTGAAAATGATGAGGTATATGGAGGAAGGTGGTGATGTATTTCTGGCTCAGATCACTGGTGATGGTGAGGTTGAGAAGAAATTGGAAGATGTGCCAATAATTAGAGATTATCCTTAAGTTTTTCCTGAATAGTTGCCAGGACTGCCGCCACCTCGAGAAGTTGAATTTCGGATTGATTTGGTGTCGGGAGCTGCGCCAGTGGCTCGCGCGCCTTATCGACTAGCGCCATCAGAGTTGAAGGAGTTATTTAATCAGTTGAAAGAATTGATGGATAAGGGATTTATTAGACCGAGTTCATCACCATAGGAAGCGCCTGTTCTGTTTGTGAAGAAGAAGGATGGATTGTTCAGAATGTTTATTGACTATCGAGAGCTTAACAAATTAACGATTAAGAATCGATATCCGTTGCCGAGGATTGATGATTTAATTGAACAGTTGCAAGGTTCATGTGTGTACTCAAAGATCGACTTGAGATCGAGTTATCATCAACTGAGAGTTAGAGAGGAAGATGTTCCTATAACTGCTTTCCGTACTCGATATGGACATTTTGAGTTCCAAGTGATGCCTTTTGGTTTAAGGAATGCTCCTGCCGTATTCATGGATCTTATGAATCGCGTGTGTAAGCCGTATTTGGATAAGTTTGTCATAGTGTTAATTGATGATATCCTTATCTACTCCAAAAGCAAGAGGGAGCATGAGAAGCACTTGAGGACGATTTTGGATTTGTTAAAAAAAGAGGAGCTTTATGCCAAGTTTTCGAAGTGTGAATTTTGGTTGGAATCTGTGTAGTTTCTTGGGCATGTGATTGACAACAAAGGTGTTCGTGTAGATCCTGCCAAGATTGAAGCTATCAGGGATTGGTCGGTACCAACGATGCCGACTGAAGTCCATCAATTTCTAGGTTTAGCTGGATATTATCGAATATTTATCGAAGGATTTTCGTTGATCGCTAAGTCTTTTACTAAGTTGACTGAGAAGAATCGAGAGTTTGTGTGGGGACAAGATGAAGAGACCGCTTTCCAAACTCTTAAAGAAAAGTTATGTTCTGCATCGATTTTGTCGTTACCTAAAGGTACTGAAGATTTCATTGTCTATTGTGATGCGTCTCACAAGGGCTATGGAGCGGTATTGATGCAGCGCGAGAAGGTAATCGCTTATGCGTTAAGACAACTAAGAAAGCACGAAGAAAACTACGCGACTCACGATTTGGAACTTGGAGCTGTTGTTTTTGCCTTAAAGTTGTGGAGACATTATTTGTATGGAACCAAGTGAGTTGTGTTTACTGACCACAAGAGTTTACAACACATACTGGATCAGAAAGAGTTTAATATGCGACAAAGGAGATGGGTTGAACTATTAAGTGATTATAACTGCGAGATTCGTTACCACCCTGGTAAAGCGAATGTTGTGGCTGATGCGCTTAGTAGGAAGGAAAGAGAAAATCCGTTGAGAGTTAGGGCTTTGGTGATGGCTGAAAAGGTTGACTTGACCGAGTTGATATTGAAAACTCAAGCCAATGGTTTGTTGAGGAAGCATGTTAAGAAGAGAATTTAGGAAGGATGATGAATCTGTTGTTTGAAGTGAGGTCGATTGGGATGAGATATTTTGATAATAGAATTTGGTTACCTTTGTGTCCACCTAAGAAAGGACCACAAGGAGTGAGAGATTTAGTGATGAATGAATCTCATAAGATGAAGTATTCGATACATCCTGGATCGGATAAGATGTATCATGATTTGAAAAGGGTGTATTGGTGGCCGAAAATGAAGGCAGATATTGCACGCTATGTTAGTAAGTGTTTGACTTGTGCGAAGGTTAAGGCTGAACAAAAGAGACCGTCCGGATTACTGGTTCAACCTGAGATTCCTGAATGGAAGTGGGAGAAGATCGCTATGGATTTCATCACGGGTTTACCTAGAACTCCTAGTAGTTATGATATGATATGGGTGATTGTGGATAGATTGAGCAAATCTGCACACTTTTTGCCTATGAAGAAGACGGATAGTATGGGGAAGTTCACGGAGGTGTATGTGAAAGAGATTGTTTGTCTTCATGGAGTGCCGTTGTCGATTATTTTGGATCGTGACAGTCGGTTTACTTCGGAATTTTTGAGATCTCTTCAACGTGATATGGGCACTGAGTTGAGTTTTAGTACTGCTTATCATCCCAAAACCGATGGCCAAAGTGAAAGGACAATACAAACATTGGAGGACATGCTCCAAGCGTGCGTGATAGACTTTGGTGGTAGTTGGGAACGTCATTTTCCTTTAGTAGAATTTTCATATAACAACAGTTATCATGTGAGTATTAAGGTTGCACCGTTTGTAGCGTAGTATGGGCGTAAGTGTAGATCTCCAGTGTTTTGGAGCGAAGTAGGGGAAAGTCAACTGAGTGGACCCGAAATGGTGTTTGAGACGACTAAGAAGATTGTGCAAATCAAGAATCGATTATTAGTTATAAGAAGCCGACAAAAGAGTTATGCAGATAATCGTAGGAAGCCTTTGGAATTTGAGATTCGAGACATGGTTATGCTTAAGGTATCGCCATGGAAAGGTGTGATTCGTTTTGGGAAGAGAGGAAAGTTGAGTCAGAGGTATATTAGACCTTTCAAGATTGTAGAATGAATTGTACCTGTTTCTTATAAGTTGGAGTTGCTAGAGGAGCTTAGTGCTATTCATAACACGTTTCACATATCGAACTTGAAGAAGTGCTTAGCGGAACAAGAATTGGTGATTCCTTTGGATGAGATACGACTTGACGATAAGTTGCATTTTATTGAAGAACTAGTGGCGATTATGGATCGAGAGGTTAAGAAGCTGAAGCATAGTAGGATTCCGGAAGGTACGATGGAATTCTAGACGTGGACTGGAATTCACGTTAGAGCGTGAGGATTTCTTCAAGGAGAAGTACCCACATTTGTTATAGTGGTACGAAATGTGAGTATAAGAGGAGGCGAACGCCGGGACGTCATTCTCTTAAGGAGGGGAGGATGTAATACCCCGAAAACCCAGGTCATTATTTTATCCTATTTTACGTATATTTTTGAAATTTTTGAGAATTTTTATCGTAGAATTATTTGATGGTTTGAAACCGATAAACAAGACTAAATTTCGATGTTTGACGATTTAAGAAGAATCGATAGTGATCGCGATACAGACGGATGCCCAAAAGTTTATATTTTATTATCGATTGATCGATATTCGGTTGTTCGAGATTTTTATTTATACTTACGTGTTAAGTCGGATCGGAACCATTTTTACTTTATTTTGTGTGATTATAGGCATATAAATATGTTTTAGAAAGCCGGGACGAATCCTGACTCTCGCAAAAATTCAAAGACTAGTAAGTCGATTCCCGCTTTTAAAATTTGTCGTTTACTTTTGAGGCCAAAAGAAAGCTAATTTGACAAGAGAAGTCCCTCAAACTTTTACAAAAGGAAGGAAAAGAAAAACATACAACATAAGTTCATTTCAAAAAAAAAAATTCTTTCTTCCTTTCTCTCTTGAGCCGCCGGCCACCCACCACCCAAAACCACCACCATCACTTGATTTTCTTGAGTTTTTGAAGAAACTAAGCTTAGAACCACCTCTCTTTTACATTTATAAGTGTTTTAATCCACTCAATTACAACATCCATTCATTTGATTTTCCAAAAATTAAAGATTTTTCAAAAATGGGTTTTGATTTAATTAAACCATGTGCATGTTTAATGTATGTGTTAGTAATGGTAATTCATCAATAAAAAAAGATGGAAACATCTTTTTTTGGGTGTTTTGGTCACCTACACCCCACGGCCAAAAGGGGGTGTTTGGTTGATTTTGGTGTTTGATGATATTTGTTAGGGATACATGTTTATAATGATGTTTTTTATAAGTTTAATTTGTTTAAACACATTGCATGTTGATTTGGTGAAATGGGTTTTTATGAATGATTGATCATACAAGTGATATAAGGTGTTTAGGATGTTTTAGGTTGTTCATATGATGTTGTAATAGGTCTAAAAGTTGTTAGAAATGGTTGAAATGGTGATTTGATGTGAGTTTTAAAGTGTCTTTTCCAAACAGATTGTTTAAGGCCATTTTTAGTAGTCTTAAGTCTAAGTCCAGGTTTTAAGGATTAGATGTAGTTGTAGAGTTTTTCTCAAGCTTCGTTTTGATATAAGATAGAGCTTTCAACTCCTAACGAGTCAAAAGTTATGCTACTTTGAAATTTCGTGTACCGGGAGATGAAAGTCGACATAATCCGAAATTGTGTTCGATTTTAGGTCAAATCTCGGGGACTATAACTAGAGTTTTAAAAAGAGTTGAGAGTTATTCTTTAGCTTTAAACCTGTTTTTTGAGTCTATTTTTAGACTTAGGAGTCAAATTAGCAAGTGGTATATTTTAAATGAGTCAAAAAGGCCTTACAATGTGAAGGTATAAAACTGTCCGAAAAATGAGGTTTAGTAATGTGACGAGCAGAAAATCTTAAAAGTGAAAAATTTTTATGAAATTTAATATAGGTTATCTATAGGTTATAAGTGAATTATACAAAATTTCTCATAGTTTATGGTGATGTCTAAGTATAAGAAAACAGCCCGTACTTTTGGTAAGTACCAGCAGGATTATAAAATGAGCAACGCTTTTAGTTAAGTAGATAAATGGTACGAGTCTAGTAACTATCACTTGTTTGGATTTGGTGTGAGTTTGAAATTATGACAATTGACTATATTTAAGTATTATACAGTACCTAATGGTATATAAATGAGTTGACTCATTTCGAGTTTATTCGCTAGGTGTTGTGATTGAATTTCCCGGGCATCCTCATCGTCGGTGATCGTCATCCATTACTTCGACTAATACTTCTACATAAGGTGAGTCTATAGCCTCTCTTTCTACTGTATTTCAAATGATTTTTCCCCGTTAGGGGGATACATGTTATTTAAATGAAAATGAACATAAGTCATGAATGATTGTTGGACCTGAATGATGTCTTGAATTGTGTTGAGTACCTAGTTGCAAAAAGTCCCTAATTTCACGAACATTTAGTTATTGTCTAATTCTTGTGTGAATTGGAAATAGCCGCTTATATAATTTTTTGTACTACGGGGTTGACGACCCAATTTGATACGAGAGTTGTACGTTGAGTACCCTCTGCGTACATATATTTTGTATGAGAAATAAGGATTAATTGCAACTAATGCCTTTAGAGGGGCAATGGTTTCATATAAGTTATGCCGGCATTTGGCGCGGGTGACTAATTAGTTAACGGCTCGGTGTCATGAGCCCAAACACAATTATTAGCTATTGGTAAAGATAACAACCTTGAATAATAGTTTGTTTGATCGACAATTCTATGAATGATCGTGAATGAATTATACTCTTATGTTCAAATGTGATTTTAAAACCTATAGATTTCGCTCAACATTATTTGTTGAACCTTTTAAGCATGTGTTTCAGGTAATCAAGGCTAGGATGTGGCGGAGCATGCTATGGAGAGTTGGTGTGGCTTTTATGGTCTATTATGTTTTCCTCCCTTTTATTTAAACAATGTAAATTTTATTTTGTTTAAAGTGTAACAATTTGGATATTTGTTTGAGATTCGGTGGGGACCTAAACGCACTCTGTTGTAACTTTTGGGTTAGAAAAACTAATTAGACTTTGTTGTTGTACATTTTGTAAATGTAAACGTTTCAACGTCTCTTTTGAGTCGTTCTGTATGACTAGTGTGTGATGATAACTGCCTAGCACCCAAATTATGTATTTCCACTGCGCATGTAATTTGGGGGTGTTAGAAAGCATGCATACAATATCCATAGCATAAGTTTAATAAAACATTTAGTAAACTTTTTCACAAGATTAAATTTCTTCATAAATTATGTTACGGTATTGGTTAAATCAATTAAAGAATTTACCCGCAACTATTCACAACGTACTTTTGCTAGAACTCGGCTATGCACAAAGCAACATCCTTATTCATTGTGTTTCGGATGTGAATTTGTGGTAAATCACCCTTAAGGTATAACTTAATTAATAATCGTAGGTAATTTCAATTTGACGCACAGGCGAGCCAGGAATTCGGCCAACGACTAATGGCATAACACCTCCTTCCTTAACCGGGTACATGACCAGCAGTGCGTTAAACCCACTTTATAGTTTGTCAAAAGGAGTAGGCCGTTAGATTATTATTTCAATTTACCAATCAACGTAATCTTATGTAATTTAAATCTCTAAGAAATCATTATTTTAATATGATTTAGTCCATATTATTTCATTTCATAAAAAACCCTTGTTTACAATAATTCAACAATTTTATATAAATAAGTAAAAAAAACTAAATCATAAACACATAGTAACAATTTATATGTGCAATAAATGAATAAAATACCCACATGCATACAATTTATTAAATAATCATCAAATCTAGGTCTTTATATTCATATAAAAGTCCTCCCTAATTCTAGATTGATGGAGTCAAATAATCATGTAGCATATAAAATCATATAAACATATATTTCTATGATCCATGAAAACATGCATGTAATCATGGAATCCCCACAAATCATAACAACTAAATTTTTACGGATCTTAACCATACATGACATAACAATTAATCATGCAATTTAATCTAAAATTATCCCACATGTAGTTTAGGGTTTCAAAACAATTCCTTTTTTTAATAAAAATTCGGCCAAAACCCTAATTTTATGAAAATCTAAAAAACATGTAGTTTTAACTCAAAACAATTATTAGTTAAAAAACTTTATATTTTCGATAATTATAACATGTTAAAACGGCTCTTGATGCCACTGTAGGTTTATTAATATCATAACAGTTATATAAAACCCTAAACGAGATCAAAGCACACACAGCGGAAGCGATTTAACAAGATCATAATAATAACACAATTATAATTAATCGAATTAGGTTTACATACCTTTACGCTAAATCAAATCCACAAGACGAAGAACGAATCACAAATTCGGGTTTATACCGTAATATACCAAGATATAGTCTAAAGTAAGACTATATTACGATCTTGTACACACGTAATACAACGAGCTAACCGTGATTCTAGCACGCGAAAACCGAGCTACAACGCTTGTAAGTAATCTGCCCAACAACCCTAGAGAGGGGCTAGGACTAGATTGTAAGTAAATCGATCAACGTAAATCGATCAACCAAGAAAACCAACCGAAACCCTTTTGTGGTTTACTCCTTGCGATCGAACCAAGAGAGAGAGAGGGGAAAGAGATTCAAGTTATGTTGAGAATTATGAGGGATAAGGAGGTGTATTTATATACCTCAACCCACTGTAGCCCAAATAAGTAAAAGGAAACTTTTGCCCCCCCCCCCCCTTGCTCTAACTGATGGTCGAACACTTCCCATGGGGTGTTCCGGAACCTTCTGTCCTTCTTTCCTTTTGTTTACTTACTATATACATTTATTTAACGCTCGTTAATACTTAACTATTAATTAATAACTATCGTCAAAGTTATATAGTTACTTGCTCGTTTTAATTTAATAAATATATAAATATATATATTAATTAAATTAACTCTTTACGTATTGTGTGCAATCCCGTAATCTCGAGTTCGATCCTATCACACGACTATTAAATATAAGTCCATAAACTTATAGAGAGTTATGTGAAAAACGCATGGGCGCGTTTTGGTCTTCAAAGAACCATGTTTCATCATGGTTTTTTCTTTTTTCAATTCTCTACTAGGGACGGTATGGAGCGGGTGCTAGCTATTGGTCCATGGCGTATTAGGTCTACACCTATTATGCTTAATATTTCGAATCCAACAAAAAAGATGATTAAAGAGGATATTACTAAGGTGCTGGTGTGGGTTAAACAACACGATGTTCCCATTGTTGCATATTCTGAAATCGGGCTGAGTTTGATTGCCACTAAGGTCTGTCGACCTATTATGTTTGATACTCATACTGCCAATATGTGTGTGAATTCATGGGGTTGGTGTTATTATGCGCTGGCACTTATTGAGGCGATTGCAGAATGTGCTCTTGTTGATTCATTTGCTGTGGCAGTCCCGATTAAAGGTGAGGAGGGGCATGAATTTGAGAATATAAAGATTGAATATAGATGGAAGCCACCCCGGCATGCTGATTGTAAGATTTTTTATCATTGTGATTCAGAATGCCCTCGTAAACTAGTTGTTTCCAAGAATAAAGGTAATGACTTTGTGGAAGTTAGAGGAGGAAAAATCATCCGTCTTTTATAGGATCACGTCATATAGAAGGTATCTGATTCACTAAACCTAGGTCTGCATGGGTTATTAAACCTTCTAAG
Source organism: Glebionis coronaria (assembly GCA_025667525.1). Lineage (NCBI taxonomy): Eukaryota > Viridiplantae > Streptophyta > Magnoliopsida > Asterales > Asteraceae > Glebionis > Glebionis coronaria. The sequence goes on along the minus strand of CM046874.1, from coordinate 466,501,820 downwards.
GCAGTGTCATCCAAGGTTAAGAATTTTGGCAACAATGGAGATAAAAAGTACATTGATGATTTGAACATGTTGGAATTAAAGAATTCATTTGATTGTTGGAAATACGTTTTTACAAATTTATGAAGGATCGGTCGCTCCAACGATAATTATGTAATGGGCTCGTGATCTACTTAGTAAACGTATAGTCCTTATAGCCCACATGTAGGGTGGGCTATATATATACCCCTCCTAGCATGTTAGGAGGGGTTGATCATTTTCACAAATCATTATTCATCTTTACTTTTCTCTCTCTACTCTTCTCTTTTCTCTCATTTCTCTCTCTACTCCATCATCTCCCTTCTCATCTTCTTTATATTATTAACTAATCCAATCCATTAAATCCATCTAATCCAATCATGTAGAATAGGCCAAGATCACGTAGACCTTCAATTGGTATCAGAGCATGGTTAGTTTGGTTTATTCTTGTTTTTATTTTGTTTGATTTTGATGGGTTTTGATTTAATCAAGCTTTTATCTTAAAAAATTTGTATTTTTATGCTTTAAATCATGTCAAATCTTTAGATTTACTTACTTTTTAGATAAAAATCACAAATTTTTATACAAAAATCAAAAATTTTATTATCAAATCTTAAAAAGTTTGTGTTTTTCTTTTTTTAATTTTGTATCTTTATTGATAAAACCCTTTTTTTATTCTATGTTTTGATTGAATTGTTGTTTGAAATTTTTTTTATTGATTTAACTAAAGTAACGTCTAAGTTTTATTTTTATTTTCATTTTTTTAAGTTTTTATAATCAGTTTTTATAAATTTCTTTTATATAAACAGTTTCTCAATCTCAGTTTTTGGTCAAAACTGTCAAGTTTCTTGGTTATCATCTTTCTGTCCAATCTGTCCCAACAACACTTTTCTTCCATTCTAAAAGTTCCGGATGAACAAAAGTTCCGGATGAACAAAAGTTCCGGATGAACGAATCTTCCGGATGAACGAATCTTCCGAATGAACGAAACTTCCGAATGAACGAAACTTCCGAATGAACGAAACTTCCGAATGAATGAAATCTTCCGAATGAACGAAATCTTCCGAATAAACGAAATCTTCCGAATAAACGAAATCTTCCGAATGAACACAATTCAAACATAACGGGAACCTTTTTGACTCGACACCACTTTTCGACTCCTCACCTCTCGTCTCACACGACTCACCCTCGACCCTCCCTCAAACCCTCAACACTCACTCTCTTGACTTACTCTCAAACTCACGAACCCTCAGGACACCAAACCCCCCAACCTCGAACACCCCTTCAATCTCACAACAACTCTCCAGACCCTCGACAAACCCACACACGACTCACCCAAAACCACTCAACCAACAACCCAAAACCAACCTCCCTGGACTCGACACACCCTCATCCGACTCGACAACCAAAATAACCACTCAAACCCTCGACCCTCCCACAGACCCTCATACCCTCCCTCGTCACAAGACCCTCCCTCGTCACAAGACCCTCACACCCTCACAATACCCTCGACCATTTTCCAACACACCTCACAACTAGACTCGAACTCCTCAACACCAAATCTATTCCTATTCCCTTCGTCTCCTAACATCTTTTTAATCAAATAAAAATATTTTGATCTCAGAATTATTTTGCTGTGCATGTGTAGATCTGTTACGATCTTACACGAAATCGAAAAATAAATCATCATTGATCTATTGTTGGGTTTACCCAAGATTAATTTTCGAAAAAGAAGAAAAGATTTATAACAAATTTGTTATCACCTTCTCTTGTTTCGATTTGTGTGACAGAAGGACTCTTACAGATCATAGAAAGACTCAACAAATCAAATTAAAACACCTACCCGAGATCCATTTTGATAGATCTTGAAGCTTAAAATCATTGGAGTAACATATGTTTATGGAGTGATTAGGCTTGGTGGCTGCGCTTGAGGAAATTAATTTTTACCTGTGTTATGGTGTCTGTTTAGAAGAGAGAGAGAGAGGGGCGGACAAAACAAAGAAGTGTGATTTCTCGTTTAGTTTTTGGAAGATAGAGAGATATATTATTATAGGGGCGGAGATAACTAAGGAGTGTGAGTGGGGTATTACTTAGCCACGTGTGTGGTGTGTTTATTGTTGTGACTTGTGATTTTTTGTTACTCCGTCACGTAGGTACCTTTTGATATTTAATATATCAGTCTTTAATATTTGAGAGATATATTAGATGGTATCGCTTAGTTGAAAAGTCAATATATAAAAGATTTATTATTTTGGATTTTTTTAGTTAAGTAAAATTTTATATTTTTTTTACATTTTTATTTTTTTTAAAGTTAATTTGTTAGTTAATTTAATTTTGTATTTTTGCCCCTTTTAAATTTTAGCTTAGTATATTTTTGTTTTGGTACATCGTATTGAGGCGGGTATTTCGAAAGATCTAAAGTGGCAAAATCTTTGTCGGCACGTTCATTAAATTTACCGTAGCTTGGATTTATTAGTTGACGGACTTTATTTTTAGAGTGAACTTTATTTGTCTTAATCTTCGGTTTGTTTTATCAACGTTTGAGCCGCAAAGAAACTCACAGATTTTTCGGTGGCTTTGTCATATTCCGTGACTTTCTGTTTTTAATGTTATTCACGAACTGCAAAATCATGCAAACATCCACAAAAAATTCAATGGATTTGTTGAAGTCAACATCGAACGAGGGAGAATTGCATCAAGTGCAAGCCAACGCTAGGGAAAGTGGTATAACTTCATTTCGAATGCTTCAGTATCATCTAGTTAATCTTTCACGGCTTCAAGGAGGGAGCGAATTTATGACAATCTTTGGTCAAGATCGTCATATATTCATCGACTCTATCTTCACCACTTTGACCCAACTCGCCGAGCAACTCAACCATGGAAACTTTAATCACTCTGCATCGGCACTTGCATATAAGGCTCTTGTGACACAACTCACGCCTTTCCTCCAATTCAATATCATCAAGCTTGAAAGTTCAGTGATTTGCCAATCATTTCTTCGAGATACACATACCGAGTTTCGAGTCTTCCGTGATACAATTTTGAAACTCATGACATCGGTCTCGTCTTCGATTTATGAAAGAACTCGAATTCAGCAAGGGTATGATAATGGAGTGCAAGACTCTTCGATGCAAGAGGAAACTGGTCATACGGTTGAAAACTTGGAGCCTATCAATGCCAAGAGCACGGATTCAGGAGGACAACATGATACCAGTGGCACGTCAGGGACTGTTCACGAGATATCTTTTGCTGACACCTTACCCGTTTATGACGACGCGCCTGCAAACATGGTATAATGTAATGTTGTTTATGATGTATATGCTGATGACATGCCGCATATTGAGCATTCTGAACCTAATTATGACAAACATGGGATGGAAAAGAGTGATAGAAATACCACTTCTGATTCATCTGATGTGAGTCATAATGGGGGAGAAAGTGTTCAAAATGCTATAGTACATCATGATAAATGCTTTATAACTGCCTCGTTAACTGATTCTGATTCCAAGATTAAAGAGCTCGAAACGATCGTAGCTCGGCAATCAAATGATCTTGAGGATGCCAAACTTGAATTTTCTAAGAAAACGGGCAAATTTGAAACATACTTTGAAAAACTTGAAAAGTCAAACGTTGTTCTTGAAAGAAAATTGGATCAAACTGTTCTAGATTCTAAAGCTGAAAAGGATAATCTTTTGAAACAAATTCAACTGCTTGAATCTAAGTTGGCATCCCAAGATAACTTGCTCAAAGAGAATGAGACTTTAAAGGCCCAAGTACAGGAAAAGGTTTTTGCTATAGCTGCGTTGAAAAACGAGTTAAGGAAAACTAGAGGACCTAGTGTGGACACTAAGCTTGAAAAACCATCAATCTTGGGGAAACCGCCTACAAATCAGTTCGTCAGACAACCGATTGTCAGACAACCTACTGCATTTAGATCCGAGCAACCACAATCCTCGAGACCGCGGTTTGCCTCCCAAGTTGATTTGGTTCAGTTTTCTAGACCAGTCACTCCAGCAACTAGGCCCAATGTGATCAAAACAGCGTTAGCAAGATCTAATCAGATGATTGCCCCTAGTTTCCCTAAAAATACCAAGACCACGTCTAGAACTAGTTCAAATGACGTTTGCCATAAATCTGATCCTAGGGAAGCTAAGCAAAAGACACATGTAAGAGATAGGAATTTCAAACCTAGTCAGATGCCTTCTAGTTTACCCAACACTGCTAACCGTAGCATTTCCAATCCTAGGAGCATCAATCAATCATCTAGGGATTCTAGATCTTACTCGGACATTAAATATGCTACTTGTAAAACATGTAGAAAATGTGTCTTTACGGCAAATCATGATTCCTGTATCAAAAAATTGCTTAATGAGGTGAACTCCCGTGCTAGACTTAAATCCCAGTGGGTAGCTAAAATCAAACCCGTTGGCAAAATGTGGCGCCCCACTGGTAGAACATTCACTCTTGTAGGAAACGAGTGCCCTTTAACTAGGATAGTCTCTGATTCTGCGAAGACTACTAGGGAGGAAATTGCAAAGGATGATATATCACTTAAGCCTGAACTTAAGGTTTTCTATAAAAGGAAACGTTTGCCAACTAAGACAAGTGAATCATCCCCTCAGGCCACCTCTGACACAAGAAAAGAAAACCGTGAACCCCCACGTTCTTCTAAAATAGATATCTCTAACCCATGCAAAAGTATACAAACTCCTAATGAGAATGCAGGTACCAAAGTTGATGTTCCAAAAGAACGAAGCGGTCCAATCGTTGTATACCGTTCAACTAAGGACACTCTTAGAGTTTGGTTGCTGAAGAAGAAGATATCGGAGAAACAAGTGTCTCGGGGGATTCATGGCTAAGCTCACAAGGACTTATAGTCACATCACAGACAATAACTCGCTCTTCAAAGAAAGGAAAGTTTATCGCCGATGGTAAACTTATCCTAACAACGAGAAATTAATTTTTCTCGGGCATGAGCTTATACCAAAAACATTCCAAGTTTTTAAGCTCATGCACAATGGCTCCTCGTTAAATGACAGACGATGACCCGGACTTCAGAGACAGGGAAATTTATCTACGCAACGATAACTTACCCTCTTAACAAGAAATTAAGTTTTCTTGGACACGAGCTTATCCTAAAACCATTCAAAGGTTTTAAGCTCGTGTATATGGCTTATCGTTAAATATCAGACGATAACCCGTGCATCAAAGAAAGGAAAGTTTATCCCCGATGATAAACTTATCCTAACAACGAGAAATTAAGTTTTCTCGGGCATGAGCTCAAATTAAAAACATTCGAGGTTTTTAAGCTCATGCACAATGACTTACAGTTAAATGTCAAACTGTAACTCGAACTTAAAATAAAGGAAAGATTATCTTTTATGATAACTTATCCTCTTAACGAGAAATTCACCTTTCTCGGTCATGAGCTTGTAATAAAACATTCGAAGTTTTAAGCTCAGAAAGGAAAGTGTATCTTCTAAATAAGAGAACTTTTCCTCATAACGAGAAATTAACCTTTCTCGGTCATGAGCTTTCCGTTAAAACAGTCAAAGTTTTCAAGCTCATGAAAACGACTTCTAAGTAAATGTCAGCTTAGGACTCATTTTTAAGATAAAAGGAAAGGTTATCGCCGATGGTAACTTATCCTTACAACGAGAAGTTTACAACTTCTCGGACTTGAGCTTTCCTAAGATACTCCAAATCTTAAGCTCAAGTAATTGGTTTTCAAAACTTTGAACACAATTTTTCAAGAATTTCTCAAAAGATTTTTCTAAATCTTTCAAAATTGTGTGTTCAAAAACGTTTTGATAAAACGAGCATGTCTTCTGGAATCGATAATATTTACGAACCTAGAAATGTCATTCAATAATGACACGGGGTTGTAAATAAAGTTCGAGCAGAAGTTTAAAAGATTTAAAACATGCTCCATATGGTTTGCTATTATTTCCGATAGTAACCCGCTTTTCACTTTGAAGTCAAGCATTTCACCGGAAAGCTTTGACTTCAGAATCCAAAGTTATCAACTCCACAATCCAAAGTTCGTTGCAATTGATATCTACATACTCGACGATGCGACTACTCAAACGGTGACTACAGCTCTTTCAATAGAACACGGGTCAACAATTGAGGGGGAGCAATTGTCCAGCATTCAGAATCCTTGATGCCGAGAGTGCCAAGTTCACATATTGGTGTCAAGACAACGATATCAATCATACACATGGAGTCAAGAGATAACTTCAGAAGTTACGAGGAAGACAACATTCGTGAACAAGAACCATGTGCTTCTTTCACATGATGTCTCCATCATTCAGGTCCAACCTCGTAAATTGCTAATGTTGTGAATTCATTATCATATATGATCTTTGCACGTGATAAATACCTTACACTTGTGTTTAAAAGGTATTTAATTTACGTTTCAAGTACACCCTCATTAATTTGAGGGAGAGCTTGTGTAATTCATGAAGATAATTGGATTTGCATTTTTCTTCCCAAATTTTCTTAAAACGCTATTAAATCAATTGATATTAAAAACATTGATTGAGTTAATATTTTTAATATGGGGGAGAAAATGTGATTTAATAGGGGAAATGATTAATCACAAATGGTTTGACTTAACGTGCTAGCTCATCCCGACATGTGCGAAATGTTTTCGGATATCGTGGCATATGTTAAGGGGGAGCAAAATGGATTTGCACTTCAAAATGGATTTCATGGTGACATACACTTACCCAAAACATCTCTATTCACGACGGTGAAGATTAAGGTGACATAAGGATGGTAGGATAGGTTAAAGTCCAATGATTCCTCTAGAACCGGAGGAATCTTCCCAAGGACATTCCATAGCTAGAAATAGTAGTCCTTAGGAAAGATGGAGAAAGATTGTGAACGTAGCTGAATGCCGACCAAGTACTTAAGTTAGCACTGGAACAATCACAACAAGGTGCTAGTGATGACGTATTGGTAAGCATTAAAGGGGTTGAAGAATGAAAAAGAATTGTAAAGATAAAGGGTGTAAAGAAAGAAGCCCTCCTTACAACCTTAGGAAGAAACCGGGTCAATTCATATGCTATTGAGATCATTTTAATGATTCTTGATATTGAAGATAGACATCATGGACCCAGTGATGCAAGGCACAACCCATCCCAGCTAACTCAGATATCTCTTAAAAGATATTTGTTTTAATCACACGGAGACAACACATTATCTATTGATTTATTCACTCCGAATAAATTGGTATTGAAAAGGTGGCACTCCTCTCCAGCCTTCGATCACTAAAAATCCAAAATGCACGATCGAGTCTAGAGCCATTTGAGATCATCAAATATCTCATTAGGACACACTTTTATTATTCCTTGCTTGTTCACACAATGTGAAAAGTAAGAAAGATATTAAGAGTCCTACGCAAAATCTTCATGATCTTGCCTGAACATCCGAGTAATATGAAAGTATTTACAATGAAGATGGAAATCCTTCTTGAGCGAATATCAAAAAGCTCATGGTAGGTGAGTTGTGCGATTCTTTATGAATCAAACTTGTGATAACTGGAAAGCAACAGTGGTTTAATTCTTAAATGAATTTAAACACGTTCCATGCCTCTACGCAATATCTTAGTGATCTTGCCAGAACATTCAGAGTAATACTATTAAGTATTTACAGTTACGAATGGAAATCCTTCTAGTGTTAACATCAAACAGCACTTGGTAGGTAACTTGCAGGATTCTATATGAATCAAGCTAGTGACAACTGGAAAGCAACGACGGTGCGGTTCTTAATTGAATTTCACTTGTTCCAGGAACATGAATTGACGGCTTCAAATCATGCGGATAAGATTATCCAAATGATTCACTCTTTACGTTCGCAGTCAGCTTTGGACGGTCGAGTAAAGAGAACGGGTTTACTCGCGAAATCTTGTCAAGGAGGTTCTTTATTGAAACTACCTGCCACAAGTACGATATTTAATATCGTCCAACGGTCTTCACCGACCGGAGGTAAAATGCTACCGAATTAGAATGAAATGTTCAAGTCCATTTCATCCGTGTATATTGTTTGTTGCTAACTGTCTTATGCAGCGTAACAAGAAGGTAGCATTGCGGTGTACAATCCAGAAGAAGTCGTCACCACATGCTTATACTACATACAATTAGTACTTCAACAAATTCAAGAAAGCCTGAAGGTCAAGTCTTCCGCTGTATCAAACTCTGAAGCTTTCAAGAATTTAAAAGTATAAGTATGTGGAACATGAAATCACGAAGAGGCAAATATCACAAGTGAAGAATGCAAAAGGTCAAGGCAAGGAAACATGCTCAAGACTAAAGTCAAAGATCACATCAAGCATATTCACAAGAACAAAATCGAAGACTCAAGCATAGATGCTAGATTTAAGATTTTGTAAAAAGATGTGACCTCCCTTAGGGGGAGATTGTTGGAAATACGTTTTTCCGAATAAAGTCTCGGTCACATCTTAGTTAGCATAGATCACAAGATATAGAATATTTAGAACTTTGTAACTTGGAGCGACCTCCCTTAGGGGGGAGATTGTTGGAAATACGTTTTTACGTATTTATGAAGGATCGGTCGCTCCAACGATAATTATGTAATGGACTCGTGATCTACTTAGTAAACGTATAGTCCTTATAGCCCACATGTAGGGTGGGCTATATATATACCCCTCTTAGCATGTTAGGAGGGGTTGATCATTTTCACAAATCATTATTCATCTTTACTTTTCTCTCTCTACTCTTCTCTTTTCTCTCATTTCTCTCTCTACTCCATCATATCCCTTCTCATCTTCTTTATATTATTAACTAATCCAATCCATTAAATCCATCTAATCCAATCATGTAGAATAGGCCAAGATCACGTAGACCTTCAATTTGATAAACATAGGGATTTGGGTTTTAGCTATTTTCTAGCTTGGTTGTTGCCTAACGTGTAACACCCCCAAATTTATACAACTCAATACAGCGGAAGACTAGTTGGTGTTACGGGATAGCACATCACTCACATCATAGACAACGCATAAAAATCGCGTCGTTAAATAATAAAGCATTTCCATTCATAAATATCAAAGTTACATAGGTCCCAAGTCATGGTATTTAATACAGGTTTTACAAAGTATTTGAATGGAAATGCTTTATTATTTAACGACGCGATTTTTATGCGTTGTCTATGATGTGAGTGATGTGCTATCCCGTAACACCAACTAGTCTTCCGCTGTATTGAGTTGTATAAATTTGGGGGTGTTACAGTTTGGTACCAGAGCTCTCGTTATAGAGAACGAAAGATTTTTAAAACCAAGGTTTTGAATAAAATATTTCAAAATCTTTTAACTATAAACATTTTTCTCAAAATGTCCAAAAATCTTTTGACTATAACGGTGCCGAAGAATTCTCGAGTTACCGAAAAGGCCAGACTGAGAAGTGTTATTTTAATATATATATATATAACTTGGATTATATATATATTTTGTAATTTGATTACATGATTGTTTGATGATTATTTCTATATTTATACGAGGTATTTATACGACGTAGATTGTCACAAGAAACCCTAACTTCCCTAGCAAATTAATCGAAGCTATTCCCGTAGGAATTCTAGTTATCCTAGATCTAAACCAAGTTGTGGATATTTATGATCCCAACAAATGGTTGATATTCGTAGAAATGTAGATATTAGTTGATTGTGATATTGAAGAAGAATTGGCGAGATTAAGACTGATATCGATGTCATGACGATCTTTCCTTATAGAGTGGAGTTTGACAAAACGTTACCACCTAGAAAGATGTCATCTGATTCGTTGTCACCCAATTCTTAAATTAAAATCGAAAGGGTGAATGTTGCACTTGAGGCTGTCATTGGAACCATTACCCAAAAGCCTCATGCCACTAGTACCTTTCCGAGAAGTCTAATTGAATGTGTGAGTCATTTCATTCTAGTGACTCATTTGATAATTGTTGTTGTAAGAGCTATATGATTGGAAATTAAGTGTTGATCATATCGAGCTTTTATTGCCCTTTTAAGGTTAATGAATAAGGTCGAAAGTATTGGAAAATAAGGTAGGATGTTGCATTGAGTATAAGTTGATTAAAAACTTGAATGAAGTAAAAATTTAACTCGTATGGTATACGAGATTGTCAAGAGGAAATCGTTAAGTCCTGTGATTGAATTATCAGGTTTTAAATGTTTGTTGGTTCGTGTTAAGAGTTGTTCATAGGCCATTGTCCACTAACGAGGATGCCCAGTGTCCAAGAAATAAATTGAAGAGATCTTCTTCTGAATTGGGACCGATGGATCTTTCGGGACATGTGGAACACCTAATGACTCTTGTAGATTAGTATTCATTGTGGTATCTTTTAAAAATAATCCCTAACTTAACTGAGACATCAGTTGGTAGGATGAGTTCTTGGAATTGTATGACATAGTGACACATAATGTGTTATGATACAATTTTGACTTGTTTGTGATTAATGAAAAGACTACCATTTATTGCTAAATTCTACATGTATCGATGTTATCTATCTTTTATTGCTTCATCCTAATGATCGAGTTAGTGATGCAACCATTGAACAAATACTCATCTCGATTTGAGTTACATTGTGGATTATTCTCTTTGTATTCCTGAGTGCCATCGAGGTCATGAACCACATGATTATTTGGCTAAAGCTCATTTCCTAGCATATTGTAGTTAGTTCTTGGTGAACAACTTTGCATCACTCTTGTGCAGATCACTCATTGTTTTTATAAGATAAAACAGTATCATTTGAGAAAATTGAATTTTCATCACTATATGGATTATTTAAAGTGAGACTTATAAATAATCATTATTAAAATAAAGTTGATTATGAATACCTTGGAAAACTTAATTGTTTTCATAACAAAGAAAATCTTTGTAAATTTATTTTTGATTCTTATTTAAGAATTAAGCATGAAAATGTTTTTGTTATAAACATGATGATAAAATTTTGACGAACTGATTATTGTATCGTTAATCTTGAATTTGTATATAGTTGCGCGCCTACATACAATTTGGAATGGACCATGCAAGGCTGATTAGTAGTCACCATAAAACTAATGAATAAACAATACATTTTCTTTGAAGATTGTGAAAGATTAAATTTTTTGAGATCTGCAAGTAGTGAAAAATAGGGACATAGTGTTAGGGACACCTACATATGTGCCTGTAGCATCTATTTTTCTGAGTCGAATTTGCTCATCTGTGAAAATTGTCTTATTTGACAATTGACAATTCTTTCTTGTCCAATTCTCCCGTAGTGAGATTCTTAGGAAAAGTATCTGATTACCGAGTGTTGATACCCGACTGGATGTATCAACATTCCTATCATTTCTTTTGATTTGATTTCATTTGAATGACCTGGGTAACGATCCAAGGAGCTTTCGAATGCGTACTCAAATTATGAAAACATGGGATATATTCATATTCATTAAATGTTTTCGTTTGTATATGATTTGAAATTCTCTCGCATAGATTATGCGTTAACATTACTCTTTTGATGATAGTTGTGTCTCCATATATCCTTGAATTTGTGAAGGATTATGAATTATTATTAGTCTTTTGAGAAGTTCACATCTTATCAACGGTAATGAAACTGCAAAGTTGATAATGCCAGTAAAATGGATTGATTGATTATGACATGACGACATTGTCTTAATTGATGGGAACTCGAGTAGAATTCCCCTAAATTATAAGATGTTGATTATCAAAAGTGATCTAAATATTTCTTGATGGATGATTTTATCCTGCATTTAGACTTGAAATATTACCATGAATGGTTGTGAATCAGTCATAGATATTATAATCTAGAAAGAACATAATATGAAATTATTAAAAGATGTTTTTGTTATCTAAAAACTTTAGGAGGTATTTGTTGGTGAATTACCTAGACTTTCGCCATTAAGGCAAGTTGAAATTGGTATTGATTACATTTCCGGTGCTGCACTTGTGGCTTGTGCACTGTACGTCAGCACCATCTGAATTTAAGGAATTACCGTACAACTGAGAGAGTTGTCGGAGAAAGATTTTATTCTACCAAGCCTGTCATCATGAAGAGCTATGGTGTTATCATTCCTTATATTTATAGATTACTGTGACTGAGTAAATTGACAATCGAAAACAATATCCATAACTCGAAATGGAAGATTTGTTCGATCATTTACAAGGTTCTAGCGTATGTTTTAAAGATTTGATCCACGGCATGGTTATTATCAACTTCGCTTCCGCGAAGAAGATTATCTATTCCAATCACTATATCCGGTACTTATAATGAACATTATGAGTTTCACGTGATGTCGTTTGGATTGACTAATGCACAGGTAGCATCCATAAATTTGGTGGATCACGTGTGTAGGCTGTAATTTGATAAATTCATGCTTGTGATCATTAAGGACTATTTGTTTGTTTATAAGAATAAGAATGAGTTAATAATTATTTATAGATTGCCCTGAATTGGCCGAACGATAAAAACCTGTACCTTAAATATTTAACATGTGATTAAAGACTAAATCCTTTATATTAATTGACCGTGTGAGTAATAGATAATGGAATATATTGACTCTTTAAAAATTAAGAGCCCTTTTAAGACTTTGGATTTTACCAAAAAGAAATGGAGAAATGTTTTGACAAATAACAAAGGATTTTTAAGGGATTATTCCCTTATACACAAACCATTTAACTAAACTTCTGTTTAGGGGTAAATGTTTGTGTATACTTCTAGACAACTTAAAGAAGAATTGAGGAAACTATATAACTTATGACTTGAAATTTGAAACGACAATTTTTGCTTTTCAACTAAGAAAACTTTGACCAAAGTATAAGCAAAGATTTTTCAAACATTTACGAATCTCACTAATTATTTTCAGTAAATCAACAAAAATCTTGTTAATTAAATTCAAATTATTTTGAACATTTTCATATAATTGGTCGAACTAAGAAATTTAAATTTTTTTTTACGTTTACGTTTCATAAAAATTTAATAATTATTATTTAATTAATTGTAATAATTATCGACGCTTTAAACGCTGGATTGATAAAAACTGATAAAAATGATAGATAAGACGAAACTGAAACTTAGAAAATATGAAGAAAGGTGAACGTAATTACTGACGCATAATATAGAAAGAATATCTGAGTGAATTGTGGACATGATAATTACATCATCGGGAGAAAGTGAATGTAGATACTGACACATAATATAGAAAAGATAAAGAACCAATTAGGACATGTTCCTTAATAATGAAGGTGCAAAATAAATTGCCGAACAATTTAAAAATAAACGATGTTTGTAAAAAGGATAATATGGATAATAAAAGGGGGTTCGCGGCTAATGTGAACAATTAGAATTAAGAAGCCAATAGCGTTAAATGTATAAAAGACCACTTGTGATTGTCTATATATGGAGATTTTGAGATATAGTTATGTTGGAATTTGTAAGTATAAGTATTCTATTTTGTCATTTATGACTAAAAGTATCTCTGTCTGAAGAAGTTGTACTGATGGCAATTATGAAGGCAGACATCGCCTCATACATTAGTAAACGTCTAGCTATTGCAAAGGTCATCATCTGAATTTGATTCGATTTGGGTCATCGTCGACAGACTGACCAAATCTGCAAATATCATTCCCGTTAATGATAATTGCAAAAGAGTTATGTAAACATAGTGTGCCTGTATCGAACATCTTTATCAAGATCCTCGCTTCGCATCGAATTTCTAGAGATTTGCTCAGAAATCATTGAGAACGAACCTTGATGAGAGTACTATGTACCACCCCAAATCGAAGGGACGAGGTAAAGTAACGATACAAAGTAATATAAGTGTTGTTTTATGTTTTAATGATTGACCTTTGGTAATGAACCGTATAATCATTTTCCTTTGGAAGGATTATCATTGATAATCATCGTGTTAGGATCGAGATCGAATCTTGTTAGGGTCTATATTAGAGCATTTGTAAGCAGGAGTTGAGATGAAGACACCCGACATACACCCATTGTTAGTTGGACATGTCTTTCAGGTTTAAGGTTTCCTATGATGGCGAACCTAACCTTACAAAATATTCGACCCGCGAGATCTAAAATGATTGTTGAAATTAGGATTTGATTATTGACTGCCGATAGTGAGCAGGAGGGTATGTGAATATGAAATGTAGATCTTGAAGTGCCAAATGGGTAGCGAAGTTATGCTAAAAATTTTAACTTTGGAAAAAATGAATTCATGATCTAACAAATCATGGGATATAAGTCCCCGTTGTATGGGACCATTGAGATGATGTAAAGGATTGGTTTGAAAGGCATATAAGCTGGATCTACCCTCGAACTTCAAGAGATGCGTGAATTATTTTCGTATATCGAACTTGATAAAATATCTATCAAATTAAAATCTGAATTCTTCTTGATAAAGTTTAGATCGGAGAAAAGTTGCATTCATCAAAAACCCGTGAACATCATGGATAGAGAAAGTAAGTCAACATTTAGCTTGATCTTATTCCCGTAGTTATGTTTGATGAAAACCGCGTATTGTAATGAATTACACTTATGAGAAAAGACCGAATGTGGAGGAAATACCCACATGGCTTTAACTCTATAAGAAGCGAGTAGTAAGATGATATTTGAGGACAAAGATCCTGTTTAGGGGTAAATGCTGTGACAATCTGTCAATTGATGGTTGATATTTTATTCTCGATATTTATTTGAAAACATTATTTTAATGTTATAATATGAACTCACTTATTTTTGGGAAGAAATTTGGATTTACGTCTTGAAGTAGCATCGACTACGTCTAAACCGGAGGATTCAACATTACGTGCTTACGTTTACATACACCGTTTTGGTGACAGTCCGACTTTCAGAAAATAAATTTGTCCGTGAATATTATTTTGAGATTTTAAATTTGTGTTAGTTCATAAACTCACAAATTTACGAGAAGAGATTAGGACTTACGATTTTAATTTAACGTCCTTTACGACTAAACCGGAAACCTTAGGATTACGTATTTACGTTTTCGAACTCCGTTTTTGATGAGACAATTTTTATTAGATTCGTTTTGTGCCGTTGATTCATAATTAATAAAAACGTTTTTCGTAAAACGACCCGAGGGCACGCAAATCGAGGAAAATAGAATCGAGGAGTACCCGTAAATTAGTGGAGATGAGACAAGTGGGACACTTGTCCCATCCCCACTACTAGATGGCCAAAACAAGCCTTGGTGGCAAGTTTATACATAAACTTGCTACACATGTTAACTTAAGCTTACAATGTAAGCTAAAACTACACAAAACCACTAACCCTTTACCACTGGCTCTCATTCAACACATGCAAAACCACACATTTTCCATTTCTTCTCTCTAAAAATTCGTCCCATCTCCACCAAGAACACCCTCATTTGATCAATTTTAACCACAAACATTTGTTATAATTAACATATGTTAATCTCCATTCAAAGAGATGAAGATTGGTGCAAGTTTTAACATCCAAGGAGAAGTTTTGTTGGTGTTTTGGGGCTGATTTCTCAAGGAATTTTCATGAAGAACAAGGGCTGATTTTTGGAGGAATCGACAAATACTTGGTGGTCCTAGAAGTGGTGTTGATATCTCATAAGATTGTATACCCAAAACCATGTCTTGTTCATCCAAAAGCTCATCATTTCATCATCATGGTGGTATAAAGATTGTTCTCCTCATCCTCTTGTTATTTTGATTATGTAATCATGTATTTTCTTTCCTATTGTATATGTATATGATGATTATATGATGATAAAAGTATTGTGTGGGGATTTGGAGTTGATAAACATGCTTAAAAAGATGAAAGACTATAAGAAACAAGGTTAAAATCTTGTTTAAATTTGTTGGCTGTATAAAACAGTAAAGAATCAAATGATGAACTGATAAAAATGGCATAGATTAATGGATTTAGAGTAAGCTATGGGTCTTGTACACATGTGAGAGTTGGCCATGCAATGAAATCATTGTAATGAGTGAGATATGATCAAAACAAGTTTAAGGTACAAATCTGAGTTCACTGTTTTGGACGATTTTTAGAAAATACTTAGAAGATGATTCAACAGTAGCTATAGAAGAGTTAAATGGAGCACATATCATGTATTTTATGTGATAAAAATTTGAGCTTCTATCTCCATATAGAACTCTAGATATGGCAGTTTTGGTGAACTTGAAGATAAAAATCAGATTTTGAGAATTAATGTTTATTATTATTATATAAGCACTCAAAATTATATTGTATAAAATGTAAAATAAAAACCCACTAACTTATGGATTTTATTTATATGAATATGTAAAAGGTTAAATGAATGAATAACTTATATAAATGGTATTGAAATAATACTTATAAGTTATAAAACTATAAACATTGTTTTTACAACTTTTTCGGCTAATACCGTAAAAATTAACGTTTTTGTTAAATTAAACTTAGATGGTTGGACCCGTCTAATGTAAACTTTTATAAACTCATATACTGATATATAGACATGTATAACAAGTAAAAACCGATAAAACCCGAATTATAGGACATACGGACGTTAACGGACTAAATTAACGTTATTGGACTAATAATACAATAAAAATGGACTAAAATACTTATGAGCTTATTATTGGGCTTAACCCATTTAGGCCCAAATTGTAAGTATAGATACTGATAATATAAGTATAACATGGATTAAAACAAGTTAAAGAACTTATAATAAGTTTATTGGACTTAAAACACGTAAATGGGTAAAACTAGTAAGCTAGTATAAAAGTTATCGACATATAACACTAAAATGAGTAAACGAGAATATGTAAACCCACTTGATCATCATATATATATAATCATAATATGTATACATAATTGTTATTTTTATAAAGTCATTGGACATGAGTCTAAGACGATTATTATTTGTCTAGGTTTCCATGATTGAAGCACGTACCGTACGTCCGAATTGCCGATAACCCGCCTTCCCACATCAATGTGAGTTCATAGCCTCGCACTCTTTTAAATGTTTTTATAAATGTTTTATTAACCTGCGAGGGAGATAACCTGTTAGTTTTTATGAATTAGGACACTATTTGTCCCGATTGTCTGTTTATTGATTTGGACCCGAATGATTGTATGACCCGATAAATGATTAAAGGACCCGATAGATGAAATAAAATGGATTATTAAAGTTAGGTTATGTCACTAAAAGTCCCATTAGCATGAATTGTGAACTACCGGGATTTGGTAGACGCTTATGCATATAATAGTACTATTTGGGGACGATCACCCCAGTTCGCGCCTTGACGGTTGATCCCCGTCGTGCCACATTTATTGGTAAGCAAATTTATGTATGAGAAGATTTACATAGCGTGACCTTTGTGACGACACGCTACTTTAGATGGGCAAATTGAGTATCGGGTTAGCTACCCGTTGTTTGTTTAGTAAGGTAACAATGTCATGTGGCTTATAATAATCCAAAAATAACGAAATACTGCTTTATGCATTGAATTACGATATATTGCCTGACTAGCAATACAGGGTCTTATTATTGATATTATGTTCGTGTTTTGGTTTTATATAACCATATCCATATAACGGTTTTTATTTAACTTTATACAACGTTATAAAACGTATTGTATGATGTTTTTACGACATTGGTTCGTATATTGGTTTTGAAGGCAACAGCCTATATTATGATTTTTGATAAGGATTTGTATAAAATGACTTTGGCTATTTTATGGCCTATTACAAAGATTTGTACAAAATGGTTTTCGGTAATAATTATATACCAATGATATATATGGTTTTATTAAACTCTATGAATTCACTCACCTTTTCTTTTAACATGTTTTATCTCAGGTACTTAAAGGTAATTCTCGGGAAGACAACAAAGAATTCATGGCCCGCACTTAAATAACAATTTCCATTCAAATCTTTTGTAAAACCTGTATGAAATACAATTACTTGGGACCTATGTAAATTTGATATTTATGAATGGAAATGCTTTATTATTAAACGACGTGATTTTTAAGCGTTGTCTATGATGTGAGTAATGTGTTATCCCGTAACACCAACGAGTCTTCCGCTATATTGAATTGTATAAATTTGGGGGTGTTACATAACGGGCTTTGATATAGGACTTCACCTATATCTTTTGTACTTAAACTGTTTTTTGGAGTAATATATTTTACCGGGGTTTAGTCCCCTTTACCCAAAAAAATGTATCTATAACCAATACAATATACTAGTTCTAATCTATTATATAAAGAAGAGATAGGTGGTCACAAAGTACTAATATTCACTAATCCATAACTTATTATAAGTTAAGACCTAATAACTGATGGTTGTAAAATACGTCTTTTAGGAAAAAGAACGTAATTAGGGCAAGTATTAAACAAGTGGTTTAGGAAAACCAAATGTAAATGACCCAATGTGGGGATCGTTCTCAAGGAGGCTTGTGTGTTGTGTAAAGAGATGATTAAGTGTTTGTGATTATATTGATGAGAAAAGAAAAATATAAAAGAGATTAGAAAAGAATGACGGTTACGATTATGAATTAAACTAAGACAAAGTCGTGCACGTAAAACCGTAAAAGTGACCAAATTTAAAAATTACCCTAAAAATTCCTAAAAAATTGCAATAAATCCCAAAAAATGTAATTAGAGTTTACAAGAAATCAAAAATCACTCAAACCTTTTATTTGATTAAATATTAATTTTTCAATGCTAATTAAAACCCAAAAAATCAATTTAATTAACAAAAAGACAAAAATGAGATTTTTTAACTTGTAAACCTCTAAAATAACTTAACTAAATATAAAACTGTTTTTGAAAATATTAAAATTAATAATAACTAATTAAAAATGATTAAAAACTATTAAAACTTGAAATAATTCTAACAATTAATCTAATGACAATAAAATTAATCAAAAATTTTTAAAATTCCTAACTTAATGTATTTGAAATAGGAAAAATGAAAAACTTGCAAAAATCTAAATTTTAATTTTTAATAATAAAATATTAATAAAATATTAATAAAAATCCAAAATTTATAAAAAAATTCTAAAAATTTACAAGCCAGTTTATTTTAACCTAAATAAAACATAAATGAACTTGAAATTACCAAAATACCCCTATTGGGCCTTCAAATGGGCCAAATACCCAAATAGTCCCTTAATGGGCTTAGAATTGAGCCCAATAAGAAAAAGTCCACAAAAACGGCCCAAAAGCTCCTGTTAAGCTTAAAATCTGATTTTAAACACAATTTTTCAAAGGTCCAAAAGCTGAAAATGAGCTTAAGTTAGCTTATTTCAAAACAGCTTATTCTTAATAGGCTTTTTGGCCCATTAAGCTATAAGTTGATGCCATAGTCTAAAATTTTACCCACGTCCTTCTCTTGACCTAAATAAGCTATATGTAAAAAGAAACTTGAAATAAGCCCAAGGAATAAGCCTGAAATAAGCCAAAGCTCTCTTCACAAAACGACAAAATAGTCGTTTTTTAGTTCTAGGCTATTTCAAGAGCTGATTCAAGTTGCAATAAGTCACAAATAGCTTAACTAAGCTTAATAATCAAAAAACATTCAAAAAGCACCACTCAATAAGCTGGAATAAGCAATAAGAAATTTTGTAAAAGTCAACTAAGTTCGTTTTCTAGTCAAACCTAAAAGTCAAAGTCCACAAAGCTCCAGATCTCTTAAATGGATCAAATAAGGAAGATTGATTACAAAAACAAAGTTGTTGCAAGTCCCAATAAGCTAGAATGTCTTATGAATAAGCTGTTTGGTAATTAACACTAGCAGTGGCTAGTTTTGGGGGTTCAACAGTGGGAGAAGTTTCCACTGCTTGACCTTTTTGACTTTTTGTCTTTAGTGACTTTTTGTTGGATTCAAGTTAAGCAAACGCACCCAAGTGGTCAGTGAATCACAAGGAGTCAATAACAACACCAATATCACAAGTTCACCAAGCCAACTAACACAGTTTAATCAAAAGATCCACAGACATGCACCAGATATGAACAATAGCAGTTATGAACTCAATAAGCACTTTTAGCAAGAATAAGCCAGCCAAAATTCACCAAATGCATACACAAGCTATAAATAATTCAAATGAACATAAATAAACATGTTTCATGCAATGGTTCAAGGTCTAGATCAAGATTCAAGCTCAAAAATGTTACTAATGAACAAAGAACATGCAGTTTTGATACTTTGCTGATATACTTGACCATAAATCCAATTTCAAACACTCAAATCTTCTTAACAGGTTATATTAACTATGTTTAATCACTTGTTATCCCTAAGCATGCATACAAACTAAGTGTTACCAAAGTCTTAGGTTAAAACAAGCAGTTTTCAAGTTTTTATAGCACAATCAAGATTTTGATGTTTAAAAGCCAATAACTTGCAGCAATTAGCACTCAACCAAGTATATATCAGATACCAAAAATAAACAATACTTTCCAATAACTCAAAAACACTTTGTGATCTTAAACAGGTTAACCTAAACACCCCTTAACTTTTTCAATCTAAGATTTAACAAAGTATAAGTGTGATTCAATGTTACCCAAACCCAATCTAACACAATAAATCATCATCATGTAGTATCAAGCAATTATAAGCCACAAAATCAACAAGAACAACAGCAGAACACAAAATCACAAAAATCAAGTATTTTTACAGATTTTGGGTACAAGGGCTCAAAACTCATGAATGTACATCCACACTCACGAATTTTTGAGCTGATGTGCCTAGCAAAACAAAGAACAAGCTTCCACAACAAGGCTGCTAAGATTCAACAAGGTTAGAACATAAAATATGAAAAATAGAAAAGTGAAAAAGCTTGATTAATGCAACCTTTATACCCACTCTTTAATTATCCCCAAACCACAAGCTCCCAACACCTTGATAAGCTCCTTATCAGGGTGTTTAGATCACTTGTAATCAAAAAATTCCAAAGATGTACCAAAGACTTAGCAAAATATCAAGATTTGGAAAATTATGCAATTTCTTGCACAAGATTTAAAAATAGGTTTTAGGATTCAAACAACACAAAGATATATCAATGACAAGAAATGAATTAAGTTGGCACTTGGATTTTATTCAAACATTCAAACACTTCTCATTAATAATGAACAAGGCTTTACAGAACATTGAACAAAGGAAAAAACAAGAGGAGGGCTCAAAGTGAAACCCTAATGCCTTTATAGGCTACAAACTATGTCTAGAAAGCACAAAAACGTAACCCTAATGCTGGTGAACTCTCTGAATTGCCCCTTGTGAAGTTTGAAAACATGGAATCATGTGAAGTTTCTTTGGCTGCTTGTGAGGGTGTAAAAGGTGGTGGAATTTGATCAAGGGCTCACATTGAGCTTATGATCAAAGCAGTTTTGTTGGGCGTTGGATGGCTGTCAACTTTTGGCATTTTCTTCAAAATGTATGCATGGGGGTTTATCATGTGACTTGTGTGTTGGTGATGTGGCATGTTTAAGGTTTGGGATATGATTAACATCACCCTAATCTTAATTTTGGAAGGTGTGGGGGTTTAATTTTAAGCAATTAAGGAATACCCAAATTTGTGAAGAACATGAAGAACACATGATTTGATCTGATTTTGTGTTTAAATGGTGTGTTAGGCGCCAGATTAATAAACTAATAAGATTAGTTATTAATCTGGTATAAGTGGGGTGTGACATGGAGGTTTGGTGAGTTCCCATTGGTGGAGAGGGTGAGTGGGACAGGTGTCACCCCCTCACTGGTCTAGGTAAGTTTCTTTGTCTCCCACTTTCAGCCCCTCATTTCTTTCTTTCTTTTCATTTCAGTTTAAACATAGCCAAAAATGAATTCCTTTGTTATAGAAGTTTTACTTTTCACACTTTTGCCCCAAATACTTTTCCAAAGTATTTTCAGGGGTATTTCTTGCCAATTCTTTATTCTTGAAGGGTTGTTTTGGCATTTTCTTCAAACATTATGGTCTTGACTTGTATGATTGACTTTTTGGAGGACTAATATTGACAATTCTTCATTTATGAGGGACCATTCTTGCCAATTCTTCAAAGTGGAGGGTCCTTTTTGCAATTTGACAAAATTTAAGGACCAAACTTGTAATTATGAATAAACAAGGGTTTAAAGTGTCAATTCTTCAATATTGGAGGACCTTTCTTGTACAATCTTCAATTCTTCAAGGGTTATTCTTGAAAAATCAACACTAGGGCTTGGTTCATTGTGTGGCTTCGTTTCCCGTGTTCGTTTTTGTTTGTTTCTTGTGATCTTTTGTCATTGTAACACCCTACTTGGATAAGTGGACCGTTACGTGTATTTATGGCGTATCATCAAAGCATAAGGTAAATGTCCTAAAACATTAACTGACCATAAAGGAAATACCGGAATCAAACATCGGTAATCCAAACATAAGCTCAAAACATGAAAAGTAAAATATTGAAGGAAAGGACTAAACAATGTCTAAATAAGAAGAATAATGTAAGAAGTGCATAAAGTAAGAAGTCCGGAGCTTCCATTCAATGCACATGCTCTCAGAATCCTAAGAGCGTCCTGGTGTACCTGCCGTTAGAATGTGAAAGAACTACGGCTGAGCATAACGCTCAGTGAACGGATATAAAGCATGATAAGGAATTAGTGAAATGAAGCAGATGATAAAATACTGGAGCTGTAAGACTGATAAGTAAAGTTGCAGCGGAAATCTGTGTACAATTTGTAAAGTCTGATTTATAAATAATAAAGCTGAACTGTTATCTGTTAAATCTAAAAAACGTGCATTTACTGTATTTTAATTTCCAGAGCTTGTATAGGTCATGTGCTGTAACAACGGTGTATGAATAACTGGAGGGGTGACCTCGTCATGCTGTAGAGGGGTGACCTCTAAATGATGTAGAGGGGTGACCTCTAAATACTGTGCTGGGTGGAGGGATCAGCTTCAATGTGAAGGATGTAGAGCACACAATACATTCACCATGATAACTGTAAACTGATAAGCCTAGGATGCATCCATACGCCCCACTAAAAATACTGATAAAATGGCCAAACTGAGCTGAGTGGGATGATGCAGGATATCACTCTCCTGCATGTGAGTCACGACACCGGTGCCTCTAGTGCCATGGTTACGTAGTACATAAACTGGTCATGCTTGTATATAATGTCAGGCAATTTATTTAGTTTTTAACATGATTATAATAAGCTTAAACACATACTGGGGAAAACATTTGGCTGCAGAAGGGGAATCCTAATCATGCATAGGAAAGGAAGTCCTTACTGAAAGGACAGAAAATTTGTACCTCGGCTAGCCAAACCCGAAGCTTAACCAAACTCCAACGTGGTTCTCATCATTTGATCTACATGGTTTAATTAAATACCCATCAATATTGAGCAGACTAGTATAATTTAGCCTTGGTTTAACATGTACTGAACATTACTCATTTAAATTTTACTTCTAAATAGTATAATACTTCAGGGACCATATATGTAATTTTAGTAGATAATATGTGCATGATTTCATGCAGACGTCTATAAGTTGATTGTTTTAAAGTTCATATGCTAATATAAGTACTAGTGCTCATTTTGGTTTCAAACAGAGAATGAGATTGTCCATCGCTATTATGAGTTATATTATAGTTCTAGTGCCGTATCTTATTAATGTTACTAACAACGTATAAGCAATTTAGATAGCATGATTATTAATTATAGCTTGAGAATTACCTATGAGCAATACGGTTAAAGATCGAAACTAACACGGGCAGTGAGATTCAATGAGAAATAAAGCGAGCATAACCTCAAACGTGATTATATTGCATGGAAGAATGTTGCCATTTAACTAATTTACTTAAACAGTATCATATGAATATGAATCAAGGCAGCCCCTTTTCACAATACTAAGTTTGAAATCCGATCAATTACATATAAATATTTCGGGCCATGAATCATTTATATACATATGATCTTAACTACTAAAAGGTTAATGTGATTTAGAGTATGCCTCCGAGCCAGTGAGTACTGAGGTGAATATCTAACGAGTAGGAACACCAACTCGAACATCTACGTCAAGATTCAACTTAGCTAACCATATCCCGAACCTAAAAATGATAAACGTGAACCGATGCGACCTACTCTCTGACTTGAAAGAAGAACTCAACCCTCGATGCCAAAGCCTTTCTACCAAAACATGAACTGGTCATAACCAACCCATCGACTTGCAAACTCGTAATACGGATAGGTTCATATTTTATATTTTCTCGAAGACATGATGATATATATTTATAGGCCAATATTTGGGGAGGTAGAAGTAGTTGATTTTGACCGAACAATAAACAAAACGCGTTTTCTATTCTTTCTGAAGATTCCATGCCCTTTTATTATGTGATATTTATAGAGTATTCAACTTTCTGATTTATTCTTTTAATAATAAAATCAGTTATAAAAAGTTCCTGAAACTTTGGTTAACCGAAACGTATTTGACTCGTTTATACTAAAAAAACATTACTATGCTTGTATTTTATAATTTTATCATCTTTAAAATATTTTGAATTCGAAACTTTGATCAAAATGTTCGAGCTTATCATTAAGCTGTAAGTTATATTTCAAATGATGAAATAAAATACAAACCAGATTTTTGGGTTTTACAACTCTTCCCCTCTAAAAAAATTGTAGAAACTAGAAGGGGGGGGGGGGGGGTTGAATAGTTTCTCTTCGATTGGTGACAAAATTAAAATTACTTTCAATTTGGTTTGTATCAAAACTATCTTTTACTTAAAGCTAAGTTGCATAATGATTAGGTTCAATTGAAATGCACTAGCAATAATAATAAGCAAGTATAATAATAATGAAATAAGTAAAGAGCAAGGAAGGAAACGACCTAGTGGGAAGACACCAAGATTTATAGTGGTTCGACAACGAGGCTCTATCCTCGTTTCTACTCCACTCCTCGAGTACACCTACTCGATATTTCCACTATATCCACAAGCTCCCTTCTCGGCAGAGAAAACCTTACAACGTTGCTTACATTATTTTCCGACGCTAAGCTAAATGTCGAGACCTAATCTTTAGCTAGGACCAATCTACACGACGTTACCTACTTCACAATTTAACGACACAAGGCTAGATGTCGGGTTCTAATCGAAAGGTAGAACCAATCTTCACGACGTTGCCTACTTCACCATTTAACGACACAAGGCTAGATGTCGAGTTCTAATCGAAAGGTAGAACCAATCTTCACGACTCTTCACTTTGAAGCTAAGTGATAACTTCACACAACACAACTACTAATCACTTTAAAGTTTAGTGAGAACTCACAAGACACAACCACATCACTTTATAGTTTAGTGAGAACTCCTAATCAAATCTAATACAACTCAACTAGACTTATCCAAGTACACACATGTAGCTTGGATTTACACAACACAAATCCAAGCAAACACATATGCAATGGATGTACACAACAAATCCAAGTATCCACAAATAACTTGGATGAACACAACTAGTCCAAGTATTCATAAATACATTGGATTGACCTAAAACACAAAGGTATGATGATGAATATGACTAGCTCATAAATTCATCTTTATCACTACACTAGTGAGTGAGTGATCTTCTCATTGGACATGGTAAAGGAGGGGATCAAGAGGATAATCATATGTAAACATCCTTAAAAAATTAAGTGATCATTTACTAATGATTATGCTATAGAAAATAGAAAGAGGGCTGAGAAAATCGTCCAAGAGGCTTACTGGAAAATGAGATTTGACCCACTATTTAAAGGAGACAAAGTATAACGGATCTATAACGGTCTTCTGTGCGCGGTACCTTATCTCACCCCGCGGTACCTTATTGATAAGGTACCGCCTAGGTACTTAAGGTACCGCCACTAGACTCCGCTCCGTTTTTTGTCTTTTAGTTGGGTAGGAATATCTGAGGTATTTAAACCTTTCAAAGGATATTCTAACAGCATTTGGAATATGCCATTTTCAAATTTTCATTTTCCATTTTAATAAAACATTTTCTAAAAAAGAAAGTTTATTAAAAATACTTTTGTCTTATTAGCAAAAGTGAGTTTTAAGGATAATCATTTTGATGATCACTAAGTATGATTAAGAAAGGTTAGTGATATGATTATTACCTTGATGATAGTGTTAGTTAAATAATTCATTTTGTGTTTCTACACTAAATGTGTTGTATGGTTTGTTGTGATCAAAACTAAGAAAGATTAGTTAACACTAATAATGTTTTTTGGCATTACTTGCATTAACAATCTCCCCCTTTTTGATTACGACAAACGATAAACTCATTTACGTATAAACATAAACTATGGAATTATTAACTAGTTTATCACTATCATTTCTCCCCCTTTGTCGTAGCAAAAAGGTTAGCATAAGTTTTTGAAGTGCATCGAACTTTGCTAGTAGCTCCCCCTTGGTGGTTGCTCCCCTAGCTTGGGGCACCAAGTTTGTGAGCTAAGGTGACATGCTACACAAAGGTTAGTAGAAAGGAAAGAAACACCAATGTATATATGGTCACTACCTACTAAGTAACTTGAGAGGGAGAAAGAGAAGAAATCTCAAATTAGAAGCAAGTATTTTGCTAAGTATGTACAAAGAGGTAATTGACAAAATCAAACTTCAATAAAATGAAGATGATAATCTTGTCAATGGGTTAAAGCTTTAGAATTGATGGAATCACCCATAAGCAATTGTAAAAATTTAACCAAGATCAACTCAAAAAAATAGAACTAATTAGATAGCACAGAGATAACACAAAAGTTACAAAATAAAAAAAACAACAAAGAGGATAGTCATACACAAAGTATGAGTATCTAAAAGCAATAAATATGGAAAATAAACCATGTTGAATCCAAGATCGTTAGACTCAAACAGTCGAAACCGTTTTATCTAGGTTGATCATCATTCATATGATAACATAGCGGAATTAGAACAATGATCATGAATAAGATGTTTAACAAAGATGAATAATTCCCAAAAGGATTTATATTAATCAATAACACAAATCACTCTAGGTGTGTATACATTGAATCCCACACCTAGAGATCATAATAGCAGTAGGTTACATTTTGTGTGTTGGAACTGATGAATAAAACCTACGTCTGGTGGTTCCTTTTATAGATTAAGGAAACCAGGAATACATGGAAACTAAATAAGATAATAATGACTAAATCAAAACAGAAATATTCATTCTTATCACTACTTTGACCAAATCTCCATCTTTTATTATATATGGCAGGGGGAACTCCAGCAGTGGGAACTCCAGCAGGGGAATCTTCAAGCAGTGGGATCTTGTACTAGCAGGGGTAACTCTCTTGTATTTCCTCCACCAGCTTGAACTCTTTCCTAATGCCATATTTGGTCCTTCTAGTTTCCATGGTGATTTGACTCATCAACTTTTGACCCAACAATCTTC
The DNA here is from genome assembly GCA_025667525.1 of Glebionis coronaria. Lineage (NCBI taxonomy): Eukaryota > Viridiplantae > Streptophyta > Magnoliopsida > Asterales > Asteraceae > Glebionis > Glebionis coronaria. The sequence continues at coordinate 466,474,404 of CM046874.1, read as the reverse complement.
CCCTAGTTGATGATGTCAAAACACTTCCCCTTAAACATACAACACCAAAGATCAACAGGTTGAACACTCTCTGTAGACAACTTCCCCTTTTTAACATGATCAAATAGGGGTCTTCTATGTAAACAACCTTGATTTTCAACAACTCCCAACCAATACCATACTTCTAACCCAAGTTTTCTACTTTTCAAAATACCATCCATGAAGCACATAGGGGATAAAAAATGATTTTGAGCAGTAGATACTCACACTAGTTATAGTAATACCAATGAGAAGTAGCAAAAATCTTCACCTTGACGTCGTATGTGAATGACTAACACTTTATCAAATGAGCTTCCCCTTAAAGTGTGCTAGTCATTTATGAATCTTCTAATTCAGTAGGCTATGTATAATGATCATGAAGAAATATAATTATAAAAATCTTGATGCTGAAGTAGAATAACCCAACCTCGTGTTCCATGTCTAGTACTAACCATGTGACTCCAAAACTCACGGCTATAATGAGTAGGCCCCAAAACTCACGGCAATAATGAGTAGAAGCCTCGTGATAAAATGAGTCCTCACCCCTGTAAATGAGACACATATAATAGCGAATACGAGCATAGAGCGTCTTAAGAATGATCTCGTACCCAACTACCTTTTTATCAAGTCTTTATCACAACTTAAAAACACCTACAAGTTATCTTCATGCCCTGCTAAGTAGAAGATATAATAGAACACCAATTCGCGAAAATCTACCTCAAACGTCAATATCATCACAAAAAGTATTCTTCACAATCATGAAAATAAATCAAGCCTTTATACCATTATACCAGTTGCTGTGAATATGCCAAACTCCAAAATACTGCTGTCCCAAAATTCATATCTGACAGCAGGGGGAACTTTCAAAAACAGTGGGAATCTATTAATGAAAGCAGGGGGAACAATTGAAGGCAGGGGGATCGTAGCAGGGGAAACTTTTAATGAAGGCAGGGGGAACTTTTTCAAAAGCAGGGGGAACTTTTAATGTCCTTGTTTTTGTTATTAACTGTGCCAAACCCACACTCAATGGGAATGAATTTATAACAGTGAAATAAATAACAAAAAACAGAGAATGAAGTTTTATCTGCTGTGAAAAAGTGCTCACTGTTAGTGCATACCTTTATCCATATAGTTCACTGTATACGACCAAAATAACATCTGATGAGAGCTCCAATCATATGTAAACCCAAGTCTACTATGCGTCCTGTGACCTCATCCTATGCAGCCAATCACGTGAATTCAACATACATCAAGATCCATTAATCGGTCATAACGCCACATACAAACAAGGGCCTTTAAAGAACATTCTTTGTTGTGGGCATTTAAAACTTCAAGTGAACCTTTGTACTCATTAAATAATCACGTGAACCCCACTACTCCTTTGCTTCGTATGAACACAAAAAGTTATTTCGTGTGAACACAATTTGTTTACTTCGTGTGAACACAAGATTATAATCATGTGAACACAAAAGTTTATCACTTCGTGTGAACACAACCCATTCGTGTGAACACACAAACGGGAATCACATCTCACCCTTCCTATTTGTCCTCATAATATAACTTCACTTTAATAAACAAATGTGATCTGTTGTAGCATATTAAGTGAAACACACTGGACCACATAAAAGCAGAATCTTACCCTCGGTAAAAGCACAAACTTTTGCTTCCTTGGGATAACATCGAGTAAAATAAGCATAAATCCACCATTCGTTTAATGCTATTCAAGTCAACATTAAATAATACCCCACTGCAAACTCCTTTTCAATGTTTTCAATGTATGTCAGTGTCCCACCTTAAACAATTAATTACATCGAAATTGAGCCACTAGAAGCACCACACGTCCTCAATTGAACCAAACGAATGACAAGAAAAACATGGACCAATGAGAATAATTATCCCCACGTGATGAACCATAACATATCCAATTGCCATGACCAATCATTCCAAAACCACATGAATACAAACTAGATCTATTTCCACTGATTAAATAAACACTCGATGGTTAAATACCAAACCGACTGTTCAATTAAATCAATAAAATATATCTGGCCCACGTCTTTTATTTTAAGGAACAACCGTACACAGCTTGAAACTTTAATCACCAATATATTTAGGGCTAAACCCTAAACATCACCGTCATCTTCACAGCAACGACACAAACATGAAAAACACCTTAATTCACCTAGATATCGAGAGCCACCCGCTCTGATACCACATGTTGAATCCAAGATCGTTAGACTCAAATAGTCGAAACCGTTTTATCTAGGTTGATCATCATTCATATGATAACATAGCGGAATTAGAACAATGATCACGAATAAGATGTTTAACAAAGATGAATAATTCCCAAAAGGATTTGTATTAATCAATAACACAAATCACTCTAGGTGTGTATACATTGAATCCCACACCTAGAGATCATAATAGCAGTAGGTTACATTTTGTGTGTTGGAACTGATGAATAAAACCTACGTCTGGTGGTTCCTTTTATAGATTAAGGAAACCAGGAATACATGGAAACTAAATAAGATAATAATGACTAAATCAAAACAGAAATATTCATTCTTATCACTACTTTGACCAAATCTCCATCTTTTATTATATATGGCAGGGGGAACTCCAGCAGTGGGAACTCTAGCAGGGGAATCTTCAAGCAGTGGGATCTTGTACTAGCAGGGGTAACTCTCTTGTATTTCCTCCACCAGCTTGAACTCTTTCCTAATGCCATATTTGGTCCTTCTAGTTTCCATGGTGATTTGACTCATCAACTTTTGACCCAACAATCTTCCCCTAGTTGATGATGTCAAAACACTTCCCCTTAAACATACAACACCAAAGATCAACAGGTTGAACACTCTCTGTAGACAACTTTTTTTTTTTGTTTTTTTTTTTTTTTTGTTGATCCCAAAGTCAGATCTTAAACCTTAATAGCTTGTTTAAGGGTTGTGATAGAGAGAAAGAATTCAATCTAACACTAGAGAAACTTTGCAAACAAAGCAACTAAACAAGATGCGGAATATAATGTTTAGCACAAGAACAAATATGATTCAAACGTTGAACTTTAATATATCAAAGATATACGAATACCCAAAATGGTATTAGGGTTTACAAAACCTTAAAGTAATATAATGAAAGACAAAAATGAGAAAAGACACACTTTGCATGCTAACCTAGTGAGTCCTTTTATAGGCACAAGGACTCACGTACAAGATCGCTACTAACAAACTATGGAAAGTATTAAGGAATAATAACTGAAACGCGTAAAAATCTATTCCATGTTTATCTTTGACAGCAGGGCCTTTGACTTCAGCAGGGGAACCAATCCCCCTGCCTTTGTTATGTAGCAGGGGGAACTTACTCTAGCAGGGGTACGAATAATCAACTAGCAGGGGAAACAAATAAGCATAGATTTATTCCCAACAATCCTCCCCTAAACTTGTGCTTTCCCCTAAAGACAAGTTTCTGAATAAATGCTAGTTGATGAGGATGCTTACAAACTCTCTGGCCAAATCTGACTATGAACCATTCTTACCAGATCATAAGCAACAGGCTTCTTAGCATCTACAATTAGGTTAGCCTGTGCCAGTTTCTTCAAGGTGTCCTGAGAGAAGGGATAATACCTATGATTGAGCAAGTACACACTCACACCTTCCATCACCACCTCATAAACCCCAGAATTAGTAAATAGCTTCCAATACAACAAATCTCCTTTGTTCACTGCATCAAATATAGGATCAAACAACTCATTCTCATACATCCTATGCATGCACTCCCAGATTACCCAATCCTTCTCCACACCATCCATGGTAGGAGGTTTTACAGCAAACGTTTTCTTCAATATTTTCCACAGATCTTCTAAGTCTTCACTATCTAAAATTTGAAACATGACATCTAGACTTAGAAAGGTCTGTGCTGTATTGTCAGCTCTTGTAAGCTTCCACCAAGTCCTCCCTTTGTGTTCATAAACAGCATACTCTATGATAGCAAACTTATTTCCAAGTTCACTAGGTGAGATATCATCATTTTCCTGCAGAATTAGCTGTTTATCAATCTCATCATTTGAAGGCCTTTGAGACTCTTTAGTAACTATGCCTACTTTCTCCATTCTCTTGAGTCTCTTTGCTGCTCTTTGTACATTAAGAACAGACTTCTCAAGTACTTCTGGAAAACTTCCACCTGCTTGATGCGATGCCCCTGCTTGGGATGATGCACCTGCTTGTGTAGTCTCTCCAGCTTTTCTTTTCTTTGATTCTCTAGCTTTCTGTAGCATTTCACTTGGTCTCCTAAGATACTCAGCTTCCTCAGGAGTGTTGATAGTCATCCAATCCTCCACGTCATACAATTTTAGAACTGGTCTGACTGCTCTTTTTATGGCTTCAAAACTCATATCACTGAAATCACCATCCTTCCACTTTCTATGTCTCTTAAGCAGGACTTTGTAGTGATCCAGTTGCCCTTTCTCTGAAGTTAGATACTTCTCACTCTGAATTTGAATTGCCCTTCTTTCCAGATACTCAGTTTGATATTTGTAAACAAGGCAAGTCAACTCATACATGTCTTCCAAAGGAGCATTTTTCAACTCCTTCTCCCATTGATCAAGAAACTCTCCAACATGAGGTACCCTGTCATCTAGTTCTCTATGCATAATCTCAACCTGCTTTAGCATATCTTTGGGCCTCATCTTCTACATTCTTTGGTCCTGCATATCCATCTCCTCTTGTTGTAGCATGAGAGCTACTTGTGCATCATGTGCTTCTTGAGCCCTTTGTTTTTCAGGAGTCAGATGCTTGTATTTTCTCTTGGGCTGTTGCACCATGATTCCTTTTCCTTTGTCTTTTGGATCCACTGCTGGTGCTGGTTTTGCTTTAGATGCAGGTTCTTTGATTGTTATCCCCTTTTGAGCTGGTTGCTTTCTGTTCTTCCTAACAAATGTTTGAGTAATGTTCTTAGCAGGGGATAAACTTACAGCAGTGGGATCAGCAATGGCAGGGGAAACTTTTGAAGCAGGGGCTTCTTCTGGATTGCCCATGGTGAGCAATGTTTGAGCAATATCTTTGGTTGCACTCCCCTTGTCACTTCCCTTATCAGCACTTTCTCTCTCCATCCCTTTCTGAGCACTTGTTATCTTTCCATGTTCCCCACCAGGATATGAATAATACTCAGTAGACCCTTCTGTGTGTGGAATTTCCTCCCCTTTGGAAGCATCCTCATCTGTGGAAAGAATCAGTCTGGGCTTTCTCCTCCCCTCAAGAGTAGCAAGTCTGGTTTCCAAGTGAGAGATAACCAGACCTTGCTTTTTGACATCTTGTACTAGTTGTGCATTCTGCCTTTTCAGGCTCATGCACATTTTCGTCAATTCCAAATTTGTCAAAGGTTTCATACTGCTCTCAATCCTAGAAGGGAATTGCTCCCCTTGTTGGATATCATGGAGTGGGGGAGAGGACTTATTGATGGTGTCACTATCCTGCTCACCCCTTGAGGATGAGACAGTAGTGGCAGCCAAACCCCCAGGTTGCTCCAAACTCTTGGAGACTCTCCTTTCTGCTGCTTATGAAGATTCACCAGGCAAGGGAGACCTGGAAAACCTGGATTTTGAACGCCTTTCTTGTTTTGGATCAGCAGGTGGTAGGTTCTTGGCAAGGGAATCAGAAGGTTGATTTATGGCTGTTTGATTTTTGGCTTCTTCCCGTCTGATTTGGTCCATCATAATTGAAGTGAATGGAATGTTTTTGCCAGAAAACAAAGGTGATGGTGCAAGTAGTGTGGTGAAGAGTTTGGTGGTGTGTTGGGTTGCTGAAAAATAGGTTATGTGTTTAATGGGACCAGGATCACTCATATTTAGCAGAATTTCTATAAACCTTGGATACATACAAAACTTTGAGGTGCTTGAAACATTTTTAACCATGCCTTTAAAAATCATTTGAGAAAAACAATACTTCCTCCCTGTTGCAAAGCAAATCAGGGCAGAAGCTATCTCACTACCAACCTCATTAAAATCAGTGGTTTTTGGTGACAAACATTGCATTATAGTATGAATCAAATATTTCCAATGAGGGGCAAACTGGCCTTTAGCAAACTTACATTTTTTATTTTCAGAAAGTTTGTACCCCAATTTAACAAGACCTTCAAAAAATTCAGCCTCATAAAAGTTGGTTATTCCATCCTCATCATCAAGGAGCAGATTCTCCCTGATGGAGGCAAGTGTGATTACCTTGGAATGACCATCAACTGTGCTTTGAATTATAACCTCTCCATTCACTGTTTTGGTCATGGCTTTAGACCAGAACTGTTGAATGTGTGAGGTATAGATTCGAGGATTGATGAGAAGGGCCACTCTAAAGTACGAAGACTTCAGAAAGGCCACAGCATCAGCAAACTCGGCTGGTTCATCATGAAGCAAAGCAATTTGGTTATGATTAGGAGCAATTTTAAGAGTCATGATAAATTTTGAAAATAGTTTAAAGGTTTATAGAGATGAGAGGTAAGTGGGATTAAGACGAGAGAGAAAGATGGACCTGCTGGTAAAGGGAATTAAGTTTATATAGGCGAATTGAAGAGCTGTGATTGGACCAAAATTTTCAAATTGCAAAAATATCAAGGATAAATCTTGATAAAAAATTAATTTATTTGAAATAGAAAGAAAAGATTACCAATCAGCGAAGAAAGCGCCTTAAATATCTTTTAAAAATAATAAAATATTCCCTAACCAAAATTTAAGCAAGCAGGCCCAACGACTATGAACAGGGTAACGGTATTGTCGGTCAATGGTCAAACAGGGGAATGTTGTGAAAGCAGGGGAATAAAAGATAAAAGCAGGGGAAACTTTCCTAGGGGTATTGAACTAGTCATGGAGAGACTAATGCTAACTAGCTCTGCTCTAATGCACACACTTGTATATACAAGATAGATACATAGAAACTCAAGAGTCCTCTATTCAGCAATGGTCCCAATACAAAAAGTTAATACATAAGTCCCCCTACACCAGGTTATCCCAAGAAATCATGCATACCCCAGTCACCATCCCAACCTTGTCCCTTACCTATGGTCAGTCAGTCTTGGCAATGTGTGCCACAGTTCTGTATTTGAACAGCAAGCTGTTTTAATAGAGAAATGTAAGCACACACTATAGTGCCTCAAGGTTTCAGAGTTCTGACAAGCTTTGCAGCAAGTCATCATTATCCTGAACCCTCACTCACCAGTGGATATGATCTAAGATCATATATGAGCATCCTAAGGATACCCTGAGTCCAAAAGGTGTGACCTAACCTCCCCTGAAACATAGAGCATATACCTGATCCACCAATGAGAATAGTATGCACCATATGAACCTCTGCATTGTTAGTCTAAAACCACATAGAACCACTTTTGTAAAAAGAACACTCCCAGCTTAAGAGAAAAATCCTCTTGGCAGGGGAATGAACCCCAAGCAGGGGAATCAGTGTTAAAAAGCAGTGGAATGAAAGAGATGGACAAATGGACTAACAATTATACAACAACAGCAGTGAAGTAACCCTGATTATACATGACAAAATAGACATCAGATTTTAAGGAGAAACCATTCCAATACCTGCAACCAAATACTGAAACCTCCCTACATCAAAAGCTTTTGTTAAAAGATCAGAAACATTAAGTTCTGTATCAATTTTCTCAGGGACAATCAGTCCTTTTTCAAAACAATCTCTGATAAAGTGATGTCTAATTTCAATGTGTTTGGTTTTGCTATGAAAAACAGGGTTCTTTATAATGCAAATAGTGCTGTTGTTGTCAATGAATATCTTGGTTTTAAGAAAGTTATACCCATAATCAAGCAATTGATTTTGCACCCAAAAACTTGACCACAGCATGCAGCAGCTGCTACATACTCAGCTTCAGTTGTGGATGTTGCCATGATAGTCTGCTTCTTACATTGCCAAGATATAAGCCTGCTCCCCAAAAATTGGCATCCCCCTGTTGTAGACTTCCTATCATTGTTGTCACCAGCATAATCACTATCTGAATAGGCTACCATCTCAAATGGTGACTCCTTTGGATACCAGAGTCCCAAGGTAGGATGACATTTTAGATACCTAAAAATCCTTTTCACAGCAAATAAGTGACACTCTGTTGGTGACACCTGGTATCTTGCACATAAGCAGACTGCAAACATGATGTCAGGTCTTGAAGCAGTAAGATACATAAGAGACCCAATCATAGACCTGTAATTCCTGACATCTATAGGATTTCCAGGACCATTCTTGCCCCATGGATGATCCTTGTCCATTGGAGTGGACACCTTCTTCCCATCAGACATGCCAAACTTCTTTACAATCTGATCCACATATTTGTCTTGTGAGATAAATATCCCATCTTTCCGTTGCTGAACTTGTAACCCCAAAAAGAAGTTTAGTTCTCCCATTGCACTCATTTGGAATTTATCCTACATCAATTTGGCAAACTCTTTGGTAAGCATGGAGTTAGTTGATCCAAAAATGATGTCATCCACATAGACTTGTACTAGCAGAAGGTCACCCTTTTGTTTCTTGGTAAACAGGGTCTGATCAATCTTCCCCCTACTGAATCCATTGTCTAAGAGATATTTAGAGAGAGTACCATACCAGGCTCTGGGAGCTTGGTGAAGGCCATACATGGACTTTTTCACTTTGTATACTTTGTCAGGATGTTCTGGATCTTCAAACCCTGGAGGTTGCATGACATAGACTTCTTCATCAATGGTTCCATATAGGAAGGCACTTTTCACATCCATATGGAAAACAGTGAAGTCCATGAATGAGGCATAAGCAAGGAATAATCTAATAGCTTCAATCCTGGCTACTAGAGCAAACACCTCTTCATAATCAATTCCTCTTCCTGAGTATACCCTTGTGCTACCAGTCTTGCTTTGTTCCTGACAACTATTCCCCTTTCATCCTTTTTGTTCCTGAGTACCCACTTTGTCCCAATAGGCCTTGCCCATTTGGGACAATCAACCAGAATCCAGACCTCTTGTATGTCAAATTGTAAGAGCTCCTCTTGCATGGCTTCAACCCAGCTTGGGTCATTTAAAGCCTGAAAAATCTTCTTTGGCTCTTCTTGTGACAAAATGCAGTAAACAGACAACATTGCATGTTGTCATGATTGAACTTCATGGTGATATTAGCAATGAAGCTGTGCTCCTTTGCTGTATACCTTGTATGTCTGGGGGCTTCAGGATTGCCAATGATCTGAGAGATAGGATGATCCTTATTGATTCTATAGGTAGGCTGCATGATGACTTCTGTTTCATCTTCTTCCAAATCAGAATTGATGGGTCTATTTTGATTAGGAAAGAAGTCCTCAAAGGAACTTCCAAATGATACAGCATGACCTAGAGATGGGTGCTGGTGAGCAGAATGAAGCTCTGAGTAACTAGGACCTCCACTCCTGATGATTCTGCTTCCACTGCTGGATATGATAGGACCATCATTTATGGGTGTAGATGATGAAATGAGTGGGGATTCTCTTTCTGCATCAGTAGTCTCATTAGCATCATGATCCTTTGTGAAAGAGGAATCAATTTGTCTAGCAGGGGAATCCTGGATTCCACTGCTTTCAGCCATTCCACTGCCTTCAGCCGTAGCAAGGGATGAGATTGGCTGTTTTTCTTGATCATCAGCTTCACTAGGGAACAATGAGGGTACATTCATGTACCTTAGGGGTGACTTCTCAGCATCAATTGTTTCTTTATTACCTGAAATGTTAGTATTCTGCAAAACAACAAGTACATAGTTCATAGATTTTGAAAGTACATCTATATCAAAGAACTAGTCAGGACCTGTTTGAACATCTCCAGGTTTGTCTTCAAGGAAGTTCACATGAAGATTTTCTGTGATTTTGCTTGTCTTCTTGTTGAAGACCCTATATCCCTTGCTGTTTAATGAATAGCCCACAAAGTATCCATCATCACCTTTTTCATTAAACTTACCTAGATTGTCAATGGTGTTCAAGATGATCACATGACACCCAAAAGGTCTGAAAAAGTCAATTAAGGGAGGTCTTCCATTAAACAGCTGATAAGGGGTCTTGTTATGTGCCTTAACAACCAAGGCCATGTTCTGTACATAACAAGCAGTGGATACAGCTTCAGCCCAAAAGATAACTGGAAGTTTGGAATCAGACAGCATAGTTCTTGCAGCTTCAATGAGTGTCCTATTCCTTCTTTCTGCCACTCCATTCTGTTGAGGTGTTCTAGCAATGCTGAATTGCCTCTTGATGCCTTTGTTTATGCAGAAAGAGTCCAGTTTCTGATTTCTGAACTCACCACCATTGTCTGATCTCATGGTAACTACCTTCATGCTTTTTGACAGTTCAATTTGATTGATGAACCCAATGAGTACATCAGCTGTGTCACTCTTTTCAAATAGAAAGAATGTCCATGTAAACCTTGAAAAATCATCAGTAATCACTAAGCAGTACCATTTCTTCATTATACTTGCCACAGAAGTAGGACCAAAAAGATCCATATGCAGTAGTTCCAATGGCTTGGTGGTGGACATACTTGTTTTTGACTTGCAAGATGCTCCGTGTTGCTTCCCTTTCAGACATGCTGCACAAGTATGTTCATTGGCAAAAGACTTGGAAGGAAGACCATGAACCAAATTATGCTTTACTAGTTTGTTCATGTTCTTGAAATTAAGATGACCAAGTCTTCTATGCCATTTCTTACATTCATCTGCTGAAGCTTTGGCAATGAAACATGTTTCATTGTCTTGGAGAGATATGTCCTTGAGATCAATTGTGTACATGTTCTTCTGTCTTGGTGTTCTGAGAACAATTGGAGTGTCTTTTGGCAAGACAAACTCCTTTCCTAATACCAAGCATTCAGTGTCAGTAAACAAAACAAAATTCTTGTTATCAGTCATCTGTGACACACTGAAGAGATTATACTTGAGTTCTTTCACCAAGTACACATTGTCAAAAGTCATCCTATTTGTGACAATAGTTCCTTTTCCTGTTATAGTTCCATGCCCATCTCCAAAAGAAACACCATCATTGTCATGCAGGGGCACAAAGTTAGACAAGTAAGCTTTTTGTCCAGTCATACTTCTTGAGCATCCACTATCCCAATATGCTCTATCATCCCTTGTCTTCTTTGTCACCTGCAAAAGGAAAACAAATTAGTTTTTCTTGGGGACCCAAGCCATTACAGACTTGGATCTACCTCGTGTATCAATGTAGGATAGCTTATCAAAAACTAGAGATACACCATTAGATTGAGTACCCCTTTTGGGTGCCCAAACCCAACGAGCTGAGGCTTTCACAGCTTTTACCCATCTTCCCATGTTCCTAGAATGTAAAGCTTTTCTAGCAGGGGATACCCCAGTTTTAGCAGGGGAATCCCTATGCTTAGCAAAGGGAACCCACCTTTTGTTTTGGCCTCTATTCATGTGTTGGTAAGGTCTAGAGCCAGATTTATATGCAGTATGAGGTGTTGGGGTGGTCACAGAAGTGTTGGGCTTTGGGTGAACATCATTCTCCTTCCTAAGGGCAGGAACAACATATTTATCAGTCACCCTATTTCTCAAGGCAGGGGCAACATACTTGGCAGGGGAAAAGGATTTTGCCCCTGCATTTAGAAGAATGGTTTTAGGTTGCATATCCTTTAAGGGATTTGCAGCCACCATATTCATTGGTGCCTTACACTCTTGATAAGTGTGTTCAAAGCTGCCACATGTGAAGCAGGGCTTGGTATTAATCACAAAGTCTTCTCCTAATTGATGAGACTTTTGGTCATTCCAATTTCTTTGATTACCTCTGACTTTCCTGTACATACCAGCATATTTAATGGTAGACTTAGGGGACTGTGGCCTAGTCTTAGATTTGGGAGAGATACTCTTAGAACTAGGATTGCTGCCAGAAATTCCTTCTTTTGAAAATCGAACAGGGTTGTCAATTTACTTTAAACCAACCTGTTCCTTTTTAACATCCCTAATGACACTAGTTTTAACTAGAGACTCTTCTGTATCAAGATTATTAGGTATATAAGCACTCAAGTCAAACTCAATGTCATCCTGTTTTTCAAAGCAAGGGAGACCAGTCAAGGACAAGTCTTTTCTAGGAGAGGGAGCATGGATGTTAGCAGGGGGTGGTGGTATGGTAGCATTCATATTCTTAATTCCAAACCCTGTTTTGTCTCTAGGAGATTGACCAATTTCAACTGCCTTGGTTAAATCTTTTGAAGCTTTTCCAAATTTTTCAACAGTTTCCTCATCTATCTTTTGGTTAGCTTTGAAAATTTCAAGTTCAGCAGTTTATACATTTATAGATTGGTTATTCTCATTAGCATCTCTTTCTAGAATCACAATGTGATCCCTATAATCACTTTCTCTTTGCCTATACTCTCTTATAGTGGACTCTAATTGTTCTAAAGCACGTTTGTAGTTATCAAGATCATTATCACAATTGATATAGTCAGTTTTTACCTTTCTGATTTGATCATTCAAAGATTCAGTATTTTTCCTACAAGCTTTAGTACAGTATGAGTCATCATATACCTCATTGTCAAAGCTGGAACTTGACATAGCCATAAGTGCAAAATCTTCTTCCTTTTCCTCAGCAATCAAGGCTTGATTTCTTTCCACATTCTCTGTCATAGCACTCTAGTCCCATCCATTTTCCTCATCTATCCCCTGCATGGCTACCATGGCTTTAGCACCAGAATCATCATCTCTTGTTTCCTTTCTGTAGCTATTTCCAGACTTAGGTCCTCTGCATTCCCTGGCGAAATGACCCTTCTTGCCACAATTGTAGCATTCAACTTTTGTTTTATCAAACCCAGCCACATCAGAGGGATTAATTGTGATCTTCTTCCCGTACTTCTTGTGGAACCCGTTGGCTCTCATGCTGAGCAAAGCCATATTCAACTTGATATCCAATTCTTCTAGCGCTTGCTTACTGATTTGACTTAGATCTTCATGTAACACTGTAGATCCTTGTGGCCCTTGAGATGCTATAAAAGCACACGCAGTATCAAGGCTGAATGTAGCTGGTCTTTCTTCATCATAGGAAGGTCCAGACCTGGTAGCAGGGGAATAAGTAGCAGGGGCTACTTCTATTCCACTTTTCTTGGAGATTCCACTGCTTTGTGATATGAATGCCATGTTAGCAGGGGAATCAATGATTCCACTTGAGTTGGTGGGAATTGTTCCTTTTTATTTCATTTCATTGACAATAGGTTCAAAAACCTTTAAGTTATTATATATGTCATCAATGTCTTTTTTGTCCAAATCATCCTTATTCTGCCAAATTGCCTTATAGACAAACCATTCTTTCTGGAGGCTGTTAAGAAACCTGGTGTTCACCTGCTCTTTTGATACCTCAATATCAAAGAATTCCAAGTGGGCCACCATGTCTTGAAGCCTATTGTAAATAGCTCCAATTGATTCATCACCAATTGCTTTGAAAGAAGCAAAATCATTCAGCATTTGATTTTTCTTCTTCTTCTTTGTGGCTTCATTTCCTCCAAAGGTTTTGCCTATGGCTTCCCATAGATCCTTAGTTGTTTTGTATTTCCTGAATCTGAGTTGATGTCTATCAGGTAGGGCCAACAGCAATGAGCTGTGAGCCCTGACATCATGCCTTCTAGCCAGTATCTCCTTGTCACACAGAGCAGCAGACTTCTTCTTCTCCTTACTTTTGGAACTTTCACCTTCATCCTTGCTCTCTTCAACTGCCACCATTTTGTTGAATTGATCACCAAACTCTATGATCTCCCAGAGAACATAGTGTTCCATTTTGAGGTATTGTTGGATTCTGAATTCCCATAATTCAAAGTTTTCAGGATCCAACATGGGTAACTTGAGGTTATTGTGGTTGTTTCTGTTTGAGGATGAATCTGAAGACATGTTTGCTATGAGGATTTTGTTCTTGATTTAGACAAAGTTTCTCAACAAGCTCTGATACCACTTGTTGATCCCAAAGTCAGATCTTAAACCTTAATAGCTTGTTTAAGGGTTGTGATAGAGAGAAAGAATTCAATCTAACACTAGAGAAACTTTGCAAAGCAAAGCAACTAAACAAGATGCGGAATATAATGTTTAGCACAAGAACAAATATGATTCAAATGTTGAACTTTAATATATCAAAGATATACGAATACCCAAAATGGTATTAGGGTTTACAAAACCTTAAAGTAATATAATGAAAGACAAAAATGAGAAAAGACACACTTTGCATGCTAACCTAGTGAGTCCTTTTATAGGCACAAGGAATCACGTACAAGATCACTACTAACAAACTATGGAAAGTATTAAGGAATAATAACTGAAACGCGTAAAAATCTATTCCATGTTTATCTTTGACAGCAGGGCCTTTGACTTCAGCAGGGGAACCAATCCCCCTGCCTTTGTTATGTAGCAGGGGGAACTTACTCTAGCAGGGGTACGAATAATCAACTAGCAGGGGAAACAAATAAGCATAGATTTATTCCCAACAAACCACTAAGCATAAGCTAGTCTAATAGTGATATTTTCCAAGATTGCAAAAAAATAAAACTAAAAAGACGACGATGCATCATTCGAAGTTTTGTCCACCGGAACGAAAACTTGAATAGGAGGTCGAGTGATGAGGAATTCAAGAAAATTTAACTTCTCATACACATGAGCAAGTTCAATTTGTTGAAAACGGCTACAATCACACGAGGATCCATGATGCAACACAAAATCGTTTGATGTGGGTATGGCATCAAACTTAGGGTTTGGTGGTGGTGGGGTAAAAGGTTTGGGAGTGTTTTCACAATGCCTTTGGAGGTTTGGGAAGGTGGAAAGGTCGTTGAGTTGGGGGGTGTTGAAGGATTTTGGTGGTGGTGGAACATGTTCTTTTGCTCCGGTGATGGGGTTTATGGTGTAAGTCTCATTCCAATACTTGATTGGAGAGAAGGTAGGGTTTTTGGGTGGTTTGGACGAAGATGGTTCATTCTTCTTAACCCAAACGGGTCGAACCGAGATTTTTGGTTTCTTTGAAAGCTTGGATGAGCAAGCTTTGGGTGAGTGGGGTTGTGACAAAGAAATGTCAAGGTTGGGAATGTAGGAGTTAGGCATTGTGAGAGTGTGAGAATGATATCTCAAGGAAATGTGAGAATGAATTCTCAAGGTTGGGAAGATGTGAGAATGAAATCTCAAGGTTGGGGTATAAGTAAAATGTAATCAAGGTAGGAATTTGAATACAAAATGTGTATTGTCAAGGAATGTTTAGTCAATTTGAGTAAACAAGGAATCTTGACTGGGAATAGGGTTTAAAGGTTTTGACCAAAAATTCGTCTAAAGTCACTTTCTGGCCGCGGTACCTTATGTGGGCCGGCGGTTCCATATCGCTAAGGAACCGCGGGTCCTTAAGGAACCGCGTCCAGAGGACTTTAAACCCAGTTTTTCCTGGGTTTTGGGAAAAACTAAGACTTTTTCAAAAAAAGTTGCAAATATTGGATTTTTACCTCTATTAGAACCAAAATATGCTAGGGTTGCATAAAGCAACACATTCACAAAGAATGTCTTGACAAAGGGTGACAAAATAATTTAGATATCATTTTGAACCAATTTTAGTCAAGTTAAGGGGTTGTGATAGATTTAGGTTCAATTTTAATTTCAAATTAAAGTTGATTAGTGTGCACAAAGGAATAGAATCACACAAAGCTAAATCCATAACACAACAACAAGAAACATTCATTAATGAGTAAACAAGTACAAAGATAAATAAAACTAACTAATAAATAGCTAGCTTATCATAAGATCTAGATAAGTAGTTTTCTTAGGCTTGGTTTTGTTGAAAACTCTTATTGAGACACCTCCATCATTCATCTCCTAGGAGGAGGCATGGAGAACAAAGTAAGCAAGAAATCTTGCAAACCCCTATGAAGTCCATACATATCCATCCTTAAGTTTTGGATGAGGAAGTGGTTGTAAAGACAACATGGACATCTAGTACCATGAATTTGTTGGAACCCAAAGTAAGGATCATCCAAGAGGAGGGTAAGAGGGACACCCAAAATTGGGATGTTTGAGTTTGGTGGAGGTGGAGGAGGCAAGTTCTCCAATGGTGAAGTGGGTCAAAGTGGAGGCATGTTCCCCAAAGGGGAAATGGGAGAGTGTGGAGGTAAATCCTCCAAGGTTGGTGAAATGGGTGAGTTGTGAGGGGTAAATGGTGAAGTCACCAAAGTGTCATCAAAGTCATTCCCAAATGGAATGCTTTGGATTGGTTGAGGTTGTGTGGTCACTTCCAAGGGTGCATGATAACTGGGCTTTTACCCAAGTTAAAATTAAGTTCTAGTGTTCTCTTCGAATTGAAAAACTTATGTTTAATGTGTGACTCAGTCGAACTTTGGTGGAACAAAGATGTGTCGTTGTAGTTTTGAAAATTAAAGGTGCAGAACAATTAAAGTAAAGGTGCAAATAAATCTAAGTCTAAATAAAGTAAAGGTGCAGGTATTTAAAAGCAAGACTAAAATTAAATGGCAATAAAATAAAGAACGCAAACTTAAATCTAACTAAGACAAACTTAAAACGCAACTAAAACTAAAACTTAAACTAAGGCAAATAAACTTAAAGTGCGAGTAAGGAAAAAGGCGGGAAAAATAAAGCTTAAAACTGAAAAGGCAAAAAAACTAAGATTTCCCTATCCGGAACAAACTCCTATTCGGAATAAATGCTATTCGGAATAACTGTCACCTATTCGGAAAGATAGCCCTATTCGGAATATTTGTTTACTCGGAATATCTGTCCCTATTCGGAATAAAGAGCCTATTCGGAAAGATCTTCTATGCGGAAAAATCCTCCTATGCGGAAAGCCAAGTCTATGCGAAAAAATCACCCCTATTCGGAAAGAACCTCCTATGCTGAAAAAGGTGTCTATTCGGAAAGTTCAGCTTCTATGCGGAATAACAGTCCTATTCGGAATAATGAATATTCCGAATAGAAAATTCTACAAAAACTCCTATGCGGAATAACTTATTATTCCGAATAAGCGATTTCTATAAACTCTACACGGAATAATTCAATATTCCGCATAAACAACCCTTCAAAACCTTGATTCGGAATAATTGGAGTCGTTTACTGGGGAAGAACAGAAACAAAAAGTCCGAAGAACAAGGGAAGAAGAATAAGCACGGATCTAGACAAAACTTAACCAAATCAACAAAAAGATTAAACCAAACAAATAGATAGATAAATATAAAGAATAAACAATCAATCCAAATCAATAAAACTCACAAAACTTAATCAAATTAATCAAAACCCACTTAATTAAATCAACCAAAATCAAGAACATAAACATTAACAAATCAACACAAAAATTAAGAAAGGAAGAATGAGATTAACAAGATAAAGATAAAGCTTGACAAGAATTAAAAAGAAAAACTTACTTGAATTAAATGGTAATTAAGTGCAAGACAAGGTAATTAAATTGGACAAGTAATAAAAGGTGCAAGGTAATTAAAAATGGAAGAGCTAATTTGTCAAGTTAGCCAACAAGAGGAAAATGAAAATGATCTAATCTATATATAGGGGAGATTAAGGCTTGCTTAGGAAGCTTCCTTAATTGCATGCTTAGTCCCTCCTTCTTTAATCTTCTTTTAATTGCACCATTAGTCCTTTTCTTCTAATCTTTCTTTTAAATTTGGACTTTAAGGACTTGTGGCTCGGGATATCTTTTGAACTCGTCTTTAATTTCTTCAGTAAAATAAACTTGAGTTTCTCGACTTTTGATAAACTTCCGTCTTTTGACTTTTTCTTTGATAAATCTTCAGAATTGGTCTTGGACTTCCGTTCTTTTTCCACTTTCGACTTCTCGACTCCGTCTTTCATCTTTTTCTTCTATAAAAGCCGTGAATGCCCGTGAATTCCCGTGTTTTCTCCACTTTTCACAATTTCGTCCTAAATTACAACAAAAACACAAACCACGCACAATTCCGACATAAAAGACATAAAATACACGTTTTGGTCCGGTTATTATTGTAATTAAGTGGTAGAAAAGATGGGTGTTTACACACCTATCAAATCCCCTACACTTGACCATTGCAATGTCCTCATGCAATGCATTAGTTACAAAGCATGTTTACACTTTTCATCATAATCAATCCACGTTGGCCTTTATTAAAGAGATAGAAAATTATAAAAATGCAAAGCAAAGAAATTAAAAGCATACCTTGGGTTTTGAAAATGTCATGAATAATCATCATTCTCAACTTTTCACTTTCTCCAAACCAAGCTTAAAAACGAGATCATTGTTATTATAAGTTAGTAAACTAACACGAACTCATGTGGGCCAATTATTCACTTAGACTCCCTTATTCCTATGGGTATCTCTTATATTTTATTATTTGTCTTGAATGATCACGAAGATGCATTGTTTGACTTATTTCGATAATTATTTAGTCTGAAAATAAAGTGCACGATTTAATCAATAGTTAGCTAAAGGACCAAATCTTTTAAAACTGCTTCTCGGGATATCAAAAAGTTCATATCTTGGCATAACTTGGTTCGTGATTTGAGACCTTTCTCGGGCCGATATTTGGCAGCGACTTCATACTTCAAATCTTGAGAGACGTTCATGAAATAATGGTCTTCTCTTTATAATTGGAATTTCTTCACTTGGAATTTTTTTGAGAGATTCTTCATATATGGACCACGACTTCTTCATTTTTCTCCAATCTTTATTTTGGATTTTGATATACAACGATCCGCCTCCTTTATTGACTTGGATCTATTTATCCTCATACCTTGTTAGGGTCTTTTCGGATACACTTCTCCATGACTTTTTGGGAGTTTTTGCTTTTCGTCGTGTGTCTCGATCCTTCATATTGATTTTCGATAAATGATTCTTCACATCACTTTTGGATCTTTAGCAACAAAACATAGCCCTCATGCCTTGTTAGGGCCTTTTCGGACTCGCCAATCTTCGCGCCCCGCTTCATAAGTTATGCCTTGGCTATGAACTCTCGTCATTACCGAGCAACTTTTAAACGATCTGGGGCTAGAAGCTAAGTAACTTTTCAAATCGTACAACCTTATTTATTAGCAGATAAATTTATTAGCAAGCGATGGGAGAATAGGCTCATAATTAACTCACATAAATTCACGAAAGAATACCGACTTAGAATTTGCTCTATCATCTCTCGTTCTCCACAGTTTAAAATCTCAAGTAATGAGACTCGTGGATACTTAGCCTATTAAATCAAAGTTTTGGGTTTTCGAGTCGCCTATAGGATCTTGCAACTTCTTAGACTCTTTCAAGTTTAGAAATCGCATCTTAAAGTTCCCTTGATAAACGACTCTCTAGGATCAATTATAGGAACTTGCGAAAAGTTCTTGTTCTTAACCCGCGAGAGTTAAGACTTTCGCGTTTTATAGCTCCCTATATAAAAGCCTAGCAAAACTTGACTTAAACACGTTAAGGATACTAGCTAGAGTAAACTCGGATTGAGTCAAAAGATTCACAACGTTTGAAAATTAAAACCACTTATTAAACATTTATTCTAATAAGGAAAGAAAATAACTATACAAAAGGGAGAAACTAATAGGCCAAAATAGATCAAAAATTTTGAAAAATGTCGAAAAATTGATTTTCTGGTTAAAATGAGGACAAATACAAGGAAAAGACCACTTAACTTCGATAGAAGTCCACCCTACACTTAAGATAAACATTGTCCTCAATGTTTAAGCAT
This sequence comes from Glebionis coronaria, assembly GCA_025667525.1. Taxonomy (NCBI): domain Eukaryota; kingdom Viridiplantae; phylum Streptophyta; class Magnoliopsida; order Asterales; family Asteraceae; genus Glebionis; species Glebionis coronaria. Next base: position 466,454,720 of record CM046874.1, on the reverse strand, counting down.
GTGGGAGTAAACTCCCCTACACTTAGGACATTGTGCACGTTGTTTAAATCTTGATAAGGAAAAGACAACTAAAGAGATTCCTATTTTAATATTGAGAAAATATATAAAATAGTGAATCTAAAAGAGTTTAGGATAGAACCGGGAAGAAGTAGAACACGGAATCACGGGTCGTCAAGAATCATCAAGAGTAGATCATTGAAGCTCTAATCCCTGATTAAGAAGTTAGGAGAGGAAATAGCAATCCAAAGGGTCCCCCCTACACTTATGGTAAAGAAAGCGGAAAGATAGATGCATGGGTTGCCTCCCAAGAAGCGCTTGGTTTTTGTTAACCGAGTCGTGAGCCTGACTCGACCTTGATCATCAACGGAAGTAGCATGAAACAAATCCACCAGGATCAAAAACATAGTTTTCATCCATCAATAAGCACGAGCTTAAAGCGAACAAGGCAAGCCAAAAGAGAAGTGGCAAGGTTCCCTTAAGCAGTGATGGAGCACGGTAGAAGCAAAGATGAAGTGGGGCAAGCATGTCTTCAATGGTTCCAAAGATTTTTCCTTTTATTTCATCAGGCGGATACTGAGATGGCTTAAAAACTTCAATACCGGGATCGAACACCTTTTCCTTCAGGGGAAAATAGCACTCCGGCTCAGCCGAGTGTGAAGAAGATCCGCAAAGAAGCACAACCTCGTCCTCAGGAGTGGGACAAAGAGGTTTCAAATCATAAGTGCAACGGATTTCGGTGTCAACCGGTTTCTTCTCCTTGGACAAAATGCTCTTCAAATCCAAAGTAGGATCAAGACGATAATCTTCAAAGTCCAAAGGAGGTGCATCACTCTCATGAGGGAAGTATGTGTTGAGAAATTCAGAGAAATCTTCCTCGAATGAGTAATCGTCCAAAGTAGGATCGAGTGATGGCGGAGGATCTTCATCATGGGAAGAATCGCTCGAGAGAGTATCAGCCTCATCAAAATCATCGAATGTGGGCAGCTCGGGATACTCAGAAGTACAATCAAAATCATCCGAATCTGAGCTAGAATCATCATCATCATAAGCATCAAAGACCGGTGGCGAATCATAAATGGTGGAGGCGTCCAAAGTAGGGAGAGAATCATCCAAATCATCTTCTAATAGTGGATTATCAGTGGAAGACTCGAATAGAGGATTGTCATAGACGGTAAAGTCATCGAGCACATTTATCATATTCACTGATTCTCGGCCTCCAAAGGATTTGCCTGTAAGCTTCCCCATTTTAAAAACTTTAGAATCATCCCCGACTCGTAAGATTAACTCACCTTCGGCCACATCTATTAAAGCATGTCCGGTTCTCAAGAATGGCCGACCAAGTATTAAAGGAATACGAGGGTCCATTTCATAATCAACGACAACAAAATCGACCGGGAAAGTAAATGTGCCAACTTTAAGAAACACATCTTCGGCTATACCAACGGGGTAAGCGAGAGTGCGGTTTGCAAGTTCGAGAGTCATCTTTGTTGGAATGAGGTCGGGCAATGATAGTGTTTTCCAAACACTGAGTGGCATCAAATTAATACTAGCCCCGAGATCAGCAAGGGCAGTAAATTCTTCAGTTTTGTTGAACACGCAAGGCAACACAAAACGACCGAGATCTCCAAGCTTTTCCGGAAGTTCTCTAAGAAGGACTGCAGAGCAGTTTTCATTTAAGCGTGTGTTGGCGAGTTCAATCAGCTTCTCTTTCTTGCTAAGCAATTCCTTGAATGCTTTGACAAATTTCGGCATGTGGCAAAGTGCTTCAACAAGGCTAATGTTGATGGTCATTTTAGATAGCATATCCACATATTTCGATACTTGACAATCATTCATGGTTAGATCGTTGGTCTTGCCTATGCGAGAAGGGTATGGGATTCTAGGTTGGTAAGGGTTAGGTGAAGGTGTAGGTGGTGAAGGTTGTGATGTTGAAGGGTCCTTCCGAGATACATCGTCATGACGAGGCGGAGACGGTAATGGTGTACTATCACTAAGTGTAAGAGGAGTAGGGATACATGGTGGTGGAGGAGGTGTAGATGATGGTGGTGAGTCGGGTGGATTGACAATGGTAATTCCACTACGCGTAGTTATAGCACTCACATTAGCTCGCGGATTGGTGACGGTGTTTGAAGGTAGAGAACCCGAAGAAGAAGAAGGTTGAGCTTCAGGCAAGAAACTAGCCAACAGATTCTTTAATTCAGTTGTTTGAGTGATGAAAGAGGATTGAAGATTATCACGAACCTCAGTTCTGATGTCATTACCTTGCTTCAAGATATCTCCTTTCAAATTAATTATTTGGCTCTGTAGATTCTTGATTTGCTCACCTTGAGTTCTCATGATTGTGTCAACATCGGGATTAATGGGTGGGTGTTGTTGGGTGGGTGGTTGATAAGGGTTAGAAGCACGAGGTGAGATTTGGTGGCTTCTATTGTAGTTGTTGGCGGGATTTTGGTTTTGAGGAGAAAAATCGGGTGAAAGGTAGTTGTTGGAACGGTAGCTCAGCAGGTTTCTATCCCTTGTTGTCTAGCTTGGTAATTTTCCAGTGAATAATTACCGTAAGCTGCATACACATTTTCCGGATTTCCTTGTGTCGAAGGACAATCGGTGTATGAGTGAGGACCGCCACATGTTTCACAAGGATTAGCAACCTCTTTAACTTGTTGTTGTTGGTTTGAAGCGAGAAGCGTAATACTTTTGCTCATTTCAGCCATCATGCGGGTGAGTTCGGTCATCTCAGGGTTTGCTGAGGTAGAGGAAACATTGACTCTCATGTTGTTTCTAGAAGAAGCAGAGGAATCCCAATTCTTATGATGAGTAGTCATGTTTTCAATTAACTCTCTACACTCCTCGGGTCTCCTTTTCATGAATGTGCCACCGGCGGCTGCATTGATCGTATCACGATCTCGAAAAGTCAATCCGTTGTAGAAAGTATCGATCAAGGTGACCGGAAGCATGTTGTGGTTTGGACAACGGTCGATCAAGACATTATATCTCTCCCATGCATCAAAAAGAGATTCATCGGGATCTTGCATGAAACCGCTGATCTGATTGCGAAGGCTTGTGACCATGGATGGTGGAAAGTAGCGCGACAAAAAGCGTTGAGTCATGTCATCCCAAGTGTGAATAGAGTTCTTCGGGAGACGATCAAACCATTTCTCGGCATGATGTAATAGAGTGTGTGGAAAGAGTTGTAGGCGAAGCTCATCCATAGTGGCACCAGCCAACTTCATGCTCTGGGTGATTGTAATGAACTTGTCGAGGTGTTTGTTGGCATCATCATCAGGCAATCCTCTAAATGGGTTTGTTTGTACTTGCTGAATCATGTGGTGCTTCAACGAAAACTCAGGAGCGTTTATTTGCATCGGCGCAATCGGTCCTCCTCGTCCAAACATTGTTGGTTGACAAAGTTCCTCCATGGTCCGAAGATCGGGCTGTGGAAGAGCATTGTTGTTATTATTATTATTATTGAGGTGCGGTGGCATGTTGTTGTTGTTGACACCTGCCATATCTAAATCTTCTTGAGGCTCGGGCTCTTGATAATTAGAAGATCTAGTACGCATACACCTGAAAATGCAAAAGAAAACAAAACCAAACACAAAGACAATATATATACACAAGAAAGATAAAATCTTTTTGGATTTATGAAATTTTTAATTTTTATGGATTTTCTGAATTTTTAGGCAAGAAAAATAACGTTCACAAGTGAACGGATCCCAAAAAGCAACGTGTCTCTCACAAAAAACTGTTGATCTTTACGAAAAGAGCCGGCAGCGGCGCCATTTGATAACTGGGCTTTTACCCAAGTTAAAATTAAGTTCTAGTGTTCTCTTCGAATTGAAAAACTTATGTTTAATGTGTGACTCAGTCGAACTTTGGTGGAACAAAGATGTGTCGTTGTAGTTTTGAAAATTAAAGGTGCAGAACAATTAAAGTAAAGGTGCAAATAAATCTAAGTCTAAATAAAGTAAAGGTGCAGGTATTTAAAAACAAGACTAAAATTAAAGGGCAATAAAATAAAGAACGCAAACTTAAATCTAACTAAGGCAAACTTAAAACGCAACTAAAACTAAAACTTAAACTAAGGCAAATAAACTTAAAGTGCGAGTAAGGAAAAAAGCGGGAAAAATAAAGCTTAAAACTGAAAAGGCAAAAAAACTAAGATTTCCCTATCCGGAACAAACTCCTATTCGGAATAAATGCTATTCGGAATAACTGTCACCTATTCGGAAAGATAGCCCTATTCGGAATATTTGTTTACTCGGAATATCTGTCCCTATTCGGAATAAAGAGCCTATTCGGAAAGATCTTCTATGCGGAAAAATCCTCCTATGCGGAAAGCCAAGTCTATGCGGAAAAATCACCCCTATTCGGAAAGAGCCTCCTATGCGGAAAAAGGTGTCTATTCGGAAAGTTCAGCTTCTATGCGGAATAACAGTCCTATTCGGAATAATGAATATTCTGAATAGAAAATTCTACAAAAACTCCTATGCGGAATAACTTATTATTCCGAATAAGCGATTTCTATAAACTCTACACGGAATAATTCAATATTCCGCATAAACAGCCCTTCAAAACCTTGATTCGGAATAATTGGAGTCGTTTACTGGGGAAGAACAGAAACAAAAAGTCCGAAGAACAAGGGAAGAAGAATAAGCACAGATCTAGACAAAACTTAACCAAATCAACAAAAAGATTAAACCAAACAAATAGATAGATAAATATAAAGCATAAACAATCAATCCAAATCAATAAAACTCACAAAACTTAATCAAATTAATCAAAACCCACTTAATTAAATCAACCAAAATCAAGAACATAATCATTAACAAATCAACACAAAAATTAAGAAAGGAAGAATGAGATTAACAAGATAAAGATAAAGCTTGACAAGAATTAAAAAGAAAAACTTACTTGAATTAAATGGTAATTAAGTGCAAGACAAGGTAATTAAATTGGACAAGTAATAAAAGGTGCAAGGTAATTAAAAATGGAAGAGCTAATTTGTCAAGTTAGCCAACAAGAGGAAAATGAAAATGATCTAATCTATATATAGGGGAGATTAAGGCTTGCTTAGGAAGCTTCCTTAATTGCATGCTTAGTCCCTCCTTCTTTAATCTTCTTTTAATTGCACCATTAGTCCTTTTCTTCTAATCTTTCTTTTAAATTTGGACTTTAAGGACTTGTGGCTCGGGATATCTTTTGAACTCGTCTTTAATTTCTTCAGTAAAATAAACTTGAGTTTCTCGACTTTTGATAAACTTCCGTCTTTTGACTTTTTCTTCGATAAATCTTCAGAATTGGTCTTGGACTTCCGTTCTTTTTCCACTTTTGACTTCTCGACTCCGTCTTTCATCTTTTTCTTCAATAAAAGCCGTGAATGCCCGTGAATTCCCGTGTTTTCTCCACTTTTCACAATTTCGTCCTAAATTACAACAAAAAACACAAACCACGCACAATTCCGACATAAAATACATAAAATACACGTTTTGGTCCGGTTATTATTGTAATTAAGTGGTAGAAAAGATGGGTGTTTACATACCTATCAGTGCACTTGGAGTGAAGGGTGAGGAAAGCTCATTCATTCTAGAATTGAATGAAGAAGAGGTAGAACCAATGGAGTGGTTAGTACCATGGGTGGAGGAGGTCTTGCATGGTGCAAGAGGTGGGGAAGGTGATGAAGAAATGAGGATAGGAGCATTCTCATTCTTAGGTGTGAGGAAAGGTGAAGAGTTAGGCTTAGCTACCTTAACCCTTATTTTGAGTGTTTTTCTTGGGGTGGAGGTCTTGGAAGTGTTTGAGGTTTTGGTACACACCATGGTTGATTAGGGTGGTTTAAGGTTTAGGGAAGTATGTTTGATGTGTGAAGAACATGCAAACAAGGTGGGTTTAAATGATTGAGGGGATGATCCAAACTAGTAATGGGTTAAAATCATTTTAGGTGAATAATGAATTTAGATACCCTAGTTTAGGAAATGTACAGTTTATTACTGAAAATCATGCAAGTTTTACACAAAATTAAGAAAACAGTGTAAAGCAAAGATGCTGTCGTGCACAGTGGCCGGCGGTTCCTTATCTAGGACTGGCGGTACCTTATCGATAAGGGACCGCGGGTCGATATGGAACCGCGTCCAGAAGGTTTTCAAAAATTTCCCATTTTAGTTTTTGACAAACCCAGATTTTTCCAAAAGGTTTCACAAGACAAAGTTAACTACAGATCATAATCTAATAAGCTAACTATCATATGGCATGCACAAAGCTATGTAAAACACAAACAAAATGGCATAACAAACATTAAGGATCAAAGTAAATTGTAATCCAAACATGCAACACAAGTTAATAAACAACCAAACCAATGTGTTAATAACCAAATGTTAAACCATCAAATCCAAACTTTGACACAACTTCAAAGTCTTCACCTCCTTTTCTTTCCTAAACCCTTGATCATCTTTCCCAAATACTTGAACCCTTTTCTTGACTCCACTTGGTGTTCATCTAATTCTCCCCGGGTTCTAAGATTCTCACGATAAAGATGCTCCATATTGAGATCTTCAGGAACATCACTAGAAGGGTGAGGAGGAGGAGCTAAGTCTTCAAAATCATCCTCGAACTGATTTGAGGATGGATGGGAGTTGCTCGAAGAGTCAAAATGAGAACTCGGACCGATGCCATCACCATCACTTGGTGGCATATCGTTGTCCTCCTCATCCGGCTCTCGATGGTCGGATTTTCTCGAACCACGGTCACTTCTTTGCTTTCGTTGATACGCCTCTTGAATAGGCAACATAAACCGTTGAACCGGATGAAAGCGAGAAAGATCGAGTTGAGGAAAATCTTAACCAACCCTTCTAAAAAGGCGAGTGAGAAGCATAGCATAAGGGAGGTTTGTTTTGGGTTTGGAAAGAGCATAATTTATACGTCGAGCGATGTAATATGCGAGATTGTACTTGGTGGAAGTAAATAGGCAAAACAACATATGCCCCATGCAAGCCGGAATATGATCCCGGTTGCCACCAAGACAAAACACATTTTCCCTAAGGATGTTTGCCCATTGGAGCATATAATCCTTAAGGTCGCTTGAGAGCACTTCATACCTATTCACATTTCGCACATTTGTATGAAGGCTTCTCACAACGTTTCCACTACGCTCTTTCGTGATGATTTCAAGGATGAAATTTTGATCAACTTCGGTGGTGTCATTTGGAGGCTTGTCGTGTGACTCCAAGAGAGCATCTAGTCTCCACTTATCCGTGAAGCGACAAGTGCCTTCAAATGGCACACCAAGAATATCACCAAAGTCATCGAGGGAATATTGAATGATTTGACCATTCAACAAGAAATGGATAAAGATTTGGTCGTTGATTTCAAGCATTGAGTAAGTACTAAAGAACTCAAGAAGAAACAAGGGATAAATTACCTCGTCTATGTAAAGCAAACAATCAAACCCAATTAGCTCGAACATAGAGTTGATATAATTATCTCCCGCTATTCTTGAGTCTACAATCCTACCCTCATGGAAACAACGAGAGGAAAGGGATGGAAAAGCGTTTTAGAGTTGAGGGGAAACAAAGGTTTGAGAGATGTCGGGCATATAATCTCTAGTGAATTGATGATCTTTGTGAAATTGAGAAGGCATGATTAAGTACCTAAATACAAACACAAAATAATATTTCTCCAATCACTCATATGAAAATCAAAAGAAAAAAACAAAAAAAAATGAAAATGTGTTATATCAATTTCTTGACAAACATAGGATTGAATCCATATCATTTTCATGTTCACAATGTGTCTATTCCATCATTAACCAAGAACACATGATCTATGTTAGATCAACAATGGATTAGATCATTGGTTTTTCAAAACAAGGTTTTTAGGTAAGCATTAATAATGTCATTACCTACTTGTTCATGGGTTCATCTCAAATCCATAATTCAACCAAAATCATTTAGCCTAAATTCGGATTTGTTCTATAAGTGGGTTTTAGTGAAATCTTAATGAATATCAACCTAAGGAATCATAGTAAGATTACCATGTCAACCCACATTCCCATTAAGGTTTTAATTCAATTTCAATTTTTAGAATCACCAATTATGAAAGGATGAACCCTAGAACAAAATAGAAGAAATTGAAAGAAAATACTTACAATTAATTGATGCTAGATGATGGATGAGTGAAACCCACAACTTGGAATCAATTAATTTGAGTGACTGAAGGTTTTGGAAGCTTCAACAATGGTGGAAAAGGTAAAACCCGTCGGCTATGTGTTTTTGGGAGAGAGAGAGTTTGGTTTGAAAAAGAATAAAAAAACACAAACTGGCGCTCTGACAAAAGTTTCTGCCCGCGGTACCTTATCGATAAGGTACCGCTGGTTTTGAGCCGCGGAGATAAGGAACCGCCGGCAGAGGCTGGTTTCTATCTCTGAAAAACGCGAAATTTTGAAAATCCAGTTTTTCTAAAATACTTAAAAATAAATCATGAGCCTATTAGAATATCATTGGATCATCATAACACTAAGCAATATGCCTTAATGAAGGATTACGAGTTGAATCAAGGTCGAAAAGAACCGAAACGGACAAACGACTACTTGTAGCAAAACGACTAAGTGGAGAGAAGTCAAGAGAAGTGAATCAAGACTAGGATCAATGCTCAAGGGATTAATGACAATCTTCAAGTAGTAGAAACGAAGAGCTTGTGTCATATATAGTGGTTTAAGACGTGCCTTTCCGGCGAAACGATAAACGGCTTTGGTAATGAATAAGCATAAAGCAATTATTCAAGTCTAAACTAAGATCACTTTCAATAATAGTCTTAGTCTAAACTAAAATATGAGCAAAGTGTTAATTCACTTTCTCTCCCACAAAGGGCCTACTAACCGTATGGGTGCAGACCATGGAAATCATGCTTGATACTTTAAGCTTCTACTAACTCACTCTACATCACCATAGTGAGTCAAGTATCCAAGCAATGAAGATTTGATAGGATAAAAGAAAAGAAACACAAACCACAAATAAATGTAAAGGCAAGGATGCCAAGAACAAGCACACAGTCAAGTAATGATCAAAAGAATGATCAAAGGGCGTGTGGAAGAACGAGAGCGTACCTTGGCCACAAAGAGCAATCCATGAAGGAATAAGTGATATGCCCAATTAATGACTATGATGAGTACTAAGTCTTCAAGGACTAGTATCATTCCCAATCATCTTGGTATCATTATCCAAAGATGTTGAAGATCAATGAAAATGATTCTTCTACAAGTGCAAGTAACTCAATCCATAACCAATTAATTGATTGATCTTCATGAGTACCTACACAAAGCAAGATGCAAACTAGTAGATACATTTCAAGAGTATATATAAAATGCATAAAGGCTACTAATCTTAAGTGGGATGCAAATTTATCAATTAAAAGACCTATTTCTCAAAGAAAACATAGTTTTGACCAAAGAGAAACCTTAGTACAACTAGACCTTCTAATTTGAGGAGACAACGGATCGATCCAAGTTTTAAAGTACAATATACTTCAATGATCTTGAGTGACCATCGCTCTGGTACCAATTGTAGAAACTAGAAGGGGGGGGGGGTTGAATAGTTTCTCTTCGATTGGTGACCAAATTAAAATTACTTTCAATTTGGTTTGTATCAAAACTATCTTTTACTTAAAGCTAAGTTGCATAATGATTAGGTTCAATTGAAATGCACTAGCAATAATAATAAGCAAGTATAATAATAATGAAATAAGTAAAGAGCAAGGAAGGAAACGACCTAGTGGGAAGACACCAAGATTTATAGTGGTTCGACAACGAGGCTCTATCCTCGTTTCTACTCTACTCCTCGAGTACACCTACTCGAGATTTACACTATATCCACAAGCTCCCTTCTCGGCGGAGAAAACCTTACAACGTTGCTTACATTATTTTCCGACACTAAGCTAAATGTCGAGACCTAATATTTAGCTAGGACCAATCTACACGACGTTGCCTACTTTACAATTTAACGACACAAGGCTAGATGTCGGGTTCTAATCGAAAGGTAGAACCAATCTTCACGACGTTGCCTACTGCACCATTTAACGACACAAGGCTAGATGTCGAGTTCTAATCGAAAGGTAGAACCAATATTCACGACTCTTCACTTTGAAGCTAAGTGAGAACTTCACACAACACAACTACTAATCACTTTAAAGTTTAGTGAGAACTCACAAGACACAACCACATCACTTTATAGTTTAGTGAGAACTCCTAATCAAATCTAATACAACTCAACTAGACTTATCCAAGTACAGACATGTAGCTTGGATTTACACAACACAAATCCAAGCAAACACATATGCAATGGATGTACACAACAAATCCAAGTATCCACAAATAACTTGGATGAACACAACTAGTCTAAGTATTCATAAATACATTGGATTGACCGAAAACACAAAGGTATGATGATGAATATGACTAGCTCATAAATTCATCTTTATCACTACACTAGTGAGTGAGTGGTCTTCTCATTGGACATGGTAAAGGAGGGGATCAAGAGGATAATCATATGTAAACATCCTTAACAAATTAAGTGATCATTTACTAATGATTATGCTATAGAAAATAGAAAGAGGGCTAAGAAAATCGTCCAAGAGGCTTACTGGAAAATGAGATTTGACCCACTATTTAAAGGAGACAAAGTATAACGGATCTATAACGGTCTTCTGTGCGCGGTACCTTATCTCACCCCGCGGTACCTTATTGATAAGTTACCGCCTAGGTACTTAAGGTACCGCCACTAGACTCCGCTCCGTTTTTTGTCTTTTAGTGGGGTAGGAATATCTGAGGTATTTAAACCTTTGAAAGGATAATCTAACAGCATTTGGAATATGCCATTTTCAAATTTTCATTTTCCATTTTAATAAAACATTTTCTAAAAAAGAAAGTTTATTAAAAATACTTTTGTCTTATTAGCAAAAGTGAGTTTTAAGGATAATCATTTTGATGATCACTAAGTATGATTAAGAAAGGTTAGTGATATGATTATTACCTTGATGATAGTGTTAGTTAAATAATTCATTTTGTGTTTCTACACTAAATGTGTTGTATGGTTTGTTGTGATCAAAACTAAGAAAGATTAGTTAACACTAATAATGTTTTTAGGCATTACTTGCATTAACAAAAATAATTCGTCCTCGAATTAAGGATGCGATAATGCTGCGGTTTTACAATTCTCCCTCTCTAAAAGAAAAATTCTTCCTCGAATTAAAGAGAACTTTTAAGCTGGTGAAGTTATAAAAGCTGAGACACATAGACTACAAGAACATGAAAGGTGGAAAGACATCTAAACTAAAAGATAATTCTTGTTCGAATTAAAACATGATGCTGCTGAAAGGTATAAACATGACATGACTGAAGTGGACATTGAACGTACATGACTGAAAGATTTTAACCGAATTATTGAAGGAGGCGATGAGAGCCACTCGAAATGATGCCTTTAAAGGTCTATACACAATGAAAATATTGGTCCTGATGACCCTGTCTTGATGATGTTGAATGGTTTCTGGTTCCATACTTAAGATGGATTTCTGAATCTGATAGAATGAAAAATCATAGCATATAGGATACATGAAACAGTACGTACATATATCTTGAAAGATAATTTTTATATCTCTGAGTAAGCTGTTGAAAATATATAGGGATGAACTACGTGAACAATTGTGAACGTGATATTTTAGCATTTGTGAACGTTGTTTGCGATTATATAAGGAACGTTGTGCATGAAGTATATCGTGAATGTGATACATGAAGCATACTGTGGACGTGCTACCAGAACATATCATGAACGTATGCTGACTGAGGAAGGAATGCCAAATGATACGGCCTGAGATGTAAAACGTCTGCCTGGTTATGGAATAGCTGTGCTATACTTGAGTCTGGTTTCTCAAGCTTCCTGTAACCGTATTTGATAATAAACTATGAAACGTGTATCGCGGAATGGAACACGGACTTGAACGTGAACAATGTTATGAACGCGAACGTGAGCTTAAATCATGAGATAGCATAAAACATGAACTGAAACAGATCATATTACGAATGAGATGTAAACGTGAAAGTGAAAATAAATGTGAACGTGTAATGTGAACGTATACATGATCGTGAACATGAACGTGAGCGCGATTCACGAACGCTAATTTCCATCTGACAAGATTGTGGATGGAATACATTGGAATCATACGATCTATTTCTAAATTTCCTGTAGGTTTGTTACTGCGTAATTATTTCGGATAAAAGAAGACGTAAAGGCTGGGTTAACTGGTTAACAACGACTTAGATAGCATCATCCTTCGTCTGAGTCTGTGATAGCTACAATAACCTCATGGAGTCTTGTCTCATTTCTGCTCAAATATATCTAAGGGTTGTAGTAACATACTAGCATGTCGGTGTTCTATGTTGAACATGCGGTATGTGAGGCATTTGGATATGAACATAGTTGCATCAATTGTGTTATAGTGCTTCTATCAAAATTCTGTCTAGGATTGAGGAACATTATGGTGGAATCTGGATGAATAGTAATGGAAGGATTTTAGTGAGGACTGTCAGTAATTTTTTTTTACAAGAGCAGTCAACTGAGTTCTAGAAATTTTGTACTCTAGTTACAGACGTCGTTCTTGACCATCTGGTGATGGCCTTTACCTTCGTAGGATTGTCTAAAATTTCTTTCTGCTGAAATAGGGTGGTTCAGAAATGCCACCTTGTTCAACTCGGATTCACATCTGGGGAGCTGCTTATATAATTTTCTCCTATCGGGGATTCTGTACAACTGCGAGAAGGTGATTCTTTTGTACTTCTCTAGAATTTAGGAGAACATGATACCGACCTTCTTCCTGATAGACAGAAACGGTGCACCTCCTGGTGGAGCGCCAGGGCGAATAAAGCCTCATTCCGGTAATTCTTGCAGCAAATGTTGCAACTCTTTTAACTTAGCTGCAGCCCACAACAGGGAGTTTTGAAAACAGGTCCTGTTCTTGAGACCAGCTTGATGCAAATTCTGTCTCGTGGTTAGAAAGGAATTTCTGAAAAACTTTCTGAATTTACGTCTGGGACTCTGGAGAAATCTGTTGGTCATGAATTTAAGGAATTTAAGAAGTGAAATTATAACTGGTAGCTGAAAAGTCTTTGTAGCTTTGGAAGAATAATTCACTTGTTCTACAGTATAACAACTTGTACTGATTTCCTGGCAGAAAATAAAATGACTATATTTGGGATTTAGTAAGACGGGTCTCATCGTTAACTGAAAGGAAAAGGAAAACCTTAATAAATATGGGTGGTACGGTGGAGTCTTTCTGGCTGGGAGGTAGGTGATACCTGATTTAAGATGAAGTTGACATATGAATGCGTGAAGTAAACGTGGCGACTTTCACTGAATGTGTTCATTTGTAACCTCAAAGAATGAATACTGCGTATCTAACCTGAATAATACTCCAGTGGTGGTAACTGAATTTTTAAAGGTCTGATTTATGCGTGTCATGACAAAATGGGTATACTCCCTTGGAGGGTATCTTGAATTTCTGAGGGTCTGGTTTATAAGATATACTGAAATTATGAGTCTTGACTCGTACCTAGAGAGAACACTCTTATGACATGTACCGTGACTAGTTTCTGAAAAATGTCTCCAGAATGGGTACCTGAGGTCTGTGTCTTGACTAATGTCTTGACATGTGTTTTAGTAGATGAATCTGAACAAGGCTGAAAATTTTGGTAATTGCTAGGGTTGGCGGACCGATTAGACTACTGACTTCTGTATTTCTGGTCACGTCCATTCCGGAGTTCCGATGGTTACTGACTGATTAATTAGAAGTATGGTGGTTGTCACTACTGCTTTTTCTGTCGATTTATGACAGTCATTTTCATGAAGGTGATTCATGTAACTATTCTGCTGAGTGGCCAGCTGAGTTTCGGTTCCCACTCTTCTGAATGAACGGTTAGCTGAGTGAAGTGTGACATCTAGCTGAGAATGTAAAAGTATGGAATGGAATGGTAGTGTCTGATGGTTGAAATTTATTCTTGTCAGAAATTTCAAATTTATTGTTTTCGTCCTCGTTCTACAGAGTCTTCATAGTATGAACGGCATCAGCATCTTGAGAGATCTCCAAAGTATCAGCAGCATCAGCATTTGTGAGGTCTTCAAGGTGTTAGCAGCATCAGCATCTGGTAAAATCTTCAACTCACGAGCAGCATCAACACCTGGTAGAATATCGACAAGTGGAAATGCCTGAGATGATTGAGGATCGATTAGCAATATCCATGGAGTAGGGTACCTGGTGTACACCTGGACTACTGTACCTAAATTACAAAATGAATACTGCACATGGAGCATATATGAGACACTGTACGTGAAGTATACATGAATTACTGTACATGGAATATAACTGAGACATTGTACATGGATTACACATGAAATATTGTACATGGCACTGGTGGAAATTTATGGGATGATCAGACTGGTGTCAATCGTCTGACATGATCAAGGTAAAGATATATTGGTTTAAACGGTTTGCAAACTGAACTGAAATGAGTAACATGATAGGCTGACAATTCCTGCGTAGACTTTATGCCGGTTGTATAGGGCTCAAAAGTATGATTAAACGGAGTTCCATCAATGGTTAGCATGAAGACATGATTGATGAAGACCAACATGATTTATCATGAAATAGGATTTTACTTTAATCCTTCTGTATCTTAGCATGAAACATTATCACTCTGCTGAAAACATAATCCTAGTAAGGAGACATGAAACGTATTCAGCATGAAAACGACCTTCACGTGAGAGCATGAAATTTGACTGATACAAAGAACATGAACAGATAATCAACTGATATTTAACATTAACTGATGTGGATGTCTACGGTTCAATCCACAGAATTCAAAGAAGAAAACATGTGACTAAGTATGAGCGATTCTAGTTCGATCCATGCTTGTCAAAATTTTATGAGAACTGTCATGTATAGAATTTACAATCTGGGACTAACTATGGATGGTTTTAGTCCAACCACACTTGTCAAAACTTTATAAAATGTCATGATATGAGCAAAGGTGAACGTCTATGGTTCAGTTCACAAAACAATAATCGACTGAAAGCATGGAAATTTGACCTGAAAAATGGTGAACGTTTATGGCTATTTCACCAAGTAATATGTGACTAAAACATGAATGTGACATAAGTAAGGGAAAACGCCTATGGTTCGGTTCACAAATACAAAATCTAAACGGGGAAGGGTGAACGCCTATGGGTCGGTTCACCAAAACAAAATTCGTAGAAAAGCACATGCGACTAAATATGGCCAGTCCTGTACCAACCTTTTACTTAGTCAAAAACTTTAAGAAAACTGCTGAAAATTGAAGAAAACTGACTAATAAATGCACGAGGAATACGAAAGATAACAATGCCAAAATCTGGGAAGTTCCTGGTGACTACCCACTAGTCACATGTCAAGTTTTAGAGCCTACAGGTCGAACCAATATCTCTGATACCATAATTGTAACACCCCACTTGGATAAGTGGATCGTTACATGTATTTATGGCGTGTCATCAAAGCATAAGGTAAATGTCCTAAAACATTAACTGACCAAAAAGGAAATACCGGAATCAAACATCGGTAATCCAAACATAAGCTCAAAACATGAAAAGTAAAATACTGAAGGAAAGGACTAAACAATGTCCAAATAAGCAGAATAATGTAAGAAGTGCATAAAGTAAGAAGTCCGGAGCTTCCATTCAATGCACATGCTCTCAGAATCCTAAGAGTGTCCTGGTGTACCTGCCGTTTGAATGTGAAAGAACTACGACTGAGCTTAACGCTCAGTAAACAGATATAAATCATGATAAGGAATTACTGAAATGAAGCAGATGATAAAATACTGGAGCTGTAAGACTGATAAGTAAAGTTGCAGCGGAAATCTGTGTATAATTTGTAAAGTCTGATTTATAAATAATAAAGCTGAACTGTTATCTGTTAAATCTGGAAAACGTGCATTTGCTATATTTTAATTGCCAGAACTTATATAGGTCATGTGTTGTAACAACGGTGCATGAATACATGCTGTAGAGGGGTAACCTCTAATTACTGTGCTGGGTGGAGGGATCACCTCCAATGTGAAGGATGTAGAGCACACACCACATTCACCCTGATAACTGTAAACTGATAATCCTAGGATGCATCCATACGCCCAACTAAAAATACTGATAAAATGGCCAAACTGAGCTGAGTGGGACGATGCAAGATATCACTCTCCTACATGTGAGTCACGACACCGGTGCCTCTAGTGCCATGGTTACGTAGTACATAAACTGGTCATGCTTGTATATAATGCTCAGGCAATTTATTTAGTTATTAACATGATTACTGATAAGCTTAAACACATACTGGGGAAAACATTTGGCTGTAGACGGGGAATCCTAATCATGCATTAGAAAGGAAGTCCTTACTGAAAGGACAGAAAATCCGTACCTCGGCTAGCCAAACCCGAAGCTTAACCAAACTCCAACGTGGTTCTCGTCATTTGATCTACATGGGTTAATTAAATACCCATCAATATTGAGCAGAATAGTATAACTTAGCCTTGGTTTAACATGTACTGAACATTACTCATTTAAATTTTACTTCTAAATAGTATAATACTTCAAGGACCATATATGTAATTTTGGTAGATAATATGTGCGTGATTTCTTGCAGACGTCTATAAGTTGATTGTTTTAAAGTTCCTATGCTAATATAAGTACTAGTGCTCATTTTGGTTTCAAACAGAGAATGAGATTGTCCATCGCTATTATGAGTTATATTATAGTTCTAGTGTCGTATCTTATTAATGTTACTAACAACGTATAAGCAAATTAGATAGCATGATTACTAATTATAGCTTGAGAATTACCTATGAGCGATACGGTTAAAGATCGAAACCAACACGGGCAGTGAGATTCAATGAGAAATAAAGCGAGCATAACCTCAAACGTGATTATATTGCATGGAAGAATGTTGCCATTTAACTAATTTACTTAAACAGTATCATATGAATATGAATCAAGGCAGCCCCTTTTCACAATACTAAGTTTGAAATCCGATCAATTACATATACATATCTCGGGCCACGGACATTTATATACATATGATCTTAATTACTAAAAGGTGAATGTGATTTAGAGTATACCTCCGAGCCAATGAGTACTGAGGTGAATATCTAACGAGTAGGAACACCAATTCGAACATCTGCGTCAAGATTCAACTTAGCTAATCATATCCCGTACCTAAAATGATAAACGTGAACTGATGCAACCTACTCTCTGACTTGAAAGAAGAACTCAACCCTCCATGCCAAAGCCTTTCTAACGAAACATGAACTGGTCATAACCGACCCATCGACTTGCAAATTCTTAATCCGGATAGGTTCATATTTTTTATTTTCTCGAAGACATGATGATATGTATTTATAGGCCAATATTTGGGGAGGTAGAAGTAGCTGATTTTGACCGAACAATAAACAAAACGCGTTTCCTATTGTTTCTGAAGATTCCATGCCCTTTTATTCTGTGATATTTATAGAGTATTCAACTTTCTGATTTATTCTTTTAGTAATAAAATCAGTTATAAAAAGTGCCTGAAACTTCGGTTAATCGAAACGTATTTGACTCGTTTATATATATTATCATGGGTGAAACACAATTAGTGAATTTTAAGCATAAGAAAAGGAGAGACAATTAACTATAAATATAAATAATATGCATCGGTTAGCAAGTCGATTATGCTTGTGATTTTGGAACTTAGTTTTTGACTCCATCAATGTAAAGACATTTCTTCCCATATTTGCTAATTTACTATTTAGTTTTATTAATAAGTATTTTGATGAAAAAAATAAATTATTTTCATTATGTTTGACGTTAGTAAACGTACATATCACGTTATGAAAGAATTAGATGTTTGACTAGTAATTACTCAAAAAAAACATTACTATGCTTGTATTTTATAATTTTATCATCTTTAAATATTTTGAATTCGAAACTTAGATCAAAATGTTTGAGCTTATCATTAAGCTGTAAGTTATATTTCAAATGATGAAATAAAATACAAACTAGATTTTTGGGTTTTCAGTCATTTTCTCAATATCCGTACCTAAAATACACATGTAAACAACAAAAGCATATATTTGGAATTTTTTATGATATTTAATGCATTTTAACCCCGTTTTGGACGATGAGACTATGTATAAAAGCAGTCCCATCACTCCCCCATACTAAACCATTGTCGTGCCCTCACGCAATGCTAGAATAATGTATCGTAGCATCTCCAAAGTTCATTTTTTATGCATTTTTATTGAATGAGAAACTAGCTACACTACTACTAATACTACTACTTTGTGTTTTAGACATAATGTATGATTTTCATCGCAAAATGGGACGTTTAGGTTCATAGAACAAGAACACGTGGATGCTTTGTTAGAAATAATTTCGGCGTCCTCGATTTTCACCCCAATTCCATGCTAAGCATACAACGAGATCATTGTCATTATAAGTTAGTAATGCTAACATTACTCATATGCCCTAATCACGTACTTATCCTCCCATTTTCCTAAGTTGTATCTCTTATATTTTATTTTTGTCTTGAATGTTTCACGAGGATACATTTTTTACTTATGCGATGATAGAGATTTAGGTCTAAAAATAGAGTCATAACGGTGTAACCAAGACCATCGAATTACTAAACCTTCCTAATAGACAACGATGTCAAAAAATTAAGTCAACAAGAAGGATCGATAAACACGGTTTTATAACGGTTTTGAACATGAGATTTAGTACCAAGACTTTTATACCCCCCTACCGGATGGGCCTTATTATCATAGGTTTACCTCCATCTTTTATTCAACTTCGCCATGAATCTTTTATTATGACTTCGGTCTTGCCTTTCCTTTTATTATCCTCCTCATCGGTGGTTTTATTATGGCCAAAGACGTATATCCTCACGCTAAAGCGAATTTTGGATCTTTAAAGATTCAAAGATTAAGGCTTGATTCACTTTCAATTTCGCATAGATTTTTCGGCCTTGTGAGATTCAAATTGTTTGCTTGATTTAGGTGAGCACTTGAAATCTTATTATTGGGTGAAGCTTTCGATTATTCGGGTTGCCAATACTTCAAAACCGTGACGCTGGCGATACCTTAATGTCTTCCCAAGTTAATTACATGGAAGCTACTAGAAAAGACTAGAAACCAACAATCAAGACTAAACCGCTAAGTCAATAATTATTAAGCAAAATATATTTACATGCGAAGGGAGAATAAGCAAACAACGAGAACACATGAGTTTTTGAAAGAATACGAGTACTCTACGTTTAGCATAGTAACTTATAATTAACTCTATCATTTCTCGTCCTCATTTAAGAGACTTAGCCTAATATAAAGTTAAGAAATAGAAGCTAAGTGCTCAACACGCACGGTCGAGTCAAAAATTACTCTTATTCTCGCCATCAGAAAATCTACATTCGTGTCTTCAAACACTTATAAAACATGAGAAAATTTTAAAATTTGGCCATTTTTAGCCTTATTTTGCAACAAAAACGATAAACAAAAAGATAAACTTTGGAAAGTGTGAAGGTTTGGGAAGGCAAGTATCTATTCACCCCCCCCCCCCATACTAAAGTTAAACATTGTTCTCAATGTTTCGAGTCTAAGGGTTGAAAAAACCCCATACTAAAGACGTAGTCGAATGCATAATCTAGAATGGAAAAGGTGTAACAATTAAATTTAAATCCGTTTATGAAGTGTGCTATAAACCTATGGTTATAACATAAAAGGATATATCATGGATATTTAGGAATTCTTCCAAGCAAACGATCGAGTGCTCCCATAAAACGAACACGAGAGGCTCCAATCGCGAAGATCATGATCATCTAAAAACCACATATCACAAACAACCTTGGAACAAAGGTTGGAGGGGCACAAATCCCTCACGTTACTACATTAGAAAGTGATAATATATACATAGGATAAGCATGGGACTCCTCCACGAGGCACCTCGTTTTTGATTACTGAGTCATGAGCTCGACTCGATCCCCTCAATACTAGTTATCATTGGGGAAGGTGATTTAGTCGAGGTAGTTCAAGGATGGAACTTCCCCGCCAAAGTAGTGCTTCAACCTATGTCCATTCACCTTGAAATTGGGGCCATCATTTTGAGCTAGCTCGATGGTCCCATAAGGAAAAACTTGAGTAACGGTGAATGGACCTGACCAACGGGATTTCAACTTGCCGGAAAATATTTTCAAACGAGAGTTTAAAAGCAACACTTGATCCCCAATGTTAAAAACCCGGTTTTTAATTTTTGAATCATGAAGCTTTTTAGTTATTCTTTATAAATCGATGAATTTTCATAAGCAATGTCTCTCAATTCATCCAATTCATTCAATTGCATTTTACGGTGTTTTCTCGCGGTCACAGTATCATCATTACAATGCTTAAGGGCCCAATAAGCTTTGTGTTCGAGTTGAATTGGCAAGTGACAATTCTTCCCATACACAAGCTTATAAGGAGTGCACCCGATGGGCGTCTTATGAGCGGTCCTAAAGGCCCATAAAGCATCGTATAACTTATCCGACCAAGATTGTCGGTTCTCTCCAATCAATCTCTCCAAGATCATCTTCAATACTCGGTTTGAAACCTCGACTTGCCCACTCGTTTGTGGGTCATAAGCCGTAGAAAGCCAATGTGTAACCCCATATTTCCTTAGGACGCTTTCGAATTGGTCGTTACAAAAATGGGTTCCACGATCGCTTATGATCGCACGAGGGGTTCCAAACTGCGAAAACAAGCTTTTCAAAAACTTGACTACCACACGAGCATCATTCGTGGGCAAAGCCTTAGCTTCCACCCACTTAGATATGTAGTCAACGGCGAAAAGGATGTACTTATTACCACGAGATGATGGGAACGGTCCCATAAAGTCAATTCCCCAAAAGTCAAACATCTCACACACTTGGATGATATTGTGTGGCATTTCATCGTCTTGTGAGGCTTTTCCTTGTCGTTGGCATGAGTCACATGACTTCACAAGTGCATGTGCATCTCGGTAAATAGTAGGCCAAAAGAAACTGACATCAAAGACCTTCTTAGCCGTGAGATTAGCACCGTGGTGACCACCCGTGGGTCCCTCGTAACAAGCTCTAAGGATGTTAGAAGCTTTGGTACCAAAGACACAACGTCGAATGATTTGATCCGCACAAGTCCGAAATAAGTAAGGGTTGTTCCAAAAGTAGAATTTGACGTCACGAAAGAATTTTCGTTTTTGTTGAGTCGTCATACCCTTAATGATGAATTTACCCGCATGTTAATTTGCGATGTCCGCAAACCATGGGGTCGAAGAATCAAGCTTAGAATTCACTACACTAAGTGTCTCGAGAGGAAATGTTTCGGTGATTTCATTTGGCTCGTAAACACTTTGGTGAGGATCTTCCAAACGAGAAAGATGATCGGCCGCTAGATTCTCGGCTCCTTTTTTGTCAAGGATTTCGACATCAACTTCTTGTAGGAGGAGAATCCAACGAAGTAATCTCGGCTTTGCATCTTGTTTAGCCGTAAGATACTTGATAGCCAAATGATCCGTATACACTATGCATCGAGTCAAGACGAGGTAAGGTCGGAATTTCTCAAATGCATACACCACGACAAGGAACTCCTTTTCCATTGTAGTGTAGTTTAGTTGAGCCTCGGTCATCGTCTTGCTAGCATAGTGAATAGGCAAGAAGGGTTTTTCATGGCGTTGCCCGAATACGGCCCCAATAGCGTAGTCACTAGCATCACACATGAGCTCAAAGGGGAGGTTCCAATTTGGAGCAACAAGAATGGGATCTTCGGTAAGTTTCCTCTTAAGGATTTCAAAGGCTCGTACATAATCTTCGTTAAAGACAAAAGGTGCATATTTTTCGAGGAGATGTATAATAGGTCGAGAAATCTTTGAAAAATCCTTGATGAATCGACGATAAAAGCCCGCGTGGCCTAGGAAACTCCTAATTCCCTTAACGGTTCTGGGATGAGGTAATTTTGCGATGACGTCTACCTTAACTTTGTCTACCTCAATCCCCGCTTTCGAAACCTTGTGCCCTAAGACGATTCCAATTTTAACCATAAAATGAAATTTTTCCCAATTAAACACAAGGTTGGTTTCCTCACAACATTTTAACATTCTCTCAAGATTCGACAAACACGAAGTGAACGAACAACCAAACACGGAAAAATCATCCATAAAGACTTCCATCGTCTTCTCAATCATATCATGAAAAATAGCCATCATGCACCTTTGAAAGGTTCCCGATGCATTACAAAGTCCGAATGGCATTCTACGATAAGCAAACATTCCATAAGACGGTCTAACATTTAGTCCGTGAAGGGCAAGGGAAAATTGTCTTTACGAGTGGCGTCATTCAACTTACGATAGTCGATACACACCCTCCAACCGGTCACGAGTCGAGTTGGAATTAACTCGTTGGCATCGTTTGGCACAACGGTCATTCCTCCCTTCTTAGGGACACAATGAATAGGACTCACCCAAGGGCTAGCAGAAATAGGGTAAATCATTCCCACGTCAAGGAGTTGTAGGACCTCCTTTTTGATGACGTCGTGAATTTTGGGGTTCACCCTCCTTTGGCATTGGATTGTGGGTTTGTAGTCCTCCTCTATTAAGATTTTGTGGGTACAAAATTTGGGATCAATCCCCTTAATGTTGGATAGTTTCCACGCAATTGCCCCTTTGTGATCCTTTAGAATATCGACAAGTGCGGTTTTTTCATCATTAGAAAGATCTTTCGCAATAATAACCGGCAACTTATCGTCCTCCTCTGAAAATACATATTCAAGGTGAGGAGGTAAATATTTCAACTTGAGGATTGGTGGTTCCTCAATTGAAGATTTGGGCTCGATACTCATAACCTCCTTGGTGGAGGAAATGGGAAATCGTTAAGAAAATCCTTGATAATCGAGAAGTCATCATCGTTGTCGAGGTCTTCGTCACAAGTACGTGAAACATCAAATTCTTCCAACGTAAAACCACCACCTTCAAATGGAGTGAAGGTTGGTGTCGAATTATCAAGAATGGGATCAAGCATAGTGGGATTGCCACTATTTTCATCATCACCAAAACCTAGAACTTCTTGTCAAAATTCCTCACAAACAACGTCGATCATATCAATGAGGTTTATGGTTGCAACGGAATAAACATGAGAAATTTGAGAATTTTGAGTTGCGTTTGTAACAAGTTTCTCGTCGTTGAAACGTAAGGTGATCTTTCTAGCATGCACATCAATTAAAGCCATAGACGTATCTAAAAACGAACGAACTAAAATAAGAGGAACTTGAGGATCCGTGGGAATGTCGACAACGATAAAGTCTACCGGATAATAGAACTTTTCCACTTTCACAAAAACGCCTTCGGCCAATCCACATGCGGGAATCTTGGAATGATCGGCCAACTCGATAGACATTAGTGAAGGAGTAAGATTAGGAAGATTGAGCGACTTGAAGATTGTAAGTGGCATCAAGTTAATACTAGCACCGAGATCGGCCAAGGCATAGCATTCTTCCATATCTTGGATTGCACATGGAATCAAGAATTTTCCGGGATCATCGACTTTTTGAGGTATGCGGTTAAGATAAACCGATGAACAACTAGACAATTGTTGCAATTTCTCCTTGTTGTTTAACATACTCTTAAAGTTAGCGGCAAATCGAGGCATCATGACCAAAGCATCGGAAAAACTCACATTGAAATGCATGTCCCGAAACATTTTCATAAAAAGCTAAAATTGGTAATTGTCGCGCTCTTGACGTTTCTCCTTTCTAAGTCTCGATGGATAGGGAAAAGTTGGTGTGGGTTTAGGCATAGGCATAGCCTTTGGAATCTCAGGTTCCAAATGTGGTAATGGGTCAACCGTAGGTGTGGCATGAGCGGTACTTCGTGGGATTGGGACATGCTCCTTTTCGACCATCACCTCGGGTTCTTCCTCAATTGCTTCCTCCGTAGGAGCAATTGGTTGAGGATCCGGTTCCTTAAGTGTCTTACCACTTCGTGTGGTAATCACTTTCGTCTCTCCCTTAGGGTTCGATATGGTATTTCTAGGAAGACTACTCGAAGACGGTTTACACATTATAGCCTCAAACATGGATGAAATTTTATCCTCAAACATATATTGCCTCTTCTCGGCCTTAATCATCTCTTGTTTTATTTCATGTTGCCCTTGTTCCATTTTTTGTTGGTTTTGGTGTAACCTAGTTACATTTCCCTCCATTTTGTTTGTATGGATCTTAAGCTCATTTGCTAACTCATTTTTCAACTCATTTTTCAAGTCATTCTTAAACTCGGATCTTAGGCTAATGATCTATCTTTGTATATTATCAAAAGTAGCATTGTTTCCATTTTCGTATTCAACAAATTCATTTGGAAGATCTTTCAAAGTTTGAAAACCCTTGTTGTTGTTTTGAAAATCATTGTTTTGATTTTTGTTTGGAACTTGATTGTTATTAGCCCCTTGATTCCCATAATTGTTTCCTTTGTAACTGTTTTCAAACCAACTTGATTGTTTCGATAGTTGTTTTTAGCATTTTCCTTGGGAGCAAAATCCGGTGGAGTCATTTCATTAGAGCGGGTAACTTGACCGTTTTGGTTGTAAGATCACGTGGCCGCGTAGGCACTCGAAGTGTTACCACCGTTGGTAATGCACTCGGAGAAATCATGACCTCCACCACAATACATACAAGAAACCTCAACCGCTTTCGCCGTAGCGGGAGCACTTTGTTCACCAACTTTGAATTCAATTAAAAGTCCTTTAAGCTTATCAAAGATTCTGTTTTCCAAGTTCGCCTCAATTTGGCAAGCATCGATGGTATTGGACAGTGAAGGAAAAGCCGAAGACGAAGCCTTACGAACTCTCGATGTGTTACGAGGACTATACACCTTAGATCTATTCTCAATAATCAACAACGCTTCCTCAACCGTTTTACATAAAAAATTACCACCCGCGGCGGCATTAAGATAATCTCTTTCATGATCATTTAATCCATTGTAAAACGTGTCAATTTCATGCATGTTGGAAAAACCGTGATGAGGACACTCATGTAACATTTCCTTAAACCTATTCCAAGCAGTTGGAAAACTCTCATTAAATTCTTGTGAAAATTTTGAAATCTCGTTTTTCAAATGTGTAGTGTTAGAGGGCGGGAAAAATTGGTTCACAAATTTTGAAATGAGATCCTTCCACGTCAATATAGAATTGGGTGGCTCTTTCTCTAACCAAATTTTAGCGGGCCCCGCTAAGGAATACAGAAAAAGCATCATCTTAATCGAATCATTGGCAACATCCTTAAATTTGCAAGTGGCGGTAAGACGATTGAATTGGCGGATATGGTTGTGCGAGTTGTCCTTTTCATCACCACGGAATTTGTTGTTTTGGATCATCGACAACAAACCCGTTTTCACTTCAAAATTCTCCGCAAGGATGGCGGAAATCATAATAGCCTCTCCATAACCCTTGGTGCGTGCTTGAAGTAACTCCATCATAGTACGATTCGCCATGCTTGGTTCTTCTTCTACGATAGGTTCGTGAATAGGAGACTCCTCACTAGAAAGATTAGGAGTAGGTGTGGACTCCTTTCGGTTTTTTCGTTTCCGTGCACGTCTTGCTTGATTAAGAGTAAGCATAAACGCCACGTACGACGTGGAGATGAGCAAAGAAGATTCTTTTTGGTGTTTTTAATTTTTCCAATTTTTTTGTAGTTTTTTATTGTTTTTAACTTTTTTTGGATTTTGGTGAATGTATTAAGTAGACAAAAATCTACAAATCTCTCCTTTAATTCAAATCTCTTGATTAAAGGAGCCTCAAGGAATGAAAACGATCACGTGAAGCGAACGCCTTCGATGAGTTTAGAACGTTGAGTGAACACCAAAACGTTCAAGAGGGTTTAATCAAATGAAACCAAGAAAATATATATGATACTTAGATAATACTTTGGTTGGCAGACCCTCGATTAGCCCTTTTTATCTAAACGCGCACAAGCAAGCGTGGAAACGAGGCGGCGCGAATCACTTAAGAGCCTTTTTCCTTAGGGTATATTTTATAATACCCGCCTTATACCCACCTTATAGTTTGTGTTTGTCAAAATTAAGCTTCACAAAAGTAATTATCTATTTTTCCTTTTCTTTCTTGTTTGAGATTCGAATACAATGATTGAGTAACCTCCCAATCAAGGTTGTGTTTTCACACTTTTGGAGTACTTATGAATTTATTGTTCTACGTATACAATATAGTAATATTCACACAAAAAACGAAAACCGATAATACGTATTAGTAGAGTGCTACTAATACAAATGGCTATTATAGCTAGTATAAAAACAACAATTGTTCAAATCAAAACACAACTCGCTTCCCCGGAAGCGGCGCCAAAAATGATGGTTGTAAAATACGTCTTTTAGGAAAAAGAACGTAATTAGGTATTAAACAAGTGGTTTAGGAAAACCAAATGTAAATGACCCAATGTGGGGATCGTTCTCAAGGAGGCTTGTGTGTTGTGTAAAGAGATGATTAAGTGTTTGTGATTATATTGATGAGAAAAGAAAAATATAAAAGAGATTAGAAAAGAATGACGGTTACGATTATGAATTAAACTAAGACGAAGTCGTGCACGTAAAACCGTAAAAGTGACCAAATTTAAAAATTACCCTAAAAATTCCTAGAAAATTGCAATAAATCCCAAAAAATGTAATTAGAGTTTACAAGAAATCAAAAATACTCAAACCTTTATTTGATTAAATATTAATTTTTCAATGCTAATTAAAACCCAAAAAATCAATTTAATTAACAAAAAGACCAAAATGAGATATTTTAACTTGTAAACCTCTAAAACAACTTAACTAAATATAAAACTATTTTTGAAAATTTTAAAATTAATAATAACTAATTAAAAATGGTTAAAAACTATTAAAACTTGAAATAATTCTAACAATTAATCTAATGACAATAAAATTAATCTAAAATTTTAAAAATTCCTAACTTAATGTATTTGAACTAGGAAAAATGAAAAACTTGCAAAAATCTAAATTTTAATTTTTAATAATAAAATATTAATAAAATATTAATAAAAATCCAAAATTTATAAAAAACTCTAAAAATTTACAAACCAGTTTATTTTAACCTAAGTAAAACAGAAATGAACTTGAAATTACCAAAATACCCCTATTGGGCCTTCAAATGGGCCAAATACCCAAATAGTCCCTTAATGGGCTTAGAATTGAGCCCAATAAGAAAAAGTCCACAGAAATGGCCCAAAAGCTCCAGTTAAGCTTAAAATCTGATTTTAAACACAATTTTTCAAAGGCTGAAAATGAGCTTAAGTTAGCTTATTTCAAAACAGCTTATTCTTAATGGGCTTTTTGGCCCATTAAGCTATAAGCTGATGCCATAAGCTAAAATTTTACCCACGTCCTTATCTTGACCTAAATAAGCTATTTGCAAAAAGAAACTTGAAATAAGCCCAAAGAATAAGCCTGAAATAAGCCAAAGCTCTCTTCACAAAATGACAAAATAGTCGTTTTTGAGTTCTAGGCTATTTCAAGAGCTGATTCAAGTTGCAATAAGTCACAAATAGCTTAACTAAGCTTATAATAAAAAATCTTTCAAAAAGCACCACTCAATAAGCTAGAATAAGCAATAAGCAATTTTGTAAAAGTCAACTAAGTTCGTTTTCTAGTCAAACCTAAAAGTCAAAGCAATTTTGTAAAAGTCAACAAAGTTGTTGCAAGTCCCAATAAGCTAGAATGGCTTATAAATAAGCTGTTTGGTAATTAACACTAGCAATGGTTAGTTTTGGGGGTCCAACAGGCATCCTTCACAAGGAGTTGATCCCTCCTACCAAAAACCAGTATATTAAATTAGCGGCAGCCCCTCTAATTTACATGATGAGGTCACCCCTCCAAGTATTCATGCACGATGGATTTTCATGACCTATATTGGCTAATGGTAGAATATGCTAAACAGTTTTTATAAGATAAACATAAGGCTTTTCAAACAATAAAACCAGTTTTACCAATACTTAACCAGGTTATTCGGGACTTAGTTTCTTCTGTTGTTATATGTTATATGCTTATCCTATTCATGCTTTATTGTACATCCGTGCACTGACCGTATTGCTCAGCCGTTTTCCTTTTCTATGTTCCCAAAATGGCAGGTACTCAGGGACGCTCGTAGATATTAAGCGTACGTGCATATGGACTGGAAGCTTTCTAGCCTTTCTTTACTTTATGCATTATCTTTACTTTGATACACTTGCTATGGACATTGTTTAGTCCTTTCTTTTTTAGTACTTATGTTTGTGTGTAATGAGCTTTACTTTTGGACTACCGATGTTGATTCCGGTATTTTCCTTTTATGTTCATGTAATGTTTAGACATTTTTCCTTGTATGCTTTGATGACACGCCATAATTACGCGTGACATTCCATTATCAAAATGGGGTGTTACAATTATGGTATCAGAGCCAAGGCTTCGACCTGTAGGCTCTTAAAATATGACCTGTGATTAGTGGGTAGTCACTATGGTCTTCCTAAAACTGACAGTCGTTTTAATGCATTCCTCATTTTTATGCATACACATATATGTCATTGTCACAGGTTTAGGACTAAGTAATGGTTGGTACAGGACTGGCCCTATTTAGTCGCATGTGTTTTATCGAAACTTTTAAATTTGGGACCGACCCATAGGCGTCCCCTCGCCATGTCTTTTATTTTGGGTGAACTGACCATAGGCGTTCACTCTCGAGCATACAAAAATTTTCATAAAACTGCATCATGCATTCATACACAAAATTTTCTTGCATAAAATTTTTCCCTTGAATTTTTGGTATAAATTTTTTTCATATATATATATATTTATGTTTTGATTTGTTTAATCATATGTTTTATGTTATACTCTCAGATGGTTCTCACACGCAAATAGGAAAAACTCAATGCTGCAATCCAAGCTGCAATGCAAGCTTTGCTTCCTCAACTGAGGAACGACATCAGGGCTGAGGTTCAAGTTGCCAACAATCAACAGTATAACCAGACACCTCCTCCTCCTCCTCCAGTGACATTAAAAGTATGACTGGAGAGATTCAACAAGCTCCGTCCTCGAGCTTTTTGAGAAAACAGATAGCCCCAATGATGCTGAAAGCTGGTTGGCTCATATCGAGAAGATTTTCAATGCTATGGGTTGTGACCCCGCGTACAAGGCGAGGTTGGCATGCTATCGGTTCGAAGGCGATGTGCTAAATTGGTGGTTAGCGTTGATGCAGTCTGAGGGAGGTGACGAGTGGGTTGCTGGTTTGACTTGGGCTCAGTTCAAGGACAGGGTAATGGAGCAGTTCTTTCCCAAGGCTGAGCAAGACAAGCTCAGGAGGGAGTACCATGGGATCCGACAGAGAGCTAGGGAGAATATCAACAAGTTTATGCAGCGCTTTCTTCGCTTAGCTGGTTTCCTTGGTGCAGCAGTAGGTACTCCTGAAGAGCAGTGATGTAGTGATTTTACACACCTTTAGGAAAAGGAGGTAAAATAGTGGTAAGCGTTAAGCGTCGGTTTAGGAAAACCAAGCACTTATGACCCTATGAGTGGGAATCGTTCTCTCGAGGAGGCTAGTGCGTTGTGAATTGAATTGATTTATTATGTTTTTGATTATTAATGAGAAGAAAAGAAGAGAAAATAACGAAGACGAAAAAAAATTAGCAAAATAAGGCAAAACACTACTAGAAAGTTACGACGAAGAACGTGAAAAACACAAAATTTAAAATTTTAATCTAAAAATTCCTAAAAATTACTAAAAACTCCCAAATAATATTCTAAGGGTTTACAAAAAATTCAAACTTGCCAAAACCTTTTAATTAATTTAATAATGACTTTTTAATGCTAATTAAAGCCCTAAAAATCACTTTTAAATATTAAAAAGCCCTAAACAAGATTTTATAGTTTGTAAACCTCAAAAATGACTTAATTAAACTAAAAACTATTTTTAAAAATTTTAAAACCAAATTAAACTATTTTTAATTTCCTAAAACTATTAAAATCTATTAAATCTTAAATTAAACCTAAAAATTAATTGAAAAGCCTAAAAATTAAATGGAAAGTGACAAAGGTCCTATTTTAATGTCTAGAATCTAGGAAAAATGAAAAAGAAATAAAAATAAAACTTTTTATTTTAATGAATAAAATAATAATAAAATATTCCAAAAAAAATAAAAGTTCTTAAATAAATTCTAAAAAATTCTCAAAAATCCTAAATATTCTAACTAGAAAGAAAATGTAAATTAAAGTTTCTAAAACCTCTTAATGAATTTTATATTAATTTTCAAAGTTTAATAAAAAACCTAAAATCAAATAAAATCAAAAATTAAAGTTTTTGAAAACTTTTTCACATGTAAACCTCAAAAATGTTAAATAAAACCTAAAAACTATTTTTTTGTATTTTTTAACTACTGTTTAGTATTTTTAAATAACTTTCTAAATTAAAAAATAAAAATAATCCTATTAAATAATTAAATAAAAGGAAAAATAAAATTTTTAATCAGAAAAATCCTAAGACCTATTTAACACCTAGGAAAAATGAAAAGACACCAAAAAGCTTAATCAATAAGCTGAAAATGAATAAATAAGCCACGGCTTTATTAAATAAGCCCTACTCACACACTCCTTATATATATAACCAAACCAAACCTAGCAGTCAAAGACCCTAGGGCAGGATGGTTAGCACGTTTGGTTGTGAGAGGAGTGGCGCAGGTTCGAGTCCTGGCCACGTCCTTTTTTTTTTACTTTTGTTGCGCCGCAACGCTGGTATCTTGCGCCGCAACTAATGTTGCGAGAGCACCTAGAACTGTGGCTCCTTTTGTTGCGCCGCAATGCTTGTGGCTTGCGGCGCAGCTTGTATTTTTTTTGCTTTTTTACTCTTTACAACCCAACACTTACACTTGTAAAGCTTAAAACCAATCCACTTTTACTTTTTGATCAAGATCAAGCTAGTTTGAAGGCTAAAAACGTGACAGTGACCAAGTATGAACAATAGCAGATATGAACTTTGTTAAGCCAAGAGGACTTGGGCTTATTGAGCTTATTTGGGTGTTTTATTGGTGGACAGTTGGGCACTCTTGTGTTCTTTGGAACACAAGAAGTCACAATAGCAGGAAATAAGCAAATAGCACAACTCCAAATCAAAACAAATGCACAAATAGGCACAACTGATGCACACCACAGCCTATAAACTTCTCTGAGGTGTTTTAGCTAAACCAGTGGGCAAATATGCTAACAACTAACACCCTAGTGCATTTAAAACCACCAAACTTGGCATAAACAATCACCAAATCATATTCAAGCAGTTCCAAACCTAAAAACAACCTATTCTTCACAGGATATCAAAAGATCAAGCACAGAATCATGAAAAACCAAGCAATAGTGGCATACACAGATTTTACTACCCTATATCCTTTTAAAGCTCACCAAACAACTCCAAACTTGCTTCCAAATTAATCTACTAACTATCTAACAACTAACTTAACCAATTTTAAACTATCTAACACCTTTTAAAGTCACTCAACAAGGATTAAACCCTGCTAAAACCTGATGCCAAACACCCTTTAACTTTTTGTAAACCAATTTTTACCACTACAAAACCTTCTAAAACTCTATCAATCTGAATAACTTAGCATCCAACATGCATTCCAACTCAAAAGTACCAAAATCCAACACTTTAAACACACTTACACTTACAAATCAACCAAGATCAAATAAACTCAATTTTCTGAGATTTTACTAAGGAAAAAGGGGTTTACCTTTGGACCTTACATCCAAGGTCCAAGTGGTTTGCACAACCACTTCCTTATGCACCCGGGTGCATGCAGAACAAATTCAACAACACCTCAAAACCTGCAAAGAAAAATAAAAAAGAATAGCACAATATTCCAATATTCTACCTTTTTCTGTTTTTTTTTTTTAAAACTTTTCCAAAACTTCCACAAACTCTTAAACTCGTTTTGAAAACTTTCTTAAGTTCAAAATCAGAACCCTTTCCACTTTCACTTCAAAAGTTTGATTTCAAAACCTTAAAAACTTTTCTTTGAAAACTACCTATTTGAAAAACTTAAATTTCTCACAACTTTTCTCAATTTAATTGGAACTCAGTTTAATTGCAACCCTAACACACAAACTTTTTATAAACAACTAAAAGGAATTACAATTTAATTCAAAATACCAAACTTTAATTTTTATAAAAAAGGGATTACAAAGGAATTGCAAAAACTGGAACAAGGAATTGTGAACATGCTCACATCCTTTTATAGGCTAATTTAGAACTATCTAGAGACTGAATTAAAATAATACAAAGCTTGAAAACCCTAATTGGAAAATTCTCTAAAATGCCCTTTCTCTTTTGACTGATTTTGGTCAAAACAAGCTCCATGTGCTTGACAGCTTGGGAAGACCAATCTTGGACGTTTAAATCTTCTTGGAGGCAAAGGAATTGCTTAAAACCGTTGATCTTGTCGGGTTTTTGGGTTTAGGGAAAAGGGATGTTGACAGGGGAGGTTGGGGAAGGACCACAAGGCCACGTGGCGACCATGTGAGTGGTGGGTTTGGTTGAGGGTTAGACCAATTAATGATCTGCACCTTTAGGGCCCTTAACCCTTTGAATTGGTGGTTAATTAAACTGGGGTGTTCTAGGGTTTATGGGGAAATTAGGCAGGTTTTAATCTTAAAATGGGATTAACACTTTTAAAATAAGTGTTATGGGGGGAAAGGGAGTTAAGTGGGGGTTTGACCCAGGGTTTGACCAACTTAAATAAATAAAACCGGGTGTCATTTTGGGCTAAGAGGGTAATTGGGCTTGGGTGGGATTATTGCAAACCCAGTCCTTGGGTTTAACGTAGTAACCCGTTTAAAATTTGCACAGCCAGTCCAAAAGTTAACTTCCTTGCATCCACAGTCCAAAACAATTTCACTTTTAGTCCTTTTGATCCAAATGGTTAACTCTTTGATCATTTAACCAAATTCCAAGGGTAAATCTTGCACAATCTTCATACATTAAGGCTTATACTTGTACATTTGATATATTGAGGGTCAAATGTGACAAGTTCTTCAAAGATGAGGGGCCATTTTTGCCAATCTTCAATTCTTCAAGGGTCATTTTGCAAATTCCAAACTTGGGCCCGGTTCATTGTGCGACTTCATTTCCCGTGTTCGTTTTTGATTGATTCTTGTGTTCTTTTGCCAATTCCTCAATATCCGTACCTAAAAATACACAAGTAACAAACACGAGCATATATTTGGCATGTTTTATGATATTTTATGCAATTTAAGGCCGTTTTGGACGATGAGACCATGTATAAATGCAGTCTCATCACTCCCCCATACTAAACCATTGCCGTGCCCTCACGCAATGCTAAGAATAAAGTATCAAAGCATCTCCAAAATTTAATTTTATGACTTTTATTGAAATGATAACTAGCTACACTACACTATTGCTACTACTTGTGTTTTAGACATAATGTATGATTTTCATCGCAAAATGGGACGTTTAGGTTCATAGAATAAGAACACGTGAATGCTTCGTTTAGAAATAACTTCGTCGTCCTCGATTTTCACCTTAATTCCATGCCAAGCGTGCAACGAGATCATTGTCATTATAAGTTAGTAATGCTAACACTACTCATATGCCCTAATCACGTACTTATTCTCCCATTATTCTTAAGTTGTATCTCTTATATTTTATTATGTCTTAATGATCACGAGGATACATCGTTGACTTATGCGATAATAGAGATTTAGGTCTAAAAATAGAGTCCTAACGGTGTAACTAAGACCATAAAATCAATAACCCCTCCTAATAGACAACGATGTTAAAAAATTAAGTTGACAAGAAGAATCGATAAACACGGTTTTATAACGGTTTTGAACATGAGACTTATTACCAAGACTTTTATACGCCCCCTAACGGAAGGACCTTATTATCTTTGGTTTACCTCCATCTTTTATTCAACTTCGCCATGAAGCTTTTATTATGACTTCGGTCTTGCCTTGCCTTTTATTATCCGCCATCATCGGTGGTTTTATTAGCCAAAGACGTATATCCTCACGCAAAAGCGAATTTTGGATCTTTAAAGCTTCGAAGATTAAGGCTTGATTCACTTTCAATTTTGCATAGATTTTAGGCCTTGTGGGGCTTCAAATTGTTTGCTTGATTTAGGTGAGCACTTGAAATCTTATTATTGGGTGAAGCTTTCGATTATTAGGGTGCCAATACTTCAAAACCGTGACGCTGGCGATACCTTAATGTCTTCCCAATTTAATTACACGGAAGCTACTAGAAAAGACTAGAAACCCAACAATCAAAACTAAACCGCTAAATCAATATTTATTAAGCAAAAAATATTTACAAGCGAAGGGAGAATAAGCAAACAACGAGAACACATGAGTTTTTGAAAGAATACGAGTACTCTACGTTTAGCATAGTAACTTATAATTAACTCTATCATTTCTCGTCCTCATTTAAGAGACTTAGCCTAATATGTAGTTAAGGAACCAAAGCTAAGTGCTCAACACGCACGGTCGAGTCTAAAATTACTCTTATTCTCGCCATCGGAAAATCTACATTCGTGTCTTCAAACACTTATGAAATATGAGAAAAATTTTAAAATTTGGCCATTTTTAGCCTTATTTTGCAAGAAAATGATAAACAAAACGATAAATTTTGGAAAGCGTGAAGGTTTGGCAAGGCAAGTATCTATTCCCCCCCCCATACTAAAGTTAAACATTGTCCTCAATGTTTCGAGTCTAGGGGTGCAAACACCCCCATACTAGAGACGTAGTCGAATGCCTAATCTAGCATGGAAAGGGTGTAACCATTAAGTAATAGCCGTTTATGAAGTGTGCTAAAAAACCTAAGGTTAGAACATAAAAGGATATATCATGAGTGGATATTGGGAAAGGCCTCCAAAGCAAACGATCGAGTGCTCCCATGAAACGAACACGAGAGGCTCCAATCGTGAAGATGATGATCTAAAGACACAATGCACAAACAACCACGGAACAAAGGTTGGAAGGGCACAAATCCCCTCACATTAAACTAATTAGAAAGCAATAATATATACATGGATAAGCATGGGTCTCCCCCACGAGGCACCTTGTTTTTGATAACCGAGTCAAAAGCTCGACTCGAATCCCCATAAATGTGATCATTTAGGGATAATCATGGTATGGTCAATTTTTGGTGGGGCTTACATGATAAACAAGGCCCAAAAGCAACCGGTATTAAAGACTAAGTCCTTTGATGGTGCAAAATACCGGGATCAAAGATGGCGTTCTCGTTTTCTTTGGAAAAACAAATCAACGCCACTTTGTCGTGTGTTAACACAAACTCAAAGAGTTTCAAGAAAATAGATGAGAAGAAATAGAAGGGTGGGACAATGGGTAAGTCTCTAAAAACATGAGCTACTCGAGGTAGACTCGCACCAATCAAATGAAAAGATTTTCCATTTATTGCATCGGTGGAAGACCGAGATTTCCCTATAAAAGCAATTCCAGGATCAAATATCTCGTCCTCGGTGGAGAAAGGAGAGGGAACATAAGGGGCTTCCCCCACACTTGGTCCACACAAAGCATCGTCAAAAGGGGAAGACGAGCTTGTAGTACTCAAGATACGCGGTGATGACGGAGTTAGAATAGTAGAAAAATCTTTTAAATTAGATTCAAAATCTTTTCCTTTTTCATCTTTTAAACTCTCCTTGTGAAAACCCGATTTGATTATGTCAAAAATATTTGGTGTATCTAAAACAATGTTAGTCACACTAAAAATTCTCACATTTTGAAAACGTTTTGGTTTAGGTGGTGGCAAGTTTTCAAATCTTTTGTCAACAAAGAAAACCTCCCCATCGGGATCAACGTATTCATCATCCGAAGAATCACTCGAGATTGGAATTATAGGCTTAACACTCTTAACCTCCATCGGCGGAGGGGACGGAACTTCATTTTTATCAACTCCTAAAACTCTATTTGAAATTCTTTGACAAATGTTTTTGATTGGATTGACATTGTACAAAGATGTGATCGAATAAACATGAGAAAGAGTGGAGTTTTGGGTTGCATTAATGACGAGTTCTTCCTCATTGAAACGAAGAGTGATTTTTCTTGCATGCACATCGATAAGTGCTCTCGAGGTATCCAAAAACGATCGACCTAAAATTAACGGAACTTTAGGATCGATGGGAATATCAACAACAATGAAGTCCACGGGATAATAGAATTTCCCAACTTTCACAAAGACGTCCTCGGCAACTCCACAAGCTAGAATCGTAGAATGATCGGCCATTTCGATTGACATTCTTGAAGGAGTGAGATTTGGAAGATTGAGCGACTTAAAAATCTCGAGAGGCATCAAATTAATACTAGCACCAAGATCGGCCAAGGCGTAGCATTCTTCCATGTCTTGGATAGCACATGGGATTAAAAATTTTCCAGGATCACCGACTTTTTGAGGTATGCGGCTTAGAAAAACCGAAGAACAACTAGACGATTTTTGCAATTTTTCTTTGTTATTCAACATACTTTTGAAGTTCGCGGCAAATCGAGGCATCATGACTAAGGCGTCGGCAAAACTTATATTGAAATGCAAGTCACGAAACATTTTCATAAAAAGTTCAAATTGATAATTATTTCGTTCTTGTGCCTTTTCCTTGTTTCGTCTTGATGGGTAGGGTAAAGGTGGTGTGGGTTGGGGCAAATTAGGAATAGGCAACGGCCTTGGAATCTCGGGTTCCATTATGGGTATTGGTTCAACCGTAGGTGTGGTTTGAGCGGTACTTCGTGGGCTTGTAATGTGCTCCTTTTCAACCACAACCTCGGGTTCTTTCTCTTTTTCCTTCTCCATAGAAGTACTTGGACGAGAAATGGGTTCCTTGAAAGTTTTACCACTACGAGTGGTAATAACCTTCAATTCTCCTTTCGGGTTCACGATGGTATCACTAGGAAGACCACCCGAAGAAGAGGGCTTACACATGATAGCTTCAAACATTTTAGCCATACGATCTTCAAACTTAGATTGCCTAGCATCCGCTTTCAACAACTCTTGCTTAATCTCATGTTGTCCTTGCTCCATTTTTTGTTGATTTTGTTGGAGTCGTGTGACATTTCCTTCCATTTTATTAGCATGAGTTTTAAGTTCATTAGCAAGTTCGGTTTTAAGCTCGTTTTTCAACTCGGATCTTAAGCTAACCATTTCACGTTGCATATTGTCAAACTTAGCATCATTAGCCTTAGCATAATTCAAAAATTCTCCTTGAAGATTTTTGGTGTGATCGTTTTGAAAACCTTGGGCATTAGTTTGAAAATCACGGTTTTGGTTTTGGTTTGAAATTTGCCCATTTCCACTTTGGTAATTACCTTTGTTATAGTTCCTTTGATTTCCTTGGTAATTTCCACCTTGGTTGTTGTTGTTGCGATAATTATTAGCATTTTGATTGGGTTGAGCTTGATTTGAACGTGAACCTTGACCTATTTGGTTATAAGTTCCCGTGGCTACAAAAGCATTCGAAGTGTTACCATCCGCGGTAATGCACTCGGATAAATCATGAGCTCCCCCACACGACAAACAACTTTTAGAAACCGCTTTAACCGAAGCGGTGTTGGAAGCTTCTTGAGCTTTCCAATGAGACATAAGAGTCGAAAACCTATCGAAAAACCGATTCTCCTCATTTGCTTCATCTTGCAAGGCATTAATGGAACGAGATGATGACGAGCCCAAATTGGCAACACTCGGTGTGTTACGAGGGCTATAGACCTTAGACCTATTTTCTATGATTTTCAAAGCCTCATTGGTCGTTTTGCACAAAAAATTACCACCCGCGGCGGCATTTAAATAATCTCGTTCATGTTCATTAAGCCCATTATAAAAAGTGTCAATTTGATGCAATTCGGAAAAATCATGGTGTGGACATTCATGTAGCATTTCTTTAAATCTCTCCCAAGCCATTGAAAAACTTTCATTAGGTCTTTGTGTAAAACGTGAAATCTCGTTTTTCAAATGTGTTGTCTTAGATGGTGGAAAAAATTGATTCACAAATTTAGACACGAGATCGGCCCATGTCAAAATCGAATTCGGCGGTTCTTTCTCAAGCCAAATCTTGGCGGGTCCATCTAACGAGTAAGGGAACAACATCATCTTAATGGCATCGTGTGGTACATCCTTAAACTTGCTTGTCGCGGTGAGACGATTAAATTGCCTAATGTGATAATGCGGGTTGTCTTTTTCATGACCGCGAAACTTGTTTGCTTGCAACATAGACATTAAACCCGTTTTGATTTCAAAGTTCTCCGCAAGGATGGCGGGAATCACAATGGCCTCTCCAAAACCCTCGGTGGGTGCTTGAAGCAACTCCATCATAGTACGATTAGCCATGATAGCTTCTTGTTCTACAATAGGTTCCTCAATTGGAGTCTCCTCACTAGAAGGAGTAGTCGATTTGTTTCTTCGTTTACGAGCACGTCTAGCTTTAGAGCGAGTTTGCATAAACGTCACGTACAACGAGAAGGCGAGCAAAGAAGATTCTTTTTGGTATTTTGTGTTTTTTCAATTTTTTTTGTGGTTTTTGATTGTATTAACCTTTTTTGGAATTGGTGAATGTATTAAGTAGACAATGAGTCCACAAATCTCCTCACTTAATCAAATCTCTTGATTAAAAAGGCCTCAAGGAATGAAAACGATCACGTGGAGTGAACGCCTTCGATGACTTTAGAACGATGGTGGAACACCAAATCGTTCAAGAGGGTTTAATCAAACGAAACCAAGAAAATATATATGATATGTAATAATACTTTGGGCGGCAAAACCCTCGATTCACTCTCAAAATCAAATACGCACAAGCAAGCGGAGGAAACGAGGCGGCGCGAAGCACTTAAGAGCCTTTTTCCTTTAGGTTGTGAAATACAACCGCCTTATACCCACCTTATAGTTTGTATTATCAAAATCAAGTTTCACGAAAGTATTTATCTATTTTTGCCTTTTTCTTTGGTTTGAGATTCGAATACAATGATCGAGTGATGAAATCCCGAATCAAGGTTGTGATTGCTCACGTATTTGGAGTACTTGTGTATTTATTGTTCTACGTATACAATATAGTAATAGTATTCACACAAAAACCGAAAAACGATAATACGTATTAATAGAGTGCTATTAATACAATTATATTTATGGCTAATATAGAAAATCAACAATTGTCAATCAAAACACAACACGCCTCCCCGGCAACGGCGCCAAAAATTGATGTAGTGATTTTACACACCTTTAGGAAAAGGAGGTAAAATAGTGGTAAGCGTTAAGCGTCGGTTTAGGAAAACCAAGCACTTATGACCCTATGAGTGGGAATCGTTCTCTCGAGGAGGCTAGTGCGTTGTGAATTGAATTGATTTATTATGTTTTTGATTATTAATGAGAAGAAAAGAAGAGAAAATAACGAAGACGAAAAAAAATTAGCAAAATAAGGCAAAACACTACTAGAAAGTTACGACGAAGAACGTGAAAAACACAAAATTTAAAATTTTAATCTAAAAATTCCTAAAAATTACTAAAAACTCCCAAATAATATTCTAAGGGTTTACAAAAAATTCAAACTTGCCAAAACCTTTTAATTAATTTAATAATGACTTTTTAATGCTAATTAAAGCCCTAAAAATCACTTTTAAATATTAAAAAGCCCTAAACAAGATTTTATAGTTTGTAAACCTCAAAAATGACTTAATTAAACTAAAAACTATTTTTAAAAATTTTAAAACCAAATTAAACTATTTTTAATTTCCTAAAACTATTAAAATCTATTAAATCTTAAATTAAACCTAAAAATTAATTGAAAAGCCTAAAAATTAAATGGAAAGTGACAAAGGTCCTATTTTAATGTCTAGAATCTAGGAAAAATGAAAAAGAAATAAAAATAAAACTTTTTATTTTAATGAATAAAATAATAATAAAATATTCCAAAAAAAATAAAAGTTCTTAAATAAATTCTAAAAAATTCTCAAAAATCCTAAATATTCTAACTAGAAAGAAAATGTAAATTAAAGTTTCTAAAACCTCTTAATGAATTTTATAT
The DNA here is from genome assembly GCA_025667525.1 of Glebionis coronaria. Lineage (NCBI taxonomy): Eukaryota > Viridiplantae > Streptophyta > Magnoliopsida > Asterales > Asteraceae > Glebionis > Glebionis coronaria. The sequence goes on along the minus strand of CM046874.1, from coordinate 466,414,570 downwards.
TAATTTTCAAAGTTTAATAAAAAACCTAAAATCAAATAAAATCAAAAATTAAAGTTTTTGAAAACTTTTTCACATGTAAACCTCAAAAATGTTAAATAAAACCTAAAAACTATTTTTTTGTATTTTTTAACTACTGTTTAGTATTTTTAAATAACTTTCTAAATTAAAAAATAAAAATAATCCTATTAAATAATTAAATAAAAGGAAAAATAAAATTTTTAATCAGAAAAATCCTAAGACCTATTTAACACCTAGGAAAAATGAAAAGACACCAAAAAGCTTAATCAATAAGCTGAAAATGAATAAATAAGCCACGGCTTTATTAAATAAGCCCTACTCACACACTCCTTATATATATAACCAAACCAAACCTAGCAGTCAAAGACCCTAGGGCAGGATGGTTAGCACGTTTGGTTGTGAGAGGAGTGGCGCAGGTTCGAGTCCTGGCCACGTCCTTTTTTTTTTACTTTTGTTGCGCCGCAACGCTGGTATCTTGCGCCGCAACTAATGTTGCGAGAGCACCTAGAACTGTGGCTCCTTTTGTTGCGCCGCAATGCTTGTGGCTTGCGGCGCAGCTTGTATTTTTTTTGCTTTTTTACTCTTTACAACCCAACACTTACACTTGTAAAGCTTAAAACCAATCCACTTTTACTTTTTGATCAAGATCAAGCTAGTTTGAAGGCTAAAAACGTGACAGTGACCAAGTATGAACAATAGCAGATATGAACTTTGTTAAGCCAAGAGGACTTGGGCTTATTGAGCTTATTTGGGTGTTTTATTGGTGGACAGTTGGGCACTCTTGTGTTCTTTGGAACACAAGAAGTCACAATAGCAGGAAATAAGCAAATAGCACAACTCCAAATCAAAACAAATGCACAAATAGGCACAACTGATGCACACCACAGCCTATAAACTTCTCTGAGGTGTTTTAGCTAAACCAGTGGGCAAATATGCTAACAACTAACACCCTAGTGCATTTAAAACCACCAAACTTGGCATAAACAATCACCAAATCATATTCAAGCAATTCCAAACCTAAAAACAACCTATTCTTCACAGGATATCAAAAGATCAAGCACAGAATCATGAAAAACCAAGCAATAGTGGCATACACAGATTTTACTACCCTATATCCTTTTAAAGCTCACCAAACAACTCCAAACTTGCTTCCAAATTAATCTACTAACTATCTAACAACTAACTTAACCAATTTTAAACTATCTAACACCTTTTAAAGTCACTCAACAAGGATTAAACCCTGCTAAAACCTGATGCCAAACACCCTTTAACTTTTTGTAAACCAATTTTTACCACTACAAAACCTTCTAAAACTCTATCAATCTGAATAACTTAGCATCCAACATGCATTCCAACTCAAAAGTACCAAAATCCAACACTTTAAACACACTTACACTTACAAATCAACCAAGATCAAATAAACTCAATTTTCTGAGATTTTACTAAGGAAAAAGGGGTTTACCTTTGGACCTTACATCCAAGGTCCAAGTGGTTTGCACAACCACTTCCTTATGCACCCGGGTGCATGCAGAACAAATTCAACAACACCTCAAAACCTGCAAAGAAAAATAAAAAAGAATAGCACAATATTCCAATATTCTACCTTTTTTCTGTTTTTTTTTTTAAAAACTTTTCCAAAACTTCCACAAACTCTTAAACTCGTTTTGAAAACTTTCTTAAGTTCAAAATCAGAACCCTTTCCACTTTCACTTCAAAAGTTTGATTTCAAAACCTTAAAAACTTTTCTTTGAAAACTACCTATTTGAAAAACTTAAATTTCTCACAACTTTTCTCAATTTAATTGGAACTCAGTTTAATTGCAACCCTAACACACAAACTTTTTATAAACAACTAAAAGGAATTACAATTTAATTCAAAATACCAAACTTTAATTTTTATAAAAAAGGGATTACAAAGGAATTGCAAAAACTGGAACAAGGAATTGTGAACATGCTCACATCCTTTTATAGGCTAATTTAGAACTATCTAGAGACTGAATTAAAATAATACAAAGCTTGAAAACCCTAATTGGAAAATTCTCTAAAATGCCCTTTCTCTTTTGACTGATTTTGGTCAAAACAAGCTCCATGTGCTTGACAGCTTGGGAAGACCAATCTTGGACGTTTAAATCTTCTTGGAGGCAAAGGAATTGCTTAAAACCGTTGATCTTGTCGGGTTTTTGGGTTTAGGGAAAAGGGATGTTGACAGGGGAGGTTGGGGAAGGACCACAAGGCCACGTGGCGACCATGTGAGTGGTGGGTTTGGTTGAGGGTTAGACCAATTAATGATCTGCACCTTTAGGGCCCTTAACCCTTTGAATTGGTGGTTAATTAAACTGGGGTGTTCTAGGGTTTATGGGGAAATTAGGCAGGTTTTAATCTTAAAATGGGATTAACACTTTTAAAATAAGTGTTATGGGGGGAAAGGGAGTTAAGTGGGGGTTTGACCCAGGGTTTGACCAACTTAAATAAATAAAACCGGGTGTCATTTTGGGCTAAGAGGGTAATTGGGCTTGGGTGGGATTATTGCAAACCCAGTCCTTGGGTTTAACGTAGTAACCCGTTTAAAATTTGCACAGCCAGTCCAAAAGTTAACTTCCTTGCATCCACAGTCCAAAACAATTTCACTTTTAGTCCTTTTGATCCAAATGGTTAACTTTTTGATCATTTAACCAAATTCCAAGGGTAAATCTTGCACAATCTTCATACATTAAGGCTTATACTTGTACATTTGATATATTGAGGGTCAAATGTGACAAGTTCTTCAAAGATGAGGGGCCATTTTTGCCAATCTTCAATTCTTCAAGGGTCATTTTGCAAATTCCAAACTTGGGCCCGGTTCATTGTGCGACTTCATTTCCCGTGTTCGTTTTTGATTGATTCTTGTGTTCTTTTGCCAATTCCTCAATATCCGTACCTAAAAATACACAAGTAACAAACACGAGCATATATTTGGCATGTTTTATGATATTTTATGCAATTTAAGGCCGTTTTGGACGATGAGACCATGTATAAATGCAGTCTCATCAAGCAGGCACACCACTTTAGGTGGGCTCTTCGCACATCGGTCGCAAACAATCTGGTGTGTGCTACGTTGAACACTGTAGCACAAGTGGCCGATGCAGCACATAAACTGGAGATGCTGCAGGAGAGAGATGAGTTCGGGGAAGCTGAGAGACCTGACAAAAGGTAAACATTCGTATTAAAGCGGTGATCAATCCGTATTCTTTCCATATATGTAAATTATTCATCTCTTTAAAATGTATCTTCCAAGCAGAAAACCGGGGACCGGTCTCAGCCGGCTACTCAGCAGCAACCTCATCAGCCCAAGGGAAATGGTGAGACTAACGACCGTTCTGCTACGGATAGGCGTGGCGGTAATGATAATTACCGTAACAACGCTGGACACTCCAACAGCAGCAGGTCCTAATACTTACGAATTTTCTTATGATTTCATGTTATAACTCATATTCTGACACTTTAGCAAAACTTCTACCAGGAACCATGGAAACGGTAGGGACCAGAACCAGAGAGGTTCACAGCCTAGCCGTCCTGCTATCACTGGTATTCAATCTTACGATTATGCACATTGTCCTTTGTACCCGATTATCATGTCTTATGTAAAATGTTTTATCAGGTTCTCAGCCAGCCAGAGCACCTGCTGGAGGATACACTCATCCTCTTTGCTCTACTTGCCATCGTAGGCACCCAGGTCCATGTCGTCATAACACTGACGCATGCTTCAAGTGTGGTCTTCCGGGCCATATCATGAAGGATTGCCGTAAGGGCGACATGGAGGGCACATCGGGACATGTTGATTCCAAGCCGCCTCCTACCACCGGGCGTGTCTACACGACATCTCGAGACTAGGCCAACAAGTCTACAGGTACCATCACTGGAATCTTGTATATGTATGGTCAAGCTGCGTGTGTTCTTTTCGATACGGGTGCTACTCACTCGGTCATTTCTACTGCTTATGCTAAGAACATTAGGATGCTCCCCATGTCACTAGAGATTAGGCTTACTATTTCCACGCCTTTGAGGGACTCTGTATTAATCACCCATGTATACAAGAGTCTTCCCCTAGAATTTGACGATAAGGTTCGACCTGTTGACGCACTTCCGCTGGACATGAATGACTTCGACATGATTTTGGGCATGGATTGGCTATCCAAGCATCATGCTACCATAGATTGCCATTCATATCGAGTTATCTTCGATGATGTTAATGCACCAGAGTACATTCATAAAGGTTTTGTACACGGACGGTCTATACAAATCATATCTACCCTGCAAGCGCGTGCACTACTGTCACATGGCTGCGAGGGTTATCTAGCTAGGGTTCACGACATGGATGCTGAATCTCCATCAATTCAGGATCAACCAATAGTGTCGGAATTCCAAGATGTATTTCCAGCAGAACTTCCGTGCATACCACCTGCACGAGAAGTGGAATTCAAATTCGAGCTTATTCCAGGAGCTGAACTAATCTCCAAGGCTCCTTATCGCATGGCTCCCATAGAGCTGAAGGAGCTGAAGGATCGACTGCAATAACTTCTTGAACGAGGTTTCATTCGACCGAGCGCATCTCCATGGGGCGCACCGGTCTTATTTGTTAAGAAGAAGGACGGCAGTATGCGTCTTTGCATAGACTATCGCGAGCTCAACAAGATTACTATCCGGAATAGGTATCCACTGCCGCGTATAGACGATCTGTTTGAACAACTCCAAGGGGCCAAACACTTCTCCAAGATTGATCTTAGGTCAGGCTATCATCAGCTATGGGTTAAGGAGCAGGACATCGCCAACACTGCTTTTCATACCCGCTATGGCCACTAAGAATTTGTAGTTATGCCATTCGGCCTGACAAATGCTCTAGTAGTGTTCATGGATTTGATGAACAGAATCTTCCATGAATTTCTGGATAAGTTCGTCATTGTCTTCATTGATGACATCATGATTTTCTCAAATTCCAAGGAGGAACACGGAGACCATCTTCGTACAGTACTACAGATTCTTCGCCAGAAGCAGCTGTATGCTAAATTCTCCAAGTGTGAGTTCTGGTTAGACAAGGTGGCATTCTTAGGTCACATTATATCAGTAGAAGGAATCACTATGGATCAAGCGAAGGTTGAGGCTATTACTAAGTGGCCGAGGCCGACATCAGCGACAGAAGTCCGCAGTTTCTTAGGCTTAGCTGGCTATTACCGTAGGTTCGTGGAGAACTTTTCCCTCTTAGCACTACCATTGACCAAACTGATGCGGAAAGGGGAGAAATTCATCTAGACTGAAGAATGAGAGAAGAGCTTTGAAGACCTGAAGCATAAGCTAGTATCTGCACCTATTCTTATTCTCCCATCTGGTACGAGTGGATTTCAAATCTACAGTGATGCATCGGGGAAGGGACTTGGCTGTGTTCTCATGCAACATGGGAAAGTGATCGCGTACGCTTCACGGCAGCTTAAGCCTTATGAAGAAAATTACCCCACGCATGACTTGGAACTTGTTGCAGTCGTGTTTGCATTAAAGATATGGAGGCACTACTTATATGGAGAATCATGTGACATTTTCACGGACCACAAGAGCTTGAAGTATATCTTCACTCAACGTGAATTGAGCATGAGGCAGAAGAGATGGTTAGAGCTGTTGAAGGATTATGACATTAATTACAGTATCATCCCGGAAAAGCAAATGAAGTAGCAGATGCTCTTAGCAGGAAGTCCGGAATGATCAACGACATTAAAACTCAAGGAGGAAATCATAAGAGACTTGGAGCGACTAGACATCGAGATCATGGTACGTGGACAACACGGTTACTGGGCTAATCTTAGAGTAGAACCCGAGTTACTCTCTAAGATCAAGGAAGCTCAGAAAGATGATGGAAAAATCTGGGCGATAGTACATAATTTGGAGAAACAGACGGAATTCAGAGTAGATGTAGATGGTATCGTATGGCAGGGCACAAGACTTTGTGTTCCTGATGACCAAGAACTCCGGGAAGCCTTGTTAGCTGAAGCTCACCCCCATTCTCTATACATCCTGGTTCGACTAAGATGTACCATGACATCAAGCAGTACTTTTGGTGGAGTGGTATGAAACAGGATGTGGCCACTTACGTCTCCAAATGTCTTACCTGCCAACAGGTTAAGACCGAGCATCAGCGATCTGGCGGTCTCCTTCATCCGTTAGATATTCCAGAGTGGAAGTGGGACAAAATCACCATGGATTTTGTTACTGGTCTTCCGCCTACCAAGAGGAAGCACGATGCAATTTGGGTTATCGTAGATCGACTTACCAAATCAGCTCATTTCTTACTGATCCACAAGGAAGATCCGGTAAGTAAACTCGCCGATACGTATAAAAGAGAGATCATGAGACTCCACGGTGCTCCATCCAGCATCGTCTCAGACAGAGATCCTCGTTTCACTTCGCGATTTTGGAAGAGTCTGCAGAAAGCTTGGGGTACACAACTTAAGCTTAGCACGGCCTTTCATCCTCAAACGGACGGACAGTCGGAGCGAACGATTCAGACATTGGAAGACATGTTGAGGTCATGTGCGTTGGAATGGACGGGTGATTGGGACGATTACATTTGTTTGGTGGAGTTTGCATACAACAACAGTTGGCACGCAAGTATCAAGTGTGCTCCTTTCGAGATGTTGTATGGCAGAAAGTGTCGCGCCCCAATCTGCTGGGATCAGGTTGGCGAGCGAACACTTGAAGGACCAGAAATCATAGAGATGACCAATGAAAGGATCACAGTAGCTAAGCAGAAACTTCAGAAGGGACGGTCACGTCAGAAGAGTTACGCCGATAAGCATCGTAGGGACATACAATTTAACGTAGGAGATCACGTCTTCCTTAAGGTTTCACCAGCACGTGGTGTTAGACGCTTCGGGATTAAAGGGAAGCTCAGTCCTTGTTTCATTGGACCGTTTGGTATCATTGAACGAGTCGGTGAAGTATCTTACCAGTTAACGTTACCTCCGCAGCTTTCGCATGTACACAATGTGTTTCATTTGTCCTTACTCAAAGGGTACCAGTATCATCCCCTTCACATGGTTCAGTATCCAATGGAACAGATACATGAAGATCTCACTTTCATAGAAGAACCCGAACGAGTTCTTGACAGACAAGAACGAGTCATGAGAAGTAAGACGATTCCATTCGTCAAAATCCTTTGGAGGGATCATACCGAGCGGGAAGCGACTTGGGAAACAGAGGAGTCTATCCAGGCTTCTTACCCTCATTTCATATTTTGAATTCGGGTATGTTGTTCTTTTCTAGTTTACTTTATCTATAATTCGGGGACGAATTATTCTTTTTAGGGGGGGAAGAGTTGTAAAAGCTGCATGATTTTACCATGAATAGTACCCTTAAGATCGTACGTACTAGATTAAAACTTTCCTAGTATAGTATGATTATGTTCACGTGTTAGAATTTTACGTATTACGTACGTGTTAGAACACGATAAGTATTTATTACGTACGAACACACAATAATTATTTAACAATAATTAATCACGAACATGCGATCATGAAATCATGAACGTAATTAAATCACGAACTAATATTAATTACATATATATATTTATTACGAGCACGAAAAAATATATTAAGTCACGGTTAATATTTAACGAGAACACATAAACACGAACACAAATAAAAACGAACGAACACTTAAATAACGAGACACGGAAAACGGTACGGGTACCCCATGTGGGCCCCCTACCCGCGGCTACATCAAGGAATATGGGCCAAGCCCATCAAAATTTTACTAAGAAGGGGTTAAGGTAAATTTTGCTAGTCATTTTCACTTTAAAGTAAACTAAATAAAAAACCTAAAAAGTTTTCTCCTTTTCCTTCTTGCTCTTCTCTTGGCCGCCGGATATACAAGACACCAAGGGGGGTGTTTATTTGATTTTGATCTTGGTTTTTGTACGTGTGTTCGTGTGTGTTCATCCTCGTTAGATGCACGCATTCGGTATACCTTTTTAATCTTTTTTCTTTTGTTTTGATTTAATAAATTAAAGAACATGATGTTTTTAAAAACCTAATTAAAAACATAAATCAAACATGTAATTGGTTATGGGGTAAATCAAAACGGAGGTTTTTAGGGGTGTTTGTTTGGCTGACGCCTAAACCGAACTCCAAGGGGGTCTCGGTTTGGCTTATAGACCACCACCGAGACCATATGGTCCTGGTTTGGTGGTGTGGGTCCTACGGCAGCAGCAAACAAAAGGGAACCCCGAAGTTGTTCGGGGTATGGTGTCGATTTCAGGTCCGGTTCATGGTTTCTAGTCACGATCCGGTTCATGGTTTATGTTAAGGTTATGTTTTAGTAAATCGTATGGTAAAATTAAATTAATAATTATATGACATGATTAATTTAATAAAACATGACTTAGGTTATAATTTAATTATTAGATCATGGAATTATTAACCTAAGTATTTATATTTTTCTAGACTTTATAATTAATTAATTATTAAAAACCATGGTTATAATTAATTAATTTACATGACTTAGGTTATATTATTAATAAATAATAATACATGTTTTAACCTAAGTATTTAACTTTATTTAATTAAAAATATTGTGACAATCCGTCAATTTATGGTTGATATTTTATTCTCAAGTGTTATTTAAAAACATTATTTTAATGTTATATTATGAACTCACTTATTTTTAGGAAGAAATTTGGATTTACGTCTTGAAGTAGCATCGACTACGTCTAAACCGGAAGATTCTACGTTACGTGCTCACGTTTACATACACCGTTTTGGTGACAGTCCGACATTTCAGAAAATAAATTTGTCCGTGAATATTATTTTGAGATTTTAAATTTGTGTTGGTTCATAAACTCACAAATTTACGAGAAGAGATTAGGACTTACGGTTTTATTTTAACTTCCTTTACGACTAAACCGGAAAACCTAGGATTACGTATTTACGTTTTCGAACTCCGTTTTTGATGAGACAATTTTTATTAGATTCGTTTTGTGCCGTTGATTCATAATTTATAAAAACGTTTTTCGTAAAACGACCCGAGGGCACGCAAATCGAGGAAACTAGAATCGAGGAGTACCCGTAAATAATTGGGGATGAGACAAAAACAATTTTTGCCCCACCCCTAACACATGGGATGGCCACAATACTCCACCAAACCAACTTGGTGTCAAGTTTTAGACAAGTAGCTAACAGTTGTCCTACTTAGCTTAACTTGAAAGCTAAGCTTACCACTACACCTCAAAACTACTCATCACAAAACCATTTGTCCATTTTCACATGCATTTCCACACACGCAACTCTCTCCTTCTCTTCTTTGTGCCGTCCCATTTCCACCATTAAACACCCCATTCATACAAAAATTTTAACCACAAACATTTGTTATAATTAACATATGTTAATCTCCATTCAAAGAGATGAAGATTGGTGCAAGTTATAACATCCAAAGAGGAGTTTCTATGGATTCTTAGGGCTGATTTTCCACAAAGAGTTCTTGAAGAATGGTCGTCTTGAAGATGGTCTTGATTTATCACAAGTTTCTCCATCAAAATCCATGTCTTGATCACAACCTACATCATCATGGTGGTATAAAGATTGTTCTCCCCATCCTTTTGTTAATTTTGATTATGTAATCATGTATTTTCTTCTTAAATGTATATATGTATGATGATATATGATGATAAAAATATCGTGTGGGGATTTGGTGTTGATAATCATGGGTAAAAAGATGAAAAACTATATGTAAAAGTGGTTAATCTTGCTTAACTTAGTAGGCTGTATAAAACAGTAAAGAACCATGTGATGAACTGATAAAATGGCATAGATTAATGTATATACAGTAATTAATATGTCTTGTACACATGTGAGAGTTGGCCATACAATGGAATCATAAAAATGAGTGAGATATGATCAAAACAATAATAGAGTACAAATCTGTATATACTGTTTTGGACGATTTTTAAAATATACTTAGAGGATGATTCAACAGTAGCCATAGGAGAGTTAAATGGAGCACATATCATGTAGTTTATGCCATAAACATTTGGGCTTCTATCTCCATATAGAACTCTAGATATGGCTGTTTTGGTGAACATGAAAGTAAAAATCAGATTTTGGGAAATTAAAGTATAATAGTATTATATAAGCACTCAAATAAAAATAGTATAAAATGTGAATTAAAAGCCACTAACTTATATAATACATTTATATAAATATTTATAAGGATAAATAATTTAACATTTTATAAAAATGGTAGTTTGATAAGTTTTATAAGTTATAAAACTATAAACATGATTTTTACGACTTTTTCGGCTATTACCGTAAAATTAACGTTTTTCGCCAATTAAAACTTAGACGATCAAACCCGTCTAATTTAAAGTTTTTAAAAGTCATATACTGATATATATAAGTATCTAATACAAGTAAAAACTGATAAAACCCGAACTATAGGACATACGGACATTAACGAGCTAAGTTAGCATATTGGACTAATAATTTAACTAAATAAGTTAAACACTTATAAAAAGTACTTATTAGGCTTAACCCATTTGGGCCCAACATGTAAAATATAAATACTGATAATACAAGTATAAAATGGATTAATACAAGTTAAAGAACTTATAATAAGTTATTGGACTTAAAATATGTAAATAGGTAAAACTAGTAAACTAGTACAAAAGTTATCAACACATAGACACTAAAATGAGTAAAAGAGAATATGTAAAACCACTTGATCATCATATATATAAAATCATCATATGTATACATAATTGTTATTTTTATAAAGTCATTGGACAAGAGTTTAAGACGAGTATTATTTGTCTAGGTTTCCGTGATTGAAGCACGTACCGTACGTCCGAACTGCCGATAACCCGCTTTCCCACATCAACGTGAGTTCATAGCCTCGCACCCTTTTAAATGTTTTTATGAAATTTTTTATAAACCCGCGAGGGAGATAACATGTTAGTTTTAATAAAATAGGACACCATTTGTCCCGATTGAATGTTTATTGATTTGGACCCGAATGATTGTATGACCCGATAAATGATTAAATGACCCGATAGATGAAATACAATGGATTATTAAAGTTAGGTTATGTCACTAAAAGTCCCATTAGCATGAATTGTGAACTACCGGGATTTGGTAGACGCTTATGCATATAATAGTACTATTTGGGGACGATCACCCAAGTTCGCGCCTTGACGGTTGATCCCTGTCGTGCCACATTGATTGGTAAGCGAATTTATGTATGAGAAGATTTCCATAGCGTGACATTTGTGACGACACGCTAATTTATATGGGAAAATTGAGTTTAGGGCTAGCTACCCGTTGTTTGTTGTAGTAAGGTAACAATGTCATGCGGCTTATAATAATCCAATTAACGAAATACTGCTATACGCACCGAGTTACAATATATTGCCTGACTAGCAATACGGGGTCATATTATTGATACTATGTTTGTGTTTTGGTTTTATATAACCATATTCATATAACGGTTTTTATTTAATCTATACAAGTTTTAGAACGTATTGTATGATATTTTTACGAAATTGGTTCGTATAATGATTTTTAAGGCAAATGTCTATATTATGATTTTGATAAGGATTTGTATAAAATGACTTTGGCTATTTTATGGCCTATTACAAAGATTTGTACAAAATGATTTTCGGTAATAATTTTATACCGATGTTATATTGATGAATTTTATTAAACTCTATGAATTCACTCGGCGTTATCGCTGACATTTTATTTTAACATGTTTTATCTCAGGTACTTGAAGGTAATTCTCGGGAAGACGACAAAGAATTCATGGCCCGCACTTAAATATTAATTTCCATGCAAATGCTTTGTAAATCCTATATAAAATAAAATGACTTGGGACCTATGTAACTTTGATATTTATGAATGGAAATGCTTTATTATTAAAACGACGCGAATTTTAAGCGTTGTCTATGATGTGAGTAATGTGATATCCCGTAACACCAACTAGTCTTCCGCTGTATTGAGTTATATAAATTTGGGGGTGTTACAAATAAGATATATTTAATTAAATACTTTTAACCTATATTTTATTTAAATTACATGTAATAATTAATAAACTATACATTATATCATTATGACTTAGAATAATAATCAGAAAACACTTAAGCTTATATACTTAGCTTATTTAACCAGCTTATATCTAATTATGGAAACTTTCTATTTTTAGAAACTTATTTAATTAAGGCAGCTAATCTATTTATGGAAACTTTCTATTTTTAGAAACTTATCTATTTTAAGAAGTAATTCTATTTTTGGAAACTTTCTATTTTTGGAAACTTTCTATTTTTGGAAACTTTCTATTTTTGGAAACTTTCTATTTTTGGAAACTTTCTATTTTTGGTAACATTCTATTTTTGGAAACTTTCTATTTTAGGAAACCTGCTATTTTTAGAAAGTTACTTATTATTACACAGTATGTATAATAATACATGAAATACAAGTAATACTTAATCAGAATAGACAGAATATAAGATAAACACAGTTTAAGGCTTAAAACAGTAAAACATGACACGAACGTATAACATAAGCTAAGACATGATATAAAACCAGTTACGTATTTAGTAATCAGATACTTATACGCGTATGTATTTATGTAGCATTAGTGATACCGAAGTAGGACTCTCCTCAGTTCGTCTTCTTTGTTCACTGGACATAAAGTACGGATTACCGTCCTTTCAGTATGGACATTCCTTCCTTATTAGGATTCCCCGTATGCAGCCAAATGTTTTCCCGTAGTATAAGTTTATATGTTTGATTTGCTTATGTTTAATTTAGAATACCTATATCCATATACATGCACGACCAAATTCACCTAGTTATGGAGGTACCATAACCATAACATTAGAGGCACTGATGCTATGACTTCACCACAGTGGAGTGATTGCTCGTGGTGTCCCTTCAGCTTTTGGCCATATTATTATATTTATCATGTGGGGCGTATGGTTGCATCCTAGTTACATGTTTTTCAGCAGGTTACTCAGTGTGAATGTGGTATGTTCCTTGCATCCTTCACAAGGAGCTGATCCCTCCTACCCAAAACCAGTATATTAAATTAGAGGCAGCCCCTCTAATTTGCATGATAAGGTCACCCCTCCAAGTATTCATGCACGGTGGATTTTCATGACCTATATTGGCTAATGGTAGAATATGCTAAACAGTTTTTATAAGATAAACATAAGGCTTTTCAAACTATGAAACCAGTTTTACCAAGACTTAACCAGGTTATTCGGGACTTAGTTTCTTCCGCGGTTATATGTTATATGCTTATCCTATTCATGCTTTATTGTACATCCGTGCACTGAGCGTATTGCTCAGCAATTTTCCTTTTCTATGTTCCTAAAACGGCAGGTACTCAGGGACGCTCGTAGATATTAAGCGTACGTGCATATGGACTGGAAGCTTTCTAGCCTTTCTTTACTTTATGCATTATCTTTACTTTGATACACTTGCTATGGACATTGTTTAGTCCTTTCCTTTTCAGTACTTATGTTTGTGTGTGATGAGCTTTACTTTTGGACTACCGATGTTGATTCCGGTATTTTCCTTTCATGGTCATGTAATGTTTAGACATTTTTCCGGTAGACACTATAGAAAATGCGGCTGATCTCTTAACTAAACCTTTTGATGTTGGGCGGTTCCAGTACCTGGTAACAAGTATTGGAATGATCATTCTCACCTAAATATGTTTTTGAATTCATTGTATAGTTTGTACACGATGTGTACTGTTATTACTCTTTGTACAAGATTAGGTTTTCTACTTTATTTTTTTAACGCTGACAAAGGTTATTTTTACGCTGACAAGTGTTAGAATGGACGCTGGCAGCAATATGTTAGTTTTGTGGTTTTTGATCTAATAATTCAGACAACATGAGCATTGTACAAATGGATACAGAGTTGCTTATGGATATTTGGAGCTTCCTAGGAATGGGTTCAAGTTTATGGATGATGGTTGGAATATTTACATTCCTATCTTGACATAAATTTTTATTGCATATTTTATTTAAGCAACTTTATGTATCTTAATTTCAGGGGAGGTTTAGAACACCTTTAGGATTTTTTGGGTATTCTTATAATACTCTTATCACAATTCTAGATTTTTTCACTGGTGATTACGAGTTAGTTTTCTAAATCGTGAGGCACTGTAGCATGAAAGTTGATATAATGTGCACGCTACCAAGACTTTTTGGCCTAGAATTGGATTTTGTCGGTTGGGAGACTTGGGAACGTTTTTATTGGGCTTACCTGGGATGTTACAAAGGATTTATAAGAGATAAATTCATTGTTAAGAAATTTGGTTAGCAAGAGACATTTGAGGGCTATTATGTCTATCTTGCTTAAGCAAATGTGCATGATTGGACAGTGCTTGCCACCCTATAGTGATTTTCAGTCTATGAGTTATCTTCACTAGGGTAAATTACTTTGTTAAAGTCCTTTTCTTTTTAATTATTTTTATTTTTGGATGCTGACATTTTTCTTTCTAAACGCTGATAAGACCAATTTTAACGCTGACATGGCAAATTTCCAACACTGACAAGAATATAGCCGTTGGACGCTGATACGTTGTTTTTTACCGTTGACAAACATTGGGTCCTACCCAGTTGTGATTTTTGACGAAAATATGGGCCGTAATTTTAGGAGTGGTAACTTTTTATTAATGTTTAAGATAAGTTATATATTTTCATGGTTTTCATTATTACTTTTTGAATATAAGTGCCTCACGTTTTGACCAATCACATATTTTCACCTCTCCTATATATTTGGCTCATTTCTTTTAAACAGGGTAACTGCTTATTATTGTCTAACTATAATTTCTCGAACCTTCATCTCTGAATACCTTTTATCACAGTTTTCTTGCATCAATCTTCATGGCACCAAAGTTTAAACCTACAGAATTGGAATTGGGGAGCAGAAGTCAGCACAACATGGTGGCTTATTTGCAAGCTGATAATACTCTGTTTCCCCAATATACTCAGATGGTTGAGTATTTGAATGCGTCCCCATTAAGGTATGCACTTTCACATACTCCTCTTGTCCATGTAACACACATTAATCATTTTTGTAACACTGTCAATTCTTCAACAGTTAATGGAGTAACTACATTGACTGCTATTGTCCATGGGGTTCCATGGGTGGTTACTGAAGTTTTGGTTCGCCAATCTTTACATCTTCATGATGCAGATGGTATAAACACCCTACCCATTACAGAGCTAGAGAAAGGACTCCAAGCCTTAGGTTATCCTTTGCCTGAAGAAGGCCATTTAAACAAATATACAAAACAATAATTTCCCTCGGCTTGGAAGTACATTATACATGTCATCCTTCAATGTTTGAGTCCCAAATGCTCCTCACACAATGAAATCAACCGATCTATTGGAAGTGCCATTGTGTGTATTGCAACTGGGTAAAATTATAATTTTTCAAAAATGATTTTTGATGGCATGTGTCATAATATGGGTAACAAGATGACTCTTGCTTACCCTAGGTTTTTATAAATGGTTTTTGACTTGCAAGGATATTGCAAAAGGGATCATGACAATTTTTATACGATCCCTATTCAAAAGAAAGCTATTTTTTGGAAGATGAACACTGAACCTTACCCACAACACAACCTCAACCAGACCCATTGCCTGAACAGCCATAAGTTGATGCCATACGCTGAAATTAAACACACAAGCTTCTCTTGAGCTAACTAAGACTTCTGTAAAAAGAAATTTGAAATAAGCCAAAGGAATAAGCCTGAAAATGCAAAAAGCAATCTAAAGAAAACGACAATATAGTCGTTTTTGAGTTCTAGGCTATCCCAAGAGCTGATTCAAATTGCAAAAGCTTTTAAATGACTTAACTAAGCTTAATAAATTTTTTTTTTCAAATAAGTTGACTCAATAAGCTGGAAAAAGCAAATAAGCACTTATGAAAAAGTCAAATAAGTCGGTTTTCTAGCAAAAAATCAAAGTCAAAGTCTAATAAGCTCAAGTTCAATCAAATGGGTCAAATAATGAAGATCTATCAGAAAAAATAAGTTGTTGCAGGTCTGGATAAGCCAAAATGGCTTATTGATAAGCTAACTGAAAATTTGTACTAGTAGTGGCTAGTTTTGGGTGTTGAGCAGTGGAAACTTTTTCCACTGCTTGACTTGTTGACTTTTTTTGTCTTTAGTGACTTTTTTGGAGATTCAAGTTACACAAAGGCACCCAAATGATCAGTGGATCATAAGGAGTCAATAACAATCAAAAAATCACAATCAACAACAGCCAATTAGTACAGTTTAATCAATCAATCACCAGATCTGACACAGACATGAACACTTAAGCAGTTGAGGTTCAATAAGCACTTATAGCACATTTCAGCCAGCCAAACTTAACCAAATGCATACACAAGCAATATTAAACTTAAATAAGCAAGTCTAAAAAGGTTTCATGCACTGATTCAAAGTATTAAGCAAGTTTCAAGCACTTAAAGTTAATGATGAACACAAAAACATGTAGTTTTTACTTTTGCTGATGCAATTGACCAACAAGCCAAATTCAAACCTCCAAATCTATCACATATGTTATATAAATGATGTTTAACAACTTTTATCCCTAAGCAAGCATAAAATCTAAATTTTACCAAAATCTTAGGTCAAAATCAGTCAAACTCAACAAGGTATAGCACAATGTATGATTTGGTGTTTCAAAGCTGAAAACTTGCAACAAAATACTCTCGAACAAGCATATATCAGATACCAAGCAAATACACAAACTTCCAACCACACAATAACAAGTTATGATTCAAGACAGGTAATCCCAAACACCCTTTTAACTTTTCAAATCAAAATAGCATTCCAAGGTTACCCAAGCCCAAATCAACACAACAACAGATGAGATAAACAGATTAGAACAAGATTATGCCACAAAATTCACAAGAACACAAGTAACACTCAAATATCACAAATATCCAATATTTTATCAAATTTTGAGATTAAGGGTGTGTACCTCATGGATGTACATCCACACCCACGAATTTTGAGCTTATGTACTAGCAAGAACAAGTACCAGCTTCCACAACAAAGCCTGCTAAGATTCAACAAGGTTAGAAGCAAAATAGTAAAATCAAAAAAGTGAAAAGCCTTGATTAATGTAACTCTTGTCCTCCACACTTGATTATCCCCAAGTTATAAGCTTCACCACACCTTGATAACACAATTTCAGGATGCCATGATCAGCCCTATAGCCCAAGAATACCAAGATAGACCAAGAACTTAGCAAAATATCAAGCTTGAAGGAAAATGTGCAAACTTTTGCACACTCCTTGAAAACAGGTTTTGAGATTTAAGAATAGCAAACAAGTAACAATAATAAGCAGAAACAAAGGATGGCACTTGAGTTTTCTTCACAATGTCAAACATATTACATTAAGATTGAATATATGATTTACAGAAAAGTGAACCAATGAAAATTCAAGAGCAAGCTAAAATGTAATGAACTAAGGCCTTTATATAGGCTACAAGTGAACTACTGATGCTAAGAAAAACGTAAAACCCTAGTTGTAGAAGTCCCAAAATGCCCTTGTAGGGTTTTGAACTATTGAGGATCATGTGACTGAATTTTGTTGTCTTGTGGTAGCTGGCAAGTGAAAAGTTGATCTAATGGCTTGTAATAAGCTTGAAATGTAAGTTGGATCCTTGGACGTTGGATGACTATTACCATCTTGTCTTCTTGCTCATTGGTGTAGCAGGGGAGGTCCCACGTGGATACGTGAATGGTGTGGTGGCCAGTATTAAGGTTGGGATGTGATTAAGAGGTCATCAATCACTAATCTGGAAGGTTTTGTGGGTTAATTGTTACACAATTAAGAAAACGCAATTTTTGTATGAACATGAAGAACAAGGGGTTTTGATCTGTTTAGTTATTTAAACATGTTTTAAGGCGCGAGTTTTAACTTAATTATTTATTAAGTTTAAATCGGTGGTGAGTGGGAAGTGAGGTGGCAAAAAGGAGTGGTGTGATTGTTGGATTTTGTGAGTGGGGTGACGTGTCAACACATGAGTGGTTAAGGTAAGTTTTCTGTCTGCCAGGTTACACCCCTCACTTCTCCTTTCTTTGTCATTCCAGCTTAAAACCTTGTGAACGCCAAATTCCTTTGTAACAACTTTTCCTTTTTCACACTTTTGCCCCAAAAAGTTTTGTAAAATGATTTCAGGGGTATTTCTTACCAATTTGTGATTCTTGAAGGGCTGTTTTGGTATTTTCTTCAAAGATAATGGTCTTGAATTGTATGATTGACGTTTTGGAGGACTAAAATTGCCAAGTCATGATTAATGAGGGACCATTTTTGCCAAATCTTCAAAGTCAAGGTTCCTTTTGGTAATTTTGATATTTTCAAAGGACCAAACTTGTAATTCTTGTAACTTGGAGTCCTTCTTTGTATGTTTGACTTTGAGGAGGATAAATATTGACATTTTAGTTTTGTTGAGGGACTAAAATTGCCAATTCTTGAAAGTTAAGGGCCCTTTTTGCAATTTTGACAAACTTCAGGGACCAATCTTGTAATTATGAAGATACAAGGGTATAAAGTGTCAGTTCTTCCATATTGGAGGACCCTTCTTCATAAATCTTAATATCTTCAAGGGTTTTCTTGGAAAATTCTTCATTAGGGCTTGGTTCATTGTGCGGCTTCGTTTCCCGTGTTCGTTTTTGCATGATTCTTGTGATCTTTTGTCATTTTCTCAATATCCGTACCTAAAATACACAAGAAACAAACACAAGCATATATTGGGGTATTTTGATGATATTTAATGCATTTTATGCCCTTTTTGGATGATGAGACGATGTATAAAAGCAGTCTCATCACTCCCCAATACTAAACCATTGTCGTGCCCTCACGTAATGCTAGAATAAAGTATCGTAGCATCTCCAAAATTCATTTTTATTCAATTTATTGAAGGATAAACTAGCTACACTACTACTATCACTACTACTTGTGTTTTAGACATAATGTATGATTTTCATCGCAAAATGGGACGTTTAGGTTCATAGAATAAGAACACGTGAATGCTTCGTTAGAAATAATTTCATCGTCCTCGATTTTCACCCCAATTCCATGCTAAGCGTGCAACAAGATCATTGTCATTATAAGTTAGTAAGGCTAACGCTACTCATATGCCCTAATCACGTACTTATCCTCCCAATTTCCTGTGTTGTATCTCTTATATTTTATTTTGTCTTGAATGTTTCACGAGGATACATTGTTTGACTTATGCGATAATAGAGATTTAGGTATAAAAATAGAGTCCTAACGGTGTAACCAAGACCATCAAATCAATAACCCCTCCTAATAGACAACGATGTCAAAAAATTAAGTCAACAAGAAGGATCGATAAACACGGTTTTATAACGGTTTTGAACATGAGACTTATTACCAAGACTTTTATACGCCCCCTAACGGAAGGGCCTTATTAATTTTGGTTTACCTCCATCTTTTATTCAACTTCGCCATGAAGCTTTTATTATGACTTCGGTCTTGCCTTACCTTTTATTATCCACCTCATCGGTAGTTTTATTAGCCAAAGACGTATATCCTCACGCTAAGGCGAATTTTGGATCTTTAAAGCTTTAAAGATTAAGGCTTGATTCACTTTCAGTTTTGCATAGATTTTTCGGCCTTGTGGGGGTTTAAATTGTTTGCTTGATTTAGGTGAGCACTTGAAATCTTATTATTGGGTGAAGCATTTGATTATTCGTGTGCCAATATTTCAAAACCGTGACGTTGGCGATACTTTAATGTCTTCCCAATTTAATCACACGGAAGCTACTAGAAAAGACTAGAATCCCAACAATCACGACTAAACCGCTAAGTCAATATTTATTAAGCAAAAAATATTTACATGCGAAGGGAGAATAAGAAAACAACGAGAACACATGAGTTTTTGAAAGAATAAGAGTACTCTACGTTTACCATAGTAACTTATAATTAACCGTATCATTTCTCGTCCTCATTTAAGAGACTTAGCCTAATGTGAAGTTAAGGAATCAAAGCTAAGTGCTCAACACGCACGGTCGAGTCAAAAATTACTCTTATTCTTGCCATCGGAAAATCTACATTCGTGTCTTCAAACACTTATAAAACATGAGAAAATTTATAAAATTTTGCCATTTTTAGCCTTATTTTGCAACAAAACGATAAACAAAAAGATAAACTTTGGAAAGCGTGAAGGTTTGGCAAGGCAAGTATCTATTCACCCCCATACTAAAGTTAAACATTGTCCTCAATGTTTCGAGTCTAGGGGTGCAAATACCCCCATAATAGAGACGTAGTCGAATGCCTAATCTAGCATGGAAAAGGTTTAACCGTTAAATTTAAAGCCGTTTATGAAGTGTGCTATAAACCTAAGGTTAGAACATCAAAGGATATATCATGGATATTAAGAAAGTCTTCAAAGCAAACGATCGAGTGCTCCCATAAAACGAACACGAGAGGCTCCAATCGTGAAGATCATGATCATCTAAAATCCACAATTCACAAACAACCACGAAACAAAGGTTGGAAAGGCACAAATCCCCACACGTTACTACATTAGAAAGCGATAATATGTACATAGGATAAGCATGGGACTCCCCCACGAGGCACCTCTTTTTTTGATTACAGAGTAATGAGCTCGACTCGATCCCCTCAATACTAATTATCATTGGGGAAGGTGATTTGGTCGAGGTAGTTCAAGGATGGAACTTCCCCGCCAAAGTAGTGCTTCAACCTATGTCCATTCACCTTGAAATTGGGGCCATCATTTTGAGCTAGCTCGATGGTCCCATATGGGAAAACATGAGTCATGGTGAATGGACCGGACCAACGGGATTTCATCTTACCAGAAAAGATTTTCAAACGAGAATTAAAAAGCAAAACTTGATCCCCAATGTTAAAAACCCGGTTTTTAATTTTAGAATCATGCAACTTTTTAGTCTTTTCTTTATAAATCAATGAATTTTCATAAGCAATATCCCTTAATTCATCCAATTCATTTAATTGCATTTTTCGGTGTTTTCGCGCGGTCTCCATGTCATCATTACAATGCTTTAGGGCCCAATAATCCTTGTGTTCCAATTCAATTGGCAAATGACAATTTTTCCCATACACAAGCTTATAGGGAGTGCACCTAATGGGTGTCTTATGAGCGGTCCTAAAGGCCCATAAATCATCGTCCAACTTATCCGACCAAGATTGTCGGTTTTCCCCAACGGATCTCTCCAAGATCCTTTTCAACGCTTGGTTTGAAGCCTCGACTTGTCCACTCGTTTGTGGGTGATAAGCCGTAGAAAGGCGATGTGTAACCCCATATTTCCTTAGGACCCTTTCGAATTGGTCATTACAAAAATGGGTTCCACGATCGCTTATGATCGCACGAGGGGTTCCAAACTGAGAAAACAATTGCTTCAAAAACTTGACTACCACACGAGCATCATTGGTGGGCAAAGCCTTAGCTTCCACCCACTTAGATAGGTAGTCAACCGCAACAAGGATGTACTTATTACCACAAGATGATGGGAACGGCCCCATAAAGTCGATGCCCCAAACGTCAAAGATCTCACACACTTGGATGATATTTTGTGGCATTTCATCTTTTTGTGAGGCTTTTCCTTGTCGTTGGCATGAGTCACATGACTTCACAAGCTCATGTGCATCTCGGTAAATACTAGGCCAAAAGAAACCAGCATCAAACACCTTCTTAGCCCTGAGACTAGCACCATGGTGACCACCCGTGGGTCCCTCGTGACAAGCTCTAAGGATGTTAGAAGCTTCGGTATCAAAGACACAACGTCTGATGACTTGATCCGCACAAGTTCGAAACAAGTAAGGTTCGTTCCAAAAGTAGAACTTGACGTCACGAAAGAATTTTCGGTTTTCTTGAGTCGTCATACCCTTGATTATGAAGTTTCCCGCATGGTAATTTACGATGTCCGCAAACCATGGGGTGGAAGAATCAAGCTTAGAATTCACTACACCAAGTGTCTCGAGCGGAAATGTTTCGGTGATTTCCTTGGGCTCGTAAACACTTTGGTGAGGATCTTCCAAACGAGAAAGATGATCGGCCGCTAGATTCTCGGCTCCTTTTTTGTCAACGATTTTGTGATCAAATTCTTGAAGGAGGAGAATCCAACGAAGTAATCTCGGCTTTGCATGTTGTGTAGCCATAAGATACTCGATAGCCGAATTATCCGTATACACTATGCATTTCGTCAAGACGAGATAAGGTCGAAATTTCTCAAATGCATACACCACGGCAAGGAACTCCTTTTCCGTTGTAGTGTATTTAAGTTGAGCCTCGGTCATCGTCTTGCTAGCATAGTGAATAGGCAAGAAGTGCTTTTCCAATTGGGAGCAACAAGAATGGGAGCTTCGGTAAGTTTCCTCTTAAGGATTTCAAAGGCTCATACACAATCTTCGTCAAAGACAAAATGTGCCTCTTTTTCAAGAGGATGTGTAATAGGTCGAGAGATCTTTGAAAAATCCTTGATGAATCGACGATAAAATCCCGCATGGCCTAGGAAACTGCTAACTCCCTTAACGATTTTGGGATGAGGTAATTTGGCGATGACGTCTACCTTAGCTTGATCTACCTCAATCCCCGCTTTCGAGACCTTGTGCCCTAAGACGATTCCACTTTTAACCATAAAATGACCTTTTTCCCAATTGAACACAAGGTTGGTTTCCTCACAACGTTTCAACATTCTCTCGAGATTCGAGAAACACAAAGTGAACGAATTACCAAACACGGAAAATTCATCCATGAAGACTTCCATCGTCTTCTTGATCATATCATGAAAAATAGCCATCATACACCTTTCAAAGGTTCCCGGTGCATTGCAAAGTCCGAATGGAATTCTACGATAGACAAACGTTCCATATGGACACGTAAACGTAGTTTTTTCTTGATCACGAGGATCGATGGGAATTTGGAAGTAACCGGAAAAACCATCTAAAAAGCAATAGAAATCGTTTCCCGCAAGACGCTCCAACATTTGGTCCATGAAGGGCAAGGGAAAATGGTCTTTTCGAGTGGCTTCATTCAACTTACGATAGTCAATGCACACTCTCCATCCAGTCACGAGTCTAGAGGGAATTAACTCGTTGGCATCGTTTGGCACAACGGTCATTCCTCCCTTCTTAGGGACACAATGAATAGGACTCATCCAAGGGCTATCGAAAATAGGGTAAATCATTCCCGCGTCAAGCAGTTTAAGGACTTCCTTTTTAATGACGTCGTGAATTTTGGGGTTCACCCTCCTTTGACATTGGATTGCGGGCTTGTAATCCTCCTCCATTAAGATTTTGTGGGTACAAAATTTGGGATCGATTCCCTTATTGTCGGATAACTTCCACGCAATTTCCCCTTTGTGATCATTTAGAATATCGAAAAGTGCGGTTTTTTCATCATCTGAAAGTTCCTTCGCAATAATAACCGGCAACTTGTTTCCCTCCTCGAAAAAGACATATTCGAGATGAGGAGGTAAATCTTTCAACTCGAGGATAGGTGGTTATTCAATTGAAGATTTGGGCTCGATACTCATAACCTCCTCGGGTGGAGGAAATGGGAAATCGTTGAGAAAATAGTTGATAATCGAGAAGTCCTCATCGTTGTCGAGGTCTTCGTTACAAGTACGTGGAACATCGAATTCTTCCAACGTAAAACCACCACCTTCAAATGGAGTGAAGGTTGGTTTCGAGTTATCAAGGATGGGATCTAACATAGTGGGATTGCCACTATTTTCATCATCACCAAAAACTAGAACTTCTTGCGAAAATTCCTCGCAAACCACGTCAATCATATCAACGAGGTTTATGGTTACAACGGAATAAACATGAGAAATTTGAGAGTTTTGAGTTGCGTTTATAACAAGTTCCTCGTCGTTGAAACGGTGATCTTTCTAGCATGAACATCGATCAAAGCCATAGATGTGTCTAAAAACGAACGACCTAAAATGAGAGGAACTTGAGGATCCGTCGGAATATCGACAACGATAAAGTCTACCAGATAATAGAACTTTCCCACTTTAACAAAAACGTCTTCCGCCAATCCACATGCGGGAATCGTGGAATGGTCGGCCAACTCGATAGACATTAGTGAAGGAGTAAGATTAGGAAGATTGAGCGACTTGAAGATTGCAAGTGGCATCAAGTTAATGCTAGCACCAAGATCGGCCAAGGCAAAGCATTCTTCCATATCTTAGATTGCACAAGGGATTAAAAATTTACCGGGATCACCGACTTTTTGAGGTATGCGATTAAGATAGACCGATGAACAACTAGACAATTGATGCAATTTCTCCTTGTTGTTCAACATACTCTTAAAGTTAGCGGCAAATCGAGGCATCATGACCAAAGCATCGGCGAAACTCACATTAAAGTGCAAATCATGAAACATTTTCATAAAAAGCTCAAATTGGTAATTGTCGCGCTCTTGACGTTTCTCCTTTCTAAGTCTAGATGGATAGGGCAAAGGTGGTGTGGGTTAAGGCATAGGCATAGCCTTTGGAATCTCGGGTTCTAATGTTGGTAATGGGTCAACCGTAGGTGTGGCATGAGCGGTACTTCGTGGGATTGGGACATGCTCCTTTTGGACCAACACCTCGGGTTCTTCCTCAATTGCTTCCTCCGTAGGAGCAATTGGTTGAGAAGTCGGTTCCTTAAGTGTCTTACCACTACGTGTGGTAATCACTTTCATCTCACCCTTAGGGTTTGATACGGTGATGCTAGGAAGACTACTCGAAGACGGTTTACACATAATTGCCTCAAACATAGATGAAATTTTATCTTCAAACATTGACTGCCTCTTTTCGGCCTTAATCATCTCTTGTTTTATCTCATGTTTCCCTTGTTCCATTTTTTGTTGGTTTTGTTGTAACCTAGTTACATTCCTTCCATTTTGTTTGTATGGATTTTAAGCTCATTTGCTAACTCATTTTTCAACTCTTTCTTCAAGTCGTTCTTAAACTCGGATCTTAGGCTAATGATTTCTCTTCGAATGTTGTCAAACCTAGCATCGTTCCCATTAGCGTATTCAATAAATTAATTTGGAAGATCTTTCAAAGTTTGAAAACCTTTGTTGTTTTTTTGAAAATCATTTTGATTTTTGTTTGAAACTTGATTATTTGCCCCTTGATTACCATAGCATCCCTTGTTGTAATTGTTTTTGAAACCAACTTGATTGTTGCGATAGTTGTTGTTAGCATTTTGATTTGAACCAAAAGCCGGTGGAGTCAATTGATTAGAGCGGGTAACTTGACCGTTTTGGTTGTAAGTTCCCGTGGCCGCGTAGGCACTCGAAGTGTTACCACCGTTGCTAATGCACTCGGAGAAATCATGACCTCCACCACAATACATGCATGAAACCTCAACCGCTTTATCCGTAGAGGGAGCACTTGGTTCTCCAACTTTGAACTCAATCAAAAGACCTTTAAGCTTATCAAAGATTTTGTTTTCCAAGTTCGCCTCAATTTGGAAAGCATCGATGGTAGTAGACAAAGAAGGTGAAGCCGAAGACGAAGCCTTATGAACACTAGACGTGCTACGAGGACTATACACCTTAGATCTATTCTCAATTATCACCAAAGCTTCCTCCACCGTTTTACACAAAAAATTACCACCCGCGGCGGCATTAAGATAATCCCTTTCAAGATCATTAAATCCATTGTAAAACGTGTCAATTTGATGCAAGTCGGAAAAACCGTGATGAGGACACTCATGTAACATTTCCTTAAACCTATTCCAAGTCGTTGAAAAACTTTCATTAAACTCTTGTGAAAATTTTGAAATCTCATTTTTCAAATGCGTAGTCTTAGAAGGCGGAAAAAATTGGTTCACAAATTTTGAAACGAGATCCTTCCACGTCAATATAGAATTGGTTGGCTCTTTCTCTAACCAAATTTTTGCGGGCCCCGCTAAAGAATACGGAAAAATAATCATCTTAATCGACTCATTAGAGAAGTCCTTAAACTTGCAAGTGGCGGTAAGACGATTGAATTGGCGGATATGGTTGTGTGGATTGTCCTTCTCATCACCATGGAATTTATTGTTTTGGATCATCGACAACAAACCCGTTTTCACCTCAAAATTCACCGCAAGGATAGCGGGAATCACAATAGCCTCTCCATAACCCTCGGTGGGTGCTTGACGTAACTCCATCATAGTACGATTCACCATGGTTGGTTCTTTCTCTTCAATGGGTTCAACAATGGGAGATTCTTCACTAGAAGATGTTTGGTTTCCTTCCTTTTGACGACGTTTACGTGCACGTCTTGCTTTAGAGGCGAGTTTGCATAAACGTCACGTACAACGAGGGGATGAGAAAAGAAGATTCTTTTTGGTATTTTGAAGTTTTCCAATTTTTTTGTGGTTTTTGATTGTTTTTACTTTTTTTGGATTTTTGTGATTGTATTAAGTAGACCAAAATCTACAAATATCCTCCTTAATAAAATCTCTTGATTAAAGAAGCCTCAAGGAATGAAAACGATCACGTGAAGTGAACGCCTTCGATGACTTTAGAACGTTGGTGGAACACCAAAACGTTCAATAGGGTTTAATCAAATGAAACCAAGAAAGTATATATGATACTTAATAATACTTTGGGCGGCAAAACCCTCGATTAGCTCTCAAAATAAAATACTCACAAGCAAGCGGGGAAACGAGGCGGCGCGAAGCACTTAAGAGCATTTTTCCTTAGGATATATTTTATAATATCCGCCTTATACCCACCTTATAGTTTGTATTTTTCAAAATCGAGCTTCACGAAATTATTTATCTATTTTTGCCTTTTTCTTTGGTTTGAGATTCGAATACAATGATTGGGTAATGACCTCCCAAGTAAAGGTTGTGATTTCTCACTTTTGGAGTACTTGTGAATTTATTGTTCTACGTATACAATATAGTAATAGTATTCACACAAAAAACGAAAAACCGATAATACGTATTAGTAGAGTGCTACTAATACAAATAGATATTATGGCTATATATAAAAACAAAAATTTCCAAATCAAACACAACACGCCTCCCCGGCAGTGGCGCCAAAATGATGTTGGAGTTTTTACACACCTTTAGGAAAAGGAGGAAATTAGGGTAAGTACGACGATTTAGGAAAATCATGTAGAAATGACCCAATGTGGGGATCGTTTTCAAGGAGACTTGGTGTGTGTGTAATGAGATGATTAGTGATGTGATTATATGATTATGAGAAAGAAAATAGAAATGGGATAAGAGGATATTGACGGTTACGATTATGGATTAAACTAAGACGAAAGAGTCGTATACGTAAAACCGTAAAAAGCACCAAAATTAAAAATTTATCCTAAAAATTCCTAAAAATCACTAAAAATCCACTAATTTATTCTAAGGGTTTACAAATATCAAAACTTGCTAAAACCTTTTAATTAATTAATTATTAATTTTTTAATGCTAATTAAAGACCTAAAAATCAAAATTCACTAATAATAAGTCCAAATCAATATCTTAAAGTTCGTAAACCTTTAAATAACCTAATTAAGCTAAAAAGTATTTTTCTAAATTTTAAAACCACTAGAAACTATTTTTAAACAATTAAAAACTATTAAAAACTATAAAAACTTAAAATAATTCTAGAAAATATTGAAAGACCCTAAAAATATTTGGAAAGTTGTAAAATTCCTAATTAAGTGTCTAGAGTCTAGGAAAAATATAAAAACTTGGAAAATCAGACTTTTAATTTTTAATAATAAAATAATATTAAAATATTAATGAAAATCCAAAAATCCTAAAAAATTGTAAAAAGTTGCAAACTAGCTAATTTTAAACTAAATAACACAGAAATGAAGTTGAAATTACCTAAATACCCTTATTGGGCCTAGAAAATGGGCTAAAGTCCAAACAGTCCCTTAATGGGCTTAGAATTGGCCCAATAAGAAAAAGTGGCCCAAATTAGCCCAAAAACCACTACTTGACTCAAAATTTGATTCTAAACAACTTTTTCCAAAGGCCCAAGAGCTGAAAATGTGATAGCTAGCTTGTTACCAACAGCTTATTCTTAATGGGCTTTTTGGCCCATTAAGCCATAAGTTGATGCCATAAGCTGAAATTAAATACACAAGCTTCTCTTGAGCTAACTAAGACTTCTGTAAAAATAAATTTGAAATAAGCCAAAGGAATAAGCCAGAAAATGCAAAAAGCAATCTATAGAAAACGACAAAATAGTCGTTTTTGAGTTCTAGGCTATCCCAAGAGCTGATTCAAATTGAAAAAGATTTTAAATGACTTAACTAAGCTTAATCAACAAAAAAATTTCAAATAAGTTGACTCAATAAGCTGGAAAAAGCAAATAAGCACTAATGAAAAAGTCAAATAAGTTGGTTTTCTAGCAAAAAGTCAAAGTCAAAGTCTAATAAGCTCCAGTTCAATCAAATGGGTCAAATAATGAAGATCTATCACAAAAAATAAGTTGTTGCAGGTCTGGATAAGCCAATATGGCTTATTGATAAGCTAACTGAAAATTTGTACTAGTAGTGGCTAGTTTTGGGTGTTGAGCAGTGGAAACTTTTTCCACTGCTTGACTTGTTGACTTTTTTTGTCTTTAGTGACTTTTTTGGAGATTCAAGTTACACAAAGGCACCCAAATGATCAGTGGATCATAAGGAGTCAATAACAATCAAAAAATCACAATCAACAACAACCAATTAGAACAGTTTAATCAATCAATCACCAGATCTGACACATACATGAACATTTAAGCAGTTGAGGTTCAATAAGCACTTATAGCACAATTCAGCCAACCAAACTTAACCAAATGCATACACAAGCAATATTAAGCTTAAATAAGCAAGTCTAAACATGTTTCATGCATTGATTCAAAGTATTAAGCAAGATTCAAGCACTTAAAGTTACTGATGAACACAAAAACATGCAGTTTTTACTTTTGTTGATGCAATTGACCAACAAGCCAAATTCAAACCTCCAAATCTATCACATATGTTATATAAATGATGTTTAAACAACTTTTAGCCCTAAGCATGCATAAAATATAAATTTTACCAAAATCTTAGGTCAAAATCAGTCAAACTCAACAAGATATAGCACAATGTATGATTTGGTGTTTCAAAGCTGAAAACTTGCAACAAAATGCACTCAAACAAGCATATATCAGATACCAAGCAAATACACAAACATCCGACCACACAATAACAAGTTATGATTCAAGACAGGTAATCCCAAACACCCTTTTAACTTTTCAAATAAAAACAGCATTCCAAGGTTACCCAAGCCCAAATCAACACAACAACAGATGAGATAAACAGATTAGAACAAGATTAAGCCACAAAATTCACAAGAACACAAGCAACACTCAAATATCACAAATATCCAATATTTTATCAGATTTTGATATTAAGGGAGTGTACCTCATGGATGTACATCCACACCTACGAATTTTGAGCTTATGTACTAGCAAGAACAAGTACAAGCTTCCACAACAAAGCCTGCTAAGATTCAACAAGGTTAGAAGCAAAATAGTAAAATCAAAAAAGTGAAAAGCCTTGATTAATGCAACTCTTGTCCTCCTCACTTGATTATCCCCAAGTTATAAGCTTCACCACACCTTGATAACACAATATCAGGATGCTATGATCAGCCCTATAGACCAAGAATTCCAAGATAGACCAAGAACTTAGCAAAATATCAAGCTTGAAGGAAAATGTGCTGATGATATGTAAATCTTGCTTATGTTTTTAGAGAGAGAAATAGATAGAGAGATGGTGGAACTCACACAATTCTAGAGAGAGAAACAAAAGTTTACTATGTGTAAAAATGAAGAACCACACACCCTCTCCATCTATGGAGAGGGTTTATATACCCAAGCCCTTGTCATGGGCTTGGGCTTACATTTGGGCTGGCCTACACATGTTGTAGGCTAGGCTTGGGTTTGTTTGTTAAATAAAGATAAGTAACTAAACTACGAGCTATTACATGGACTATCATTGGAGTGACCGATCCTTCTTAATACGTAAAACGTATTTCCAACATGTGCAAACTTGTGCACACTCCTTGAAAACAGGTTTTGAGATTTAAGAATAGCAAACAAGTAACAATAATAAGCAGAAACAAAGGATGGCACTTGAGTTTTCTTCACAATTTCAAACATATTTCATTTAGATTGAATATATGATTTACAGAAAAGTGAACCAATGAAAATTCAAGAGCAAGCTAAAATGTAATGAACTAAGGCCTTTATATAGGCTACAAGTGAACTACTGATGCTAAGAAAAACGTAAAACCCTGGTTGTAGAAGTCCCAAAATGCCCTTGTAGGGTTTTGAACTCTTGAGGATCATGTGACTGAATTTTGTTGTCTTGTGGTAGCTGGCAAGTGAAAAGTTGATCTAATGGCTTCTATTAAGCTTGAAATGTAAGGTAGATCCTTGGACGTTAGATGACTGTTACTATCTTATCTTCTTGCTCAATGGTGTAGCAGGGGATGTCCCATGTAGACACGTGAATGGTGTGGTGGCCAGTATTAAGGTTGGGATGTGATTAAGAGGTCATCAATCACTAATCTGGAAGGTTTTGTGGGTTAATTGTTACACAATTAAGAAAACCCAATTTTTGTATGAACATGAAGAACAAGGGGTTTTGATCTGTTTAGTTATTTAAACATGTGTTAAGGCGCGAGTTTTAACTTATTTAAAAATTAAGTTTAAACCGGTGGTGAGTGGGAAGTGAGGTGGCAAAAAGGAGTGGTGTGATTAGTGGATTTTATGAGTGGGGTGACGTGTCAACACATGAGTGGTTAAGGTAAGTTTGCTCTCTGTCATGTTACACCCCTCACTTCTCCTTTCTATGTCATTCCAGCTTAAAACCTTGTCAACGCCAAATTCCTTTGTAACAACTTTTCCTTTTTCACACTTTTGCCCCAAAAAGTTTTGTAAAATGATTTCAGTGGTATTTCTTGCCGATTTGTGATTCTTGAAGGGATGTTTTGGTATTTTCTTCAAAGATAATGGTCTTGAGTTGTATGATTGACCTTTTGGAGGACTAAAATTACCAAGTCATGATTAATGAGGGACCATTTTTGCCAAATCTTCAAAGTCAAGGGTCCTTTTGGTAATTTTGATATTTTCAAAGGACCAAACATGTAATTATTGTAACTTGGAGTCCTTCTTGGTATGTTTGACTTTGAGGAGAATAATTATTGACATTTAGTTTTGTTCAGGGACTAAAATTGCCAATTCTTGAAAGTGGAGGGCCCTTTTTGTAATTTTGACAAACTTCAGGGACCAATATTGTAATTATGAAGATACAAGGGTATAAAGTGTCAATTCTTCCATATTGGAGGACCCTTCTTCATAAATCTTCATATCTTCAAGGGTTTTCTTGGAAAATTCTTCATTAGGGCTTGGTTCATTGTGCGGCTTCGTTTCCCGTGTTTGTTTTTGCATGATTCTTGTGATCTTTTGTCAGTTTCTCAATATCCGTACCTAAAATACACAAGCAACAAACACAAGCATATATTGGGGTATTTTGATGATATTTAATGCATTTTAAGCCCTTTTTGGACGATGAGACTATGTATAAAAGCAGTCTCATCAATGTCCAAGGAAGTTTTGAAGATGATGATGTCTATACAGCTGGAGATGGATTATACTAGTGATGTTGGCAAAGATTTAATTAGATTTATTCATTATCTAATTAAAAAGTAATTTGTATTTGTAAGAATCCTCCTTATACTTAGTTTTTATTCAAAAACTTGATTACTAGAGTAGATATCAAGTTTAGGGGAGGATTTTTGGGAATATAATGAGCCAAGAAATTTAGACGTAGACAAGAGTTAATTGGACGCTGATAGGAAGAAATCAAGCGCTGACAGATCAAGCATTGAAAAGAGGTATCCAAGCACTGACAAGAAGAAGTCCAAGCACTGATAGGAAAACTTAGTCAACACGTTTGTTATTTGAAGAAAAGATATATGTGATATTGTATTTTCTATATTTATCTCTTCCTAAAATAGTTGATAGGTTATCCATTGTACACGACTCCTTATGTTATAAAAGGAGGTCGTAGGGTTTATAGTTAACAAACATTGTTTTTAGTATTCGAATTTCATTGTACTCAAGTTTGATAATCAATC
Source organism: Glebionis coronaria (assembly GCA_025667525.1). Taxonomy (NCBI): domain Eukaryota; kingdom Viridiplantae; phylum Streptophyta; class Magnoliopsida; order Asterales; family Asteraceae; genus Glebionis; species Glebionis coronaria. The sequence continues at coordinate 466,382,391 of CM046874.1, read as the reverse complement.
AAAAGTGAAAGTTTGGTTTATTGTTTTTACTTGTTCTTTAGTTTAAGTGTTAATTTCGCATAACACTTGAATTGTTCATATAACAACAAAGTTTCTCTAAGTGTTAAACTTGATTCAATCTCGTTAAAACAAAGCTAATCGATTTAAATTTGGTATCAACAAAAGAAGTTAAACGATAGGACTCCCAAAACATTCGAAGGAGAAATGCGACGGGTCAGATCGTTTATCCAAGGAGAGCTGGCCGCAGGAGATATCAGATAAATAGCCTCCGTTTACAGGTTTCAAGATCGGCCCAAAAAGCAGTCGAATAATAAGAATAATGGTCGCAGCTTAGACTATCGTGGAACCAAGAAGACAGGGCGCGATAATAAAAGTAAGTTCACCCCTATGAAAATATCTTCAAGGGAGATATTTCTGACCGAAGGGTAGAACTTCCTGAAACCTCTTCCAATGACTGGTCCTGTGGAGAAGCATGATAATAGTAAATTCTGTGAATATCACAACGTCAAAGGCCACGGAACGGACAAATGCATACAACTAAATAAGCACATAGAGAGTCTGGTAAAGGCAGGGAAGTTAAATCATCTCATTAGAGATTGGAGAAATGGGGAGATGCCAAAAAGGGCGACAACAAAAAGGAAAAGGAAAACCCGATAACCATCTGTATGGTGCAAATGGAGGAACGAGATCCACAAAAAGGAACCAGGCATGAATTTTCACACGACTCAGAAATACCATTCCCAACCTTTACTAACGCAAACTACAGAAAGGGACCCCTAAAGATACAAATAAATTTGTGGGATCACGCTATCTATTAAATGTATGTTGATGGGGGTCCGCAACAAACATCTTGTATGAACATTGCTTGATACGACTACTAGAAAAAATTAAAGTTGAGCTTATGCAAATCGCATCTTTACTCACAGGGTTTAACGGGGAAAAAACTCGACCACTAGGACAGCTGCGTACATCCGTAACGGTGGGAAACCGAGAACATTGAACGATGGTGTGGGTGGAATTCATCGTAGTACGGTAACGATCATCGTACAACGGTAGTATCAGCCAACCAAGTGTCCTTGTAATGCGCGGCAGTACCGTCCACGGCGCATGGCATGCTTAAGTTACCTATAGAGAATGGAGTGGTCACAATCAACTATACAGGTCAGTACGAAGCTTCCATCACTGCCTACCTTGGAGGTAGGAAGGAGAAGAATGACACAAAGTCGCGTGCAAAAAATGGTATCTTGAGCAAGCTACATGCAGTAATCAAAAAGCACAGATCGATAGGGAGATTAGTCAAACAGATGGAAGGAGGTACGCTCCGAATAGGGTGTGAGACATCTCAACAGGATTCTTACGGAAAGAAGTACCAGATGCATGCTTCATCCTCACGGGCCAAGCTGAGATACAAATAGATTATGCCCTACGCTTCGTATCACAGCCACAGGCAGTGAAGCTGATCACGAAGCATTAATGGCATGACTTAGGTTGGCCTCGCGAATGAGCATCCATAACCTGGTGGCAGAGGTATACTCCCTGTTACTAGGAAATTGCGTAGCTGGGAAGTGTGATCCTTGGGGAGACAATTTGATCATGTACACACGGAGGTGAGATCGATGACCCATAAATTTAACAAATTTACAATACGAGAGGTCTCAGGAAAGCATACTGAGACCTCGGAAGCTATGGATGGCATCGCAGCCATTAACTGGACAGATCCACCTAAGCAGGTATTAGTCGAGTTTATCGCGCACAAATCAACATGGAAGGATGCACTAACCTCAGTTGTAGAGAAAGAAGAGATTACATAGATGACCCTTTCATTAAAAACTTAACCAACCGGACACTCCCCCGAGGTAATAAGGGTGTCAGGCATATTCGGAGGAACATGAAAAAGTTTTGTATTCAGAACGGAATCCAATACAAACAATCAGATTCCAAGTTGTGGCTGAAATGTGTGGGACCGCGACATGCGTGAAGCATCATGGAAGGAATACATAGCAAGCTATGTATGACCCAATCGAGCTCTATACCTATGGTCAGCGAGATTGTGCGCTTTGGGTATACTGGCCAACCATGTACAAGAACTCGCGTAGCTTGTCACTAAGATGTCAATGAGGCCAGGACCGCATGGCAAGCCCAAGACGGCGCCAACATCAGGAGCTGTTGCACAACGCATCACGAGATAGGTCGGTTGGACAAGGAATTTTTCTTCCCTCAAGCAAAGAGTGGGCTCCCTCACAACAGTCGTAGGCCTTTTCGCCCAACAGATTAAATCTGTATTACTGCCAGCGACTACGAATCAACCAATAAACCGATCTGGAATAAAGGAAACTATGGCGGGGACATTTAAGGATGGGCATGAAGTGCCCGATATGGTAGAACACATGAGGAAGCAGGACTGTTAAGCCCATGGAGGCAGTTTAGGAAAGGAGCGAACACGATGTTCCAGCAGCTCCGTTCAGCAAAGGAGAACTGGTATACCACATCGCAAAATCAGGACATCGACATAGTTCATGGTCAATTGAGCTGGGATGGGTAGGACCCTACACAATGACAAAAGTAACAAGACAGTGCGCATATAGGAAATGCGACCAGGATGGCGGTGACTCAGGGCATTTATGAAAGCACCACGAGCTTAAAAAGTGTCTCCCTTACAAGTTCTAGCCTACGCATGGATACCTTTTTAGTTGCAATCAACTCTCAATAAACATCCATTTACTTTTTCTTTTCAATATAGTATTAGGTTTTATTTCGTTGTATTTCAAAAACATACAAGCATTAATAAAATGTCGCGGTCCGTGGCTAGTTCCGCGACCCTTTATTATTCATCTATATCATATTATTACTGTCTATATACATGATGTTGTAAATTCAGAATTCATCTCTAGCCCTCCATCGTACATGTACTTTTCGTTTCCACGTGAAATAAGAGGATCAAATTAACCTAATAGTTATACTTGTCAAATAAGAGGGATGCAACCCTAGTGGCCACGGATAAGGTATCCTTGCTAGAAACCTTACCAGTCAAGACACTGTAGTAAGTAACGCATTCCTTACATTCCATTACAGACATGCAATAGACAAAGTGTGCACGTCTAGCAACATTTGCTGAATTTAATGGAATCACTTATGGTAGTAGTGGCACGCCACACATAATGAAATCTCACACTCCCATAATTTCACAGAGATACACTTCACTGAATGTACTCACACTAGGTTTGTGTATCCATAATCTCAAGTACGTATACGAAACCTAAAAAACAATACGACACCATGACGTAGCGTTTAAATGGATATCTACGAAGTGATATAAAACAACAAGAAGGCATAATTACATGACCGCAGTATATACAAATGAAAATTGAATATAACATTATACAAGCAAGTTACAGAAGCTGGGTGGGAAAACCATACTACATATATAATTTATAATAAGTACCCGACCGATCGAGATCTATTTAGCCTATGTGGAAGGATATTAGAGGAACAGATAGTGTGTGCCTTCCATGCTCTTTCCATATCATTAGGGATGCGTACATCTCGGACAACAAGAGTAGAAACACTAACAGCTACACCATCAGATCAACATGGGTGCGCCAGTCCTACACCAATTATCGCACCCTTCACTTCAAGTCCTTTTTCTTAGCAACACGTTTTACATGTCGTTGGACCACCCCTTCCATAGGGATTTATTTCGTTGCGGTAGTAGAGTTTGAACAAATAGGATAAGAAGTGTGTACGGGTACCTTCAGCTGGGAAATATCAGGTTTAAGGTGGAAATTGTGCTCCTCCTCCGCACCTTCCTTCTGGTACCTCTCTAAAGTAAGACTAATAAGTGTGAAAACACTTATCCTTTTACCACTTATTTCCAGTAATAACAAGACCAAAACGTGTATTTTATGTCGTAAAAGTCGGAATTATGCGTGGTTTGTGTTTTTATTGTGTTTTAGGACCAAAAGATGAAAAAGGAAGAAAACACGGGCTTTCACGGGCTTTTATCGAAGAAAACGAGAAAAGACGAAGTCAAAATATCAAGAGTACAAAAAGAACGGAAGTCCAAGGCCTATTATGAAGATTTATCGAAGAAAAAGTGTAAAGATGGAAGTTTAATGAAGTCGAAGAACTCAAGTCTAATTATAGAAAATTAGAAGATGAGTTCAATTTACATCGACAAATCCCGAGACGACGTCGAGAGAGACAAAGAATTTAAATCGAGTCGAGAAGAAAGAAAGAAAGAAGGAAGCACATGCACCTCCCCATCTCCTATAAATACCCTCCTAATGACACATTAGGAGGGTGTTAGCTAGTTTATTTTCCTTTTTGTATTTTTAATTTTAGAGAGAGAAACTGTTTAACTTTCTCTCACTAGAACTTCATCTTTTACTTCTTTTCATGTTTAAGCTTTGATTTAATCTTGTATTTTGAAATCTTTAATCTACAAGTTCAAGTTTAATCTTTTAATCTTAATCTTCTTATACCTTTCTTTATTTTTATGTTAATTTAATCCGTTATAATCTTTGATTTTGCTTAGAGTTGATGTTTATGTGATTAAAAAGTTTATCTTTTTAATCCTATATAAGTGTTTAATACGGATTAAGTTTTGAGCTTTTCATGCTTATTGGCTTAGTTTATGTTTAGCTTATTGACTTTTCATTTTTCTTAAAAGTTTCATCTTTTTATGGTTTGATTTAAAAGTTTTGCTTATTTAAAGTTTAAAAAGTTCTTATTTGTGCTTATTAATTCTTTTAGTTATAAATTTGGTTAAGATTTAGCTTGAGCTTATTAAAACTTTGCTTATTGGGTTTTACTTTTCACGAAGTGCAAGTTATGGGAATAGTGTAAACCCCTTTCCGATTTGTCATTCCGATTAGGGGTTCCTTACATTCCGACACTATGATTCTGATCAACAGGATCAGATTGGGGTTTTACTGTCCGATCTAGATTCCGATTTTGATTCCGACAGGGTATTATTTTGATATTCCGATTGCTTTGAATTACATGTATTCCGATCATTACTTTTTCAGACATTCTGATTGGACTTGTTTTCCAGTATTCCGATAGCCTTGCCATTATTCCGACAGCATTCCTTTTGGCCACATTCCGATAATAATCTGACTCTTGTATTCCGATAAGATTTCCTTTGATATTCTGATCACATTCCGACGACAAGCATTCCGACGGGGATTTCGATTGGGATTCCGATAGGGTTATTTGTATCTAGTAATTTTTAATTTAATTTTTAAAGCTTTTATTTTACTCAACGACATTTTCATATTTACTTTTAGTTTAAAATAGATAACTAAACAATTTATTTTTCCACCAAGAACGACTGAGTCGTACTTTCAACCAGTAATCAATTCGAAAAGACTGGAACAACGAACTTTCATATGAGGCAAAACCTTGTATTAAAGACCCTCCATTATCACACTAATATGCAAATCCTGATCCAACTCAATTGTGTTTGTTATCGGAAAGTCGCATTCTTTTAACTCTACGAGAGTGACATCTAACTTATCTTGCGCTTGAGGGTCGTAATAGGGCACTTCCTCTAAACTTTTTTTCAACAAACCTTCTTTGAAGCGCGTTTCATTGTATTGCTTTGTCCTTCTCCCACGGCGGCAACAATAACGTGCATATTCGCTTCGCGAATATTGGGAGATTCTAGCGCACCCTTAGCAGCTAGGTGGAGGCCGTATTGTACTAGCCATTGCCTCTCTGCTCACATGGCTGATATGTGCGGGTAGAGTTCTTCGTTGAAATCCGTGCTGAGACTGTGCAGTTTCTTGTTGTGCTCGTTTAGTTATTGTTGGCATTTTGTGGCGATATCAGAGATATTGGCAAAAAACTTTTCCTTTCACTCTTCCAATTGTTTCATTGACCATCGGTTATCAGACTCTTTTCTTTCAAGTCCTCTGCGCTCTCGGGATAGGGTGTCCAGTAGCGTGACTTTTTCATCCTCTAAATACTGAATAGAACTCACGTTCATCCTGGTGGCGGCCTCATCCAGGCTAGCTTAACCTTTATGAGAGCTAGATCCATGTTTTTTTCTTCTAGTACTCGGGCATGCTCCGCGGTCATAATTTCAAGACAGTGCGATAACTTTAGGATCTTCTTCTTTAAATGCGACATCAACAGTACTTCACGAGTCGCCTCAAAGTAAAATCTTTTATCAGCGACTCATCCGATAGAAGATCTAACGTCTACGAGCGTCCGGGGGAGTAAGGTTGTCCAAAAAATCTTTGCAATCTTGGATTCTGATTAAATCACAAGGTAGAGGAATCTGCCATTGGGGGATGAATATATCTGATGGAACAGTGTTGGTGGTGGCATCACTCATTTTTGCGTTCACCCTACGATTACAAGAACAATGGGTAGGGGTTAGAGTTGTCCAAGGATGGTATGTAATGTTAATCAGCAACAAAGGTCATAGAGACGACAACTATACCTTTGAATTGTAATCTTTATACAAGGTTTAATCATTAAGCCCGATGTGATGACACCATGGGAAGACTTGGCACTCGTTGTCCGTGGTCTTTTGTGTAGAGTGTCAAAAGACGTATCTGAGGATCTTTTATGAAGCTGGGGGAAGGTAGTATTCATACCATTGTAATCGTCTACTAGGACCTCATCTTTAGATAATGGTTTTTTCTCCTCACTCGGGTCTTCAATGTCTTCCGAAGAAGATGCTTTTGTATTTCCTTGGACGCTGCGAATAGGTGTCGCATTTAATACAGCAGTCCTATCAAATTCTGGTGGTGAATTTGTCTCTTGATGTATGGGGCATGGTGGGTCCACCTACGGTTACCCACAGTGTAAGTTATTCCGCTTCTCGAGGACGAGCTCGCATGGTCACCGCATACGGGTGCTCGCGTCTTACTAATAGAGACAAGCTCATCTTTACGACAGAAGTAAGGGAAAAATTTATAATTTTCAATAGTAGTGTAAAGAACTATATTTAAGGGATGGTCCTTACCGTGTCCAAAATCATCATAAAACTAGGGCAGATGATTGTCGCGCATAATGATATTATGGCTAAGTCTTATGGCGTACAATAACGCTTCGGGGTACTCTTTCATGGGGAGGCGATAAATCATCATAAAACTAGGGCAGATGATTGTCGCGCATAATGATATTATGGCTAAGTCTTATGGCGTACAATAACGCTTCGGGGTACTCTTTCATGAGGAGGCGATTGGCATTAATTTTTTCAGCATCCTCTGCGCTGTATGTTCCTGGCTCATGGTGTACGTATTTCATCATCATTTTGTGGGTTATTTAGCCATACTCAAACGAGAAGATCACATTGTCTATCTAGAAGAATTTATTGGTCCAATTTTTTAGGGCATCAAGTTTTGTTTCGTAACATTGGAGTGCGCCTGGTCGTTTGGAAAATGATATCCAACCGTTAACCTAGGAAGGGCGATAGAAGGCGCGAAACAAATTTATTGTTGGATCTACGTCACACAAGCAGCAGTTGACTTCAAAAGTAGAGATTTTTCTGCGTTGATGCAATGAAGTTGTGTTATGTGGATACTGTAGAAACTTAGGTTGTCTACAAGGAATCTGGATAATGGTATGCGGTTGTTGGCAAACTCGAAGAATCTCGTATACACTCTTACTTTTCTAGGTAGAAAGCTCCCTATGTGGGATTGTGGTTCTAGAACTTCCTGATGAAGGTTCTCTGGTATATGGTATTTTGTGATGAATTCGGATAGATCATGGCTGGTGATGCGGGTGGTTATGTCAAATAATTGTTGCACCATCTTTGGTGTATATGAGGAGGCGGTGGCTGCTTTCTGGTAAGAATTAAGATGTTCTTAAAGGTTTGTTAATGGTGGATGATGAAGACATTGAAATGAAGGCTAACGTTATTCAACCTTTAAGTTTTAGTGTTTCAATTTAAGAGCGCGTGTTGCGTGTCAATTGCTGATGAGATCTAACGGTCGAAGTTGGATCGTTTGATGACGTGTCTTGTACTTTTCTCGATTCCCAAAGTAAGTGGGTAAGTGGTTTATGACGATGATGGGTATTGGCGGGAAAATTTGAAATTTCTTTAATACTTTTCATAACATTCATTTTACCAATGGCAGTTTCATAGTGCGACTCAGTTGTTTATAGTCTAGTAGCCGCGACACGCCATGCAACTAGTAGTCTGGGGGGACATGATGACGTATAGTCCCTAGTCGGGCTGAACAGCCCGACCCACGGGTACTACCCGTATCCCTTACGTATGGATCACAAATAGATAGCGCTAAAGCCCACGAGGCCCATTAAGCCACTTGTCGCACACGGTTCTATCTCAATCGTTTCCAGACAGCACGCGGACAGGATCAAACAAAATCATAATCCAAATCAGGTTATGATTCGCCTAAGATAAGAAGATATACACCATCCTTAATCATGCAATAAGGATCCAGTTATGTTTGGTATTCATCTCTTGCTTAGGACGCAAGAATAGGGAAGCCCAATTAGGGTTTCACCAGGAATAAAAGGAACCCTAGAGGATCCACAAAGGTACGATATTCACAATACTCTAAATCCTCACCTATTTCTCAAACAGATTACTTACTCTCACGCTGGAGTCTAATAGTGGGACACGAGCCTATGGTAAGCCTAACGGTGTCTGTTATTTATTGTGTAGGGTCTTCAAACAAGTTCACTTGGTGCAAGAGTCGGAGTCCACAAGCACCCGAAATAAGCCTAACTCGGGTCAAGCACGGTCCATTCAACTTTCGTATCAACATAGTCCTTTCCCAAGAGGTGCTCAATGGTCAATGAGATGTATCTAGTGTAGCAGATAGTTGGTAATCTATGCTTCTTTCCTTTCTTCACCAGATTTGCAATAAGGTCTGTATAAAGGATGTGAACAATCCCAATATCCAATCCCTAGATGAGGCTGTATACGATTGCCTGCTGAGACGCATTTAATTGATCATGCACTCCTTGGTTTCCACCCAAACACTTGACGATGTACAACATCAGAATCTTCCACAAAGGTGAGAAAAAGTTGATCTTGATGAGAGATCTCTTGACAAAAGAGTCAATGGAGAAGGGTTTGTTGTCATCATCAGTAGGTCTAAGAGTCATCAGTGCTTTCTTTACGGTGTCACTACTTGGTGCAACAACCATATCATCATTGGCGTTAAGTCCTATGATTTTAGCAAAATCACTCAAATCGATGGTTAGGGTTTTGGGACGGCTAGATAGATTGAATGAGATGCTGTTTGTTGCATGATCGACTTTGGCCGTATACCAAAATTCTTTGAGATATTAGTAGTAGCAGGTAGATGGAGTTCTTGTAAGAGCTTCGGAAATGTAACAGTTCTTCATTTACTGAAACAATGGTATGTATAGAGAATTTGAATGTTCAAGTAACGCAACACAATTGTTTTGGTTAATCTTTCCTTCGCCTACTCCAAAACAAACGTTTGATGTTACCGAGATGGAGTACTTTGTTGCGTTTGATGCGGATGCCATTTGATGAATATGGAGGTTTAGAGGTTTAGAGAGAGAAGTGTGTGTGAGAGGGTATGAGATGAAAATGATTCACAAAGATTACGAGTCAAGGGTTAAACCCAAAAATTCAAACGTTTGATAAATATCATTATATGTAAAGTGAAAAACTTTTACTATTTTGTGGGTCCCCTTGACTCTTTGATAACAGTTGCCCACTTGAAATATAGAAAAGTTGTTAGCTTAAATGGAAATCATTTGAATTTAATATGAAGAATGTATGTCTTCTACTTGAGATGTAACTACCTAGGATCAAAGTCATAATAAAATCTCCATTACGGAGTTGAATAAAAGATGGAGTTAAACGAAAGATAATAAAGCCCATCCGGTAGGGGGAATATAAAAGTCTTGGTAATAAGTTAAATGTTCAAAACCATTATAAAACCGTTTTGATCGCATCTTATTTGTTGACATAATTTTTTGACATCGTTGTCTTTTATGAAAGGTTATCAATTCGATGATTTTGGTTACACCGTTAAGACTCTATTTTTGGACCTTAATCTCTATTCACGCATAAGTCAAAAATGTATCTTCATGATTCAAGACAAAATAAAATATAAGAGATACCAATTAGGAATAAGGGAGTCTAAGTACGTGATTAAGGCATATGGTAGTGTTAGCATTACTAACTTATAATGACAATGATCTCGTTACACACTTAGCACGGAATTGAGTGAAAATCGAGGCGATGAACTTATCTCTATGAGGCATTCACGTGTTCTTATTCTTTGACCCTAAAAGTCACATTTGCGTGATGAAAATCATACATTATGTCTGATAGTTGTAATTTACAACCTTGTTTAGGAAAACAAAACGTAATTAGGGTAAGTATTAACAAGTGATTTAGGAAAATAACAAGTTATGACCCAAAGTGGGGATCGTTCTCAAGGAGGCTAGTGTGTTGTGTAGAGAGATGATTAATTATGTGATTATATGATTATGAGAAAAGAAAATAGAAATTGGATTAGAATAGAATGATGGTTACGATGACGATTTAAACTAAGACGAAAAGGTCGTGCACGTAAAACCGTAAAAGTGCCAAAATTAAAAATTTACCGTAAAAATTCCTACAAAATTGCAATAAATCCTAAATAATGTAATTTGAGTTTACAAAAAATCAAAAATCACCCAAAGCTTTTATTAAATTAAATAATGATTTTTTAATGCTAATTAAAGCCCTAAAAATCAATTTAATTAACAAAAAGACCAAAATGAGAATTTTTCAATTGTAAACCTCTAAAATGACCTAAGTTAATTTAAAACTATTTTTGAAAATTTTAAAATTATTAAAAACTATTTAAAAACAATTAAAAACTATTAAAACTTAAACTAATTATAAAAATTAACCTAAGAACAATAAAAATATCCTAAAAGTTGTAAAATTCATAACTTAATGTATTTAACATAAGAAAAATACAAAAACTTGAAAAATCTAAATTTTAATTTTTAATAATAAAATAATAATAAAATAATATTAAAAATCCAAAATTTATAAAAAATTCTAAAAACTTGCAAACTAGTTAATTTAACCTAAATAAACAGGAAATGAACTTGAAATTACACAAATACCCCTAATGGGCCTCCAAATGGGCCAAAAGTCCAAATAGTCCCCTTAATGGGCTCAAATAGGCCCAATAAGAAAAATGTTGTCCAATTAGGCCAAAAAACTCCTATCTGGCTCAAAATTTGATTTTAAACACAACTTTTCAAAGGCCCAACTGAAAATGTGAAATAAGCTGACTTATATCAAACAGCTTATTCTTAATGGGCTTTTTGGCCCATTAAGCTATAAGCTGATGCCATAAGCTCAAATTAGACACACAAGCTTCTTTTGAGTTTCATAAGACTTCTGTAAAAAGAAATTTGAAATTAACCAAAGGAATAAGCCTGAAAATGCAATAAGCAATCTACACAAAACGACAAAATAGTCGTTTTCGAGTTCTAGGCCACCCCAAGAGCTGATTCAAGTTTCAAAAGCTTTTAAATGACTTAACTAAGCTTAATCAACAAAAAGTTTTCAAATAAGTTCACTCAATAAGCTTAAATAAGGAAATAAGCACTTATGAAAAAGTCAAATAAGTTGGTTTTCTAGCAAAAAGTCAATGTCAAAGTCAAAGTCTAATAAGCTCTAGTTCAAACAAATGGGTCAAATGATGAAGATTGATCACAAAAAAAATAAGTTGTTGCAGGTTTGGATAAGCCAATATGGCTTATTAATAAGCTGAATGCAAATTAACACTAGTAGGGGATCGTTTTGGATGTTGAGAAGTGGAAACTTTTTCCACTGCTTGACTTGTTTGACTTTTTGTCTTTAGTGACTTTTTTGGAGATTCAAGTTACACAAAGGCACCCAAATGATCAGTGGATCATAAGGAGTCAATAACAATCAAGAAATCACAATCACTAACAGCCAATTACTACAGTTTAATCAAAACATCACCAGATCTAGCACAAACATGAACAAATAAGCAGTTAAGCACTTATAAGCTGTTTTAGCAAATTTAAGCCCACCAAATTGCACCAAAAGCATACACAAGCTATAATAAACTTAAATGAACAAGTTTAAATAGGTTTCATGCAATGGTTCAAAGCCTAAATCAAGATTCAAGCAGATGAAGGTTACTGATGAACACTAACACAAGCAGATTTTACTTTTGCTGATGCAATTGACCAACACGCCAGATTCAACCACTCAGATCTGTCACATATGTTATATTAATGATGTTTTAACAACTTTTAACCCTAAGCATGCATAAATTCTAGATTTTACCAAAATCTTAGGTCAAAAACAGTTAAACTCAATAATTTATAGCACAATGTTTGATTTCAAGGTTCAAACCCAAAAACTTGCAACAAAATACTCTCAACCAAGTATATAACAGATACAAAGCACAAATAACACTTTCCACAAACACAATAACAACTTATAGTTAACGTTTCAAATCCAAAATTTTCAAATCAAAAGTATTATCCAAGACCACCCAAGCCCGAATTAGCACAATAAGAGATGAGATATGCAGATTTAAGCAAGATTAGACCATAAAATCAACAAGAACACAAGTCACACACAAAATCACCAAAAATCCAATTTTTTTTTCAGATTTTGAGTAGAATGATGTGTACTTCATGGATGTACATCCACAACCACGAATTTTGAGCTTATGTACTTGCAAGAACAAGTACAAGCTTCCACAAGCAACCCTGCTAAGAATCAACAAGGTTAAGAGCACAATATCAAAAAAAGAAAGGCTAAAAAGCCTTGATTAATGCAACTCTTGTACCCCACACTTGATTATCCCCAAGTTATAGGCTTCACCACACCTTGATAACTTAATATCAGGATGCTATGATCAGCTTTATAGCCCAAGAATTCCAAGGTGTACCAAGAAACTTAGCAAAATATCAAGCTTGAAGGAAAATATGCAAACTTTTGCACACTCCTTGAAAACAGGTTTTAAGGTTTAAGATTAGCAAACAAGTAACAATAATAATCAGGAAACAACAATGGCACTTGACTTTTCTTCAAAGATTCAAACTCATTTCATTAAACTGAAAATGGATTTACAGAATTTTGAACAAAGGAAAATTCAAGAGCAAATATTAAAGTACTCAGTCCGATGCCTTATATAGGCTACAAACTACTTGCTAAGAGGCTAAAAAACATAAACCCTAAAGCTGTGAAGTCCCCATTATGCCCTTGTCTTTTTTGAATATTGTGAAGATCATGTGACTGAATTTGGCTTGTAGCATGAGTTGGCAAGGTGTGATAGCATCCAATGGCTTGTATCAAGCTTAAAAAGTAAGCTTCAATCTTGAACGTTGGATGGCTGTCACATGTTTGGCAGATTGCTCAAAGGTAAAAAGCAGGGAATCTTGTGTGGGGTGTGGGGTGAAGTAGCATGTGTTTTTGGTGTTGGGATGTGATTAAGGGATGCTTAATCACTAATCTGGACAATCTTAGGGTTTAATTACAACACAAATAAGAAAACCTAATTGTGTTCTTGAGGTGAATAGTTGGGTGTTTGATCTGTTTAAGGGGTGATTAGGATTTAAATTAGTGTTTAAGGCGCCAAGATTATTTATGTAATAAACGGGGTTTAGTGGATGGGTGAGGTGGAGTATTGGTAAGTTGTGATTGGTGGAGAGAGTGAGTGGGGCACGTGTCACCCCACCACTGGTCTAGGTTACTTAGGTTGTCTTGGCTGGAATAACCCCTTAACTTTATTTTCCCTTTCACTTTGTAAATAAACTCAACAAATCCGGATTCCTTTGTTAGCAAACTTTTCATTTTCACACTTTTGCCCCAAATACTTTTCCAAAGTATTTTTAGGGGTATTTCTTGCCATTTCTTGATTCTTGAAGGACTGATTTGGTATTTTCTTCATAGTTTATGGTCTTTAATTGTTTGTTTGACTTCTTGGAGGACTGAAATTGCCAAGTCATGATTAATGAGGGACCCTTTTTGCCCTTTCTTCAAAGTTAAGGGTCCTTTTGTTAATTTTGACATTTTAAAAGGACCAAATTTTTAATTCTTGTAACTTATAGTCTTTCTTGGTATGTTTGACTTTGAGGAGGATAAATATTGACATTTTAGTTTTGTTAAGGGACTAAAATTGCCAATTCTTCACAGCGGAGGGCCGTTTTTGCAATATTGACAAACTTTAGGGACCAAACTTGTAATTATGAAGATACAAGGGTATAAAGTGTCAGTTCTTCAATATTGGAGGACCCTTCTTCATAAATCTTCAAATCTTCAAGGATTTTCTTTGGAAAATTCTTCATTAGGGCTAGGTTCAATGTGCGGCTTCGTTTCCCATGTTCGTTTTTGCATGATTCTTGTGATCTTTTGTCATTTTCTTAATATACGTACCTAAAATACACAAGCAACAAGCACAAGCATATATTGGGGTATTTTGATGATATTTAATTCATTTAAAGCCCTTTTTGGACGATGAGACTATGTATAAAAGCAGTCTCATCACTCCCCTATACTAAACCATTGTCGTGCCCTCACGCAATGCTAGAATAAAGTATCATAGCATCTCCAAAATTTATTTTTATTCACTTTTATTGAACGATAAACTAGCTACACTACTACTATTACTACTTGCGTGTTAGACATAATGTATGATTTTCATCGCAAAATGGGACGTTTAGGTTCATAGAATAAGAACACGTGAATGCTTTGTTAGAAATAATTTCATCGTCCTCGATTTTCACCCCAATTCCATGCTAAGCGTGCAACGAGATCATTGTCATTATAAGTTAGTAATGCTAACACTACTCATATGCCCTAATCACGTACTTATCCTCCCATTATCCTAAGTTGTATCTCTTATATTTTATTTTGTCTTGAATGTTTCACGAGGATACATTGTTTGACTTATGCGATAATAGAGATTTAGGTCTAAAAATAGAGTCCTAACGGTGTAATCAAGACCATCAAATCAATAACCACCCTAATAGACAACGATGTCAAAAAATTAAGTCAACAAGAAGGATCGATAAACACGGTTTTATAATGGTTTTAAACATGAGACTTATTACCAAGACTTTTATACGCCCCCTAACGGAATGGCCTTATTATCATTGGTTTACCTCCATCTTTTATTCAACTTCGCCATGAACCTTTTATTATGACTTCTCTCTTGCCTTGCCTTTTATTATCCACCTCGTCGGTGGTTTTATTAGCCAAAGACGTATATCCTCACGCTAAGGCGAATTTTGGATCTTTAAAGCTTCAAAGATTAAGGCATAATTCACTTTCAATTTTGCATAGATTTTTCGGCCTTGTGAGCTTCAAATTGTTTGCTTGATTTAGGTGAGGAGTTGAAATCTTATTATTGGGTGAAGCTTTTGATTATTCGGGTTACCAATACTTCAAAACCGCGACACTGGCGATACCTTAGTGTCTTCCCAATTTAATTACATGGAAGCTACTAGAAAAGACTAGAAACCCAAGAATCAAGACTAAACCGCTAAGTCAATATTTATTAAGCAAAAGTATTTACAAGCGAAGGGATAATAAGCAAACAATGAGAACACATGAGTTTTTGAAAGAATACGAGTACTCTACGTTTAGCATAGTAATTTATAATTAACCCTATCATTTCTCGTCCTCATTTAAGAGACTTAGCCTAATGTGAAGCTAAGGAATCAAAGATAAGTGCTCAACACGCACGGTCGAGTCAAAAATTACTCTTATTCTCGCCATCAGAAAACCTACATTCGTGTCTTCAAACACTTAAAATTTAGCCTTATTTTGCAACAAAACGATAAACAAAAAGATAACTTTGGAAAGCGTGAAGGTTTGGCAAGGCAAGTATCTATTCATCCCCCATACTAAAGTTAAATACTGTCCTCAATGTTTCGAGTCTAGGGGTGCAAACACCCCCATACTAGAGACGTAGTCAAATGCCTAATCTAGCATGGAAAGGGTGTAACCGTTAAATTTAAAGCCGTTTATGAAGTGTGGTATAAACCTAAGGTTAGAACATCAAAGGATAATATCATGGATATTGAGAAATTCTTCCAAGCAAACGATCGATTGCTCCCATAAAACGAACACGAGAGGCTCCAATCGTGAAGATCATGATCATCTAAAATCCACAATTCACAAACAACCACGAAACAAAGGTTGGAAGGGCACAAATCCCCACACGTTACTACATTAGAAAGCGATAATATGTACATAGGATAAGCATGGGACTCCCCCACGAGGCACCTCGTTTTTTATTACCGAGTCATGAGCTCGTCTCGATTCCCTCAATACTAATTTTCATTGGGGAAAGTGATTTGGTCGAGGTAGTTCAAGGATGGAACTTCCTCGCCAAAGTAGTGCTTCAACCTATGTCCATTCACCTTGAAATTGGGGCCATCATTTTGAGCTAGGTCGATGGTCCCATATGGAAAAACTTGAGTCGCGGTGAATGGACCGGACCAACGGGATTTCAACTTACCGGAAAAGATTTTCAAACGAGAATTAAAAAGTAAAACTTGATCCCCAATGTTAATAACCCGGTTTTTAATTTTTGAATCATGAAACTTTTTAGTCTTTTCTTTATAAATTAATGAATTTTCATAAGGAATATCCCTTAATTCATCCAATCCATTTAATTGCATTTTTTGGTATTTTCCCGCGGTCTCCATGTGATCATTACAATGCTTTAGGGCCCAATAAGCCTTGTGTTCCAATTCAATTGGCAAGTGACAATTTTTCCCTTACACAAGCTTATAAGGAGTGCACCCAATGGGCGTCTTATGAGCGGTTCTAAAGGCCCATAAAGCATCGTCCAACTTATCCAACCAAGATTGTCGGTTTTCTGCAATGGATCTCTCCAAGATCCTCTTCAAAGCTTGGTTTGAAACCTCGACTTGCCCACTCGTTTGTGGGTGATAAGCCATAGAAAGACGATGTGTAACCCCATATTTCCTTAGGACCCTTTCGAATTGGTCGTTAAAAAAATGGGTTCCACGATCGCTTATGATCGCACGAGGGGTTACAAACCGAGAAAACAAGCTTTTCAAAAACTTGACTACCACACGAGCATCATTGGTGAGAAAATCCTTAGCTTCCACCCACTTAGATAGGTAGTTAACCGCGACAAGGATGTACTTATTACCACGAGATGATGGGAACGGCCCCATAAAGTCAATGCCCCAAACGTCAAAGATCTCACACACTTGGATGATATTTTGTGACATTTCATCTTTTTGTGAGACTTTCCTTGTCATTGGCATGAGTCACACGACTTCACAAGCTCATGTGCATCTCGGTAAATAGGAGGCCAAAAGAAACCGGCATCAAAGACCTTCTTAGCCGTGAGATTAGCACCATGGTGACCACCCGTGGGTCCCTCGTGACAAGCTCTAAGGATATTAGAAGCATCGGTACCAAAAACACAACATCGAATAATTTGATCCGCACAAGTTCGAAACAGGTAAGGGTCGTTCTAAAAGTAGAACTTGACGTCATGAAAGAATTTTCGTTTTTCTTGAGTCGTCATACCCTTAATGATGAAGTTACCCGCATGGTAATTTGCGAAGTCCGTAAACCATGGGGTTGAAGTATAAAGCTTAGAATTCACTACACCAAGTGTCTCGAGCAGAAATGTTTCGGTGATTTCCTTGGGCTCGTAAACACTTTGGTGAGGATCTTCCAAACAAGAAAGATGATCGGCCGCTAGATTCTCTGCTCCTTTTTTGTCAACAATTTTGTGATCAAATTCTTGAAGCAGGAGAATCCAACGAAGTAATCTTGGTTTAGCATCTTGTTTAGCCATAAGATACTTGATAGCCGAATGATCCGTATACAATATGCATTTCGTCTAGACGAGATATGGTCGAAATTTCTCAAATGCATACACCACGGCAAGGAACTCCTTTTCCGTTGTAGTGTATTTAAGTTGAGCCTCGGTCATCGTGTTGCTAGCATAGAGAATAGGCAAGAAGTTCTTTTCATGACGTTGCCCCAATACGGCCCCAATAGCGTAGTCACTAGCATCACACATGAGCTCAAAAGGGAGGTTCCAATTGGGAGCAACAAGAATGGGAGCTTCGGTAAGTTTCCTTAATGAAGAGATTTTGTATGTAAGAAAGTTAAGTTCTCGGTATCTTAACGAATTGATCTAGGTTCTATGTGTGACTCAGTCGTTCTTTGGTGGAACAAATATTTTGGGTTGTTTTTAAAATAAAAGTGCAAAACTTTAAATGTAAATGACGTTAAAGTAAATCTAGGTCTAATTAAAATAAAAGGCAAGTATTTAAAAGCGAGGCTAAAATTAATGAGCACTAAATGTAAATAACGCAAACTTAAATCTATCTAACGCAAACTTAAAACGCAACTAAAACTAAAACTTAAACTAAGGCAAGGCTAAACTAAAAATCTAAGGCAATAAAACTTAAAGTGCGACTAATTAAAAAGGCGGGAAAAATAAAGCTCGAAATTAAAAAGCAGAAAATTAAAAACTGAAATTAAAGAGACTGAAAATTACCTATCTGGAATAAATACCCTTATTCAGAATATTTGGCTTACTCGGAATATGTCACCTATCCGGAATAATCCTCTATTCGGAATATTGGTCTATTCGGAATATTGGTCTATTCGGAATGTTCTCCCTATCCTGAATAAGTTCCATATCCGGAATATACTGCCTATCCGGAATAAGTTCCTTACCTGGAATAATCTTGCTATTCGGAATATCCTGCTCTATCCGAAATAGTTGGCCTATTCGGAATATCACCCCTATGCGGAATAATGCCCTATTCGGAATATTACCCCTATGCGGAATAATCCCCTATTCGGAATATTGAATATTCCGAATAGAGTACTTTGGTCAAGGCCTATTCGGAATATTCCCTTATCCGGAATACTTAATATTCCGGATGGACAGCCTGTAGATCCTTCGTTCGGAATGTTGCTGGGCTTGCGTTTCCTGGAAAAAGATCAGAACAACCACACGAAGAACAAGGAGAACAAAATCACACGAATCTAAACAAAACTAAAGCAAATCAACCGAAAGATTAAATCAAACTAGTCAAATAACATCTAACAATCATAAACAATCAATCCAAAACAACAAAACTAACAAAACTAATCAAGATGATCAAAACCCACTTTGATCAAAATAAGAACATAAGAACATGAACATGAACATAAACAATAAAAATCAAAGATTAAGAAAGGTAGAATGAGAGATGAACAATTAAGATAAAGATTGACAAGAATTAAAAGAAAAACTTACTTGAAATTAAATGGTAATTAAGGTGCAAGACAAGTATTTAAATTTGAAAAGTAATTAAATAAAAATGTAATTAAAAGTGGAAGAACTAATTGTCACTATTAGCCAACAAAATGAAAATGATTAAGATCTAATCTATATATAGGGGAGGATTAAGGAATGCTTAGGAAGCTTCCTCCCCTCTTTCCTTTCTCCTTAATTGCATGCTTAGTCCTTCGTTCTTAATCTCTTTGTTAATTGCACCATTAGTCCTTAAGCCTTTAAATCTTCTTTAATCTTGGACTTTAATGACTTTTGGCTTGGGATTTCTTTGAACTCGTCTTTTAATTCTTCAATAAATTAGACTTGAGTTTTTCGGCTTTTGATAAACTTCCGTCTTTTGACTTTTCTTCGATAAATCTTCAGAATTGGTCTTGGACTTCCGTTCTTTTTGCACTCTTGACTTCTCGACTTCATCTTTCATCTTTTTCTTCAATAAAAGCCCGTGAATGCCATGTTTTCTCCACTTTTCACAATTTCGTCCAAAATCACAACAAAAACACAAACCACACATAATTCCGACATAAAAGACATAAAATACACGTTTTAGCTCGGTTATTATTGTAATTAAGTGGTAAAAAGGATGGGTGTTTACACACCTATCAAATCCCCTACACTTGACCATTGCAATGTCCTCATGCAATGCATTAGTTACAAAGCACGTTTACATTTTTCATCATAATCAATCCACATTGGCCTTTATTAAAGAGAAAAAATTATAAACATTAAAAGTAAAGAAATAAAAAACATACCTTGGGTTTTGGAAATGTCATGAATGATCATCATCCTCAAGTTTTTACTTTCTCCAAACCAAGCTTAAAAACGAGATCATTGTTATTATAAGTTAGCAAACTAACACGAACTCATGTGGGCCCATTATTCACTTAGACTCCCTTATTCCTAGGTGTATCTCTTATATTTTATTGTTGTCTTGAATGATCCAAAGGATGCATTGTTTGACTTATTTCGATAGTTATTTAGGCCGAAAATAAAGTGAACGATTTAATCAATCGTTAGCTAAAGGATAAAATATTTTAAAACTGCTTCTCGGGACCTCATAAAGTTCATATCTTGGCATAACTCGCTTCACGATTTGAGACCTTTCTCGGACCGATATTTGGCAGCGACTTCATACTTCAAACCATGAGAGACGTTCATGAAATAATGGTCTTCTCTTCACAATAGGAATTTCTTCACTTGAAGTTTTGAGAGATTCATACTTGGACCACGACTTCTTCATTTTTCTCCAATCATTATTTTGGACTTTGATATTCAACGATCCGCCTCCTTTTATGACTTGGATCTATTTATCCTCATACCTTGCTAGGGTCTTTTCGGATACACTTCTCCATGACTTTTGGGAGTTTTTGCTTTTCGTCGTGTGTCTCGATCCTTCATATTGATTTTCGATAAATGATTCTTCACATCACTTGGATCTTTAGCAACAAAATATAGCCCTCATGTCTTGTTAGGACCTTTTGGACTTGCCAATCTTCGCATCCCGCTTCAATAAGTTATGCCTTGGCTATGAACATTAATCCATACCGAGCAACTTTTAAACGATCTTGGGCTAGAAGCTAAGTAACTTTTCAAATCGTACAACCTTATTTATTGCAGATAAATTTATTAGCAAGCGATGGGAGATTAGGCTTATAATTGACTCACATAAATTCACGAAAGAATACCGAACTTATAATTGGCTCTATCATCTCTCGTTCTCCACAGTTTAAAATCTCAAGGAATGAGACTCGTGGATGCTTAGCCTATTAAATCAAAGTTTTGGGTTTTCGAGTCGCCTATAGGATCTTGCAAATTCTTGGACTTTTTCAAGTTTTAGAAATCCCATTTTAAAGTTCCCTTGATAAACGACTCTCTAGGATCAATTATAGGAACTTGCGAAAAGTTCTTGTTCTAAACCCGTGAGAGTTAAGACTTTCGCGTTTTATAGCTCCCTATATAAAAGCCTAGCAAAACTTGACTTAAACACGTTAAGGATACTAGCTAGAGTAACTTAGATAAGTAAACTCGGGTTGAGTCAAAAGATTCAAAACGTTTGAAATTAAAAACACTTTATTAAACATTTATTCTAGTAAGGAAAGAAAATAACTATACAAAGGTAAAAACTAATAGGCCAAAATAGATCAAAAATTTTGAAAAATGTCGAAAAATTGATTTTCTGGTTAAAATGAGGACAAATACAAGGAAAAGGCTACTTAACTTCAATAGAAGTCCCCTCTACACTTAATATAAGCATTGTCCTCAATGTTTAAGCATGTGGGAGTGAACTCCCCTACACTTAGGACATTGTGCACGTTGTTTAAATATTGTTAAGGAAAAGACAACTAACGAGATTCCTATTTTAATATTGGAAAATATAAAATAGTGAATCGAAAAGAGTTTAGGATAGAACCGGTAAGATAGGAACACGGAATCACGGTAGTAAAAAATCATAAAGAGTGGATCATTGAGCGCTCGAATCCCTGAATAGTAGAAGAGAGGAAATAGCAAACACCAACGGATCTCCCCCCTACACTTATCGTAAAAACATAGAAAAAGATAGATAATTGGGTTGCCTCCCAAAAAGCGCTTGATTTTATTACCGAGTCGTGAGCCGGACTCGACCTTGATCATCATAGGAAGAAGCATGAAACATATCCACTTGGATCAAAGACATAGTCTTCGTCCATCAAATAGCACAGGCTTAAGGCGAACAAGGCAATCCAAAGAAGAATAGGCAAGGTTCCCTTAAGCAGCGATGGAGCACGGTGGGAGCAAGTATGGTGAGGTGCAAGCATGTCTTCAAAATTTCCAAAGATTTTTCCTTTTATTTCATCAGGTGGATACTGAGATGGCTTAAAGATTTCAATACCGGGGTTGAACACCTTTTCCTTTAAGGGAAAATAGCCCTCAGGCTCAGCAGAGTGTGAAGAAGATCCGCGAAGAAGGACAACCTCGTCTTTAGAAGGTGGACAAAGAGGTGTTAAATCATATGTGCTGCGAATGTCGGTGTCGACCGGTTTCTTCTCCTTTAAAAGAATGTTCTTCAAATCCAAAGTAGGATCAAGACGATAATCTTCAAAATCTAAAGGAGGAGCATCACTCTCATGAGGGAAGTAAGTGTTGAGAAACTTAGAGAAGTCTTCCTCAAAAGAGTAATCATCCAAAGTAGGATTAAGCATGGATGACGGAGGATCTTCATCATGTGAAGAATCACTCGAAAGAGTATCGGCCTCATCAAAATCATCATATGTGGGCAGATCGGGTTACTCAGAAGTAAGGTCATCATAATCATCCGAATCTGAGCTAGAATCATCATCATAAGCATCAAAGATCGGTGGAGAATCATAAATGGGAGAAGCGTCCAAATTGGATAGAGAATCATCCACATCATCTTGAAAAAGTGGATTAGCAATGCAAGAATCGAATAGAGGATTGTTGTAGATGACAAAATCATCGAGCACATTAAGCAGATTCACGGATTCTCTTCCGAAGGATTTGGTTGTAAGCTTCCCCATTTTGAAAACTTGTGAATCATTCCCGACTCTTAAGATTAACTCACCTTCGGAAACATCAATTAGAGCTCGTCCGGTTCTCAAGAATGGCCGACCAACTATTAAAGGAATACGATGGTCCATTTCATAATCAACAACGACAAAGTCGACCGGGAAAGTAAATGTGCCAACTTGAATGAACACGTCTTCGGCTATACCAACGGGGTAAGCGAGAGTGCGATTTGCAAGTTCAAGAGTCATCTTCGTTGGAGTAAGGTCGGGTAATGATAGTGTTTTCCAAACACTCAAAGGCATAAGATTAATACTGGCCCCGAGATCAGCAAGGGCAGTAAATTCTTCAGTTTTGTTGAAAACACAAGGCAACACAAAACGACCGGGATCTCCAAGCTTTTCCGGAAGTTCTTTAAGAATAACTGCGGAGCAGTTTTCATTTAAGCGTGTGTTGGCGAGCTCAATCAACTTTTCCTTCTTGTTAAGCAATTCCTTGAATGCTTTGACAAATTTCGTCATGTGGACAAGTGCTTCGAGAAAGCTAATGTTGAAGTTCATTTGAGAGATCATCTTCACATAGCTCGACACTTGAGAGTCATCCTTGGTTAGCATTTTGGTCTTGCCTAAGCGAGAAGGATATGGGATATTAGGTTTGGGTGGTGAAGGTGAAGGCGTAGCAGGTAAAGGTTGAGATGTTGAAGGGTCCTTCCTAGGAACATCGTCATGACGAGGCGGAGACGGTAATGGTGCACTAATACTAGGTGTAGGAGGAGTAGGGATAAATGGTGGTGGAGGAGGTGTAGATGATGGGGGCGGGATAGGTGGATCGACAATGGTAATTCCACTACGGGTAGTAATAGCACTCACATTTGCTCGCGGATTGGTGACGTTGTTTGAAGGTAGAGAACTTGAAGTAGAAGGTTGAGCTGCGGGCAAGAAACTAGCAAGCATATTCTTCAAATCATTTGTTTGATTGCTGAAGGAGGATTGAATATTATCTCGAAGCTCGGATCTTATCTCATTCCCTTGCTTGGTAATATCTCCTTTAAGATTGATAATTTGACTCTGCAGATTCTTGATTTGCTCACCTTGGGTTCTCATTATGGCTTCAACATCGGGGTTAATGGGTGGGGTTTGTTGAGCGGGTGGGTGATAAGGATTAGAAGCTCTTGGTGGGATTTGGTTGCTTCTATTGTAGTTGTTGGCGGGGTTTTGGTTTTGAGGAGAAAAAACGGGTGAAAGGTAGTTGTTAGATCGGTAACTTAGCAAATTTCTATCCTCTTGAGGTCGAGCTTAGTAATTTTCCGATGAATAATTACCATAAGCTGCATACACATTTTCCGGATTTCCTTGTGTAGAAGGACAATCGGTGTATGAGTGTGTACTGCCGCATGTTTCACAAGAAGGTGCAACTGCTTTAACTTGTTGTTGTTGGTTTGAAGCGAGAAGCAAGATACTTTTGCTCATTTCAGTCATCATGCGGGTGAGTTCGGTCATATAAGGGTTTGCTGAAGTAGAAGAAACATTGACTCTCGGGTTGTTCCTTGAAGAAGCGGAGGAATCCCAATTTTTGTGGTGAGTAGTCATGTTCTCAATAAGCTCTTTACACTCCTCGGGTCTCCTTTTCATAAATGTGCCACCAGCAGCTGGATTAATCGTATCACGATCTCGAAAAGTCAAACCGTAGTAGAAAGTATCAATCAATGTGACTGGAAGCATGTTGTGGTTTGGACAACGATCAATCAAGACATTATATCTATCCCAAGCATCAAAAAAAGATTCATCGGGATCTTGCATGAAACCGCTGATTTGATTGCGAAGGCTCGTGACCATGGATGTTGGAAAGTAGCGCGACAAAAAACGTTGAGTCATGTCATCCCAAGTATGAATAGAATTATTTCGAAGACGATCAAACCATTTCTCGGCATGATGTGATAAAGTATGCGGAAAGAGTTGAAGGCGTAGAACATCCATTGTGGCACCAGGCAACTTCATGCTTTGAGTGATTGTAATGAACTCGTCGAGGTGTTTGTTGACATCATCATCAGGCATTCCGGCGAATGGATTAGTTTGCACTTGCTGAATCATGTGGTGCTTCAACGAAAACTCCGGAGCCGTGATTTGCATCGGCGCAATCGATCCTCCTCGTCCAAACATGGTAGGTTGACAAAGCTCCTCCATTGTCTGAAGATCGGGCTGTGGAAGAACATTGTTGTTATTGTTGAGGTGCGGTGGATTATTATTGTTGTTAACACCTGACATACTTAAATCTTCTCGAGTCACGGGCTCTTGATAATTAGAAGATCTAGTACGCATACACCTACAAAGGCAAAAGAAAACAATACCAAACGCAGAGACAATATATATACACAATAAAAATAAAATCTTTCTGGATTTTTGAAATTTTTAATTTTTATGGATTTTTATCAATTTTTAATTTTATTATGGATTTTTGAAATTTTTATGCAAGAAAAATAACGCTCACAAGTGAACGGATCCCAAAAAGCAACGCGTCTCTCACAGTAAACAGTTAATCTTTACGAAAAGAGCCGGCAGCGGCGCCATTTTAATGAAGAGATTTTGTATGTAAGAAAGTTAAGTTCTTGGTATCTTAACGAATTGATCTAGGTTCTATGTGTGACTCCGTGGTTCTTTGGTGGAACAAATATTTTGGGTTGTTTTTAAAATAGAAGTGCAAAACTTTAAACGTAAATGACGTTAAAGTAAATCTAGGTCTAATTAAAATAAAAGGCAAGTATTTAAAAGCGAGGCTAAAATTAAAGAGCACTAAATGTAAATAACACAAACTTAAATCTATCTAAGGCAAACTTAAAACGCAACTAAAACTAAAACTTAAACTAAGGCAAGGCTAAAATAAATCTAAGGCAATAAAACATAAAGTGCGACTAATTAAAAAGGCGGGAAAAATAAAGCTCGAAATTAAAAAGCAGAAAATTAAAAACTAAAATTAAAGAGACTGAAAATTACCTATCCGGAATAAATACCCTTATTCGGAATATTTGGCTTACTCGGAATATGTCACCTATCCGGAATAATCCTCTATTCGGAATATTGGTCTATTCGGAATGTTCTCCCTATCCTGAATAAGTTCCCTATCCGGAATATACTGCCTATCCGGAATAAGTTCCTTACCCGGAATAATCTTTCTATTCGGAATATCCTGCTCTATCCGGAATAGTTGGCCTATTCGGAATATCACGCCTATGTGGAATAATGCCCTATTCGGAATATTACCCCTATGCGGAATAATCCCCTATTCGGAATATTGAGTAGAATAGAGTACTTTGGTCAAGGCCTATTCGGAATATTCCCTTATCCGGAATACTTAATATTCCGGATGGACAGCATGTAGATCCTTCGTTCGGAATGTTGTTGGGCTTGCGTTTCCTGGAAAAAGATCAGAACAACCACACGAAGAACAAGGAGAACAAAATCACACGAATCTAAACAAAACTAAAGCAAATCAACCGAAATATTAAATCAAACTAGTCAAATAACATCTAATAATCATAAACAATCAATCCAAAACAACAAAACTAACAAAACTAATCAAGATGATCAAAACCCACTTTGATCAAAATAAGAACATAAGAACATGAACATGAACATAAACAATAAAAATCAAAGATTAAGAAATGTAGAATGAGAGATGAACAATTAAGATAAAGATTGACAAGAATTAAAAGAAAAACTTACTTGAAATTAAATGGTAATTAAGGTGCAAGACATGTATTTAAATTTGACAAGTAATTAAATGACAAGGTAATTAAAAGTGGAAGAACTAATTGTCACTATTAGCCAACAAAATGAAAATGATTAATATCTAATCTATATATAGGGGAGGATTAAGGAATGCTTAGGAAGCTTCCTCCCCACTTTCCTTTCTCCTTAATTGCATGCTTAGTCCTTCCTTCTTAATCTCTTTGTTAATTGCACCATTAGTCCTTAAGTGTGACAATCCGTCAATTTATGATTGATATTTTATTCTCAAATATTATTTGAAAATATTATTTTAATGTTACAATATGATCTCACTTATTTTTGGGAAGAAATTTGGATTTTCGTCTTGAAGTAGCATCGACTACGTTTAAACCGGAGGATTCTACGTTACGTGCTTACGTTTACATACACCGTCTTTACGTGAATATTATTTTGGAGTTTTAAATTTGTGTTAGTTTATAAACTCACAAATTTACGAGAAGAGATTAGGACTTACGATTTTAATTTAACGTCCTTTACGACTAAACCGGAAACCTTAGGATTACGTATTTACGTTTTCGAACTCCGTTTTTGATGAGAAAATTTTTATTAGATTCGTTTTGTGACGGTGATTCATAATTTATAAAAACGTTTTTCGTAAAACGACCCGAGGGCACGCAAACCGAGAAAACTAGAATCGAGGAATACCCGTAAACTAGTGAGATGGGACAAAATACATTGTCCCACCCCACTAGCTTACATGGGACGGAAACAATGTACAACACACCACATTTGGTGTCATTTTTACTTAACTAGATAGACACTTGTCCTTTAAGCTTACTTTGTAAGCTAACAACTTACCAAAAACCACTAGCTAGTTTCACTTCCACCATTTGCAACATGCAAACCACACATATTTTCTCTCTACTCTCTTGGTTATGCCGTCCCTACTCCACCATCTAACACCATTTTGATCAAAAATCAACCATGAAATCCTATGTTATTTCTACATATGTTGAAGCCCTATTGAAGCTCTCTTGAATGGTGGTGATTATAACATCCATGGAGGAGTTTTCATAGTGTCTTGAGGCTGATTTTCCACAAGGTATACATCAAGAATGGTGGTCTTGAAGATGGTCTTGGCTATGCACAAGTTTCTCCATCCAAATCCATGTCAAACTCATAACCTACATCAACTTGGTGGTATAAAGATTGTCCTCCTCATCTTCTTGTTATTTTGATTATGTAAACATTTATTTTATTTCCTATTGTATATGTATATGATGATTATATGATGATAAAAATGTTATGTGGGGATTTGGTAAGAAACAAGGTTAAAATCTTGGTTAAATTTGTTGGCTGTATAAAACAGTAAAGAAACAGGTCATGGACTGATAAAATGGTGAATTAGAATCCATTTACAGTAAGCTATATGTCTTGTACACATGTGAGAGTAGGCCATGCAATGGAATCAAAATAATGAGTGAGATATGATCAAAACAAGTTAGGTGGTCTAATCTGAATAAGCAGTTTTGTAGGGACTGTTAAGGCATGATAAACTCAAAATAGGCATTAGCTATAACTAAGTTAAATGTAGCACATAATATGAAGAACATGTCACCAAAAAATTAGCTTCTAATTCATTATAGAACTCTAGATATGCTAAAAATGGTGAACATGAAGATAAAAATCAGATTTTTGGAATTAATGTTTATTATTATTATATAAGCACTCACATTTTAATGTATAAAATGTAAAATAAAAACCCACTAACTTATAAAACTTATTTATAAATATATAAAAGGTTAATTAAATGGATAAATTTTATAAATGGTGGTGAAATAATATTTATAAAGTAATAAAAACTATAAACTTGATTTTTACGACTTTTTCGGCTATCGCCGTAAAATTAACGTTTTTCGCCAAATAAAACTTAGACGACCAAACCCGTCTAATGTAAAGTTTATAAAATTCATATACTGATATATAAGTATATAATACAAGTAAAAACCGATAAAACCCGAACTATATGAAATACGGACATTTACGAGCTAATTAAACATATTGGACTAATGATTGGACTAAATAAGATAAAAACTTGTAAAAAGAACTTATTGGGCTTAACCCATTTGGGCCCAACATGGAAAGTATACATACTGATAATATAGGTATAAAAGGGATTAAAACAAGTTAAAGAACTTATAATTGGCTTATTGGACCTAAAACACGTAAATAGGTAAAACGAGAAAACTAGTATAAAAGTTATCTACACATAACACAAAAATGAGTAAATGAGGATATGTAAACCCACTTGATAATCATATATATAAAATCATCATATGTATACATAATTGTTATTTTTATAAAGTAATTGGACAAACGTCTAAGACCGATTATTATTTGTCTAGGTTTCCGTGATTGAAGCACGTACCGTACATCCGAATCGCTGATAACCACCTTCCCACATCAACGTGAGTTCATAGCCTCGCACTCTTTTAAATGTTTTTATAAATGTTTTATAAACCCGCGAGGGAGATAACATGTTAGTTTTTATAAAATAGGACACCTTTTGTCCTGATTGTTTGTTTATTGATTTGGACCCGAATGATTGAATGACCCGATTGTATGACCCGATAAATGATTAAAGGACCCGATAGATGAAATTAAATGGATTATTAAAGTTAGGTTATGTCACTAAAAGTCCCATTCGCATGAATTGTGAACTACCGGGATTTGGTAGACGCTTATGCATTTAATAGTACTATTTGGGGACGATCACCCCAGTTCGCGCCTTGACGGTTGATCCCCGTCGTGCCACATTGATTGGTAAGCGAATTTATGTATGAGAAGATTTCCATAGCGTGACCTTTGTGACGACACGCTACTTTAGATGGGCAAAATTGGTATCGGGTTAGCTACCCGTTGTTGGTTTAAGTAAGGTAACAATGTCATGCGGCTTATAATAATCCGACTAACGAAATACTACTAGACGCTCAGAATTACGATGTATTGCCTGACTAGCAATACTGGGTCATACTATGGATATTATGTTTGTGTTTTGGTTTTCATAACCATACTCATATAACGGTTTTTATTTTCATACAACGTCGTAAGACGTATTGTATGACGTTTTTACGACATTGGCTCGTATAATGATTTTTAAGGCTTTTCATAACCATATTCATATAACGGTTTTTATTTAATCTATACAACGTTATAAAACGTGTTGTATGATGTTTTTAACGACAATGGTTCGTATAATTATTTTTAAGGCAAATGCCTATATTATGATTTTCGATAAGGATTGTATAAAATGACTATTGGCTATTTTATGGCCTATTAAATATGATTTGTACAAAATGATTTTCAGAAACAATTTTATACTGATATTATACTGATGGATTTTATTAAACCCTATGAATTCACTCGGCGTTATCGCTGACCTTTTCTTTTAACATGTTTTATCTCAGGTACTTGAAGGTAATTCTCGGGAAGACGACAAGAATTCATGGCCCGCACTTAAATAATATTTTCCATTCAAATACTTTGTAAAACTTTGTATGAAATAATATGACTTGGGACCGATGTAACTTTGATGTTTATGAATGGAAATGATTTATTACTAAACGACGCGATTTTTATGCGTTGTCTATGATGTGAGTAATGTGCTATCCCGTAACACCAACGAGTCTTCCGCTGTATTGAGTTGTATAAATTTGGGGGTGTTACAGTTTGGTATCAGAGCTCTCGTTATAGAGAACGAAAGATTTTTAAAACCAAGGTTTTGAATAAAACTTTTCAAAATCTTTTAACTATAAACATTTTTCACAAAATGCCTAAAAATCTTTTGACTATAACGGTGCCGAAGAATTCCTGAGTTACCGACAAGGCCAGACTGAGAAGTGTTATTTTAATATATATATAACTTGGATTTTTTATATATATGATGTAATTTTATTACATTATTGTTTGATGATTATTTTGATATTTATACGAGGTATTTATACGACGTAGATTGTCACAAGTAACCCTAAATCCCCTAGTAAATTAATCGAAGCTATTCTCGTAGGAATTCTAGCTATCCTAGATCTAAACCAAGTTGTGGATATTTATAATCCCAACAAAATGATTGATATTCATAGAAATGTAGATATTAGTTGATTGTGATATTGAAGAAGAATTGGCGAGATTAAATCTGATATCGATGTCATGACGATCTTTTCTTATAGAGTGGAGTTTGACAAAACGTTACCACCTAGAAAGATGTCATCTGATTCGTTGTCATCCAATTCTTAAATTGAAATCGAAAGGGTGAATGTTGCACTTGAGGCTGTTATTAGAACCATTACCCAAAAGCCTCATGCCACTAGTACCTTTCCGAGAAGTCTAGTTGAATGATCGAGTCATTTCATACTAGTGACTCATTTGATAATTGTTGTTGTAAGAGCTATAGGATTGGAAATTAAGTATTGATTCATATCGAGCTTTTATTACCCTTTCAAGGTGTAAGAATAAGATTGAAAGTATTGGAATATGAGGTAGGATATTGAATTGAGTATAAAATTGGTTGAAACTTGAATAAAGTAAAATTTAACTTGTATGGAATATGAGATTGTTAAGAGGAAGTCATTAAGTTCTGTGATTGAATTATAAGGTTTTTTATTGATTATTGATTCGTGTTAAGGGTTGTTCCTAGGCCATTGTCCACTAACGAGGATGCCCAGTGTCCAAGAAATAAATTGAAGAAATCTTCTTCTGAATTGAGACCAATGGATCTTCCGGGACATGTGGAACACCTAATGACTCTTGTAGATTAGTATTCATTGTGGTATCTTTTAAAAATAATCCCTAACTTAACTGTGACATCAGTTAGTAGGATGAGTTCTGAGAATTGTATGACATAGTGACACGTAATGTGTTACGGTACAATTTTGACTTGTTTGTGATTAATGAAAAAGACTACCTTTGATTGCTAAATTCTACATGTATCGATGATATCTATATTTTCTTGCTTCTTCCTAATGCTCGCATTAGTGATGCAACCATTGAACAAGTACTCATCTTGATTTGAGTTACGTTGTAGATTATTCTTCGTGAGTGCCATCGAGATCATGAACCTCATGATTATTTGGCTAAAGATCATTTCCTATCATATTGTAGTTAAGTTCATTGTGAACAACTCTTCATCACTCTTTTGCAGATCACACATTGTTTTTATAAAGTTAAAACGGTATCCTTTGAGAAAATTTAATTTTCATCACAATAAGGATTATTCAGAGTGAGATTTATAAGTGATTGATATCAAAATGAAGTTGTTTATGAGACACTTTGGAAACTTAATTGTTTTCCTAACAAAGAAAATCTTTGTAAATTTATTTTGATTCTTATTTAAGAATTAAGCATGTAAATGTTTTTATTATAAACATGATGGTAAAATTTTGACGAATTGAGTATTGCATCGTTAATCTTGAAATTGTATATAGTTGCGCGCCTACATACAATTTGGAATGGACCATGCAAGGCTGATTAGTAGTCACCATAAAACTGATTAATAAACACTACATTTCCTTTGAAGATTGAGAAAGATTAAAATTTTATAAGATATGCAAGAAGTGTAAAATAAGGACATAATGTTAGGGACACCTACATATGTGCCTGTAGCATCTATTCTTCTGAGTCGAATTTACTCATTTGTGGATATTGTCTTATTTGACAATTGACAATTCTTTCTTGTCCAATTCTCCCGTAGTGAGATTCTTAGAAAAAGTATTTGATTACCGAGTGTTGATACCCGACCGGATGTATTGACGTTCTTATCATTTCTTTTGATTAGATTTCATTTGAATGACCTGGGTAACGATCCGAGGAGCTTTCGAATGCGTACTCAAATTATGAAAACATGGGATATATTCATATTCGTTAAATGTTTTCGTCTGAATCTGATTTGAAATTCTATCGCGTAGATTATGCGTTAACCTTACTCTTTTAAGGTTAGTTGTGTCTCCATATATCCCTGAATTTATGAAGGATTATGAGTTATTATTAGTCTTTTGAGAAGTTCACATCTTATCGACGGCAATGAAACTGGAAAGTTGATAGTGCCAGTAGAATGAATCGATTGATTATGACATGACGACATTGTCTTAATTGATGGGAACTCGAATTGAATTCCCCTAAATGATAAGATGTTGATTATCAAAAGTGATAAAAATAATTATTGATGGATGACGATATCCTGCATTAGACTTAAAACCATACCCTGAATGGTTGTGAACTAGTTATAGTTATTGTAATCTAGAAGAACCTAATATGTATTTATTAAAAGATGTTTTCGTTATCTGAAACTTTATTAAGTATTTGTTGATGAATTACCTATACTTTTGCCATTAAGGCAGATTGAAATTGGTATTGATTATATTCCCGATGCTGCACCAGTGGCGTGTGCACTATACGTTAGCACCATCTAAATTAAAGGAATTACCGTACAACTGAGAGAGTTGTCGGAGAAAGATTTTATTATACCAAGCCTGTCATCCTGAAGAGCTATGGTGTTATCATTCCTTATATTTATAGATTATTGTGAATTGAGTAAATTGACAATCGAAAACGATATCCATAACTCGAAATGGAAGATTTGTTCTATCATTTACAAGGTTCTAGCGTATGTTTTAAAGATTTGATTCACGGCATGGTTATCATCAACTTCGCGTCCGCGAAGAAGATTATGTATTCCAATCACTACATCCGGTACTTGCAATGAACATTATGAGTTTCACGTGGTGACGTTTGGATTGACTAATACACATGTAGCATTCATAAATTTGGTGAATCACGTGTGTAGGCTGTAATTTGATAAATTCATGCTCGTGATCATTAAGGACTATATGTTTGTTTATAAGAATAAGAATGAGTTAATAATTATTTATAGACTGCCCTGAATTGGCCGAACAGTGAAAACCTGAACCTTGAATAATTGATATGTGATTAAAGACTTAAACCCTTACATTATTTGACTATGTGAATAATAGATAATGGAATAAATTGACTCTTCAAAATTTAGAAGTCATTTAAGACTTTGAGTTATACTAAAAAGAAAGTGCGAATGTATTTTGACAAATGTTTTAACAAAGGATTTTAAGGGATTATTCCCTTATACACAAACCATTAAACTAAACTTCTGTTTAGGGGTAAATGTTTGTGTATACTTCTAGATAACCTAAAAGGGATTGAGGAAATCATTTAAACCATGACTTAAAAAATTGAAACGACACTTTTTGCTTTTCAACTAAGAAAATTTTTGACCAAAGTATAAACGAAGGTTTTTCGAACATTTACGAATCTTATTAAATATTTTCGATAAATCAACAAAAATTTTGTTAATTAAATTCAAATTTATTTTGAACATTTTATATAATTGGCCGAACTAGGAAACTTAAAATTTTACGTTTACGTTTCATAAAAATTTAATATTTATTATTTAATTACTTGCAATAATTATCGAAGCTTTAAACGCCGGATTGAGAAAAACTGATAAAAATGATAGATGAGACGAAACTGAAACTTAGAAAATATGAAGAAAGGTGAACTCTGAAACTTAGAAAATATGAAGAAAGGTGAACGTAATTACTGACGCATAATATAGAAAGAATATCTGAGTGAATTGTGGACATGATAATTATATCATCATGAGAAGTGAATATAGATACCGACGCATTATGTATAAAAGATAAAGAACCAGTTAGGACATGTTCCTTAATAATGAAGGTGCAAAATAACTTGCTGAACGATATAAAAATAAATAATGTTTGTAAAAAGGATAATATAAATAGTGAAAGGTTTCACGGCTAGTGTGAACCATTAGAGTTGAGAAGCCAATAGCGTTAAATATTTAAAAGACCACTTGTGATTGTCTAAATATGGAGATTGTGAGATATAGTTATGTTGGAATTTGTAAGTATAAGTATTCTATTTATGTCATTTATGACTTAAAGTGTCTTTGTCTGAAGAAGTTGTACTGATGACAATTATGAAGGCAGACATCGCCTCATACATTAGTAAACGTCTAGCTATTGCAAAGGTCATCATCTGAATTTGATTCGATTCGGGTCATCGTCGACAGACTGACCAAATCCGCTAATATCATTCCCGTTAATGATAAGTGCAAAAGAGTTATGTAAACATAGTGTGCCTTTATCGAACATCTTCATCAAGATCCTCGCTTCGCATCGAATTTCTAGAGATTTGCTCAGAAATCATTGAGAACGAACATTGATGAGAGTACTATATACCACCCCAAATCGAAGGGACGAGGTAAAGTAACGATACAAAGTAAAATAAGTGCTGTTTTATGTTTGAATGATTCACCTTTGGTAATAGACCGTATAATCATTTTCCTTTGGAGAGATTACCATTGATAATCATCGTATTAGGATTGAAATCGAATCTTGTTAGAATCTATATTAGAGCATCTGTAAGCAGGAGTTGAGTTGAAGACATCCGACATACACCCATTGTGAGTTGGACATGTCTTTTAGGTTTAAGGTTTCCTATGATGGCGAACCTATCCTTGCAAAATACCTGACCCGCGAGATCTGAAATGATTGTTGAAATTAGGATCTGATTATTGACAGCCGGTAGTGGGCAAGAGATTATGTGAATGTGAAATGTAGATCTTGAAGTGCCAAATGGGTAGCGAAGTTATGCCACAATTTTTAAATTTGGAAAAATGAATTCATGATCTGACAAGTCATGGGATATAAGTCCCCGTTGTATGGGACCATTGGGATAATGTAAAAGATTGGTTTGAGAGGCATATAAGCTGGATCTACCCTAGGACTTCAAGGACTGCGTAAATTATGTTTCGTAAATCGAACTTGATGGAATATCTATCAAGTGAGAATCTGATTGTTTCTTAGTAGAGCTTAGATCGACGAAAAGCTGCATTCATCAAAAACCCGTGAATATCATGGATAGAGAAAGTAAGTCAACATTAAGCCTGATCTTATTCCCGTAGTTATGTTTGATGAAACTCGCGTATTGTAATTGCACTTGTGAGAAAAGACCGAATGTGGAGGAAATACCCACATGGCTTTAACTCTATAAGAAGTGAGTAGTAAGATGATCTTTGAGGACAAAGATCCTGTTTAGGGGTAAATGCTGTGACAATCCGTCAATTTACGATTGATATTTTATTCTCAAATATTATTTGAAAATATTATTTTAATGTTACAATATGAACTCACTTATTTTTGGGAAGAAATTTGGATTTTCGTCTTGAAGTAGCATCGACTACGTTTAAACCGGAGGATTCTACGTTACATGCTTACGTTTACATACACCCTCTTTGGTGACAGTCCGACATTTCAGAAAATAAATTTATCCGTGAATATTATTTTGGAGTTTTAAATTTGTGTTAGTTTATAAACTCACAAATTTACGAGAAGAGATTAGGACTTACGATTTTAATTTAACTTCCTTTACGACTAAACCGGAAACCTTAGGATTACGTATTTACGTTTTCGAACTCCGTTTTTGATGAGACAATTTTTATTAGATTCGTTTTGTGACGGTGATTCATAATTTATAAAAACGTTTTTCGTAAAACGACCCGAGGGCACGCAAACCGAGAAAACTAGAATCAAGGAATACCCGTAAACTAGTGAGATGGGACAAAATACATTGTCCCACCCCACTAGCTTACATGGGACGGCAACAATGTACAACACACCACATTTGGTGTCATTTTTACTTAACTAGATAGACACTTGTCCTTTAAGCTTACTTTGTAAGCTAACAACTTACCAAAAACCACTAGCTAGTTTCACTTCCACCATTTGCAACATGCAAACCACACATATTTTCTCTCTACTCTCTTGGTTATGCCATCCCTACTCCACCATCAAACACCATTTTGATCAAAAATCAACCATGAAATCCTATGTTATTTCTACATATTTTGAAGCCCTCTTGAAGCTCTCTTGAATGGTGGTGATTATAACATCCATGGAGGAGTTTTCATAGTGTCTTGAGGCTGATTTTCCACAAGGTATACATGAAGAATGGTGGTCTTGAAGATGGTCTTGGCTATGCACAAGTTTCTCCATCCAAATCCATGTCAAACTCATAACCTACATCAACTTGGTGGTATAAAGATTGTCCTCCTCATCTTCTTGTTATTTTGATTATGTAAACATGTATTTTATTTCCTATTGTATATGTATATGATGATTATATGATGATAAAAATGTTATGTGGGGATTTGGTGTTGATAAACATGATTAAAAAGGTGAAAAACCATAAGAAACAAGGTCATGGACTGATAAAATGGTGAAGTAGAATCCATTTAC
The DNA here is from genome assembly GCA_025667525.1 of Glebionis coronaria. Lineage (NCBI taxonomy): Eukaryota > Viridiplantae > Streptophyta > Magnoliopsida > Asterales > Asteraceae > Glebionis > Glebionis coronaria. The sequence continues at coordinate 466,345,527 of CM046874.1, read as the reverse complement.
AGTAAGCTATATGTCTTGTACACATGTGAGAGTTGGCCATGCAATGGAATCAAAATAATGAGTGAGATATGATCAAAACAAGTTACGTGGTCTGATCTGAATAAGCAGTTTTGTAGGGACTGTTAAGGCATGATAAACTCAAAGTGGGCAGTAGCTATATCTAAGTTAAATGTATCACATAATATGAAGAACATGTCACCCAAAAATGAGCTTCTAATTCATTATAGAACTCTAGATATGGTAAAAATGGTGAACATGAAGATAAAAATCAGATTTTTGGAATTAATGTTTATTATTATTATATAAGCACTCACATTTTAATGTATAAAATGTGAAATAAAAACCCACTAACTTATAAAACTTATTTATAAATATATAAAAGGTTAATTAAATGGATAAATTATATAAATGGTGGTGAAATAATATTTATAAAGTAATAAAAACTATAAACTTGATTTTTACGACTTTTTCGGCTATCGCCGTAAAATTAACGTTTTTCGCCAAATAAAACTTAGACGACCAAACCCGTCTAATGTAAAGTTTATAAAAGTCATATACTGATATATAAGTGTATAATACAAGTAAAAACCGATAAAACCCGAACTATATGAAATACGGACATTTACGAGCTAATTAAGCATATTGGACTAATGATTGGAATAAATAAGATAAAAACTTGTAAAAAGAACTTATTGGGCTTAACCCATTTGGGCCCAACATGGAAAGTATACATACTGATAATATAGGTATAAAAGGGATTAAAACAAGTTAAAGAACTTATAATAGGCTTATTGGACCTAAAACACGTAAATAGGTAAAAAGAGAAAACTAGTATAAAAGTTATCGACACATAACACAAAAATGAGTAAATGAGGATATGTAAACCCACTTGATCATCATATATATAAAATCATCATATGTATACATAATTGTTATTTTTATAAAGTCATTGGACAAATGTCTAAGACCGATTATTATTTGTCTAGGTTTCCCTGATTGAAGCACGTACCGTACATCCGAATCGCCGATAACCACCTTCCCACATCAACGTGAGTTCATAGCCTCGCACTCTTTTAAATGTTTTTATAAATGTTTTATAAACCCGCGAGGGAGATAACATGTTAGTTTTTATAAAATAGGACACCATTTGTCCTGATTGTTTGTTTATTGATTTGGACCCGAATGATTGAATGACCCGATTGTATGACCTGATAAATGATTAAAGGACCCGATAGATGAAATTAAATGGATTATTAAAGTTAGGTTATGTCACTAAAAGTCCCATTAGCATGCATTGTGAACTACCGGAATTTGGTAGACGCTTATGCATTTAATAGTACTATTTGGGGACGATCACCCCAGTTCGCGCCTTGACGGTTGATCCCCGTCGTGTCACATTTATTGGTAAGCGAATTTATGTATGAGAAGATTTCCATAGCGTGACCTTTGTGACAACACGCTACTTTAGATGGGCAAAATTGGTATCGGGTTAGCTACCCGTTGTTGGTTTAAGTAAGGTAACAATGTCATGCGGCTTATAATAATCCGACTAACGAAATACTACTAGACGCTCAGAATTACGATGTATTACCTGACTAGCAATACTGGGTCATACTATGGATATTATGTTTGTGTTTTTGTTTTCATAACCATACTCATATAACGGTTTTTATTTTCATACAACGTCGTAAGACGTATTGTATGACGTTTTTACGACATTGGCTCGTATAATGATTTTTAAGGCTTTTCATAACCATATTCATATAACGGTTTTTATTTAATCTATACAACGTTATAAAACGTGTTGTATGATGTTTTTAACGACAATGGTTCGTATAATTATTTTTAAGGCAAATGCCTATATTATGATTTTCGATAAGGATTGTATAAAATGACTATTGGCTATTTTATGGCCTATTAAAAATGATTTGTACAAAATGATTTTCAGTAACAATTTTATACTGAGATTATACTGATGGATTTTATTAAACCCTATGAATTCACTCGGCGTTATCGCTGACCTTTTCTTTTAACATGTTTTATCTCAGGTACTTGAAGGTAATTCTCGGGAAGACGACAAGAATTCATGGCCCGCACTTAAACAATATTTTCCATTCAAATACTTTGTAAAACTTTGTATGAAATAATATGACTTGGGACCGATGTAACTTTGATGTTTATGAATGGAAATGATTTATTATTAAACGACGCGATTTTTATGCGTTGTCTATGATGTGAGTAATGTGCTATCCCGTAACACCAACGAGTCTTCCGCTGTATTGAGTTGTATAAATTTGGGGGTGTTACATTAAGCCTTTAAATCTTCTTTAATCTTGGACTTTAATGACTTTTGGCTCGGGATTTCTTTGAACTCGTCTTTTAATTCTTCAATAAATTAGACTTGAGTTTTTCGGCTTTTGATAAACTTCCGCCTTTTGACTTTTTCTTCGATAAATCTTCAGAATTGGTCTGGGACTTCCGTTCTTTTTGCACTCTTGACTTCTCGACTTCATCTTCCATCTTTTTCTTCAATAAAAGCCCGTGACTGCCGTGTTTTCTCCACTTTTCACCATTTCGTCCTAAATCATAACAAAAGCACAAACCACGCATAATTCCGACATAAAAGACACAAAATACACGTTTTGGCTCGGTTATTATTGTAATTAAGTGGTAAAAAGGATGGGTGTTTCAACACCTATCATTCCTCTTAAGGATTTCAAAGGCTCGTACACAATCTTCGTCAAAGACAAAACGTGCCTCTTTCTCAAGAGGATGTGTAATAGGTCGAGAGATCTTTGAAAAATCCTTGATGAATCGACGATAAAAGCCCGCGTGGCCTAGGGAACTCCTATCTCCCTTAATGGTTTTGGGATGAGGTAATTTGGCTATGACGTCTACCTTAGCTTGATCTACCTCAATCCCCGCTTTCGAAACCTTGTGCCCTAAGACGATTCCACTTTTAACCATAAAATGGCATTTTTCCCAATTAAGAACAAGGTTGGTTTCCTCACAACGCTTCAACATTCTCTCAAGATTCGACAAACACGAAGTGAACGAACAACCAAACACGAAAAAGTCATCCATGAAGACTTCCATCGTCTTCTCGATCATATCATGAAAAATAGCCATCATGCACCTTTGAAAGGTTCTCGGTGCATTGCAAAGTCCGAATGGCATTCTACGATAGGCAAACGTTCCATATGGACACATAAAAGTAGTTTTTTCTTGATCACGAGGATCGATGGGGATTTGTAAGTAACCGGAAAAACCATCTAAAAAGCAATAGAAATCGTTTCCCGCAAAACGCTCAAACATTTGGTCCATGAAGGGCAAGGGAAAATGGTCTTTACGAGTGGATTCATTCAACTTACGATAGTCAATGCACACTCTCCATCCGATCACGAGTCTAGTGGGAATCAACTCGTTGTCATCGTTTGGCACAACGGTCATTCCTCCCTTCTTAGGGACACAATGAATAGGACTCACCCAAGGGCTATCGGAAATAGGGTAAATCATTCCCGCGTCAAGGAGTTTAAGGACTTCCTTTTTGATGACGTCGTGAATTTTGGGGTTCACCCTCCTTTAACATTGGATTGCGGGCTTGTAATCCTCCTCCATTAAGATTTTGTGGGTACAAAATTTGGGATCAATCCCCTTAATGTCAGATAACTTCCACGCAATTGCCCCTTTGTGATCCTTTAGAACATCGACAAGTGCGGCTTTTTCATCATCCGAAAGTTCTTTCGTAATTATAACCGGCAACTTGTCGCCCTCCTCCAAAAAGACATATTCGAGATGAGGAGGTAATTCTTTCAACTCAAGGATGGGCTCGATACTCATAACCTCCTCCGGTGGAGGAAATGGAAAATCGTAAAGGAAAATCCTTGATAATCGAGAAGTCCTCATCATTGCCGAGGTCTTCGTTACAAGTACGTGGAACATCGAATTCATCCAACGTAAAACCACCACCTTCAAATGGAGTGAAGGTTGGTGTCGAGTTATCAAGAGTAGGATCCAACATAGTCAGATTGCCACTATTTTCATTATCACCAAAACCTATAACTTCTTGTGAAAATTCCTCGCAAACAACGTCAATCATATCAACGAGGTTTATGGTTGCAACCGAATAAACATGAGAAATTTGAGAGTTTTGAGTTGCATTTATAACAAGTTCCTCGTCGTTGAAACGTAAGGTGATCTTTCTAGCATGAACATCGATCAAAGCCATAGACGTATCTAAAAACGAACGACCTAAAATGAGAGGAAATTGAGGATCCGTGGGAATATCGACAACGATAAAGCCTACCGGATAATAGAACTTTCCCACTTTCACAAAAACGTCTTCCGCCAATCCATATGCGGGAATCGTGGAATGGTCGGCCACCTCGATAGACATTAGTGAAGGAGTAAGATTAGGAAGATTTAGCGACTTAAAGATTGCAAGTGGCATCAAGTTAGTTGTAGCACCAAGATCGGCCAAGGCATAACATTCTTCCATATCTTGAATTATACAAGGGATCAAGAATTTACCGGGATCACCGACTTTTTGAGGTATGCGATTAAGATAAACCGATGAACAACTAGACAATTGATGCAATTTCTCCTTGTTGTTCAACATACTCTTAAAGTTAGCGGCAAATCGAGGCATCATGACCAAAGCATCGGCGAAACTCACATTAAAGTGAAAATCACGAAACATTTTCATAAAAAGCTCAAATTGATAATTGTCGCGCTCTTGACGTTTCTCCTTTCTAAGTCTCGATGGATAGGGCAAAGGTGGTGTGGGTTGAGGCATAGGCATAGCCTTTGGAATCTCGGGTTCCAATGTTAGTAATGGGTCAACCGTAGGTGTGGCATGAGCGGTACTTCGTGGGATTGGGACATGCTCCTTTTGGACCACCACCTCGGGTTCTTCCTCAATTGCATCCTCCGTAGGAGCAATTGGTTGAGGAGTCGGTTCCTTAAGTGTCTTACCACTACGTGTGGTAATCACTTTCATCTCACCCTTAGGGTTTGATATGGTGTTGCTAGGAAGACTACTCGAAGACGGTTTGAACATAATTGCCTCAAACATAGATGAAATTTTGTCCTCAAACATGGATTGCCTCTTCTCGGCCTTACTCATTTCTTGCTTGATTTCATGTTGCCCTTGTTCCATTTTTTGTTGGTTTTGTTGTAACCTAGTTACATTTCCCTCCATTTTGTTTGTATGGATTTTAAGCGGATTTGCTAACTCATTTTTCAACTCTTTCTTCAAGTCGGTCTTAAACTCGGATCTTAGGCTAATGATTTCTCTTTGAATGTTGTCAAACCTAGCATCGTTTCCATTTGCGTATTCAACAAATCATTTGGAAGATCTTTCAACGTTTGCATAACTTTGTTGTTGTTTTGAAAATCACTTTGATTTTTGTTTGAATCTTGATTATTAGCACCTTGATTCCCATAGTTTCCCTTGTTTTAATTGTTTTTGAAACCAACTTGATTGTTGCGATAGTTGTTGTTAGCATTTTGATTTGAACCAAAACCCGGTGGAGTCAATTGATTAGAGTGTGTAACTTGACCGTTTTGGTTGTAAGTTCCTGTGGCCGCGTAGGCACTCGAAGTGTTACCACCGTTGGTAATGCACTCGGAGAAATCATGACCTCCACCACAAACATGCATGAAACCTCAACCGCTTTAGCCGTAGCGGGAGTACTTTGTTCTCTAACTTTGAATTCAATCAAAAGACCTTTAAGCTTATCACATATTTTGTTTTCCAAGTTCGCCTCAATTTGGCAAGCATCGATGGTAGTAGACAAAGAAGGTGAAGCCGAAGACGAAGCCTTACGAACACTAGACGTGCTACGAGGACTATACACCTTAGATCTATTCTCAATTATCAACAACGCTTCCTCAACCGTTTTACACAAAAAATTACCACCCGCAACGGCATTTAGATAATCCCTTTCATGATCATTAAGTCCATTGTAAAACGTGTCAATTTGATGCAAGTCGGATAAACCGTGATGAGGACACTCATGTAACATTTCCTTAAACCTATTCCAAGCCGTTGAAAAACTCTCATTAAATTATTGTGAAAATTTTGAAATCTCGTTTTTCAAATGCGTAGTCTTAGAGGGTGGAAAAAATTGGTTCACAAACTTAGATACGAGATCCTTCCACGTCAATATAGAATTGGGTGGCTCTAACTCTAACCAAATTTTAGCGGGCCTCGCTAAGGAATACGAAAAAAGCATCATCTTAATCGAGTCATTAGCAACATCCTTAATCTTGTAAGTGGCGGTAAGACGATTGAATTGGCGGATATGGTTGTGCGGGTTGTCTTCCTCATCACCATGGAATTTGTTGTTTTGGATCATCGACAACAAACCCTTTTTCACTTCAAAATTTTTCTGCAAGGATAGCGGGAATTACAATAGCCTCTCCATAACCCTCGGTGGGTGCTTGAAGTAAATCCATCATAGTTCGATTCGCCATGGTTGGTTCTTCTCTAACAATGGGTTCGTCAATAGGAGACTCCTCACTAGAAAGATTAGGAGTAGGTGTTGACTCCTTTCGGTTTTTTCGTTTACGTGCACGTCTTGCTTGATTACGAGTAAGCATAAACGTCACGTACAACGTGGGGGTGAGCAAAGAAGATTCTTTTTGGTATTTTGTATTTTTCCAATTTTTTTGTGGTTTTTGATTGTTTTTACTTTTTTTTTTGGATTTTTATGATTGTATTAAGTAGACCAAAATCTACAAATCTCCTCCTTAATCAAATCTCTTGATTAAAGAAGCCTCAAGAAATGAAAACAATCACGTGAAGTGAACGCCTTCGATGACTTTAGAACGTTGGTGGAACACCAAAACGTTCAAGAGGGTTTAATCAAATGAAACCAAGAAAGTATATATGATACTTAATAATACTTTGGGCGGCAAAACCCTTGATTAGCTTTCAATCTTAAAATACTCACAAGCAAGCGGGGAAACGAGGCGGCGCGAAGCACTTAAGAGCCTTTTTCCTTAGGGAATATTTTATAATACCTGCCTTATACCCACCTTATAGTTTGTATTTTTGAAAATCGAGCTTTACGAAAGTATTTATCTATTTTTGCCTTTTCTTTCTTGTTTGAGATTCGAATACAATGATTGGGTAATGACCTCCCAAGTCAAGGTTGTGTTTTCACACTTTTGGAGTACTTGTGAATTTATTGTTCTACGTATACAATATAGCAATAGTATTCACACAAAAACGAAAAACCGATAATACGTATTAGTAGAGTGCTACTAATACAATAGATATTATGGCTATATATAAAAACAACAATTGCCAAATCAAAACACAACACACCTCCCTGGCAGCGGCGCCAAAAATGATAGTTGTAATTTACAACCTTGTTTAGGAAAACAAAGCGTAATTAGGGTAAGTATTAACAAGTGATTTAGGAAAATCACAAGTTATGACCCAAAGTGGGGATCGTTCTCAAGGAGGCTAGTGTGTTGTGTAGAGAGATGATTAATTATGTGATTATATGATTATGAGAAAAGAAAATAGAAATGGGATTAGAAGAGAATGACGGTTACGATGACGATTTAAACTAAGACGAAAAGGTCGTGTACATAAAACCGTAAAAGTGCCAAAAATTAAAAATTTACCCTAAAAATTCCTAGAAAATTGCAATAAATCCTAAATAATGTAATTAGAGTTTACAAAAAATCAAAAATCACCCAAACCTTTTATTTAATTAAATAATGATTTTTTAATGCTAATTAAAGCCCTAAAACTCAATTTAATTAACAAAAAGCCCAAAATGAGATTTTTTCAATTGTAAATCTCTAAACTGACCTAACTTAATTTAAAACTATTTTTGAAATTTTTAAAATTAATAAAAACTACTTAAAAACAATTAAAAACTATTAAAACTTAAACTAATTAAAAAAATTAACCTAAGAACAATAAAAATATTCTAAAAGTTGTAAAATTACTAACTTAATGTATTTAACCTATGAAAAATATAAAAACTTGAAAAATCTAAATTTTAATTTTTAATAATAAAATAATAATAAAATAATATTAAAAATCCAAAATTTATAAAAAATTCTAAAAACTTGCAAACTAGCTTAATTTAACCTAAATAAACAGGAAATGAACTTGAAATTACAAAATACCCCTAATGGGCCTCCAAATGGGCCAAAAGTCCAAACAGTCCCCTTAATGGGCTCAAATAGGCCCAATAAGAAAAATGATGTCCAATAGGCCCCAAAACTCCTATTTGACTCAAAATTTGATTTTAAACACAACTTTTCAAAGTCCTAAAAGCTGAAAATGTGAAATAAGCTGACTTATACCAAACAGTTTATTCTTAATGGGCTTTTTGGCCCATTAAGCTATAAGCTGATGCCATAAGCTCAAATTAGACACACAAGCTTCTTTTGAGTTGCTTAAGATTTCTATAAAAAAAGAAATTTGAAATAAGCCAAAGGAATAAGCCTGAAAATGCAATAAGCAATCTACACAAAACGACAAAATAGTCGTTTTCGAGTTCTAGGCCACCCCAAGAGCTGATTCAAGTTTCAAAAGTTTTAAATGACTTAACTAAGCTTAATCAACAAAAATTTTCAAATAAGTTCACTCAATAAGCTGAAATAAGCAAACAAGCACTTATGAAAAAGTCAAATAAGTTGGTTTTCTAGCAAAAAGTCAAAGTCAAAGTCTAATAAGCTCCAGTTCAAACAAATGGGTCAAATGATGAAGATTGATCACAAAAAAATAAGTTGTTGCAGGTCTGGATAAGCCAATATGGCATATTAATAAGCTGAATGCAAATTAACACTAGCAGGGGCTAGTTTTGGATGTTGAGCAGTGGAAACTTTTTCCACTGCTTGACTTGTTTGACTTTTTGTCTTTAGTGACTTTTTTGGAGATTCAAGTTACACAAAGGCACCCAAATGATCAGTGGATCCTAAGGAGTCAATAACAATCAAGAAATCACAATCACTAACAACCAATTAAGTAGTTAAGCACTTATAAGCTATTTTATCAAATTTTAGCCAACCAAATTGCACCAAAAGCATACACAAGCTATAATAAACTTAAATGAACAAGTTTAAACAGGTTTCATGCAATTGTTCAAAGCCTAAATCAAGATTCAAGCAGATGAAGGTTACTGATGAACACTAACACAAGCAGATTTTACTTTTGTTGATGCAATTGACCAACAAGCCAGATTCAACCACTCAGATCTATCACATATGTTATATTAATGATGTTTTAACAACTTTTAACCCTAAGCATGCATAAATTATAGATTTTACCAAAATATTAGGTCAAAAACAGTTAAACTCAACAATTTATAGCACAATGTTTGATTTCAAGGTTCAAACCCAAAAACTTGCAGCAAAATACTCTCAACCAAGTATATAACAGATACAAAGCACATATAACACTTTCCACAAACACAATAACAACTTATCATCTATAACAGGTAATCCCAAACACCCTTTTAACTTTTCAAATCTAAAATTTTCAAATCAAAAGTGTTATCCAAGACCACCCAAGCCCAAATTAGCACAATAAGAGATGAGATATGCAGATTTAAGCAAGATTAGACCATAAAATCAACAAGAACACAAGTCACACATAAAATCACCAAAAATCCAAATTTTTATCAGATTTTGAGTAGAATGATGTGTACCTCATAGATGTACATCCACACCCACGAATTTTGAGCTTATGTACTAGCAAGAACAAGTACAAGCTTCCACAAACAACCCTGCTAAGAATCAACAAGGTTAAGAGCACATTATCAAAAACAGAAAGGTTAACAAGCCTTGATTAATGCAACTCTTGTACCCCACACTTGATTATCCCCAAGTTATAGGCTTCATCACACCTTGATAACTCAATATCAGGATGCTATGATCAGCTTTATAGCCTAAGAATTCCAAGGTGTACCAAGAAACTTAGTAAAATATCAAGCTTGAAGGAAAATGTGCAAACTTTTGCACACTCCTTGAAAACAGGTTTTAAGGTTTAAGATTAGCAAACAAGTAACAATAATAATCAGGAAACAACAATGGCACTTGACTTTTCTTCAAAGATTCAAACTCATTTCATTAAACTGAAAATGGATTTACAGAATTTTGAACAAAGGAAAATTCAAGAGCAAAGATTAAAGTACTCAGTCCTATGCCTTATATAGGCTACAAACTACTTGCTAAGAGGCTAAAAAACGTAAACCCTTAAGCTGTGAAGTCCCCATTATGACCTTGTCTTGTTTGAGTATTGTGAAGATCATGTGACTGAATTTGGCTTGTAGCATGAGTTGGCAAGGTGTGATAGCATCCAATGGCTTGTATCAAGCTTAAAAAGTAAGCTTCAATCTTGAACGTTGGATGGCTATCACAAGTTTGGCAGTTTGCTCAAAGGTGAAAAGCAGGGAATATTGTATGGGGTGTGGTGTGAAATAGCATGTGTTTTTGGTGTTGGGATGTGATTAAAGGATTCTTAATCACTAATCTGGACAATCTTAGGGTTTAATTACAACACAATTAAGAAAACCTAATTGTGTTCTTGAGGTGAATAGTTGGGTGTTTGATTTGTTTAAGGGGTGATTAGGATTTAAATTAGTGTTTAAGGTGCCAAGATTATTTAAGTAATAAACCGGGTTTAGTGGATGGGTGAGGTGGAGTATTGGTGAGTTGTGATTGGTGGAGAGAGTGAGTAGGGCACGTGTCACCCCACCACTGGTCTAGGTTACTTAGGTTGTCTTGGCAGGAATAACCCCTTAACTTTCTTTTCCCTTTCACTTTGTAAAAAAAAACAAATCCGAATTACTTTGTTAGCAAACTTTTCATTTTCACACTTTTGCCCCAAATACTTTTCCAAAGTATTTTCAGGGGTATTTCTTGCCATTTCTTGATTCTTGAAGGACTGATTTGGCATTTTCTTCATAGTTTATGGTCTTGACTTGTTTGTTTGACTTCTTGGAGGACTGAAATTGCCATTTCATGATTAATGAGGGACTATTTTTGCCATTTCTTCAAAGTCAAGGGTCCTTTTGGTAATTTTGACATTTTCAAAGGATCAAATTTGTAATTCTTGTAACTTGGAGTCCTTCTTGGTATGTTTGACTTTGAGGAGGATAAATATTGACATTTTAGTTTTGTTGAGGGACTAAAATCGCCAATTCTTCAAAGTGGAGGGCCTTTTTGCAATATTGACAAACTTTAGGGACCAAACTTGTAATTATGAAGATACAAGGGTATAAAGTGTCAATTCTTCAATATTGGAGGACCCTTCTTCATAAATCTTCAAATATTCAAGGATTTTCTTTGGAAAATTCTTCATTAGGGCTTGGTTCAATGTGCGGCTTCGTTTCCCGTGTTTGTTTTTGCATGATTCTTGTGATCTTTTGTCATTTTCTCAATATCCGTACCTAAAATACACAAGCAACAAACACAAGCATATATTGGGGTATTTTGATGATATTTAATGCATTTAAAGCCCTTTTTGGACGATGAGACTATGTATAAAAGCAGTCTCATCAATGTCTAAAACACGTAGTGGTAGTTTAGTTAAGTTTGTATGGCCATAAAAGTCGTATAAAATGAATTTTTGAAATGCTACGATACTCTACTCTATCATTGTGTGAGGGAACGACAATGGTTTAGTATGGGGAGTGATGAGACTGCAAAAATACATAGTCTCATTGTAACACCCCGCTCTGAAAAGAGACATAGTGTAACATTTATGGTGTCTTATCAGATACATCCAAACATAAAGGTCTAAAATGAAACTTATAAAATAAAACATAAACTTACTCCAACAATATCAAATCCCTAAAACAACAGGGTCCACAATGAAATTACTAAAAATCATAAATGTAATTCAGTAATTATTGACTCGGGTGACTCTAAGTGCACTCATCAAACTCTCAACGCCCAAACTCTCGCTTAATACATCCCGCATGGAAAATAAAATGGCTGAGCAAAACGCCCAGTGAACAGATATAACAAAAGGCTAAAAGTAAAGAGTAGTATAGGAAACTGCATTTAACAAGTTTATATGAACAAGGAAAAATGAATATAGGAGTCAATGAGAGGTGAAACAAGGGTAAAGGTATGCCACGAGCTCCAAATACAAATCATATATCATATCCAAATCCAAAAGTCACCAAGTGCACATGGGGCGCGACTCCCATGTACCCTTGAAATGATATGGATCATATAGCACATGCCACTCATATCCCAAAACATATCCAAACTTACCAAAACCTAGGATGCATCCATACATCCCCTACAAATCTAAAATAGCACGTACACTAGCTCACTTACAAAATATATAGCATAAATGGCCATCCAAAATGGAACGTCAGGGTCTAATCACACCACCCCAGATAGTTTCATGTCTTTGGTTCATCAATCAACATGGTCATGGTACCTCTATGACTAGAAATTCAAAATATATGGCTCGGGCATAAGGGTTCAAAATCAAAGGTGATAACAAAGCATATATCATAATTGGTCCAAAAGAAGCATATGAATCCAAAACAAATCAAATGGTTATAACGAATCAAAAGGATTAGTGAATCATATCAAATCAGCAAGTAATCATATCGGAAACATAATAAAGGCTTAGGGAATGCTCAAAAAGAAGAAGTACAAAAGGATAAGCGAAGGGTTCTTACTAAGAGAATCGAATATCCGTACCTTGATGCAAAACCAACCAAAACCCGTACAAAATGAAGGGAATCCTAATCTCGTGTCACCAAGGCTACATACATACATATCATACATCACATATACGTATCATTTATAATATAATAGATGTTTCCAAAAGTAGGTGATTGACTTTCCAAAAATAGGAGTTTCCCATAAATTCCCACAAAAATAGAGGTTAACCTATGGGTCAACAAGGCCTCTGTAAAAGGTTGAAAGCCCAAAGGTTACCCAACCCAAGATATGACCCAATAAGCCCAACCTAGCCCAAAAATAGTCTGACCAGAACATATAGAATGATGCGACTAATTTGACCCATCTAAAAAGCTATACAAATTTATCAAAAAGGATAGAGATATCCCAACATATGAAGATCATCCCCATGAAGTTGCTTAAGTTAATTCTAATTATTAAAGGTTTTATGGCGTTTTTAGTGAACATGACGTTTTCAGTCTTAAAAATCAGATTTGACACCTTATGGGAATACAGTAGTCACCCGACCATAAAATGTTCTTAAAAATAAATCGAGACCAGTTATGAAAACTAGATTCATAGCACTATATAACTGGATTGTCAAACATACAAAACCTATCCCGAAACTTGTTTTACAGCCCTTACAAGTTGACTCAAAACTGGATAGCCTTGGGTCTTAGATTGTTTTAACCATTTTTAGTGCTCTAGATCATAATACAACGTTTAGATCATGTTAGTAATCATATAAAAACTTATTTGAAACATATTAGGGCTGATATAATCAAGATCTAACATGAGAAAATGTTTTTAAGTCAAATCAATCACCTTAACATGTTTTTTAGGGTTTATATATGATAGTCGTAGAAATACGTCTTTTAGGAAAAAGAGTGTATAATGGGCAAGTATTAAACTCGACGATTTAGGAAAATCGACGAATCGAATAAATGCGGGTTCGTTCTCGAAGGAGGTGTGCGTATTAGATGCCAATTATATAAAATCAAGAGTTTGGATTAGTGACGTTTTTGGTTTTAGAACGAAGAATTAAAGACGAGCTACGACTACGATTAAACTACAACGAGTGACGTAAAACGCGAACGTAAATACGTAAAACGTGAAAATATTAAAAAATTAAACCTTAAAAATAATTAAACTTAAAACTAATTCTAAAATAATATAAATAAGGATAAAAATCCAATAAATATATTTTAAAACCTTTTATTAATTAAATATTCAATTTTTAATGCGAATTAAAGCCTAAAAATTAAATATAATTAAGAAAAAGCCCAAAATATTATTTTATTAAACAAATAACTCACTTATATTATTTAAAGACTAAAAAGTATTTTTCCCAAATTTTAAATACTATTTTTCTATTTTTAAAACACTAAAAACTATTTTTAAACTAAAATATTGATTAAAAATAATAAAATAATGCTAAAAATAATTTGACTATTTTAAAAATTCTAAATTATACTAATCAACAGTGGAAAAATGAAAAAGTTTGAAAAAGTAAATATTTTTCATTAAAAGACAAAATAGAAATAATAAAACTCTAATTAAACTTAAATAAAATCTAAAAATTACTTAAAAAGTGAACAGTAAAATATTTTTAACTAAAAATATTAAAATCTTTTTCTTAATCTAAGAAAATTTTCAAAACTGAAAAATAATAAATTTTGGCACTAAAAGACAAAAACAGTAATTAAAATACTAATTAAAAATGCAATAATTTCTAAAAAATAGAGAATGAACAGTAAAATAAGATTAAACTAATTGGAAAAATCAGAAATAAAATAAGAAAAATAGTGAAGTTAAAATCAGCTAAGAATTCCTAAATAAGTTCACAAAGGACAAAAAATAGAGAAACTGAAAGTGACATGTGACTTCTTTTTGTCTTTATGCTCAACAGGGGGAACTTTTACCCTAGCAGTGGGATGTTGGTTCCCACTGCTTTCAATAAAATTTGGGTCTGGGCACTTAAGTGCTTATAACTTGAGATTTGCTTGGTTTTAATTTGATATAAGGGCACCCCCACAACCAGTTGGGTTGTGGGAGTCAAGAGAAATGTAAAAACACAAGGTCACTTCACAAAATCAAGCACACACAACGCTATGACAGTCACTGATTAAGACATAGGGGTCTGTTGGGTTTTTGAAGATGTGTGTGCAATTGGGTGAGTTTTGGTCGGCCAAAACTCACTCAATCCACTCACAAACTTCCCCAAACCAAGTCCATATCCTAAAAGCCAGCTATATCTAACATATTACCCAACTTGATGGACAAAAATGATAAAAAGCCTGCTGAATTTTAAGCTATGGAGATTTAAGACTATTTTTTCCTAACACTTAGCATGCAAACTCTTAAAACCTACCAAAAATCAACACCACTAGCTAATAAAACACAATACTACCTAAGTGAGTGTACATAAGCTGATTTTAAACCAAATGCTTCTCACAAGCTGATTTTTAAACCAAGATCCAAACACCCTTTTAAAAACAGAAAATGGAAATTAACAAAGAAATTACACTCTAATTTGCACCAATTCCATTGAAATCTGTTCTAACATTCTTTAATCCAACAAATAAACAATATCATGCATTTGTCTAACATCCTACAACCATGTTCACAAAATCCATAAAACACATAAGTTTTTCAAGCAAGTAAAGAGAGTAAAGTTGTTTTACCTTGTGAGTTTACATCCAAGCATCACTAAGGCCAGCTTAAGCCTTCTCCATCAAGCAGGGGCTTGAGCTTATGAACTTTGAAAATAAGCTGTTGGTATGTTGTGAGAATGATGAAAATGATGGACTTCAAAATCCACACCTTATCCAATATGCATAACTTGAGTGCCTACTAAGATTAAACAAAGAAAAGAAAGATAGTGACCTGGATAATCAGCCACAAAGAGTATAAGCCTGGCTTATCAATTAAGCAGCTTATCTCTTAAGGCTTAAATAAAAAAAACTTTTTGAAACTGATTTTTCTTCAAACAAATGAACCAAACAGAAACTGAAACTTGAAGAATTTTGACAGAGACTTGTCAAAACCAATAGCCCAATACGGAAATTCCACTTTCACTTCATATCATTATTGGATTCATGATTTTTTTTAAACTTTTGGCAAAAACTTCATATACGGATTTTTCTGAAAACTTCTGGTGAAATTAAAACTTTCAACTCTCAACTACTTTCAAACAATGAATATGATGAAACTGAAAACAATAAAGCTTGGAACTCAGATTGTGCAAAAGATTAAATTTTTCATTAATAAAATTTAAATTCTACAAAATCTATAACAATAATACAAGTGACACACCACTTGTATTTATACTGAATGTATGACTATTCTAGAACAAAAAATGAAAACTAAAACCCTAGCTAGTCATTTCCTCTTGTGCCCATGGTCAAGATTTTTCAAAATTCGTCAAAGGGGTCCTCATGTGATTGAAAGTGATGTGCAAGCTGTCTTTCTTGATCTTGGACGTCTATTCCTTTGCTTTGGGACCAAGTTTGGTTCTTGGTCGTTAGATAGTTGTAAGATTCGTGTTTTGCCCAAAGAGGGGGAGCAGGGGAACATTGGGGGACCCTCATGTGGTCACGGGGTACCAAGTTTAGGTGTGGGTTGGGTTTAGGTGGTGATTTATTAAGAATCTGGATGACTTGGGGTTTTAAAATTGGGTAATTAGGGTTTTAAGAATTAGGGTTCATGGCTGTGAAGAACTAGGATTAGGGTGAGTTTAATTCGTTTTTTGGGAAGGGTTAGTTTAAAAAGATGTTAAGGAGGGAAAGTAATAACTGATTTAATTAATCAGTTATTAAAGTGGGTGGAGGGTGATGTGGCAAAGGAGGGAGTTGTGATTGGTGGGTCAACAGGTCAAGGTGAGGCGGCAGGCTGGGATAGGTGGTGATTACTTTTGTTGTCTTGGCGAAAATAGTCCCCCAATTCCCAATCATTTGTCAAACAAGTCTTATCAGCCCCATAAAGAAATTCCCCTTTGTATATAAGTTTCCATTTTTTCATTTTTGCCACCAAACTTTTGGCAATAGTATTCAAAGGACTATTTATGCATGATATGCATTCTTCAAGGACCAATGATGTACATACTTGTTATTTTAGGGACCCTTTAGTAATTTTTGAGTTTTACAAGGGTTTAAAATGACAAGTCTTCCAAATTTCAGGGACCAATCTTGCCAAATCTTCAAACATCAAGGACTTCAAAGGAAAATCATGATTTGGGTCCGGTTCTTTGTGTGGCTTCGTTTCCCGTGTTCGTTTCCATTGATCCTTTGTTGATTTCACGATATCCGTACCTAAAATACACAAGACACAAATACAAGCACATATAGTGGTATTTTGATGACATTTTAAGCGTTTTAAGCCCGATTTGGACGATGAGACTATGTATAATTGCAGTCTCAACACTCCCCATACTAAGCCATTGCCGTGCCCTCACGCAATGCTAGAATAAAGTATCGTAGCATCTCCAAATTTTATTTTTATTCACTTTTATTGAATGATAAACTAGCTACTCTACTACTATTACTACTACTTGTGTTTTAGACATAATGTATGATTTTCATCGCAAAATGGGACGTTTAGGTTCATAGAATAAGAACACGTGAATGCTTCGTTAGAAATAATTTAGTCGTCCTCGATTTTCACCCCAATTCCATGCCAAGCGTGGAACGAGATCATTGTTATTATAAGTTAGCAACACGAGCATATCTCATGAGTGTTAATTACGAACATAAACCCCCTTATTCCTAATTGGTATCTCTTATATTTTATTTTTTTCTTAATGATCACGCGGATACATCATTGACTTATGTGTGAATAGAGATTAGGTCAAAAAATAGAGTCTTAACGGTGTAACCAAAATCATTAAATTAATAAATCACCCTAATAGACAACGATGTCAAAAAATGAAGTCAACAAGAAGGATCGATAAACACGATTTTATAACGGTTTTGAACATGAGACTTATTACCAAGACTTTTATACGCCCCCTAACGGAAGGGCCTTATTGTCATAGGTTTACCTCCATCTTTTATTCAACTTCGCCATGATGCTTTTATTATGACTTCGGTGTTGCCTTGCCTTTTATTATCCGCCTCATCGATGGTTTTATTAGCCAAAGACGTATATCCTCGCGCTAAAGCGAATTTTGGATCTTTAAAGCTTCAAAGATTTAGGCTTGATTCACTTTCAATTTGGGCATAGATTTTTCGGCCTTGTGAGCCTCAAATTCTTGCTTAATTTAGGTGAGCACTTGAAATCTTATTATTAGGTGAAACTTTCGATTATTCGGGTGCCAATACTTCAAAACCGTGATGCTCGCGAATCCTCAATGTTTTCCCAATTTAATTACATGGACGCTAATAAAACAAATTAGAAACCAACAATAGTGACTAAACCGCTAAATCAATATTTATTAACAATTTATTATCAAAAGCGTGGGGAGAATAAGCTAATAATTACTACACATGAGATCGTGACGATTACGAGACTTATAAATAACTCTATCATTTCTCGTCCTTATTTAAGAGACTTAGCCTAAAAAGTTAAGGAATCGAAGCTAAGTGCTCAACACGCACGGTCGAGTAAAAAATTACTCTTATTCTCACCATCGGAAAACCTACATTCGTGTCTTAAACACTTATGAAAAATACGAAAAATTTTAAAATTTGGCCATTTTTAGCCTTATTTGCAACAAAACGATAACAAAAAGATGAAATTTTGGATTGCGTGTTGACGTAAGTAAGGTGAAGTATCTACTCACCCCCATACTAAAACTAAACATTGTCCTCAATGTTTCGAGTCTAGGGGTGAAACACCCCCATACTAGAGACGTAGTCGAATGCTTAATCTCGAGCATGGAAAGGGTAAAACGAATAACCTAAAAGCCGTTTATGAATTATGCTAATAAGATAAACGTTATAACATAAAAGGATATCATCGGATATCGGAATCTCCAAAGGATACGATCGAAGCTCGAGTGATACGTAAAACGAACACGAGAGGCTTCAATGGTGACGATGTACCTAATGAATCACAATCACAAACAACCATGGAACAAAGGTTGGAAGAGCACAAGTCCCCTCGTTACACTATTAGAAAGCAATAATATTCACAAGGATAAGCATGAGAATCCCCCACGAGGCACCTTGTTTTTGATAACAGAGTCAAAAGCTCGACTCGAATCCCCATAAATGTGATCATTTAGGGATATCCTTGGTTCGGTCATTTTTGGTGGGACTTACATGTAATCAAGGCCCAAAAGCAACCGTGAATAAAGGCAAAGCCTTTATACCGGGATCAAAGATCGTGTCTTCGTTTTCGGATGATAAACGAAACAACACGGCTTTCAACATCATCGTCCCAGAGGGACACA
Source organism: Glebionis coronaria (assembly GCA_025667525.1). Lineage (NCBI taxonomy): Eukaryota > Viridiplantae > Streptophyta > Magnoliopsida > Asterales > Asteraceae > Glebionis > Glebionis coronaria. The sequence continues at coordinate 466,326,461 of CM046874.1, read as the reverse complement.
AGAAAATAGAATGAGAAGAGAAGGGTGGGACATTGGGTGGGCAAACAAATCGAGTTACTCGAGGTAAACTCTTACCGTAAGTGTAGAAGGATCTTCTAGTGACTACTTCGGTAAAAGACCGAGATTTTATCTTAAACGTGATACCGGGGTCAAAAATCTCGTCCTCGGTGGAGAAGTGTGAGGAAACAAATGGGCTTCCCCCACACTAGATCCACACAAAACGTCGTTAAAAGAAGTAGACGCGTTTGTAGCAAGATCAATTAAGCGAGGTGATGACGGAGTTAACTTTGGAAAAATTTTCAAATCAATTGTAAAATCTTTTCCTTTTTCATTTTTTAACTGTTTGTTACGAAAACCTAAATTGATTAAATTGAAAATATTTGGTGTTTCTAATACAATTCTAGGCACACTTAAAATTTTCACATTTATCTTGAAGGCGGGAGGAGGATATGAATTTTTAAAACGTGAATCGACTAATAAAATATCCCCCTCCGGGCTAATGCAACGGTCCTCATCAAACTCAAAAATCGAAGGCGGACCATCAAGTATACGTTTGATCTCGGAAAAATCGCCATCGGGATCAAAAACGTCTTCTCTTCCTCGTGGAAGAGGTTTGGAAATCAATTTATCGATAGTAGAGTCGCTAGCTCCAACCGTCGTGAAACTAGGAATAGAAGGCTCTTCGATTGAAGATTTTGCCTTTGTCGTTTCGACCTCGACATCGAAAAACATATCGATGTGAGCAAGGCCATCGGCGGACTTCTCACATGATAAATACAAAATCTCACTTGGTGTGGGATTAGGACTAAAAGGCTCGTCACATGACGATTTTGCCTTGACGGTTTCAACTTTGTCCTTCGAAGGGATCGAATGTGGGTTCTCGAACATTTTAGCAAAATTACTAACACGCCCCTTCGGAATTAATTTTCGTTCATCTTGTAAAAACGAGGGTTCAACGATTTTCTTTAAAACCTTGTCATATTTTTCTTTTTCAAAATCATTTAATGGAATTTCTTCGTCAAAATTAAGTGTATATTGATTTAGAAAATCCTCAATAATTTCATCCTCATTAGAAAAATTCGGTTTGGAAGGTATAAGATTCAACGTTCCTAAGTATCCTACGAGTTTTTCCTTTGGTTTATTTTCAAAAACATTTTTCAAAACTTCGTTAGATGACGTTTTTGTTTCCTCTACGTTTTTGCAAGACGACGAAGGTAGCACGACTCTAAAATTCCAGAGATATGGATCAATATGAGACGTACGAGTCTTAGGAGTCGATAAGGCTTTAACCTCTCTCTCGGAATTAGGATTGGTGTCATTTGAAGAAGAATTGAATTTTTCCATTAAGCCCTCGACTATTAAAAGAATTTTATCTTTCTCATTAGCATGATTTTCCTTAATTTTATCCACGTATCCCTTCCACATCTATTGACTTTGGTAATACAAACGTTGTTGCTCTTCAAAAAGGGTATCATAATCGTTTTCCATTTTTTTGAAAGTTTCCCTTTGGGTTGCCATTTGTTTATTACAAGTTTCCTTAAGGCTTGTCATTTGTTCTTCTATCATCGTTATTTTCTCATTATTTCGTCTCACAAAATCATTAAAGGCATTATGAGTAGACTCATCGTTGCAATTAAAAGACGGATCATGCGAGAATAAAACGAAGATGACGGGTGACCTTGGTCGTAATATTGAAAATTGTTACCATGATCATGTGGAGCGGAGTTATAGATATAACCCCCTTGACCCCCAATAACCTCACAATTAAAACAATTGGCACCATCGGTCGGGCCTCCACAATATGGACACGAACAATATCCACCATCATTCGACATGATGCAACGAGAATGGTGTTACGAGAATTAAACACTAGAGGGTTAGAGATAGAATTAATGGATACGGGTAAGAAGAATATTTTTGATTTTTGATTGTTTTTAATTTTTTTGGATTTTTGTTGTATTAAGTAGACTCATGTGACATTCCGTCAATTATGGTTGATATTTTATTCTCAATATTAATTTGAAAACATTATTTTAATGTTACATTATAAACTCACTTATTTTTGGGAAGAAATTTGGTTTTACGTCTTGAAGTAGCATCAACTACGTCTAAACCGGAGGATTCAACGTTACGTGCTTACGTTTACATACACAGTTTTGGTGACAGTCCGACATTTCAGAAAATAAATTTATCCGTGAATATTATTTTGGAGTTTTAAATTTGTGTTAGTTCATGAACTCACAAATTTACGAGAAGAGACTAGGACTTACGATTTTATTTTAACGTCCTTTACGACTAAACCGGAAACCTTAGGATTACGTATTTACGTTTTCGAACTCCGTTTTTTTTATGAGACAATTTTTATTAGATTCGTTTTGTGCCATTGATTTAGAATTTATAAAAACGTTTTTCGTAAAACGACCCGAGGGCACACAAATCGAGGAATCTAGAATCGAGGAGTACCCGTAAATAAATGGGGATGAGACAAGTGTGACACTTGCCCCACCCCCACTATAACCATCCCACACAACACCACCACACCACATTTGGTGTCAAGTTGTAAGCTAAGCTTACACTTGTCATTCTAGCTTACAAAGTAAGCCATTCTTCCATCAAAACTAGCTACCAAAAACTACTACCTTCATTACATACATGCAAATCAACCAAAACTCTCTCTTCCTATCTCTATAATTTCGTCCCATATCATCACCACAACACCCCATTCATACAAAATTTAACCACAAACATTTGTTATACTTAAGATATGTTAATCTCCATTCAAAGAGATGAAGATTGGTGCAAGTTTTAACATCCAAGGAGAAGTTTTCAAGGGTTTCAAGGGCTGATTTTCCACAAGGTGTTCATGAAGATAGGTGATCTTGAAGATGGTCTTGCTTATTCATAAGTTTCTCCATCAAAATCCATGTCCAAATCACAACCTACATCATCTTTTTGTTATTTTGATTATGTAATCATGTATTTTATTTCCTATTGTATATGTATATGATGATTATATGATGATAAAGTATTGTGTGGGGATTTGGTGTTAATAATCATGGATAAAAAGATGAAAAACTATAAGTAAAAATGGGTTAATCTTGCTTAAATTAGTACGATGTATAAAACAGTAAAGAATCATATGATGAACTGATAAAATGGCATAGATTAATTGATATACATTAAGCTATGAGTCTTGTACACATGTGAGAGTTGGCCAAGCAATGGAATCATTGTAATGAGTGAGATATGATCAAAACAAGTTTAAAGTACAAATCTGAGTTCACTGTTTTGGACGATTTTTAGAAAATACTTAGAAGATGATTCAACAGTAATTATAAGAGAGTTAAATGGAGCACATATCATGTAGTTTATGTCATAAAAATTTGAGCTTCTATCTCCATATAGAACTCAAGATATGGCAGTTTTGGTAAAGATGAAAATAAAAATCAGATTTTGGAAATTAAAGTATAATAGTATTATATAAGCACTCAAATAAAAATAGTATAAAATGTAAATAAAAACCCACTAACTCATATAATACATTTATATAAATATGTACAATGGTAAATAAGTGGACATTTTATAAAAATGGTAACTTGTTAAGTTTTATAAGTTATAAAACTATAAACTTGATTTTTACGACTTTTTCGGCTATTACCGTAAAATTAACGTTTTTCGCCAATTAAAACTTAGACGATCAAACCCGTCTAATGTAAAGTTTTTAAAAGTCATATACTGATATATAAGTATCTAATACAAGTAAAAACCGATAAAACCCGAACTATAGGACATACGGACATTAACGAGCTAAGTAAACATATTGGACTAAATAAGTTAAACTCTTATAAAAAGAACTTATTGGGCTTAACCCATTTAGGCCCAACTTGTAAAGTGTAGATACTGATAATATAAGTATAGCATGGATTAAAACAAGTTAAAGAACTTATAATAAGTTTATTGGACTTAAAATATGTAAATAGGTAAAACTAGTAAACTAGTATAAAAGTTATCGACACATAAACACAAAAATGAGTAAAAGAGAATATGTAAACCCACTTGATCATCATATATATAAAATCATCATATGTATACATAATCGTTATTTTTATAAAGTCATTGGACATGAGTCTAAGACGAGTATTATTTGTCTAGGTTTCCGTGATTGAAGCACGTACCGTACGTCCGAATTACCGATAACCCGCCTTCCCACATCAACGTGAGTTCATAGCCTCGCACTCTTTTAAATGTTTTTTATGAAATGTTTATAAACCCGCGAGGGAGATGACATGTTAGTTTTTATAAAATAGGACACCATTTGTCCCGATTATTTGTTTATTGATTTGGACCCGAATGATTGTATGACCCGATTGTATGACCCGATAAATGATTAAAGGACCCGATAGATGAAATCAAATGGATTATTAAAGTTAGGTTATGTCACTAAAAGTCCCATTAGCATGAATTGTGAACTAACGGGATTGGTGGACGCTTGTGCATATAATAGTACTATTTGGGGACGATCACCCCAGTTCACGCCTTGACGGTTGATCCCCGTCGTGCCACATTGATTGGTAAGCGAATTTATGTATGAGAAGATTTCCATAGCGTGCCTTTTGTGACGACACGCTACTTTAGATGGGCAAATTGAGTATCGGGTTAGCTACCCGTTGTTGGTTTAGTAAGGTAACAATGTCATGCGGCTTATAATAATCCAATTAACGAAATACTAATAGACGCACCGAATTACGATGTATTGCCTGACTAGCAATATAGGGTCATACTATTGATATTATGTTCGTGTTTTGGTTTTCATAACCATATTCATATAACGGTTTTTATTTTCATACAACGTCATAAGACATATTGTATGATGTTTTTACGACATTGGCTCGTATACTGATTTTTAAGGCAAATGCCTATATTATGATTTTGATGAAGATTTTTATAAAATGACTTTGGCTATTTTATGGCCTATTAAAATGATTTGTACAAAATGATTTTCAGTACTAATTTTATACTGATATTATATTGATGGATTTTATTAAACTCTATGAATTCACTCGGCGTTATCGCTGACCTTTTCTTTTAACATGTTTTATCTCAGGTACTTGAAGGTAATTCTCGGGAAGACGACAAGAATTCATGGCCTGAACTTAAACAATATTTTCCATTCAAATACTTTGTAAAACTTTGTATGAAATAATATGACTTGGGAACGATGTAACTTTGATATTTATGAATGGAAATGCTTTATTATTAAACAACGCGATTTTTATGCGTTGTCTATGATGTGAGTAATGTGCTATCCCGTAACACCAACTAGTCTTCCGCTGTATTGAGTTGTATAAATTTGGGGGTGTTACAGTTTGGTACCAGAGCTCTCGTTATAGAGAACGAAAGATTTTTAAAACTAAGGTTTTGAATAAAACATTTCAAAATCTTTTAACTATAAACATTTTTCTAAAAATGTCTAAAAATCTTTTGACTATAACGGTGCCGAAGAATTCCCGAGTTACCTACAAGGCCAGACTGAGAAGTGTTATTTTAATATATATATAACTTGGATTATATATATGATGTAATTTTATTACATGATTGTTTGATGATTATTTTGATATTTATACGAGGTATTTATACGACGTAGATTGTCACAAGAAACCCTAACCTCCCTAGTAATTAATCGAAGCTATTCTCGTAGGAATTCTAGCTATCCTAGATCTAAACCAAGTTGTGGATATTTATCATCCCAACAAATGGTTAATATTCGTAGAAATGTAGATATTAGTTGATTGTGATATTGAAAGAAGAATTGGCGAGATTAAATCTGATATCGATGTCCTGACGATCTTTCCTTATAGAGTGGAGTTTGACAAAACGTTATCACCTAGAAAGATGTCATCTGATTCGTTGTCATCCAATTCTTAAATTGAAATCGAAAGGGTGAATGTTGCACTTGAGGCTGTCATTGGAACCATTACCCAAAAGCCTCATGCCACTAATACCTTTCCGAGAAATCTAATTGAATGTGTGATTCATCTCATGCTAGTGACTCATTTGATAATTATTGATAAAGGAGTTATAGGATTGGAAATTAAGTATTGATCATATCGAGCTTTTATTGCCCTTTTGATGTGTAAGAATAAGGATGAAAGTATTGGGAAATGACGTAGGATATCGAATTGAGTATAAAATTGGTTGAAACTTGAATAAAGAAAAATTTAACCCGTATGGAATATGAGATTGTTAAAAGGAAGTCATTAAGTTCTGTGATTGAATTATAAGGTTTTAATTTATTATTGATTCGTGTTAAGTGTTGTTCCTAGACCATTGTACACTAACGAGGATGCCCAGTGTCCAATAAATAAATTGAAGAAATCTTCTTCTGAATTGGGACCGATGGATCTTCCGGGACAGGCAGGACACCTAATGACTCTTGTAGATTAGTATTCATTGTGGTATCTTTTAAAAATCCCTAACTTAACTGAGATATCAGTTGGTAGGATGAGTTTTGAGAATTGTATGACATAGTGACATGTAATGTGTTACGGTACAATTTTGACTTGTTTGTGATTAATGAAAAGACTACCTTTGATTGCTAAATTCTACATGTATCGATGTTATCTATCTTTTATTGCTTCATCCTAATGTTCGCATTAGTGATGCAACCATTGAACAAGTACTCATCTCGATTTGAGTTACGTTGTGCATTATTCTTTTGAGTGCCATCGAGATCATGAACCTCATGATTATTTGGCTAAAGCTCATTTCCTATCATATTGTAGTTAGTTCTTGGTGAACAAGCTTTCATCACTCTTCTGCAGATCACTCATTGTTTTTATAAATATAAAACAGTATTCCTTGAGACAAATTGAATTTTCATCACTAAAAGAATTACTCAAAGTAAGATTTATAAGTGATTGTTATCGAAATGAAGTTGTTTATAAAACATCTTGGAAAACTTAATTGTTTTCATAATAATAAAAAAAATCTTTGTAAATTTATTCTTGATTCTTATCTAAGAATTAAGCATGAAAATGATTTTACTATAAACATGGATGATAAAATTTTGACGAACTGAGTATTGCATCGTTGATCTTGAAATTGTATATAGTTGCGCGCCTACATACAATTTGGAATGGACCATGCAAGGCTGATTAGTAGTCACCATAAAACTAATGAATGAACACTACATTTTCTTTGAAGATTGTGAAAGATTAAATTTTACGAGATCTGCAAGAAGTGAAAAAAAGGGACATAGTGTTAGGGAAACCTACATATGTGCCTGTAGCATCTATTCTTCTGAGTCGAATTTACTCATCTGTAGATATTTTCTTAATTGACAATTGACAATTCTTTCTTGTCCAATTCTCCCGTAGTGAGGTTCTTAGGAAAAGTATCTGATTATCGAGTGTTGATAGCCGACTGGCTGTATCGACGTTCATATCATTTCTTTTGATTAGATTTCATATTTGAATGACCTGGGTAACGATCCGAGGAACTCAAATTATGAAAACATGGGATATATTCATATTCGTTAAATGTTTTCGTTTGTATCTGATTTGAAATTCTCTCGAGTAGATTATGCGTTGACCTTACTCTTTTTAAGGTTAGTTGTGTCTCCTGATATCCTTGAATTTGTGAAGGATTAAGAGTTATTATTAGTCTTTTGAGAAGTTCACATCTTATCGACGTTAATGCAACTGGAAAGTTGATAGTGCCCTAGAATGGATCGATTGATTATGACATGACGACATTGTCTTAATTGATGGGAACTCGAGTAGAATTCCCCTAAATGATAAGATGTTGATTATCAAAAGTGATCTAAATAATTCTTGATGGATGACCATATCCTGCAATTAGACTTAAAATTATACCGTGAATGGTTGTGAATTAGTCATAGATATTATAATCTAGAAAGAACCTAATATTAATTTATTAAAAGATGTTTCTGTTATTTGAGACTTTAGTAAGTTTTTGTTGATGAATTACCTAGACTTTCGCCACTTAGGCAAGTTGAATTTGGTATTGATTATATTCTCGGTGCTGCACCTGTGGCGTGTGCACTGTACGTCAGCACCATCTGAATTAAAGGAATTACCGTACAACTGAGAGAGTTGTCGGAGAAAGATTTTATTCTACCAAGCTCGTCATCATGAAGAGCTATGGTGTTATCATTCCTTATATTTATAGATTACTGTGAACTGAGTAAATTGACAATCGAAAACGAAATCCATAACTCGAAATGGAAGATCTGTTCGATCATTTACAAGATTCTAGCATATGTTTTAAAGATTTGATCCACGGCATGGTTATCATCAACTTCGCATCTGCAAAAAAGATTATCTATTCCAATCATTACATCCAGAACTTGTGATGAACATTATGAGTTTCACGTGATGTCGTTTGAATTGACCGAGGCACATGTAGTTTTCATAAATTTGGTGAATCACGTGTGTAGGCTGTAATTTGATAAATTCATGCTCGTGATCATTAAGGACTGTTTGTTTGTTTATAAGAAAAAGAATGAAGTTAATAATTAGTTATAGACTTCCCTAAATTGGCCGAACAATAAAAACCTGTACCTTGAATAATTAACATGTGATTTAAGACTTAATCCTTTACATGATTTAACCGTGTGATTAATAGATAATGGAATATACTGACTCTTCAAAAATTAAGAGCCCTTTTAATAATTTTGGCTTTACCAAAAAGAATGTGCAAGTGTGTTTTGACAAATGTTTTAACAAAGAACTTTTGAGGGATTATTCTCTTATAACCAAAACATTTAACTAAACTTCTGTTTAGGGGTAAATGTTTTTGCATACCTTAAGACAACCTAAGAAGGATTGAGGAAACACATTAAAACCATAACTTGAAATTTGAAACGACAATTTTTGCTTTTCAACTAAGAAATTTTGACCAAAGTATAACCAAAGATTTCTCGAACATTTTCGGATCTTATTAATTATTTTAATTATTTTCGATAAATCAACAAAAATCTTGTTAATTAAATTCAAATTTATTTTGAACATTTTATAATTGGTCGAACTAAGAAATTTATAATTTTTACGTTTACATTTCATAAAAATTAAATATTTATTGTTAATTTACATATACTAATTATCGACGCTTTAGACGTCAGATTAAGCAAAACAGATAAAAATAATAGTTGAGACGAAAGTGAAACTTAGAAAATATAAAGAAAGAATTTCTGAGTAAATTGTAGCCATGATAATTATTTCATCAGGAAAGATGAATGTAAATACTGACGCATTATGTATAAAGGATAAAGAATCAATTAGGATGTATTTCTTAATAATGAGGTGCAAAATAAATTGCCGAACAATTTAAAATATAGCCGATGCTTATAAAAAGGATAATATAGATAATAAAAAGTGGTTCGCGGCTAATGTGAACCATTAGCATTAAGAAGCCGATGGCGCTAAATGATTAAAAGGTCACTTATGGTTGCCTAAATATGGAGATTGTGAGATATAGTTATGTTGGAATTTGTAAGTATAAGTATTCTATTTATGTCATTTCTGACTAAAAGTATCTTTGTCTAAGGAAGTTGTACTAATGACAAATTATGAAGGCAGACATCGCCTCATACATTAGTAAACGTCTAGCTATTGCTAAGGTCATCATCTGAATTTGATTCAATTTGGGTCATCGTCGACAGACTGACCAAATCTGCTAATATCATTCCCGTTAATGATAAATGCAAAAGAGTTATGTAAACATAGTGTGCCTGTATCGAACATCTTTATCAAGATCCTCGCTTCGCATTGAATTTCTAGAGAATTGCTCAGAAGTCATTAAGAACGAACCTTGATGAGAGTACTGTGTACCACCCCAAATCGAAGGGACGAGGTAACGTAACGATACAAAGTAATATAAGTGTTGTTTTATGTTTGAATGATTGACCTTTGGTAATAGACCGTATAATCGTTTTCCTTTGGAAGGATTATCATTGATAATCATCTATTAGGATTGAGATCGAATCTTGTTAGGATCTAAATATTAGAGCATCTGTAAGCAGGAGTTGAGATAAAGACACCCGACATACACCCACTGTGAGTTGGACATGTCTTTTAGGTTGAAGGTTTCCTATGATGGCGAACCCAACCTTGAAGAATATTCGAACCGCGAGACCTGAAATGATTGTTGAAATTAGGATCTTATTATTGACTGCCGATAGTGGGCAAGAGGTTATGTGAATATGAAATTTAGATCTTGAAGTTCCAGATGAGTAGCGAAGTTATGCCAAAATTTTTAACCTTGGAAAAATGAATTCATGATCTGACAAATCATGGGATATAAGTCCCCGTAGTATGGGACCATAGAGATGATGTAAAAAGATTGGTTTGAAAGGCATACAAGCTGGATCTACCCTAGGACTTCAAGGACTGCGTGGATTTGGTTCCGTATATCGAACTTGATGGAATATCTATCAAGTGAGAATCGGATTATTCTTAGTAGAGTTTAGATCGGCGAAAAGTTGCATTCATCAAAAACCCGTGAACATCATGGATAGAGAAAGTAAGTCAACATTAAGCCTGATCTTATTCCCGTAGTTATGTTTAATGAAACTCGCGTATTGTAATGAATTACACTTGTGAGAAAAGACCAAATGTGGAGGAAATACCCACATGGCTTTAACTCTATAAGAAGCGAGTAGTAAGGTAAGATGATATTTGAGGACAAAGATCCTGTTTAGGGGTAAATGATGTGACAATCCGTCAATTTATGGTTGATATTTTATTCTCAATATTTATTTGAAAACATTATTTTAGTGTTACATTATAAACTCACTTATTTTTGGGAAGAAATTTGGATTTACGTCTTGAAGTAGCATCGACTACGTCTAAACCGGAGGATTCAACGTTACGTGCTTACGTTTACATACACCGTTTTGGTGACAGTCCGACATTTCAGAAAATAAATTTATCCGTGAATATTATTTTGGAGTTTTAAATTTGTGTTAGTTCGTGAACTCACAAATTTACGAGAAGAGAATAGGACTTACGATTTTATTTTAACGTCCTTTACGACTAAACCGGAAACCTTAGGATTACGTATTTACATTTTTGAACTCCGTTTTTTTTATGAGACAATTTTTATTAGATTCGTTTTGTGCCATGGATTCATAATTTATAAAAACATTTTTCGTAAAACGACCCGAGGGCACACAAATCGAGGAAACTAGAATCGAGGAGTACCCGTAAATAAATGGGGATGAGACAAGTGGGACACTTGCCCCAACCCCACTATAACCATCCCACACAACACCACCACACAACATTTGGTGTCAAGTTGTAAGCTAAGCCTACACTTGTCATTCTAGCTTACAAAGTAAGCCATTCTTCCATCAAAACTAGCTACCAAAAACTACTACCTTCATTACATACATGCAAATCAACCAAAACTCTCTCTTCCTCTCTCTATAATTTCGTCCCATATCATCACCACAACACCCCATTCATACAAAATTTAACCACAAACATTTGTTATACTTAAGAAATGTTAATCTCCATTCAAAGAGATGAAGATTGGTGCAAGTTTTAACATCCAAGGAGAAGTTTTCAAGGGATTCAAGGGCTGATTTTCCACAAGGTGTTCATGAAGATAGGTGATCTTGAAGATGGTCTTGCTTATTCATAAGTTTCTCCATCAAAATCCATGTCCAAATCACAACCTACATCAACTTGGTGGTATAAAGATTGTCCTCCTCATCTTCTTGTTATTTTGATTATGTAATCATGTATTTTATTTCCTATTTTATATGTATATGATGATTATATGATGATAAAAGTATTGTGTGGGGATTTGGTGTTAATAATCATAGATAAAAAGATGAAAAACTATAAGTAAAAATGGGTTAATCTTGCTTAAATTAGTAGAATGTATAAAACAGTAAAGAATCATATGATGAACTGATAAAATAGCATAGATTAATTGATATACAGTAAGCTATGAGTCTTGTACACATGTGAGAGTTGGCCATGCAATGGAATCATTGTAATGAGTGAGATATGATCAAAACAAGTTTAAAGTACAAATCTTAGTTCACTGTTTTGGACGATTTTTAGAAAATACTTAGAAGATGATTCAACAGTAACTATAGTAGAGTTAAATGGAGCACATATCATGTAGTTTATGTCATAAAACTTTTAGCTTCTATCTCCATATAGAACTCAAGATATGGCAGTTTTAGTGAATATGAAAATAAAAATCAGATTTTGGAAATTAAAGTATAATAGTATTATATAAGCACTCAAATAAAAATAGTATAAAATGTAAATAAAAACCCACTAACTCATATAATACATTTATATAAATATGTACAATGGTAAATAAGTGGACATTTTATAAAAATGGTAACTTGTTAAGTTTTATAAGTTATAAAACTATAAACTTGATTTTTACGACTTTTTCGGCTATTACCGTAAAATTAACGTTTTTCGCCAATTAAAACTTAGACGATCAAACCCTTCTAATGTAAAGTTTTTAAAAGTCATATACTGATATATAAGTATCTAATACAAGTAAAAACCGATAAAACCCGAACTATAGGACATACGGACATTAACGAGCTAAGTAAACATATTGGACTAATAATTGGACTAAATAAGTTAAACTCTTATGAAAAGAACTTATTGGGCTTAACCCATTTAGGCCCAACTTGTAAAGTGTAGATACTGATAATATAAGTATAACATGGATTAAAACAAGTTAAAGAACTTATAATAAGTTTATTGGACTTAAAATATGTAAATAGGTAAAACTAGTAAACTAGTATAAAAGTTATCGACACATAAACACAAAAATGAGTAAAAGAGAATATGTAAACCCACTTGATCATCATATATATAAAATCATCATATGTATACATAATCATTATTTTTATAAAGTCATTGGACATGAGTCTAAGACGAGTATTATTTGTCTAGGTTTCCGTGATTGAAGCACGTACCGTACGTCCGAATTACCGATAACCCGCCTTCCCACATAAACGTGAGTTCATAGCCTCGCACACTTTTAAATGTTTTTATGAAATGTTTATAAACCCGCGAGGGAGATAACATGTTAGTTTTTATAAAATAGGACACCATTTGTCCCGATTGTTTGGTTATTGATTTGGACTCGAATGATTGTATGACCCGATTGTATGACCCGATAAATGATTAAAGGACTCGATAGATGAAATCAAATGGATTATTAAAGTTAGGTTATGTCACTAAAAGTCCCATTAGCATGAATTGTGAACTACCGGGATTGGTGGACGCTTGTGCATATAATAGTACTATTTGGGGACGATCACCCCAGTTCGCGCCTTGACGGTTGATCCCCGTCGTGCCACATTGATTGGTAAGCGAATTTATGTATGAGAAGATTTCCATAGCGTGACCTTTGTGACGACACGCTACTTTAGATGGGCAAATTGAGTATCGGGTTAGCTACCCGTTGTTGGTTTAGTAAGGTAACAATGTCATGCGGCTTATAATAATCCAATTAACGAAATACTAATAGACGCACCGAATTACGATGTATTGCCTGACTAGCAATATAGGGTCATACTATTGATATTATGTTCGTGTTTTGGTTTTCATAACCATATTCATATAACGGTTTTTATTTTCATACAACGTCATAAGACGTATTGTATGATGTTTTTACGACATTGGCTCGTATATTGATTTTCAAGGCAAATGCCTATATTATGATTTTGATGAAGATTTGTATAAAATGACTTTGGCTATTTTATGGCCTATTAAAATGATTTGTACAAAATGATTTTCAGTACTAATTTTATACTGATATTATATTGATGGATTTTATTAAACTCTATGAATTCACTCGGCGTTATCGCTGACCTTTTCTTTTAACATGTTTTATCTCAGGTACTTGAACGTAATTCTCGGGAAGACGACAAGAATTCATGGCCCGAACTTAAACAATATTTTCCATTCAAATACTTTGTAAAACTTTGTATGAAATAATATGACTTGGGACCGATGTAACTTTGATATTTATGAATGGAAATGCTTTATTATTAAACAACGCGATTTTTATGCGTTGTCTATGATGTGAGTAATGTGCTATCCCATAACACCAACTAGTCTTCCGCTGTATTGAGTTGTATAAATTTGGGGGTGTTACAACTCAAATCTACAAATCTCTCCTCGAATCGACTTTCTCGATTAAAGGAGCCTCAAGGAATGAAAACGATCACGTGAAGTGAACGCCTTCGATGACTTTAGAACGTTGGTGGGACACCAAAACGTTCAAGAGGGTTTAATCTTGAAAACAAGCAAATATATATACGTAGATAATACTTTGGTTGGCAAACCCTCGATTGGCCCTCTTTCTCAAAACACGAACAAGCAAGCGGGGGAAACGAGGCGGCACTAAGCACTTAAGAGCCTTTTTCCCTTAGCCTCGTGAAATACAACCGCCTTATACCCACCTTATAGTTTGTGTTAATTGAAACTAAGCCTCACGAAAGTATTTATCTATTTTGCCTTTAAACTTTTGCTTTGGATTCGAATACAATGATCGAGTGATGAAATCCCGAATCAAGGTTGCGTTTTCACGCTTTTGGAGTACTTGTATATTTATTGTTCTATGTAAGTACAATATAGTAATATATTCACAAAGAAAAATGAAAACGATAATGGGATATCTACAATATAGTAAAATGATTGTTGTGTGTTTAGTTTAGGAAAACTAAACACGTTTTATTTGGATACTATAATATAATAAGGAAAAATAACAAAAATGAGTATGTACGATATTCACGCTTTCCAAAATTTGAAAAGCAAAAACGCACTACTCACACAAACACGATACTAATAATGGCACACTAAAAACACCTCCCCGGCAGCGGCGCCCTTTTAATAGTCGTAGAAATACGTCTTTTAGGAAAAAGAGCGTATAATGGGCATGTATTAAACTCGACGATTTAGGAAAACCGACGAATCGAATAAATGCGGGTTCGTTCTCGAAGGAGGTGTGTTTAATAGATGCCAATTATATAAAATCAAGAGTTTGAATTAGTGACGTTTTTGGTTTTAGAAAGAAGAACTAAAGACGAGCTACGACTACAATTAAACTACGACGAGTGACGTAAAACGCGAACGTAAATACGTAAAACGTGAAAAAATTAAAAAATTAAACCTAAAAATTAATTAAACTTAAAACTAAGTCTAAAATAATATAAATAAGGATAAAAATCCAATAAATAAAATTTAAAACCTTTTATTAATTAAATATTCAACTTTTAATGCTAATTAAAGCCCAAAAATTAAATATAATTAAGAAAAAGCCCAAAATATTATTTTATTGAACAAATAACTCCCTTATATTATTTAAAGACTAAAAAGTATTTTTCCCAAATTTTAAATACTATTTTTCTATTTTTAAACACTAAAAACTATTTTTAAACTAAAATAATGACTAAAAATAATAAAATAATGCTAAAAATAATTTGACTATTTTAAAAATCCTAAATTATACAAATGAACAGTAGAAAAATGAAAAAGTTAGAAAAAGTAAATATTTTTCACTAAAAGACAAAACAGAAATAATAAGACCCTAATTAAACATAAATAAAATCTAAAAATTACTTAAAAAGTGAACAGTAAAATACTTTTTAACTAAAAATCTTAAAATCTTTTTCTTAATCTAAGAAAATTTTCAAAACTGAAAAATAATAAAATTTTGCACTAAAAGACAAAAACAGTAATTAAAAAACTAATTAAAAATGCAATAATTTCTAAAAAATAGAGAATGAACTGTAAAATAAGATTAAACTAATTGGAAAAATCCGAAATAAAATAAGAAAAATAATGAAGTTAAAATCAGCTAAAAATTCCTAAATAAGTTCAAAAATGACAAAAATAAATAGAAACTGAAAGTGACATGTGACTTCTTTTTGTCTTTATGCTCAGCAGGGGGAACTTTTACCCTAGCAGTGGGAAGTTGGTTCCCACTGCTTTCAATAAAATTCGGGTCTGGGCAATTAAGTGCTTATAACTTGAGATTTGCTTGGTTTTAATTGGATATAAGGGCACCCCCACAAGCAGTTGGGTTGTGGGGAGTCAAGAAAAATGTAAAAACACAAGGTCACTTCACAAAATCAAGCACACACAACCCTATGACAGTCACTGATTAAGACATAGGGGTCTGTTGGGTTTTTGCTGATGTGTTGTGCAATTGGGTGAGTTTTGGTTGGCCAAAACTCACTCAATCCACTCACAAACTTCCCCAAATCAAGTCCTAATCCTAAAAGCCAGCTATATCTAACAGATTACCCAACTTGATGGACAAAAATGATAAAAAGCCTGCTGAATATTAAGCTATGGAGATTTAAGACTATTTTTTCCTAACCCTTAGCATGCAAACTCTTAAAACCTACCAAAAATCAACACCACTAGCTAATAAAACACAATACTACCTAAGTGAGTGTACATAAGCTGATTTTAAACCAAATGCTTCTCACAAGCTGATTTTTAAACCAAGATCCAAACACCCTTTTAAAAACAGAAAATGGAAATTAACAAAGAAATTACACTCTAATTTACACCAATTCCATTCAAATCTGTTCTAACATGCTTCAATCCAACAAATAAACAGTATCATGCATTTGTCTAACATCCTATAGCCATGTTCACAAAATCCATAGAACACATAAGTTTTTAAAGCAAGTATAGAGAGTAAAGTTGTTTTACCTTGTGAGCTTACATCCAAGCATCACCAAGGCCAGCTTAAGCCTTCTCCATCAAGCAGGGGCTTGAGCTTATGATCTTCTGAAAATAAGTTGTTGGTATGTTGAGAGAATGATGAAAATGATGGACTTCAAAATCCACACCTTATCCAATATGCATAATTTGAGTGCCTGCTAAGATCAAACAAAGAAAAGAAAGATAGTGACCTGGATAATCAGCCACAAAGAGTATAAGCCTGGCTTATCAATTAAACCAGCTTATCTCTTAAGGATTAAATAAAAAAACTTTTTGAAACTGATTTTTCTTCAAACAAATGAACCAAACTGAAACTGAAACTTAAAGATTTTTGAAAGAAACTTGTCAAAACCAATAGCCCAATACTGAAATTCTACTTTCACTTCATATCATTATTGGATTCATGATTTGTTTTTCAAATTTTTGGCAAAAACTTCATAAACGGATTTTTCTGAAAACTTTTTGTGAAATTAAAACTTTCAACTCTCAACTACTTTCAAACAATGAATATGATGAAACTGAAAACAATAAAGCTTGGAACTCAGATTGTGCAAAAGATTAAATTTTTCATTAATAAAATTAAAATTCTACAAAATCTGGAACAATAATACAAGTGACACACCACTTGTATTTATACTGAATATAGGACTATTCTAGAATAAAAAATGAAAAATGAAACCCTAGCTAGTCATTTCCTCTTGTGCCCTTGGTCAAGATTCTTCAAAATTCGTCAAAGGGGTCCTCATGTGATTTAAAGTGATGTGCAAGCTGTCTTTCTTGATCTTGGACGTCTATTCCTTTGCTTTGAGACCAAGTTTGGTTCTTGGTCGTTGGATAGCTGTAAGATTCGAGTTTTGCCCAAAGAGGGGGAGCAGGGGAACATTGGGGGACCCTCATGTGGTCACGGGATACCAAGTTTAGGTGTGGGTTGGGTTTAGGTGGTGATTTATTAAGGATCTGGATGACTTGGGGTTTTAAAATTGGGTAATTAGGGTCTTAAGAATTAGGGTTCATGGCTGTGAAGAACTAGGATTAGGGTGAGTTTAATTCGTTTTTAGGGAAGGGTTAGTTTAAAAAGATGTTAAGGAGGGAATGTAATAACTGATTTAATTAATCAGTTATTAAAGTGGGTGGAGGGTGATGTGGCGAAGGAGGGAGTTATGATTGGTGGGTCAACAGGTCAAGGTGAGGTGGCAGGCTGGGATAGGTGGTGATTACTTTGGTTGTCCTGGCGAAAATAGTCCCCCAATTCCCAATCATTTGTCAAAAAAGTCTTATCAGCCCCATAAAGAAATTCCCCTTTGTATATAAGTTTCCATTTTTTCATTTTGGCCACCAAACTTTTGGCAAAAGTATTCCAAGGATTATTTATGCATGATATGCATGATGTACATACTTGTTATTTTAGGGACCCTTTAGTAATTTTTGAGTTTTACAAGGGTTTAAAATGACAAGTCTTCCAAAGTTGAGGGACCAATCTTGCCAAATCTTCAAACTTCAAGGACTTCAAAGGAAAATCATGATTTGGGTCCGGTTCTTTGTGCGGCTTCATTTCCCGTGTTCGTTTTGCTTCATTCCATTGATCTTTTGTTGATTTCACGATATCCTTACCTAAAATACACAAGACACAAATACAAGCATATATAGTGGTATTTTGATGACATTTTAAGCGTTTTAAGCCCGATTTGGACGATGAGTCTATGTATAATTGCAGTCTCATCATAAACCCTAAAAATCACATACATATGAAAATAACATAAATCAAAATCAAAGAAGGTGACACAAGGATTAACAGGCTTACATGAATAGAGTATGATGATATGGAAATTAACAAATCATAAGAATGAGGAGAAAGGTGGAAGAAATCACCAATGAATGGAGGAATAGAGAGCAAAATCACCCAGAACACCTAAACCACCAAGGTTTCTACAATGGAGAATGTATGTGTGTGTAAGAAAGGGACGGCCAAAGAAAGTATTAGGGGAGATATTTTCTTAATTTTAGCAAGTATGACTAATTAGGGAGACATGATTTAAATTTGTTATTTACTTTCAACCTTTAGATTATTTTGTCATAAAATCGCACTCCTTCCCTCTTTTGATTTCAAAAACATACGGCACCAAAAACAATGGGATGACTACAAATTGATTTTTTACTATATTTAACAAATTTACAAAAATTTTAACATATTTTCTAAATTTAAACCCTTTATAAATTAAGTAAACAAATCAAATAAATCCTTATTTATTTTTTATAAAAGAACCGGCCATTACACCTTCATTTAAAGAATATATATTTTTTTCCATTTAATTAAACTATATATTATATCAAGAATACTTTCAAAAGGTTTTATAACATAACGTTTATTTATTTCATAGTTATTTAAATAATTAAATGCATAGTTTGAATAATTAGAAATGAAATGGAGTTTCAAAAATCAAATGAATTTCCAAAATGACTTTAAATTTTCAAAATTACATAAATGACCCAAAAGTCGTATTTCCAAAATAAGAGTTTTACAATTCTTCCCCTCTCAAAAGAATATTTCATCCTCAAAATTAAAGTAGTGTTACGAGTATTATAATTCATCCCCTCTAAAAAGAATATTTCGGTCGCGAAATTGAAAGAGAACACAACAAAACAAAACATATCGAATCATACAAAGAAGTGCAGGTAACTAGACCACATAGATTCCTCAGTCTCTCAAGTAGCCTCGCGCTCAGGATGGTTCTTCCAAAGAATCTTAACGAAAGGGATAGTCTTATTCATCATAACTCGTTCCTGACATTCCAATATGGCCTCAGGTTCCTCAACCAAAGATAATTCGTCTTGGATTTGATCCAAAGGATACGAAACGACATGCCGTGGGTCATACTTGTATCCCCTTAGAAGCGAAACATGGAACACCTATTACACATGAGATAATTGCGGAGGTAGAGCCAAACGATAAAGCTCCCCAACACGATTGAGAATCTCAAAAGGGCCAATAAAACACGGACTAAGTTTCCCTTTTATACAAAAACAACGAACACCGCGTAATGGAGAAACTCTTAGGAAAACACGATCACCGGGATTAAAGGATAACTCCCTCCTATGGTGGCGAGCATAAATAATTTTCTGTGATCTATCTTCCTTAAGCTTTTCTTTAGCAATGGCGTCCTTTTAACTAGTCACCTCGATCAATTCTGGACCCTCAATAATGCGCTCTCCTACCTCATTCCAACAAATGGGTGCACGACATTTACGTCCATACAAAAGCTCAAACGATGACGCCTTAATGCTAGCATGCCAACTATTGTTGTAGGCAAACACCATAAGGCACAAATACTCATCCCAATTTCCCATCCACTCCAAAGCACAAGATCACAACATATCCTCCAAAGTTTGAATAGTCCACTCAGTCTGACCGTCAGTCTACGGATGAAACGCCATATTGAACTTAAGCCTTGTGCCCCAGGCTTTCTGCAAATTTTTCCAAAACGGAGAAGTAAAACACGGATATCTACAGGACACAATCGCTGCTGGAGTACCATGCAATCGAACAATCTCCAGCTAAAAAATCTCTACCAACTTACTAACCGAAAAGTCCTTGCGGATGGGAATGAAGTTAGCTGATTTGGTCAACCGATCCACCACAACCTAAATAGCATCATTATTCATCCGTGTACTAGGGAGTCCTATCACAATATCCATGGAAATCTCATCCCGTTTCCAAAGAATATCCAAGGGTTGAAGAAGACCACTAGCACGCTGATGCTCGATTTTCACCTACTGACAAACCATACACCAGGACACAAAAGTAGCTACATCCTGCTTCATGCCATTCCACCAGAAATGTTGTTTCAGATCACCATACATCTTAGTAGAACCCGGATGAATAGAGAAAGGAGAACTATGTCCTTCAGTCAATAAAGCCACACGGAGAGTAGGATCCTCTGGAACACACAATCTATCCCTATATCGGATTACACTGTCGTCGTCTACCCGAAATTTTGTACTATCATCCCCCTATGCTTTCTGATAGGTGTGAAAACACCCATCCTTTTACCACTTAATTATAATAAAAACGAGACCATAACCTCTATTGTATATCGTAAAAGTCGAAATTAGGCGTGGTTTGTGTTTTTATTGTGTTTCAGAATAAAAATATGAAAAAGGGAGAATATACGGGCTTTCACGAACTTTTATCAAAGAAAAAGATAAAAGACGAAGTCAAAAGGTCAAGAGTGCAAAAAGAACGGAAGTCAAATGCATATACTGAAGATTTATCGAAGAAAAAGACTAAAGACGGAAGTTTAAACGAAGTTGAAGAACCAAGTATACCAAAAGAATAAAAGACGAGTTCATTTCATTATTCGACAAATCCCGAGACAAAGTCGAGAAAGACGAAGAAATTAAAAGACAAAAATATAAGAGAAACAAGGAAGCAACAACAACTTCCCCTCCTCCTATAAATAGTCTTCCATTCCTTCATTTTGGAGTGTTAGAAAATTAGAGTAGATTAGAGTAGGAGTAGGAGTAAGTGTTTTTACTTTCTCTCTCTAGTTTTTACTTTCTCTCTCTAGTTTTTCTTTAATGTTTTAAGCTTTTCACTTTAATCTTGTATATGAATCTTTAATCTTCATCTTTAATTTCAAGTTTCATAATCATCTCATTCTTCTCTTATTGTTTTAAAAAATCTATGGTCTTGTTTGATTAATCCTAAAGTTTTCATCTTTATGCTTGATTTGATAAAAGTTCTTATCTTTTTGTTATTATCATTTTCGTGTGATTCATGATCTTAGCTTATTGTGCTTTTTGCTTAATTGGTGTCTAGCTTATTTCATTTAAGTGTTTTTAAAATTTTATCTTTTTAAAAGTTTAATCTATTTCTTTTAGTTCAATTTATAAATTTTGCTTATTTGGCATCTTGAAAGTGTTTAAATTCGTAGCTTAATTTGTTCTTCTTATTATTATTTTGGTTTAATTTTTGGTTAAAGTGCTTATTTGATTTTTAGCTTATTGTACTCCATCCGAATATTGTGATTTTTCCATCACAATATCATTAGGGTTTTGACATTGTGACAGCTTATTGTGACAGCTCAGTTCGACAGCTTCTTTGCGATCGAAGTGTTATAATATTCCATTATTCCGATCTAGGATTGCGATTGCCCCTGGCATCGTGGATTACGATCGGGATTTAAGGTATATTGCGACAAAATGCTGCCCAAATTTTGACAGGCATATTGTGATAGGTTTTCATTTTGTGATAAGTTTTCCATATTGTGATAGGATTTCATATTGTGATAGGTTTTTCATATTGTGATAGATATTCTTATACATTTCACATTAAACATTCCAATATTTTGCTTGCTTGTTTATTAATTAATATTGTTCCGTAATCATTTAGTTTTATCTGAAAGTTTTTTTGATTTTAATTCTGAAAGTCACGTATTTTTAGTTGAATTTTTCATCAGTTTTAGTATTAGTTCAATTTTGCCTCATAGTTAGCTAAATTCAGAACATAGCTCTCCACTTTATTTCATGCACTTTCATATTCTCAATTTACTTTATTGTCTTTAATTTCAAGTCATTTAATTCCAAGGTGTGGAAGACCATCTTCTGGTAGTCAATCCTGTCGATGGTGTTCATGTGAACGGTGTGGAATGGATATCCCTAATTACGAAGTTGGCCGTTGTCTATCGTGCAATTCGATCAATTCATACTTCAATTCATTCTTCCCTTCTAATGACACTATTTCACCCTCTCCCACATATGACGATCCATATCAACAAAATGCACCAGTTTCTCTTAATACCTGTGTTGCAACAATTATGGGGACCCTCACGATACATATTCTTGTCAGCCGATGAATTATTATGAGCCAAATCCGTGTTCTAATTCTTTTCAACCTATGATTTATGATGGGCCACATCTGTGCTATGATTCCAGTTTTCATAATTTTGAGCCCCCACAATACACCCTCGATCATCAACCTTCTTTGAATCCGAATGACGAAACACACGCCCTTATTTTGCAACTTCAAGAAGTCGTGGTTCAACTAAAAGAAGCATGGGAGGAGGAAAAGCGACAAAAACAAGAGCAAGTATCTAATCTTAATGATTATACTCCTCCTCTTGTGCGTCCATACTACTATTATGATGATGACGAGGATGATATCTATGATCTCAACCCATCTTCTGAGATTACTACTCCTACTCTTGATATCCCTAATGCATCTAAGGATAGTGATACATCGAGTGAGATTAGTGATTTTGGTCTTGATGAATTCTTTGATGAGGTTTGTGATGCACCGAATTTGGTGGGGCCAACGGACGAGGTCGATCTTAATGATGATTTTTCTCCATGCTATTAGAATTTCACTTTTGAAATTTCTCCTTCTCCTCCGGGCGATGAAGGCGATGTTGATTTATTCTCTCTGACATACGAGAAGTTCACCACTGAACTTGGTCTTGTAGATGAGGTGGAAGACGTTATTCTTCGTGACAAATTACTGAAAGTTCATCTTCTTATTGCTAAAATTGAAGCATTGAATTCTGCTCCTATTTCTGAGTCTTTACCTCCGTCTATTACTTCAGTTGAGAATAATGATACAGCTATTGAGGAAATCGACATTCTCTCTATACCTCCGGGTATTGATGATGATGACACAGAGGGGGATATTCTTTTTGATAATTTGCTGCATGAAGATATTGTCCCAAGTCCCCCTCCCGAGCACCTTTTATCCCAACCATTAGAAACCATTACCGAGGTTGAGTGCTTTGACCCGGGGGGTGACATTGACCATTCCATGATTGACACCTTTAAGGCTTTGCCGCTCAGTGATAATCATATGTCTTTTGGGGATGACATTTTGATTCCTTTAACCACCCCACCTCCCATGGATCATGATTTCACATACTTTTCGTATGTTGAAAGGACTTTTCTACCCTTCAAGACTTATCCTCCGGCCTCTCCTTCTTAGATGTCCTACGGGAACGAGAACAAGGTCTTTGATCCTGGTATTACATTCGAGGCTTCCCCATGGACCATTTAATTCAGGGACGAGTCTGGCTCGTGACTCGGTTAACAAAAACAAGAGCTTTTTGGGAGGCAACCTAAGTATCTATTATTTATATCTGTTTTCATATTAAGTGTAGGGGGAGACCCTACTATGTGTTTATTGTTTTCTTTCTTATCATGTGCAAGGATTGGAGCTTCAAAGATCCAATCTTGATGACTTTTGACAAACCGTGATCCCGTATACCCGTCTTCCCGATTCTGTACTAAACTCTTTTGATTCATTGTTTTATCATTTAAGATTGAAATAGGAATCACTTTAGTTGTCTCTTCCTTAGAAAGATTTAAACAAAGTGCACAATGTCCTAAGTGTAGGGGAGGTTACTTCCACATGCTTAAACATTGAGGACAATGTTTATATTAAGTGTAGAGGGGACTTCTATCGAAGTTAGTGGGCTTTTCCTTGTATTTGTCCTCATTTTAACCGAAAA
The DNA here is from genome assembly GCA_025667525.1 of Glebionis coronaria. NCBI lineage: Eukaryota > Viridiplantae > Streptophyta > Magnoliopsida > Asterales > Asteraceae > Glebionis > Glebionis coronaria. The sequence continues at coordinate 466,302,226 of CM046874.1, read as the reverse complement.
ATTGATTTTTCCACATTTTTAAAAATTTATGATCTATTTTGGCCTTGTAGTTTTTCCCTTGTTATAGTTATTTTATTTCGTTGCTAGAATAAATTTTAATAAAGTGGTTTTAATTTTTAAACGTTGTGAATCTTTTGAGTTAACCCGAGTTTACTTATCTAAGTTTACTCTAGCTAGTATCCTTAACGTGTTTAAGTCATGTTTTGCTAGGCTTTTATAGGGGGAATTTTAAAACACGAAAGTCTTAGCTCTTACGGGTTAAGAACAAGAACTTTTCGCAAGTTCCTATAATTGATCCTAGAAAGTCGTTTATCAAGGGAACTTTAAGATGCGAATTCTAAACTTGAAAAAGTCTAAGAATTTGCAATATCATACAGATGAATAGAAAACCCAAAACTTTGATTTAATAGGTTAAGCATCCACGAGTCTCATTCCTTGAGATTTTAAATTGTGGAGAACGAGAGATGATAGAGTCAGTTATAAGTTTGGTATTCTTTCATAAATTTATGTGAGTTAATTATGAGCTTTTTCTCCCATCGCTTGCTAATAAATTCAATTGCAATAAATAAGGTTGTACGATTTGAAAAGTTACTTAGCTTCTAGCCCAAGATCGTTTAAAAGTTGCTTGGTATTAATTAGAGTTCATAGCCAAGGCAGAACTTATTGAAGCGGGATGCGAATATTGGTGAGTCCGAAAAGGCCCTAACAAGGCATGAGGGCTACATTTTGTTGCTAAAGATCCAAAGTGATGTGAAGAATCATTTATCAAAAATCAATATGAAGGATCGAGACACACGACGAAAAGCAAAGACTCCCGTAAAGATCATGGAGAAATCTATCCGAAAAGACCCTAACAAGGTATGAGGATAAATAGATCCAAGTCCGAAAAGGAGGCGGATCGTTGTATATCAAAATCCAAAATAAAGATTGGAGAAAAATGAAGAAGTCGTGGTCCAAGTATGAAGAATCTCTCAAAACTTCAAGTGAAGAAATTCCTATTATAAAGATAAGACCATTATTTCATGAACGTCTCTCAAGATTTGAAGTATGAAGTCAATGCCAATTATCGATCTGAGAAAGGTCTCAAATCGTGAAGCGAGTTATGCCAAGATATGAACTTTATGAGGTCCCGAGAAGCAGTTTTAAAAGATTTTGTCCTTTAGCTAACTATTGATTAAATCGTCCTACTTTATTTTCAGCCTAAATAACTATCGAAATAAGTCAACAATGCATCTTCGTGATCATTCAAGACAACAATAAAATATAAGAGATACACCTAGGAATAAGGTAGTCTAAGTAAATAATTGGCCCACATGAGTTTGTGATAGTTTGCTAACTTATAATAACAATGATCTCGTTTTTAAGCTTGGTATGGGGAACGTGAAACTTGAGGATGATAAACATTCATGACATTTCCAAAACCTTAATGTAAGTCTTTTATTTCTTTACTTGTTTTCTTCCTTTGAATATTTTACAATTTTCTATGTCTTGTGTTTAATAAAGGCCAAGGTGGATTGATTATGATGGAAAATGTAAAACTTACTTTGTAACTAATGCATTGCATGAGGGCATTGCAATGGTCAAGTGTAGGAGATTTGATAGGTGTGAAAACACCCATCCTTTTACCACTTAATTATAATAAAAACGAGACCATAACGTGTATTTTATGTCATAAAAGTCGACATAAAATACACGTTATGGTCTCGTTTAGTTTTAAACTAGCCACTTAGTTTTATTTTCTCCTTTTTCATTATGTTAATTTTATTTTTCAGTTGAAAGTTAATTTCCTCTTTTAGTTTTATTTTAATTAATTGTTTTGTTTTTAATATTCGTTTTAATATCGTTTCTTTATTATTAGTTATTCGCTTTTAGCTTATTTCTATTACTTTCAGCATTTACTTTTTAATTAGCTATAGATAATCAACGACATTTTCTTTAATCTGCCAAGAACGACTGAGTCGCATGTAAAATCCATGATTTTACCATGATTTTATGTAATGAAATTTCACCCATTAATCTTAGAACACATACTCATGTAGTATACTTCTATAAGTTGTGTATGAACTTGTCCATCAAGTAATTATACTTTTACTTTCATAGTTGTTGAAAATAACTTCATAACCTAAGACCATGAACATACAACTAGGAAAAATAAGTAATGAAAATATAACTAGCAATGTGTGTATGTGTGCCATACTCAACAATTAGAGAAAAATGTTACAACATGCATGCTTAGCCGTTTTGGCATATGCATACATCCCTTGCATACTACACAACTCATGGACTAGACCTAGGTTGTGCTCTAGCCCAAATAGGCCCAACATAAGCCCACCCTACCCTTTTGGATAGCCATACACGACACATAGGTGTAGGTGGAAGGATAAGAGATGCATGGGAAACATAAAGGCTTACACTTGGAAAAAATTCTCTTAGCAAGACAAGTCATGCCTTTTGCCCTTCTCTCTCTCTCTCTCTCTCTCTCTCTCTCTCTCTCTCTCTCTCTCTCTCTCTCTCCTTTTAACCAAAAAACACACATATACTCTCACATTCTCTCATGCAATCTAATCTTGTTTCTCTCATCCTCTTCTCTCTCAATCATACGGCTTAAAGCCATATACAACCAAAAACCAAGTATTAAATCCACCAAGATCCTTGTCTCATCTTTACTACAAATCATTAGTAGTATCATTTCTTTTGGAATCACTATAAACAAGCCCTAGCCAAATCTTTAAGGCCATGGCTTGATTTATATTAGGGATATCTTCATCATCTTGAGCAGATCTCAAATCCCCTTGTTCATCTAGATCATCCTTGGTACTTTTAGGCAAGAAAGGTATACACATCATGTCCTTTCATTTCTTCATGCATGCATCATCATACGTCTATAAACACAAGTAAATAACATGTTAAAATCAAGATTTGATAAAGCTATGACCATTATAGGTCACGACATACTTATGCAAATCATGTTCATGATTTAAAATCTTTTAATAAGAAACTTATGACTTGTATGTTATGTTTTAAACTTGATTTAAAAACCATATGAAACCTTTTATAAATCTAAATGTTGCATGGGTTAAAAATCTTGTTTTATGGGACTATGGTTAACTAATAATCATAGATCTCATAAAATGAAATTGTATAACTTAAAGATCATGAAAACCATGACCTTAAAGGTCACGGCTAAAATGGAAAATGACCATATGATTTGTCTCCTAAGTTTTGAATAATGGAATATGAAAATGTTACACGTTAAATGGAATACTAAAAATCACAAAATATAACATATGGATATAAATGTAGCCGTGGGTTACATATGACTTAAAATGGGTTAGATGTACATGCATGCTTATATAAACCTAGATCTAGTGATAAGTGTTAACTTAACATGATAAACATGAAATAAGCTAAATAGATCTTATGGGAATATTGGGAGAAAACAATATAGCCGTGGGCTATAGATTGTTTTCTTGGAAAGATAGTAACCTCGGGAACATGCATGTAACCTAGATAATCATGATGTGTTTTTGTAAATATTTACAAGAATTAAAGATTAGCTAAAGTGTTCATCTTGGAAATACCAAGAGTTAAAAATATAGCCGTGAGCTATATATGTGTGTACATGGATCTATGATTGATTTTTAGGTCTAGACATAGTTTAGATCTCATTTTGGACTTGTGACTTATTTTCTTGATGTGTACATAGCTAGATCTATTTAGTAACACTAATAAATTACATGCACCCTTAAAATGAGACTTGACTTATCTTAATAAGCTATAACTAATTATAGCCGTGAGATGTAAGCTCCTATTAGGGCTTATGACTTACTTGCAACCTTATAACACACCTAGATCTAATTTGGTACATCACATAAAACAAATTATAAGTTTTATTCTCCTAATTAGATTTAAAACTAAATATGAATAAGTTCATAATAAGCTTATAAGAATATCCTAAGTTAAAACTTACATAAAATGTAAAGTAGTGTTAATGGACTATTTAAGCCCATGAAATCTTAATTCAAAACTTAATGGATCCTAGAAGCCCATTTGATAAATTTTAGAAACTTAATGGACATAAGATTAGACTTAGGCCCATTTAACTAATTAAAGGGCTTAAAATTTATTTAAGCCCAATAAATGATATAAAGGCTCATTTAAATGAATTAGTGGACTTGAGATATATTTAAGCCCACTAAAATAGCCCATTAGATGTTTAGCCCATTTAATGAGCCCATATAAAGTTTGAATGTTAAAATAAAAGTTTTTATAATAAAATATAAGTTAATAAAAACTTTTTGGAAGAAAATGACAATTTATAAAACTTAAGGACTAAAACCGTAACTTATGAAACTTGTTTTGATAAACTAGTAAACACAAGGACTGAAAATGTAAATATCCAAAAGTCTAGGGTTTAATAAATACTATATGTGGCAGATTAAACGCTAGGGACCATTTTGGGTAGTTTCTAAAAGTTATTTTGTCATTTTATAACCCTAAGAACTATTCTTATAATTTACCGAAACTTAAAGAAGCCTTAGGGGCTGTTTTTGAAATTTTAGTAAAGTTACAAAACCTAGATATAACTAGGGGGACTAAATCTGCCATAAGACGAAACTTTAACAAGCCCTAGGTACTAAATATGTAAAAGTCGAAAGTTTTACTTGTTTAAAAATATAAGACTAGTTTTGCCATATTCCGAAACATTAACTAGCCCTAACCCTAAAATCCATTTTTAATTATAATAAAACATAATTAAAATACTTAGACCATAAGAATTAAGGTATAAATTCTTAAGTTTAAATTATTTTATAAATATTAAAATAATTTATGGAAACTTTAAAGGTAAATAAAATATTATATTTTATTTTTCAAAATAAAATATTTATATTTACTTTTGGAAATAATTGTATAAAGAATTATGAATACGTATTACTCATACATAAACTCATATACTTTTGGAAAATAAAGTTTATATGAACGTTGGATAAATTGAATGTTAATATTTAAGTTGAACATCTTACATCTACTTAAAATATGAAACTTAATATTAAAGTCTAAATGAATGATTATAATACATGAACTACAAACGTGAACTAATATTAAGTAGAATTTTTATGTTTACTTAATAATAAAACTTAATAGTAAATGAGTGATTATAATACTTGAACAGAGGACGTAGATTAATACTTTAAGTAAGTCATTATATGTCCACTTAAATAAGAAACTTAATTGTAAGTTGAATGATTATTATAAATACATGTATGCTAATTGATATTAATAGTTAAACATTTTATGTTTACATAGAAATGAAACTTATAAAGATAAGTTAAATGAATATTGGTGATACTTGAACTACGGTTATTTAGATAAACACCGTAGCATAAATGAACTGACTAAAATCTGTATAAGCATACATATATGTTCTTTGTACTATCTATTAAGACTGTACTATCTGATTAGGCATAACTTTGGCGTGAGCTTTAATTGGATATTCGTATTAAATAGCTATTGCCTACTCCCAGGTGAGTTTACAGCCCTATATAAACATTTGATAAAACTTTCCTTTTTAGGAAAGAAAATATGCAAACACCTAATGGACATAACAAGATTGTATAACTTGACTATGATTGATTATTATTGGAACTGTTAAATTGTTGTAAATCTCCCGAATGTTATAAATAGATCTATTAGGGATTGACCATCCCCGTCTGGGTGAGTCATGCTCACTGTGCCTTGGCTGCGACAACATACGTATACCATGTTGGAACTAGAATGGGTGTCTTTTTGTAAGACACTACGTCCTCATCTGTTGAGGACTATGGAAGGTTACGCTTCAGTATCTAATAATAAACAAATCTAATCTACATATTTGTAAGAATGCTTTGTGCGTTGTTACTTCTATGATTGATGTATGTCCAAACTAATTAATTGTTAAAATATGTAAATTCACCAACTTTATGCTGACCCCCTTTAGTATGTTTTGTACAGGAATATGAAGTTAGTACGTGGTGTGTGCATGGTCTCCATCATCCTAGTAGTCTGCATTGTAGGACTCATTAGGGGTTCTATTTGGGAAACACAAACAATCACCTTTCCTCATGTTTAAGACAATTTTTATTTAGTTGTTTAACAAACATGTAATTTGATTTAAATAACTCTTTATCTTATGCTCTATGGACTATATGCTATCGATATACCCTAGTGACATCTCCGTGGATATATCCGCATATTTTCACCCTACCCGGGGTGTCACAGAGAATGGTATCAGAGCATTAGTTATAGAGAACCAGATAAATTTTTAAATAAAATAAAAAAAAAGATTTTTCTTTTATTTAAAACTGGACTATATCTTATAAAAATCTTTTTGAGATTTTATTTTGGGACCGTATTAGTTAAGCATATAGATCTTAGGGCATTTTATGCTATGTGAACTAAGTGTATATATATTGTTACTAAACTTGATTATTAATACTGTTTAGTAAGATATTGCTATGGAAAATGTTAGACGTGCTAAACTTGAAAATTTTACACTACATAGTAAAATACTGAAATGAGAATATAGATAATATTAAACCAAACTTCGCACTTGCAAATTGATAAATGAACTACTTAAATGATAATACATATACATATATATATATATATATATATATATATATATATATATATATATATATATATATATATATATATATATATATATATATATATATATATATATATATATATATATATATATATATATATATATATATATATATATATATATATATATATATATATATATATATATATATATATATATATATATATATATATATATATATATATATATATGTATATATATATATATATATATATATATATATATATATGTATATATATATATTTATATGTATATATATATATATATATATATATATATATATATATATATATATATATATATATATATATATATATATATATATATATAAGTATTTATATTTGTAACCTTAAAACATTATAATAATTGTTTAAAAGGGGTATATTTCATAAAACATGTAATCTAAAATAATATTGTTCTTTGTTTGTAAGCTTATACTCACTTCAAACTTAAAATAATACTATTCCAGAGCATCATGACTCCGCCTACTGCATCGTCGACTCTTCTACCCTTAGTAGCACCTACTCCAGTTGTTTGTTCATCCCCACGATCGACGCAGTGTGGATGGTTGTCAGCCTCGGATTTAGAGGATGACCCAGCCATCGAAGTTGTACTCCCAAAGGACCCTTTTTCTATCTCAGCATCAGCCACACTGGCCCGAACCTCTATGGAGGAGGACCGGGTCCCTCCTAGCATACCATCTTCCATGCCTCCATCCTTATCATCGGGCTATTTTCTGGGCCCGCAACCGTCTCCACTTATGAGACCGGGGAAGGCTCCGGGGCACGACATGCCGATTCCGTCCAGGACCAGATTTCCGCACTGGCTGCACGCCAGGAGCGGGAGATATCCGACCTCCGTAGCCAGTTGACAGTGAGTCAACAAAGCTATGTCGTCATCTATGATCGTATCGACACTCTTTTTCGCACTATGAGTGGAGACTCCCAGACCGCTAAGGGCATCCAGGCTAGGACGAACGAGGCACTGAAGTGGTTATTGGAGGAGAACTACCGCCTCCACCAGCGCCTTTAGGTCATGGAGGGTCTGTAGCATCAGACGCAAGCTACTCTTACCGCTCAGGAGCAATCATTATCCATTTTCTTTGATCTCACCACTGTCCGGCATGATGGGGTTACTAGGGAGATGGCTTATCTCCAAGGGGTCGTCGATAGACTCCGGAACCAGCTACTGTCTGCACTCCGTACGCTCAAGGAGACCCGAACGACAGTTCGGACATTATGGAACACCAGGAGGAATTCTGCAGCCCCACCAGCTCCATCAGCACCATCAGCCCCGACATCATCTAGTGGACCACCCAGGTAGGATTAGTATAGACGTACTAGACTTCTTGTATGTCATGATAAGCTTACGGGTTGCATCCCGGCTATCATGACATAGAGAATTTGTACTTTTATCTATTTTCAGCTTTTGGTGATGTAATCCCGTACTATATTTTTTTTTCTTTGGGCATGTATTTTGGATATGATGTACTTAAGACAATGTGTACCAATACCCAGGGCAAGGCTAGCTAAGCCTTTGTTCCGGATTTGATATACTAGATGATAGTTTAAATTCCTTATGGAACTTTGCATGTAATCACTCTCTTATGTTATATCTGTTGTACAATGTATTATATTATGAAATCCTAACAGGTTATCCAAATTTGTTATGAATTTTATGCATGAAATCATTCTCTTGCAAATAATATAAAAACTGTACTAACGATTGAATTAATAATGTCATTTTGTATATGATTATAGACAAATGGTGATTTCACGATCGAACCCCAATAATGCAATTGCCTCCAACACCACAAATACCGGAGTACCTGAAGCTACTCATAATGTTACCGCTGCTCAACTCCGGGAGATGATTGGTGAAGGCATTACAGCAGCTATGGTAGCCAGAGATGCTAATGTGAGCAATGACCCAAACCACAACATGCACATAAACAACTTCAATAGGGGTTGTTCATACCCCGACTTATTGAAATGCAAACCCTCATACTACCGAGGAAAAGAAGGAGTTTTTGAATTGATGCAATGGTTTGAAAAACTAGATACAGTTTTCCGCATCAGCGATGTGCTGACGAGAACAGAGTTAAGTTCGCTACATGCACTCTACTCGAAAGCGCCCTTACTTGGTGGAACTTTGTTGTCCCCAACCTGGGACATGCCACTGCTTATACTCTCACTTGGGCCAACCTCAAGGAGAGATTGACTAAGAAATACTGTCCAAGAGGAGAAATGAAGAAGTTGGAAGTCGAGCTGTCGGATCCAAAGTGTAAAAATGATGATATCCTTTGGTACAACCAAAGATTTCAAGAGTTAAGCTTGATGTGCACCAGAATGTTCCCTCTATGGAGTGACAAGATTGAGAAGTTTGTCAGCGGACTCCCTGACAACATCCATGACAGTGTGCTAGCTTCACGACCCACTACCGTAGAAGGTGCTATGGAATTTGCGACTGAGCTGATCAATAAGCGAGCCCGCAATCTGTCCGAGATGCAAACGGACAACAAGAGAAAATCCGATGAATGCTCTCGTAGCCAGCACCAGCAGCCTTACAAAAAGCAAGACGTTGGGCAAGCTGATGACACTACTCCCACAACCCGCACCAAGAACTACTCAGGGACCAAGCCCAAGTGTTCCAAGTGAAACTACCATCATTTTGCTGGAGGACAATGCCAAGGATGCAACAAGTGTGGCCAACAAAGCCATTTTGCTCGTAAGTGTCAAAAAAATGTTGCTACCCCAGGTCGACCCAATACCAATCCCAGGAACAGCAACAAGGGCAAGTCCAACGCACGTGGGAGTAGAAGTGGGCAGCAGGGAAACCGAAACCCCACTGGTGGGAGCAGTAGTGGACCAAAGAAAGTTGTGGTATGTTACGAGTGTGGAACCCCTGGGCATGTGAGACCCGATTGTCCCGAGTGGGCCAACCAGAAGAAGGACAACAAGGTAACTCCTTCGCAAGTGTACATGGCCGGAAATGCCCAAGCAAATCCAGGCTCCAACATCGTACCCGGTATGTTCTTACTAAACCAATGATATACATCTATCTTGTTTGATACATATGTAGACCAAAGCATTGCAATTGCTAAACTTAGTAAGAAATTGGAAATCCCTCCGTTAGTTCTAGACTCCTATTATACTGTGGAATAGTCGACGGAAAAGTTATGATAATTAACGCCATCATTCGAGGTTATTCCTGAAAACTTTCCAAATCGCCGTTTTATATCAATCAGATCCTAGAATGTCTTGATAGCTATGATATCGTCATTAGCATGAATAGACTAGCAAGAATCACACAATTATCCTATATGACCAAAAAAGAAATGGGTTCGTGTATCTTGGGGAGATGAAACCTTGATTATACTGGGGAGCCATAACCCGGATATAGTTAACACTAGATTTAGTGTCATCTCTAGCACCAACAGGCCAGAGAATACTTGGTCTAGGAATACCCCATTTCCCTAACCTGTTTCTCCCCTGCCTAAACCTGAAAGACACATCCAACTCACAATGGTTGTATTTTGTAAGGTTATATCCGCCACATAGGCAACCCTAAACCTGAAATGCACATCCAACTCAGAATGGGTGTACTTTGTAGGGCTATGTCCGACATCCCTCGTAAGGAGATGTTGAATGTCCCATGTTTTTGGACATTCCTTTTTCCTCTTCGGGTCCAATTAGTTCGACAATACCATCACCCACCAGACTCTGGGAGATGTGCATTCCTCTCTTTAGAAGTCAGGATTTGTACAAATTTTGAACCAGTAATAGTGAATGCATGCCCCTTGTTACAGCACCTTGCAAAGCGCACACTTCTTTATTCTTGGTATCTTCTTTTATTTCCACCATTTGAGGTACTTCTTTTCTGCGCCCCTCTCGCTCAACCTCGCGGCAAATGAAGCAGATTCTTTGCAACTTCCTACCCAATCACCATCCACAAAAATCTTAACCTCTCTGTTGGGTAAAAACATTAGTACTAATAACTGATGTTAGAATCCCTAAAACTTGAGGTATAATTGTAAGTCCATTCTTAAAAACTATTGATGTAGGAGGGGTTATAGTTAAAATGTTTTGTTTTACCTTCAACCTCAATTTTCATCATCGGGTGTGGAGATATAACATGTAGTTCACCCGTGAAAAAGATGCAGATATAGTACATCCCCAGCTTCCCCAGTGTATAAAAGATGTTGGCGTGTCCTCCTCATATCAGAAACCATTTGCAATGAATTTTTCCTCCTAACCAAATCCACAACGCTAATGGTCCTCTCCCATATCTGGGAAAGGTATGACTACAACACCCGTTGGGAAGCCCGCGCCTATCCATCCACCGCAGTGGTCTCCTTTACTGCTCAATCGTATGTATAGTGCGATCCGGATAAAGATCTCTTTGCATTCCCTTCCTATCCATCCACTGCAGCAGTCTCCTTTACTGCTCAATCGGATGTATAGTGCGATCCGGATAAAGATCTCTTTGCATTCCCTTCCTATCCATCCACCGCAACAGTCTCCTTTACTGCTCAATCGGATGTATACTGCGATCCGGATAAAGATCTCTTTGCATTCCCTTCCTATCCATCCACCGCAACAGTCTCCTTTACTGCTCAATCGGATGTATAGTACGATTCGGATAAAGATCTCTTTGCATTCCTTTCCTATCCATCCATAGCAGCAGTCTACTTTACTGCTCAATCGGATGTATATTGCGATCCAGATAAAGATCTCTTTGCATTCCTTCCCTATTCATCCATAGCAACAGTTTCCTTTACTGCTCAATCAGATGTATAGTGTGATCCGGATAAAGATCTCTTTGCATTGCCTCCTATCCATCCATAGCAGCGGTCTCTTTTACTGCTCAATCGGATGAATAGTGCAACCCGGATAAAAATCTCTTTGCATCCTCTTCTATTCGCCCGTAATAATAGAAGCTTTCATTAATGCCCAATCGAACGTATAAGAGTAACCTAGGTATAAACCACTTCGCGTTCATGCCGCCATTCGTACCTGAGAGAGAGTTTGAAACGAATCATACTTAGAACATCTTTCACTTAAGAGATAACTACGTTTTTATTAGCTTTGAGGATAAAGCTAAAATAACGGGGTGGTGCTGTAAAATCCATGATTTTACCATGATTTTATGTAATGAAATTTCACCCATTAATCTTAGAACACATACTCATGTACTATACTTCTATAAGTTGTGTATGAACTTGTCAATCAAGTAATTATACTTTTACTTTCATAGTTGTTGAAAATAACTTCATAACCAAAGACCATCAACATACAAATAGGAAAAAAAACTAATGAAAATATAACTAGCAATGTGTGTGTGTGTGCCACACTCAACAATTGGAGAAAAATGTTACAAAATGCATGCTTAGCCGTTTAGGCATATGCATACATCCCTTGCATACTACACAACTCATGGACTAGCCCAAGGTTGTGTTATAGCCCGACATAGGCCCAACACAAGCCCACCCTGCCCTTTTGTATAGCCATACACGACACATAGGTGTAGGTGGAAGGAGAAGAGATGCATGGCAAAAATAAAGGCTTACACATTGCAAGATTCTCTTACCAAGACAAGTCATGCCTTTTGCCCTTCTCTCTCTCTCTCTCTCTCTCTCTCCTTTTAGCCGAAAAACACACACATACTCTCACATTCTCTCATGCAATCTAATCTTGTTTCTCTCATCCTCTTCTCTCTCAATCATACGGCTTAAAGCCATATACAACCAAAAACCAAGTATTAAATCCACCAAGATCATTGTCTCATCTTTACTACAAATCATTAGTAGTATCATTTCTTTTGGAATCACTATAAACAAGCCCTAGCCAAATCTTTAAGGCCACGGCTTGATTTATATTAGGGTCATATTCATCATCTTGAGTAGATCTCAAATCCCCTTGTTCATCTAGATCATCCTTAGTACTTTTAGGCAAGAAAGGTATACACATCATGTCCTTTCATTTCTTCATGCATGCATGATCATACATCTATAAACACAAGTAAATAACATGTTAAAATCAAGATTTGATAAAGCTATGACCATTATAGGTCACGGCATATTTATGCAAATCATGTTCATGATTTAAAATCTTTTAATAAGAAACTTATGACTTATATGTTATGTTTTAAACTTGATTTAAAAACCATATCAAACCTTTTATAAATCTAAATGTTGCATGGGTTACAAATCTTGTTTTATGGGACTATGGTTAACTAATAATCATAGATCTCATAAAATGAACTTGTATAACTTAAAGATCATGAAAACCATGACCTTAAAGGTCACGGCTAAAATGGAAAATGACCATATGATTTGTCTCCTAAGTTTTGAATAATGGAATATGAAATATTACATGTTAAATGGAATACTAAAAATCACAAAATATAACTTATGGGTATAAATGTAACCGTGGGTTACATATGACTTAAAATAGGTTAGATTTACATGCATGTTTGTATAAACCTAGATCTAGTGATAAGTGTTAACTTAACATGATAAACATGAAATAAGCTAAATAGATCTTATGGGAATATTAGGAGAAAACAATATAGTCATGGGCTATAGATTGTTTTCTTAGAATGATAGTAACCTTGGGAACATGCATGTAACCTAGATAATCATGATGTGTTTTTGTAAATATTTACGAGACTTAAATATTAGCTAAAGTGTTCATCTTGGAAATACCAAGATTTAAAAATATAGCCGTGAGCTATATATGTGTGTACATGTATCTATGATTGATTTTTAGGTCTAGACATAGTTTAGATCTCATTTTGGACTTGTGACTTATTTTCTTGATGTGTACATAGCTAGATCTATTTTGTAACACTTATAAACTACATGCACCCTTAAAATGAGACTTGACTTATCTTTATAATCTATAACTAATTATAGCCGTGAGATGTAAGCTTCTATTAGGGCTTATGACTTACTTGCAACCTTATAACACACCTAGATCTAATTTGGTACATAACATAAAACAAATTATAAGTTTTATTCTCCTAATTAGATTTAAAACTAAATATGAATAAGCTCATAATAAGCTTATAAGAATATCCTAAGTTAAAACTTACATAAAATGTATAGTAGTGTTAATGGACTATTTAAGCCCATGAAATGTTAATTCAAAACGTAATGGACCCTATAAGCCCATTTGATAAATTTTAGTAACTTAATGGACTTAAGATTACACTTAGGCCCATTTAACTAATTAAAGGGCTTAAAAATGTATTTAAGCCCAATAAATGATTTAAAGGCCCATTTAAATGAATTAGTGGACTTGATATATATTTAAGCCCACTAAAATAGCCCATTAGATGTTTAGCCCATTTAATGAGCCCATATAAAGTTTGAATGTTAAAATAAAAGTTTTTATAATAAAATATAACTTATAAAAACTTTTTGGAAGAAAATGAAAATTTATAAAACTTAAGGACTAAAACCGTAACTTATGAAATTTGTTTTGATAAACTAGTAAACACAAGGACTGAAGTTGTAAATATCCAAAAGTATAGGGTTTAATAAATACTATCCGTGGGAAATTAAACCTTATGGACCATTTTGGGAAGTTTCTAAAAGTTATTTTGTCATTTTATAACCCTAAGGACTATTCTTATAATTTGCCGAAACTTAAAGAAGCCCTAGGGGCTGTTTTTGTAATTTTAGTAAAGTTACAAAACCTAGATATAACTAGGGAGACTAAATCTGCCATAAGCCGAAACTTTAACAAGTCCTAGGTACTAAATATGTAAAATATGAAAGTTTTACTTGTTTAAAAATATAGAAGGACTAGTTTTGCCATATTCCGAAACATTAATAATCCCTAACCCTAAAATCCATTTTTAATTATAATAATACATAATTAAAATACTTAGACCATTAAAATTAAGGTATAAATTCTTAAGTTTAAATTATTTTATAAATATTAAAATAATTTATGGAAACTTTAAAGTTAAATAAAATATTTTATTTTATTTTTCAAAATAAAATATTTATATTTACTTTAGGAAATAATTGTATAAACAATTATGAATATGTATTACTCATACATAAACTCATATACTTTTGGAAAATAAAATTTATATGAACGTTGGATAAATTGAATGTTAATATTTAAGTAGAAGATCTTACATCTACTAAAAATATGAAACTTAATATTAAAGTCTAGATGAATGATTATAATACATGAACTACGAACGTGAACTAATATTAAGTATAATTTTTATGTTTACTTAATAATGAAACTTAATAGTAAATGAGTGATTATAATACTTGAACAGAGAACGTAAATTAATACTTTAAGTAAGACATTACATGTCCACTTAAATAAGAAACTTAATTGTAAGTTGAATGATTATAAATACATGTATGCTAACTGATATTAATAGTTGAACATTTTATGTTTACTTAGAAATGAAACTTATATAGATAAGTTAAATGAATATTGATGATACTTGAACTACGGTTATTTAGATAAACACCATAACATAAATAATCTGACTAAAATCTGTATAAGCATACATATATGTTCTTTGTACTATCCACTAAGACTGTACTATCTGATTAGGCATAACTTTGGCGTGAACTTTAATTGGATATTCGTATTAAACAGCTATTGCCTACTCCCAGGTGAGTTTACAACCCTGTATAAACTTTTGATAAAACTTTCCCTTTTGGGAAAGAAAATATGCAAACACCTAATGGACATAACAAGATTGTATAACTTGACTATGATTGATTATTATTGGAACTGTTAAATTGTTGTAAATCGCCCGAATGTTATAAATAGATCTATTAGGGATTGACCATCCCCGTCTGGGTAAGTCATGCTCACTGTGCCTTGGCCGGGACAACAGACGTATACCATGTTGGAACTAGAATGGGTGTCTTTTTGTAAGACACTACGTCCTCATCTGTTGAGGACTATGGAAGGTTAAGCTTCAGTTTCTAATAATATACAAATGTAATCTACATTTTTGTAAGAATGCTTTGTGCATTGTTACTTCTATGATTAATGTATGTCCAAACTGATTAATTGTTAAAATCTGTAAATTCACCAACTTTATGTTAACCCATTTAGTATGTTTTGCACAGGAATATGAAGTTAGTACGTGGTGTGTGCATGGTCTACAGCATCCTAGTAGTCTGCATTGTAGGACTCGTCAGGGGTTCTATTTGGGAAACACAAACAATCACCTTTCCTCATGTTTAAGAAAATTTTTATTTAGTTGTTTAACAAACATGTAATTTGATTTAAATAACTCTTTATCTTATGCTCTATGGACTATATGCTATCGATCCACCCTAGTGACATCGCCGTGGATATTTCCGCATATTTTGACCCTACCCGGGGTGTCACATCGCACATTTAACCGGAGATCAATTCGATTAGATACCGAGAAAACGAACTTTTTCACTAGCAAAATCATAATTTCAGTTTCTACAACACGACCCATAAATCACCATCATCTTTCTAAGCTTCTTTAACTTGTTGTATAAGATTAGGCAAATCTTCATACTAGCCCAGAAACCATCAGTACCACGAATACAGAACTCGACATCTAGACGTTCCAAATCAGTGATGAGTTCACGACCCATCTCGATGCCTACTAACATCCCCGTCTTCCTACTAAATACATCAGCCACCACATTTTTCTTTCCTGGATGATACTGAATATTTACATCATAATCTTTAAGAAGTTCCAACCAACGTCTCTTCTTATATTTATCTCCTTCTGGGTGAAAATGTACTTAAGACTTTTGTGATCGGTGAAGATGTCACAAGTCTCGCCATACAAATAATGTCTCCAGATCTTAAGAGCAAAAACAATATCATCCAATTCTAATTCGTGTTTAGGATAGTTAGCTTCATACGGTTTTAGTTGTCGTGATGCATAAGCGATAACCTTACCGTGCTGCATAAGTACACACCCTAGACCTTTCTTTGAAGCATTGTTATAAATCTGATAACCACCGATGCCGGAAGGAAGAGTAAGTATCGGGGCCGAAAGGAGTCTCTTTTTCAACTCCTCAAAACCCTTCTCTCGTTTTAATCCCAAATAAAATTCTCACCTTTTTGCATAAATTTTATCAACGGTAATGCTAAACGTGAGAATCCTTCCACAAATCGCTGATAATAACCTGCAAGACCCAAAAAGCTTGAAACCTCGGTCACTATAGTCGGTCTTGGCCATTTAGTGATAGCCTCAACCTTCGCAGGATCCATGGTAATACCATCTTCCGACACAATATGCCCTAAAAACGCCACCTTTTCCTACAAGAATTCACATTTCGACAATTTAGCATACAACTTCTCCTGGCATAGAATTCCCAATACGATACGAAGATGGTCTTCATGGTCCTCCTTCGTCTTCGAATAGACCAGAATAACGCCGATGAAGACAATGAAAAATTTATCCAAGTATTCATGAAAGACACGATTCATGAAATCCATGAAGACAACCAGCGCATTAGTCAATCCGAACGGCATAACAAGGAATTCATAATGACCATAACGAGTACGAAAAGCAGTCTTAGAAACATCGTACCCTTTCACTCGTAACTAATGATAACTGTGTTAGCCCTGTATTTTATATAGTCGAACAAGAATGTAATAGGTCATCTTAGTCGTTAATGCTCTTGTATAGTAATAGGCTAGTCGAGTTAACCGGGCTTGGACTTAAGCTAATATTGTATAAGCTAGGGCTCTAAGCCCAAGACAAGCCAAGCCCGGCCCATGGAAACAAACCCACGGCCCATGGAAAGCCCATGTCGTTCGTGGGTATATATACCCTCTTCCATGTGTGGAAGAGGTGTTCGTTCATTTTACTTTCTCTCTCTAGTTAACATTAACCTTCCACCATTCTCTCTACTTTCTCTCTCTAACTTTATTCTATTTCTCTCTCTAAATCTTGTGTTATGGATTGAAATGAGATTGACAATTGGTATCAAGAGCTTATAGTGGATAGGTGATTGAAGTTTGGTGGATTGTTTTTCAAAGATTTCTTGTCTATTTTGATCCAATAACCCACACCCCAAAAAATTTCTTATGTTTTTGTGGTTTTGGAATCTCCTACATAGTTGTGGTATGGATTTGGGTGCTTTGGGTTGGTCAAAATCACAAATTTCTAAGCAAAAAATCTCATCTTTATTCAAAAATCAAAACAGTAACTCTCATTGCGAAATCTTTACTTCGCAATAAGCTAGGGTTTTCATATTGCGAGACTTGTCTTTTTGGAATACGTGAGGGTTTTTGTATTACGAATTTCATATCTTCGCAATACATTAGGGTTTATATATTGCGAAAATTGATACTTGATATTGCGAAGATACTAGTTTTCGACATTGCGAAGATCACACTTATACATTGCAAAGACTTTGTTTTGCACATTGCGAAGTTTGGTTTTGTGAACATTGTGATGTTAAGCCGTCTTGATTATTGCGAAGATTAGTATAGTCAGACATTGCGAGATCTGTTCTCAAGGACATAGCGAAAATTGTTGACATTGCGAAAAGTGTTGGATATTGCGAAAAGTTGACAATGCTAAATGTTGTTCTAGTACTTTTTAGACTTAGCCACTATCTAGACTAGTCCCGGATCATAGTTTGCCAAGAAAATATTTTTTTGGCGGGAAAACCGTAGTAAAATTTATTTTTTCCTAAACCATTTTTAGGCAATTTAAGCTTTGATTTCAAATTTTGGCGATACGTAAGATTCAAGATTTCAACGCAGAAAAATAACATTTTGTGAAACAAATAAATTTGTTAGAATCTATTGATACAAAATTTGGATGATCATTACTTGATCCGAATTAGGCTTAGTTCGGATAGATTGGGCTCCGGCTCTTGCACCAAGTGAACGTCTTGCTGAGACCCTGCACACTAAAACAACATGCGTTAAGCTTACCGTGGGAAAGTATCCCACGATTAGACTCCAGCGTGAGAGTAAGTAATCGGTTATGGCTTAAGAGTATGAAGAATGTGATACCTTTGTGGAACCCTTGGGGGTTCCTTATATAGGCGGTGAAACCCTAATGGGCAGTCACCGATGCTTTGGCCCCAAGTAAAGGACAAGTGTCATAATTAGTTCGATTGTTATCTTCTAATTATTGTTAGTGTATATCCTCTACTTTAGGGTAAATCTCAATCCTAATAAGATTATGATTCTGTCTAACCCTGTACCGGCCGTGCCGGGCCATGGGCCGCACACATCTCTGCAACCACTGTTCATTCGAAGCCCATAGGATAAAATAACTTAATCTAACCCATCAGTAATGGGCCGGATGCGGGTAGTACCCGTGGGTAGGGTTCATGACCCAGTTGGGGAATATATGTCATCATGTCCCCCTAGTCTAGTTGTTACAGCTGTAGGCGTAACCTCTAGACTAACCAATGCCCCCAATACCGCTTTTTCAAACAAAGTTATACCATAAGTCTGTCGACCGGGACAATATTAATGTATGCATTAATTATAGTCATGGGCCGTAGGTTTTAACTACAAAAGTGCACCACATGGGCCAACCCTCGAGCTACTCAAAACTGCTCCAAGAGGTGACCCGTGGATCCCTCTGACATTTCAGTTGTGTCAGGAACCCCATCCGTTAGATGGGCGTAGTGGATTACACGTGGCAATCGTCCAGGGCACCTCGTAAATCGAGGCAACCCTATAAAATGGCTTGTGTGTGTAACTTTGTACACACACAGTTAAACAACTTCTTCCACCATTGTTAACTTGCGTTCACTCCTTCATTCCTTCTCTTTATTTTTCCACGGAAATCCATCGTACCACATTAGATCACCGCGCCTTTCTCCTCATGTTCATATATTATGGTGAAGGACAATCCTACCATTACGACTGTACTCAACATGATGAACGCGGATAAATATATGGAATTTCTTTCCGATTATTATATTCCTGAGAGCCTACACCCCACCTATCCGGGTGATGGTGAAGCGATCACGAACTCTCTTGTTGGGAAAATAGGCGTTTATACGCGTCTATTTGACTCGGCGAACTACCGTATTCCTCTGTCTAAGTTCCTTGTAGATATCCTTACATAATATGATTTTCATCTATCCTAACTCCACTGTATATGATGATGTAAGATTAACCAGTTTGAGATCACATGCCACACGTGTGAGGTAACCCCCACCGTTAGTTTATTTAGGGTCTTTTACGTCCCTCAAATGGTCAATGGGTGGTTGTCATTTAAAAAAAGATCCGCGATCGTCTCCATGTGTTATAGGAAACCTCTAGACTCCCTCAAGAAGTGGTATGATCATTACTTCTTCGTAGATGCCAAAGTGTTCCCCACAACTTTTGTTATTAAATCCGAGGTGCGACATGACTATCCACCCCCACCAATTAGTATAGCAGCCAGGACGTAAAAACATTAGACACCCCTCGTACTGACTTTCATAAGAACCTACCAGAGCATTTCTTATGCTTAGTAGGGATCAGTCGTAACTACTTTTGTAGGGAGGACAAATATTCGTGCTTTCTGACTGAGCGTCGACAGGGTAGGTGTTTCCTCATATATTTATGTTCATATAAATGTGACAATAATGCTTTTACTAACGTATATGTATGCGTATGTCCGCAGAGATGAAGCTATTTGGGCTACTACGCCAGGGAGATCCGAGCAAGGTCGCGGAGGGATCCCGACTACTACGTGAGGGCGAGCCCCCTCTACTTGTCGCGACCACTGGTATGACCATCCCTCTTGAAGAAACACTGAAGCCGCAGTCTGGTGAGCAGGAACCGGTGATAGAGAAGTCGCCGTTGGACTTCACCAATGAAGATGGCGGTGAGCTGCTGGAGAATGCCACCTCCATCCAAGGTGAAAAGCAGGGTGAAAACATAGAGCAGCTAACTGATCCGTCCATCAACCGCATGTTTGGTGATGACGATGAAGAGGATGTGGCGCATGAAACCGGGACCTCCAGGCTGCCAAAACCCACTTCTAGGAAACGCAAATCCTCAAGGAGGGTTGCTAAAGAAATAGAGATGGAGGCGGGGTCCTTCAACGCACCCCGGAAGAGGCTAAGGGAAGATCACCGCCAATACCAAGAAGGGAGCAGCACCACCCTACCACAAGACAACCCCATTCCCCATCCTGCCGGAACAGGGGAGGAGGTAGATACCAATGTGTGGCAGGCGACGACGGTGAGTGTCGTAGCTCCCATAATCACGGAACCGATAATAGCTGCGACGTAAGTATCCCTTTATATTCCGTTATATTTGTTGTGTATGAAACTTCCAAAACACTTATAAGTGTTGGCTAAATAAAAGGTCGTGGCGCAGGAGGGGGAAGTTGATAGGGAACCCTCCCTTGTGATAGCCGTTATTCCACCATCTCCTCCTTCCACCCATGTAGAAGAGCCCCAGCCCGAAGGCCTGGACTCCTGCCTTCGCCCGGCCTAGAATTTGTCCAAGCTAACAAGGCTATAGAAAGAGTCAGAGTGCAAGGAATTTGTGGACCAATTGACTCCTCCCACATGGTGCAAGTTCTAGATGAACTCAGCCACTTGGTCCTCCTGGAGCAGTTTAATGTAGCAACGGCACACCAGGTGACACTTGGTGTGGCCCTACGGCACTGGTTTGAGGAGTCGTTGGCGTATGTACGTCGTGCCGATAGGAGGATGGCTCGGAGGGAGGAGCTTGTGGAGAAGAATGAGCAGACAATTGCTCCCATGCAGGTGGATTTGGCCGTGGCTGAGGCCATAATAAAAGAACAAACAAGCCACGCCAATAACCGTGACGAGCGTATTGCTGAGCTGGAAGCTCTTCTCGAGGCGTCAAACAACAAGGTACGTATCCTTACATAGTTATGTTAATTTTGTTTGTAACACCACTCTTGTCTTCTCATCTCATATTAACTTTAATTTCTTTCGTAGGTAGCTGAAGGTCTATGTAATTAATGGCCTATTCTATATCATGGATTTGGTGGAATTATGTGGTTGATTGATTGATAATTAAAGAAGAAATGAAGGAATTAGATGAAGGAATTAGAGAGAGAAAGGAGAGAAGGGAGAGAAGGGAGAGAATTGTAGAGAGAGAAAGTAAGATGAATAAAATGATTAAGTGAGAATGTAATCAACAACCCCCTCCTAACATGCTAGGAGGGGTTATATATAGCCCACCCTACATGTGGGCTATATGGACTATACAATAAGTAAATAGATCACGAGCCCGTTACTTAATTATAGTTGGAGCGACCGATCCTTCATAAATACGTAAAACGTATTTCCAACAATCTCCCCCTAAGGGAGGTCGCTCCAAGTTACAAAGTTCTAAATAGTCTATAACTCGTGATCTATGCTAACTAAGATGTGACCGAGACTTTATAGGGAAAACGTATTTCCAACAATCTCCCCCTAAGGGAGGTCACATCTTTTTACAAAATCTTAAACCTAGCATCTATGCTTGAGTCTTCGATCTTGTTCTTGTGAATATGCTTGATGTGATCTTTGACTTTAGTCTTGAGCATGTTTCCTTGCCTTGACCTTGTGCATTCTTCACTTGTGATATTTGCCTCTTTGTGACTTCATGTTCCACATACTTATACTTTTAAATTCTTGAAAGCTTCAGAGTTTGATACAGCGGAAGACTTGACCTTCAGGCTTTCTTGAATTTGTTGAAGTACTAATTGTATGTAGTATAAGCATGTGGTGACGACTTCTTCTGGATTGTACACCGCAATGCCACCTTCTTGTTACGCTGCATAAGACAGTTAGCAACAAAACAATATACACGGATGAAATGGCCTTGAACATTTCATTCTAATTCGGTAGCAATTTACCTCCGGTCGGTGAAGACCGTTGGACGATATTAAATATCGTACTTGTGGCAGGTAGTTTCAATAAAGAACCTCCTTGACAAGATTTCGCGGGTAAACCCGTTCTCTTTACTCGACCGTCCAAAGCTGACTGCGAACGTAAAGAGTGGATCATTTGGATAATATTATCCGCATGATTTGAAGCCGTCAATTCATGTTCCTGGAACAAGTGAAGTTCAATTAAGAACCGCACCATCGTTGCTTTCCAGTTGTCACTAGCTTGATTCATATAGAATCTTGCAAGTTACCTACCAAGTGCTGTTTGATGTTAACACTAGAAGGATTTCCACTCGTCACTGTGATCAATAAAGAGTCACTCTGAGTGTTCTGGCAAGATCATATGATAATGCGAAGAGGCCTGGAACGAGTTTAAGTTCAATTAAGAATTAAACCACTGTTGCTTTCCAGTTATCACAAGTTTGATTCATAAAGAATCGCACAAGTCACCTACTATGAGCTTTTTGATATTCGCTCAAGAAGGATTTCCATCTTCATTGTAAATACTTTCGTATTACTCGGATGTTCAGGCAAGATCATGAAGATTTTGCGTAGGACTCTTAAGATCTTTCTTACTTTTCACAGTGTGTGAAGAAGTAAGGAATAATGAAAGTGTGTCCTAATGAGATATTTGATGATCTCAAATGGCTCTAGACTCGATCGTGCATTTTGGATTTTTAGTGATCGGAGGCTGGAGAGGAGTGCCACCTTTTCAATACCAATTTATTCAGAGTGAATAAATCAATAGATAATGTGTTGATCTCCGTGTGATTAAAACAAATACCTTTTGAGAGATATTTGAGTTAGCTGGGAAGGGTTGTGCATTGCATCACTGGGTCCATGACGTCTTTCTTCAATATCGAAAATCATTAACAAAAATGATCTCAATAGCATATGTATTGACCCGGTTTCTGCCTAAAGTTGTAAGGAGGGCTTCTTTCTTTACACCCTTTATCTTTACAATTCTTTTTCATTCTTCAACCCCTTCAATGCTTACCAATACGTCATCACTAGCACCTTGTTGTGATTGTTCCAGTGCTAACTTAAGTACTTGGTCGGCATTCAGCTACGTTCACAATCTTTCTCCATCTTTCCTAAGGACTACTATTTCTAGCTATGGAATGTCCTTGGGAAGATTCCTCCGGTTCTAGAGAAATCATTGGACTTTAACCTATCCTACCATCCTTATGTCACCACAATCTTCACCGTCGTGAATAGAGATGTTTTGGGTAAGTGTATGTCACCATGAAATCCATTTTGAAGTGCAAATCCATTTTGCTCCCCCTTAACATATGCTACGATATTCGAAAACATTTCGCACATGTCGGGATGAAGCTAGCACGTTAAGTCAAACCATTTATGATTGATCATATCCCATATTAAATCACATTTTCTCCCCCATATTAAAAATATTAACCCAATCGATGTTTTTAATATCAATTGATTTAATAGCATTTTAAAAAATTTGGGAAGAAAAATGCAAATCCAATTATCTTCATGAATTTAACAAGCTCCCCCTCAAATTAATGAGGGTGTACTTGAAACGTAAATTAAATACCTTTTAAACACAAGTGTAAGGTATTTATTACGTGCAAAGATCATATATAATAATGAATTCACAAGATTAGCAATGTACGAGGTTGGACCTGAATGATGGAGAACAGCATATGAGAGATTCACATGGTTCTTGTGCACGAATGTTGGTCTCCTCGTCACGTTCCCGGGAAAATTAATTCCCGTTGTTGAGTCAAAGCTTTCCGGTGAAATGCTTGACTTGATTATGAAAAGCGGGTTGCTATCTGAAATAATAGCAAACCATTTAGAGCATGTTTTAAATCTTTTAAACTTCTGCTCGAACTTTATTTACAACCCCGTGTCATTATTGAATGACATTTCTAGGTTCGTAAATATTATCGATTCCAGAAGACATGCTCGTTTTATCAAAACGTTTTTGAACACACAATTTTGAAAGATTTAGAAAAACCTTTTGAGAAATTCTCGAAAAATTGTGTCCAAAGTTTTGAAAAACAATTACTTGAGCTTAAGATGTGGAATATCTTAGGAACGAGCTCAAGTCCGAGAAGTTGTAAACTTCTCGTTGTTAAGGATAAGTTTATCATCAGCGATAAACTTTCCTTTTATCTGAAGAACGAGTCCTAAGCTGACATTTACTTAGAAGTCGTGTTCATGAGCTTGAAAACTTTGACTGTTTTAACGGAAAGCTCATGACCGAGAAAGGTTAATTTCTCGTTATGAATAAAAGTTCTCTTATTTAAAAGATACACTTTCCTTTCTGAGCTTAAAACTTCGAATGTTTTAATACAAGCTCATGACCGAGAAACGTGAATTTCTCGTTAAAAGGATAAGTTATCATAAAAGATAATCTTTCCTTTATTTTAAGTTCGAGTTACAGTCTGACATTTAACTGTAAGTCATATACACGAGCTTAAAACCTTTGAATGGTTTTAATGTAAGCTCGTGTCCGAGAAAATTTAATTTCTCGTTGTAAGGATAAGTTTATCACCGGCGATAAACTTTCCTTTATTTGAGGAACGGGTTACCATCTGATATTTAATGATAAACCATAATGCATGAGCTTAAAAACTTGGAATGTTTTTGATATAAGCTCATGCCCGAGAAAAATGAATTTCTCGTTTTTAGGATAAGTCATCATCGGGATGAACTTTCCTTTCTTTGAGGATCGAGTTACAGTCTGTTATGTGATTGTAAGTCCTTGATTGCAGCTTAACCATGAATCCCCTGAGACATTTGTTTCTCTGATATCTGCTTCTTCAGCAACCAAACTCTAAGAGTGTCCTTAGTTGAACGGTACACAACGATTGGACCGCTTCGTTCTTTTGGAACATCAACTTTGATACCTGCAATCTCATTAGGAATTTGCATGCTTTGACGTGGGTTAGCAATATCAATTATAGAAGCACATGGGGGTTCACAGTTGGCTTTACTTGTTTCAGAGGCGACCTGAGTAGATGATTCACTAGTCTTGGCTGGCAAACGTTTCCTTTTATAGAAAACCTTAAGTTTAGGCGTAAGTGAAGTATCATCTTTATCAGTTTCCTCCCTAGTAGACTTAGTAGAATCGGAGACTATCCTAGTTAAAGGGCACTCGTTTCCTACAAGAGTGAAAGATCTACCAGTGGGGCGCCACATTTTACCAACGGGTTTGATTTTAGCGACCCACTGGGATTTAAGTCTAGCACGGGAGTTCACCTCATTAAGCAATTTTTTGATACAAGCATCATGATTTGCCGTAAAGACACATTTTCTACATGTTTTACAAGTAGCATATTTAATGTCCGAGTAAGATCTAGAATCCTTAGATGATTGATTGATGCTCCTAGGATTGGACATGCTACGGTTAGCAGTGTTGGGTACACTAGAAGGCATCTGACTGGGTTTGGAATTCCTATCTCTTACATGTGTCTTTTGCTTAGCTTCCCTAAGATCAGGTTCATGGCTAACGTCATTTGAACTAGTTCTAGACGTGGTCTTGGTATTTTTAGGGAAACTAGAGGCAATCATATGATTTGGTCTTGCTAAAGCTGGAGTGATCACATTGGGCCTAGTTGCTGGAGTGACTGGTCTAATAAGATGAACCAAATCAACTTGGGAGGCAAACCGCGGTCTCGAGGATTGTGGTCGCTCGGATCTAAATGCAGTAGGTTGTCTGACAATCGGTTGTCTGACGAACTGATTTGTAGGCGGTTTCCCCAAGATTGATGGTTTTTCAAGCTTAGTGTCCACACTAGGTCCTTTACTTTTCCTTAACTCGTTTTTCAACGCAGCTATAGCAAAAACCTTTTCCTGTAATTGGGCCTTTAAAGTCTCATTTTCTTTGAGCAAGTTATCTTGGGATGCCAACTTAGATTCAAGCAGTTGAATTTGTTTCAAAAGATTATCCTTTTCAGCCTTAGAATCTAGAACAGTTTGATCCAATTTTCTTTCAAGAACAACGTTTGATTTTTCAAGTTTTTCAAAGTATGTTTCAAATTTGTCCGTTTTCTTAGAAAATTCAAGTTTGGCATCCTCAAGATTTTTTGATTGCCGAGCTATGATCGTTTCGAGCTCTTTAATCTTGGAATCAGAATCAGTTAACGAGGCAGTTATAAAGCATTTATCATGATGAACTATAGCATTTTGAACACTTTCTCCCCCATTATGACTCACATCGGATGAATCATAAGTGGTATTTCTATCACTCTTGTCCATCCCATGTTTGTCATAATTAGGTTCAGAATGCTCAATATGCGGCATGTCATCAGCATATACATCATAAACCACATTACATTGTACCATGTTTGCAGGCTCTGCGTCATAAATGGGTAAGGTGTCATCAAGAGAAATCTCGTGAACATTCCCTGACGTGCCACTGGCATCATGTTGTCCTCCTGATTCGGTGCTCTTGCCATCGTTAGGCTCCAAGTTTTCAACCGTATGACCATTTACCTCTTGCATCTGCGGCATTGATTCTTGCACGCCATTATCATACGTTTGCTGAAGTCGAGATCTTTCATATATCGAAGACGAGACTGAGGTCATGAGTTTCAATATTGTATCACGAAAAACTCGAAGCTCGGTATTCGTATCTCGAAGAAAAGATTGGCAAAGCATCGAACTTTCAGACTTGATGAGATTAAATTGAAGGAAAGGCGTGAGTTGTGTCACAAGAGCCTTATAAGTAAGTGCCGATGCAGAGTGATTAAAGTTGTCATGGTTGAGTTGCTCTGCTAGTTGGGTCAAAGCGGTGAAAATTGAGTCGATGAATATATGACGATCTTGTCCAAAGATTGTCACAAATTCACTCCCTCCTTGAATCCCCGAAAGAGTGACAAGATGAGACTGGAGTAGTTGAAAGGAGGTGATGCCACTTTTCTTAACTTCGTTTTGCCTTAAATACAACTCTCCCTTTTGACATGTCGAATCGAACGAATCCATTAAAGATCGATTAAAACGAAAGACCCGTAAACTTAAAATTCCTCGATGGATGGTATAAATGAAGCTCGTCACTTTGACTCGTCACGTTTTTCTTGAAATCCGGCCACAATAACTTTTAATCCGACAAATGTTTTGCCACAGTAACTTTTAAAAATACCCGCCTCGACACGATTTGCCAAAAATTACTAAACAAACTGCTAAAAATATAAGAGTGACAAAATAAAAATATAAAAGTGACAAAAATACAAATAAAATAAAATGTGATATATTTTTAAAATAAAATGTGATATTTTAAAAGAAAAAAGATTAATTTAACTAAAAAAAAAAAATAAATAAAGATTAATTTCCAACAGTAGCTGCAGCCGAGGCCACAACAAAGACCGCAGTTGACCAAGCATCCACCCTCGCAGAGGAGCTAGAAAAGGCGCGGATGTTGGTCAAGGGCGAAGAGGCGTTGAAGGAAGAGTTCAGCAAGGAGCGGGCTGAAATGGAGGGGAAAATGGTCGAATCCCTGGGCAAGGTGGAGCACGAACTAAGCGAGCTGGCACATATTGTACTGAAGTGTTGTGCCCCCCACTTCTTACGGCCATTGTTAGTCGTAGGTGGATGGTGAGCCAAGGGGCGCGCCTGGAAGTGATGAGAGTAATGGAGGCGCCACAGTTCCTACAGGCTTTTGCTGATGTCGTGTCAGATCGCATCGACCGCGGTAGACACGAAGGTTTGACTAAGGCTGATGAATTGATAAGCAAGAATGAATACATCACCAAGCATGCCTACCATAACCCTGGGGCGGAGGCAAAGATGACTGCATCCATGGCCGCCTTGGGGGATATGGAGTACCCTTTCTTGTCTGACCTCGAAGCTATGAAGGATGCCTCCAATGAGGATATCATGGCAAACCATACACCGGACCCCAACCAGCTCACTCTTCCAATTTAGGATGCAAACTTAAAGGTCGTGAAGGGTGAGAAAACGTTGGGTGAGGCGTTGGAGGCCAACCAAGCCAGAGCGCGTAGCGGGAAGGAGGCCCGTGGTGAAGTTCTTCGTGCCTTGATAGCAGAAGGTAAGAGAGAAGTAGGGGAGTTCCTGCCTTCTGTTTAGTTTATCTGTTGTAAACATTTGTTATATTCGTCCGTGGTTGTCCACGGATTTAATTTGTAATTCCATGTTTAAACACATAGAATATTTATGAAGATACATGTACGTGGTAATCACGACGACTTTTGTTTTAATATTTGAAACTTTTTTATTCATAGATATCATGTATCTGTTGCTTGACGTGTCATGGCTTGGTTAAGAATAACACTAAGTCTATATTTTACTAGACGTGCACTACGCGTCTTTATCATGTTCAGCACTACGTAAGTACGGCATGTGGGAACTTTATCATGTCCAGCACTATGTCTAGTAAGGATACATGATCCACGTCACGAGGGTTGCATCCCTCTTACGTGACAAGATGAATTATTAGGTTCACTTAATCCTCTTACTCCTTCTGGGAGCGAATAGTACATGTACGACTGAATAAATGCATATAAACAAGAAATAACACACAAGAGAATAAAAATAACTCTAAGGACACATAAGACAATAATTTGCACAAGAACAAGCCATGGAGCTAGCTAGGCACCACGACATTTATTTATAACGGTTACGATTTTTTGACATAATTAAAATCCTAAGACAAATAGATCCTAGAAAACATGAAAGCAAAAAATACATGGATCTTTATTGAAGCTGACTACAGTGGAGTGTCCATGCGTAGGCCGTAGCCTTTTAGAGGTAGCATCTTTTAAGGTTGCAAATATTCCATGTACAGTCTAAGTCACGTCCATCCATATTACGCAACTTGTATGCGCCTAGCCCCAAAGCTTCTGTGACCTCATACGTCCCTTCCCACTTTGGACCAAGTTTCCCCGTCTTCTCCGCATGACTTGCCTAGTTAGCACGATAGACAAAATCCCCCAGTCAAAAGGAAACACCCTTGACTTTGGAGTCGTAATAAGCTTTCATACGTGCCTTAGATTTAGCCTCATTGATAGCTACTATCTCCCTTTTCTCCTCTAACAAGTCTAAATTGACCCAGAGTTGCTCCTCGTTTGTGACGACGTTAACTTCCGCCGTGCGGATTGTTGGCATCCCAATTTCTACTAGGATAACATCCTCGGTTCCATAGGCCAGCGCGAATGGAGTGTCCCCATTGGCTGTTTTGATCATTGTTCTATGTGCCCATAGGACATGTGGCAGCTCGTCCACCTATTTGGCGCTTCTTTCATCTAAGCGCGCCTTTATTCCTTCACCAAGGCTTCTATTCGCCCGCTCCACTAGACCATTTGTATGTGGGTGTTTAACTGATGCGAAGCGCCGTTTCATGTTCAACGCTGCGCACCAATCCTTGAACAGATTGTTCGCAAACTGCTTCCCGTTATCCGAGATGATCTCCCCTGGTAAACCGAAACGGCATACAATATTTTTCCAAACAAACTTTTTTACCTATTTTCCCGTGATCGTTGCGACCGCCATAGCTTCTATCCAGTGAGTGAAGTAGTCCATAGCGACGATCAAGAACTTAACGCCTCTAGCGGCAATAGGAAAAGGACATGCTATGTCAATTCCCCACTTGTAGAATGGCCATGGGGATGTGACGGGTGTTAGCTCTTGTTGTGGATGCCGCAGTACTGGCCTATGCACTTGGCAATCGTTACATTTAAGAATCATATCTCGTGCGTCCCGATGCATAGTTGGCCAATAGTATCCTATGCGTAGAGCCCGTGCTACCATTGATCTGGGGCCGGCGTGCATCCCGCACGACCCTTCATGAATTTCACTAATCACATAACTGGCTTGGCGTGGTCCGACAGATCGCAACCATGGCTGCAGGAAGGATCGCTTGTATAGGACACCATCTCGTAGTTCGAAGTGTTGTGACTTCCTTTTGACGCGCCACGCCTCTATTTCGTCCTCAGGAAGGGTTTCAACCGTGAGATAGTTTATGATCAGGGTCATCCATGTAGGCCCCTCTTCATCATTTATGGTCGCTACCTCCCATCCTGTAATGGATTTCTCCTTAAGTATTTCAACCAACACTTGTTTGGATAGATGGGCAAAACTTGTAGACGCGATCTTGCTAAGAGCATCCGCCTTTTTGTTCTCGCCTCTTGGCACCTGCTTGATAGAGAACTTACCAAAACTGGCGATAAATGACTTGATTTTCTCCAGATATTGGATCATATTCTCCTCCTTGGCTTCGTACCCCCGTAGGATGTGATTTACAACAAGTCGTGAGTCCATGTAGGTTTCAAGGTTGCGGACTCCCATCCTTGTGGCGATTTTTAAACACGCAATCAATGCTTCATATCTGCCTCATTATTCGTGGTTGTGAACTCAAAATGCAAGGCGTAGGTGAATTCCATGCCTTCTGGATATGTGAGTATGAAGCCAGCTCCTGATTCGTCCGTGCAAGAAGATCCATCCGTGAATAAAACCCAGGGTTCAGATGGGATCTCTTCCTTTTGCACCATTGGCTCGTCCTCCTCGGGCTTCTCAATTATGAAATCTGCCAAAACTTGGCCTTTAATGGTTGTCCTTGGTCTATAGTAAATGTTGTATTCCCCCAGCAGGACGCTCCACTTCTGTAATCTTCCTATTAAGTCTGCTTTGGAGATCACCTGTTTTATTGGTTGGTCCGTGACCACTACTATTGGGTGCGCCTGGAAGTACCGGTGCAACCTTTTTGCGGCATAAACCAACGATAAGACCAATTTCTCCATTTGTGAGTAATTCACCTCTCGCCCTTGTAGTGCCCTGCTTACGAAGTAGACCAGAGTCTGGACTGAATCCCGATCAGTCATGAGAAATGCGCTTATTTCTCCATATGTAGCGGATAAGTACATGATTAGTTCCTCCTTAGGTCACGGGGCGACTAGCAATGAATGAGCCGCGAGATGTTGCCGAGCTGCCCAAATGCTTCCTCCGCCTCTTTTTCCAGCGAAAGTCTCCTTTCTTTAAGCACTTCTTGAGCGTTTTGAATAAAGGAAGTGACTTTTCTACGGACTTTGATAAGAACCTATTGGACCGACCAGCTTTCCATTAAGTGACTGCACCTCTTTGAGTGTCCGAGGGGATGGATGTTGTATCACGGCGTCCGTCTTCTCCGGACAAGGCTTGATGCCGTTGGATTAATCATATACCCACGGAACATTCCTTTGGTTTCTCCAAACGTGCATTTTTGGGATTCAGTTTCATGTTGATTATTCTCAATGTGTCGAATGTCTCTTGGACATCGCGGAGGAGTTCGTTCCCCGTATGGCTTTTGATAACCAAGTCGTCCACGTAGACTTCAAAGTTGCGGCCTATCTTTGAGTTAAAGGCTTTATCCACAAGTCGTTGATATGTCGCACCTGCGTTCTTGAGTCCGAGCGACATTTTAGTGTAACAATATACGCCCTGACTGGTATGGAACGCCACCTTCTCCTCGTCTTCTTCCGCCATCTGGATCTGATGGTATCCTTTATATGCATCCAAGAAACATTTAAAAGAGTACCCGCATAAGGATTCCACCTTCCAATCGATTTCTGGAACCGGATAGTAATCTTGTGGGCAAGCTTTGTTTTTAAGTATGTGAAGTCCACACACATGCGCTAGCTTCCGTCATGCTTCTTGACCATGACCGGATTAGAGAGCCACTCATGGTAATAAACCTCGCGCATAATTCCTGCGTCCATTAGCTTCCGTAACTCGTCCAATATTACGTGGCTACGTTCTGGTACTTGACCGTGCTTCTTTTGTTTAACAGGGGGATATCCATGGCGGATTTGAAGCTTATGTTCTGCTATCGAACGCGGTACGCCTGTCATATGCTTTGGATCCCATGCGAATATATCAAGGTTTGCTTTTAGGAGAGAGCACATGGCCTTCTTCCCTTTTTCTGAGCGCGTTCCTCCGATAGCTACCTCTTGTTCCGAGTAGTCAGGGTGGATTACCACCTTCCAATTGGGGGGTGGTGATCCTTCCTATATGGGAGTTGGCTGGATTGGTGTTGTCACGACGTGAAACTCGGATGCGGCACGATTGAATTGTAAATAGTGACAATTCCCCCTTCGACCGGAAACTTAATCCTGCCGTGTGCCGTGGAAGGGACTGCCCGTATGGCTAAGATACCTGGTCTTCCAAAAATACCATTGTACGGAGAATGTCAACGTATCACCATAATGTTCATCCACGCCGTGGTGGAATGCTCTTTATCTCCAATGGTTACCAGTAAACGTAGTTGTCCTATTG
Source organism: Glebionis coronaria (assembly GCA_025667525.1). Classification (NCBI taxonomy): domain Eukaryota; kingdom Viridiplantae; phylum Streptophyta; class Magnoliopsida; order Asterales; family Asteraceae; genus Glebionis; species Glebionis coronaria. The sequence continues at coordinate 466,269,486 of CM046874.1, read as the reverse complement.
GCCAGATAGTGTCTCCACTGAAGCCAATGAGCGGAGACGTGGTCGGCATCAATTGGCTTTTGATCTCTGGTCGTAGCTGTACGAATCAATGTTCGTAGAGTACTTCCGCCGATGATCCTCCATCTACATACATGCGACCAACATTATGGGTTCCAATACTTACCTCAATCGTGAGAGGTGAATCAACCAAGTTGCTCGCCGTGATAGGAGGGAATAAGATTTCCTTGCCGCGTGAAATTTTTTGACTAACTTTCTGCTTTGTCCGGCGCTGCCATGATTGAACCATGTATATGGTTGTAGGCTTATCCTTTTGGGAATCTTTTTTTTTCATATTTCTTGTTATCCTTTACATCCTTCCAATCCTTGACCAAGTGTTTGAGTTTGCCTGATTTAATCAGCGACTCTATATGCTTCTTGAGCTGAATGCACTCCTCCGTGCCGTGACCCTTATCATCATGGAACTCGCAGAAGCGAGTTCCTTGACGACGATCTACTGGAGTTTTCATCGGGGGATGACTTAGGAAATTTGCTCCTTCTGTTAGCAAGATATCCCGATAAGTCATCTTTAGACAAGTGAAATTGTCATTCGACCGTCCTCAAAGTTCCGAACCCTTTCCATGAGCTCATCAAACTTCTCCGGACGTTTATCGTTGAGGCGCCTGATTAGCCCCTTGTCTGTTATAGCGTGCATGTAATCAGAAATTTTAAGGAGCTCTGGGCACACTTTTGTACGCGTACACTCGCCATTAAAACGTTCTATAAAGTCTTCTTTAGACTCTCCGGGTCTTTGTTTGACCGTTCCAATGAGACCGGATCTCTATTATACTTCTTTCGCTGAGTATGGTTGTTTTGGAATGATGTGCGTAATTCATCGAAACTGTTGATGCTTCGATGGGGGAGCTTCTCAAACTAGTCGCGTGCATTACCAATCAAAGTTGAATTGAACAACTGGAACCATATTGGCATCAGCCATCGCTTAATTTTAGCCTGTGTGTCAAAAACCTTTAGGTGATCCTCCGGATAGCCAAATCCGTCATAGGTTTTAACGCTCGCCGGCATGCGGCGCTTCTTATCCTTAGAGTAATTCCGTATACGAAGAGCGAAGGCATCCTCCATCTCGCTACACCATGGGAGGGAGAGATCTTCCTCTTCTTCATCACGATAGTAGGTATCGCCGTAGCGTCCTTCGTCGTCCGATGGTTCAGGGGTGGAATACCTAGGTCGACGATGTCTGGGGTGATGATCAACTGAATCAGACCCAAAAGGGTCGTGATAGGGGTGTTTTCCCCCGCCTTTTGATCTATGATGAGCACTTTTGTGAGAATGGGCTTCCTTCCCACCAGAGTTTATCCTACGCCACACACTTGTTAGGCGATTGTCCACGGGAGTTTCCAACACCGGTCGTCCAGTGGAGCCGTCGGATTTATCCCCATCTTCCTGGGCTTCTTGCAATTCTTGCATGATGCGATCCCCTATGCGCTCAAATACATTCCGTGGTCGAGTGGTTTCCTCGAAGGAAGGTTGTTCATGAGCTCGCGTCTTCCTTCACATCTTCCGAGCTTGTGGGGGAGTACCGTGCGCGGTGCTGCCAAAGTTAAGTCTGGACTAGAGATTCCGTCCCAAATTTAACCTTGCCGAGATGCCTGGCATGATTCTGTCAAAATTTTGTGTGAGTACGCGTTCGAGGTCCTCATGATCGCGTGAACCGACTTCCAATTCTGCCTCAACCACTGGTGGCTTTTGTAGCTCATTGGTAGGGGCCTTTGGCACAACTCCCGGATCGCGGTTATCCAAATTGATGGTTGGTGGTGGGGTATTACCGGACGTGCCTACCCCACCGAGAGACTAAAACGTGTTTCGATTATTCGGTCCTCCTGTTTGGCCACCAGAGGGCTGGACGGAGATGATTATTACATCACCCACGGACTTCCGATTCCCAGGATTCATGTTCCTCGGGTTTCCCTGAAAGTGTCCCTTCATCATTGGGAGATAATTGAGATTGAGATTGAGTTTTGTTTAGTTTATGGGTCCCATGGATGGCGCCAACTTGTTGATACAAAAGTTGGATGATCCTTGCTTGATCCGAATTAGGCTTAATTCGGATAGATTGGGCTCCGGCTCATGCACCATGTGAATGTCTTGCTGAGACCCTACACACTAAAACAACACGTGTTATGCTTACCGTGGGAACTTATCCCACGATTAGACTCCAACGTGAGAGTAAGTAATCGGCTTAGGGTTATGAATCGGTTGTGTGTTGAGAGTATGAGGAATGTGATACCTTTGTGGAACCCTTGGGGGTTCCTTATATAGGCGGTGAAACCCTAATGGGCTGTCACCGATGATTCGGCCCCAACCAAAGGATAAGTGCCATAATTAGTTTGATTGTTATCTTTTAATTATGGTTAATGTATATCCTCTACTTTAGGATAAATCCCAATCCTAATAAGATTGTGATTCTGTCTAACCCTATACCGGCCGTGCCGGGCCGTGGGCCACACACATCTATGTGGCCACTAATCTTTCGATGCCCATAGGCTTAAATGACTTAATCCAACCAATCAGTAATGGGTCTGATGCGGGTAGTACCCGTGGGCTAGGTTCATGACCCGGTTGGGGACTATACGTCATTAGAATCAAAGTTGGCTTCTCAAAATCCATGTCCTCCGCCTGCTTCACTAAGTGAAATACCTGTGCAACCTATCGAAACTGTAGATAGTAATGACGTGAATGCTGATAATGACATATTTGACAATATGAACATTAAGTTAGAACAACGTGTCGCTCAATTACTTCTAAAAATGAGCAATTAAAGGCTCAAATTAAGGAAAAGGTTTTTGCACTTACAGCTGTGAAAAGTGAATTAAGGAAGTTAAAAGGAAATAGTGTGGATACTAAGTTAGCAAAACAGTCAGTCTTGGGGAAACCTCCTTCTCAACCATTCAGAAACCTCTCAGTTGCTAGACAACCGAATGCGTTTAAATCTGATCGACCCAAAACGTCGAACCCGAGGTTTGCATCCCAAGTTGACATGCGTAGCAATTTGCCTAATCCAGTCACTCCACAATCTAGACCCTCCTTAAGAAAATCTTCTGCTTTTGTAAAACCCGATCACATGAATGCTTCAAGCAACTTTATAAATAGCTCCAAGAACATGCCTAGGCGTAGTTCAAATGACACGGGTCATAAAAGCTATCTAGAGGATGCTAAGAAAATGACACACGCAAGAGATAGGACAAAACTAAAACCTAGGATCGTTGATCACACATCTAGGAATTCTAGACCCTTCTCGGATGTGCACAAATCCACCAAACCTAGGAACACTAGATCCTTCTCAGATGCTAAGCACTTTGTTTGCCCGAAATGTAAAAATTTGTGTTTAATGCCATTCATGATGATTGTATCACTAAAGTCTTGAACAAGCTGAACCAAAAATCTAGAGCACCTCAAAGACGAAACCCAAAAGGAAATAGTTTTTCTCCAACTAAGTCTTCCGTTGTGCATGAGAAAACTATGACACCTAGACCATGTCTTAGGTGGATACCAACTAGAAACATATTTCCCTCTAGTACGACAAAGGTTCAAGGTGAAACCCCACATGGCTCTCAAAAAGATATCACTACTCCACATGCAAGTATACAAACTACTAATGAAAGTGCAGGTACCGACGTCATGGTTCAACAGGAACACAAAGGTCCAATATTTGTAACTCGATCAACGAAAGACACCCTTAGAGTTTGGATATTGAAGAAGCAGATATATGAGAAACAGGTGTCTCAGGGGATTCACAATTAAGCTTCTAGCAATGACTTGAAGTCAAATTACAGGCTGTAACTCGTTCTTCAAAGACCGGAAAGTTCATCCCGAGTATGACTTATCCTCAAAACGAGAAATTCAATGTTCTCGGACACGAGGTTGTATTAAAACTATTCGAAAGTTTTAAGCTCTTGCATATGACTTATAAGCGCATCACAGCTTAGGAATCGACCCTCAAATAAGGAAAGTGTATCACAGATGATAACTTATCCTTCACAACGGGAAATTTGAAATTAATTTTTCTCGGTCATGAGCTAGTCACAAAACATTCAAAGTTTTGCGCTCATGAAAAATGGACCCGCAAGGGAAGTGTACGTTTCAATGCGCTTCCCCTATGCAATAGAAGAGAAGTCTTCTATCATGATTATATTTATAACCATTGAACACAAATTTTCAAGAATTTCTCAAAAGTTTTTTCAAAATCTTTCAAAATTGTGTGTTCAACACTCCCTTCCTCATAAAATGGTTTTTATATCTCAAAAATGTCATATGTTATTTTCATCAATTTTTGAGGGGGAGCGTTTTAAAATTAAGCCTTTAATGTTGTTAGGTACATCTCAGATATTGTCATATTTTATGTATCCAACACATTCCAAAAACGGCTTAAAACTGTCATATGTAATATACCATATCGGATAAGGCATCTCAACTCCGTACCTCAACATATTTTGTGGTTTCGTTTTTCCAAAAAATTTTCAAATTTTTGTTTTAAGATACACATATATTGTTGAGGGGGAGCAACCCGTCTACACAAGTTCCATGATTCACGCGGGCAAACATCTTTCTCTCCTGTTGATTTTTAGAAACTATTATATTTTAATCATTTGGTATCTCTAATAATAAATTCTTATATTAGAGATAGGGGGAGAAGATGTGATTAAAATGTAATATATCGCAACATGTGATCTTAAAGACTCAAGTACAACTCTTTCCTTCACATGCTAAACTATTTTGAATGTTGATGCATGTGTGTAGGGGGAGTATTTTGGAAATGTAAAACTTTCAAATTGTTAAAAGTTTTGATTTTTATCAAGCACTTTGAACGGTTTTCAATGATTTTATGGTTACGATATATACCCAAAACTAGCCACTATCCACGACGGAACAATGGAGTCAAAATGTGGTTTAGGATAGGAAACTAAGTCCTATGATCCAACAAGAACTGGAGGGATATACCCAAGGAAATTCCATAGCTAGAAATAGTTGTCTTTAGGAAAGATGGAGTGGGATGAAGCTGAATGCGGACCAATTACTTAAGTTAGCACTAGAACAATCACAACAACGTGCTAGTGATGACGTATTGGTACGCATTAAAGGAGTTGAATATTCTATGCAACTTAGGCAGAAACCGGGTCAATACATCTATTGAAGACAAGACGTCATGAACCCAGTGATGCAATGCACAACCCTTCCTAGCCATTCAGGTTTCTCTCAGACGAAACTTGTCTCATTGTCACGGAGATCAACACATATCAATTGACTTTCTCACTCTGAGTTAGTTAATATTGAAAAGGTGGCCGTCTGCTCCAGCCTCCGACTACTAAAATGCACTTATCGAGTATAGAGCCAAAAAGATATCAATCTATTGTCTCATTAGGACCCAATCGAGTCCTACACATTATCCTTGTGATATTTCCAGAACATCTGAGTGATACGATTGACGATGAAGATGGAAATCCTTCTTGAGTCAACATAAAACAAGCTCATGGTAGGTAACTTGTGCGATTCTACACGAATCAAACTTGTGAGAACTGGAATGAAACTAAGTTTGAATTCTTAATTGATTCAAACTTGATTCCAGGTTTCTTCACAAGATCCGTGTGATCTTGCCAGAACATTCAGAGTGACACTCTTTAGTGCTCATAGTGACGAATGGAAATCCTTCTAGTGTCAACCTTAAACAGCACTGCGGTAGGTGACTCGTAAGATTCTTTTCTGAATCGAGCTTGTGACAAACTGGAAAGCAACAATGGTGCGATTCTTATAGAATCAAACTTGTTCTAGGAATTCTGAATTGACGACTCTAATCAGACGAATAATTTGTCCTTATGATTCACTCCTTACGTTCGTAGTCTGCTTTGAGACGGTCGAGTAAAGAGAAATGGTTACTACCGCCAGGAAACCCTGTCAAGGAGGTTCTTAATCGAATCTACCCCGATCATAGGTACGGTATATAATACCGTCTAACGGTCTTCACCGACCGGAGGTAAAACGCTACCGAGTTAGAGTGAAATGTTCAAAGCCATTTGGTCCATTTCTATATATGTTGCTGCATATCAAGAAGGTGGCGTAGCTATGTACTAACCGATGTCAATTCAGAAGTCACAAGAGCACAAGATGGCAATAATCAAGATACTTAAGAATGTAATAGGTCATCTTGTCACAAGAGCACAAGATGAACCCTATTAAGGATAGATTGAAGATCTCAAGCACTCAAAGTCAAATGACAAAGGCTCAAGATAAAGTTCAAAAAATCATGAAGGAACAAAGCCGTTACAAACAAGATCAAGACCAAGATACAAGACCCAAGAAGGAAGATCTCCTCCACAAGAATGTATTCACTCAATTATCGTTTGCATTTTAAAGATGACCAATACATTGGGGGGGATTGTTAGCCCTATATTTTATATAGTCGAACAAGAAAGTAATAGGTTGATGTTCGTTTGCAAATCTTAAACTTATATTACAAGGTTTAGACAAAACAAGGGACTAGAAGACAAACACGGGCAAGTATACCCTTTCGTTCGTAATATAGCTTTGTAGTGGTAAGCCAGGATCGTTCGCTGAGACTTAGTTTCGTTTTGGTAATAAGATAATAATTGAAGAAATAAATAGTTGAAGTAATATCAATAATAACAAGTATGACTAATATGGGATAGCTCGTATAAGTTCGTGATGATGATAATAATGATCGAGATATGTTTATGTAGGTAAAGAGTGATAATCCTTTTTCGTCAAAACGGCGTTTACAAAATTTACTTAGGTTCATTCAAGACTTATGTTTATGATAACTATGATTTTTCTTAGTTAAAACGTTCTTTGATGTGTGTCTAATAGAATTGATCTAGGTTCTCTATGTGACTCTATTGTTTTTGGTGAAACAAATATTTTTGGTTGTTTTTAAAATAAAGGTGAAAAACAATTAAAGTAAAAGTGCGTTAATTTAAATCTAAGTCTAATTAAAGTAAGTGCAAGTATTTAAAAACGTGACTGAAATTAAAAGGCGCTAAAGTAAATGACGCAAAATTTAAATCTACCTAAGGCAATCTTAAAACGCAACTAAAACTTAAACTAAGGCAAGGCTAAAATAAAGTTAAGACAAATAATCTTAAAGTGCAAATAAATAAAAAGGCGGGAAAAATAAGCTTAAAAATAAAGGACATAAATTTAAAAAGAAGGACTAAAAAGAACCTGAAAGAAACCTTGATTCGGAAGTTCAAAACTTCCGAATGAACTAGCTTGACTCGGAACTTTTAACATCCGAATGAAACAATCTTGACCCGGAACTTTTTCCTTCCCTTGATCCGGAACTTTCGTTCGGAAGAATTGACTCGGAACTTTTTGAGTTCCGAATGAAGTCTCTTGATCCGGAACTTTCTGAGTTCCGAATAAACAATGCTTGAGTCGGAAGTTTTGCTGATCCGGAAGTTTTCGTCCGGAACTTGGAAGTTCCGGATGAACAAGCTTGATTCGGAAGTTTTCCTTCGTCCGGAACTTTGAATGTTCCGGATGAACAAGCTTGACTCGGAAGTTTTTGCTGATCCGGAACTCTTCCAGATGAAGCCCTTGATCCTGAACTTTGAAGTTCCTAATTAAAGACCTCTTGATCCGGAACTTTTGAGTTCCGAATGAAAGATTTCTCTTCTCTTGGTTCGGAAGTTTTCCTGGGAACAAAGAAACAGAAACAAACAACCCCGAAGAACAAGGGATAACAGAAACAAGAATATAACACAGATTTAACCAAAATCAAGCAAACGATTAAGCTAAACTAATAACAAATCAACAGTTAAACATAAACAAACAATTTAAATCAACAAAACAAACAAATTTAACCACAATAATCCAAAACCCACTTGATCAAAATAAGAACATGAACATGAACACAAACATAAACATAAAAATCAAAGATCAAGAAAGGTAGATAGAAGATTAACAAGATAAAATAAAGATTGACAAGAATTAAATGGAAACTTACTTGAAATTAAAGGAATTTAATGTGCAAGACAAGGTAATTAAATTGAAAAGTATTTAAATGACAAGGAAATTAAAGGTGCAAGGTAAGTAAACGGTGGAAGACTAATTGTCACACTTAGCCAACAAGAAAAATGATTATCTAGTCCTAACTATATATAGGGGAGGATTAGGAAGCTTCCTCCCCTCTTTCCTTTTCTCTTAATTACAAGCTTAAGTCCTTCCTTCTTTAATCTTCCTTAATTGCATGCTTAGTCCTTTTCTTCTAATCTTCTTTAAACTTGGACTTAAAGGACTTTTGGCTTCGGGATTTCTTTGAACTCGTCTTTAAATTCTTCAATAAAATAGACTTGAATTCTTCGACTTTTGATAAACTTCCGTCTTTTGACTTTTTCTTCTATAAATCTTCAGAATTGGTCTTGGACTTCCGTTCTTTTTGCACTCTTGACTTCTTGACTTCGTCTTTCATCTTTTTCTTCAATAAAAGTCCGTAAATGCCCGTGAATGTCCGTGTTTTCTCCACTTTTCACCTTTTCGTCCTAAATCACAACAAAAACACAAACCACGCATAATTCCGACATAAAAGACATAAAATACACGTTTTGGTCTGGTTATTATTGTAATTAAGTGGTAGAAAAGATGGGTGTTTACACACCTATCAAATCCCCTACACTTGACCATTGCAATGTCCTCATGCAATGCGTTAGTTACAAAGCACGTTTACACTTTTCATCATGATCAATCCATAGTGGCCTTTATTAAAGAGATAGAAAATTAAAAACATACAAAATAAAGAAATCAAAAGCATACCTTGGGTTTTGGAAATGTTATGAATAATCATCATCCTCAAGTTTTCACTTTCTCCAAACCAAGCTTAAAAACGAGATCATTGTTATTATAAGTTAGTAGATTATCACGAACTCATGTGGGCCAATTACTCACTTAGACTCCCTTATTCCTAGGTGTATCTCTTATTTTTTATTGTTGTCTTGAATGATCACGAGGATGCATTGTTGACTTATTTCGATAGTTTATTAGACCGAAAATAAAGTGAACGATTTAATCAATAGTTAGCTAAAGGACAAAATCTTTTAAAACTGCTTCGAGGGACCTCATAAAGTTCATATCTTGGCATAACTCGCTTCGCGATTTGAGACCTTTCTCGGACCGATATTTGGCAGCGACTTCATAGTTCAAACCTTGAGAGACGTTCATGAAATTATGGTCTTCTCTTCATAATGGAATTTCTTCACTTGAAGTTTTGAGAGATTCATACTTGGACCACGACTTCTTCATTTTTCTCCAATTTTTATTTTGGACTTTGATATACAACGATCCGCCTCCTTTTATGACTTGGATCTATTTATCCTCATACCTTGTTAGGGTCTTTTCGGATACACTTCTCCATGACTTTTGGGGAGTATTTGCCTTTCGTCGTATGTCTCGATCCTTCATATTGATTTTCGATAAATGATTCTTCACATCACTTTGGATTTTTAGCAACAAAATATAGCCCTCATGCCTTGTTAGGGCCTTTTCGGACTCGCCAATCTTCGCATCCCGCTTCAATAAGTTATGCCTTGGCTATGAACTTTAATCCATACCGAGCAACTTTTAAACGATCTTGGGCTAGAAGCTAAGTAACTTTTCAAATCGTACAACCTTAATTATTAGCAGATAAATTATTAGCAAGCGATGGGAGAATAGGCTTATAATTAACTCACATAAATTCACGAAAGAACACCGAACTTATAATTGGCTCTATCATCTCTCGTTCTCCACAGTTTAAAATCTCAAGGAATGAGACTCGTGGATGCTTAGCCTATTAAATCAAAGTTCTGGGTTTTCGAGTCGCCTATAGGATCTTGCAAATTCTTAGACTCTTTCAAGTTTTAGAAATCGCGTTTTAAAGTTCCCTTGATAAACGACTCTCTAGGATCAATTATAGGAACTTGCGAAAAGGTTTTGTTGTTAACCCGTGAGAGTTAAGACTTTCGCGTTTTATAGCTCCCTATATAAAAGTCTAGCAAAACTTGATTTAAACACGTTAAGGATACTAGCTAGAGTAACTTAGATAAGTAAACTCGGGTTGAGTCAAAAGATTCATAACGTTTGAAAATTAAAACCACTTTATTAAACATTTATTCTAACAAGAAAGAAAATAACTTTACAAAGGGAAAAACTAATAGGCCAAAATAGATCAAAAATTTTGAAAAATGTCGAAAAATTGATTTTCCTGTTAAAATGAGGACAAATACAAGGAAAAGGCCACTTAACTTCGATAGAAGTCCCCCCTACACTTAAGATAAACATTGTCCTCAATGTTTAAGCATGTGGGAGTAAACTCCCCTACACTTAGGACATTGTGCACGTTGTTTAAATCTCGCTAAGGGAAAGACAACTAAAAGGATTCCTATTTTAATATTGAGAAAATATAAAATAGTGAATCAAAAAAAGTTTAGGATAGAACCGGGAAGAAGTGGACACGGAATCACGGGTCGTCAAGAATCATCAAGAGTGGATCATTGAAGCTTGAATCCCTGATTAGTAGAAGAGAGGAGAGAGCAAACACCAACGGGTCTCCCCTACACTTATGATAAAGAAAGCGAAAAGATAGATGCATGGGTTGCCTCCCAAGAAGCGCTTGATTTTTGTTAACCGAGTCATTAGCCTGACTCGACCTTGATCATCAACGGAAGAAGCATGAAACATATCCACCAGGATCAAAGATATAGTTTTTGTCCACTAAATAGCACAAGCTTAAGGCGAACAAGGCAAGCCAAAGAAGAGTAGGCAAGGTTTCCTTAAGTAGTGATGGATCACGGTGGAAGCAAGGTTGAAGTGGTGCAAGCAGATTTCCATAAGTTCCAAAGATGTTTCCTTTTATTTCATCAGGTGGATACTGAGATGGCTTAAAGATTTCAATACCAGGGTCGAACACCTTTTCCTTTAGGGGAAAATAGCACTCAGGCTCAGCAGAGTGGGAAGAAGATCCGCAAAGAAGCACAACCTCGTCCTCAGAAGGGGGACAAAGAGGTGTTAAATCATACGTGCTGCAGATATTGGTGTCGACCGGTTTCTTCTCCTTAGAAAGAATGTTCTTCAAATCCAAAGTAGGATCAAGACGATAATCTTCAAAATCATAAGGAGGAGCATCACTCTCATGAGGGAAGTATGTGTTGAGAAACATAGAGAAGTCTTCCTCGAATGAGTAATCGTCCAAAGTAGGATCGAGTGATGGCGGAGGATCTTCATCATGTGAAGAATCGCTCGAAAGAGTATCAGCCTCATCGAAATCATCATATGTGGGAATCTCGGGATACTCAGAAGTACAATCATCAAAATCATCCGAATCTGAGCTAGAATCATCATCATCATAAGCATCAAAGACCGGTGGAGAATCATAAATGGGAGAAGCTGCCAAAGTGGGGAGAGAATCATCCGCATCATTATGAAAAAGTGGATTATCGATGCAAGAGTCGAATAGAGGATTGTCGTAGACGGTAAAGTCATCGAGCACATTAATCATATTCACTGATTCGCAGCCTCCAAAGGTTGTACTTGTAAGCTTCCCCATTTTAAAAACTTGTGCATCATCCCCGACTCTTAAGATTAACTCACCTTCGGACACCTCCACTAAAGCTCGTCCGGTTCTCAAGAATGGCCGACCAAGTATTAAAGGAATACGAGGGTCCATTTCGTAATCAACTACGACAAAATCGACCGGGAAAGTAAATGTGCCAACTTTGATGAACACATCTTCGGCTATACCAACGGGGTAAGCGAGAGTGCGATTTGCAAGTTCAAGAGACATCTTTGTTGGAGTAAGGTCGGGCAATGATAGTGTTTTCCAAACACTCAGTGGCATCAAATTAATACTGGCCCCGAGATCAGCAAGGGCAGTAAATTCTTCAGTTTTGTTGAACACACAAGGCAACACAAAACGACCGGGATCTCCAAGCTTTTCTGGAAGTTCTTTAAGAATAACTGCAGAGCAGTTTTCATTTAAGCGTGTGTTGGCGAGTTCAATAAGCTTCTCCTTCTTGTTTAGCAATTCCTTAAATGCTTTCACAAATTTCGGCATGTGAACAAGTGCTTCAAGAAAGCTAATGTTGAAGTTCATCTGAGAGATCATCTTCACATAGCGTGTCACGTCGGAGTCCTCCTTGGTTAGCATTTTGGTCTTGCCTAAACGAGAGGGATAAGGGATATTGGGTTTGGGTGGTGAAGGTGCAGGTGTAGGTGGTAAAGGTTGAGATGTTGAAGGGTCATTCGTGGAAACTTCATCACGTCGAGGCGGAGACGGTAATGGTGCACTAAAACTAGGTGTATGAGGAGTAGGGATAAATGGTGGTGGAGGAGGTGTAGATGATGGGGGTGGGATTGATGGTCCTACGATGGTTACTCCACTACGGGTAGTAATAGCACTCACATTGGCTCGCGGATTGGTGACGGTGTTTGAAGGTAGAGAACTCGAAGTAGAAGGTTGAGTGGAGGGCAAGAAACTAGCAAGCATATTCTTCAAATCATTGGTTTGATTGTTGAAGGAGGATTGAATATTATCTCGAAGCTCGGATCTTATCTCATTACCTTGCTTGGTAATATCTCCTTTCAGATTGGTAATTTGGCTCTGCAGATTCTTGATTTGCTCACCTTGGGTTCTCATGATTGCTTCAACATCCGGGTTAATGGGTAGGGTTTGTTGGGCGGGTGGGTGATAAGGATTGGAAGCTCTTGGTGGGATTTGGTTGCTTCTATTGTAGTTGTTGGCGAGGTTTTGGTTTTGAGGAGAAAAACCGGGTGAAAGGTAGTTGTTGGATCGGTAACTCAGCAGATTTCTATCCCCTTGAGGTCGAGCTTGGTATTTTTCTGGTGAATAATTACCATAAGCTGCATACACATTTTCCGGATTTCCTTGTGTCGAAGGACAATCGGTGTATGAGTGAGGACCGCCGCATGTTTCACAAGAAGGTGCAACAGCTTTAACTTGTTGTTGTTGTTGGTTTGAAGCCAAGAGTTGCATACTTCTGCTCATTTTAGTCAGCACACGGGTGAGTTCGGTCATATCAGGGTTTGCTGAAGTAGAGGAAACATTGACTCTCGGATTGTTCCTTGAAGAAGCAGAGGAATCCCAGTTTTTGTGGTGAGTAGTCATGTTCTCAATTAACTCTCTACACTCCTCGGGTCTCCTTTTCATGAATGTGTCACCGGCGGCTGCATTAATCGTATCACGATCTCGAAAAGTCAAACCGTTGTAGAAAGTATCTATTAAGGTTACAGGGAGCATGTTGTGGTATGGACAACGATCAATCAAGACATTATATCGCTCCCAAGCATCAAAAAGAGATTCATCAGGGTCTTGCATGAAACCGCTGATTTGATTGCGAAGGCTCGTGACCATGGATGGTGGAAAGTAGCGCGATAAAAAGCGTTGAGTCATGTCATCCCAAGTGTGAATATAATTCTTCGGGAGACGATCAAACCATTTCTCGGCATGATGTAATAAAGTATGTGGAAAGAGTTGTAGGCGAAGTTCATCCATTGTGGCACCAGCCAACTTCATGCTTTGGGTGATTGTAATGAACTTGTCGAGGTGTTTGTTGGCATCATCATCAGGCAATCTACGGAATGGGTTTGTTTGTACTTGCTGAATCATGTGGTGCTTCAACGAAAACTCAGGAGCATTGATTTGCATCGGCGCAATCGGTCCTCCTCGTCCAAACATGGTAGGTTGACAAAGCTCCTCCATGGTCCGAAGATCGGGCTGTGGAAGAACATTGTTGTTATTATTAGGGTGCGGTGGATTATTGTTGTTTACACCTGACATAGCTAAATCTTCTTGAGGCTCGGGCTCTTGATAATTAGAAGATATAGTACGCATGCACCTACAAAGACAAAAGAAAAGGAAACCAAACACAAAGACAATATATATACACAATAAAGATAAAATCTTTTTAGATTTTTGAGATTTTTAATTTTTATGTATTTCTGAATTTTTTATGCAAGAAAAATAACGCTCACAAGTGAACGGATCCCAAAAAGCAACGCGTCTCTCACAGAAAACCGTTAATCTTTACGAAAAGAGCCGGCAGCGGCGCCATTTGATAACTAGGATTTTGCTTAGTTAAAAAGTTCTTTGATGTGTGTCTAATCGAATTGATCTAGGTTCTCTATGTGACTCTATTGTTTTTGGTGAAACAAATATTTTTGGTTGTTTTTAAAATAAAGGTGCAAAACAATTAAAGTAAAAGTGCGTTAATTTAAATCTAAGTCTAATTAAAGTAAGTGCAAGTATTTAAAAACGTGACTGAAATTAAAAGGCGCTAAAGTAAATGACGTAAATTTAAATCTACCTAAGGAAATCTTAAAACGCAACTAAAACTTAAACTAAGGCAAGGCTAAAATAAAGTTAAGACAAATAATCTTAAAGTGCAATTAAATAAAAAGGCGGGAAAAATAAGCTTAAAAATAAAGGACAGAAATTTAAAAAGAAGGACTAAAAAGAACCTGAAAGAAACCTTGATTCGGAAGTTCAAAACTTCCGAATGAACTAGCTTGACTCGGAACTTTTAACTTCCGAATGAAACAATCTTGACCCGGAACTTTTTCCTTCCCTTGATCCGGAACTTTCGTTCGGAAGAATTGACTCGGAACTTTTTGAGTTCCGAATGAAGTCTCTTGATCCGGAACTTTCTGAGTTCCGAATAAACAATGCTTGAGTCGGAAGTTTTGCTGATCCGGAAGTTTTCGTCCAGAACTTTGAAGTTCCGGATGAACAAGCTTGATTCGGAAGTTTTCCTTCATCCGGAACTTTGAATGTTCCGGATGAACAAGCTTGATTCGGAAGTTTTTGCTGATCCGGAACTCTTCCGGATGAAGCCCTTGATTCTGAACTTTGAAGTTCCGAATGAAAGAACTCTTGATCCGGAACTTTTGAGTTCCGAATGAAAGCTTTCTCTTCTCTTGGTTCGAAAGTTTTCCTGGGAACAAAGAAACAGAAATAAACAACCCCGAAGAACAAGGGATAACAGAAACAAGAATATAACACAGATTTAACCAAAATTAAGCAAACGATTAAGCTAAACTAATAACAAATCAACAGTTAAACATAAACAAACAATTTAAATCAACAAAACAAATAAATTTAACCACAATAATCAAAAACCCACTTGATCAAAATAAGAGCAAGAACATGAACACAAACATAAACATAAAAATCAAAGATCAAGAAACGTAGATAGAAGATTAACAAGATAAAATAAAGATTGACAAGAATTAAATGGAAACTTACTTGAAATTAAAGGAATTTAATGTGCAAGACAAGGTAATTAAATTGACAAGTATTTAAATGACAAGGAAATTAAAGGTGCAAGGTAAGTAAATGGTGGAAGACTAATTGTCACACTTAGCCAACAAGAAAAATGATTATCTAGTCCTAACTATATATAGGGGAGGATTAGGAAGCTTCCTCCCCTCTTTCCTTTTCTCTTAATTACAAGCTTAAGTCCTTCCTTCTTTAATCTTCATTAATTGCATGCTTAGTCCTTTTCTTCTAATCTTCTTTAAACTTGGACTTAAAGGACTTTTGGCTTCGGGATTTCTTTGAACTCGTCTTTAAATTCTTCAATAAAATAGACTTGAATTCTTCGGCTTTTGATAAACTTCCGTCTTTTGACTTTTTCTTCGATAAATCTTCAGAATTGGTCTTGGACTTCTGTTCTTTTTGCACTCTTAACTTCTTGACTTCGTCTTTCATCTTTTTCTTCAATAAAAGTCCGTAAATGCCCGTGAATGTCCGTGTTTTCTCCACTTTTCACATTTTCGTCCTAAATCACAACAAAAACACAAACCACGCATAATTCCGACATAAAAGACATAAAATAGACGTTTTGGTCCGGTTATTATTGTAATTAAGTGGTAGAAAAGATGGGTGTTTACACACCTATCAGTTTATTTAAGAGACTAAGCTCAAAACAAGTTGCCAACAAGTTCAATATTTTATCAAGTTTCTAAGCGGATCTCTCCAACCAAAGATTCATTACCATAGACAAGTTCTAGAAAACTTATCATAACAATTTGCGTTTCTTAACGCCAAACTATCGTAAGTAGAGGTGGCGAAATGGGAGGGCGGGCAGGCACGGGCGACGGACTAAACGGGCGGCGGGCTAAACGAGCACGGGCTAAACGGGCACGGGTGAAACGGGCGGGAAAAACAGGCGGGCTAAACGGGCGCAAGCTAAAAAAAGGAAAAAAAAACATATAAAAACCTACAAATAAAAATACTTGTTTAAAAGCCGAGATAAAAAATTTAATAAAAAATATTCGTCGAGTATAATAATTTGTATTTTACAAGTGCGCCCGTTAAGCGCATTTAGTTTCTTACATATGCGTCCGTTTAGCCCATTCATTATAAAGAATGGGCAAAAAGTGCCCCATCTTTTTTGGAAAATGGGCAAAAAGTGCCATATGTATCAAAATGGGCAAGATTTGCCACCTCTAATCGTAACAAATCAACTTAGATAAAATATGGTTTGTAGAACTAGGTGGTAAAATGGTTCTACAAGATTAGCTTGAAATCATTTATAAAGGATCATATCATAGCATCATCACTAATTATAGTCACATACCCATATAGTCACAAATAGCTAAGCTTAACATAGTAATCAAAGTAACAATTGGAAAAGAGTAAGAGAACATCATACTTAGATTGGATTAAATAAACGAGTACACAAGTGTCACGATTGTATCGTTCCTACAAGAATCAAAGAGTGGAATACTCTCGTTACAAGTATCTCCCAAAAGTGGATAATACTGAAAATTTACTAAGAGAGCTAAAATACTCGAGTATTGAGAGAGTGAGGTGTGTATCAAATGAGTGGAAATGGCCTCTATTTATAGTGCTGTCAGGGGTCAATTGTGCGCCACACTTCTTCAAAAGTGCGCCACACTTTGGAGACGTGAATGTGCGCCGCACTTCTGAGTTTGTGCACCGCACTTATGGGCGATCCAGAATCTTCTTTCAATAACTTTGGCTTATTTTCATATTGAGGCCCCTTCTTTGTAAATCTTCACTTTGCTCCTTCAAACTTTATATCTGCATATAAAACACAACATATTAAGTATCGGAAGCTCTTATTTATACTACAAAGTGGCATTATAATGATAGGTTGAATATGTATAATTATGTCGTTATCAAATTCCTCCACACTTAGCTATTGCTTTCCCTCAAGTAATTAAAGCGAGAAAACAAATTCAATTTTAAAAATGCTTTTAAGTGTTGTGAAGTATGATATGAAAATGATTTAATTTTTATGAATAGCAAAAGCAAATGACAAAATAATTTCAGCACCTCACATGGATAGTGTTTGGATTTTATATTCACACAAATGTCACTCACAAAAGGGTAAATGTAAGGTAACACTCAATTAGTTCGGACATAAAATAGATAGCTACCATAGGTTTGTACATGACACATAAACATAACCGTTACGGCGTGAGCACCAGATAAATTTTCAAGGAAGCAAAACGTGATAAATGATGTGGGTGTAGGATCAAAAAGAGTATGCCTTTGCTAAAGTCATAGAACAAACTATATTAGAATACTTGACTATTTTTTTCATTCTTTTTCATACTTTTTTTCAAGAGAACATCATAAACTTTATAACTTGACAAGTGGTTAGGCATAACATATAAGGATATTGGCACAATGGATAATATAAGACATGCGTACAAGTGCCACATATTTTAGTAAGCCAGTGTAGCTTAACTAAAATGATATAAGGGTGATTTTATTTTGCTTTCTTTAGAAAATATCTATAAATTAACCTCACTGTGGTTTAGTAAATGATGATCAAGCACAAATTCTGAAGCATACTAGATTATCAGTTTTCACACAAAATAGAGAAATATAAGGTTATGTTTTTCTCACATATTTGGGTAATGGATTTTGTGCTAAATTATAATCTCAATCAATGAGATTTTTGCTTTGCTAAAAACTTATTTATTTACAAAACATATATATTTTTATTATTTTTCAAAAAGATTTTCATGTGGAGAATTTTATTTTATTTTTTTCATTTTTTTTATTTGTCACCTCCTTCACACTTAAGTTGAACATCATCCTTGAGGTAATAACTGATAAAATATTAAAAATAGGAAAAATGCAAAGGGAAACGAGAACTTCCCGGGGCTTAGTAGAAAATTGCGGGACTTCGAGAGATAAATCCAGCTTAGAACTCCAATTTGCTATTTTCCTGCATGCTATAAAACAAAACAAAACACATCAATATATACAAGGACTGTTTTATTTATTTACAGGTCCTCCTCCACACTTAAGTTAAAAGGTGGGGATAATATACGGATTGCCTTCCCAAAAGAGCTATGTTTAGAGTCTTCAGCCAGACTCGGCTACTCGGATCTATTTTAAGAAGAAAGAAATTTCTTCTCCTTCGATTTCATTACAATATTCTTCTTCATGGTAGAGCTTAAGTCTATGTCCATTCACTATAAAGGTGCTATTTCTTTTACCATATAATTCAACATATCTGGATGGATATTGGTGTTTTACTATATAGGGTCCAGTCCTTCTCGAAGTAAGCTTAGGGTCCAGTCCTAATTTACGATCATGCCAAACTTTGGTTCGTTGTTTATATAATCATGAATTTTCATAAGCGTGATGTCGAAATTCATCTAACTCGTGAAGTTAAAAATTACGTTTTTCTCCGGCTGCAATAAGATCTGGGTTGTAGTTTTTAAGTGGCCAATATGCACGGTGTTCAATTTCTATTGGCAGATGGCATGTTTTTCCATACAACAGTTTGTACGGCGTGGTTCCAGTTGGTGTTTTGAATGCGGTACGAAAGGCCCATAGAGCATCTTCTAACTTTTTATACCAACAAGTAGGGTTGTTTTGAACGGTCTTTTCAAGTATACGTTTTAGAGCTCTATTAGTGTTTTCAACTTGGCCACTCGTTTGAGGGTGGTAAGATGTGGAAAATCAGTGGTTCACTCCATATCTTTTTATAATATTTTCCATGAGTTTGTTACAGAAATGAGTTCCTCTGTCGCTTATTAGTGCTTTTGGCATTCCAAAATGACAGAATAATTTTCTTAAGAATGCGATAACAACTAAAGCTTGAGCTTCGGCCCATTTAGATACATAGTCGACGTTGACTAATATGTATTGACATTTGTAAAATATAGGAAATGGTCCCATGAAGTCGATACCCCACACGTAAGAGATTTCATAGACTTGGATGTTGTTTAGAGGCATTTCGTCTCTTTTAGAAATATTTCCAGTTCTTTAACATGCTTCACATAGTGGTAGTAAGGTATGAGCTTCATGAATAATTGTTGGCCAATAAAAGCCAGCGTAGAACACTTTTTAGCGGTGGTGTTCGCGGCGTAATGTCCTCCGGTCGGTCCGTAGTGACATTCATCGAGAATTTTTCTATATTCAATCCGAATATACAACGTCGGATTATTCCATCGGAACAGATTTTAAATAAGTAAGGATCGTCCCAAAAGTATTTTTTTAGTTCAGAGAAAAATCTTTTCTTTTGTTGGTGCGTCATTCCCTTTCGTAAAATACCTATGTCAAAATAGTTTGCAAAGTCTGCGAACCATGGTGTATTGTTTGTGCTTACTTGAATTATATGCTCATCGGAAAAATCATCGATTTCATCATCGCTAGAATCATCATTCACTATGCGAGATAAATGATCGGTAACAACATTTTCAGCTCCTTTTTTATCTTTAATTTCCAAATCAAATTCTTGTAAAAGCGATATCCATCGTATTAGACGAGGTTTGGCGTCTTGCTTTTTGAACAAGTATTTTAAAGCTGAGTGATCGGTGTAAACTATTGTTTTTGACAATACGAGGTATGATCGAAATTTGTCAAACGCGTAAACTACAACCATGAGTTATTTTTCCAAAATTGTATAATTTTGTTGGGCTGCGTTAAGAGTTCTACTTGCAAAATAGATGGGATGAAATTGTTTATCATCTTTTTTCCCAAGGATAGTTTCAAGGGCATGTTCACTTGCATCGCACATAAGCACAAATGGAAGGTTCCAATTGGGGCTTTTATTAATGGGTGTGCATGTAAGTTTTTCTTTAAGTATTTTGAGTGCTGAAAGACATTCGTCGTTAAAATCGAACGTTCTTTCTTTCTCTAGAAGTTGAGTTAAAGGTCTTGTGATTTTCGCAAAGTCTTTGATAAATCGTCGGTAAAAACCGCTATGACCTAAAAAACTTCTAATGCCTTTAACATTAGTATGTGGTGGGAGTTTTGAGATCACATCTATTTTTACTTTGTAAACTTCAAGGCCGGCTCTAGACACTTTGTGTCCTAGCACAATTCCTTCTTTAACCATAATGTGACATTTTTCCTAGTTTAGCACAAGATTTGCTTCTTTGAATCGTGCTAACATTTTATTGAGATTGTATTGACATGTGCCGAAAGAATTTCCAAAGACGGAGAAATCGTCCATGAAGACTTTGACTGATTCTTTAATCATATCGTGAAAGATTGCAATCATACACCTCTGAAAAGTAGCAGGTGCATTGCATAGGCCAAAAGGCATGCGCCTATAAGCGTAAGTTCCAATTGGACAAGTAAACGTGGTTTTCTCTTGATCCATAGGGTCGATTGGGATTTGAAAGTATCCAGAAAAACCATCGAGGAAACAAAAGTATTCATTTCCTGCGTATCTTTCTAACATTTGATCCATAAAGGGTAAAGGAAAATTATCTTTCGCGGTTGCATCATTTAGTTTTCGATAATCAATACAAACTCTCCATCTGGTGATGGTTCGTGTTGGTACTAATTCGTTGTTTTCATTAGTTACTACAGTCATACCTCCCTTTTTAGGTACACAATGAATAGGACTAACCCATTGGCTATCGGCGATTGGGTAGATTATTCCAGAGTCTAAGAGTTTAAGGATTTATTTTTTAACAACATCTTGCATGTTAGGATTTAATCTTCATTGTTTTTCAACAATTGGTTTCTTGTTATCCAAAAGTTAGATTTTGTGTTTGCAGAACGATGGACATATGTCAGGAATGTAAGAAGTTTTCCAAGCAAAGGCTTTTTTATGTTTCTTGAGCATGTCAATTAGATCGTCTTTGTGTTCTTCAGAAAGTTGGGATGAAATAATTATAGGGAGTAATTTTTCTTCGTGAAGAAACGCATATTCTTGATGTTCAGGAAGAGGTTTAAGTTCTAAATCAGTAGTAGGTTCTTCGACAGATTTTTTTAACTTTGAAATTGGTTTCGGAAGTTATGGTTTCAAATGGGGTTTCGATTTCTTCTTCGATTGTTTCAATTGATTCATCATCGGTATGGTCGGCTATGAAGGCATCAAATTCAGCAAAAACTTCTTCTTCGAGGATGGTTCCTTTGATAGAATGCAAATTTTGGCTTTCTTCATCAAGAAGAGCGTCGAAATCGGCTTCGCTGATTTCTTCAATGACATCGATACAAAAACAAGTATCGTCATTAGAGTACAAGTGTTTCATTGCTTCGTCGATTGAAAGAGAAATTGTATCTTCTCCAACTCCAAGGTTGAGTTGTTTTTGCTTTACTCTAATTATAGCATCAGCTGTGTGTAAGAAAGGTCTACCAAGGATAAGTGGTACCTTGCTATCTTCTTCCATTTCTAGTATTACAAAGTCAATAGGAAAAACAAATTTTCCGACTTCTATGAGCATGTTTTCAGCTATCCCCATTGGGTATTGGAAAGAACGGTCCGCGAGTCGAACACACATTTTTGTGGGTTTTAAAACGTTTTTAGAGAGTTTAGCATACAAAGAGTATGGCATGAGGTTGATACTTGCGCCAAGATCGGCCAAGGCGTTGCAAGAGTATGAGTGAGGAAAAGTACATTGGATTAGAAAACTTCCAGGATCTCCCAGTTTAGGTGGTACTTTGATTTGGACAATGGCAGAACATTCATCATTTAGAAAAGTTGAAGAAAGTTCTTCAAACTTATGCTTGCTCTTGATAAGTTCTATGATAAATTGCCATAATTTGGCATTTGTATTAAGTCGAGGAATTTACCATACTTAGTTTGCATCTTTTGTTTGCGTAAGCGTTGTGGATATGGTACTTTTGGTTTATATGGTTTGGGTGTTTGGTTTTCAGTTGGTTTGGTGTGGGTTGGTTGGGCTTCATCCTCATTATCACTATCGAATGGAATTTCGATTGGTGCAACTTGAGTAGGTTTGGTAGGTGATTCGTAAGATAAACCACTCCGCGTGAATATGGAAATCACATACTCGTTACGATCTTGTGGGGATTGATATTTGTTTTTTTCTTGGGATTTGGGTTGGTATTGGTTGGTAAAGAACCAGAAGCGCGATTTGATTGTTTATCGGCCAAACGATCAAATTTAGCTTCAAGGTTTTGAATGGAAGCTTGGTGGTTTTTGGTCGTGGTTTCGAACTTGGTTTTGAAGTCAGTGAATATTTCTCGAACAAAAATGTTTGTTTTTCTTTGAGATTTTATAAATTTTTCGATCTTGGTTTCAAGGTTGTTTTCGTCTTCGCTTTAAGTGGGTTTATTTTTGTCTCGATCATAACTTGGTTTCTCATTTGATCTCCAATTATCGCGGTCGCGATTATGATAATCGTTATAAAATCGATTTTGACGAAAGGCGTTCATGAAGTTGGCTTCTTCTTCCTTCGTCATGGGTGTGTCATCGTCATCACATTCATTAGAAGGATGGTTTCATCCAAAGTGTTTGCATGTTTTGTGTTTTATCTCTTCAATTTTAAGAGACATGGCTTCCATTCAAGCCATAATTTTCTCGGTATCGGTTGGGTTGTTGCTTCCTTCGGCAAAAGCTACGGTTTTTCGTGGGTTTTTGTTTTTCTGATTTTTGGACCAATCAAGCTTAAGTAGCACTTTGTCATCCAATAGTTGGTAAGCTTGGTTAGGGGTTTTGTAAAGTAAAATTCTGCCCGCTGCGGCGTTCAATGCATCTTGGGTAGCATCGTCAAGACCATGATAGAAAATCTTGATTATTCCTTCTTTTTTAAGTCCATGACCATGGCAGTTTCTGAGTAGTTCTTTCATTCTTAACCATGCGTCGGTGAGAGTTTCTCGATTTTGTTGAGAAAAGCATCAGATTTCTCCGAGGATTTTTTCAAATAGGACAGGAGGAAAGAATCGGCTAATGAAAGCAGTTCTAAGACCTTCCCATGTTCGAATGGTTAATTCGTTAAGTTCGTCGAGCCATGACTTGGCTTCTCTAGTCAGGGATTATGAAAACATCATGAGTTGGACGGCTTCGGCTTGTCCTTCTCCATAGTTGAACATTTTTCAAATTCCGCTGAATTCATGGATGTGTTTGTGAGGATCGGTTTTGATTCGACCATCAAATTGGTTATTTATGACAAGGGTTAAGTGGTTCCCTTTGATTGCAAAATCGTTTGCAATTTCAGGTAAAACGATTGCGGAGCCAGTAGTTGGTGCGACAACTCTATCGGCTGACCACATTGGTTCATCATCGGTGTCCGCCATTGGATAGTAACGGTTGATGAGTTTGGTGAGAAGTAGGATTTGTGAAAGATTTTCAAAAGGTTGGTTGATTATGCGAGGTTGAGGTTGCTTGTGTCTCCTAGCTAAAGGTACACGGCGATGAAGCCTACGTAGCCTTCGGTTAAGGGTACGTTCAGGTTCTGGTAACGGTGATATGGGTGGTGTTCCGGATGAACGGCTGTGAATTTAACAAGGTATTTGCTGTTTTCAGTGAAAATGTGCGACGCACTTTTAGGTTTGTGCGGCGCACTTTGGTTCGCTACAGAAAGTGCGGCGCACTTTTTTGTTTGTGCGGCGTACTTTCAATACTACAGAAATTTTTTTTGTTTCAAATGAGTAGCAATGGCTCAATTTCTTCAAGGATTATACGAATTTGGTTACAAAACAGGATTATAAGTCCCTGGCAACGGCGCCTAAAACTTGATGTTCGTTTGCAAGTCTTAAATTTATATTACAAGGTTTAGACAAAACAAGGGACTAGAAGACAAACAGGGGCAAGTATACCCTTTCGTTCGTAATAGAGCTTTGTTGTGGTAAGCCATGATCAATCGTTGAGACTTAGTTTCGTTTTGGTAATCAAGATAATAATTGAAGAAATAAATAGTTTAAGTAATATCAATAGTAACAAGTATGACTAATATGGGATAACTCGTATAAATTCGTGATGATGATAATTGATGTGATCGTGATAGTATAGTGATAATTAAGATACGTTATAGGGTAAATTAGAAAATTACCTTTAGGAAAAAGTAATAGACTAATATTACCAATGAAGAATTCAATTAAACACGTGATTGAACCAAATTAGAAAATTACCTTATGAATTTGAGACGTTTTACCTTTGATTTGGACAATCGATTCGAATTGGTTTTCGGTTTTTAAACTCAAATTAAAATCTACCAATTTTAAACCTATTTGTATCCTAAATTGCATGAATCGTAAATCCCCAAATTAATTAAATCTAAATACAATTAATTAAAATTAAAAACTATTTAAAAATTAATCTATTTAAAAATTTATAAAAATTAATCTATTTAATAAAAATAACTTTTAGAAACTTAAAAACATATTAAACTAATAAAAACTTTATTAAATCTAGGAAAAATGATTAAATCTATTAAAAGAAATAACTTTTACTCTACTAAAACAAATTATTTAAAATCTACTTTACTTTATATTATGTAAAATCTATTTTTAAAACCATTTTTATTTAAACCTAAATTAATAACAATCTAATATTTTAAAACTAATTTTACTTTTAAATTTAATAAAAACATTTTTTTATTTTATTTTTATTTTATTTTTAAACTAGTTATTATTCTAAAAACTCAGAATTTACTATAATTAAAATATTATTAAAACTAAATATTTAAAATCGTAAATCTAATTAAAACAAATTTAAAGTCAAAATCTGCCAAACTCATTTCTACTATATTAATCAACAATCTGGTAATAAAATCAAAAAAGCATGTAGCTCAGTTGGCTAACACGCATGACTATGAACCTCGGGGTCTCGAGTTCCATCCCCATGAGTGACATTTTTTTTTGTAATTTTCTGATAATGAAAAGATGAAAAAGCGTCACAGGAATGACCTTTGTAAAGCTTATTTTATTTAAGCTGATAGGAATCAGCTTATGGGCTTATCGAATCAGTGGGATCTGATAGCTTAGTGAATCCAACAGATTATAACAAAACAGCTAAAAAGCTTGCAAAACACAAGAGATAAAAACAAACAAGCAAAACAATTAAACCAACTAAATTGAACTTTAAGTCAGCTAAACGAGGTCCAAATTGAGCTTATAAAAGTACACCAAATCAAACCAGCAATCATCTATATAACACTAACACAGATAGTCAAGCTTTTGAAAACCAAGATCATAAAACATATAATCTGAACGTGCAGTTATTAAATAGACTATTGAATCAAGCAGCGAGTTTAAGTAGCATATCCCATTAATCACCAAATCATAAACAAATTATAACTCAATCTAAAGATAATATAAAGCTCTTAGATTTAACAGTACATGTTTCATTCAATAAATTTTGCATTCCTGTATATCTAATCCAACAATTTATCAAACATTAAAAGCCTAACAAGTAGGATAATCAAGCAACTTACACCTATTCCAAACAAGCTTCTCATAAGCAAATCTATTTTCAGCATTTTATCGAAACAGGCTTTCATCAGTTTCAACCAATCAATCCAAATTTGCTCATTTACATTCACCAATAAGTTAATAAAGACAATATGATACTAACAGTTTAAAACATTTAACACTACAGCTAAGAACCATACAGATTAAAAACAATAAATCTAAACCGATCTAAACATAAAACATATTAAACTAATTAACTAGGAAATTAAAAAGGGAGATAAACCTTTTGGATATTTCATTCGAGACGAAGGATAGCGCTGTGCTACCTTATGATCCGGAAACGAAACCACCATTGAACCACCTTATGAACCAGTCAACACCATTCACCATTCATCAACTGCCTTTGGACCATGAACTTTTATCCAACTTTCAGTGGGAAAGTTTTCCTCCAAATATTTATTTTCTTTATTTAACACAAGTTATTAATTAACTTGATTAAATAAATTCATCATTATCATAGTAAATCAGTTTAAAGGAATGAATCACATTATTTAAATTTCAATAGTAAAGTAGATCAAAAATTTAATTGACTCAAAAATTCACTTTTATTAACTAACCAGGAAGATTACAAAACTATTAAAGTAGAAATATTACAATAATTCCTAAAACTATTTGTACATAATAACAGTAAAAATAAAAATTGGATGAAGATTATAGAATAAATGGGGGTTTATATAGCCAACCCCCTAAGCTATTGAGGAAGAATATTCACATCTTCTTCAGCATATTCCATCTTCAATCTTGGCACTTAGATCATCGATTCTTCTTTCTCTCTCTTGTTTGTTTTCATCGTATGGCTGAATATACACAACTAGCACACGGATTGCCAACATGGCATCCGTTTGTGCTAGTTGTGTTTCTTGGATGATGAAGTGTCCTCTTATGATAGGCTGATTGAGGAGGGTGAGGTGTTTCATCCAGTAGTTTATTGCCACGTAGCCTAGCCTCTTCCACTCTTCTCTTCCGAAAACTTGGGAGATTTAATTCCCCCAAGTGTGAATCGCACGTGGGAGTGAAAAGCCCCATTTTATTTTAACTATTTATTGAATTAGGTTTTGTGAATAGTAAGTTTCACAGGTTTTTTTAGGGTTGGGGGTAAATGGGACGTGAGAGAGATGGAGAGCATAGGGAGTATCGATTATTTATTTATTGTGTGAATATGTGAATAAAAGTGGGATGTGAGACATTTTATTTATTTATTATGTGGAAAGATGGAAAACGTGTGTGGTTGTAGGTGGATAAACGTTTGATGTGAAGATATACTCATTTGACTGAAAGGTTATATTAACTTTTCGTCTAACCATTTACTTCCTTTTTGTGGGCTTGAAACCCAACATTTCTTTTTCTTACGTCTCTTTAATCTCTTCATGGGCTTTTTAGTCCAAAATGAATACCCTAATTCATTCTATAATTAACTTGTAAGAAGCATTGGGCTTTTGGCCCATAAAAATCAATCCGTCTCATTTGGGCTTTACATGGCTTATTTTCCCAAGTGTAGAACCCACTTGCCCAAAATCTTCATTAATGATTAAATCCGCTAAAGTTGAGCTCTAAATTGGCTTTGTTGATCTTTTTCTTCAAACTCGTGCCAGTTTTGCCGGTTTTCGCGAACTTCGTACCTACACACATAAAAACAAGAAACATGCAAATACAAGGCAATATTGATATATTTTATGCACTTTTAAGGTGTTTTATGATATAACTGATATGACTAAAATAGCTCATATCAAACTCCCCCTTGCTAAGCAATTGTCGTGTCCTCACGCAATGATAAAATAAAACACTAACTACACTATTATTCAACTTTTTACATCTTTATTTTGCAAAGACATAATGTATTGCTTTCATTATTGAAAAATAACTTTAAGGATCATAAACTCAAATAGATTCATCGTCCCCGACTTTTCAGTTTTCCATGCCAAGTGCAAAAACAAGATCATTATCAATCATAAGCCCAAAAATTAGACCAACTCATACAAGTAATTTGTGTTAAAATCAATCTCCTATTATTCATAATTGTATCTCTAGATTTTATTTTTCATTCACCCAAAGGCTCATTTGACTTTATTTTGATATTTATTAGTCCAAAAATGAAGGCAAGAACGGTGTAAACTCAACACTCAAAACCTAACCTCGACTTCAAAAACCGTTGTCACTAAAGATAGCCCACATCAAGGATAACTTAACAGGATTTGAGGGATAAATCCCGGACCCGAAATTTGGCTAATATGGCTACTTAAAGCAACAATAAAAAACTCCAAAGTCAATTATGACCTTATTAATGGAGTTAGCAACAACTACATCATATCACCTTGTGGCTCTTTAAGATGCAATTTTGCTCCTTATTTAAAATCCACACCCTAAGGCTCCTTGGACAAAAATAAGGGAATTGACTTCACCATCCCACCTTACGGATCATGATGATGAAGCAATTTTTATTCAACACGCCCCTTGATATACACCCTAAGGCTCTAATGACAAGGTTAGTGCTACATGACTCCCACCCGAAGGCTCCTAGAGAACATGTTTTTATTTATTCTTATTTATTAATATGATATTTATAGTAAGCCAAATTTCCGCAATCCCATGATCAAAAGTCCATGGCGCTGACACCCTTAATGTGTTCTCACTTTAATTACAAGGGAAGAAAAAGAAGGAGTTACGAGTTAAGATATCAAGCCTAAACCGCTAAAAACTTCATTTATTAAGCAATTATTATTCAAGTGTGGAAAGTAAATACGAGGAGATTAAATCAAACACAAAAATACTTGTACAAAGAAGAATTTAACCTTAGAAACTTATGATTGAACTCTATCATCTCTTGTTCTCCATATTGTAAAATTTCAAAAATGTGAAATCAATGGATACTTAGCCTATTAAATCAAAGTTTTGGGTTTTCAAATCATCTATATATATTGCATCTTCTTATACTCTTTCAAGTTTTAGAATTTGCGTTTTAAAGTTCCCTTAATAAACGACTTTCTAGGATCAATTATAGGAACTTGCGAAAAGTTCTAGTTCTTAACTCGTATGAATTAAGACTTTCGCGTTTTAAAGCTCCCTATATAAAAGCCTAGCAAAACATAATTCAAAAACGTTAAGGAAAAGCTAAGGTAAAAACCGAGTCGAGTCAAAAAATATTTTAATTTTCACCAAGGAAAAGCCTACATTTGTGTCAAAAGCACTTATTTTATTTATTAAAACTTAAAAATAACACTAAAAATTTAAAGTTTTATTGAAAAATGAGAAAAACAATATGTTTAGACACGACAAAAGCAATAGCAAGCGATAATATCGATTGACTCCCCCATGCTAAAACCAAACATTGTCCTCAATGTTTCTTAGCTCAAGAGTAACACCCCCTTGCTAAAACACGAAGAGTCTAATGCAAAATCCTAACATGGAAAACGCACACAAATCTATAAGGCGTTTATTAATTATGCCTCAAGATAAAACGTTAGTCGATAAAAATCGAAGGAGAAAGAGTGTTCCCTTTTTGGCATTCAAAGAATGGAAGATCAAGTGGACCGGCAAAAACCAAACACGAGAGTCTTTAAAGATTAGGGTCATACCTAAGATTCACAATACAACAAAACACGAGCACGAGCTTGAAAGATCAAGCCTTATTAGTTGTTAGAAAATAGAAAGAAGATAGAATGTATGGGACTCCCCCACAAGGCACCTCGTTTTTGTTCACCGAGTCATGAGCTCGACTCGATCCCCGCATTCATTGGTCCTTAGGGAAAGTTTGAAGATCCGGGACAACCTCCTTAGGTATGTCCCCTCCAAAGTAATGTTTCACACGATGACCATTCACCTTAAAGTTAGGCCCGTCTTTTTGAGCTAGCTCAACGGTGCCATAAGGGAAAACTCATGAAACGGTGAATGGTCCGGACCAACGGGATTTAAGCTTGCCCGAGAAAATCTTAAGTCTAGAGTTGAATAAGAGGACTTGATCACCAACATTGAAAATGCGGTTTTTGATCTTAGAGTCATGAATCCTCTTAGTCTTCTCTTTATAGATCAAATAATTTTCATAAGCTTGATCCCTTAATTCACTTAGTTTATTTAATTGAACCTTGCGATGATCACCCGCGGTCCTCAAATCAAAGTTACAATGCTTAAGAGCCCAATACGCCTTATGTTCGAGTTCAATTGGAAAGTGGCATGCTTTTCCGTAGACCAACCTAAATGGTGTACAACCAATTGGTGTCTTGTAAGCCGTACGGAAAGCCCACAATGCATCGTCCAATTTATCCGACCATGAAGTGCGATTCTCTCAAATAGAACGCTCCAAAATCCTTTTAAGAGCTCGGTTTGAAACCTCCACTTGACCACTCATTTGAGGGTGATAAGCCGTAGAAAGACGATGAGTGACACCATATTTCTTTAGAACTTTGTCAAATTGTTCATTACAAAATGGGTCCCACGATCACTTATAATAGCCCGCGGAGTTCCAAACCTAGCAAAGAGTTGTTTCAAAAATTTCACCACAACTCGAGCATCATTCGTGGGCAAAGCCTTAGCTTCGACCCATTTAGACAAATAATCCACGGCTACAAGAATGTATTTATTTCCTTTCGAAGATGGAAACGGCCCCATAAAATCGATCCCCCACATGTCAAAGATTTCACAAACTTGGATAATGTTTTGAGGCATTTCATCCCTTTGTGAGTTCTTTCATTGACATTGACAAGCATCACAAGTCTTGATCAAGTCTTGGGCATCACGATATATGGAAGGCCAAAAGAAACCGGCATCAAAGACTTTCTTCGCGGTGGCGTTGGCACCATGATGTCCCCCGGTGGGTCCCTCATGACAAGATTTAAGGATATCTTGAGCTTCTTTGCCAAACACGCACCTACGAATCACTTGATCCACGCACACACGAAACAAATAGGGGTCGTCCCAAAAGTAATAGGAGATATCCTTTAAAAACTTTCGTTTTTGTTGGGACGACATACCCTTGATCACAAACTTCCCCGCATGGTAATTTGCGATGTCCGCAAACCATGGAGTACTATCATCACCACGAAAAGCAGTCATACCAAGCGTCTCGAGAGGAAATGTTTCATTAATTTACTTGTTCTCTCGATCACTTTGGTGAGGATTCTCAAGTCGAGATAAATAATCGGCCGCGAGATTCTCGGCTCCCTTTTTGTCTAGAATTTTGACATTAAATTCTTGAAGGAGGAGAATTCACCAGAGCAACCTCGGCTTAGCATCTTGTTTATTAAGAAGATATTTGATAGCCGAGTGGTCCGTATACAATATGGTTTGAGACAAGACGAGATATGGTCTAAACTTTTCAAAAGCATACACAACGGCAAGAAACTAATTTTCCGTTGTAGTATACTTTGTTTGAGCATCCGTCATAGTCTTACTTGCATAATGTATAGGCAAGAAATGTTTTGACTTACGTTGCCCCAAAAGCGCACCTAGCGCATAATCACTAGCATCACACATAATTTAAAAAGGTAGGTCCCAATCCGGGGCAACCAAGATTGGAGATTCGGTTAATTTCCTTTTAAGCATCTCAAAGGCTTGAATACACTCATCAGAAAAGATGAAAGGATTCTCTTTTTCCAAAAGATGGGTCATAGGCCGAGCTATCTTAGAGAAGTCTTGTATAAAACGTCGATAGAAGTCGGCATGGCCGAGAAAACTCCTTACCCCCTTAACGGTGGTGGGTGGAGGCAATTTGGCAATCACATCGATTTTAGCCCTGTCAACCTCAATACCGGCCTTAGAGATCTTATGTCCTAACACAATTCCCTCTTTGCACTTGAAGTGACATTTTTCATAATTAAGCACAAGATTCCTTTCCTCACAACGTTGCAACATTCTTTCAAGGTTAGAGAGACATGAAGTGAAAGATTCCCCAAAAACCGAAAAGTTATCCATGAAGACTTCCATGGTTTTCTCGATCATATCATGGAAAATAGCCATCATACACCTTTGGAACGTCCCCGGAGCATTGCATAGTCCAAAAGGCATGCGACGATAAGAAAATGTTCCGTAAGGACAAGTGAATGTGGTCTTTTCTTAATCACGAGGGTCAATGAGGATTTGGAAATAGCCGGAAAATCCATCCAAAAATCAATAGAATTAATTCCCCGCTAGTCTCTCTAACATTTGATCCATTAAAGGTAATGGAAATTGATCCTTCCTAGTGGCATCATTAAGCTTCCTATAGTTAATACAAACACGCCAATCGGTCACAAGTCTAGTAGGAATCAATTCATTATCCTCATTAGTAACAACCGTCATTCCTCCTTTCTTTGGAACACAATGCACGGGGCTAACCCATGGACTATCCGAGATAGGGTAGATCATTCCGGCGTCTAGAAGTTTAGTGACTTCCTTTTTGATCACCTCATGAATCTTTGGATTGACCCTTCTTTGATTTTGGATAGCGGGTTTATAATCATCCTCCATTAGAATTTTATGAGTACAAAATTTTGGATCTATACCCTTAATGTCGGAGATTTTCCATGCAATGGTCCGTTTATGTTTCTTAAGCACTTTGATAAGTTCAACCTTTTCATTTTCCTTTAATACCTTAGTAAGAATCACCGGTAACTTATCCGTTCCTTCAATAAAATCATATTCCAAATGAGTAGGAAGTTCCTTAAGTTCTAATTCGGGTTCATCCTCAATAGATTTTTTCAGTTTAGTCTCATTTTCATTCACAACTTTTAAATCCATAGGTAGAGATTTATAAGGATCTTCATTCAACAAGGCTTCAAGTAAATCGATATCTCCCTCCATATCATGATAATCCTCATCATATGTAGATAGCAAATCCAGTGTGCTAAGAAAAGCATCCACCTCCTCCAAGATAAAATCACTAGCCCCAAATGGAGTAAGGGGTGGAGACGAAAGGGCAATAATAAGATCCGATAAAGAAGGATTGCCACTTTCGGAATTAGCCGAGAATCAAAGCACTTCTTGAGAATATTCTTCACAAGTAACATCAATCACATCGATTTGATTAATTGATTCCTCGTAATACTTGGAAAAATATGTAGTGTTATCACCAACATCAAGTGTAACACTTTCATCATCAAAACGTAAAGTCAACTTCCCCGCTCTCATGTCAACTATAGAACTAGCCGTCATTAAAAACGGTCTTCCCAAAATAAGTGGTACACGAGAATCTTCGGGATAATCGCAGACTACAAAGTCCGTTGGAAAGACGAGTTTTCCTACTTTGACAAACACGTCCTCGGCTATACCTTTTGGAAAGGTGGTCGATCGATCCGCTAGCTCGAGAGTCATCTTAGTAGGTGTAAGCTCGGGAAGTGATAACCTTTTCCACACGGAAAGAGTCATCAAATTAATGCTAGCGCCAAGATCGGCTAATGCTAAGCATTCTACCATATTAGGGAACTCACATGGTATCAAAAACATGCCCGGGTGTCAAAGCTTTTTGGGAAGCTTTTGTGTAAGAACCGCGGAACAATTAGCATCTAAAGATGTAGACATTTTAACCAATTTTCCTTTATCGTTCATCAATCTCTTAATAGTCGAAGGAAACTTAGGCATGTGAAGCAATGCATCCGCGAAACTAAGATTAATATGAAGATTCTTAAACATCTCTAAGAAAATATCCATTTGAGCATTGTACTTTTCACGGAGCTTCTCTTGGTTAAGTCTCGAAGGGTAGGGTAGTGTGGGTTTAGTCTTCGGAAGCTCGGGTTCCGAAATAGGCAATTGGTCTACCTTTGGTGGAATAGAGATTTCCTTTTCTTTAACCACCTCGGGTTCTTGCTCCACTTCCCTCACCGGAGAGGTACTCACATGTGGAAGCCAAGGTCCGTCTAAAGCTTTCCCACTACGTGTGGTTATAGCTTTCATCTCACCCTTAGGGTTTGGAATGGTGTTGCTAGGTAAGCCATCCGAAGATGAGGAAGGTTTGGTCATAAAAGATTCAAACATCGAAAGCAATTTATTTTGACCTTGTTCCATACTTTGTTGCAAACGATTTTGACTTTGCTCGAACATTTGCTCAAATCTTTGTTCAATTCTTTGTTGATTAAGCTCAATCTTATTGTTTTGCCCTTTAATCGTATTTTGAAACTCGTTTTTCAAAGTTGCCATTTGTCCTTGAATGTTATTTTGAAAAGCCTTCAAATTTGCATCATTTGACTTGATGTAGCTTGACAAATCACTTTGGTTATTGTGAAAACCTTGATTGTTTTGATTAGCATTAAACCCGTTTCCTTGATTGTAATTCCCTTGGTTACCACGGTTAAAATTACTCACATTGTTTCCATTGTTGTACCTATTTTGAACCGGTGGAAAACCTGGTGGAGCAACATGATTTTGACGAGGAACTTGATTGTTGGAGCCATAAGTTCCCGTCGCGGCAAAAGCACTAGATTGATCAAACCCCGTGGTTAAACAAGCATATTTAGGATGTGCTCCACCACATGATACACAAACATTCTCAATCATATTAATCGATCCATGAGGATTCTTCCTAAGCTCATTCAAAATCGTGTCAATCTTAGAGTCCAATCTAGCAATCTCGATATTAGATGAATTCACATTGGAAGCACTCGGTGTGTTTCGTGAATATTGTGCTCTAGACTTATTCTCAATTATGCACCACGCGTCTCTCGGAGTTTTTCATAAAAGATTACCACCCGCGGCGGCATTTAATGAATCTTGTTCAATCATATTTAGCCCATTATAGAAAGTATTAATTTGATGTAATTTCGAGAAACCGTGGTGTGGACATTGTCTCAAAAAATCTTTAAATCTTTCCCAAGCAACCCCAAACGATTCATGCACTTTTTGTTCGAATCTAGTGATTTGGTTTTTAAAGTGTGTTGTCTTAGATGGTGGAAAGAAATAATTCATGAACTTAGACACTAAATCATCCCATGTTAAGATCGAACCCGGTGGTTCTTTCTCATACCAAATCTTAGCATTACCTTCGAGCGAGTACAGAAAAAGCATGAGCTTAATCGCGTCATTCGGCACATCTCTAAACTTGAGAGTCGAGGTAATTCGAAGAAAATTCCGAATGTGAGAGTGCGGGTTATCGGTCTCATTGCGACGAAATTGGTCGACACGAATGAGCGATAAAAGACCCGTCTTAATCTCATAATGATCCGCCAAAATAGCCGGCACAACGATTGCTTCCCCATACCCTTCGGTGGGTGCACGGAGCAATTCCTCCATTGTTCAGTTATCGGCCATCTCTATAACAATAGGTGGAAGCTCGGGTTCCACTATTCGTTGTTGACGATTTCTATTTATACGAGGAATATTTTCAAGCCTATTAAAATCAATCACAAGACGAGAAGAACGTAATTGCATACACTACAAAGACGAGAATTTAGAGGATTGAAGAAAAGAAATTAGACAAGAAGAAGATTATTTTTCGTATTTTATTTGGTATTGCTCAATAAAAAATGATCGGTAAAAAACAAGGAATAAGGATAACTACTATGGAAGTAAATTACCCTCGGTCGACTTTGAAACGATAGGTGAAAACCTAAACGTCTCGAGGTTCAATAAGTAAACTACAAAAATAAGATTTATTACTACTTGAGTCGGCAAACCAATAATAGGTCGACCCTCTCAATATACGCACAAGCAAGCGGGGAAACGAGGTGGCACAAAGCACTTAAGAACCTTTTTTCTTAGACGGCTTTTTATAGCACGTCGCCTTATACCCACCTTATAGTTTGTATAAATCGAGTTCAAACTTCTTATTAGTATTTATCTATTTTGCCTTTTATTTTTGTTTTGGATTCGACTACAATAGCTAGGTGATGAAATCCCAACTAAGGCCTTATTAGAAAAGTATGTAAATTTATTGTTCTACGTAATACAATATATTATTCACAAAAAACGAGAAAAACGATACATACTATATAATAGAAAAATAACAAAACTTTCCGAGGATGGAAACGGTCTTCAAATCAACGATCAACAAATCTCTACGAAAGCGAATCGTACACAAGATCCCCGGCAGCGGCGCCAAAATTTTTGATGTGATCGTGATAGTATAGTGATAATTAAGATACGTTATAGGGTAAATTAGAAAATTACCTTTAGGAAAAAGTAATAGAATAATATTACCAATGACGAATTCAATTAAACACGTGATTGAACCAAGTTCGTTGTACACGAAGATCTTATGAATTTGAGACGTTTTAGCTTTGATTTGGACAGTCGATTCTAATTGGTTTTCGGTTTTTAAACTCAAATTATAATCTACCAATTTTAAACCTATTTTTATCCTAAAGTGCATGAATCGTAAATCCCCAAATTAATTAAATCTAAATACAATTAATTAAAATTAAAAACTATTTAAAAATTAATCTATTTAAAAATTTATAAAAATTAATCTATTTAATAAAAATAACTTTTAGAAACTTAAAAACATATTAAACTAATAAAAACTTTATTAAATCTAGGAAAAATGATTAAATCTATTATAAGAAATAACTTTTACTCTACTAAAACAAATTATTTAAAATCTACTTTACTTTATATTATGTAAAATCTATTTTTAAAACCATTTTTATTTAAACCTAAATTAATAACAATCTAATATTTTAAAACTAATTTTACTTTTAAAATTAATAAAAACATTTTATTTTATTTTATTTTTATTTTATTTTTAAACTAGTTATTATTCTAAAAACTCAGAATTTACTATAATTAAAATATTATTAAAACTAAATATTTAAAATCGTAAATCTAATTAAAACAAATTTAAAGTCAAAATCTGCCAAACTCAGTTCTACTATATAAATCAACTATCTGGTAATAAAATCAAATAAGCATGTAGCTCAGTTGGCTAATACGCATGACTGTGAACCTGGGGGTCTCGAGTTCGATCCCCATGAGTGACATTCTTTTTTGGGTAATTTTCTTATAATGAAAATATGAAAAAGGGTCACAGGAATGACCTTTGTAAAGCTTATTTTATTTAAGCTGATAGGAGTCAGCTTATGGGCTTATCGAATCAGCGGGATCTGATAGCTTAGTGAATCCAACAGATTATAACAAAAAGCTAAAAAGCTTGCAAAACACAAGAGATAAAAACAAACAAGCTAAACAATTAAACCAACTAAATTGAACTTTAAGTCAGCTAAACGAGGTCCAAATTGAGCTTATAAAAGTACACCAAATCAAACCTGCAATCATCTATATAACACTAACACAGATAGTCAAGCTTTCGAAAACCAAGATCATAAAACATATAATCTGAACGTGCAGTTATTAAATAGACTATTGAATCAAGCAGCGAGTTTAAGTAGCATATCCCATTAATCACCAAATCATAAACAAATTATAACTCAATCTAAAGAAAATATAAAGCTCTTAGATTTAACAGTACAGGTTTCATTCAACAAATTGTGCATTCCTGTATATCTAATCCAACAATTTATCAAACATTAAAAGCCTAACAAGTAGGATAATCAAGCAACTTAAACACCTATTCCAAACAAGCTTCTCATAAGCAAATCTATTTTCAGCATTTTATCGAAACATGCTTTCATCAATTTCAACCAATCAATCCAAACTTGCTCATTTACATTCACCAATCAGTTAATAAAGAAAATATGATACTAACAGTTTAAAACATTTAACACTAAAGCTAAGAACCATACAGATTAAAAACAATAAATCTAAACCGATCTAAACATAAAACATATTAAACTAATTAACTAGGAAATTAAAAAGGGAGATAAACCTTTTGGAGATTTCCTTTGAGACGAAGGATAGCGTTGTGCTACTTTATGATCCGGAAACGAAACCACCATTGAACCACCTTATGAACCAGTCAACACCATTCGTCATTCATCAACTGCCTTTGGACCATGAACTTTTATCCAACTTTCAGTGGGAAAGTTTTCCTCTAAATATTTATTTTCTTTATTTAACACAAGTTATTAATTAACTTGATTAAATAATTCATCATTATCATAATAAATCAGTTTAAAGGAATGAATCACATTATTTAAATTTCAACAGTAAAGTAGATCAAAAATTTAATTGACTCAAAAATTCACTTTTATTAATTAACCAGGAAGATTACAAAACTATTAAAGTAGAAATATTACAATAATTCCTAAAACTATTTCTACATAATAACAGTAAAAATAAAAATTGGATGAAGATTATAAAATAAATGGGGGTTTATATAGCCAACCCCCTAAGCTGTTGAGGAAGAATATTCACATCTTCTTCTGTATATTTCATCTTTAATCTTGTCCCTTAGATCATCGATTCTTCTTTCTCTCTCTTGTTTGTTTTCATCGTATGGCTGAAATTACACAACTAGCACATGGATTGCCAACGTGGCATCCGTTTGTGCTAGTTGTGTTTCTTGGATGATGAAGTGTCCTCTTATGATAGGCTGATTGAGGAGGGTGAGGTGTTTCATCCATTAGTTTATTGCCACGTAGCCTAGCCTCTTCCACTCTTCTCTTCCGAAAACTTGGGGGATTTAATTCCCCCAAGTGTGAATCGCACGTGGGAGTGAAAAGCCCCATTTTATTTGAACTATTTATTGAATTAGGTTTTGTGAATAGTAAGTTTCATAGGTTTTTTTAGGGTTGGGGGTAAATGGGACGTGAGAGAGATGGAGATCATAGGGAGTATCGATTATTTATTTATTGTGTGAATTTGTGAATAAAAGTGGGGTGTGAGACGTTTTATTTATTTATTGTGTGGAAAGATGGAAAACGTGTGTGGTTGTAGGTGGATAAACGTTTGATGTGAAGATATACTCGTTTGACTAAAAGGTTATATTAACTTTTCGTCTAACCATTTACTTTCTTTTTGTGGGCTTGAAATCCAACATTTCTTTTTCTTACGTCTCCTTAATCTCTTCATGGGCTTTTGAGTCCAAAATGAATACCCCAATTCATTCTATAATATAACTTGTAAGAAGCATTGGGCTTTTGGCCCATAAAAAGTCCATCCGTCTCATTTGGGCTTTACATGGCTTATTTTCCCAAGTGTGGGACCCACTTGCCCAAAATCTTCATTAATGATTAAATCCGCTAAAGTCGAGCTCAAAATTGGCTTTGTTGATCTTTTTCTTCAAACTCGTGCCGGTTTTGCCGGTTTTCGCGAACTTGGTACCTACACACATAAAGACAAGAAACATGCAAATACAAGGCAAAATTGATATATTTTACGCACTTTTAAGTTGTTTTATGATATAATTGATATGACTAAAATAGCTCATATCAATAATAATGATCGAGATATGCTTATGTAGGTAAAGAGTGATAATCCTTTTTCGTCAAAACGGCGTTTACACAATTTACTTGGGTTGATTCAAGACTTACGTTTATTTAAGCAACTAAGCTCAAAACAAGTTGCCAACAAGTTCAATATTTTATCAAGTTTCTAAGTGGATCTCTCCAGCCAAAGATTCATGACCATAGACAAGTTCTACAAAACTTATTATAACAATTTACGTTTCTCAATGCCAAAATAGCGTAACAAATCAACTTAGATAAAATATGGTTTGTAGAACTAGGTGGTAATATGGTTCTACAACATTAGCTTGAAATCATTTATAAAGGATCATATCATAACATCGTCACTAATTATAGTCACATACCCATATAGTCACAAATAGCTTAGCCTAACATAGTAATCAAAGTAACAATTGGAAAGGAATAAGAAAACATCATACTTAGATTGGATTGAATAAACGAGTACACAAGTGTCACGGCTGTATCGTTCCTCCAAGAATCAAAGAGTGGAATACTCTCGTTACAAGTATCTCCCAAAAGTGGATAATACTGAAAATTTACTAAGAGAGCTAAAATACTCGAGCTATGGAGTATTGAGAGAGAGAGAGGTGTTTGTGTAAAATGAGTGCAAATGGCCTCTAATTTATAGTGCTGTCTGGGGTCAATTGTGCGCCGCGCTTATCCGAAAGTGCGCCGCACTTTGGAGATGTGAATGTGCACCGCACTTCTAAGTTTGTGCGCCGCAATTCTGGGCGATCCATAATCTTCTTTCAATAACTTTGGCTTATTTGCATATTGAGGCCCCTTCTTTGTATATTTCACTTTGCTCCTTCAAACATTATATCTTCATATAAACACAACATATTAAGTATCAGAAGCTCTTATTTATACTACAAAGTGGAATTATAATGATAGGTTGAATATGTATAATTAGGTCGTTATCATAGGTCATCTTAGTCGTTAATGGTCTTGAATAGTAATAGGCTAGTCGGGTTAACCGGGCTTGGACATAAGCTAATATTGTATAAGGTAGGGACTCTAAGCCCAATACAAGCCAAGCCTGACCCATGGAAACAAACCCACGGCCCATGGAAAGCCCATGTGGTTCGTGGGTATATATACCCTCTTCCATGTGTGGAAGAGGGTGTTGGTTCATTTTACTTTCTCTCTCTAGTAAACATTAACTTTCCACCATTCTCTCTACTTTCTCTCTCTAACTTTCTTCTCTTTCTCTCTCTAAATCTACTCTAAATCTTGTGTTATGGATTGAAGTGGGATTAACAAAACGGACCGCAAATCAATCTTCGAGAAAAGTTTAGCACCTTGGATTTGATCAAACAAACCATCAATTCGAGGAAGCGGATAACGAGTACGAATAGTAGCACGATTCAACTCATGATAGTCAATAAATAGTCGCATAGTACCATCTTTCTTCATAACAAATAAAATCAGAGCACCCCACGGAGAAACACTCGGGCGAATATGTTGGGAATTAAATTTGAAGTGACAAAACTACTAGATGGAAACAAGAGGGGCTAAAGTTTACAAAAGGAATATCTTCAAGCTGGTGGACAAACATTGAAGATTTGTTATTATCTTCAATATCACAGCTAAAGTTATTTTGATTTTACATTATATTGTTTCCATGTATATCTTGTTCCTTAACTTATAAAAGGAACAAGACCCGTAGGTTATTATTATCACTTTCATACAATGTAAAACCTACAACAAGTGTGTGTTCTAGGCGTCTGGGTCTTTGTAAAGACGCCTATGTGTTTGTTTTAGTTTTCATGTTCAATAAAGATCAAAGCTTTGTTTCTAAACATCTTGTTCATAACGTGTTTCATTCTATTCTGCCATGTTCTTACATGTGAATCATATGCGTTCCTAGCAGCCTAAAGATCCAAATCTACTAGGTTTCCACAATTGGTACCAGAGCTTGTTGAGAAACTTTTGATCTTAAAGAACACAAGAACCCTAAAAATTACAAAAACCCTAAAAACATCATGTCCACTCCAGAAGCAACCTCCTCCTCCTCAAACCACAACATCAAGATTCCCATGCTTGATGCAAACAACTTTGAGCTGTGGAAATTCAACTTTGAGCGATATCTGGGGATCTATGACTACACTCTCTGGGAGATTATTGAATATGGAAACACATTCAATAAAGCTCAAAAGATTGCTAGCCATTGCTACAAGATCAGCTGTTCAAGGATGTTCAGAAGAAGATAAGAAAGAAAAACCAAATGATGGTAGAGCTGTGTCTGCTGAGGACATAGCAAATAAAAGGGTTGATATGAAAACCCTAAATATTCTGAAACTCTCTTTGGGACAAGAAAATTAGCACAAATACAGAGGTTATGAGTCTGCAAAAGACCTTTGGGCAGCCCTTGAAGTTGCATATGGTTGTAATGCTGATACTAAGGAAGAGAAGAAGAAGCAACTCTTGCATGAGTATGTCGTTTTTAAGGCTCAACCTAATGAGAAGCTTAGCAGTGTGAGAAGCAGACTGCTTGACATTACAAGCAAGCTGTCCTTCATGGGGACACAAGTTGGTGGTATTGACATTATTGCCACTTTTCTTAAAAGCCTTGGTGATGCGTGGAAGATTGAGGCAAGATTTATAATTGCCAATAACCCTCACAAAAGTTCTAATTTTGATGGTATCTAAAACAAACTGAGCTTGTTGGAGAATGAAACTCTTTTGGAGCATGGAAGTAAGTATACCAATAGTAACATGGCCTTCTTCTCACATAGTGAACGTCAATTTGATCTGAAGGACTCATACATGCACCCAGTTACTGGATCCACATGTGTCAACGCTGGATCATATCCTGTCAACGCCTCACATTCAGACGCTGACACATACAAAATTGACTCACCAAGAGTTAAGCCTGCTGGTTTAGATCTGGATACTGTGTGTGTATACATTGCTTC
Source organism: Glebionis coronaria (assembly GCA_025667525.1). Classification (NCBI taxonomy): domain Eukaryota; kingdom Viridiplantae; phylum Streptophyta; class Magnoliopsida; order Asterales; family Asteraceae; genus Glebionis; species Glebionis coronaria. The sequence continues at coordinate 466,227,595 of CM046874.1, read as the reverse complement.
ATTTCCCAATGGTTTAGTGATTACATATGAGGACCTTGAGCAAATAAGTGATGAACACTTGCAGGAGATGGATATAAAATGGAACATGGCTCTTGCAAGTATAAGAGCAAACAGATGGAATATAAGGTTTAAGAAGAAGATGACCTTTAATGCAAAGGACACTATTGGATTTGATAAATTCAAGGTTGAGTGCTACAATTGTCATCATATGGGGCACTTTATAAGGGGATGCAGATCTCCAAGAAGATCTGATGCTAGAAAACCCTCAAGCCAAATTGTTAAGGCTCAGGATCCTAAGGCCATGGTGGCAATGCAAGAAATTGATGGTATTGGATGGGACTGGAGCTACTTGGCTAAGGATGGGGAAGAGGATAAAGCTTTGGTTGTTGAGATAGAAGAAGAGCATGTTCAATATGCTCTCATGGCACACTCCTCCTCTTCATCAGACAATGAGGTATACGATGATGCTTTTTGTAGTAAGGGTTGTCGTTTAAATACTGAAAAACTTAACAAAGAGGTTTTAAGATAATTAAGTGATGTGAGTACTGAGAGATGCAAATTGTCTAACTATCAAATTTCTCTCACTCAAACTGAAAAGACAGTTTCTGAGTATAAGAAAATGGAGCTTGACCTAAAAGATAAAATAAATATCTTAAAACATGAGTTAAATCCTAGTAATGATGTTAAAAACATCATGGAAAGGGTCAATGCTTAATTACAAACTAAATTAGATGAGGCTATCAAGAATAAGGATAATGTTGACCTTAAAATTCAGAGATTTGATAAGGCCTCACAAACCCTAGGAGAATGTGTTAATAAACAGAGGGATCCTAAGGACATGACTGGGATTGGGATGAAAGACTATACTTGTGTTCCACCACCAGCTGGGGACTTCTATGGTGTCCAAAGAAAGGACTTATGTTGGACTGGTTTACCAGAACTCCAAGAAGAGGAATTTATTCCTCCACCAAGAGTCCTTACGCCAGTTGAGGAATATAGGCAAAAGTTGACTGATTTGTATGAATGGAAGAAATCCAACCCTACCTTGTTTGTTAAGGGTGGAATGTTGTGTGAAAGTCCAAATGAGTCTACCCCTATTAAGGTAACAAACCCAAACACTGGAAAGACTGTTGACCTTGGCTCAAACACTATTAGAAAACCTAGCATTAAGTATGCAGAAATGTATAGGAATACTAGGTCACCAAAAAGCCAAGTTAGTAATGATGGAACAGGTTTCTTTTCTTCTAGACCTAGAGTTGTGTCTAGAAAAGCCTGTTACACTTGTGGTAGCTTTTCACATTTAGCATATAAGTGTGTCAACGCTTCCAAGGTCAACGCTATTAAAAGGTCAAACATTGTCAGACCCAAAACTTTTGTGGAGAAAAGTTCACAAGTTGTTAGACCAACCCCATTTTTCACTAAAGGGTCTAACACTCATGGACAAAGACCATTTTAGAAGACCAATACTTGGTCTAATAGGCAATGGGTTTCTGTAGCAAACCCTAGGTTCAACACTGAAAAGGGTAATTTTAGCGTTGACAAGACCAAATCCAACGCTGACAGAAACGTTGCCAGACCTAAATATTTACAACCACAGGCAAAGGGGTCTAAAGCTTCTTCTAGCTTGACATGGAGACCTAAGAAAGATCAAAACCCTAATTCTAATGGGATTTCTATGACCTGCAACAGAGTTAATTATATTTCAAAGGTCATTACAAAACCAATTGGGGTTAACTGGGTATTTCATCCAAAAAGGGATGAACAAGGGGTTGTTATGAGAACTAAGTCGGTTCTTGTTGAACAAACAGACGAATCCAAGTCTGGTCAAGCTTGGGTTCCCAAAGAGAACTAATTTGTTTTCTTTATGTGCAGGATAATGCATTGTTATTGGTCTTTTTGAAGTTATATTTTCCACTATATTTTTATAACGCTGACAAAGGTTACCTTAACGTGACAAGTGTTATCGTGGCGTTGTCAGCAACAATGTTAGTTTTGTGGTTTTTAATCTAAGTGTGCAGGTGGTGTTTGCATTGTACCATTGGATACAGAGTTGCTTATGGATCCTTGGAGAATCATTTGAGCATGTTTTTATTTATGGATGATGGTTGGAATATTTATATTCCTACGTTGACATAAATTTTTATGTTCATGCATATTTTTGGGTAACATATGTATCACATTTTAAGGGGAGGTTTTAGGAACCTTTAGGACTTTTGGGTATTCATATAATACTCTTCTTACAGTTCTAGATTGTGTCCACAGGTGAGTATGAGTTAGTTTTACTAAATCATGAGGCACTGTAGCATGAAAAGTTGATATACTATGCATGTTGCCAAGACATTTTTGGCCTAGAATTGGTTGTGGTCTGTTGGGAGACTTGGGAATGATTTCTTATGGGTTTTACCTGGGAGTTACAAGGTATTTTATGAGATAACTTAGTTGTTAAGAATTTTGGTTAGCAAGAGACACTAGAGGACTGTTATGTCTATCTCGTATAAGCAAGTGTGCATAACTGGACAGTGCTTGACGCCCTATAATAATTATCAACTTATTGGTTATCTTCACTAGGATAAATTACTTTGTTAAGGTCCTTTTTCATTTTTATTACTTTTATTTTTGGACGCTAACAAGTATTTTTCCAAGCGTTGTTATGACCAATTTAGACGCTGACATGGCTTTGGCAAACGTTGACAAGGATATAGGTTTTGGGCGTTGATGGGTTATTTTTGACCGTTGACACTCATTGGGACCTACCCAGTTGTTACTTTTTGACGAATTTTGGGGCCGTAATTTTGGGAGCAGATAACTTTTAATTAATGCATGATATAACTATATATAACTATATATTTTGAAAATAGTTGCCTCATTTTTTACCAATCACATGCACCTATCTCTCCTATATATTTGGCTCCTATTTTTAAACAGGGTACCTCATATTCTTGTCTAACAATTTTCTCCTATAATTCATCTTTCTAAATATTCACAAACAACTTTCTTCATCAATGGCACCAAAATTTAAACCAAGTCATTTGGTATTGGGATTCAGGAGTCAACTCAACATGATTTCATATTTGGACACTGATGACACTCTGTTTCCATAATACACCCAGATGGTGGCGTATTTGAATGCATCCCCAATTAGGTATGCTCTTTCTCATGCTCCTCTCATCTCTGTCACACATATTAAACAGTTTTGGAACACTGTTAGTTCCTCAACAGTTAATAATGTGACTACATTATCATCTATTGTTCATGGGCGTACATGCGTGGTTACTGAAGCCTTGGTTCGCCAGGCTTTGCATCTTGATGATGCATATGGTACAACCACCCTTCCCATTCATGAAATAGAACAAGGGCTTCGGGCTTTTGGGTATCCTTTCCCTGATGAGGGCACTTTAAACAAATATCATAAACAAGAGTTTCCCCCAGCCTGGAAGTACCTCATACGTGTCATCTTACAATGTTTGAGTCCCAAGTGTACTGCACATAATGAGATTAATAGATCAATTGCTAGTGCTATTGTGTGCATTGCAACTGGGCAAAAGTTTAATTATTCAAAAATGATTTTTGATGGCATGTGTAAAAACAAAGGGAATATGATGACTTTTATGAGGTCTCTGTGCAAAAGAAAGCTATTTTTACCAAGATGAATTCACCCCCTCACCGTGAATTACCCCTCACCCCAGCTATGCTTGCTGTTATTGCAGTAGCACAACCCCAACCAGACCCATAACCACAACTTTACCCAATACCAGAACCATTGCCTTCACCTCAACACATGGAAATTGACCAAGAACCCTTCAATGCTGACACATTAAATGTTGGCGTTGATACCAGTAATCCAGACGTTGGCACCATTCCTTCACAGACCCAAACACCCCTTAACCTTCCAACATCCACCCAATCCACATCATCTTCTACCCCACCACAATATAGGTTTCAAAAATGCCAAAAGACTACTGGAGTGTTCTGCTCTAGTGGTCCTAGCCATGTAGCAGAGAGAACCACCACCACAAGTGTGGTTGGTGCTATTGATGAGGCTGGGACTATTGATTATGGCTTAGATGTAGGCCAAGATAGTCCTAACATCTTTAAGACCTCATCCATGCCCCATGAATCTAACTTGGGAGGTCAAATACCCATTTTAGAGGAGGGCAGATTGGAACCATACACATTAATGGAATTGACGGCTGTCTACATTAGCTTGCAAAAGCAAAATGCAGACTTGGTACAAATTGTAAGTACACAAGTCCTTGAACTCAAGAAATTGAGGGAGAGGATTGTCATTTTGAGAATGCTAGCACAAGGCATGGTATGGAGGAATCTTCCAAAGGGGAGGATGAGAAGATTAATGTGAGTGATAAAGGCTCACATGATGGAGAATCTTTGGGTATTGCTGAGGCCCTAACTGAATTGAAGAAGCAACCAGGTTTTGACAGATCTCTGGTAACTCCTACCAATTTAAACTTATCTTTATAGCTATGTTGGAGCAATTTACAAGAGGCGCTGAGACAAGTAATTTGGGCGTTGGCTAGCAAAATTTGAACGCTGACACACCAAGCGCTGACATGAGCAAATTGGGCGCTGACACAAGAAATTTGAGCGTTGACAGACCTGCAGATGAGGTTGATGTATTCCAGTCATCAGCTATCAACAAAGAAGTATCTTCACAGGTATTACCATCATCCTTACCCATTATTGATCCATTAGATAAGGGTAAAGGAATCATGGTAGAGGTAGAAGTTCCAAAGGATGCAGCACAGGTAGAGTTTGATAGAAGGTTGGCTGCACAACTTGTGGAACAAGAAAGAAAGAAGGTTGGTGAATCACCATTTGTTGTCACTTCAAAGGAACAAGAAGGAAATTATGAAGCAAGTTTAGATTCAAGTGTGATGGTAATAGAACAACCAGAAAGACTTGAATATGGTGATGATTTGGCAAGAGAGAAGCTTAGAGAGTTGAAATTGCAAGTAGATTTTGATATGCTAGAAGTTGTTCAGATGTACCATGCTTGGGAGGATAGGTGTATCGAGAATCCAGATTTGACTATTTCAGACCAAATTTGGGGTTTAAAGATTCTTCTAAGAGTTCAACAAGACTGCAAGGTAATTCTGAAACATAAAGCTAGCAATGTTCTTTCACTGCTGAAAAGGGATAGAAGGGAGCTTTACTACATGCTACTCAGATGTAATGGAACATGATGGACCTATAAGAAATTGTTGGGATTATCCTTTGAAGAGTTGGAGTACAAGGCTTATCCCATTTGGGAAAAGGTGCAGGAAATGAACACACTAAGAATTCTTTCAGATGAAAGGAAAGAAGAACTTGCAGAAGAGATGGAGCTTAAGAAGGCAATGATTGTTCCAAGACCTTTGAAGAAGGGAGTTCCTCTTGAGTTTCCTAAATATATGGATAGATTAAAGCCCAGTGAAGCTGTTATAATAAGGAGCATCAAGCTTTCACCCTTGGAAGCTTCAGATATCGTGTAAGTGTTACCTCTTCATGCTAGAAACCTTATCATAAGCTATGAAGAAGATGCAAGTGGGTTTTGGAAGATTGACAGGTATGGGAAAGAGGTACACACATTTACTACTCTTGTGTCTCTCTTTACAAGTGTGGATAGAGAAGACTTGGTAGACCTTTGGAGGTTGTTGGAAGCCAAGTATGAGACTGAAGCTCCTACTTCAGTCAATGGAATAAAACTTTGGTCAACATTCAAGAGAATGTGTGGACCAAAAGAAGAAGATCCTGCTGTTTGGAAGGATCTTGAGGATGATCTCAGTGGTCTTCAATGGCGTTTGTATTCAGCTGCTGGTGTTTATTATATGAGCTCTACAAAGTTTGCTGAGTATCTTCTTGTAGATGGTCAATATCCCATGTCCAAAGAAGTTTTGGAAAAGATGAAGACAACACAGCTGGAGATTGACTATTCAAGTGACGTGGCCAAAGATTTGATTAGGCATGTTTATTACCAATATGATAAGTGTTTTAAGATTCCTCCTAGTTCTTAATTATTATTCAGAAACTTGATTACTAGAGTAGATATCAAGTTTAGGGGAGGATTGTTGGGGATAAAATGTAGCCAGTCCACTTGAGCGCTGACAAGAGGAAAACAAGCGTTGATAAGAAGAAAACAAGCGCTGACAGATCAAGCGTTGACAAGAAGAAGTCAAGCGTTGATAGGTTGAAGACAAGCACTGATAGAAAGATATGGTCTACACGTATTTTGTTTCTAGTTTGTTTCTAGTAAAGATAGGATCAACATTGTATTTTCTATAATTATCTTTACCTAGAATAGTTGATACGTAGACTCTTGTACAAGGCTTCTTATGTCTATAAAAGAAGACCTTTAGGTTATGTTTCATAATAAGTTTTCCATACGTTAAACACTTTCATTGAAAGCAAGTTTGTTATTATCAATCAAGTGAAAGTTTGTTTTACATCTTTGTGTGTTCTTGTTTAAGTGTTAATTCCGCATAACAGTTAGATTACTTTATACATAAACAAAGTTTCTCTACGTGTATAACTTGATCTAATCTCGTATACACAAGCTTGATCGATCTAAGTTTGGGATCAACAAGTGGTATCAGAGCGGGTGGCTCTCGATGCTAGGATCAACAAGGTGTTCTTGTCGAAAAATAAAGAACAAATCCGTATAGGAATTTTTTTGGCAGTTTGTGTGTGTAGCAGTAATTAGAAGACCATAACTTTTTCGTAAACCGTTGGATCGCCAAAAATTTTGGTTTGTGTGTTCTACAGATAAGTGGCTAGATGTTCACCAGAGGGATTGTCAAGATTAGCCTCCAAGAAAAAGTTATAGGGTGTCGAAGTTCACTGCATAGAAGATGTATACATGCAGTTTTCTCTGAACAACCTTAGTAAAACGATGATATCTTCTTCGTTAACCGTTAGATCGTTGTGAAATTCATGCTGTAGGTTCTTGACACTTGTTTCTAGGATCTCACCAGAGGGATCTTCGATTTGAACATTCTATTAAAAGATATGGCGTATCAAAAACTGCTATAGAAAAGGTTTTTCAACTAGTTTTTTTAATATTATTATAAACCTAGGGTTTGTATAAACCCTAGAACTGATTCTAAAACAGAAAACATGTTCTAAGTTGTATAAAAGCTATAGCAGGCCATATGATTATGATATCATCAAACAGCTAGAATGTGTGATGATCGCTAGGGTTTTATAAACCCTAGAACATGTAACAACAGATCATGAACGATACCGGGGATTCAGTGATGTGTTATTTCTTTGCAAGATTGTTGGAAATACGTTTTACGTATTTATGAAGGATCGGTCGCTCCAACGATAATTATGTAATGGGCTCGTGATCTATTTACTTATTGTATAGTCCATATAGCCCACATGTAGGGTGGGCTATATATAACCCCTCCTAGCATGTTAGGAGGGGGTTGTTGATTCACATTTACACTTAATCATTTATCATCTTTTCTTTCTCTCTCTACAATTCTCTCCCTTCTCTCCTTTCTCTCTCTAATCCCTCATCTAATTCCTTCATTTCTTCTTTATTAATCAATCAATCAACCATCTAAATCCACCAAATCCATAACATAGAATAGGCCATTAATCTCGTAGACCTTCAATTGGTATCAGAGCCTTGGTTAGTTTGGTTTATTCTTGTTTTATTTCTTTTTGATTTTGGTGGGTTTTGATTTAATCATGCTTAAATCATAAAAAGTTTGTATTAGTGTTCTTTAAGAAAAACCATCTTGATTCTTAGTGTTTTTGGTATTTTTGTGATTGGGATTAGTGGATAAGTATTAGTTGTTACTTATTTTAGTCGAAAGCACAAAACTTTTTGGGTTATTTGGTCAAAATCCGGGCTTAATCTTCATTGTTACTGTTCGACTGTTCATCGGAACAATCTTCTGTTCATTCAGCAAAAGTTCCGGATCAAGAAGTTCCGGATCAAGGAGTTCCGGATCAAGGAGTTCCGGATCAAGGAGTTCCGGATCAAGGAGTTCCGGATCAAGGAGTTCCGAGTCAAGAAGTTCCGAATCAAGAAACTTCCGAACCAAGAAGTTCCGGATCAAGCCAAACTTCCGAACCAAGAACTTCCGAGTCAAGAAGTTCCTGATCAAGCCAAAGTTCCGGATCAAGAACTTCCGAGTCAAGAAGTTCCGGATCAAGCCAAACTTCCGAACCAAGAACTTCCGAGTCAAGAAGTTCCGGATCAAGCCAAAGTTCCGAACCAAGAACTTCCGAGTCAAGAAGTTCCGGATCAAGCCAAAGTTCCGAATCAAGAACTTCCGAGTCAAGAAGTTCCGGATCAAGCAAAACTTCCGAACCAAGAACTTCCGAGTCAAGAAGTTCCGGATCAAGCCAAAGTTCCGAACCAAGAACTTCCGAGTCAAGAAGTTCCGGATCAAGCCAAAGTTCCGAATCAAGAACTTCCGAGTCAAGAAGTTCCGGATCAAGCAAAACTTCCGAACCAAGAACTTCCGAGTCAAGAAGTTCCGGATCAAGCCAAAGTTCCGAACCAAGAACTTCCGAACCAATAAGTTCCGGATCAATCCAAAAGTTCCGAATCAAGGTGATCTTCCGGATCAATCCAAAAGTTCCGAATCAAGGGAGTATTGGATTCCGATTTGTTTTATCAAACGGTTGAGTCGACAAAAATTTCTTGAGCTGACAATTGAGTTTTCCGTGATACAATTTTGAAACTCATGTCATCGGTCTCGTCTTCGATATATCAAAGATCACAACTTCAGCAAGTGTATGTTAATGGAGGGCAAGAATCAATGACGCAGATGCAAGAGGATAATGGTCATACGGTTGACAACTTGGAGCCTAACGATGGCACGAGCACAGAATCAGGAGGACAACATGATGCCAGTGGCACGTCAGGGAATGTTCACGAGATTTCTCTTGATGACACCTTACCCATTTATGACGCAGAGCCTGCAAACATGGTACAATGTAATGTGGTTTATGATGTATATGCTGATGACATGCCGCATATTGAGCATTCTGAACCTAATTATGACAAACATGGGATGGACAAGAGTGATAGAAATACCACTTATGATTCATCCGATGTGAGTCATAATGGGGGAGAAAGTGTTCAAAATGCTACAGTTCATCATGATAAATGCTTTATAACTGCCTCGTTAACTGATTCTGATTCTATGATTAAAGAGCTCGAAACGATCGTAGCTCGGCAATCTAAAGATCTTGAGGATGCCAAACTTGAATTTTCTAAGAAAACGGACAAATTTGAAACATACTTTGAAAAACTTGAAAAGTCAAACGTTGTTCTTGAAAGAAAATTGGATCAAACTGTTCTAGATTCTAAAGCTGAAAAGGATAATCTTTTGAAACAAATTCAACTGCTTGAATCTAAGCTGGCATCCCAAGATAACGTGCTCAAAGAAAATGAAACATTAAAGGCCCAATTACAGGAAAAGGTTTTTGCTATAGCTGCGTTGAAAAACGAGTTAAGGAAAAGTAAAGGACCTAGTGTGGACACTAAGCTTGAAAAACCATCAATCTTGGGGAAACCGCCTACAAATCAGTTCGTCAGACAACCGATTGTCAGACAACCTACTGCATTTAGATCCGAGCGACCACAATCCTCGAGACCGCGGTTTGCCTCCCAAGTTGATTTGGTTCATCTTATTAGACCAGTCACTCCAGCAACTAGGCCCAATGTGATCACTCCAGCTTTAGCAAGACCAAATCATATGATTGCCTCTAGTTTCCCTAAAGATACCAAGACCACGTCTAGAACTAGTTCAAATGACGTTTGCCATAAATCTGGTCTTGGGGAAGCTAAGCAAAAGACACATGCAAGAGATAACAATGTCCAACCTAGTCAGATGCCTTCTAGATTACCCAACACTGCTAACCGTAGCATGCCATCTTCTAGGAGCATCGATCAATCATCTAGGAATTATTCAGACATTAAATATGCTACTTGTAAAACATGTAGAAAATGTGTCTTTACGGCAAATCATGATGCTTGTGTCAAGAAATTACTTGATGAGGTAAACTCCCGTGCTAGAATTAAGTCCCAGTGGATAGCTAAAATCAAACCCTTTGGTAAAGTTTGGCGCCCCACTGGTAGAACTTTTACTCTTGTAGGAAACGAGTGCCCTTTAACTAGGATAGTCTCTGATTCTACGAAGACTACTAGGGAGGAAATTGCAAAGGATGATACATCACTTAAGCCCGAACTTAAGATTTTCTATAAAAGGAAACGTTTGCCAACTAAGACAAGTGAATCATCCCCTCAGGCCACCTCTGACACAAGTAAAGCCAACTGTGAACCCCCACGTGCTTCTATAATTGATATCTCTAACCCATGTCAAAGTATACAAACTCCTAATGAGAATGCAGGTACCAAAGTTGATGTTCCAAAAGAACAAAGCGGTCCAATCATTGTGTATCATTCAACTAAGGACACTCTTAGAGTTTGGTTGCTGAAGAAGCAGATATCAGAGAAACAAATGTCTCAGGGGATTCATGGTTAAGCTGCAAACTAGGACTTACAGTCACATAACAGACTGTAACTCGATCTCAAAAGACAGGAAAGTTCATCCCGATGATGACTTATCCTAAAAACGAGAAATTCATTTTTCTCGGGCATGAGCTTATATCAAAAACATTCCAAGTTTTTAAGCTCATGCATTATGGCTCATCGTTAAATGTCAGACGATGACCCATACTTCAAATAAAGGAAAGTTTATCATTAATGATAAACTTATCCTCATAACGAGAAATTCAATTTTCTCGGTCATGAGCTTGTCTTAAAACATTCGAAGTTTTAAGCTCAGAAAGGAAAGTGTATCTTTTAAATAAGAGAACTTTTCCTAATAACGAGAAATTAACCTTTCTCGGTCATGAGCTTTCCGTTAAAACAGTCAAAGTTTTCAAGCTCATGAACACGACTTCTAAGTAAATGTCAGCTTAGGACTCGTTCTTCAGATAAAAGGAAAGTTTATCGCCGATGATAAACTTATCCTTAACAACGGGAAGTTTACAACTTCTCGGACTTGAGCTCGCTTTGTAAGATATTCAACATCTTAAGCTCAAGTAATTGTTTTTTCAAAACTTTGAACACAATTTTTCGAGAATTTCTCAAAAGGTTTTTCTAAATCTTTCAAAATTGTGTGTTCAAAAACGTTTTGATAAAACGAGCATGTCTTCTGGAATCGATAATATTTACGAACCTAGAAATGTCATTCAATAATGACACGGGGTTGTAAATAAAGTTCGAGCAGAAGTTCAAACTTTTAAAACATGCTCTAAATGGTTTGCTATTATTTCAGATAGCAACCCGCTTTTCATAATCAAGTCAAGCATTTCACCGGAAAGCTTTGACTCAACAACGAGAATTAATTTTCTCGGGGACGTGACGAGGTGACCATCATTCGTGAACAAGAACCATGTGCTTCTTTCATATGCTGTTCTCTATTATTCAGGTCCAACCTCGTACATTGCTAATCTTGTGAATTCATTATAATATATTGATCTTTGCACGTGTTAAATACCTTACACTTGTGTTTAAAAGGTATTTAATTCACGTTTCAAGTACACCCTCATTAATTTGAGGGGGAGCTTGTTAAATTCATGAAGATAATTGGATTTGCATTTTTCTTCCCAAATTTTCTTAAAATGCTATTAAATCAATTGATATTAAAAACATCGATTGGGTTAATATTTTTAATATGGGGGAGAAAATGTGATTTAATATGGGAAATGATCAATCACAAATGGTTTGACTTAACGTGTTAGCTCATCCCGACATGTGCGAAATGTTTTCGAATATCGTAGCATATGTTAAGGGGGAGCAAAATGGATTTGCACTACAAAATGGATTTCATGGTGACATACACTTACCCAAAACATCTCTATTCACGACGGTGACGATTGTGGTGACATAAGGATGGTAGGATAGGTTAAAGTCCAATGATTTCTCTAGAACCGGAGGAATCTTCCCAAGGACATTCCATAGATAGAAATAGTAGTCCTTAGGAAAGATGGAGAAAGATTGTGAACGTAGCTGAATGCCGACCAAGTACTTAAGTTAGCACTGGAACAATCACAACAAGGTGCTAGTGATGACGTATTGGTAAGCATTGAAGGGGTTGAAGAATGAAAAAGAAATGTAAAGATAAAGGGTGTAAAGAAAGAAGCCCTCCTTACAACTTTAGGCAGAAACCGGGTCAATACATATGCTATTGAGATCATTTTTGTTAATGATTCTCGATATTGAAGAAAGACGTCATGGACCCAGTGATGCAATGCACAACCCTTCCCAGCTAACTCAACTATCTCTCAAAAGGTATTTGTTTTAATCACACGGAGATCAACACGTTATCTATTGATTTATTCACTCCGAATAAATTGGTATTGAAAAGGTGGCACTCCTCTCCAGCCTCCGATCACTAAAAATCCAAAATGCACGATCGAGTCTAGAGCCATTTGAGATCATCAAATATCTCATTAGGACACACTTTCATATTTCCTTGCTTCTTCACACACTGTGAAAAGTAAGAAAGTTCTTAAGAGTCCTACGCAAAATCTTCATGATCTTGCCTGAACATCCGAGTAATACGAAAGTATTTACAATGAAGATGGAAATCCTTCTTGAGCGAATATCAAAAAGCTCATGGTAGGTGACTTGTGCGATTCTTTATGAATCAAACTTGTGATAACTGGAAAGCAACAGTGGTTTAATTCTTAAATGAATTTAAACACGTTCCAGGCCTCTACGCAATATCTTAATGATCTTGCCAGAACATTCAGAGTAATACTATTAAGTAGTTACAGTGACGAATGGAAATCCTTCTAGTGTTAACATCAAACAGCACTTGGTAGGTAACTTGCAAGATTCTATATGAATCAAGCTAGTGACAACTGGAAAGCAACGATGGTGCGGTTCTTAATTGAACTTCACTTGTTCCAGGAACATGAATTGACGGCTTCAAATCATGCGGATAATATTATCCAAATGATTCACTCTTTACGTTCGCAGTCTGCTTTGGACGGTCGAGTAAAGAGAACGGGTTTACCCGCGAAATCTTGTCAAGGAGGTTCTTTATTGAAACTACCTGCCACAAGTACGATATTTAATATCGTCCAACGGTCTTCACCGACCGGAGGTAAAATGCTACCGAATTAGAATGAAATGTTCAAGGCCATTTCATCCGTGTATATTGTTTTGTTGCTAACTGTCTTATGCAGCGTAACAAGAAGGTGGCATTGCGGTGTACAATCCAGAAAAAGTCGTCACCACATGCTTATACTACATACCATTAGTACTTCAACAAATTCAAGAAAGCCTGAAGGTCAAGTCTTCCGCTGTATCAAACTCTGAAGCTTTCAAGAATTTAAAAGGATAAGTATGTGGAACATGAAGTCACAAAGAGGCAAATATCACAAGTGAAGAATGCACAAGGTCAAGGCAAGGAAACATGCTCAAGACTAAAGTCAAAGATCACATCAAGCATATTCACAAGAACAAGATCGAAGACTCAAGCATAGATGCTAGGTTTAAGATTTTGTAAAAAGATGTGACCTCCCTTAGGGGGAGATTGTTGGAAATACGTTTTTCCCAATAAAGTCTCGGTCACATCTTAGTTAGCATAGATCACGAGTTATAGACTGTTTAGAACTTTGTAACTTGGAGCGACCTCCCTTAGGGGGAGATTGTTGGAAATACGTTTTACGTATTTATGAAGGATCGGTCGCTCCAACGATAATTATGTAATGGGCTCGTGATCTATTTACTTATTGTATAGTCCATATAGCCCACATGTAGGGTGGGCTATATATAACCCCTCCTAGCATGTTAGGAGGGGGTTGTTGATTCACATTTACACTTAATCATTTATCATCTTTTCTTTCTCTCTCTACAATTCTCTCCCTTCTCTCCTTTCTCTCTCTAATCCCTCATCTAATTCCTTCATTTCTTCTTTATTAATCAATCAATCAACCATCTAAATCCACCAAATCCATAACATAGAATAGGCCATTAATCTCGTAGACCTTCAAAGATCTTGGTGGTGTTCGACTCAAGTGTGTTATTTTACGTTTTTATGTGGAGTCGATGCTAGATTTGATTATTGAAGCAGCGATACAAGCTTTATGGATTTTAAGGTTTTTGAGATAAGCCCTATATGTTTACAGTATTCTTTAGCAGCGATTGGAACTTTATTGCCTACAAAGATGAGTGTATCAATGATTGTTCTTCTTTGGAATGATCGTGATGCAAAAAGTAATTTGCATAAGTAAAGCAGAGAGACGTGAGAGTTTTTGGGACTTTGGTATGTGCACAAATTTATGGAGACGTTTTTTTTTCACAAAAGAAAAAGGGGCGTATGAGTACAAAATAGCTTTATGTCTACTTGCTGCCAAGATACACATGGTACTGATCTTAACTTTTCATACATATATATTTGAAAACAATTGTAGTCCCAAGGAATGCTTAAGTTGCTCGTGATATTTTATGTACATGGATATGTACTGTATACAATACAAACTATCATGATGTTTATATATTTTCACATCACTGTGGTCCAATGAATGTGAAGTAAAGTTTGATATCACGTGTGGGACCATACATAGCTGCTAGCATGGATAAATGGCAAAGACATGTGATGTTTGATGTGGGATCAAATATTACTGGTATCTATTTTATAGTGATATATATGGCTGTGTGAAACAAGGAGGTATGTTTTTGTCATATTTTGATTATTAATTTGTGGGATATGGTAGAGTGTGAGGTACTGGATTCCTACAAAGGAAAAGAAGTGATCACTGTAGGTACTTTTCAGATCTCACTGTCATATTTTTAGCCAGTGTCATGAGTAACGTAGCTACTAACAACTATCTGCGGCTACCCTAACCGTTGACAAATATCATTAATCCGTTGACAAGAAGGTTGTGTTGTCCAAGATATTGGTTTTCATCCGCTGATAAGTTTTTTCCGATGTTGTACAACACTCGTTGATGAGATCTCGGACAAAGAAGGATGTTGGACGATGAAGAGTTTTCTGCTGTTTGGAATTTTGGTTAGGTTTTGGCGCACAAAACGAGGAGCTTACACACACAGGTACATTGGATCTCTGGTTTTTATACAGAATATCATTTTGTTATTTATTGCTCGGATATTTTTATTAGAAGACGTATATGATTAAGGGGAAGAATGTTTATGATACGATTGATGTTTGAAGTAGATATTCGTGAGTTTGTATTCTATCATATCTTAAAGTCGTGATGTTTCCTGTAACACACACACTTTAAAGATAACTTGTTAGTGCTTATATGGTTGGTGACGAAGACTTGTCATATCTAACAAGGAACATTTGCTATCACTTAAAGGAGTTACATTATCGTGCTCAGTGTCTCATAATAAGATGAGGATTTTGACAAAGATATCGAGGTCTGCTTATACTTTCAGTGTCATATAAGTTCGACGTCACGTGAATAGTACAAGACATGAAATACAGGTTTGGGTCATTCTACTTCTACATCAGGAATATTATATTTATTTTTCTTCAAGGTCATTACACAGAGCTACTTTTAGAGAATCTTTGATTGCATACATTTTTTACTTCCCTATTGATGTGACAAAAAGAGGAAGAGGTGCTTAATTTGAGGGGAAGCAATTTGGGGATCATGTACTACATAGTTTTTCCGACATCAACTAGGGGAATATTGTTGGGAATTAAAGTTGATGTGACAAAAATACTAGATGGAAACAAGAGGGGCTAAAGTTGACAAAAGGAATATTTTCAAGCTGGTAGACAAACATTGAAGATTTGTTATTATCTTCAATATCACAGCTAAAGTTATTTTGATTTTACATTATATTGTTTCCATGTATATCTTGTTCCTTACCTTATAAAAGGAACAAGACCCGTAGGTTATTATTATCACTTTCATACAATGTAAAACCTACAACATGTGTGTGTTCTAGGCGTCTGGGTCTTTGTAAAGACGCCTAGGTGTTTGTTTTTGTTTTCATGTTCAATAAAGATCAAAGCTTTGTTTCTAAACATCTTGTTCATAACGTGTTTCATTCTATTCCGCCATGTTCTTACATGTGAATCATATGCGTTCCTAGCAGCCTAAAGATCCGAATCTACTAGGATTCCATAGAATAAAACCAAGATCAAGAAGTTCCTGAAGTTGATCCTTCAGTTCCTTCAATTCAATCGGTGCCATACGATTAGGAGCTTTAGAAACGGGTTCAGTATCCGGATCTAATTCAATACCAAATTCAACTTCACGTTCTGAAGGAATTCCCGGAAGTACGTCATAGAATACATCAACAAAATCCCGAACAACTAGATGATTCTCAAGGCGAGTACCATCCACCAAAATATCCTTTATGGAAGCTAAGAAACCTTCACAACCATTGGAGATTAAAGCACGAGCTTTCAAAGCAGAAATGATCTTAAGGTGTTTACTAGGCTGCAAACCTTGGTAAATAAATTAGGGTTTATTCAAATTGCTAGAGATAACACGCTTAGAAGGAAACACAATAGTAGCATGATGCGCAGTAAGCCAATCCATGTCCAAAATCACATCAAATCAATCATATCTAACGGATACAAATTAACAGTGCGAATAATCACGTCGCGGAGGAGCAATACCAATAAGCTTAGGTAGAGAAATAGATATCACATAATGGGTTGCGCCCGTATCAAACAAAAAAAATATTGCACAATCATTCAAAAAGATGGTTCTTAAAATGATACGTAAAGAGTTTGTTGCCTACTCCATGGTAGCAGTAAATACACACCTATTGGTGAGCGTAGACTTATCTTTGCCAGAACTACCACCACCATTACCACCCGTTTTTGGACATTCCCAAAACATATGCCCGCTTTCACCACAATTAAAAAAGCGCCAGTAGCTCGGTAACACTGCTTCCCTTGATTATTTTTCCCACATGAGTTACACATAGGATGATAAGCACGATCAGTGTAATCTCTCTAGACTGAGGATCCCGTAGCACGGTAGTTATTGTACTGTTGTCCCCGATTCTGCTAATATGGCATTTGTTAGTTGTTGTTACCAGAATTCCTATCATAACTACGACCATCATTTCTCCTAGAGTCATAACCCCACTGATTGTTGTTGTGGTGAGCCACCGGTTGAATACGGTCCCCCTCACGGTTCCTCTTATTCAGCCCTGACCTCTCGCGATGAATTAATAATTCTTTGCAGCATCAGCCATAACTGCCACGTCTTTGAACTCAAGGTTTAAGATGTTGTCCATGATGTCGCCATTGGACTCTCCATCTTTCTACCGAACATTGTGGTACTCTCGCTCATATTTTTGTTGCTCCCGCCTAGGGAAATACTGCAAAAAGAAAGTCTCCCGAAAATATGTCCACGTCATAGTCAGCACAAAAGCGTCACCTCTCCTGGCCTGCTTAGAGGCCTTCCACCAACTAAGTGCATCACCCTCGAGTTTGTAGCTAGCCAGCCTAGTCTTAAACCCGTCTGCCCATCCCAACACCTCAAACGGTTTCTCAATGTGTGCAATCCAATTTTCAGCCTAAATCGGAGTGTAGCAGAGGTTAAAGGAACGGGGCTTCTTATTACCGAACCTTTACAACCATGTATGAATAGTAGGGTTTTGGTCACCGCTTCCACCAGCAGCATTCTGGCGGACTTCATTAGTGATCTGAGCGGTAAGCCCCAGAATTAGTGTAGTAATCGCTCGTTGCACTTCCTCGTCAAACGCAGGACAGGAATAATTGGGGGAACTCTAACGAGTATTCACCATGTGAGACATAAACGGATAAGTGAGAACAAAATCAGAGTGCATATACGAAGGAAGCGATAATATCAGAGTACGAAGAACACGTCACTGTTCGGGCCATCATAATTTGGAAGCCAATCTATAAACGTGATATCAGATGAAACATCCTAATACGAAGCTCCCTGCTTACATGACAAACTCAGCAAAAACGTATATGTATAGAAAGAAAATAACGATAATATCAAAAATACGCGTGAAAGCCTAATCTACCTAATCCTCACAGGTCAATCCTAGGTTATGGACGCTCAGATACCAAACGTTTATGGTGTACCATTTATGGTGTCTTATCAGATACATCCAAACATAAAGGTCTAAAATGAAACTCATAAAATAAAAAATAAACATACTCCAACAATATCGAATCCCCAAAACAACAGGGTCTGATAAGTGGGTAAACACTTACCCTTTTACCACAAAAAACAAGGAAAAACCAAACCAAAAAGAAAAATTATAAACGTAAAAGTCGGAATTACACGTGGTTTTGTATTTGTTGTGAAAATAGGTACAAAAGGACAAAAACAAAGAAAACACGGGATTTCACGGAGATTTTACGAAGAAAAATTCAACAAGAAGTCAAAAGGACCAAAAGTGCCAAAAGTGTGAAAGATCAAGGGCTAGAAATGAAGATTTTATAAAGTTATGGGCTAAATATCAAAGCTGCCAAAGAAGGAGGACCGAAATTGCCAAAGAAATAAAGTTTCATAAACCCTTTCCATGTGGACCAATGGGAGAGTAGCATTGAGTATCATACGGATTTAGATCCACCATTACACATTCTTTCTAATCACAAGCCCTCCTTTCCTTAACCCTGGATTGCCAACGTGGCAAGTCCCTTTACGAAAAAAGCCACCAACCATAACACGCCACGTGTCCCTCTCCTTTACCATAACGAAGATGAATATGTAGCCACTTTCAGAAGAAGCTTTCAACATGAAAAGTGTTAACCTTGATGAGACGACCACAATGGTGCATGCTAATTAACATGTCGTTGCCTCAATCACAAACCCCCAATTCACCTTCTTAACGAACAACCCTAATCCACTGGGCAGTACCTCATTGGCTAATTAGACTGTCACAAACTGGCACCTTGTATGTCTAGATTTCCCCCATCACCCACACGTTTTCTAGAAACCTCCCAACGGCCTTTAAATACAACCCACACTCCTCATTTTTACATAGTTCATTTCTAGCTTAAATTTTACGCCAATTTTATCTCAGTTAGCAGTTTTGTATCTAGTATAGCTTATGTAATCCTTTCATTCCAAAACTGTACTCAATTCACCTTCATTCTAATAAATCGCCATTGTTACTATTCAATCAACATCTTCATCTGCATGAACTGTTACTATTGCTGTTCTTGTTGCTGTTTTGTGATCCTAAGCTTGATTATAAGCTTGTGTAGCTGTTTGTTCATCCTTTGATAAAGCTTTGAAGCATTTGAGTTTTTGGAGGGAAAGTTGCTGTTTGAAAGCACATAATTCATTACTGTGATTTCTGGTGTTTTGTGTGTGATAGATATTGATTAGCTATTGTTGGTTGAGTATAAGCTTGCTAGGTCATCAATGGAGGACAGGATGACAGGTTTACCCTTGATTTACTCTTTTTAGGCAAAATTTAGGATCCTATGTGACTTGCATGATTAAACTTGAGTTTACTTGAATTTTGTGATCTATTGTGCTTCATTTGATCTGTTATAGTTTTGTGTTCATCTATTTTAGCTTAATATCCATTAGATCTATCTTTTGCTTGGTTAATGTTCCTTTTAAGCATCATTAGGTGTGTTTGGATAAGCTTTCTGTTAGCTTATTGTTGAGGCTGTGGTTACAAGCATTGTAACTTCTTAATTCACTAATAATAATATCCAAATATCAGTCAAAGTTTGGTTTGAATCCTAAGTCAAACAGGATCATAAGTGTAAAATACTTGTGGTTTAGCTGTCATCGAATCTGCTTAACTAGCCTACTTTAGAACATCATAAACTCTTCATTACTGCGAACTAGACCTAGCTTTTTGGTGTTTCGGATAGCTTATAGGATAAGCTAGTCAGGTTTAAGTGTAAGTTTCTTCTATAGCTCACTCCATAAGCCACAATTAAGCCTTGAAGATAGCTGATAAGATCATTTTTCCACTATTTGCTTATTAAGATTGTAAGTAGCTTAACTAGGCCTTATCTAGCTGAAGTTCTTTACAATAGTTGTTAAAATCATCCTTAGATCATTTCCTGTGAGTTTGAAGCTTATTGCTTAATGTCAAAAAGTCAAACTTTGGTCAAATAAACTAAATTGGTCAAATAAGTTGAAACTGCTTATCTAGAGTGCTTTTTAAGAATCTAATCAACATTACATCCATTTTGTCACCTTATAAATCATACTGGAACGTTTCAGTTCATGTGCTTAATAGAATAAGTTGTTTTATTAAAAGTAGCTTATTGGAAAATCTGTTTAAAAGTTCTAGCTTACCTCATCAGCTTATTTTCATTTTGGCTAGGTCATTTTAGATTTTAAGAGTTTTGCAAAAAGAATTTTCAATTTTCATCCATTAATGAGCTCATAATCAGCAATTCGTCCTATAAGCCTGATTTTCTTATTTCCTTTTGATTAATTGCTTTTTGGTACTTAATCTTTTTGTTTGTTTCATTTATTACACAAATAGTTAATTACATACAGGTCCTATAGTTTCTGTTTTATTTTCTTTTGGCCCAAATGTTAACTCAGTTTGGCTTGACTTTGGGCCAGTTATAGGTATTGGATTCATTTGGTTTTTGGGTTAAACGTGGGATGGGCTCAATTGTTTTTCATACCCGGTTTACATTTCATTTTGTAAAACATTTTAAATTTTGATTTTAAATAGAAAAATAGTTTTAATAAATAAAAAAAATATAAAAAAATCAATTTTAAACTTTTGTCAATATTACATTTACGTTTTTGGGTATTTTTACGTTTTGCATTTTTCTTAATTATGTTTACATTTTATATTTCATTTTTGTGCATTACCAACTTGTACTTTGTGCTTTAATAGTGGTACGTGCACTTTGTTTATAGAATAGATACATGTACGTATTAGATATTATTTTTACTCTTCTTACGTGCTTTGTTGAATTAGAAATAGACACCAAATCCTTTTATTGAACTAAAAACGATTAATCTCTTGATAAAGTTGGAAATCAATTTGAGGAAAAACGATTATACTAAAAAACGAATATTAAGTTGGCGCCGTTGCCGGTTCGATCTCGATACAATTGACGATTTTTCGTGAGACGATTTGGATTTGGGATCCGTTCACTTTTAAACGTTATTTTTCTTGTTAAAAAAAATCAATAATATAAAAATACAAAAAAAATCAAAAAATCATAAAAAGCAATTTCTTTCCTAAGAATTTCACAAAAAAAATAAAAAAATAAAAAAAGTAACACTTTTCTTAAAGTGTTACACAAAAACAAATATTAAGTACTACTATACATATTATTTTTTTTTAATTCGTTTACTCTCATCTTTTTCTTGTGAATATATCTTCTTAAAAAAATAAAAAATACGAAAATATTTTTCTTTTCACTATATTACTATATATATTACGTATACGTAGATACGAACAATCAATCCACATGTATCGATCAAAGTTAATTAAGGCACAATAGATAAATATTACGAGCTATTTGATCTAGAGAGAGAACTCACTATGTGAGGGGTATAAGGAGAGTGTATTTCACATTCAAAAGGAGAAGGCTCTTAAGTGCTTCACGTCGCCTCGTTCTTCCGCTGCCTTGTGATTCTTTTGAAGGTGATAGTAATAAGTGGCGTGCCACCCAAGTAGTATTACGTATATATATTTTGTAGCTTTTTTATATCGAACCTAGATTAGGGGTAATCCCTCCCCTTTCAATGGCATCAAGGACAATCCCCTTACTCCTTGATTTTTAGTTGTATGCGCACTCGCGCACGTACACACATACCAAGTGGTGTACCTTGTCCCTCTAAAAAGAAGACGAACAAAATCCCGTCATCAATCAAGCCGATCCCTAGAATCGAGCTTTCTACACTACTTTAGTCATGGATAACTGACCGATGATCGAGATCTTGCAATCCCACATTGAGGGAAATGATGACGCGATTGTGGTGCCGGATATTGGAGCGAATAATTTTGAACTTAAAACAGGTTTTATTAAAATAGTTTTCGCTACACCATTTTTCGGTCGTACTCATGATGACACACATGCTCACATTAAGAGGTTTTTACACTTAGCCAACACCGTGAAATAGAATGGGGTGCCACAAGAGGCAATTCGATTGCTACTCTTTCCTTTCTCCCTCGAGGGGCAAGCCCGCATTTGGATTGACAATGAACCACCCCAAAGTATCAATACATGGGCGGATTTGGAGACTAAGTTTATTAATTATTTCTTCCTACCGTCACGTACTACCGCTTTGTGGAATGACATCATTAACTTTTAGCAAAAGTACGGTGAGACATTTAGTGAATCTTGGGATCGCTTTAAAGAACTTTTGAGAAAATGTCCACAAAACGGTTTTACCAAAGTTCACCAAATTAATACTTTTTACAACGGATTGAGTTTAAATGGCCAAGATTCACTAACTTTGGTCGCGGGGGGTAATATTCTTGTGAAAACAATGCAAGTAGCTTG
This sequence comes from Glebionis coronaria, assembly GCA_025667525.1. Taxonomy (NCBI): domain Eukaryota; kingdom Viridiplantae; phylum Streptophyta; class Magnoliopsida; order Asterales; family Asteraceae; genus Glebionis; species Glebionis coronaria. The sequence continues at coordinate 466,205,141 of CM046874.1, read as the reverse complement.
GGACATTATTGAAAATAAGGCAAAAGTTCTGAGTCGAACTAGGGCTCAAATGGCTAGTGCTAGTGGAGGAGTTCTATTAATCACGAGGTTACAAATCAAATTAAATAACTTGCTTCAATTGTGAAAAATCTTGCTTTAAAAGTTTAAAACCCTCTTACTCGACATGTTTATGCCCTTAGTGAGACTTGTGGTGGACCACATTCATACTTTGATTGTGACAAGGTTTATAATCAACCCCAAGGAGAAGTCTATGCTTAAAATAACACTGATGAAAATGAGTGCATTCTTTTTAAACTTAATGTTAATGTTAACCACTTTTCGTATAAGTCTACTAACTATTTGGCTCCCCCTGGGTTTGTAGCTCACCGAAGACCACCCCCACCCACCCAAATTACCCAATACCAAAATAAGAACCAAGGTCCACAAAGGAGTAATTTTCAAGGGAATTCAAACGTCAGGGGTTATAATTTAAATCAAGGGAATTTTCAAAGTCAAAGCCAAGGGTTTAATAATCAAAATCAAGGGTTCAATAACCAAGGTTTTAATAATCAAGATTTTCAAAATTATAATCAATTTCAAAACTAAGGTTTTTCAAATCAAGGGTTTAATAGTCAAGGGTTCAATATACACAATCCTCAAATGGACTTGGTTCTTCAAAAACTTAGGGAGTAAGATCGAAAGCTTAAGGAAATGCAAGAGTCCATGGATAGGAAATTCATGCAAATGTTGCAAACCTTTCGACCCCAAGGTGCTCTCTCTTCTAAAACTAAAACCAACCCTAGGGCTAATGTGAATGCAATCACTACAAGGAGTGGTAAAAATACCGAGGGACCTTCCTTCTCTTCGTCAATAAATGAGAAACAAGGGCCTGAGATCCCCATAAGTTCTACTCACCCTTCTTCACCTACTACTTGTAACATTCCTCCATTAAGCAACCTTCTATACCTTATATTCACCCTTCCCCTCAATCTTCTACCAACCCTTCGGTTTCTTAGCCTATTCCCGAGGTTGTGAGTGAGCTGGTTCTTCCTCAATCTTCTCCAAAATCCAATATACTTTACCCTTCAAGGTTGAGGAAAGATTGAAGAACAAGGATGACATAAAAGTTTCTAACTTCTTGAAAATGTTCAAACAATTGAATTTCAATTTCACCTTTGTCGAGGCTCTCGCTCACATGCCTAAGTATGCTAAAATGTTTAAGAACCTCTTGACCGATAAGGAAAAATTGCTTGATATCGCCAACACCCAATTAAATGAAAATTGTTCCGTGATTCTTTTGAGACAATTACCGGTTAAGCTCAGTGACCCCAGTCGATTCCTTATCCCTTGTATTTTTCCCAGTGTAGAGAATTGCATGGCTTTGGCGGACTTAGGAGCGAGTATCAATCTTATGCCTTTTGTCCGTATGGAAACAATTATATCTACCCGAGCTAGTCCCCACTCGTAGGACTTTGGAATTAGCTAACCGTATGGTTGCTTATCCGATGAGGATAACCGGGGATGTTTTCGTTGGAGTCGATAAATTCACTTTCCTCGCCGATTTCGTTGTTGTCGACTATGACATGGATCCTTCTTGAGGACCGGGCGTACATTGATCGAAGTAGCCGCGGGTGAGCTTATCATGAGGGTAGGGATGACAAAATTGTTTTTAACGTGGGTAAACTTTCCAAACTTCCCAATTAGCCCGAATCCGTGAATTTAATCGATGTGCTTGACGAAGCATGTGAAGAACATTTTCAACAGGCTTGTAAGAGTGGGACTTCTCCTTTACCTTATGTTGAGACAGTAACTTCTATTACTCATTCCTTGACTACTTTTGGAGCAAGTGATTTTCTCTTACAAGAATTCGAAGCAAGTTTAGGAGATGTGGATTTACAATATGACGATTCTCCCACCGATTGGGAAGAATACATTCGTACCATTGAGAAACTTCTCAATGAAGATCATATTTCTCCACCTTCTCCTAAGGAAGTTACAAACAATGATCCAAATTTGACTAAACCTTCCACCGAAAATCCACCGAAGTTAGAGCTTATAGATTTACCTTCTCATCTAGAATACGCTTTCTTAGAAGGAGTTGATAAGTTACCCGTCATAAGTGCTAAGGAATTAAAAGAGGATAAAAAATATAGGCTTATCAGTGTTTTTAAAAAGCATAAGAAAGCAATTTCTTGGAAAATCTCTGACATTCGCAGAATTGATCCTATTTTTTGCACACATAAAATTCTCATGAAAGATGACTTTAAACCCGTGGTCCAAAGTCAAAGAAGGGTAAATCCTAAATTTCATGAAGTCATCAAGAAAGACGTTATAAAACTTCTCGATGCTGGCATGATTTACCCTATTTCAGATTCACCATGGGTTAGTCCAGTCCATTGTGTGCCAAAGAATGGAGGAATAACCATTATTCCCAATGAAAACAATGAGTTAATTCCTACTCGACTTGTTATGGGTTGGAGAGTTTGCATCGACTATAGTAAACTTAATGATGCCACTAAGGATCATTTTCCACTTCCTTTCATGGATCAAATGCTCGACGCATAGCGGGTAATGAATTCTATTGCTTCTTACATGGTTCTTCCGGATATTTTCAAATTCCAATCGATCCATAAGGCCAAGATAAAACCACATTTTTCCTTATGGAACATTTGCTTACAAAGAATGCCATTCGGCTTATGTAATGCTCCAGGGACTTTCCAAAGGTGTATGATAGCAATATTCCATGACATGGTTGTACAAACCATGGAAGTCTTTATGGACGATTTCTCGGTCTTTGGTGATTCTTTCTCTACTTTCCTTGCTAATTTAGAACGCATGCTTAAACGGTGTGAAGACACTTATCTCGTTCTAAATTGGGAAAATTGTGTTTTCATGGTAAAAGAAGGCATCATCCTAAGTAATAAAATTTCTAAAGCTGGTATCAAAGTCGATCGTGCTAAAGTTGACGTCATTGCTAAATTGCCTCCACCTACCACCGTTAAGGGAGTTATGAGTTTCTTATGTCACACGGGTTTCTATCATCGCTTTATTCGAGACTTTTCTAAAATAGCCTGACCTATGACTTATCTTCTTGAAAAGGATGCTCCTTTCATCTTTTCTCCCGACTGTCTTGAATCCTTCGAAATCATTAAAGGTAAATTAACTAAGGCGCCGGTCCTAGTCTCTCCTAATTAGGAGTTACCTTTCGAGCTAATGTGCGATGCTAGTGATTTCGCGGTAGGTCGGTTTTAGGTCGACGAGTTAATAAGCATTTCCAACCCATTAATTATGCAAGACAATGGCGGGGGCTCAATTACATTATACCAGTACCGAAAAAGAGCTTTTAGCTGTAGTTTATGATTTTGAGAAATTATGCCCCTATCTTGTGATTTCCACTACTATCGTCTACACGATTAATACAAGGAATTTTGTATATAAAAAGTTATCGTCAGAGTCTAATCGAATTGATTACTGGTTTAATGTGCGACTCAGTCGTCTTTTGGTGGGAAACAATAGATTTGTCGTTGTAGTATATTAAATTGCAAGACTTAAAAGTAAATGACAGGTAATTAAAAACTAAACTAACTAAAAAGTAAATTGTGCAATATTAAAAACTTTTTAAAGGTAATTTAATTAAATGACTTAAAATTAAAGCTTGAAAAAAAGTAAATTTGACGATGTAATAAAAATGTAAACTTGAAAATTAAAATAAAGCAAAAGAATTAAACTAACACTTAAACAAAAATGGCGGGAAAAATAAATGCTTGATAATAAAAAGAGGATAAACAAAACCTGAGTCGGGATCCAAGATACTGTCACTACCAGGAATACCCAACAAAAAAATGCTTATCCGGAATAAGGCTGTCACCCTTATCCGCAATCTGTACCTTCTAAACGATATCCGGAATAAACACAACTCCCCTTATCCGGAATTCTTAAAGTCTTCTTAACCGGAATGTAAAAGTGTCAAGTTATCCGGAATATGGTTAACCGAACCCTTATCCGAAATAATTTTACTTTACAGCTTATCCGGAATTGGCTTGAGTCTCTTATCCGGAATCACCCCCAACTGAAGCTTATCCGCAATATAAAACCAACACCATATCCGGAATAACTTTTGATGCCTTATCCGGAATATCCGTTTGAGCGTTATCCGGAATCTATAATTTCGGGCCTTTATCCGGAATGTGGAAGAGTAAGGGTATCCGGAATTCTTCTCCGGTGCACTATCCGGAATACACCAAATGGTAGCTATCCGGAATCCAGGTAGATCCTCTTATCCGGAAAATGGGGAACGAACACGTATCCGGAATGTTGTAGTGAGGGCTTATCCGGAATAACTGGGGACCTTTCTACTATCCGGAATACAAATATGGAGGGTATTCGGAATTTGAGGGTTTTATTAATCTGGATAAGAACAAGTTCCAAATAAGCTAAAAATCTAAAAAATAAGCTAAAAACAAATAAGCACGTAACTAAAAATTTACCAAATCAAATTTAAGAAAAAGCTAATAAGCCAAAATTTAAAAACTTTTAAAAACACTAAACAATAAAAATATTAAAAATCAACTTTTTCTAAAAATTAACTAATAAGCACTTAATTAAAAATAAGAAAAGCACACAATAAGCTATGAATCAATAAGCAAACACAATCAATAACATAAAAACATAACAATAAATCAAATAAGCATGACAATAAGATAAAAAGCATAAAGATTAAGCAAAACAAGAAAGGTAGAATGAGAGATCAATTAAGAACTTGATTAAAATTAAGATGCAACAATTAAAAGTAAAAGCAAGAATTAAAAGCTTACAAATTTAAGGTGCTAGACAAGAAATTAAATGTGCAATTAAGTAAATGACATTAAGAAAAGTGCAAGTAATTAAATGAAAGACTAGTTTGTCAAAATAGCCAACACCTACTAATGTGTTAATAGGAGGGTATTTATAGGAGGATTAGTAAGTGTTGATCTTTTCTTCCTTTTCTCGTCTTTTCGTCTTTGTAAATTCTTCGACTTTTTCAACTTTGTCTCGGGACGATTTGAACTCGTCTTTTAATTTTCTTCTTTAATTAGACTTGGTTCTTCGACTTCATTTAAACTTCCGTCTTTAGAATTTTTCTTCGATAAATCTTCAGAATAGGCCTTGGACTTCCGTTCTTTTTTAACTCTTGATCTTTTGACTTCGTCTGTAAAACCCACAAAATAAGGTCATTACTTAATCTTACTTTTCAAATATTTTTGAAGTATTTTATAATATTAAAAATTATTATGTTTAACAGTTTAAGTTGAAACCGATATTAAATATTTTATTTTAATATTTTGACGAGCAACGAGGACTACTAGTGATCGCGATACCGACGGATGCCCACAATTTTATATTTTATTATCAATCGTGTCGATATTTAATATTTTCGACGATATCGTTTTAATTACGTATCGAGTCGTTATATTATTATTTTTCGTGTGCGTTTAAACTTTTAAGTATTTTTACGAAACCCGAGTCCCGTAAATATTTTTAAAATTGACTTTTAGTCATTTCCCGCTTTTTAACTAATATTTATATTTTGGACCAAAACTATCTAATATTTACAAATAACACCCTACCTACACTATATAAATCTTTTCCACTAAAATTGTCTCATTTATTTTATACAAATAAAAACACACAATCCTCCCCTCCCCTCTCTTGTACAAACCATCCATCACCACCACCTTAAAACCATCATCAACATTTTTTCTAGCTTGAATCTTCCAAAACCAAGCAAAGTCCCATCCTTAGAATTCAAAGGGCTACATTTTGGTACAAATTTTAGCTACATGCATCATACTTTTTAATTTTATGAACTTTGATCATTTATATAGTTGTATGATCATCTTATCATATTGATTTTATATTGTATCCATGGACTTTTTAGTTTTTGTGGTTGAAAGAATTAAAAATTTTGTAAAAATGATCATGCATGTGTTAGTAGTAATCATCAAATGATGTTTATGCTCGTTTTTCACTAAAAAATTATTTTTAAATTTTTGGGTTTTTGATTTTGATGATGATGCAAGTGTTAGGGATGGTTTATGATGATATTAGGGGTGTAGGATGATGAGGAAAATTGTTAGAATTGATTAAAAACATGATTTTGTGGGAGATTTTGAAAGATGATTTTGGGCAGTAGGTTTGAGGCCGTTTTTAGGGGTCTTACTGTTTGTTAAACACTTAACTAATTGGATAGGGTTGTAGAGAATTTCGTTAGCTTCGATTTCATATAAAGTAGGCCTTCCAACTCCAAACGAGGTGGAAGATACACTAGATTGATTTTCGTGTACCAGGAGACGAGTGTCGACACAATCCGAAAATTGTTGTCAATATTTGGATCGAATCTCGGGGACTATAAAATGAGTTTCAAAATGATTCAAGGGCTGTTCTCAGGCTCCAAGTTTAGCATTTTGAGTCTATTTTTAGAATCAAGTGGCGGTTTTACAAATGGAGTTGTTTAGAATGGTCAAAATGGTTTCGTAAGTCAAGGTCGCTAAACTGTCCGGATTTTGTGATTCAAAGATGAGTCGGGCAGGGAACTTTAGAAGTAAAATCTTTTAATGGGCTTTTGGGAGGACTTTCTATATATAGTAAGTAAGTTCTATGAGTAGTATCATAAAAATTTGATATGTTTAAGTATGGGAAAACGGCTTGGACATTCGGTATGTTCCGACAGATTTTTATTAAAGGCATATAATAATAAAATGATTATATAGCAGAGTATAATAGAACCACTTGCATCGTTTTCTCTCAAGTTGTCGTGATTTTATACTTGAGTTTGATTTTATTAAGTATCATTTATTAATGTACGCACCTTATTTGCTAGGTTGCGGTTGTCGTGTTTTTCGGGCATCTACTATCGTCGGCGATCGTCTTCAACTACTATAAGTACTAAGGTGAGTCTATAGCCTCGTTTGCGCAATTATACGATTTTAAAAACCCGCGAGGGGGAATACATGTTTTGTAAACTTAGAACACAAGATTTTTATGGTATGCTTGTCCCTTTATGAATGGACCCGTGGTTGCCTATAAATTGCATTAAGTGATTGCCTTAGTTAAAGCCTCAATTATGGACCGTTAATTAACCTATGATGGGTTAACCGCTAGTACAATTAATAGATCTATGGGGGAAGCCGCCCTGGTTCAGTTTTTGTGGACTTGTCATAGAAGCTTAGGCCCGACCTCCACACTGTTTGAACATATTGTATTGAGAAGTCAGGTATACGGCAATGTACCAATAATCTGGAGGTAACCGACAATTAATAAATCTCTCGTCTTATTAGACTGATATGGGAGTGTCTAAGGGCTCGGTTCCATGAGCTTATTGCAATTTATGCTATAAACAATTATTATTGTTGATGCGAATTATTATTTGATGCTTGTTGCCTTTAAGCATGCCACAAACTAAAAATCTTGCTTGTGTTCAAAATGATTATATAAACCTATAGATTCACTCGGCATTTTTGCTGATGATTTTCTCACATGTATTTCAGGTAATCAGGAAGGGTGAAGCTTGGAAGCCACGGGAATGAATATTGTGCACGACTTTGCAATATAAACTCTTTGAATATTTGTCGTTCCTTTTGTTCAAAACAATTTAAATCTTTTGTTTTGGTTGTACTTAGGTTACGATGTCTTGGTACTACGCTACTCTGACAAATGTTTTGGGAACGATAAATTTGAAACGTCTCTTTTCGAGTCGTTATTTATAAATTATGTGTTGTAGTATCATTGTTTAGCACCCAAAGATGTATTCCGCTGCGTGTAAATTTGGGGGTGTTAAAGATTGGTACCAGAGCCATGAGTTATAGAGAACTAGGTCTTTTTCTAAAAACCTAAACTATAACTGTCGGTTTTATTTTTCAAAGAGTCGGTGCACATGATTTCGCGTGACTTCAGGTTCAAGCTACTTCTGGGATTACAACTTTAGTATACATTATTATGTATGCCTTATTGCTAAGTATTTCTAAATAAATACTATAATCCTTTATCGATATATATATTGATATCGTTAAACTTTTCGATAAGAGTTATCATTTATTAATGATTTACTTAAATAAATTTTTGGAATTTTTCCTGCAATTATTTTGAAGGATTGTCTACATTTAATTAAATTATTGGAAATTATCCTATTTCATTTTGTTATGACCTTATACCTATTTTGTGAAATTTACCACCGTCAAATTTCGTCTTTGATGAGGAGGATGATTGATTTTGTACATGATATGACTATACCATGAATACAATTAACTCATTCATTTTATCTTCTCTTTGAGATGTGACAGAATCATGCCACCTAGGAGAATGAAAAATGATGCCATTGCAAGGCTAGTTATTGAAGAGGTTGGGAAAGCATTAGCTGCGGATAGAGCTGCGCGTGTTAACACTGAAGGAGTAGGTGGCTCTGGAGGTGCGGGTGCTGAAGGTGAAGGTGAACCTGCTGGACCAGAAGCTGCTGGGGCAGGTGTAGCTGAGAATCCTGTAGATGAGGTTGCTCCAGCTGCTGCTACGGTTAAAGAATGTACTTTTGCTGGATACATGAAATGTGGACCCACTACATTTCAAGGAACTGGTGGAGCACTAGAATTATTCAGGTGGATTGAGAAAACAGAAACAACATTTGAGATTAGTGATTGCTCAGAAAGGAACAAGGTTAAGTTCGCAGTTGCTACTTTCAAGGATCGAGCTTTAAGCTGGTGGAAGACTCAAGTTGCTACAGTTGGTTTAGAAGCTGCAAACATGAAACCTTGGGATGAAATTAAAAGGTTGCTAAAAGAAGAGTTCTGTCCAGAAGAAGAGTTATCTGCTTTGGAGGATGAGTTGAGGCACCTGAAGCTGAAAGACAATAACATTGCTGCATACACTAGCCGATTCAATGAGTTGGTTTTGTTGTGTCCAGATGCTTTTGTTACTGAGAAAAAGAAGATGGATCAATACATCAAAGGGCTGCCTGGGTACATTAAATGTGAGACAACTTCATCTCGACCCAAGAACTTTGTTGAGACTATAAGAATGGCTCATACACTCATGGGGCAGAAAGTTCAAGATAGGGCTGAGAAAGCTGCTGAGAGTAATAAAAGGAAATGGGAGAATTCACAGAGTGGTAATCAAGGTAGTAACCGCCATAGGCAGTACAATCAGAAGAGAAATGATGGGGCTAGAGCTGCAACTAACAAGAATGACAATGCTGACTATGGGGGACCAGCCCAGAAATGTAAGAGTTGTGGTGTTTGTCACTTTGGTAATTGTCCACCAAGGTGCACTAAATGTGGAAAGGTTGGGCATGCTGCGGAGAAGTGCAAGCCATGGATCCCTGCCACTGGAGCAAATGCTATTCCGATCAAGACTTGCTTTGAATGTGGAGAACGTGATCATGTTCGTCCCAAATGACCGAAGTTGAAGAACAAGAAGGCAGGTGAAGCTGCTGGGGCAGTTTATGTTGTTAAGGATGCTGATCAGGCACAAGGTCCAAATGTGGTGACGGGTACGTTCTTACTCAACCATCGTTATGCTAGTGTGTTGTTTGACTCAGGATCTGATAGGAGCTTTATAAGCACTTCCTTTAGTCGTTTAATTAATGTTGAGCCAACAAGCCTAAATGCTAGTTATGAGGTCGAGTTAGCTGATGGACAATTAGTTAGTACTACCACTATATTTAAGAAGTGTCCTTTGAAATTAGCAAATCATTTGTTTGAAATTGATTTGATGCCGATTGAGTTGGGTTTGTTTGATGTGATTGTTGGTATGGATTGGTTGGTTGCTCATGATGCGGTAATTGTATGTGGGGAGAAAGTTGTCCACATACCGGTTAAGGGTAAGGTGTTAGTAGTTAAAGGTGATGTCGGTAGATCTCGTCTGACGGTGATATCTTGTATCAAGGCGAAGAAATATCTAGAAAGAGGTTGTCACCTGTTCTTGGCTCAAGTAGTGGAGAAAGAACTACCGGTTAGGCGTGTGGAAGATGTTCCGGTTATTCGTGATTTTCCTGAAGTATTTCCCCATGACTTGCCAGGGCTTCCGCCTCAGCGAGAAGTCGAATTCAAGATTGATCTAGTGCCAGGAGCTGAACCGGTGGCGCGTGCACCTTATCGTTTGGCACCGTCTGAGATGAAGGAGTTGGCAGATCAGTTGAAGGAGTTAATGGAGAAGGGGTTCATTAGACCAAGTTCGTCACCTTGGGGAGCTCCAGTATTGTTCGTGAAGAAGAAGGACGGATCGTTCAGAATGTGCATGGACTACCGAGAGTTGAACAAGTTAACTATTAAAAATCGTTATCCACTTCCTAGGATCGATGATTTGTTCGATCAACTTCAAGGTTCGTGCGTGTACTCGAAGATCGACTTAAGATCGGGTTATCATCAACTTCGTGTTAAAGAGGAGGACATACCTATTACAGCTTTTCGGACGCGTTATGGACACATTGAATTTCAAGTAATGCCGTTTGGTTTAACTAACGCACCTGCGGTATTCATGGATTTAATGAATCGTGTGTGTAAACCATACCTCGACAAGTTTGTGATTGTATTTATCGACGATATCCTGATTTATTCCAAAAGTCGGGAGGAGCATGAAGGTCATCTGAAGATTATTTTGGAGTTGTTGAAGAGGGAGAAGTTGTATGCGAAATTCTCCAAGTTTGATTTTTGGTTGGATTCGGTCCAATTCCTTGGGCACGTGATCGATAGTAGCGGTGTTCATGTTGATCCTTCCAAAATTGAAGCTATTAGAGATTGGGCTAGGCCTACGACCCCGACTGAAGTTAGACAATTCCTGGGATTAGTTGGATACTACCGGCGATTTATTGAAGGGTTCTCTTTAATTTCTAAACCTCTTACTAAACTTACACAGAAAGACAAGAAGTATGAATGGGGTTCAGAAGAAGAAGAAGCATTCCAAACTTTGAAGCGGAAGCTGTGTTCTGCACCAATTTTGGCTTTGCCCGACGAAGCTGAAGACTTTGTGGTATATTGTGACGCATCATGTAAGGGTTTTGGTGCTGTGTTGATGCAAAGGGAGAAAGTGATCGCGTATGCATCTCGTCAATTGAGGAAGCATGAGGAGAACTATACTACACATGATTTGGAATTAGGAGCTGTTGTCTTTGCTCTTAGACTTTGGAGACACTATCTCTACGGTACAAAGAGTGTGGTATATACCGATCATAAAAGCCTGCAACATATTTTAGATCAGAAGGAGCTCAATATGAGGCAGAGAAGATGGGTAGAATTGTTGAGTGATTACGACATTCAATTTTGCTACCATCCCGGCAAGGCGAATGTAGTTGCCGATGCACTTAGTAGGAAGGACAAAGAAATAACCAAAAGGGTTAGAGCTTTAGCCATGAAAACTTATTCTGATTTATCTAATCGAATACTTAAAGCTCAAACTAAGGCGATGGAGGAAGAGAATGTGAGAGATGAAGATTTGGGTAGAAGGATGACACCTATATTCGAAATTCGTGATGACGGAATTCGATATTTCGAGAATCGTGTGTGGTTACCGGTGTATGGAGGACTGAGAGATCTAATTATGCACGAATCTCATAAGTCTAAATATTCGATTCACCCAGGATCGGATAAAATGTACCAAGACTTGAAGAAATGTTACTGGTGGCCGAATATGAAGGCTAACATTGCTACTTATGTTAGTAAATGTTTGACGTGTGCTAAGGTGAAGTTTGAGCACAAGAGACCTTCAGGTTTACTGCAACAACCTGAAATTCCAGAATGGAAATGGGAGAAGATCACTATGGACTTTGTTTCGGGACTTCTGAGGACTTCTAGTGGTTATGATACGGTTTGGGTGATTGTTGATCGGTTGACTAAGTCGGCTCATTTCTTGCCGATAAAGAAAACTGATGACTTAGACAAACTTACTCGGTTGTATTTGAAGGAAGTTGTTTGTAGACATGGGGTTCCTTTGTCAATTATTTCTGATCGAGATAGTCGGTTCACATCTGAGTTTTGGAAATCGCTTCAGCGAGCTCTGGGGACTCAGTTGGATATGAGCACTGCGTATCATCTGGAAACGGACGGACAAAGTGAGAGGACTATTCAGACCTTGGAGGATATGTTACGAGCGTGTGTAATAGACTTTGGAGGTAGTTGGGATCGACACTTACCTTTGGTGGAGTTCTCATACAACAACAGTTATCATGCAAGTATTAAGGCTGCGCCTTTTGAAGCACTTTACGGGCGAAAGTGTAGATCACCAGTTGGTTGGTGTGAGATTGGAGAAAGTCAGTTGACGGGTCCTGAATTGATTAGAGAAACGACTGAGAAGATCGTGCAAATCAAGAATCGTTTATTGACAGCTCGTAGTAGACAGAAGAGCTATGCGGATAAGAGGAGAAAACCATTGGAGTTTGATATTGGCGACATGGTTATGCTGAAAGTATCACCTTGGAAAGGAGTAATTCGATTTGGCAAGCGAGGAAAGCTTAGTCCGCGCTATATAGGTCCATTCAAGATTATTGATCGAGTTGGTCCTGTGGCATATAAGTTGGAATTGCCAGAGAAGTTAAGTGCTATTCACAATACTTTTCACGTTTCTAATCTTAAGAGGTGTTTGGCGGACGAGAATTTGATAATTCCACATGAGGAGATTCAACTGGACGACAAGCTGCATTTTATTGAAGAACCGGTGGAGATTATGGATCGAGAGGTGAAACGGCTTAAGCAAAGTCGGATCCCGATAGTGAAAGTGCGATGGAATTCCCGACGTGGACCCGAATACACTTGGGAGCGAGAGGACTACTTCAAGAGCAAGTATCCACATTTATTCGTAGACGAACCTAAGGAGAAGTAAGCCCCGGGACGGTGCTCTCCTAAGGTGGTGAGGATGTAAAACCCACAAAATAAGGTCATTACTTAATCTTACTTTTCAAATATTTTTGAAGTATTTTATAATATTAAAAATTATTATGTTTAACGGTTTAAGTTGAAACCGATATTAAATATTTTATTTTAATATTTTGACGAGCAACGAGGACTACTAGTGATCGCGATACCGACGGATGCCCACAATTTTATATTTTATTATCAATCGTGTCGATATTTAATATTTACGACGATATCGTTTTAATTACGTATCGAGTCGTTATATTATTATTTTTCGTGTGCGTTTAAACTTTTATGTATTTTTACGAAACCTGAGTCCCGTAAATATTTTTAAAATTGACTTTTAGTCATTTCCCGCTTTTTAACTAATATTTACATTTTGGACCAAAACTATCTAATATTTGCAAATAACACCCTACCTACACTATATAAATCTTTTCCACTAAAATTGTCTCATTTATTTTATACAAATAAAAACAAACAATCCTCCCCTCCCCTCTCTTGTACAAACCATCCATCACCACCACCTTAAAACCATCATCAACATTTTTTCTAGCTTGAATCTTCCAAAACCAAGCAAAGTCCCATCCTTAGAATTCAAAGGGCTACATTTTGGTACAAATTTTAGCTAATGCATCATACTTTTTAATTTTATGAACTTTGATCATTTATATAGTTGTATGATCATCTTATCATATTGATTTTATATTGTATCCATGGACTTTTTAGTTTTTGTGGTTGAAAGAATTAAAAATTTTGTAAAAATGATCATGCATGTGTTAGTAGTAATCATCAAATGATGTTTATGCTAGTTTTTCACTAAAAACTTATTTTTAAATTTTTGGGTTTTTGATTTTGATGATGATGCAAGTGTTAGGGATGGTTTATGATGATATTAGGGGTGTAGGATGATGAGGAAAATTGTTAGAATTGATCAAAAACATGATTTTCTGGGAGATTTTGAAAGATGATTTTGGGCAGTAGGTTTGAGACCGTTTTTGGGGATCTTACTGTTTGTTAAACACTTAACTAATTGGATAGGGTTGTAGAGAATTTCGTTAGCTTCGATTTCATATAAAGTAGGCCTTCCAACTCCAAACGAGGTGGAAGATACACTAGTTTGATTTTCGTGTATCGGGAGACGAGTGTCGACACAATCCGAAAATTGTTGTCGATATTTGGATCGAATCTCGGGGACTATAAAATGAGTTTCAAAATGATTCAATGGCTGTTCTCAGGCTCCAAGTTTAGCATTTTGAGTCTATTTTTAGAATCAAGTTGCGGTTTTACAAATGGAGTTGTTTAGAATGGTCAAAATGGTTTCGTAAGTCAAGGTCGCTAAACTGTCCCGATTTTGTGATTCAAAGATGAGTCGGGCAGGGAACTTTAGAAGTAAAATCTTTTAATGGGCTTTTGGGAGGACTTTCTATATATAGTAAGTAAGTTCTCTGAGTAGTATCATAAAAATTTGATATGTTTAAGTATGGGAAAACGGCTTGGACATTCGGTATGTTCCGGCAGATTTTTATTAAAGGCATATAATAATAAAATGAATATATAGCAGAGTATAATAGAACCACTTGCATCGTTTTCTCTCGAGTTGTCGTGATTTTATACTTGAGTTTGATTTTATTAAGTATCATTTATTTCTCGAGTCTATTATTAATGTACGCACCTTATTTGCTAGGTTGTGGTTGTCGTGTTTTTCGGGCATCTACTATCGTCGGCGATCGTCTTCAACTACTATACGTACTAAGGTGAGTCTATAGCCTCGTTTGCGCAATTATACGATTTTAAAAACCCGCGAGGGGGAATACATGTTTTGTAAACTTAGAACACAAGATTTTTATGGTATGCTTGTCCCTTTATGAATGGACCCGTGGTTGCCTATAAATTGCATTAAGTGATTGCCTTAGTTAAAGCCTCAATTATGGACCGTTAATTAACCTATGATGGGTTAACCGCTAGTACAATAAATAGATCTATGGGGGAAGCCGCCCTGGTTCAGTTTTTGTGGACTTGTCATAGAAGCTTAGGCCCGACCTCCACACTGTTTAAACATATTGTATTGAGAAGTCAGGTATACGGCAATGTACCAATAATCTGGAGGTAACCGACAATTAATAAATCTCTCGTCTTATTAGACTGATATGGGAGTGTCTAAGGGCTCGGTTCCATGAGCTTATTGCAATTTATGCTATATACAATTATTATTGTTGATGCGAATTATTATTTGATGCTTGTTGCCTTTAAGCATGCCACAAACTTAAAATCTTGCTTGTGTTCAAAATGATTATATAAACCTATAGATTCACTCGGCATTTTTGCTGATGATTTTCTCACATGTATTTCAGGTAATCAGGAAGGGTGAAGCTTGGAAGCCACGGGAATGAATGTTGTGCACGACTTTGCAATATAAACTCTTTGAATATTTGTCGTTCCTTTTGTTCAAAACAATTTAAATCTTTTGTTTTGGTTGTACTTTGGTTACGATGTCTTGGGACTACGCTACTCTGACAAATGTTTTAGGAACGATAAATTTGAAACGTCTCTTTTCGAGTCGTTCTTTATAAATTATGTGTTGTAGTATCATTGTTTAGCACCCAAAGATGTATTCCGCTGCGTGTAAATTTGGGGGTGTTAAATCGTCTTTTCTTGTTTTCTTCGATAAAAGCCCGTGAAATCCCGTGTTTTCTTCCCTTTTTCACATTTTGGTCCTAAATCACAACAAAAACACAAACTACGCGTAATTCCGACATTTACGACATAAAATACACGTTTTGGCTTGGTTATTATTATAATTAAGTGGTAAAAGGATAAGTGTTTTCACACTTATTAAATCCCCTACACTTGACCATTGCAATGTCCTCATGCAATGCATTAATTTGAAAGCAAGTTTTACATTTTTCATCATAATCAATCCATCTTGGCCTTTATTAAACACAAGACATAAAAGAGATAGAAAACAAGTAAAAAGATCAAAGACTTACCTTAGGGTTTTGGAATGTCACTAATGTTTATCACCCTCAAGTTTCATGTTCCCCATACCAAGCTTAAAAACGAGATCATTGTTATTGTAAGTTAGCAAACTAACACGAATTCATGTGGCCCAATTATTCACTTAGACTCCCTTATTCCTAGGTGTATCTCTTATATTTTATGATTGTATTGAATGATCACGAGGATGCATTGGTGACTTATTTCAATAGTTTATTAGGCCGAAAATAAAGTAGGACGATTTAATCAATAATTAGCTAAAGGACAAAATCATTTAAAACTGCTTCTCGGGACCTCATAAAGTTCATATCTTGGCATAACTCGTTTCACGATTTGAGACCTTTCTCGGATCTATATTTGGCATTGACATCATACTTCAAATCTTGAGAGACGTTCATGAAATAACGGTCTTCTCTTCATAAGAGGAATTTCTTCACTTGAACTTTTTGAGAGATTCTTCATATTTGGACCACGACTTCTTCATTTTTCTCCAATCTTTATTTGGGATTTTGAAATACAACGATCCGCCTCCTTTTAGGGCTTGGATCTATTTATCCTCGTACCTTGTTAGGGCCTTTTTGGATAGACTTCTCCATGATCTTTAGGGGAGTATTTGCTTTTCATCGTGTGTCTCGAACCTTCATATTGATTTTTGATAAATGATTCTTCACATCACTTTGGATCTTTAGCAACAAAATGTAGCCCTCATGTCCTGTTAGGACCTTTTCGGACTCGCCAATCTTCGCATCCCGCTTCAATAAGGTATGCCTTGCCTATGAACTCAAATTAATACCGAGCAACTTTTAAACGATCTTGGGCTAGAAGCTAAGTAACTTTTCAAATCGTACAACCTTATTTATTGCAATTAAATTTATTAACAAGCGATGGGAGAAAAAGCTCATAATTAACTCACATAAATTCATGAAAGAATACCAAACTTATAATTGACTCTATCATGTCTCGTTCTCCACAATTTAAAATCTCAAGGAATGAGCCTCGTGGATGCTTAGCCTATTAAATCAAAGTTTTGGGTTTTCAAGTCATCTATAGGATTTTGAAAATTCTTAGACTCTTTCAAGTTTAGAATTCGCATTTTAAAGTTCCCTTGATAAACGAATTTCTAGAATCAATAATAGGAACTTGCGAAAAGTTCTTGTTCTTAACCCATTAGAGTTAAGACTTTCGCGTTTTAAAGTTCCCTATATAAAATCCTAGCAAAACTTGACTTAAACACGTTAAGGATACTAGCTGGAGTAAACTTGGATAAGTAAACTCGGGTTGAGTCAAAAGATTCACAACATTGAAAAATTAAAACCACTTTATTAAGATTTATACTAGCAAAGAAAGAAAATAACTATAACAAAGGTACATACAACTAGGCCAAAATAGATCAAAAATTTTGAAAAATATCGAAAAATCAATTTTCCGGTTAAAATGAGGACAAATACAAGGAAAAGCCCACTTAACTTCGATAGAAGTCCCCCTACTCTTAATATAAACATTGTCCTCAATGTTTAAGCATGTGGGAGTAAACTCCCCTACACTTAGGACATTGTGCACTTTGTTAAAATCTTGCTAAGGAAGAGACAACTAAAGTGATTCCTATTTCAATCATAAATGATAAAATAATGAATCAAAAGAGTTTAGGATAGAACCGGGAAGACGGGTACACGGAATCACGGGTCGTCAAAAGTCATCAGAATGGATCTTTGAAAGCTCGAATCCCTGCACATGATTAGAAAGAAGACAACAAACACATACTAGGGTCTCCCCCTACACTTATTATAAAAACAAAGAAAAATGATAGATACTGCGGGTTGCCTCCCGAGAAGCGCTTGTTTTTGTTAACGGAGTCGTGAGCCTGACTCGACCTTGATTAGCATAGGAAGAAGCTTGAAGAACATCCACCGAGATCAAAGACATGGTTTTCATCCAACAAATAGCATAAGCTTAAGGCGAACAAGGCAAGCCAAAGAAGAGTAGGCAAGGTTCCCTTAAGTAGAGATGGAGCATGGTGGTAGCAAGGGTGCTGAGGTGCAAGCCTATCTCCATAAGTTCCAAAAATCTTTCTTTTTATTTCATCTGATGGATACTGAGATGGCTTAAAATTCCAATACCGGGATCAAACACTTTTTCCTTTAGGGGAAAATAAGACTCAGGCGCAGTAGAGTTTGAAGAGGATTCGCTCATAAATCGCACAATCTCATCTTCAGAAGGTGGATAGAGAGGTGTCAAGACATAGGTACTGCGGATATCAGTGTTGGCCGACTTCTTCTCCTTTGCAATGGGTGTCTTCATACCCAAAGGAGGATAAAGACCATAATCATCAAAGTCCAAAGGAGGAGAATCACTCTCATTGGGGAAATAGGTATTGAGAAAAGTAGCAAAGTCTTCCGCAAATGAGTAGTCATCCAAAGTAGGATCAAGCATGGTTGGTGGAGCATCTTCATCAAAAGTGGGTGCAAGGTTATCATGTGAAGAATCGCTCGAAAGAGTATCATCCCCATTAAAATCATCATAAGTGGTCATGTCTGGATAATCAGAAGTAAAATTATCATAGTCATCCCCATCAGAACTAGAATCATCATCATAGTCATCATAGGTTGGAGGAGACCCATGAATCGGTGGAGGATCTAAATTGGAGAGAGAATCATCCACATCATCTTTGAACAGTGGATTATCATAGCAAGAATCGAAAAGAGGATTGTTGTAGACGACAAAATCATCAAGCACATTAATTATATTCGTTTATTCTCTTCTAGTGGGTTTGGTTGTGATCTTCCCCATTTTAAATACTTGTGATTCATTCCTGACTCTAAAATGAGCTCACCTTCAGCAACATCGACTAATGCTTTTCTGGTTCTCAAGAATGGCCGACCAAGTATTAACAGAATACGAGGGTCCATTTCATAATCAACAACAACAAAGTCTACCGGAAAAATGAAGGTGCCAACTTTAATGAACACATCTTCGGAAATACCAACGGGGTAAGCGAGAGTGCGATTTGCAAGCTCAAGAGACATCATAGTTAGAGTAATAGCGGGTAATAATAACTTTTTCCAAACTCTTAAAGGCATCAGATTTATACTTGCCCCGAGATCGGCTAAGGCAGTAAATTCTTCGGTTTGGTGAAAAGTACATGGTAGCACAAAACGACCAGGATCTCCAAGTTTCTCCGGAAGTTCTTTAAGAAGGACGACAGAATAATTTTAATTCAATCGAGTATTAACAAACTCGGCCATCTTCTCCTTCTTATTAAGCAATTACTTAAACATCTTAACAAATTTAGGCATTTGGGCTAGAGCTTCAACAAGGCTAAAGGTGATGGTCAATCCCGAAATCTTCTTCAAATAGTTCGACACTTGAATGTCATCCTTGGTTTGCATTTTGGCCTTGTTTAAGCGAGAAGGATGAGAGATATTGGGTTTATAGGTGGAAGGTGTAGCAGGTAAAGGTTGAGATGTTGAAGGTTTAAAGGTGGAAGGTGGGGTTGGTGAAGGGTGCTTCTTGGGTAGTTCTTCATGCATAGGTGGAGACGGTGATGGAGAACTAATACTAGGCGTGGGAGTAGGAGGGATAAATGGTGGTGGAGGAGGTGTAAATGGAGTAACTGGGGGAGGGGTAGATGGTCCTACTAAGGTTGCTCCACTGCGTGTAGTAATAGCACTCACATTCGCTCTCGAGTTGGTTACGGTATTTGAAGGTAGAGAGCCCGAAGTAGAGGATTGAGTAGTTGGTAAGAAACTAGCCAGCATATTCTTCAAATAATTTTGTTTGAGTGCTAAAAGAGGTTTGTTTATCATGTAGAAGCTCGGTTCTAATATCATTACCTTGCTTAGTGATATCTCCTTTCAAATTGATGATTTGGCTTTGTAGATTCTTGACTTTCTCTCCTTGGGTTCTCATGAAAGTTTCCACATCATGATTAATGGGTGGTGCTTGTTGAGCGGGTGGGTGATAAGGATTAGAAGCTCGAGGTGGGTTTGAGTTGCTTCTATTATAGTTGTTGGGGTTGTGGTTTTGAGGAGAAAAACCGGGTGAAAGAAAGTTGTTAGAACAGTAACTTAGAGTGCTACGATCACCTTGAGGTCGGGCTTGGTAGTTTTCCGTTGAATAGTTACCAGGAGCCGCATACACGTTTTCCGGATTGTAATGAGTAGAAGGACAATCAGTGTATGAATGAGGAACGTCGCAGATCTCACAAGAAGTTGCAACAACTTTAACTTGTTGGGTTGATTTGTAGCCAAAAGTTTCATATTCTTGCTCATTTCGACCATTGCGTGAGTCAATTCGGTGATATCAGGGTTTGAAGAAGTAGAAGAAACATTGACTCTCGGGTTATTCCTTGAAGATGCGGATGAATCCCAATTTTTGTGATGAGTAGTCATGTTCTCAATAATCTCTCTACACTCCTCGGGTCTTCTTTTCATAAATGTGCCACCGGCGGCTGCATTAATCGTATCACGATCACGAAAAGTTAAACCGTTATAGAAAGTACCAATTAAGGTGACGGGGAGCATGTTGTGGTTTGGACATCGATCGATCATATCGTTCCCAAGCATCAAAAAGTGATTCATCGGGTTCTTGTGTAAATCCACTAATTTGATTTCGAAGGCTCGTGACCCTGGATGGTGGAAAGTAGCGCGATAAAAAACGTTGAGTCATCTCATCCCAAGTATGAATTGAATTCTTCGGAAGACGATCAAACCATTTTTCGGCATGGTGGGATAAGGTGTGTGGAAATAGGTGAAGGCGAAGAATATCCATAGTAACACCGGGCAACTTCATGCTTTCAGTAACGGCAATGAATTTGTCGAGGTGTTTGTTGGCATCATCATCCAGCAATCCGTGAAATGGACAAGTGTTTTGAACTTGTTGGATCATGTGATGCTTCAACGAAAACTCCGGAGCATGATTTGCATCGGCACAATCGTTCCTCCTCGTCCATTCATTGTAGGTTGACAAAGCTCCTCCATCGTTCGAAGATCGGGTGGTGGAAGAACATGGTTGTTGTTATTGTTGAGGTGCGGTGGGTTATTATTGTTGTTCACACCTGCCATATCTAAATCTTCATGAGTCTCGGGATCTGAATAAGTTGAAGATCTAGTACGCATACACCTGCAAATGCAAAAGAAAAAGATACCAAAAAAATTGAGAATATATATGTACGTGTAAATACAAAAATAAAATCTTTTTGAATTTTTGAAATTTTTTTAAATTTTTATGGATTTTTGAAAATTTTAAAGCATGAAAAATAACGTTCACGAGTGAACGGATCCCAAAATTCAACGCGTCTCTCACAGAAAACCGTTAATCTTTACAAAAAGAGTCAGCAGCGGCGCTATTTAATACAAGGAATTTTGTATATAAAAAGTTATCGTCAGAGTCTAATCGAATTGATTACTGGTTTAATGTGTGACTCAGTCGTCTTTTAGTGGGGAACAATAGATTGGTCGTTGTAGTATATTAAATTGCAAGACTTAAAAGTAAATGACGGGAAATTAAAAACTAAACTAACTAAAAAGTAAATTGTGCAATATTAAAAACTTTTTAAAGGTAATTTAATTAAATGACTTAAAATTAAAGCTTGACAAAAAGTAAATTTGACTATGTAATAGAAATGTAAACTTGTGAATTAAAATAAAGCAAAAAAATTAAACTAACACTTAAACAAAAATGGCAGGAAAAATAAATGCTTGAAACTAAAAAGAGGATAAACAAAACCTGAGTCGGGATCCAAGATACTGTCACTACCAGGAATACCCAACAAAAAACTGCTTATCCGGAATAAGGCTATCACCCTTATCCGCAATCTGTACCTTCTGAACGATATCCGGAATAAACACAACTCCCATTATCCGGAATTCTTAATGTCTGCTTAACCGGAATGTAGAAGTCTCAAGTTATCCGGAATATGGTTAACCGAACCCTTATCCGGAATAATTTTACTTTACAGCTTATCCGGAATTAGCTTGAGTCTCTTATCCGGAGTCACCCCCAACTGAAGCTTATCCGTAATATACAACCAATACCATATCCGGAATAACTTTTGATGCCTTATCCAAAATATCCGTTTGAACGTCCGGAATTTCTAATTCTGGGCCTTTAACCGGAATTTGGAAGAGTAAGGGTACCCAGAATTCTTCTACGGTGCACTATCCGGAATTCACCAAATGGTAGCTATCCGGAATCCAGGTAGATCCTCTTATCCGGAAAATGGGGAACGAACACGTATCCGGAATGTTGTAGTGAGGGCTTATCCGGAATAATTGGGGACCTTTCTACTATCCGGAATACAAATATGGAGGGTATTCGGAATTTGAGGGTTTTAGTAATCCGGATAAGAACAAGTTCCAAATAAGCCAAAAATCTAAAAAATAAGCTAAAAACAAATAAGCACGTAACTAAAACTTTTACCAAATCAAATTTAAGAAAAAGCTAATAAGCCAAAATTTAAAAACTTTTAATAACACTAAATAATAAAAATATTAAAAATCAACTTTTTATTAAAATTAACTAATAAGCACTTAATTAAAAATAAGAAAAGCACACAATAAGCTATGAATCAATAAGCAAACACAATCAATAACATAAAAACATAACAATTAATCAAATAAGCATGACAATAAGATAAAAAGCATAAAAATTAAGCAAAATAAGAAAGGTAGAATGAGAGATCAATTAAGAACTTTATTAAAATTAAGATTCAACAATTAAAAGTAAAAGCAAGAATTAAAAGCTTACACATTTAAGGTGCTAGACAAGAAATTAAAGGTGCAATTAAGTAAATGACATTAAGAAAAGTGCAAGTAATTAAATGGAAAACTAGTTTGTCAAAATAGCCAACACCTCCTAATGTGTCATTAGGAGGGTATTTATAGGAGGATTAGTAAGTGTTGATCTTTTCTTCCGTTTCTCGTCTTTTCGTCTTTGTAAATTCATCGACTTTTTCGACTTTGTCTGGGGATTATTTGAACTCGTCTTTTAATTTTCTTCTTTAATTAGACTTGGTTCTTCGACTTCATTTAAACTTCCTTCTTTAGACTTTTTCTTCGATAAATCTTCAGAATAGGCCTTAGACTTTCGTTCTTTTTGCACTCTTGATCTTTTGACTTCGTCTTTTCTTGTTTTCTTTGATAAAAGCCCGTGAAATCCCGTGTTTTCATCCCCTTTTCACATTTTGGTCCTAAATCACAACAAAAACACAAACCACACATAATTACGACATTTACGACATAAAATACACATTTTGGCTTGGTTATTATTATAATTAAGTGGTAAAAGGATAAGTGTTTTCACATCTATTAACGATCACTCCCCTTTAAAATAGTTTTTGACCAAGAAATATGTTAAACCAACATATTTCTCTTACAAGAATTGAAAATTGAAATTCGTGATAAAAAGGGAGCCGAAAACCTAGCCACGAATTATCTTAGTAGACTCGAGGATCCTTATGAATGACATTTACCAACTAAGTAAATTAACGAATCTTTCCCTCTCGAGAATTTAATGTCTATTCACTCTAAAGAGGATGACACCCTATGGTTTGCGGACATTCCAAACTATTTGGCGAGTGGTGTTCTAATCGAAGGGTTATCGTCCCAAAAACAAAAGAAAATTTTCAAGGACATTAAGCACTATTATTGGGATGACCCTTATCTTTTCATGCAATGTGGGGACCAAATTATCTAACGATGTGTCGATGGGCCCGCGACTTTATACATTCTTGAAGCTTGCCACAAAGGACCCACCGGTGGTCACTTTGGCACATGTTTCACCGCTAAAAAATTTTCGACTTCAGATTCTTTTGGCCATCCATCTATCATGACGCGCATGAGATGGTTAAGCATTGTAACGCTTGCCAACGTTAAGGAAATATCACTCACAAAGAGGATATGCCTAAAATTGTCATTCAAGAATTTGAGATCTTCGACGTTTGGGGCATCGATTTTATGGGGCCATTTCCGTCATCTAAAGGAAACAAGTACATCCTTGTAGCCGTTGACTACGTTTCTAAATGGGTTGAAGCTAAGGCTTTTCCTACTAACGATGCTAGGGTTGTCATCAATTCCTTGAAACAATAGTTTGCTCGATTTGGTGTGCCTCGTGCTATTATTAGTGATCGCGGGACTTATTTTTGCAATGATCAATTCGCACAAGTCATGGTTAATTATGGTGTCAATCACCGACTTTTCAACGTGTATCATCCATAAGCTAATGGTCAAGCCGAGGTTTCCAATCGTGGTCTTAAGCGTATCTTAGAGCGTACCGTGGGAGAGCACCGCGCTTCTTGGTCCGATAAATTAGACGATTCTTTGTGGGCTTTCCGTACCGCTTATAAGACACCTATCGGTTGTACTCCTTATCACCTCGTTTACGGGAAAGCGTGCCACCTCACTATTGAGTTGGAGCATAAGGCTTATTGGGCACTCAAATGGGTTAATTTTGACATAAAAAAGTCGGCGACCATAGAAAAATCCAACTTAATGAATTGAATGAGCTTAGAAACAATGCCTATGAGAATTCTTTTATCTATAAGGAGAAAACTAAGCAAATTCATGATTACAAGATTAAGAACTATGAGTTCAATTCGGTGATCAAGTTTTACGTTTTAACTCTCGGTTAAAAATATTTTCGGGCAAACTTAAGAGCCGTTGCTCCGGTCCATTCACCGTGGCCTAAATTTTCACATATGGCACCATTGATCTAGCTCAACCAAATGGGCCAAATGTTAAGGTGAATGGCTAACGCGTTACGTTGCACTTTGAAAAGGACATCTCTCATGAGATGATTCCACCCCTCTCCACATTTCCCTTAATTAATTAAGGAAATCGAGTCGAGCTAGAGTCTCTTGGAATAAACTCAAGCATCGTATAACTAGGTTAGATTTTCCTTAGTTTTTAGACCAATAAGTTTAGTTGAGGAGTAGTGTAGGGGGGAGCCAAATAGCGTGTTGTTTTGTGGTGATTGTGCAGGGATTTCTTCGATATATCATTCCACTTTTGGTGCTTTTGAGGCGACCCATTATCCCGTGTACCCGTGATACCGGTTCTATCAAAACTATTGTGATTCAATATTGTATATAAATAATGACTCAATTGAATTCCTTTTAGTTGTCTCTTCCTTAGCTCGATTTAAATAACGTACTCAATGTCCTAAGTGTAGGAGATTTTATTCTTTCACATGCTTAAACATTGAGGGCAATCTTTATCTTAAGTGTATAGGAGACTTCTATTGAAGTAAAGTTTGCTTTTCCATGAATATGTCCTCATTAAAATTGGCAAATGATATCTTTCGACATTTTTCAAATTTTTGATCTATTCTGGCCTAGTATTATTTTCTTTTGTTTCCGTTAGTTCTTTTATTGTATCGTATGTATATATTCCTATTATAGTCTCTAAAAAATAAGTCAAAAAGGAAAAAATAATTAAAGGATATGGTTTAACGAGTTTAGACGTCTTTGACATATTAGGCTTGTCATGAATATTTTGACTCAACCCGAGTTTACTATATCAAGTTTACTCTAGCTAGTATCCTTAACCATGTAAATTGTTTATTCGGTTTATTAGGCTAAGCATTGTTGGGAATAAATGTATGAGTATTAGTTCCCCATGCTGGTTGGTCAAAGTTTCCCTTGCTAGAGTAAGTTCCCCCTGCTAAATAACAAAGGCAGGGGGATTGGTCGCCCTGCTGAAGGTCAAAGACCCTGCTACAAGATAAACTTAGAAGAGATTATAACGCTTCTGTTACTACTCTAAGATAGTTTCTTAGTTTGTTAGTAGTAATCTTGTACGTGAGTCCTTGTGCTATTAAAGGACTCACTAGGGTTTCATGTAAACATATCATTCTCTGTTCATTTCATTTCATACTTTAAGGTTGTATAACCCTAATACCACTATTGGGTATTCGTATATCTTTGATATATTAAAGTTCAACGTTTGATTTAAACACTTGTTCTTGTGCTAAACACTATATTTCGCATCTTGTTTAGTTACTTTGTGTATTGAAAAGTTTCCCTAGTGTTAGTTGGAATTTATTCTTTCTATCACAACCCTTATACAAGCTAAGGTTTAAGATCTGTGTTTGGGATCAACAAGTGGGATCAGAGCTTGTTGAGAAACATTGATTAAACCAAGAACAAAACATATCTTACAACCAACATCAACCATGTCCTCAGATTCTCACTCATCCTCAAACAACAATAATTCTCTCAAACTACCTATTATGGATCCTGAAAACTTTGAACTATGGGAATTCAGGATTCAAAAATATCTCAAGATGGAATACTATGTTCTATGGGAGATCATAGAGATTGGTGATCAATTCAACAAAATAGTAGCAGTTGAAGAAAAAGATTAGGGAGAGGCTGGTGGTTAAAGCTCCAAAGGTGATAGCAAAAAGAAATATGCTACTCTTGCAGACAAGGAGATACTAGCAAGAAGGCATGATGTCAGAGCTCACAGTTCTCTGCTGTTGGCTCTACCTGATAGACATCAGCTAAGGTTCAGGAAGTACAAGACTGCAAAGGAACTTTGGGAAGCAATAGGCAACACATTTGGAGGGAATTAGGCCACAAAGAAGAAGAAAAAGAATCAGATGCTTGACCAATTTTCTTCTTTGAAAGCAAATGGTGATGAAGCAATTGGTTCTATCTACAATAGGCTTTAAGATATAGTTGCTCAACTGGAGTTCTTTGACATTGAAGTGTCAAGAGAACATGTGAATACAAGATTCCTCAACAGCCTTCAGAAAAAATGGTTTGTTTACAAAGCCATTTGGAAAAATAGAGATGACATTGATGATAAGAACATTGATGATATCTACAATAACCTGAAAGTTTTTGAGCCAGTAGTCAATGAGATGAAGTCATCAGGAACCATAACCATTAATTCAAGTGGATCTGCTGATTCCCCTGCTAATATGGCCTTTATATCTCACATTAGAGGAATCTCCAAAGGCAATGGGATTGAAGTTTCCCCTGTTACCCATTCCCCTACCGCAAGATCTGGACCATCTTATGATGAAGAAAGGCCTACAACATTCAGTCTTGACACTGCTTGTTCTTTTATAGCATCTCAAGGATCTCAACGATCTACTGTGTTACATGAAGATCTGAATCAAATCAGTAAGCAAGGACTAGAGGAGATGGACATCAAGTGGAATATGGCTCTACTCAGCATGAGAGTCAACAGATTTTACAAGAGGTATGGGAAGAAGATTTCCATCAATCCTTCTGATGTAGCTGGATTTGACAAATCAAAGGTGGAATGCTACAACTGTGGCAAGAAAGGCCACTTTGCTAGGGAGTGCAGAGGACCAAAGAATGGAAGCAGCTATAGGAAGTAAGGCATGGATGAAGATTCTGGTGCTAAGGGTATGGTATCCATGCAAGGGATAGATGGAGTAGGTGGATGGGACTGGAGTGCTATGACAGAGAGTGTTGAAAGGAACCATGCTCTAGTTGTTGAGGAAAAAGAAGAAGAGTTTGCTCTTATGGCCAAGTCAACATCTAGTTCAGACAACGAGGTATATGATGATTCATATTGTACCAAAGCTTGTAGAAAAAATACTGAGTCCTTGAATGATCAAATAAGAAGGTTAAAAGTTGATAACATTAATTGTGATAATGATTTAGATAACTACAAACGCGCTCTAGAACAGTTAGAGTCCACCATAAGAGAATAAAAACAAAGAGAAAATGATTATAGAGATCACATTTTCATATTAGAGAGAGATGCTAGAGAAAAAGATGATTCCATTAAGGAATTAACTGCTAAATTAGAAGTCTTTAGATCTAACAAGAAGATAGATGAACATACTGTTGAAAATTTTGGAAAAGCTTCTAAAGATCTCACTAAGTTAGTTGAAATTGGACAATCTCCAAGGGACAAAACATGTTTTGGGGTAAAAAATGAACATGCTACTATTCCACCACCACCTGCTAATATACATGCACCCATTCCTAGGAAAGATCTGCCTTGGACTGGTCTTCCTTGTTTTAAAAAGCAGGAGGACATTGAGTTTGACTTAAATGCTTACATACCAAAGAATCTAGAAACAGAAGAATCTCTAGTGAAAACTATTGCTGTTAGGGATTTGGAAAAGGAACAAATTGCTTTAAAAAATTCGAAAATAGTAACCTTGTTCTCTTTTTAAGAGAAGGATTGTTTGGAAGTGATTCCAGTTCTAAAAGTAGTTCATCTAGAACCTCTAGCAGATCTGAATCAGGACCAAAACCCCTTAAAACCACTGTTAAGTATGTTGGCATGTATAGACCTATTAGAGGTAATCAAAGGAAATGGAAAAACCAAAAGTCTCATCAATTAGGAGAGGAATTTGTGAAAAACACGAAACCTTGCTTCATATTTGGCAGTTTTAATCACATTTATCAAGACTATCAAGCACCAATGGAAATGGTGGCTGCAAATCCTTAAAAGGAAGTGCAACCACAAGCCATTCTATTGAATGCATGGGCAAAATCTTTTTCCGCTGCTAAATATGTTTCCCCTTCCTTGAGAAATAAGTTGTCTAATAAGTATGTTGTTCCTGCACTAAGAAAGGTGACGGATGCATGTCCTAAATCTAGTTCTTATGTGACCAAACCAGAACCTCATACTGCACATAAAACTGCCTATAGACACTACCAACACGCTAATAGATGCCAAAACAAAAGTTGGGCTCCCTCTGCTAAGCACAGGGATTCCCCTGCTAAGTCTAGGGTATCCACTGCTGGCAAAGTTTTTCCCTCTAGAAACATTGGAAGATGGGTAAAAGCTGTGAAAGCCTCAGCTCGTTGGGTTTAGGTACCCAAAAGGGTACTCAACCTAATGGAGTATCTCTAGTCTTTGACAAATTATCTTACATTAATACACGAGGTAGATCCAAGTCAGTCATGGCTTGGGTGCCCAAGAGAAACTAAATTGTTTTTCTTTTTGCAGGTGACAACGCAGACCAGGAATGATAAAGCCTATTGGGATACTGGATGTTCAAGGAGTATGACTGTACATAAATCCTATATGTCTAACTTTGTTCCCCTTCATTTCAATGATGGTGTTTCTTTTGGAGATGGGCATGGTACAATCACAGGAAAAGGGACTATTGTCACTAATGGAATGACATTTGACAATGTTTAATTGGTGAAAGAGAGAAAGTACAATCTCTTTAGTGTATCCCAGATGACTGATAACAAGAATTTTTTCTTTTTAATTAATACTGAATGCCTTGTTTTGGAAAGGAGTTAGTTTTGCCACCAGACACTCCTATTATGCTCAGAACCCCAAGACAGAAGAACATGTACACCATTGATTTAAAGGACATAACTCTTCAAGACAATGAGAATTGTTTCATTGCTAAATCATCAGTTGATGAATGCAAGAAATGGCATATAAGACTTGGTCATCTTAACTTCAAGAACATGAACAAGCTAGTAAAGTTTAATCTTGTTCATGGTTTTCCTTCAAAGTCCTTTGTCAATGATCATACTTGTGTTGCATGTCCGAAAGGGAAGCAACACAGAGCCTCTTGCAAGTAAAAAACAAGTCTGTCCACCACCAATCCATTGGAATTTCTACACATGGACCTGTTTGGTCCTACTTCTATGGCAAGCATAATGAAGAAATGGTACTGCCTAGTGATTACTAATGATTTTTCAAGGTGCACATGGACATTCTTTCTATTTGAAAAGAGTGACAGAGCAGGTGTACTCAAAGGTTTTATTAATCAGATTGAACTTTCCAAAAGCATGAAGGTGGTGACCATAAGATTAGACAATGGTGGTGAGTAGAGAAACAAGGATTTGGACACTTTCTACACAAACAAAGGAATAAGGAGGGAATATTGTATAGCAAGAACACCTCAACAAAAGGGAGTTGCAGAAAGAAGAAACATGAAACTTATTGAAGCTGCAAGGACTATGCTGTCTGATTCCAAGCTTCCAGTTATCTTTTGGGTTGAAGCTGTAGCTACTGCTTGTTATGTTCAATACAGGTCCTTGGTGGTAAAGGCACACAACAAGACCCCCTATCAGCTGTTTCAATGCCATACCTCCGTTGATTGACTTTTTCAAACAATTTGGATGTCATGTGATCATTATGAACACAATTGACAATTTAGGTAAATTCAATGAAAAAGGGGATGATGGGTACTTTATAGGTTATTCATTAAATAGCAAGGGATATAGGGTCTTCAACAAGAAGACAAGCAAAGTAATAGAAAATATCCATGCAGATTTTCTTGAAGACAAACCTGAAGATGTACAAACAGGTCCTGATTGGTTCTTTGACATTGAAGTTCTTTCTAAATCAATGAATTATGTGCATGTTGCTTTGGAGAATACTAACCTTTCAGGTACAAAAGAACCAACTGCTTTGGAGAAGCCACCAATGAGGTACATGACTGTACCTTCATTGTTTCCCATTGATGATGCTGCTACAAAAATAGATGAAGAAGATGACACGTCTCAAAGTAAGGAGCAGTCAATCCCTTCCCCTGCTAAATCAACTCCTGAAAGCAGTGGAATGGCTAAAAGTAATGGAATCCAGGATTCCCCTATTAGACCAAATGTTTCCCCAACTGCTAAAGAACCAGTTGTCAATGATGTAAATGATGATGAAAGATAATCCCCACTAATTTCCTTATCTTCACCAATCACTTTATCTAGCAGTGGAAGCAGAATAATTAGGAATGGAGTTCCAAGTTATTCAGAGCTACATTCAGCTCACCAGCATCCATCCCTCAGTCATGAAGTATCATTTAGAAGCTCTTTTGAGGATTTCTTTCCCAATCAAGATAGCACTATAGATCCTGATTTGGAACAGGATGAAACAGAGGTAATCATGAGCATTCATCCTACCTACAGAATCAATAAAGATCACCCCTAATCTCAAATAATAGGTTATCTTGATACTCCCATACAAACAAGGTATTCACCAAAGGAACACAACTTCATTGCCAACATTACTATGAAGTTTAACCATGAAAATATGCAATGCTCTCTGTTTACTGCCTTTTTGTCACAAGAAGAGCCAAAGAAGATTTTTCACGCTCTCAATGATTCAAGCTGGGTTGAAGCTATGCAAGAAGAACTCTTGTAATTTGACATCCAAGAAGTATGGATTCTAGTAGATTGTCCAAAATGGGCAAGACCCATTGGGACAAAGTGGGTGCTCAGGAACAAAAAGGATGAGAGGGGTATTGTAGTCAGAAACAAAGCAAGACTGGTAGCACAAGGATATACTCAGGAAGAAGGTATTGATTATGAAGAGGTCTTTGCTCTAGTAGCCAGAATTGAAGCCATCAGATTGTTTCTGGCTTATGCTTCATTTATGGACTTCACAGTATATCAGATGGTTGTTAAGAGTGATTTTTTATATGGTACCATTGATGAAGAAGTTTATGTGATGCAACCTCCAGGGTTTGAAGATCCAGAACACCCAGACATGGTTTACAAGGTGAAGAAGGCTATGTATGGACAATATCAAGCTCCTAGGGCCTGGTATGGAACTCTCTCTAAATACCTGTTGGATAATCGCTTCAACAGGGGGAAAACTGACCAGACCCTGTTTACTAAGAAACATAAGGGTGACTTTCTTTTGGTGTAAGTATATGTGGATGACATTATCTTTGGATCCACAGACTCTCTGCTTAGCAAAGAGTTTGCCAAGTTGATGCAAGATAAATTTCAAATGAGTGCAATGGGTGAACTCAACTTCTTTTTCGGTTTACAAGTTCAGCAAAGGAAAGATGGGATCTTTATCTCACAAGAGAAGTACGCTGAAATTGGGAAGAAGTTTGGAATGTGTGAAGGAAAGAAAGTCTCCACTCCCATGGATAAGCATCATCCTTGGGGAAAAGATGGCCCGAGGAAGCCTATTGGTCAGGAACTATAAGTCCATGATTAGATCTCTCATGTACCTTACAGCTTCAAGACTTGACATCATGTTTGCAGTCTGCTTATGTGCAAGATACCAAGTGACACCCACAGAGTGTCATCTGTTTGTTGTGAAGAGAATCTTTAGGTATCTGAAGTGTCATCCAACTTTAGGACTTTGGTATCCCAAGGAGTCACCATTTGAGCTAGTGTCCTATTCAGATAGTGGTTATGCTGGTGACAACAAAGATAGGAAGTCCACCACAGGTGGATGCCAGTTTTTAGGAAGCAGGCTTATATCTTGGCAGTGTAAAAAGCAGACCATTCTGGCCACATCCACAACTAAAGCTGAATATGTAGCAGCTGTTGCATGTTGTGGACAAGTCCTTTGGGTTCAGAACCAACTGATTGATTATGGGTACACTTTTCATAAAACCGAGATATTCATTGACAATAACAACACCATTTGCATGATAAAAATCATGTTTTTCATAGCAAGACTGAACATATTGAAATCAGACATCAATTCATTAGAGATTGTTTTGAAAAAGGATTAATTGTCCCAGAGGCAATTGGTACAAAACTTAATGTTGCTGATCTTTTGATAAAAGCTTTTGATGAAGGGAGGTTTCAGTACTTGGTTGCAAGTATTGGAATGATCACTCCCTAAAATTCGATGTCTAACTTAGCTTGTGTATTCAGGATTGTATTATGGCTGTTGTTGTACATATTTTAGTCACTATTTCAATTATTTTTCATTCCACTACTTTTGAACAAAATTCCCCTGTTGGGGTTAATCCCCTTGCTAAGAAAATTTCCCCTGCTAGGAGTTTTTCTCTTAGTTGGGTTAGTTCTTTTTAAGTGGTTATATATTGTTTTAGACTAACAATGTAGAGATCCTAATGGAGCATACTACATTATGGGAGAATCAAGTATATGCTCTATGTTTCAGGGGAGGTTAGGTCACACATTTAGGACTTAGGGTATCCTTAGGATACTCATATATGATTCTAGATCATATCCTCTGGTGAGTAGGGGTTTGGAACAATGAAGACTTGCTGTAAAGCCTGTTAGAGTTCTGAAACCTTGAGGCACTGTAATGTGTACTCAAAATCCATTATTAAGCAGCTTGCTGCCAATTTAAGATTTTTGGCGCATATTGCCAAGACCAACTAACCATAGCAAGGAAATGGTAGGGATGGAGTCTGGGGTATGCTTATTTTATTGGGTTGACCAGGTGCAGGATTTCTTATGTGTTAACTTTTTCTTTTTGGAACTTTGCTGAATTGAGGACTCTTGAGTTTCTATGTATCTAACTTGTTTTTATAAGGGTGTGCATTTGAGTAGAGCCGTTTAGCATTGATCTATTCAGGTTAAGTCTAATACCCTTAGGAAAGTTTCCCCTGCTTTAATTTTTTTATACCCCTGCTAATACAACATTCCCTTGCTTTGCAAAACATTTCCCTGTTTGACCGTTGACCGACAATACCGTTGCCTTGCTTATACCCGTTGGGCCTGCTTGCTAACATTTTGGTTAAGGAATGTTTTATTCTTTTCAAAAGATATTTAAGGCACTTTCTTCGCTGATTGGTAACCTTTTTATTATTATTTAAATTAATTAATTTCTTATCAAGATTTATTTCTGATCTTTTTGCAAATTGATAATTTGGTCCAATCACGGCTCTTCAATTCGCCTATATAAACTCAATTCCCTTAACCAGCAGGCCTAACTCACTCTCTCGATCAAATCCCACTACTTTTTCACAAACATAAACCTTTTTACTCTTAAAATGTCTTCCACAACTCTCAAAATTGCTACTAACCATAATCAAATTGCTCTTTTATCTCAAGAGGCTGCTGAGTTCACTGATGTTGTTGCATACCTTAAATCTCGCTATTTAAGGTTAGCTCTTGTAATCGGTCCTAAAATATACACCTCACACATCTAATGTTGATCCCAAACTTAGATCGATTAGCTTTGTGTATA
Organism: Glebionis coronaria; assembly: GCA_025667525.1. NCBI lineage: Eukaryota > Viridiplantae > Streptophyta > Magnoliopsida > Asterales > Asteraceae > Glebionis > Glebionis coronaria. The sequence continues at coordinate 466,171,438 of CM046874.1, read as the reverse complement.
CGAGATTAGATCAAGTAATACACGTAGAGAAACCTTTGTATATGCTATATGAATCTAAGTGTTATGCGGAATTTAACACTTAAACAAGAACACACAATGATATAAACAAACTTTCACTTTGATTATCAATATTAAACTTGCTTACAATGAAAGATGTTTACGAATGAAAACTTATATGAAACTTATATTAAACATTAACCTAAAGGCCTTCTTTTATAGACATAAGAAGCCTTGTACAATAATCTACGTATCAACTATTCTAGGTAAAGATAAATATAGAAAATACATTATTGTTCTTATCTTTACTAGAAGTATTCTAGAATATAATACACGCGTAGAATATATCTTCCATCAGTGCTTGTCTTCAATGTGTCAACGCTTGACTTTAACCTGTCAACGCTTGAGCTGTCAGCGCTTGTTTAGTTCTTGTCAACGCTTGTTTTGTTCTTGTCAGGGCTCAAGTGATCTGGCCTTAATTTATTCCCAACAATCCTCCCCTAAACTTGATATCCACTCTTATGATCAAGTTTCTGAATAAGCATTAAGGACTAGGAGGAATCTTTCAAACCTTCTCATATTGATAGTGAATAAATCTGATCAAATCTTTTGCCACGTCACTTGAATAATCTATTTCCAGCTGAGTGTCCTTCATCTTCTCCAAAATAGCCTTGGATATGAAATACTGAGCATCCACAAGTAGATACTCAGCAAACTTTGTAGAACTCAAATGGTATACACCAGCAGCTGAATATAACCTCTATTGAAGACCACTGAGGTCATCTTCAAGATCCTTTCATATTGCAGGATCCTCATCTTTTGGTCCACACATTCTTTTGAATGTGGTCCAAAGTTTTATTCCATTGGCTTAAGTTGGTGCTTCAGCCTCATACTTGGTCTCCATCAACCTCCAAATGTCCACCAAGTCTTCTGTATCACAACTTGCAAACAAAGATATGAGAGTGGTAAAAGTGTGTACCTCCTTGCCAAATCTGCCAATCTTCCAGAACCCACATTCATCTTATTCATAGCTCACAATTGAGTTCCTGGAATCTAATGGTAACACATGCACCATATCTGAAGCTTCTAATGGGGAGAGCTTGAGGCTCTTTCTTATAACTGCTTCACTTGGATATAGTGGATCAATATCTTTTGGAAACTCAAATGAAATTCCCTTCTTCACTGGCCTGGGAACAATCATAGCTTTCTTGAGTTCCATTTCTTCTACAAGTTCCTCCTTTCTTTCATCTGAAAGAAGTCTGAGAGTGTTTGCTTCCTGCACTCTCACCCAAATGGGATAAGCCCTATTTTCCAACTCATCAAATGTCAAAGCCTTCAACTTCTGATATGTCCATCCAACCCCATGACATCTGAGCAACATAAAGTAGAGCTCCCTTCTATCCCTTTTCAACTCTGAGAGAATATTGCTTGCCTTGTGTTTCAAAATTACCTGGCAGTCCTTCTGAACTCTAAGTAGAATCTACAAACCCCATATTTGATCTGAAATGGTCAAGTCTGGATTCTCCATGCATCTGTCTTCCCAAGCATGATACATTTGAACCACCTCTGGCATGTCAAAGTCAACCTGCAATTTCAATTCTCTCAACTTTTCCCTAGCAAACTCATCACCATACTCAAGCCTCTCTGGTTCTATAATCATCACACTTGAGTCTGAGCTAGCTTCATCACTTCCTTCTTCTGAAGTCCCAACAAATGGTGACTTTTCCTTTTCATCCTGTTCCATGATTTGTGCAGCTAATCTTCTATCAAACTCAACTTGAGTTGTATCCTTTGGAACAATTTCTTCTACCATTTTACCCTTACCCTTATCTGATGGTGCAATGGTTGGTAAGGTAGATGGTAATACCTGAGTAGAAACCTCCTTGATGATAGATGATGACTGGGATACATCACCTTCATGTGCAGGTCTGTCAACGCCCAAATTTGTTCTATTAGCGCCCAAAATATTTCTGCCAGCGTCCAAATTTTCCTTGTCAACGCCCAAATATCTTCCCTCAGCGCCTTGTGTAACCTCTCTCAACATAGCTGTAAATGATAAATTTAAGTTGGTAGGAGAGACTAAGGACGTATCAAAACCTGTTTGTTTCTTCAAAGTTGTAAGGGCCTCAGCAACATCCATTGATTGACCATCCTGGCTGCCCTTATCACTCACATTTATTTGATCTTCCTCCCCTTTGGAAGATTCCTCCATACCCCTCCTGGCACATTCACTTTCCAAAACAACAATCCTCTCCCTCAATTGCTTGAGTTCAAGGCCTTGTGAGCTGACAATTTGTACTAAGTCTGCATTTTGCTTTTGCAAGCTTATGCAGACTGCCGTCAATTCCATAAGAGTCATTGGTTCCAGTCTGCCCTCTTCTAAAATGGGAATTTGACCTCCCAAGTCAGATTCATTGGGCATGGATGAGGACTTAATGATGGTGGGACTGCCTTGGCCAGCATCTAAGCCTGAACCAATAGTCCCAGCCTCATCCAGGTCACCAGCCACACTTGTGGTGGTGGTTCTCTCTGCTACATGGCTAGGACCACCAGAGGAGAACACTCCAGTAGTCCTTTGGCGTTTCATCAACCTATATTCAGGGGGTGTAGAAGATGGTGTGGAAGAATGGGTGGATGTGGGTTGGTTAAGGGGTGTTTGGGATTGTGAAGGTTGTGTGTCAGCATTGGAAATAGGCACATCAACACCAACATTGAGTGTGTCAGCGTTGAAGGATTCTGAGTCAATTTGCATTTGTTCAGGTGAAGGTAAAGGTTCAGGAATTGGTTCAAGTTGTGGTTGAGGGTCAATTTGAGGTTGAGGATCTGGTTGGGGTTGTGCTGCTGTAATAACAACAAGCATGGCTTGGGTTAAAGGTAGGTCTCTATGGGGTGGTGAGTTCATCTTCATAAAAATAGCTTTCTTTTGCTCAGGGATCTTATAAAAATCATTGTGATCCCTTGAGCAGTAACCTTAAACATCAAAAACCATTTGCAGAAAAAGGGGATAAGCTAAAGTCATTTTGTTCCCCTTGTTTTTACACATCCCCTCAAAAATCATTTTAGAATAATTAATTTTTTGCCCTGTTGCAATGGACACAATAGCACTTGCAATGGATCTATTGATCTCATTGTGTGCAGTGCATTTGGGACTCAAACATTGAAGGAGGACATGTATGAGGTACTTCCAGGCTGGGGTAAATTCCTGCTTATGATACTTATTAAGAGTACCTTCATCAGGAAAAGGATATCCCAAAGCCCTAAGCCCTTGTTCTATTTCATTTATGGGAAGGGTGGCTATACCATCAGCATCATCACGATGCAAGGCTTGGCTTACCAAAGCCTCAGTAACCACCCAAGATCTCCCATGAACAATAGAAGTCAATGTGGTCACTCCATTAACTGTTGAGGAACTAACAGTGTTCCAAAACTGCTTAATGTGTGTGACTGGAATGAGTGGTGCATGAGAAAGAGCATACCTTAATGGGGATGCGTTCAAATACGCCACCATTTGTGTGTATTAAGGAAACAGAGTATCATCAGCGACAAGATAAGCAATCATGTTGTGTTGAGATCTGAACCCCAATTCCAATTCTGTTGGTTTAAACTTTGGTGCCATTGATGAAAGCTGTTAATTTTAAGTGAAGAAGATGAAGTTGATAAGAGAAAATTGTTAGACAAGAATTATAGATACCCTGTTTAAAATAGGAGCCAAATTTATAGGAGAAATAGATGCATGTGATAGGCCTAAAAAGAGGCAAGTATTTTCAAAAATCAATCATGAAAATATTGAAAAAGTTATAAGTTATCTCATGCATTAAATGAAGGTAACAACTCCTAAAATTACGGCCCAAAAATTTGTCAAAAAGTAACAAATGGGTAGGTCCCATCGAGCGTCAACGGTCAAAGATAATCTATCAACGCCCAACGGCTATAATCTTGTCAACGTTTGCCTATAGCCATGTCAGCGTCCAATTTGATCACAACAACGCTTGGAAAATTCTTGTCAGCGTCCAAAAATAAAAGTGTTTTAAAAATGAAAAATGACCTTAACAAGTAATTTATACTAGAGAAGATAACCAAAGGCTGATAATTATTATAGGGCGGCAAGCACTGTCCAGTTATGCCACTTGCATAAGCAAGATAGACATAACAGTCCTCTAGTGTCCCTTGCTAACCAAAACTCTTAACAACCAAGTTACCTTATAAAATCCTTGTTACTCCCAGGTAAATCTCATATCAAAATCATTCCCAAGTCTCCCAACAGACCACAACCAATTCTATGCCAAAAATGTCTTGGCAGCATGCATAGTATATCAACTTTGCATGCTACAGTGCCTCATGATTTAGTAAAACTAACTCATACTCACCTGTGGACACAATCTAGAATTGTGATAAGAGTATCATATGGATACCCAAACATCCTAAAGGTTCCTAAAACCTCCCCTTAAACTATGATACAAAAGTTTTCTAAAATCATGCATGATCATAAAAAAAAAATAAAAAATTTATGTCAAGATAGGAATGTAACATTCCAACCATCATCCATAAATAAAAACTTGTCCAAATGCTTCTCCATTGATCCATAAGCAACTCTGTATCCAATGGTATACTACTAACACCATCTGCACATTTAGATTGAAAACCACAAAACTAACATTGTTGCTGACAACGCCCCGATAACACATGACAGCGTTGAGGGAAGCTTTGTCAGCGTTAGACAATTATATTGCTGACAACGTTACAAAAACAGTTATCAGTGTTCAAGCAACCTTTGTCAGTGTTAGAAAAATATAGTGGAAAATCTGAATCATCAATAAGACCAACAATAATAATGCATCATCCTGTACATACTTTTACAAAAATACTCCAAAACATATATTATGTGAGATTGACCATTCCAATACTTGTTACCAAGTATTGAAATCTCCCAACATCAAAAGGTTTAGTTAATAAATCTGACACATTTTCCTCAGTGTCAACCCTATCTGGTTGTATTAAACCTTTCTCAAAGCAATCTCTTATAAAATGGTGTCTAATTTCTATGGGTTTAGTTTTAGAATGATGTACATGATTCTTAATGATGCATAAAGTACTATTATTGTCAACAAATATCTTAGTATGCATGAAATTGTACCCATAGTCCAACAGCTGGTTCTGAATCCACAACACTTGGCCACAACAAGCAGCTGCAGCCACATACTCAGCTTCAGTTGTAGAATTAGCCACCCACTGTTTGTTTCTTGCATTGCAAGATATTAATCTGCTCCCAAGAAACTGACATCCACCAGTTGTGGATTTCCTATCAAACTTATCACCTCCATAATCACTATCTGAATATGCAATCAGCTCCAATGGTGAATCCTTTGGGTACCACAAACCAAGACTAGGATAGCATCTTAGTTACCTAAAGATCCTTTTCACAGCATAAAGGTGATATCAGGTCTGGAGGCAGTAAGATACATCAAGGATCCAATCATGGATTTATAGTGCCTGACATCAATATCTTTCCCATCTCCAATCTTTCCCCAAGGGTGTTCTCTATCCATAGGAGTAGTAGCCCTCTTTTCGAGTGGAGAAAAGCCAAACTTCTTCAAGATCTCAGCAACATATTTGTCCTGGGAGATGAAGATACCATCCTATTTCTGCTGAACTTGTAAACCAAGAAAGAAGTTCATCTCCCCCATAGCACTCATCTTGAATTTGTCTGTCATAAGCTTGGAGAAATCCTCACTCATCTTTGGATCAGTAGACCCAAAAATGATATCATCAACATAGACCTACACAAGCAACACATCCTTGCCTTTCTTCTTTGTAAATAGTGTCTGATCTATGGTGCCCCTCTTGAATCTATTGTCCACCAAATAGAAAGACAAAGTACCATACCATGCTCTAGGGGCTTGATGAAGACCATACATAGCCTTTTTGACTCTATACACTTTATCTGGATGCTCTGGATCCTCAAAACCAGGAGGTTGCAATACATATACTTCCTCAACAATAGTGCCATAGAGAAAGGCACTCTTGACATCCATTTGATAGACTGTGAAGACCATGCAGGATGCATAGGCTAGAAAAATCCTAATAGCTTCAATCCTTGCAACTGGTGCAAAGACCTCCTCATAGTCTATCCCCCCTCTTGTGTATATCCTTGAGCCACTAACCTTGCCTTGTTTCTGACCACAATGCCTCTTTCATCTCTTTTGTTCATGAGAACCCATCTTGTCCCTATAGGTCTGACATATCTAGGACAATCAACCAGCTCCCAAACATCCTGAATTGCAAATTGGTGAAGCTCATCCTGAATTGCTTCCACCCAACTTGGTTCTTTGAGAGCATCAAATATTTTCTTGGGTTCTTCCTGTGACAGAAAATAGGCAAACAAACATGCTTGCACAAGAGGGGTATCAACCTTCTTGTGTATATTGGCAATAAACCCACCAAGACCTTGATGAGATCTTCTAGTCTGAACTGGAGTCATAATATTACCAATGATCTGGGATGGGGGGTGATTCTTCATTGTGGAAGTGAGAACTCCTCCTTCAAAAAGTCTAGTGTCCTCAACCTCATGCTCCAAGTTGCCAATATCTTCTTCATCAGACTCTCTTACATCAACATGAGGATGAACCTCTTCATATAAATTTGAAGGTTCACCTTGTACAAAATTGGAAGAGAAAAGATGGGTAGAATTGTTGTCAACGCCTGAACCTTGTTTGTCAGCGCTTGGGCTAACAACACTTGAAGTGTGGTTGTCAACGTCTGAACCATCAACGCCTGAATTGGTCTTGTCAGCGCTAGATTTGCCTTTGTCAGCGCCTGAAGGACCATGCATGTTTGTATCTGGTGGTATTTGGAAACCACCATTATCTTGTCCAGCAGCAGCAGCAGCAAAAGCATCTGTCCAAATGGGAATGGTAACATATTCTAGGATAGGAGATGTCTTTTCTGCTTGTGATCCAACCCTCTCATTAACCTGTGTACATGAAACATTAACAACTTGTTCCTCCACAACATTTGAATTTACCTTCACAATGTCTGGATTAGTGACCGGCATATAATTTAAAGTTCTAGATAAGGGTTCCAAATCAAACAACCAATTAGGACCACTTTCAGGATCACTAGGTTTATTCTCTAGAAACCTAACATGTACTATTTAAACTATACGTTTGTCCTCTTTAAGATAAACCCTATAACCCTTGCTCTGCACTGAATACCCCATGAAGTAACCCTCATCACCTTTTGCACTAAATTTCCCTAAGGCATCACTGGTATCCAACACTACTACATGACAACCAAAAGGTCTGAGAAAACCAATATTAGGTTTTCTACCCCAAAGTAACTCATAAGGTGTTTTATTCTGAATTTTGTTAACCAATGCTCTATTTTGCACATAGCAAGCTGTATTAACAGCCTCAGCCCAAAAGGCTATAGGAAAGTGAGCATCAGCCAACATTGTTCTGGCTGCTTCAATTAGGGTTCTATTTTTCCTCTCAGCAACCCCATTTTGTTGTGGGGTTCTAGCAATGCTAAATTGCCTAGTAATTCCTTTCCTGGCACAGAAATCATCTAGCTTCTTGTTCCTAAATTCTCCACCATCATCACTCCTAAGCATTTTAACCTCATTGCCAGACCTCTTCTCAATCTGAGTGATAAAATCAATAAGAACATCAGATGTGTCACTCTTCATAGCTAGAAAGAATGTCCAAGTAAATCTAGAAAAGTCATATGTGATAACAAAGCAATATGACTTACCATTCAAGCTTTCTATATTTGTTGGACCAAGGAGGTCCATGTGAAGCATATGAAGAGGTCTAGAACTAGTATGCACCTGTTTGGACTTGAATGAGACCTTGTGATGCTTGCCTTTAAGACAGGCAACACAAGAGTGGTCATTGTAGAAGGCCTTCTCAGGCAAACCATCAACTAAACCAAGCCTCACAAGTCTATTTATATTCTTAAACTTTATGTGCCCTAGTCTCTTGTGCCACAAATTACTCTCATCTACTGAGGCCTTAGCATAAAAACAAGACATATTGGTATTCATTTTAATCCCATTTAAATTCACATTATATATGTCCTTATGCCTAGGTGTTCTATACTTAATATATTTCTCACCAGGGATCTTAAAATCCTTGCTTAACACCAAACACTCAGTATCAGTAAAAAGAACTTTATTTTTGTTATCACAAACTTGTGATACACTAAACAGGTTGTAATCAAGTTCTTTTACCAGGAAGACGTTCTCAAAACGCAGATTATTGGTGAGAAGGGTTCCTTTCCCTGTGATAGTTCCATATCCACCTCCAAAGTATACCTTATCACCATCTTTAATAGGGGTGAAATTCGTCAGATAGTCTTCCTTCACTGTCATGTGCCTTGAGCATCCACTATCCCAATATCCATAATCATTGATCTGTCTTTGAATGCCCTGCACATAAAGAAAACAAACTAGTTTTCTTTGGGAACCCAAGTCTCAAAAGACTTGGATTCATCTAGTTGTTCAATAAGAACAGACTTAGTTCTCACAACAACCCCATTCTCATCCTTTTTAGGATGAAATACCCAGTTAACCCCAATAGGTTTTGTAATGACCTTTGAAATGTAATTAAATCTATTGCAAGTCATTGAAATCCCATGATCTTTCTTGGGTCTCCATGTTAAGCTTGAAGAAGCTTTAGACCCCTTACCTTGTGGCTGCAAATATTTAGGTCTGGTCACGTTTCTGTCAGCGTTAGAATTTGTCCTGTCAACGCTGAAATTACCCTTGTCAGCGTTGAACCTAGGGTTTGCTACAGAAACCCATTGCCTATTTGACCAGGTGTTTGTCTTTTGAAATGGTCTTTGTCCATGAGTGTTAGACCTTCTAGAAAATAATGGGGCAGGTCTAATCACTTGTGGACTTTGCTGCACATAAGGTTTGGGTCTGACAACGTTTGACTTCCTAGCAACGTTGACTTTGTTCCTGTCAGCGCTAAAATTATTCCTGTCAGCGTTGGCTTTGGGAGCGTTGACACACTTGTATGCCAAGTGTGAAAAGCTGCCACAAGTGTAACAAGCTTTTCTAGACACAACCTTAGGTACAAAAGAGTAGAAGCCTGTTCCATGATTGCTAACTTGACTCTTGGGTGACCTAGTATTCCTATACATCTCTGCATATTTAATGCTAGGTCTTTTAACAGTGTTTGAGCCTAGGTCAACAACTTTACCAGTGATTGGATTAGTAACCTTAATGGGTGTTGATTCATTTGGACTTTCACATAGCAAGCCACCCTTGACAAATAGAGTAGGGTTAGCCTTCTTCCACTCATTTAGGTCAGTCAACTTTTGTTGATACTCTTCCACTGGAGTGACAACTCTTGGTGGAGGAATGAATTCTCCTCTTGGAGCTCTGGTAAAACAGTCCAAGATAAGTCCCTTTGTTGGACACCATAGAAGTCACCAGCTGGTGGTGGAACCAAAGAGTAATCATTCATCCCAACCCCAGTCATGTCATTAGGATCCCTTTGTTTAGCAGCACAGTCTCCTAGGGTTTGGGTGGCTCTATCAAATCTTTGAATTTTAAGGCCAACATTATCTTTATTCTTAATGGCCTCATCTAACTTAGCCGATATTTCAGCATTAACCCTTTCCATGATATTTCTAATATCCATACTAGCATCCAACTCATGTTTTAAAATATTGATTTTCTCTTTTAAATCAAATTCCATTTTCTTGTATTCAGAAACGGTTTTCTCAGTTTCAGTAAGAGCTAGTTGGTAATTAGACAATTTACATCTTTCAGTACTCATATCATATTTTAATTTTAACACCTCTTTGTAAGTCTTTCAGTGTTTAACCTACAACCTTTGCTACAAAAAGCATCATCATATACCTCATTGTCAGATGAAGAGGAGGAGTGTGCCATGAGAGCATATTCAACATGCTCTTCTTCCTCAATATCAGCAACCAAAGCTTTATCCTCTTCAACATTCTTAGCCAGATAGCTCCAATCCCATCCTGTACCATCAATTCCTTGAACTGCAACCATGCCTTTGGAATCCTGAGCTTTAACAACCTGGCTTGAGGGGTTACCAGCATCAGATCTTTTAGGAGATCTGCATTCCCTCATGAAGTGTCCCATACGATGACAGTTGTAGCATTCAACTTTGGATTTATCAAATCCAGCTGTGTCTTTAGCATTGAAGGTCATCTTCTTTTTAAACCTTCTGTTCCACCTATTTTCTTTTATACTAGCAAGAGCCATGTTCCACTTGATGTCCATCTCTTCCAAGTGCTCATCACTTATCTGCTCAAGGTCCTCATATGTAATCACTGAACCATTGGGCAAAGAGGCAATGTAAGCACAAACAGTATCCAAGTCCAAACCAGAAGGTTTAACTCTTGGGGAGTCACTTGTAAATGTGTCAGCGTCAGAAAAGGAGACGTTGACAGGACTTGTTCCAGCGCTGACATATGATGATCCAGTAACTGGATGTATATAAGAGTCCTTCTCATTGAATTGACCTTCACTATGTGAAAAGAAGGCCATGTTACTGGTGGTGGACTTGCTTCCCTGCTCTAAAAGAGTTTCATCTTCCAACATCCTTAGTTTGTTGTAGATGTCATCAAACGAGGAGCTCTTGTAAGTATTGTTGGCAAGAATAGATCTTGCCTCAATCTTCCATGCCTCACCAAGACTTTTGAGAAAAGTAGCATTGATGTCAACTTCACCAACTTGTGTCCCCATGAAGGACAACTTGCTTGTAATGTCAAGCGATCTGCTTCTAACACTACTCAGTTTCTCATTGGGTTGAGCTTTGAAGACAGCATAATCATGCATGAGTTGCTTTTTCTTTTCTTCTCTAGTGTCTGCATTGCCACCATGTGCAACTTCAAGAGCTGCCCAAAGATCTTTAGCAGATTCATAGCCTCTATATTTATGCTGGTTTTCTTGCCCCAAAGAGACTTTCAGAATATTTAGGGCTTTCATGTCAACCCTTCTCTTTGATATGTCATCAGCAGACACAACTCTACCATCTCCAGGTTTTTCTCTCTTATCCTCTTCAGAGCATCCAGCAACAGCTGTTCTTTGAGCAATGACATTAAGAATCTTTTGGGCTTTATCGAATGTGTTTCCATATTCAATAACCTCCCAGAGTGTGTAGTCGTAGATCCCCAGATATTGTTCAAAGTTGAACTTTCACAAGTCAAAGTTGGTTGCATCAAGCATGGGAATCTTGATGTTTGGTAAAGATGGGGAGGAGGAATTTATTGCTTCAGACATGTTGTTGTTAGGGTTTCTGAGAAAATTAGGGTTTTGGTGAGTTTTAGGGTTCTGGTGTTCTTTAAGATCAAAAGTTCCTCAACAAGCTCTAATACCACTTGTTGATCCCAAACTTAGATCGATTAGCTTTGTGTATACGAGATTAGATCAAGTAATACACGTAGAGAAACCTTTGTATATGCTTTATGAATCTAAGTGTTATGCGGAATTTAACACTTAAACAAGAACACACAATGATATAAACAAACTTTCACTTTGATTATCAATATCAAACTTGCTTACAATGAAAGATGTTTACGAATGAAAACTTATATGAAACTTATATTAAACATTAACCTAAAGGCCTTCTTTTATAGACATAAGAAGCCTTGTACAATAATCTACGTATCAACTATTCTAGGTAAAGATAAATATAGAAAATACATTATTGTTCTTATCTTTACTAGAAGTATTCTAGAATATAATACACGCGTAGAATATATCTTCCATCAGTGCTTGTCTTCAATGTGTCAACGCTTGACTTTAACCTGTCAACGCTTGAGCTGTCAGCGCTTGTTTTGTTCTTGTCAATGCTTGTTTTGTTCTTGTCAGCGCTCAAGTGATCTGGCCTTAATTTATTCCCAACATCTAACAGTGTTGGTCTAATGCAAAGATTGAAACAGTGGATGGAGAGGTAACAATTAAGAGCCTGGTTGATGGCCATCCCAAGGTGGTTACACTTGCCTCCATTCGAGACAAATTAGACTTGGATGATGAGGGTGGAGTGGTTTCTTTCCAAGAGGCTGAAATTTTTTAGGGTCTTACAAACTTGGGGTACAACATTTCTGCTGATCAAAAATGTAAATTTGCTAAAGGTCAGTTTGCACCCCATTGGAAGTTTTTAATTCACACTATTTTGTAATGCTTATCATCAAAAACTACAACATTTAATGAATTTGGGAGTCAAGTTGCTTCTGCCTTGATTTGCTTGGCAACAGGGAGAAAATATTGTTTTTCTCAAATGATTTTTGAAGGTATGGTCAAAAATGTTACAAGTCATTCAAAATTTTGTATGTATCCAAGGTTTGTTGAAATTTTGTTGGATATGAGGCAACATGGTAAAATTCGTCAAAAGGACTATTTTGAAGCTAACCTCCATACAACCAAATTGTTCACCACTCTTGCAGCACCAACCATACAATTTTCTGGCAGGGCAGTTCCCCTTACACAAATAATGATGGACTATATCAGAAGAGAAGCTGCTTCCAAACCAAGATCAGCCCAAACCAGTCTTGCCGATGCCCCTGCTACTGATACCCCTGCCAGTCAACTTCCCCCTGCCAACCCACAACAAGAAAGAAAAACCAAAACCAGGTTTGTTAGGTCTCCCTTTCCTGGTAAACCTTCACAGGGAGCAGAGAGGAGAGTCTCCAAAATGTTGGAGCACATTGGGGGTTTGGTTGCCACTACTGTCTCATCTCCAAGGGATGAGCAGGATAGTGACACCATAAGTAAGTCCTCTCCCTCACTCAATGATACCCAAAGAGGAGAGCAATCTCCTCCTAGGGTTGAGAGCAGACTGCAACCACTATCCTTATTGGAATTGATGAATATGTGCATTAGCTTGAAAGAGCAAAATGCACAACTAGTACAAACAGTCAAAAAGCAAGATCTGACTATTCATAAGTTGGAGACCAGACTTGCTACCCTTGAGGGGAGGAGAAGACCAAAGCTACTTGTTTCTACAGATGAGGATGTTTCCAAAAGGGAGGAAGTTCCTCAAACAGATGAGTCTACTCAGTGGTATGCATTTCCTAGTGGTCAGGATCTAGGACAAGAGAAGGTGGCAAGTGAAGAGAACATGAGTAATAATGGGAGTGCTACAAAAGATATAGACTAAGCCTTGTTGAATATGGGCAATCAAGAGGAAGCCACTGCTTTTACAAAAGTTTCCCCTGCTACAATTGATCCCCATGCTAAACCTATTACTCAAACATTTGCTAGAAAAAACAAAAGGAAACCAGCTCAGAAGGGGATAAAGATTGGAGAAGCTACACCCAAAATAAAACCAGCAGTGGATCCAAAAGACAAAGGAAAGGGGAAGATTATTGAACGGCCCAAGAGGAAGTACAAACACAAAACACCTGAACAATTAAGGGCTCAAGAGGAACATGATGAACAGGTCACTCTAAAAGTACAAGACGAAGAGATACACATGCAAGAACATAGAATGAAACATATGAGAAAAGGAGCACAACATGAACAGGAACAGGTACAAATGAGGCCCAGAGAAATGCTTAAAAAGGTTGAAATCATGCAGAGAGAGCTGGATGACAGGGTACCACATGTTCAAGATTTTCAAGAGCAATGGGACAAGGATTTGGTAAATGCTCCTTTGGAAGAAAGGTATGAACTGCTTCTTCTGGTCTTCAATTTTCAAAAAGATTACTTGGAAAGAAGAATGAGTCAGATTCAGAAGGAGAAGTACTTGAAATCTGAAAAAGGAAGGCTGGCACATAACAAGGTTATGCTTAAAAGACACAAGAGGTGGACTGATGCTCACTTCAAATATATTACCTTTGAGGAGATAGAAAGAGCAGCTAGGCCAGTACTAAGGGAGACAAATATGGATGACTTCATAGGCATAGGTACTCCTGAAGACGATGAGTATATAAGGAGGAAAGATGAGATGGTACAGAAAGCTAGGGAGACTAGAAAAAGAATGGTTGAAGGAGTAGCAGTGGAAACAAAACAAGCAGGTGCATCATCCCATCCAGCAGGTGAAAGATCTTTCCTCAATTCACAAAGAGCAACAAAAAGGTTAAAAAGGATGGAGAAGATTGGTCCAGTTACGAAAGAAACTCAACATCCTTCCAATGAAGAAATAGAGCAGCATTTTATTGTGAAAGAGAATGATGAAATTACACCAAGTGAGTTTGGGAAGAAATACTCGATAGTAGAGAATGCAGTTCATGAGCACAAAGGAATGTCTTGGTAGAAGCTTACTAGAGCTGACAACACAGCACAGATCTTTCTAAGGTTTGATTTGTTATTTCAAATATTGGACAGGGAAGACCTAGATGATCTTTGGAGGATCTTAAAGGGGGAGTTTGCTGCAAATACTCCTACTTTAGATGGAGTTGAGAAAGACTAGGTAATTTGGGACTACATACATAGGATGTATGCGCATGAGTTGAATGATCCTCTCTTTGATACAGTGAATGGGGCAGAGTTGCTGTATTGGAAGTTATTTACCAATTCCGGTGTTTATGAGGTGGCCATGGAAGTTGTAAGTAATTATCTTCTTGATAATCGTTATTACCCTTTCACTCAAGAGACCTTGAAGAAGCTGGCACAGGCTGATTTAATTGTAGATGCCAAAGAACCTGTTGCTTATGATTTGGTAAGATTTATTCATAGTCAGCTCTGGCCAGGAAGTTTGTAAGCATCCTCATCAACCAGCATTTATTCAGAAACTTGTCTTTAGGGTAAAGCACAAGTTTAGGGGAGGATTGTTGGGAATAAATGTATGAGTATTAGTTCCCCTGCTGGTTGGTTAGAGTTTCCCTAGCTAGAGTACGTTTCCCCTGCTAAATAACAAAGTCAAGGGGATTTGTCCCTCTGCTGAAAGTCAAAGACCCTGCTACAAGATAAACTTGGAAGAGATTATAACGCGATTTTGTTACTACTCCATGATAGTTTCCTAGTTTGTTAGTAGTAATCTTGAACGTGAGTCCTTGTGTTATAAAAGGACTCACTATGGTTTCATGTAAACATATCTTTCTCTGTTCATTTCATTTCATACTTCAAGGTTGTATAACCCTAATACCACTATTGGTTATACGTATATATTTGATATATTAAAGTTCAACGTTTGATTTAAACACTTGTTCTCGCATCTTGTTTAGTTACTTTGTGTATTGCCAAGTTTCTCTAGTGTTAGTTGAAATTCATTCTTTCTATCACAACCCTTAAACACGCGAAGGTTTAAGATCTGTGTTTGGGATCAACAAGCATCCACGAGTCTCATTATTTGAGATTTTAAATTGTGGTGAATGAGACATGATAGAGTTTTAAGTAAGTATAAAGGGCTAGATAAACCTCATATGAATTATTTGTGGCTATTATACTCCCATCGGTAACCTTTACTTTCATGTCAACGCATGTGTATATGTTAATAAATAATCAAGAACGGTTTTATCGGTTTTTAGTCTCTTATGCATTTTTGGCTAACCATTCGTGGGTTCTATAAGTACGTCTTGAGATTCTAAGTTAGACCGTTTTATGTGTATTAGACTTTTTTCATGCTTACTATTTAGCGAGTGTTAATTTATTTTGAGGAATAAAGAAAAATAAGAGTTGCTTGAAAAAAATGAGTGGCTAGAAAAAAAATTATAATAATAATTATTCTTAAAAACTCCCAAAAGGGAGCCAGTGAAGTGTAAGATGGCTATCTGCTCCCAATATTACTCTCACAAGGGTTGCGGGGATCGGGTAGTTACTTTTTCGGTCTAATATTACTCTCACAAGGGTTACGGGATCGAAAATCCAAGGTCTTAAAAAGGCGGCAGATTTAATTTATTGCGTGAGTTTTATTTTTCTTTTTATGGAGTGAGTAGCTACTTATCTAAGCATGACATAAGTTTATTACACATAAGACGATCAATTTATTATTTTGAGACGGACTTATATCGATTGTGGGCGGTTTTTCAAGTAATGGATGAGATGGTTATCTATCGATTAAAACCGTGCTTCCTTATTTTGAGATTTTACAATTTTAATTTTCACGCATAATAAATACAAATTTGCTCTAAAGAAATTTGCTCAAATAATAACCGGTTTAGAGGAATAATAAGTGGGAGTATATAGTTAACACAATTAATTTTTATGAATAAGTTGATGCACTTTTACTTATGAATAACAATGATCTCATTTTTAAGCTTAGTATGGGGAACGTGAAACTCGAGGGTGATAAATACTCATGATACCAAAACCCTTATCAAAGTCATTGATATCTTTACGAGTTTCTTCCATCTAACAATTTCAAAATAAATAAATAAAGTGAAATTGTTTATATTTTGATTCTTTTGAAAATCTTTTATCTTTTTGGTTTTATAAGTTTCTAGTAGAGTAGCATCGTGGCGTAGTATGTATAATAAAGGCCAAAATGGGATTAACTATGATGAAAAATGTAAATTCGTGCTTTAAAATCGTGCATTGCATGAGGGCATTGCAATGGTCAAGTGTAGGGGCATTTGATAAGTGTGTAAACACTTACCCTTTTACCACTAAAAACAAGGAATAACCAAACCAAAACGTACATTTATAAACGTAAAAGTTAGAATTATGCGTGGTTTTTGTTTGTTGTGAAAATAGGTACAAAAGGAGAAAAACGAAGAAACACGGGATTTCACGGACATTTTACGAAGAAAAAGTCAACAAGAAGTCAAAAGGACCAAAAGTGCCAAAAGTGTGAAAGATCAAGGGCTAGAAATGAAGATTTTATAAAGTTATGGGCTAAAGATCAAAGCTGTCAAAGAAGGAAGACTGAAATTGCCAAAGAAAGAAAGTTTCATAAACCCTTGCCACGTGGACCAATGGGAGAGTAGCATTGAGTATCACACAGATTCAGATCCACCATTACACATTCTAGCCAATCACAAGCCCTCCTTTCAATAACCCTAGATTTCCAACGTGGCAAGTCCTTTTACAGAAAAAGCCACCAACCATAACACGTCACGTGTCCCAATCCTTTACCAGAACGAAGATGAATATGTAGCCACTTTCAGAAGAAGCTTTCAACATGAAAAGTGCTCGCCTTGATGAGACGAACACGATGGTGGAGGCCAATTAACATGTCGTTGCCTCAATCACAAACCCCCAATTCACATTCTTGACGAACAAACCGTAATCAAGGTGGAAGTACCTCATTGGCTAATTGGATTGTCACAAACTGACACCTTGTCAGTCTAGATTTCCCCTATCACCCACACGTTTTCCAGAAACCTCCCAACGACCTTTAAATACAACCCAAGCTCCTCATTTTTCACATTGTTCATTTCAAGCTTAAATTTTACCCTAATTTTCTCTTAGTTATTAGTTTTGTATCTAGTATAGCTTCTTTAATCCTTTCATTCCAAAATTGTACTCAATTCACCTTCATTTTAATAAATCGCCATTGTTACTGTTCAATCATCATATTTATCTACTTGTATTGTTTCTATTACTGTTCTTGTTGCTGTTTTGTGATCCTGAGCTTGATTACAAGCTTGTGTAGCTGTTTCTTCATCCTTTGATCAAGCTTTGAAGATTTTGAGTTTTTGAAGGGAAAGTTGTTGTTTGAAATCACAGAATTTATTACTGTGATTTCTAATGTGTTTTTGTGAGTGATAGAGACTGATTAGTTGTTGTTGATTGAGTATAAGCAAGCTACATAATCAATGGAGGCTTGGATGACAGGTTTACACTTGATTTACACTTTTTAGGTAAAATTTAGGAGTCTATGTGACTTGCATGATTAAACTTGAGTTTACCTGAATTTTGTGATCTATTGTGCTTTATCTGATCTATTATAGCTTTGTGTTCATCTGTTTTAGATTAGTATCCATTAGATCTATCTTTTGCTTTGTTAATTTTCCTTTTAAGTATCATAAGGTGTGTTTGGATAAGCTTTCTGTTAGCTTATTGTTGACGCTGCGGTGGCTTTGTAGCTTCTTAATTCACTCATAACAATAGCCAAATATTAGTCAAAGCTTGGTTTGAATCCTAAGTCAAAGAAGATCATAAGTGTAAAATACTTGTGGTTTAACTATCATCAAATCAGCTTAACTAGCCTACTTTAGAACATCATAAACTCTTCATTACTGTGAACTAGACCTAGCTGTTCGGTGTTTTAGATAGCTTATAGGATAAGCTAGTCGGGTTTAAGTGTAAGTTTCTTCTATAGCTCACTCCATAAGCCACAGTTAAGTCTTGAAGATACCTGATAAGATCGTTTTTCCACTGTTTGCTTATTAAGATTCTAAGTAGCTTAACTAGGCCTTATCTAGCTTAAGTGCTTTACAAAAGTTGCTTAAAATCATCCTTAGATCATTTCTTATGAGTTTGAAGCTTATTGCTTAAAGTCAAAAAGTCGAACTTTGGTCAAATAAGCTAAATTGGTTAAATAAGTTGAAACTACTTATATAGAGTGCTTTTCAAGAATCTAATCAACATTCCATCCACTTTGTCACCTTATAAGTCATACTAGAAGGTTTCAGCTCTTGTGCTTAATAAAATAAGTTGTTTTCATAGAAGTAGCTTATTGGAACATTTGTTTAATAGTTCTAGCTTATCTCATCAGCTTATTTTCATTTTGGCTAGGTTATTTTGGATTTTAAGAGTCTTGCAAAAAGAATTTTCAATTTTCATCCATTAATGAGCTCATAATCAGCAAATCGTCCTATAAGCCAGATTTTCTTATTTTCTTTTGATTAATTGCTTTTTGGTCCTTAGTCTTTATGTTTGTTTCATTCATTGCACAAATAGTTAATTGCATACATGTCCTATAGTTTCTGTTTAATTTTCTTTTGGCCCAAATGTTAACTGAGTTGCGCTTGACTTTGGGCCAGTTATAGGTATTGGATTCATTTGGTTTTTGGGTTAAACGTGGGCTGGGCTCAGTTGTTTTTCATACCTGGTTTACATTTCATTTCATAAAACATTTTAAATTTTGTTTTTAAATAGAAAAATAGTTTTAATAAATAAAAAAATATTAAAAAATATAAAAAAACAATTTTAAACTTTTGGCAATTTTACATTTACGTTTTTGGGTATTTTTACATTTTGCATTTTTCTTAATTGTATTTACATTTTATATTTCATTTTTGTGAATTACCTACCTGTACTTTTTGCTTTTATTATGGTACATGCACTTTGTTTTTAGAATATATACATATAGGTATTAGATATTATTTTTACTTTTTCTCGTGCTTTGTTGAACTAGAAATAGATACCAAATCCTTTTATTGAACCAAAAACGATTAATCTCTTGATAAAGTTAGAAATCAATTCGAGGAAAAACGAGTATACTAAAAAACGAATATTAGGGTCTAAAATGAAAGTACTGAACATCATAAATGTAGTTCAGTAATTATTGACTCGGGTGACACTAAGTGCACTCATCAGACTCTCAATGCCCACACTCTCACTTAATACATGTCGCATGGAAAATAAAATGGCTGCGAAAACCTACCAGTGAACGGATATAACAAACGACTAAAAGTAAAGATAGTATAGGAAACTGCATTTTACAAGGTTATATGAACAAGGAAAAATGAATATAGGAGTCACTAAGAGGTGAAAGAAGGGAAAAGGTATGCTACGAGCTCCTAATACAAATCATATATCATATTCAAATCCAAAAGTCACCAAGTGCACATGGAACGCGACTCCCATTGACCCTTGATATGATATGGATCATATAGCACATGCCAATCATATCCCAAAATTTTACCCAAACCTTGGATGTATCCATATGCCCCCTGCAAATCCAAAAAAGCACTTACACTAGCTCATGACTAGCATAGACACTTACAAAATATATAGCATTGTTGATAAAAAAAGTTGGGTAGACCAAGCTTGACCTAAATTAGGCTTAATTTGGGGCCTTGTAGACTCCGGATCTTGCACCAAGTGAAACTTGCTTTGAGGACCCTGCGCACTAAACATACACCGTTAGGCTTACCGTGGGTTTGTGACCCACGATTAGACTCCAGTGTGAGAGTAAGTAATCGATTTTAGTATGTAGTGTTTAGGGTATTGTGTGTATCGTACCTTTGTGAAACCTATGGGGTTCCTTTTATACCCAAGAGAGTCCTGGATGGGCTCTCTTACTCTTGCGGCCAAAGGAAGAGATACTGACCTAAAATAGTTTGATCCTTATCGCATAACCAAGGCAAGTGTATATCTCTTCCTTTCAGACGAATATATCTATATGATAGATTATATTCTTGTCTCATCTTGTCGCGATGTGACAAGGACCTGGCTAAGTAATTAACCTTATGTGCGACAGTGGCTTACCGGGCCTACTGGGCTTGCGCGCATCGCCTAAGCATTCAATCCTGTGATACCCTAGAACCGAGGTCACTAACATTACCCTAAATTACGCTTATTTTTGAAATTTTTAATAAATTTTAATTGCTATATATTTTAGTATTTTGGTTGAAACCGATGTTCGAGGTTATAATTTTGACGATTGACGATTTAAGAAGGACGATGACGAGTACGATTCCGATGGATGCCCAAATTTCTATAATTATTGACGTTTTATCGATAATGTAATTTTTCGAGAATTTTACTTACGGTTCATGTTAAGTCGAGTCGGGTGAGTTTTATTGCTTTCCGGTTACATTTAAAGTATCCCAAAAGTATTTTGGAGTGTTTGGGATGATTCCCGACTCCCGTAAAATTTTCTAAAATGACTAGTGAGTCAATCCCGCAAAGTTTTGGTGTCGTTTTTGCTTAAGGCCAAAAGTATGCTTATATTGCACAATGGTCCTTCCCATTTCACAAAAAGGGAACTAACAAACACACACAAAACATTTTCAAGAAGAAAAGATCAAAACCCCCTCCCTTGTGTTCTTAGGCCGACGGCCAAACACCCAAAACCACCACCACATCATTTTTTTTGAGTTTTGATTAATTCTAATCAAATACCACCTTCTAAAATCATCTAGTGAGTGTTAATCCATGATCATTTCACACATGCATTAAAAAAAATTTCTTCCAAAAATCCAAGATTTTTCAAATTCGTTTTTGATGTTAATTGGGCATTTGCATGTTTAATTCATGCTAAAATGATGCTAGAACACCAAACAAATCAACCAAAATTAATTTGGTTGGTGTGTTTTGATCACCCAAACCCCACGGCTCAATGGGGGGTGTTTGGGGATCATGGTGGTTAATGTTTTGAGCTTGATTTCATGTTTAATCTTATGTTTGTAGATGTTTTAGATGGATACATTTACTTGCATGCTTGTTTTTATGATTTTGGTTTTATGAGGTTGATGATCAATAGGGGTTTAGGACTGAAAATGTTGTTTGGTTGTGATTAGGGATGCTTAGGATGTTGTCTAGTGTTGATAAATGGGTTTGGAAACGAGCGTTAGTGTGATTTTGGTATAGTTGATTTTAGGCAGAAAGTTTAAGGCATTTTCGTAAAAATTATTTTGAAAACAGGTCTAGTGGATAGGATAGAGTTGTAGAGCATCTTCTTAGCTTCGATTTGGTATAAGGTAGAGCTTACGACTCCTAACGAGTCAAAAGTTAGGACGTTTTGAAATTCGTGTACCGGGAGATGAAAACCGTCATAATCCGAAATTATGCTTGGTTTTAGGTCAAATCCCGGGGACTATAAGTTTAGTTTGGTAAATGGTCAAGGGTTGAATTTTGGTTTCAAACCTGCACATTTGAGTCTATTATAGGACTTAGGTGTCAAATGGGTCAATGGATTATTTTAAACGGGTCAAATGAGTCCGACTTGGTCAAAGTACAATTTCAGTCCAAAAAACGTAGTTTTGGAAAAGTGTTGAGTAACGGGTCGTAGAAGTGAAAACTTTTGTTGGGATTAAATATTTGTTTTCTACAGGTCTTATAGTATTTTTGAGAATTTTCTCAGATTTTATAAAAATGGTTAAGTATAGTAAAACAGTCCGTACTTTCGGTAAGTATCGGCGAAAATGAGTAAAAATGGATAACGTTAATAATAAGGACAAATGGTATAAAACGAGTAACACTTGTCGTTTTGTTTTGGCGTGAGTTGTAATTGTCACAAGTGACTAATATTTATGTATTTTATACAGTACCATAAGGTTTTAAAATGAAATTACTCATTACGCGTTATTTGGTTTTATAGGTGTTGATTTACCCGGGCATCCGTATCGTCGTCAGTGACCGTCTCTCGAACTATCGACTACTTGTTATATAAGGTGTGAATTTATAGCCTCGCTTATTATTATTTCAAACTGTTTTACCCGCGAGGGAAATGCATGCTAGTTTTCAAAATGAACATATGTCATGAATGATTGTTGGACCCGAATGTTGCCTTTGAAATTGTGTTGAGTGCCTAGTTGCAAAAGGCCCTAATTTCATGAACTATTAACTATTGTTTAGTCTTAGCGTGGATTAGAAATAGCCGCTTATACAAAGTGATAGTACTATGAGGTTGACTACCCTATCCGAGACGAGGGCTAGTACGTTGATACCCCCTGTGGACGGATAATTTGTGATAAGAGATAAGGTATAATTGCAACTGATGCCTTAGTAGGGGCACTGGTTTCATCTGAATCACGCTGGTAATTATTACACGGGTGATTGAGTTAACGGTTTAGTGTCATGAGCTTAAACACAATTGTCAGTATCTTGAATATAGATTGTTTGATCGACAAGTCTATGAATGATCGTGAATGGTTTTTATTTCACATATGTTCAAAATTAATTGTAAAACCTATGAATTCCACTCAACGTTTTCGTTGACCAAATTTAGCATGTGTTTCAGGTAACCGCTGAAGTGTAGCATGGAGCATGCATTGGATGGATGTTGTGTGTGGAGCTTGGAGTCTACTTGTTTTTCCTCCCGTTATTACTTAAACATTTTTAACTTTGATGTCATGTTGTTGTGAAAACTGTACTTTTGGGGTTGAGATTCATGGGGACCGAAAACGCAAAACTCTGTTGTATCATTCGGGGTTGGAAAACCGTAGACATGTAACTTTTTAACAATTTTTAATTTAAGTTTAAATTGACGTCTCTTTGGAGTCGTTCGATATATCTTGTGTGCAATGATAACTGCCTAGCACCCAAATGTTGTAGTTCCGCTGCGCATAGCATTTGGTGGGGTGTTAGAGATTGGTAATCAGAGCCATGAGTTATAGAGAACTAGGTCGTTTTGAAAATTCCTAAACTAAAACTTTTGGTGTCGTAAGAAATTGTCCAAGCGCACACAACTATCCTGCATGGCTCCGGTAAGGTTTATTTTTGTATTCATGGCATTTGACGTATACTTTTGAGTTAAAGTATATATATATGGGTATTTATTACGTAGATATGGAAATTACTATATGTAAACGTTGAAATTATACATGGAATATCCGACACCGTAATTCTTGTATTAATCATGCATGAGCATCATATTATCGCATTTTGGGCATGTGTACCACCTTTGCATTGCATTTGCATGCATGTATTTATAAATATTGTATAGTTATCTTACGTACCCTCCAAAATTCTCTGTTATTGCAGGAATGGCCGAGGTACCGCCTAATGGTAATGGAAACGATTACGTCGTGGGTCACGAAGGGGGAAATGTTGGAACAACTGCCGAAGGACAGACCGAGGCGAACAATGTGCAAGCCTAGGACCTTGATCAAAGGAGAACTATTTACCCACAACGTACTTCTCATCTGGTTGGTGCACTAGGTATCCCCAGGAGATCCGAAGGTGCAGCGAGCGCAAATTTTCTTCATCAGGGCATCTCAAGAGTTTGTTGCCCCGGACCAAGAGTTTATCATGACGTACGGCGTATTGTGAGAAGATTGGATGAATCGATGGCCGAGCGGTACATAGTGGAATTGAGGGTGATCGACAGATTTGATGAGAATGAAAGAGCACACCAAGGATTGTTGGCAAGAACTTCAAGAATTGAGTATGATGGAAATGCAAACAAGAGTGATATCAACAGTCTAAGATCGATGATCGCGAACTTGAGCGCCAGTCTTGATCGTGTTAGGGAAGATCAAGCGAGATTGTCTAGAATTCAGAGTTGGGAGCATCGAGTGAGAGCATCATTGCCCCCAGATTGGAGATTTGTGGAGGATTTGGAAATGGAAGCTAATGACTTCATGATCCAGCCACCTTCCAGAGGTGCTTGTATCACTGTGGGAAATCATGTAGCGGTTGAGTGTGGGTCTAAGTCAGGGACGAAGAAGGCGACTGAATGTGGGCCGAACGACAAAGGAAAGAGAAAGATGGATGAAACGGACGAGGATGATAGCAATGAGGAACCCGAGGAAGATGATGATGAACCGCCATCCAAGAGGCCGTGTGGATCACCACATGCCTAGTTGCTTGTCTTGTATTTTATCTTTGATCGTTTTAATAGAACTGTTTTAGACTTTTGTATGATGGCATTGTGACGAAAAACTTGAGGACTTAAGTTTTATGGTGAATGGTTGTAGTGGCAATACTTGTCACAATTTTGGTTAATTATCAATGCAATCCACGTTTACCTTTCATGATCTGTGATATATCTTTAATTTGATCTTTTGTGATGTGAATTGATGAATATTAGTAACTCTGTAGTGATGTGTCGTTGTATTTATATTATGTCTTGAAAGAGAAATCCATCTTAATCTTGATGTGTATACTTACATTGTTTTTCTATTTTCCCTGTCTTTGTAGAGAGATGTATTTGATAACGCACCATGCCTCCAAAACTAACCGCCAACCGTGTGAACACGATGATTCAGGAAGCCATTGCGAATGCGCTAGAAGCAGATCGAGTAGGGAGGAACCCAGACCAGGGCAGAAATGTGGAGAGACAGCAAGCCCCAAGAGAATGTACTTACTCCAGTTTCATAAAATGTGGTCCCACGCAATTTCGTGGAACTGGTGGAGCTCTAGAACTTAGGAGATGGTTAGAAAAGGTTGAAAGTACTTTCGAGATTAGTGGTTGCTCAGAAGCGAACAAGGTCAAGTTTGCGGCTGCTACATTTCTTGACGATGCATTGAGTTGGTGGAACACCCAAGTAGCCACCGTTGGGTTAGCAGTAGCGACTGCAAGAACATGGACTGCTACTAAAGCTCTTTTTACCAAGAATTTCTGTCCTGAAGAGGAGTTAGGTCAATTGGAAGATGAGTTGAGGCACCTGACTTTGAAAAATAATGATATCACTGCTTACACCAGGAGGTTTAATGAACTAAGCCTTTTGTGTCCAAACACCTTTGCCGATGATAACAAGAAGATGAAACAGTACATCAAAGGTCTATCCAGTAATATCAAGGGTGAGACGACTTCGTCTAAACCTGGGTCGTTTGATGAAGCGGTCCAGATGGCTCACGCGTTGATGGATGTCAAACTCCAAGACAAGAATAACTTCATTGCTGAAGGAAATAAGAGGAAGTGGGAGGCGGCAAAGAGCAATCAATCCCAGGGTCAAAGCCGAGGTGGAAACCAAAACAACAATGGTCAGAACCGCAATCAGCAGTTCAATCAGCGAAGGAATGAAGGGATGAGAGCTGTGACAAATCCCAGAGGAGCAAAGGTGAATCCCCACTGTGGTCGATGCAACTTGTATCATGTAGGGCATTTCCCGCCTGCGTGCGGCAAATGTGGAAAAGCGGGTCACAGGATGTCTGATTGCCGAACAAAGGGGGTAGCCACTGGGGCGAATGCTACAAGAGTGATGGGTTGTTTTGGATGTGGAGAAAGAGGCCATATGCAAGGGAATTGCCCGAAGGCAGGAAACAAGCAAGGAGGTAACAATGCTGCTACCGTGTATCAAGTAGGGACGGCTGATAAACCACAGGGTCCTAACGTGGTTACCTGTACGTTTTTGCTAGACGCTTGTTATGCTAGTATTTTGTTTGATTCTGGTTCCGACAAGAGTTTCGTAGATGTTAAATTTAGTCGTCATATCGATAGAAAACCGGTGTTGTTAGCGACTAGTTATAACGTGGAACTAGCTGATGGGAAAATCGTTAGTACGAATTCTATATTGAAGGGGTGTACCCTGAAGTTAGGAATTTACGCTTTTAAAATCGACTTGATGCCTATAGAGCTAGGATCGTTTGACGTGATTGTGGGAATGGATTGGCTG
Source organism: Glebionis coronaria (assembly GCA_025667525.1). Classification (NCBI taxonomy): domain Eukaryota; kingdom Viridiplantae; phylum Streptophyta; class Magnoliopsida; order Asterales; family Asteraceae; genus Glebionis; species Glebionis coronaria. Next base: position 466,145,347 of record CM046874.1, on the reverse strand, counting down.
ATGGCGCACAGTGCTGTGATCGTCTGTGGAGAGAGATTAGTTCAGATCCCGTTGAGGAATAAAGTCTTGACTGTGAAGTGAGACGAATGCACTTCTCGTTTGAAAGTGATTTCTTGTTTAAAAATGATGAAGTATGTAGAAAGTGGATGCGATGTGTTTTTGGCACAAGTTTCGAGTGATGGTGATTTAAAGGCGAGGATTGAAGAGGTACCTGTAATCTGCGATTATCCGGAAGTTTTTCCAGACGAGCTGCCGGGTTTACCACCCACCCGTGAGGTCGAGTTTCGAATCGATTTGGTGCCAGGAGCCGCGCCGGTTGCGCGTGCACCCTATCTATTAGCACCATCCGAGTTAAATGAGTTATCGGATCAACTGAAGGAGTTGATGGACAAAGGATTTATTAGGCCGAGCTCATCACCATGGGGAGCGCCAGTGTTGTTTGTAAAGAAGAAAGATGGCTCATTTCGGATGTGTATTGACTATAGAGTACTCAACAAGCTGACGATTAAGAATCGGTATCCATTGCCGAGGATTGACGATTTGTTTGATCAATTGCAAGGTTCCTGTGTATACTCAAAGATCGATTTAAGATCAGGGTATCATCAACTACGTGTAAGAGAGGAGGATATTCCTGTAACTGCCTTTCGTACGTGGTATGGACACTCTGAATTTCGAGTGATGCCGTTTGGGTTGACAAACGCGCCTGCTGTATTCATGGACCTTATGAATCGCGTATGCAAGCCGTATCTAGATAAATTTGTCATTGTTTTTATTGATGATATTCTTATTTACTCTAAGAGTAAGGAGGAGCACGAGAAGCACCTGAGAAAGATATTGGATTTGCTGAAGAAAGAGAAGCTGTATGCGAAGTTCTCGAAGTGTGAGTTTTGGTTAGAGTCTGTGCAATTCCTTGGTCACGTAATTGATAGCAAAGGAGTTCGCGTGGATCCTGCCAATGTCGAAGCGATCAGGGAATGGTCGGCACCGACAACGCCGACTGAAGTTCGACAATTCCTTGGTTTAGTTGGGTATTATCGGAGATTCATTGAAGGATTTTCGTTGATTGCAAAGCCATTAACAAAGCTTACCGAAAAGAATAGAGTGTATGAATGGGGAGATGAGGAAGAATTCGCTTTCAAAACGGTCAAGGACAAGTTATGTTCAGCACCGATATTGTCATTACCTGAAGGAACCGAAGACTTTGTAGTGTATTGTGACGCATCTCGTAAGGGTTATGGAGCGGTGTTGATGCAGCGCGAAAAGGTGATAGCTTACGCGTCGAGACAACTGAGGAAGAATGAGGAGAACTACACGACACACGATTTGGAATTAGGAGCTGTAGTTTTTGCGTTGAAGTTGTGGAGACATTATTTGTATGGGACGAAGTGTGTTGTATTCACTGACCACAAGAGTTTGCAGCATATTTTAGATCAAAAGGAGTTGAACATGCGACAGAGACGATGGGTAGAATTACTGAGTGACTATGACTGTGAAATTCGCTACCATCCTGGCAACGCGAATGTTGTAGCGGATGCACTTAGTAGGAAGGATCGAGAGAAACCTTTGAGAGTCAGAGCATTGGTGATGACTGAGAGTGTTGACTTAACCGAAACTATACTGAAGGCTCAAGATAGGGGACTAATGAAAGAGAATGTTGATGCTGAGAACATGGGAAGAATGTTGAAACCTCTTTTTGTGATTAGGTCAGACGGACTGAGATATTTCGAGAATCGGATTTGGTTACCGTGGTGTTCATCTGAGGAAGGAAAGCCTAGAGTACGAGATTTGGTTATGAACGAGTCTCATAAGTCGAAGTACTCGATACATCCTGGATCGGATAAAATGTATCATGATCTGAAGAAAGTTTATTGGTGGCCGAATATGAAGGCAGATATTGCTCGTTACGTTAGTAAGTGTTTGACTTGCGCGAAGGTTAAAGCCGAATATAAGAAACCGTCTGGGTTGTTGGTACAACCAGAGATCCCAGAATGGAAATGGGAGAAAATCGCTATGGATTTCGTGACGGGTTTACCTAGAACTCCGAGTGGATGTGATATGATTTGGGTGATAGTGGATAGATTAACGAAATCTGCTCATTTCTTACCTATGAAGAAGACGGACAGTATGGAAAAGCTGGCCAGTGTGTACGTGAAGGAGATCGTTTGCAGACATGGAGTACCGTTATCGATCATTTCGGATCGCGATAGTAGATTTACTTCGGAATTTTGGAAATCGCTTCAACGTGCGATGGGCACTGAATTGAATTTAAGTACGGCTTATCACCCGGAGACTGACGGCCAGAGTGAACGAACTATTCAGACGATGGAGGACATGCTCCGAGCATGCGTGATTGATTTTGGAGGAAGTTGGGAACGCCACTTGCCTCTAGTGTAGTTTTCGTATAATAATAGTTACCATGCGAGCATCAAGGCTGCATCGTTCGAAGCATTGTATGGAAGGAAGTGTAGATCGCCTGTGTGTTGGAGTGAAGTAGGAGAAAGTCAATTGACTGGACCCGAAATGGTTTTAGAGACGACCGAGAAGATTGTGCAAATCAAGAACCGACTACTTGCTGCGAGAAGCCGACAAAAGAGTTATGCCGATAACAGAAGAAAACCGTTGGAATTTGAAGTCGGAGATATGGTTATGCTTAAGGTATCGCCGTGGAAGGGTGTAATTCGTTTTGGGAAGAAAGGAAAGTTGAGTCCAAGGTATATTGGACCATTTAAGATCGTTAAACGAATTGGACCAGTAGCGTATAAGTTAGAGTTGCCGAGCGATCTTAGTGCTATTCACGACACGTTTCACGTATCGAACTTGAAGAAGAGTTTGGCGGATAAGGAATTGGTGATTCCTTTGGACGAGATTCAACTGGACGACAAAATGCATTTTGTGGAAGAACCCGTGGAAATTATGGAGCGAGAGGTCAAGATGCTGAAGCGTAGTAGAATTCCTATTGTGAAGGTTCGATGGAATTCTAGGCGTGTGATTGTAGTCTAAAACACGACTCTTGTTTAGGAAAACAAAAGAACGTATATGAGCGGTAAGTATTAACGAGTGATTTAGGAAAACCACAAGTAATGACCCTTAATCACTTAAAAAGAGAAGAGAAAAAGTTCGTTTCCCAAGGAGGTATATGTGTGTGTTTTAACTTGTAGTTATTTGAGATTAATATTAGGAAGAATGGGGATGAGAAGATGAAAAGACGGATACGTTAAAATTAAACTACGACGAAAAAGACGTAAAGTCGTGAAAAACTAACCAAATTAAAAATTTAATACTAAGACCAAAAACAAAATCAATAATTAAAAAGACTAAAAAGAAGTCTAAAATAATATAAATAAAGATAAAAATCCAACAAAAATATTTTAAAACCTTTTATTAATTAAATATTTAATTTTAAATGCTAATTAAAGCCCTAAAATTAAATATAACTAATTCAAATGTCTAAAATATGATTTTATTGAATAATCACTTAACTTATATTATTAGAAGACTAAAAAGTAATTTTCTAAAAATTAAAAGCTATTAAAACTATTTTTTAAAACTCTAAAAATGATTAAAAATGATTAAAACCTAATTAAACTTAAAATAATTATAAAAATAAATCTAAAAGCTATAAAATTATTCTAAAAATGGAAAAGGTCTTAATTAATGCTAAAGAATCTAGGAAAAATGGAAAAGAAAGAAAAATAAAACTTTGATTTTTTTATAATAAAATAATATTAAATTAATGCTAAAAATAAAAAGTTTCTAAAATTAATTCTAAAAAATTTCTAAAATCTTAAAATAATCTAATTAAGAGAAAAACACAAATTAGAGCTCCTAAAACCTTTTTAATAATTTTATAAAAATGTTTAAAGTTTATAAAAAACCTTAAAATAATATAAAATTAAAAATTAAAGATTTTAAAACCAAAACCTAATGTAAACCTCAAAATATTTATTAAAAAGCTAAAAACTATTTTTCCTAAAAATTAAAAATCTTTTTGCTATTTTTTAATGAATTAATAAAAAACGGGTATTAAATAATTCCTAGAAAATAATAAAATAAAGGGAAAATTATAAAAATTAGCTAGAAAAGTCCTAATAACTACTATGATCCTAGGAAAAATCAAATAAGCCAAAAACGAAAAGCAAATAAGCTGAAAAATGGGAAATAAGCCACGGCTTTTAATTAAGCTAACAAAAGAAAAAGAGATTAAATAAGGTTTGAAAACAACCTATAACGTAAAAAACCACCTAGATTAGCGGTAGAGCTCCTAACCCTCCTTCGAGAGATCTGGGGTTCGAGTCCAGCTACGGGTGAGTTTTTGCCTTTATTTTCTTTTTTTATTTTTTTCTTTTTTAAATCCAACACTGACACTTATATGACTTGTAATCCAAACCACTTTCACTTTTTATGCTAAATTAAACAAACTGAAGATCAAAATGTAAGCAGTTGGGATGTTTTGCTGATGAACAAGTGCTAGTGCACACTTGTATACTTTTTGAGCCAAGGGGGCTTGGCAAATGCTTATTTGTGGATGTTTTTGGACAAAGGGGGGCACCCTTGTGCTTATTTAAGCACAAGGAGTCAAGATTAAGCAAAGATAAGCACTTAGCACACACCAATAAGTAAACCAAAGCACACAAGGGCCAATACAAGTTTCTGAGATACTAGAGCAGGTCTGGTGGACTTAGTAGCTTATAACTAGCACAAATTTGAGTTTCAAACTCCAAGATCATGCACACAACTCCACAAACTGATGCACAATCAATTAGCAAACCTATATCAGCCTAAGCCTTAACAGATTTCAAGTTCTAGCACCAAAATTCATGGAAAATAGGCAGAAATATTGATATGCAGGTTTCAAGCTTACTTTTCCTTTTTATCACTAAAACTTGTTCCAAATCTTGACCAAATTGGTACACAACTGATACTACTCCTATCTCAACTCTTACCAATAACTAGAACACGTTTTTACAAGCATAATCAAATCAAATACCCTGCTAAAATACTTATCCAAACACCACTTTAAATCTTAAAAACCAGCTTTTAACAAATCAAAACAACCTAAAACCTATTCAAGCTGATCACAAACAAGTCTAGCATGAATATTAACTCATAAGAACTTAAATCAAACAGCACTAACACACTTAAAGTACCAAATCAAACAAATCACATATAACTGCTATTTCTGAAATTTTTCAAAGGGAAAAGGATTTTACCTCAAGGGCTTACATCCAAGCCCTTGGTGGATGAAAATCCACTTCCTTATGCACCCGGGTGCATGCAGATCAATAATCAACCACCTTTTAACCTGATTAAAAACAAATCAAAAGAAAACAAACAAAATACAAGGAAGTATATATAATCTGTTTCTTTTTCTTTCTTTTTAAAATCTTTCCAAAACTTTCAAAACCTCTTAACACGTTTTAATAACCTCTAAATCACCAATAACATGAACTAAAAACACCAAAACCTGAAACAAATTCTTACCAAAGAATTTCAAATTTCAGAAAACCTTAAATAATTTTGGACCTCAAAATTACTTAACCAAAATACAAATGGAACTCAGAATCAAGCTTCACACAATACACAACTTTTAAAATCAATAAAAAGGCGTTACACTTGATTAAATCAAAAACCAAACTTTTATTTTCTTAAAAAGGGATTACAAGTGGGAGCTTGAAAACTGGAACAAGGGACATCCAAAGGTTGGAGTCTCCTTTTATACTGATCATAGAACATACTAGAAGGCTAAAATTAAAAACCCTAATACAGAAAAATCTCTAAAATGCCCCTAAAGCTTCTAGACGATTTTTGGTGTTGAGCTGGCCAAACTTGATCCTGGACGTTTGTTTTGGCGTTGTGAGTAAGCAAATAACCTTAGCCTTTGATTTGGGACACGTCACATGCCTTGGAGGCCAAGGTGTGTTTTGATTGGTGGAGAGGGGAATTGGGGGTGGGGTCTACAGTGAGTGGGTTGCGGGTTTTAGGAGTGGGATAGCTTTCTGCATGTGTGAATCACACATGTGCAAGTTTAATTGGATTTTACCCAAGGTTAAGTTGAGGTAAATTCTGGGAGTGGTGAAATGTGAATAGTTACTCCTTTGATCCGATTTTGGGGGAAAGGAATGTGTTAGGCGCCCTTTTTCTGTTTGAATGTTTCAAAGTTAACACATTTGGTCCTTAACCTTCCTTTCTTTTGTCTTTTCTCTTTTAAAACCTATCAGCGCCCCATTAAGCTTATATCAACTTCCATCATTTGGCAATTTTGGCACCAAACTTTTAAAAAGGGTTTTCAAGGGTTCATTTTGCCATTTTTGAGTATTGCAAGGACTGATTTTGGACTTCTTTGATCTTCAAAAGGTCTTCCTTATAACTTTGACTTCATGAGGGACCATAATTGACAATTTGAAATTGTTGAGGGACTAATCTTGTCATTTCTTCAAAGTTGAAGGACCTTTTTTCAATTTTGACAAACTTAAGGGACCAATCTTGTAATTATTAATATACAAGGGTTTTAAGTGTCATTTCTTCAATAATGGAGGATCAATCTTGCTTGTCTTCAAGTCTTCAAGGGTATTTGTTGAAAATTCCATGATTAGGGCCCGGTTCTTTGTACGGCTTCGTTTCTCGTGTCCGTTTTTCCTTGTATCTTGTGATCTTTTGTCTTTTTCACGATATCCATACCTAAAATACACAAGTAAACAAACACAAGCATATATATGGTATTTTATGACATTTTTATGCATTTAAAGCCCGAAAAGAACGATGAGATCATGTATAAATGCCATCTCATCACTCCCCCATACTAAGCCATTGCCGTGCCCTCACGCAATGCTAGAATAAAGTATCTAAGCATCACCAAAGTTCAATTTTATTAACCTTTATTGAAGAGTAAAAGACTTGCAACAAACTACGATGATGTGTAAAGACATAATGTATGATTTTCATCACCAAAATGTGACTTTTAGGGTCAAAGAATAGAAACAAGTTAATGTCCCTTAGAGTAAACTTCGTCATCCTTGATTGTCATACATTCCATGCTAAGTGCAAAAACAAGATCATTGTTGGTACAAGTCACAATGCTAACACTACTCATACGTCCAAATTGTGTAATACTTTTTCTCCCCGCAATCCTAGTTATTATAAAAGGAAATGGGTTACTAGCATTTTTTTATCTATTTGTCATGGATCACAAGTGACACATATTGACTTATTTAAGTAGTTATTAGTCCGAAAGCAAAGTAGCACGATTTGATCAATAGTTAGCCGAAGGACAAAATCTTTTAAAACGGCTTCTCGTGTATCTCCTTAAGTTCATATCTTGGCATAACTCGTTTCACGATTTGAGACCTTTCTCGGACCGATATTTGGCATGTACTTCATACTTCAAATCTTGGGAAGACGTTCTTGAAATAATGGTCTTCTCTTCATATTTTGGAATTTCTTCACTTGACGTTTTTGAGAGATTCTTCATATAGGACCACGACTTCATCATTTTTCTTCAATCTTTACTTTGGATTTTGATATACAACGATCCGCCTCCTTTTCGGACTTGGATATATTTATCCTCATACCTTGTTAGGGTCTTTTTGGATAGACTTTCTCCATTCTTTAGGGGAGTAATTGCTTCTCGTCGTGTGTCTCGATCCTTCATATTGATTTTGGAATAATGATACTTCACATCATCTTTGGATCTTTAGCAAAAATAGAGCTCCTCATGCCTTGTTAGGGCCTTTTTGGATGATCGCCAATCTTCGCGTCCCGCTTCAATAAGTTATGCCTTGGCTATGAACTCTATTCAACCCCGAGCAACTTTTAAACGATCTTGCGCTAGAGGCTAAGTAACCTTTTCAAATCGTACGACCTTACTTATTGCAATTATGATTTATTCATAATGCATTGATCTTATGGGAAGAAAAAGCCACAATTAAAAACATATGAGTTTTTGAAAGAACACTTTCATGTTCTACGTTTAGCATGATCACTTGTCTAACTCTATCATTTCTCGTTCTTCACTATATAAAGACCTCTAATTAAAGAGACTCGTGAATACTTAGCCATGCAAGTCAAAATTAAGCCAAATTTGGATTAGCTTTCATTAAGACTATATCAAATCAATGTTTTGGGTTTTCAAGCCACCTATAGGATCTTGCACTTTCTTGGACTTTTTCAAGTTTAGAGAATGCGTTTTAAAGTTCCCTTGATAAGTGACTTTCTAGAATCAATTATAGGAACTTGCGAAAAGTTCTTGTTCTTAACCCGAATGAATTAAGACTTTCGCGTTTTAAAGCTCCCTATATAAAAGTCTAGCAAAACTTGAATTGAGCGGGTTAAGGAATGTAAATGGCTCCAAATGCCCATCAAGTCAAAAATTAACTCTTATTCTATCCATCGGAAAATATACATTCGTGTCTTAAAAACACTTATGAAAACTAAGAAAAATTTTAAAATTTGGCCATTTTTAGCCTTATTAGCAAAACAAAACATTGAAAATTGGAAAACGTGAGGGCGTAGCAAAGCAAGTACCTATTCACCCCCCCATACTAAAAGTAAACATTGTCCTCAATGTTTCGAGTCTAAAGGTGGAGCACCCCCATACTAGAGACGAAGAATCGAATGCTTAGGATCTAGCATGGAAAGGGTGATCAACAATATATCTAAAGCCGTTTATTAATTATGCTAAAAGATAATTGTTAGAACAATAAAGGATATGTCATGGAATCGTGAAAAACTTCTTCAAACGAACGATGGAGGCTCACGTAAACGAACACGAGAGTCTTCAATCGTAGATGATGATGATCTAGATAACACAATCACAAACAACCACGAGACAACGAGTTGGAAGGGTACAAGTCCCCTTATTAGTGAATATAAAAGATAAGCATGGGATCTCCCCCACGAGGCACCACGTTTTTGATTACCGAGTCATGAGCTCGACTCGATTCCCTTAAAATGTGAACATTTAGGGAAAATCGTGGTGTGGTCAATTTTTGGTGGGGCTTACATGATAAACAAGGCCCAAAAAGCAACCGGTATAAAGGACTAAGTCCTTAGATGATGCAAAATACCGGGGTCAAAAATGGCGTTCTCGTTCTCTTTGGAAAAACAAATTAACACCACTCCAACATGTGCCATAAACTCAAAGAGTTTGAAGAAAATAGATGAGAAATAGAAGGGTGAGACAATTGGTAAGACAAACTTTCGAGCTACTCGAGGTAGACTCGCACCAAGCAAATAGAAAGATTTTCCATTTATTGCATCGGTGGAAGACCGAGATTTCCCTTTACATGAAATTCCGGGATCGAATATCTCGTCCTCGGTGGACAAGGATGAGGGAACATAAGGGGCTTCCCCCATACTAGAACCACACAAAGCATCGTCAAAAGGAGTAGACGAGCTTGTAGCACTCAAAACACGTGGTGATGACGGAGTTAGATTTGTAGAAAAATCAATTAAATCACATTTAAGATCTTTTCCTTTGTTATCTTTTAAACTCTCCTTATGAAAACCCTTTTTGATTATGTCGAAAATATTCGGTGTTTCTAAGACGATGTTTGTTACACTAAAAATTCTCACATTTTGAAACCGTTTTGGTTTTGGTGGTGGCAAGTTCTCAAAACGTTTATCGACGAAGAAAACCTCCCCATCGGGGCCAACATATTCATCATCCGAAAGATCTTCCGTAGAAACCGGCAACTTATCAACACTTTTCAAGAATGAATGTTCGAGATGAGGCGAAGGATTTTTTGTTTCAAGTATTGATGGTTTCTTCTTTGTAGGCTTAGCACTCATAACCTCCACCGGCGGAGGAAATGGTAAATTGTTTTTGGCGACATTCCCTAAAACTCTTGGTGAAAATTCTTTGCAAATGACATTGGTCGAGTCACCATGGTTTAAAGTAGCAATAGAATAGACATGAGAAAGATTGGAGTTTTGTGTTGCATTGATGACAAGTTCTTCTTCATTGAAATGAAGGGTGATTTTTCGAGCATGAACATCGATAAGTGCTCTTGATGTATCCAAAAATGAACGACCCAAAATGAGAGGAACTTTTCGATCAATAGGAATGTCTACAACGATAAAGTCAACGGGATAGTAAAACTTTCCGACTTTAACGAAAACGTCCTCGGCTACTCCACATGACATGATCGTAGAATGATCGGCCATCTCGATGGACATGTTCGAAGGAGTAAGAGCCGGAAGCGAAAGCGATTTGAAAATCTCGAGAGGCATTAAATTAATACTAGCGCCAAGATCGGCCAAGGCGTAGCATTCCTCCATATCTTGAATAGCACACGGAATCAAAAATTTTCCAGGATCACCGACTTTTTGTGGTATGCGGCTTAGGAAAACCGATGAACAACTAGACGATTGTTGTAACTTTTCTTTGTTGTTTAGCATACTTTTGAAGTTTGCGGCGAATCGAGGCATCATGATTAAAGCATCGGCAAAACTTATGTTAAAATGCAAATCACGAAACATTTTCATAAATAGCTCAAATTGATAATTGTTCCTTTCTTGTGCTTTCTCTTTGTTACGTCTCGAAGGGTAAGGTAAAGGTGGTGTGGGTTGGTCATTAGGCAACGGCCTTGGAAACTCGGGTTCCACAATTGGTATTGGTTCAACCGTAGGTGTGGTTTGAGCGGTACTTCGTGGGATTGTAATATGCTCCTTTTCGACCATCACCTCGGGTTCTTTCTCGATTTCCTTCTCCTTAGAAGTACTTGTACGAGAGATTGGTTCCTTGAAAGTTTTACCACTTCGTGTAGCAACAACCTTCAATTCTCCCCTCGGGTTGTTAATGGTATCACTAGGAAGACCACCCGAAGAAGAGGGCTTACACATGATTGCTTCAAACATCTTAGCCATTCGGTCCTTAAATTTTGATTGCCTAGCATCCGCTTTCAATAACTCTTGCTTAATCTCATGTTGTCCTAATTCCATCTTTTGTTGGTTTTGTTGAAGTCGTTGGACATTTCCTTCCATTTTATTTGCATGAGTTTTAAGTTCATTAGCAAGTTCATTTTTAAGCTCGTTTTTCAACTCGGATCTTAAGCTAATCATCTCACGTTGCATATTATCAAATTTAGCATCATTTGCTTTTGCATAATCCAAAAATTCTCCTTGCAAATTTTTCGTGTGAGCATTTTGAAAACCTTGTGTAGTGTTTTGAAAATCACGGTTTTGGTTTTGATTACAGATTTGTCCATTCCCACTTTGGTAATTCCCTTTGTTGTAATTGCGTGTGTTGCCTTGGTAATTACCTTGGTTGTTGTTTCGATAATTGTTAACATTTTGGTTTGGTGGAGCTTGATTTGGACGAGAACCTTGGCCGTTTTGGTTGTAAGTTCCCGTTGCTACATAAGCACTCGAAGTGTTACCATCCGCGGTAATGCACTCGGAAAGATCATGAGCTCCTCCACACGATAAACAACTCTTAGCAACCTCTTTAACCGAAGCGGAATTGGAAGCTTCTTGAGCCTTCCAATGGGACATTAGATTAGCAAATCTATCAAAAAACCGATTTTCCTCATTAGCTTCATCATGTAAGGCGTTAATGCTACGAGACGATTGTGACGAAGATGACGAACCCATATTGGCAACACTCGGTGTGTTACGAGGGCTATAAACCTTAGATCGATTTTCAATGATTTGTAAAGCCTCATTTGTCGTCTTGCACAAAAAATTACCACCCGCGGCGGCATTCAAATAATCTCGTTCATGATCATTAAGCCCATTATAAAAAGTATCCACTTGATGCAATTCCGAAAAATCATGGTGTGGACATTCATGTAACATCTCTTTAAATCGTTCCCATGCCATTGAAAAACTTTCATTGTTACGTTGCACAAATCGTGAAATCTCATTTTTTAAGTGTGTTGTTTTAGATGGTGGAAAAAACTTGTTCACAAACTTAGAAACGAGATCGGCCCATGTCAAAATCGAATTTGGCGGTTCTTTCTCGAGCCAAATTTTTGCGGGTCCATCCAACGAATATGGAAACAACATCATCTTAATGGCGTCATGTGGAACATCCTTAAATTTGCTAGTGGCGGTGAGACGGTTGAAATTCCTAATATGGTAATGCGGGTTGTCTTTCTCGTGACCTCGAAACTTGTTTGCTTGCAACATAGACATTAAACCCGTCTTAATCTCGAAATTCTCGGCAAGGATGGCGGGAATAACAATGGCCTCTCCAAAACCCTTGGTGGGTGCTTGTAGCAACTCCATCATAGTACGATTAGCCATGACGACTTCTTGTTCTATAATAGGTTCAACAATTGGAGGTTCTTCAACAATCAACGATCCTTGACTTGCTTGCTTTTGAAGACGTTTACGAGCTCGTTTTGCTTGATTACGAGTGATCATAAACTTCACGAAGAATGGGAGGTGAGCAAAGAAGATTGTTTTTGGTTGTTTTGTGGATTTTCAATTTTTTTGTGTTTTTGATGATATTTAATTTTTTTGGATTTTGGTGTATCTTCGTAGACAACAATCTACAAAATCTCTCCTCGAATCAAACTCTTGATTAAAGAAGCCTCAAAGGAATGAAAACGATCACGTGGAGTGAACGCCTTCGAATGACTTTAGAACTTTGGTGAAAACCAAATTGTTCACGAGGGTTTAATCACAAAGAAAACCAAGCAAATATAGTATACATATTAATACTTTGGGCGGCAAAACCCTCGATTAGCCTTCAATCTCAAAATACTCACAAGCAAGCGGGGAAACGAGGCGGCGCGAAGCACTTAAGAGCCTTTTTCCTTAGGGTATATTTTATAATACCCGCCTTATACCCACCTTATAGTTTGTATTTTTCAAAATCGAGCTTCACGAAAGTATTTATCTATTTTTGCCTTTTCTTTTTGTTTGAGATTCGAATACAATAATTAGGAGATCAAATCCCAATTAAGGTTGTGTTTTCACACTTTTGGAGATATTGTATTTTGATTGTGATACTTAATACAATATATTAATAATATTTGTACAAGAAAAACCAAGAAAACCGATAATACGTGTTAAGGGAGTTCCACTTAACACAAATACTTATTATGGATAATATCAAAAACAAAAGTTTCCAAATTAAAGCACAACACACCTCCCCGGCAGCGGCGCCAAAAATGATTGTAGTCTAAAACACGACTCTTGTTTAGGAAAACAAAAGAACGTATATGAGCGGTAAGTATTAACGAGTGATTTAGGAAAACCACAAGTAATGACCCTTAATCACTTAAAAAGAGAAGAGAAAAAGTTTGTTTCCCAAGGAGGTATATGTGTGTGTTTTAACTTGTAGTTATTTGAGATTAATATTAGGAAGAATGGGGATGAGAAGATGAAAAGACGGATACGTTAAAATTAAACTACGACGAAAAAGACGTAAAGTCGTGAAAAACTAACCAAATTAAAAATTTAATACTAAGACCAAAAACAAAATCAATAATTAAAAAGACTAAAAAGAAGTCTAAAATAATATAAATAAAGATAAAAATCCAACAAAAATATTTTAAAACCTTTTATTAATTAAATATTTAATTTTAAATGCTAATTAAAGCCCTAAAATTAAATATAACTAATTCAAATGTCTAAAATATGATTTTATTGAATAATCACTTAACTTATATTATTAGAAGACTAAAAAGTAATTTTCTAAAAATTAAAAGGTATTAAAACTATTTTTTAAAACTCTAAAAATGATTAAAAATGATTAAAACCTAATTAAACTTAAAATAATTATAAAAATAAATATAAAAGCTATAAAATTATTCTAAAAATGGAAAAGGTCTTAATTAATGCTAAAGAATCTAGGAAAAATGGAAAAGAAAGAAAAATAAAACTTTGATTTTTTTATATTAAAATAATATTAAATTAATGCTAAAAATAAAAAGTTTCTAAAATTAATTCTAAAAAATTTCTAAAATCTTAAAATAATCTAATTAAGAGAAAAACACAAATTAGAGCTCCTAAAACCTTTTTAATAATTTTATAAAAATGTTTAAAGTTTATAAAAAACCTTAAAATAATATAAAATTAAAAATTAAAGATTTTAAAACAAAAACCTAATGTAAACCTCAAAATATTTATTAAAAAGCTAAAATCTATTTTTCCTAAAAATTAAAAATCTTTTTGCTATTTTTTAATGAATTAATAAAAAACGGGTATTAAATAATTCCTAGAAAATAATAAAATAAAGGTAAAATTATAAAAATTAGCTAGAAAAGTCCTAATAACTACTATGATCCTAGGAAAAATCAAATAAGCCAAAAACGAAAAGCAAATAAGCTGAAAAATGGGAAATAAGCCACGGCTTTTAATTAAGCTAACAAAAGAAAAAGAGATTAAATAAGGTTTGAAAACAACCTATAACGTAAAAAACCACCTAGATTAGCGGTAGAGCTCCTAACCCTCCTTCGAGAGGTCTGGGGTTCGAGTCCAGCTACGGGTGAGTTTTTGCCTTTATTTTCTTTTTTTATTTTTTAAATCCAACACTGACACTTATATGACTTGTAATCCAAACCACTTTCACTTTTTATGCTAAATTAAACAAACTGAAGATCAAAATGTAAGCAGTTGGGATGTTTTGCTGATGAACAAGTGCTAGTGCACACTTGTACACTTTTTGAGCCAAGGGGGCTTGGCAAATGCTTATTTGTGGATGTTTTTGGACAAAGGGGGGCACCCTTGTGCTTATTTAAGCACAAGGAGTCAAGATTAAGCAAAGATAAGCACTTAGCACACACCAATAAGTAAACCAAAGCACACAAGGGCCAATACAAGTTTCTGAGATACTAGAGCAGGTCTGGTGGACTTAGTAGCTTATAACTAGCACAAATTTGAGTTTCAAACTCCAAGCTCATGCACACAACTCCACAAACTGATGCACAATCAATTAGCAAACCTATATCAGCCTAAGCCTTAACAGATTTCAAGTTCTAGCACCAAAATTCATGGAAAATAGGCAGAAATATTGATATGCAGGTTTCAAGCTTACTTTTCCTTTTTATCACTAAAACTTGTTCCAAATCTTGACCAAATTGGTACACAACTGATACTACTCCTATCTCAACTCTTACCAATAACTAGAACACGTTTTTACAAGCACAATCAAATCAAATACCCTGCTAAAATACTTATCCAAACACCACTTTAAATCTTAAAACCCAGCTTTTAACAAATCAAAACAACCTAAAACCTATTCAAGCTGATCACAAACAAGTCTAGCATGCATATTAACTCATAAGAACTTAAATCAAACAGCACTAACACACTTAAAGTACCAAATCAAACAAATCACATATAACTGCTATTTCTGAAATTTTTCAAAGGGAAAAGGATTTTACCTCAAGGGCTTACATCCAAGCCCTTGGTGGATGAAAATCCACTTCCTTATGCACCCGGGTGCATGCAGATCAATAATCAACCACCTTTTAACCTGATTAAAAACAAATCAAAAGAAAACAAACAAAATACAAGCAAGTATATATAATCTGTTTCTTTTTCTTTCTTTTTAAAATCTTTCCAAAACTTTCAAAACCTCTTAACACGTTTTAATAACCTCTAAATCACCAATAACATGAACTAAAAACACCAAAACCTGAAACAAATTCTTACCAAAGAATTTCAAATTTCAGAAAACCTTAAATAATTTTGGACCTCAAAATTACTTAACCAAAATACAAATGGAACTCAGAATCAAGCTTCACACAATACACAACTTTTAAAAACAATAAAAAGGCATTACACTTGATTAAATCAAAAACCAAACTTTTATTTTCTTAAAAAGGGATTACAAGTGAGAGCTTGAAAACTGGAACAAGGGACATCCAGAGGTTGGAGTCTCCTTTTATACTGATCATAGAACATACTAGAAGGCTAAAATTAAAAACCCTAATACAGAAAAATCTCTAAAATGCCCCTAAAGCTTCTAGACGATTTTTGGTGTTGAGCTGGCCAAACTTGATCCTGGACGTTTGTTTTGGCGTTGTCAGTAAGCAAATAACCTTAGCCTTTGATTTGGGACACGTCACATGCCTTGGAGGCCAAGGTGTGTTTTGATTGGTGGAGAGGGGAATTGGGGGTGGGGTCTACAGTGAGTGGGTTGCGGGTTTTAGGAGTGGGATAGCTTTCTGCATGTGTGAATCACACATGTGCAAGTTTACTTGGATTTTACCCAAGGTTAAGTTGAGGTAAATTCTGGGAGTGGTGAAATGTGAATAGTTACTCCTTTGATCCGATTTTGGGGGAAAGGAATGTGTTAGGCGCCCTTTTTCTGTTTGAATGTTTCAAAGTTAACACATTTGGTCCTTAACCTTCCTTTCTTTTGTCTTTTCTCTTTTAAAACCTATCAGCGCCCCATTAAGCTTATATCAACTTCCATCATTTGGCAATTTTGGCACCAAACTTTTAAAAAGGGTTTTCAAGGGTTCATTTTGCCATTTTTGAGTATTGCAAGGACTGATTTTGGACTTCTTTGATCTTCAAAAGGTCTTCCTTATAACTTTGACTTCATGAGGGACCATAATTGACAATTTGAAATTGTTGAGGGACTAATCTTGTCATTTCTTCAAAGTTGAAGGACCTTTTTGCAATTTTGACAAACTTAAGGGACCAATCTTGTAATTATTAATATACAAGGGTTTTAAGTGTCATTTCTTCAATAATGGAGGATCAATCTTGCTTGTCTTAAAGTCTTCAAGGGTATTTGTTGAAAATTCCATGATTAGGGCCCGGTTCTTTGTACGGCTTCGTTTCTCGTGTCCGTTTTTCCTTGTATCTTGTGATCTTTTGTCTTTTTCACGATATCCATACCTAAAATACACAAGTAAACAAACACAAGCATATATATGGTATTTTATGACATTTTTATGCATTTAAAGCCCGAAAAGAACGATGAGATCATGTATAAATGCCATCTCATCAGCGTGGACCGGAATACACTTGGGAACGTGAGGACTTTTTCAAGGAAAGGTATCCTCATTTGTTCCAGCGGCACGAAATGTGAGTATAAGAAGAGGCGAGCGTCGGGACGTCGCTCTCTTTAAGGAGGGGTGGATGTGATACCCTAGAACCGAGGTCACAAACATTACCCTAAATTACGCTTATTTTTGAAATTTTTAATAAATTTTAATTGCTATATATTTTAGTATTTTGGTTGAAACCGATGTTCGAGGTTATAATTTTGACGATTGACGATTTAAGAAGGACGATGACGAGTACGATTCCGATGGATGCCCAAATTTCTATAATTATTGACGTTTTATCGATAATGTAATTTTTCGAGAATTTTACTTACGTTTCGTGTTAAGTCGAGTCGGGTGAGTTTTATTGCTTTCCGGGTACATTTAAAGTATCCCAAAAGTATTTTGGAGTGTTTGGGATGATTCGCGACTCCCGTAAAATTTTCTAAAATGACTAGTGAGTCAATCCCGCAAAGTTTTGGTGTCGTTTTTGCTTAAGGCCAAAAGAATGCTTATATTGCACAATGGTCCTTCCCATTTCACAAAAAGGGAACTAACAAACACACACAAAACATTTTCAAGAAAAAAAGATCAAAACCCCCTCCCTTGTGTTCTTAGGCCGACAGCCAAACACCCAAAACCACCACCACATCATTTTTTTTTGAGTTTTGATTAATTCTAATCAAAGACCATCTTCTAAAATCATCTAGTGAGTGTTAATCCATGATCATTTCACACATGCATTAACAAAAATTTCTTCCAAAAATCCAAGATTTTTCAAATTCGTTTTTGATGTTAATTGGGCATTTGCATGTTTAATTCATGCTAAAATGATGCTAGAACACCAAACAAATCAACGAAAATTAATTTGGTTGGTGGGTTTTGATCACCCAAACCCCACGGCTCAATGGGGGGTGTTTGGGGATCATGGTGGTTAATGTTTTGAGCTTGATTTTGTGTTTAATCTTATGTTTGTAGATGTTTTAGATGGATACATTTACTTGCATGCTTGTTTTTATGATTTTGGTTTTATGAGGTTGATGATCAATAGGGGTTTAGGACTGAAAATGTTGTTTGGTTGTGATTAGGGATGCTTAGGATGTTGTCTAGTGTTGATAAATGGGTTTGGAAACGAGCGTTAGTGTGATTTTGGTATAGTTGATTTTAGGCAGAAAGTTTAAGGCATTTTCGTAAAAATTATTTTGAAAACAGGTCTAGTGGATAGGATAGAGTTGTAGAGCATCTTCTTAGCTTCGATTTGGTATAAGGTAGAGCTTACGACTCCTAACGAGTCAAAAGTTACGACGTTTTCAAATTCGTGTACCGGGAGATGAAAACCGTCATAATACGAAATTATGCTTGGTTTTAGGTCAAATCCCGGGGACTAGAAGTTTAGTTTGGTAAATGTTCAAGGGTTGAATTTTGGTGTCAAACCTGCACATTTGAGTCTATTATAGGACTTAGGTGTCAAATGGGTCAATGGACTATTTAAACGGGTCAAATGAGTCCGACTTGGTCAAAGTACAATTTCAGTCCGAAAAACGTAGTTTTGGAAAAGTGTTGAGTAACGGGTCTTAGAAGTGAAAACTTTTGTTGGGATTCAATATGTGTTTTCTACAGGTCTTATAGTATTTTTGAGAATTTTCTCAAATTTTATAAAAATGGTTAAGTATAGTAAAACAGTCCGTACTTTCGGTAAGTATCGGCGAAAATAAGTAAAAATGGATAACGTTAATAATAAGGACAAATGGTATAAAACGAGTAACACTTGTCGTTTTGTTTTGGCGTGAGTTGTAATTGTCACAAGTGACTAATATTTATGTATTTTATACAGTACCATAAGGTTTTAAAATGAAATTACTCATTACGCGTTATTTGGTTTTATAGGTGTTGATTTACCCGGGCATCCGTATCGTCGTCAGTGACCGTCTCTCGAACTATCGACTACTTGTTATATAAGGTGTGAATTTATAGCCTCGCTTATTATTATTTCAAACTGTTTTACCCGCGAGGGAAATGCATGCTAGTTTTCAAAATGAACATATGTCATGAATGATTGTTGGACCCGAATGTTGCCTTTGAAATTGTGTTGAGTACCTAGTTGCAAAAGGCCCTAATTTCATGAACTATTAACTATTGTTTAGTCTTAGCGTGGATTAGAAATAGCCGCTTATACAAAGTGATAGTACTATGAGGTTGACTACCCTATCCGAGACGAGGGCTAGTACGTTGATACCCCCTGTGGACGGATAATTTGTGATAAGAGATAAGGTATAATTGCAACTGATGCCTTAGTAGGGGCACTGGTTTCATCTGAATCACGCTGGTAATTATTACGTGGGTGATTGAGTTAACGGTTTAGTGTCATGAGCTTAAACACAATTGTCAGTATCTTGAATATAGATTGTTTGATCGACAAGTCTATGAATGATCGTGAATGGTTTTTATTTCACATATGTTCAAAATTAATTGTAAAACCTATGAATTCCACTCAACGTTTTCGTTGACCAAATTTAGCATGTGTTTCAGGTAACCGCTGAAGTGTAGCATGGAGCGTGCATTGGATGGATATTGTGTGTGGAGCTTGGAGTCTACTTGTTTTTCCTCCCGTTATTACTTAAACATTTTTAACTTTGATGTCATGTTGTTGTGAAAACTGTACTTTTGGGGTTGAGATTGGGGACCGAAAACGCAAAACTCTGTTGTATCATTTGGGGTTGGAAAACCGTAGACATGTAACTTTTTAACAATTTTTAATTTAAGTTTAAATTGACGTCTCTTTGGAGTCGTTCGATATATATTGTGTGCAATGATAACTGCCTAGCACCCAAATATTGTAGTTCCGCTGCGCATAGCATTTGGTGGGGTGTTAGAAATCCATTCCTGATGGATACGGGTAGTACCCGTGGATCGGACTATCCAGCCCGACTAGGGACTAAACGTCAGCAAGCATAAATGGCCATCCAAAAGGGAACGACAGGGTCTAATCACACTGCCCAAGATGGTGTCATGTCATTGGTGCATCAATCACATGGTCATGGTACCTCCATGACTAGAAATCCAAAATATATTCTTCGGGCATAAGGGTTCAAAATCAAAGGTCATAACAAAGCATATATCATAATTATATTGGTCCAAAATAAGCATATGAATCCAAAACAAATCAAAGGTTTATAACGAATCAAATGGATTAGTGAATCGTATTAAATCAGAAAGTAACCATATGGGGAACATAGCAAAGACTTAGGTAATGCTCAAAAGGCAGAAGTACAAAAGGATAAGCGAAGGGTTCTTACTAAGAGAACCGAATATCCGTACCTTGATGCAAAACAACCAAAACCCGTACAAAACGAAAGGAATCCTAATCTCGTGTCACGAAGGCTACATACATACATATCATAATCATATATAATGATCATTTATCATATAATACAAGTTTCTAAAAATAGGTGATTGACCTTCCAAAAATATGAGTTATCTTATTTAAAAGATTGTCGGTATTTAAGGTATGTTTCACTACTTAACTACCCCATTATAGACTTCTCCTAAATTCCTACAAAAATCACAGAGGTCAACCTATTGGTCAAAAAGGCCTCTGTAAAAGGGTGAAAGCCCAAAGGTTACCCAACCCAAGATATGACACAATAAGCCCAACCTAGCCCAAAAATAGTTTGACCATAACATAAAGAATGTTGCGACTGATGTGACCCATCTAAATAGCTCTAACATAATTAGCAAAAATCATGGAGATGCCCCAATATATAAAGATCATCCCCTGAAGTGGCTTAAGTTAATTCGAATTATTAAAGGTTTTATGTCGTTTTAGTGAACATGATTTTTTCAGTCTTAAAAATCAGATTTGATACCTTATGGGACTCATAGTAATATATCCTAGGCTTTTGAAACACATCAAAACCTATCCTGAAACCCTTTTTACAGCCCTTACCAGATGACTCAAAAACTGGTCAGCCTTAGGTCTTTGTTTGTTTTAACCATTTTTAGTGCTCTAGATCATAATACAATGTTTAGATCATGTTAATAATCATATAAAAAATTATTTGAACATATTAGGGCTGATCTAATCAAGATCTAACATGAGAAAATGTTTTTATGTCAAATCAGTCACCTTAAAATGTTTTTAGGGTTTGTAAACCCAAAAATCATATACATATAAAAATGACATAAATCAAAATCAAAGAAGGTGACACAAGGATTAATAGGCTTACATAAATTGAGTATGATGATATGGAAATCACCAAAGCATAAGAATAAGGAGAAAGGTGGAAGAATCACCAAGGTATGAAGGAATAGAGATCATACATTCAGGTTTTATAACCCTAATACCACTTGGGTATTCGTATATCTTTGATATATTAAAGTTCAACGTTTGATTTAAACACTTGTTCTTGTGCTAAACACTATACTCCGCATCTTGTTTAGTTACTTTGTGTATTGCAAAGTTTCTCTAGTGTTAGTTGGAATTTATTCTTTCTATCACAACCCTTAAACATGCTAAGGTTTAATATCTGTGTTTGGGATCAACAAGTGGTATCAAAGCTTGTTGAGAAACAATGATTAAACCAAGAACAAAACATCTCTTACAACCAACATCAACCATGTCCATAGATTCTCACTCATACTCAAACAACAATAATTCTCTCAAACTACCTATTCTGGATCCTGAAAACTTTGAACTATGGGAATTCAGGATTCAACAATATCTCAAGATGGAGCACTATGTTCTATGGGAGATCATAGAGTTTGGTGATCAATTCACCAAAACAGTAGCAGTTGATGAAAAAGATAAGGGAGAGGCTGGTGGTGAAACCTCCAAAGGTGATAGCAAAAAGAAATATGCTGCTCTAGCAGACAAGGAGATACTAGCAAGAAGGCATGATGTCAGAGCTCACAGTTCTTTGCTGTTGGCTCTACCTGATAGACGTCAGCTAAGGTTCAAGAAGTACAAGAATGCTAAGGAACTTTGGGAAGCAATAGGCAACACATTTGGAGGGAATAAGGCCACAAAGAAGAAGAAAAAGAATCAGATGCTTGACCAATTTGATTCTTTCAAAGAAAATGGTGATGAAGCAATTGGTTCTATCTACAATAGGTTCAAGATATGGTTGCTCAACTGGAGTTCTTTGACATTGAAGTGTCAAGAGAACAGGTGAATACAAGATTCCTCAACTGCCTTCAGAAAGAATGGTTTGTTTACAAAGCCATTTGGCAAAATAGAGATGACATTGATGATAAGAACATTGATGATATCTACAATAACTTGAAAGTTTTTGAGCCAATAGTCAATGAGATAAATTCATCAGGAACCATCGACACTAATTCAAGTGGATCTGTTGATTCCCTTACTAATATGGCTTTTATATCTCAAAGTAGTGGAATCTCCAAAGGCAGTGGGATTGAAGTTTCTGTGACAACCTGAATTCGCGGTCATTATTTAATATTATATAATAGTATTTTACGAATAATTTTGAAATTTTTGATGAGTTTGAATAATATGACGGTTGATGGTTTTATTTAAAACCGACGTTGGAGTTCTTATTTTTTTTCTTTTTACTAATAGCAAGAATTATTAGTGATCACGATATCGACGAATACTCGAGAGTTTATGTTAAATTATTTGTTGACTCGATGTTTATATTTTTGACGTTTTTATTTTAATTGCATATTAAGTCGTACCGGGATCATATTATTATCATATTTTGAGTGTGTTTTAATTTTTTAAAAGTATGTTTACGAAACCCGAGCCTCGTAAATATTTTCAAAATTGACAATTTACATTTTCTATCTTGTAAAATATTTGATTGTATTTTGGACCAAAACTATGCAAAATTGGCAAAATCTACCCCTTCACCCCACGATATAAACATTTTCCACTAACAAAAACACATAGAGTATGTGTGAAAACAAAATCAAACCCACCTCCTCTCTCCTCCCTCTCTTTACCGTCACCCTACACCACCACTTCACACAATTTCCTTTCAATTTTTACAATGATCTAATAAAAAATAAAAGGAGACCACATCTTAGATTTTCAAGGGCTTTCTTTTGGTATAAAAATCTTCAACATGCATGAAGGTTGACTTTTCTAGATTTGGTAGGTCTTTTTTATGATTATGCATGTGTTGTTGGTGATGATCAAGAGATGACCATGCTAAATTTTTTGTTAAAAAGTTGTTTTTGATTTTTTTTTTTACTTTGAATCTTCATAAACTAAACAATATCCCATCTCTAAAATTTGATGGTGATCATTTTGATGTAAAAATTTACAACATGCAAGAATTTTCTATTTTTGATGATGATCAAAGGTGGTTTGATCTAATTCCTTATTATATAATTGTTGTTAGTGCTATTTTATATATATTTTAAGTCTTGCATGTTTGAAATTTTAAGTGGATAAATTTTTGAATGATCATTCAAGGGTGTTATGGATTTGATGATTTGTTTAAGATGATTGTGGGGTAATATTAGGAGTATAAAAGTGATTAAAATGGGTTGAAAAATTGGTTTAACATGATTTTTAAAGACGTGTTTTAGATCAGTAGGTTCAAGGACAATTTTGGGTAACTTGTTATTTGAAAATGAATAAACTAATAGGATAGTGTTGTAGAGAATTCTTTTAGCTTTGATTTGATATAAGGTAGAGCATCTAGCTCCAAACGAGCGAGAAGTTATGATGATTTGATTATTCGTGTACCGGGAGACGAGTATCGACACAATCCGAAGTTGTTGTTGATATTTGGATCAGATCTCGGGGACTATAAAATGAGTTGTGAAAATGGTCAAGGTCTGATGTTTGGTTCAAAACTTAGGGTTGTGAGTCTATTTTCAAACTCAAGTGTCGGATTTGTAAACGAGATTGTTTAGAATGGTCAAAATGTTTGTATGAGTCGGTGACGTAAAACTGTCCGGTTTTTGTAGTTTAAAGATGTGTCGGGCAGGGAACTTTAAAAGTAAAATCTTTTGATGGGCTTTTAACAGGTCTTTCTATATATAGTAAGTGAAATCTCAGATTAGTATCATAAGTATTTGACATGTTTAAGTGGGGTAAATGAGCTCGTACATTTGATATGTATCGGCAGATTTTTTTGAAGGAATAGACTAATAGAGTAAACATATAAAAGGAAGTAATAGTATCACTTGTATTGTTTTCTTTCGGTTTTGTCGTAACATTATCATTTTTAGTTTGATTTTATTAAGTATGGATTTTATTTGAGTTTATTATTGATGAACGCGCCTTATTTGATAGGTTGCGGTATTTGTGTTTATCGGGCATCAACAATCGTCGAAGGTCGTCTTGCTACTGCTATTACTCAAGGTGAGTCTATAGCCTCGCTATTTATTATGTTGTAAATGATTTTAACCCGCGAGGGTGATACATGCTATTTGAAAGTAAAATGAACACAAGTCATGAGTAATTGTTGGACCCGAATGTTGCCTTTGTTGATTTGAATTGTATAAGTACCTATGTTGCAAAAGTCCCTAAACTCATGAGCCGTTAACTATCTTCTGACTTGATGTTGGGAGTTGGGAATGGCCGCTTATTCTAATAATAGTACTATTGGGCTGACGACCCTATCTGAGACCAGGGCTTTATGCTGAGTAACCTCTAGGAAGGATAATTTTACGAGAATGAGAATGTGGTATACCTGCAACTGATACCCTAGTAAGGGCACTGGAATTCATCTAGTCATACCGACTTTAGGCATGGGTGACTAAGTTAAGGGGTCGGTGTAATGAGCTTAGTATAATTCTATAGCTATTGCTATACGCCAGAATGCCTGATCAATAGTTTGTGACGACAATTCTATTAAATAATTTTGATTGATTTTTATCTTGTGTTCAAATGATGATTTGGAAAACCTATAGACTCACTGAACCGTTGTGTTGATGATTTTAAGCATGTATTTCAGGTCATTGAAGTTGATGAATTGCGGAGCTTGCTGGAGAAGGATTGCGGGTTGCTTTTGTGGTGATTGGTCTAAAACGAATTTCATTCCCTTTTGTCATAAAAAATAATAATGTACAGTCATGTACTTTGGTAAATTGTTTGTTTATTGAATGGAATCTTTGGGGGACCTAAATGTTACTCTAATGTGACACCCCCAAATCAGGTTTGCAGCAGAATAGTAATTGGGTGTCAGAAGGTGGATCACAGAACAAATAGCATACAAAGCATTGATCATAATTACATGATTTGAAATACAATTGATACAAATATGGTTTTAGTACAATCAGTTGAAGTGTTAAATATCAGTTGTTACAAATATCCCAATGAAAACAGATCCCCCAATTGTTATGATGCTCCTAAATGATGCTCAGTCCATGCTCAAATAATCCAGCTTAATTTCCTGAGAAAAACATGCTTAAAACAATCAACATAAAGTTGGTGAATTCATAGAGTTTTGTAAAAATCATAGTTCAGGACTGTAAATTGTCCTACATAGTGTTGCAAAAAGTTTGATATAAAAATCAAGTGTAGGATCTCAAATATCCCATATAGTATTTCATAAGGTTTGATAATAATCAAGTTCTGATATATCAGTATGTTCCATGTATTAATGTACCAAATAATAAAAGGTCAAGTTTAGAACCGCAAACATCACATACATAGTATCGCACAAAGCCAAATACTATAAGGTAATTACATTCCCATATTGCCCGAAACTGAGACTTGACAGTTAAGTCCTCGATAAATGAGGACCCTTCGCCTTATCTTTATCAAAGCACCCATAACAAAAATAGGTTCTTAAATGTGAAACATCTGTTGTCCTGGCCTAGGCACAGTGAGCATGACTCACCCAGATGGGGACGGTCAATGCCAAATAGATCTATTTATAACATTCAGGCAATTCAAAAATTCTAACAGTTTCAGATGCACGGGTCATGCGGGTTCATCTACAATAGGCAAATGTAATTAAGGTTAACAGTTCAGTTTGCGTTTCCTCGATCAACAGTTTATTAAGTATAAGTGTGGGGCTTCGATCTCACGATATAAAAATCATATAGTCAAAACAAGTTATAGCATGTCTCCCCCTCGCGGGTTAGTAAAAACATAAATAGTAGTGAAAGGCGAGGCTATGAACTCACCTTGGTAGTACAGCAATAAGTCAGTAGATAAATCTGATAAGGATGCTCACGATACAATCAATGACCTAAATAATTATAAGGTCTCAGTAAATGCATAACATAATGCATAAAAGTTTCAGAATAAATCTGTGCATGCTTATACTGGTTTTAAGCATTTTATTACGATACTTGTATTTTAGTTCATCGTTGTACAAGTTCTAGTAGTATTTATTTTAAGTATAAAATAAATAATAAGGTTAAATTAGTTAATCTATTTAACGAATATTTTTGTACTTATATTGTTTATAAAACACATTAAATATTTATAAAGGTAGTTTTTATATGTATTCAAAGTAATAGAAAAATAAATATAATTAATATATTTATATTATAAGTTAATCAGTTTGAATTTATATTTAATATATAAATAAGGTTTTAAAACGTATAATATTTTAATTAAATTCCACGTTTACTTAGTGTTTATAATTATTAAATTATAAGTTTGGAAAAAAATAACAAATGTTATGTTTATTTAAGTTTTACGTTTTAAATATCGGATATAAATATATAGGAATTTTAGGGTTCGTTATACTTTGTATAAATTACGTTTTAGTCCTTTTAGTTTAGGGTTTCTTTAATAGTTTTAACTAAATAATAAAAGAGCTGGGGCTTATAAATCTTTTGGCATATGGCAAAACAAGTCCTCCACATTTTTAATCATGTAACACTTTCGGTTCTTGCCATAAATAGTCCCTAGGGTTTCTATAACTTTCGGCTTGTGCCCAAAATAGCCCCTAGGGTTTAATTAGGGTTAGTAAAGTTTACTAAGTTGGCAAAATAGGTCCCTAGGGCTTATATTAAATTCGGTTAATGGCAAACGGAATCCCTAGGTTTGTATTAAATTACAAAAATTACCCTAACATTCTAGAAATCTCATTTAAGTCCTTTTTGTTAACTTAAAGTTTCGGATAACGTCAAAACAACACCCTCAACTCACGGCTAATTACAAAATCAACCCTAAGGTTTATATTTTTGGAAAATGAGTTTCTATACTTGTTCATTTATATCCCTTAACTTACTAAAATTACTAATTTAACCCGAAAGTATTATATTTACTATTTTTAATCCGAAAAATTATAGTTCTACTATTTTAACTCCAAACTTCATAGATCTAACATTTTAATCCAAATTACTTGTAGATCTATATTTTTAACACAAAAATTTATAAAGTTATAATTTGACACTAAAAGTTTTAAATAAACATTATTTAGTAATAGTGAGGTTTATTTAGGCAAGCTTATTGTAGTGAGCTTAAAACTAAATCTTATAAGGCATAAATAGTGAGCTTATCATTTTAAGGCATCTATAATCATAAATCTAGTGTTTCTAGGCACATCTAAACATTACAAGCTTAACCTATAATGAATCATGGGGTTAAAACCCACGTTCAAAATATATATGGGTATGTTTTTCATAGATCTACAAGTTTAACAAGTTCATAGTGATATGTTCTTCATGGTTATTAAGATTTTACATCATTTTAAGTTACAACAAAAATCAAGCCGTGACCTATATAAGATCTAGGGTTTTATATTTTTGTTTCAACATCAAGTTTTTGTAGTAATAATCATGTGTATGTTCATGTGTATGAGAATGATATATATTGAAAAGATAAGTTTTAGGATACTTACTTGCTTAGATAGATCTAGGGATGAACAAGAGAATGAGGAGGAACAAGAGACAAGCTTTCAACAATGGAGGATCCTTGAAGCTAAAACATGCCGTGGGCTTCAATGTAGTTTTTAGGGCTCCTTCCTTGCTTCAATGATCAAGGTACTTGTAGGATAAACTAATGATTAACCTTCATGTAGTATGAGACATGATCTAAGAGTAGTGAATGTGTTTGAAGGTTTGATAATGGTGGAGATAGTTTGAGCCGTAGGTTGAGAGAGATGGATGGAGTGAGATTTGAGTTTCAAATGTATTGTGTTGGTGAGGGTGTAGGCTACGGCTTATGAACGAGAGAGGAGATCCAAAGAGATCTTTGTACCTAGTACTAAATATCTTGCAAAGATATACTAGATTTGTTTAAGATATGCATGCTATCTTATTTACACACATGCTCAAACTAGCAATGCACATCCTTCCCCCCCTTTTTGAGTTTGAGTCGTGTGTTCTTGAGAGAGAAATGAGAGAGTTTTCCAAGTGTAGTACACATGAATCTTGGGAAGATTTGTGAGATATTAGTAAGATTTGTTGAAGATATGTTTGGATATTATGCACATGCCTAAAAATAGCAAAGACTTTCTTCCCAATTGTGTTTGAAAGTATAGCAAGTTGTATAGTTCCTTGTAATTATAGTATGCATTTGTTGAGTTATAGGTATTTTTGTTGAAGCTTTAGGTAATTTAGTGAAAGTATATAATGAATATATCATTATAATATTTTATTTGAAGAAAGTAATTAAATGACAATGTTAAAATAATGTACATTGATTTTAAAGTGTTAGGTGTTTATTTCCGTTATAAAATATATGTAAATATATACATATAGAAATAAATCCAAGTACTTAATAATTTAATTAAGTAAAGTTACAGTTTATCTCAAAATATGTATTGAGGTGATGAATCTATTATTCATTCAGGTAAAAGTATGTATATAATATTAAGTTAAAATACTTCACTATTTTTATATACTAAAATCATGATTTTTGTACGTAATAAGTCTTGTGTTGATATATTGTAAAAATGATCTGTAAAAATATTATATGATGAACGATAATAGTAATAAAGCCGGTGACGTGTCAAAAGCCCAAATTTTGGGGTTTTACAGCACCTACCCGTTATTTTAGCTTTGTCCTCAAAACATAAGATGAAGTTACTCGTCCAGGTATCAAGTGAGGACACTTTTTCTTGAACGTGTAATCTTGTGAACTCAAGTTTAGACTCCTAGGTGATATTTAGAATGTAGTTATTGATTGTATGCTTCCGATGAGTACATTCTAATAAACAAGGTAACTTGTCTTTTATGTTTTGATAATTTACACACTTGGTCCTTCTATTTTTGTAATGTGGCCCTTAGGGCACGAAAAGTTTCCAATGAAAATAATTTAGGGCTCAAATTAAGTTTCAAAAGTGGCAGAATCAACCTCTAGGGTTTTTAATCCGTGTTAAATCAATTAGGGCTTCTTTTAAGTTCATTGAAATCCATGTTTAGTCCTTAGAGTTTTACAACCCTCGTCTTATTATCCTAGGGCTTATAATATGTTTGACAAGTGGCAGGACAAGTCCCCGATAGTTCTAAAATTCAAGTTTAGCCCAAAAGAATTAGTAAAAGGTTCATTAAATCATATTCGAGTTCTAATAAGTTTACAAAGTGGATAAAATAGGACAAGTTCGTTTTAAGTCTTGGTTTTTATTTAAGTGGGTTTCCCGATATACTTCTAGCCTTTGGAGAGCAAACATCAGTTTGACTCCAAAGCTTCACTCAGTGAAATGGCTAAGGTAAGAAGTTGCAAAGAATCAGCTTCATTTGTGGCTGATCTGGGGCATAAGTTACGTAGAGAAGAAGTACTTCAAATGATGGAAATCAAAAAAGAGACCAAGAATAAGGAAGTGTGCATCCCTGGTGAGATGCTGAAAGGGTCATGCATCTACTGCTGGTGGTTCAAAATTTGCACAAATTTCGACTTCTAAAAGGAGGAAGTCATTCATTTCCAGGCTTGTTAGACAATGGTATTGTCGAACTAATTGGATCCGAAGAGGAAGAAGATTGTACAAAAGTATGAGACATCAATTATCTCTTTCTGGAGGTGACAAACATAACCCTACAATATACACCCATTGTGAGTTGGGCACGTCTTTGATGCTTGGGTTTGTTTCCATATTCTATTTGAGAAAATGAGAACTTAGAAGATAAGGCATCCTCTTACAAATTATTTTTGGGCTTCGATATAAGGGATGACACTAAGTCTAGTGTCGATAAAGTCTGTGTTAATTTCGCCTTGAATGATCGAGGTTTCATTTCCTCATGGCAGATGAAACAGCTTAAATTTTCTGTGACACCCCAAAGGGGTCAATTGAAACAGAAGTCGGCACCCCAAAAAGGGTTTAAAATGCAGGGGAAATGGACACCCCAAAAAGGGTTTAAAATGTAGCGGAAGTGGTATTTGGGTTTAGGATAAGCCAAAAGTCAAGAGCACAATGCTTTGATCTAAGAGAGATGAACACGAATCTTCATATGTTTCTGGATGAGGATGTAATGACATCTGATATAAGTTATCTTAAGGATAAGATATTACTGGAGGAAATCGCGAGTCAAAAAGGATTACATTCCATAACTGGATAAATAAAATAACATCAATTATGAGTCATGTCGAATATATTTAAGCTCATGTGATTATAAATTTCTATTTACATCGATAAGCGTCCTCATCCACGTAAGGTGAAATTAACTCCATTCGGTGACCTATGATTCCTTTATTCAAACGAAAAAGCGCCCTAATTCGTTTAAATAAGGATTTCATAGCCCACCTTACCTAAATATTTTCGGCAAGGCTTACTTAGAATAAATATAATATCTAAGATAATAGATATTATTAAGATACTTTACAGCTCGTTTTCTTATAACCTTCGTCTTCAGACGTCCCATAACATCTTAATACGGAATTATAAATAAACTTCTGGTCCGGTGGCTTAAGGTTTCACTCTTAGACGTTCCATAACGTCTTGAGAGGAAATCATCATTAACTTAGGATCAAGAGACTCAGTTCCCATATGTAAAATATAGGATCATAAGTACCTTGATTTTGGGTTCCACCGCATCATTTAAAGATGCAAACTTATCCAAATAATACCACGTGAAAAATACTACAAGCAAACGTGTATAAGTCGTTAATAAGTCGTGTTCCGTAGATATACGTACAAAATTATAAGCGAGAGAAAATAAATGTTGACGCGCGATAACGTGCGCAAAAGTACGTATCAAACAAGGAACTCGTATATACAATATAATGATATATTACAATCATAAGTATAGGCATTGTATCATATAGTTCCTTCTAGTAAGGTATATACCTATATACACATAATAGCAAGTTCAAACATCTAATAAAATGTAGTGCACGGGATAATGCTCCCTTCTCTGTTTTGAAATATTCCAGTATGTACGGTTGTTGTAAATCCGTTCCAATTATGTGGCCAGTCAATTCTCCAAGTAGTCAAAATAGACTAACCGGTTTATAGTTATCAATTAATTATAAGCAATAATTAGCGTATATGAAATGATTAGCGTAAAAGCTTAAGCTTGATACACAATCAATCATGGAGGAATAAAAAAAAATCTTAGTATAAGATCCTTAGGATTTATTCAGATTTCATTATAATACCAACTCATTTTTAGGCAATTCATTTATGTCACTGTATTTTAGTTAAATACATCATTGTACAAGTATTAATAACTTCCATTTAAATATCATTTAAGTAAAAGTATTTTAGTTACCATTGTTGTATTTTACTTTTATAATCTACGCACATTAAATTTCATAATTTTTTTGAACAGTTATAAAAGTAATAACACTTTATTACATTTAATTTAATGTCCCCAAAGTTTTCGCAAGTTAAATAACAACCCTTTATTTACATGTTTCAGAAAATGATGGTTCTAGTCCATTTAGTTTAGGATTCGCTCAAGTTTTTAATACATTAAATGAAATAAGTGGTCTAGGGTTTGCTTAATTTCGGTTATTGGCATTTATTACTCCCTAGACTTTCAAATATTTACAGTATTAGTCCTTGTAATTACTGTTTTATCAAAACAAGTTTTAATGTCACGGTTTTAATCCATTAGTTTAATAAATTTACATTTTTAGTCCAAAAGTTTTTATAAGATATATTTTTGGTATAAAAACTTTGTTTAAGTATAATATCACTAAGTGGGCTTATTAAATGTGCCAAAAGAGCTAATGGGCTTCCCAAACCCTTATTGAGCTTACAAGATCCATTAACAATTTTTGTGAGCTAATGATTTTTTAATGGGCCTAATTACATTTTTAGATCCATTAATATTACAAGTTTTACTACATAGGTCCATAGGACAATAAATGGGCCTAATGGGCTTCCTAATGGACCTAAACGTATTTTAGTCAATTAACAATACTTAACCATTTATCTAGGTGTGAAGTTTATGAAACCTTAGAAGCTTATTGCTGGTTGTAAAGATTAAGTCTAGATCTATAAATAGAGAGTAAACACCTACGATATGTTTTATTTCCGGGTTTTAAATGAAATCTAAGTTGGTTACAAGTTTGTATATTAATTATAAGCTTCACAGTATTTCAAGATAAAGTCCAATCTTGTTTTATGTTTACATTTAATTTACCGAGGTACCAAAAATTAAGATTTAGGGTTTATTATAAGTTCACAAGTTTATTATAAGTTCTAAAATGAATCAGATAGCCCAAGCTATATTTCTTTTCCATGTGTTTTCATTATGAAATCTAGGTTTAAAAAGTAAATATTTTTTTTTAAAGTCCATACATAAGATCTAGGTTTTTACAAGTTTGTTATAAATTCAACGGGATTTAATCAAGATATCAAAAAATTAACAAAATTATAGATTTTTCCCAAGATATATAAAAGTCTAGTTAAGTTTACCAAAGACGTAGTAAGGATTTTCAAAGATACATTAAGATTTCTAAAGAAAAAAAATCTAATTTAAACTTTTCCAAAATTTAATTAAGTTCTTCCAAAATACAATTATTCAAGAAAAGATTTCCAAAATCCTTTTATTTTATTATTTGTTTCTTTGCTAAGTTATATATAAAAATATATTCTAAATTTTCCATGATTTTCCAAAATCCATTTTAGATTTTACAAGATTCCCAAAATTTTCTAAAATCTATTTTAGATTTTACAAGATTTAAAAAAATCTATTTAGATTTACCAGAATTTATAAAATCTAATTTATATCTTCCAAAGATTTTCATTTTCATATTTCCAGGGGTTTGTAATGTTTAGTTTTTGCTAGGTTCAATTGTTGTTCTAGGTATCTTAACGAATTGATCTAGGTTCGCTATGTGACTCTATTGTTTTTGGCGAAACAAATATTTTTGGTTGTTTTTAAATAAATGTGCAAAACTTTAAAGTAAAACTGCAATTAAAGTAAATCTAAGTCTAATTAAAATAATGGTGCAAGTATTTAAAAGCGTGACTAAAATTAAAAGGCACTAAAGTAAATAACGCAAACTTAAATCTATCTAAGGCAATTTTAAAACGCACCTAAAACTTAAACTAAGGCAAGACTAAAATTTAACTAAGCCAAATAAACTTAAAGTGCAATTAAAATAAAGGCAGGAAAAATAAAGCTTGAAAATAAAAGACTGAAATTTAAAAAGAAAAA
This sequence comes from Glebionis coronaria, assembly GCA_025667525.1. Lineage (NCBI taxonomy): Eukaryota > Viridiplantae > Streptophyta > Magnoliopsida > Asterales > Asteraceae > Glebionis > Glebionis coronaria. The sequence goes on along the minus strand of CM046874.1, from coordinate 466,111,916 downwards.
CCAAAAAGAACCTGACAAGAAACCCTTGATTCGGAAGTTCAAAACTTCCGAATGAACTAGATTGACTCGGAACTTTTTGAGTTCCGAATGAAACAGTCTTGACTCGGAAGTTTTGGTGTTGATCCGGAACTTTTTCCTTCCCTTGATCCGGAACTTCGTTCGGAAGATATTGATCCGGAACTTTTGTTGATCCGGAAGTTTTCGTTCGGAAGACTTGACTCGGAACTTTGAAAGTTCCGAATGAACCCTCTCTGATCCGGAAGTTTTGGAGTTCCGAATGAATTGCTTGATTCGGAACTTTTAATGTTCCGAATGAAACCTTTCTGATCCGGAACTTTTTGGACTTCCGGATGAAGCTAGCTTGGTTCGGAACTTTTGGAGTTCCGAATGAACAACTCTAGATTCAGAAGACTTCCGGATGAAGCCCTTGATCCGGAACTTTGAAGTTCCGAATGAACAAACTCCCTCCCTCTTGAGTCGGAAGTTTTCCTGGGAACAAAGAAACAGAAACAAACTCCCCGAAGAACAAGGGAAAACAGTAACAATGATCTAAACACAAATTTAACCAAAATCAACCAAACGATTTAACTAAACTAATAACGAAACAACAAACAATCATAAATAAGCAATCTATATCAATTAAACTAACAAATTTAACCACAATAATCAAAAACCCACTTAATCAAAATAAGAACATGAACATGAACACAAACATAAACATAAAAATCAAAGATTAAGAAAGGTAGATGAGAGATTAACAAGATAAAGTAAAGATTGACCAGAATTAAATGGAAGCTTACTTGAAATTAAAGGAATTTAATGTGCAAGACAAGGTAATTAAATTGGACAAGTATTTAAATGTGCAAGAAAATAAATGTGGAATAGCTAATTTGTCAAGTTAGCCAACAAAGAAAATGTTTAACAACTAATGACTATTTATAGGGGAGGATTAAGGAAGCTTCCTCCCCTCCTTCATTTCTTCTTAATTGCGAGATTAAGTCCCTCCTTCTTTTAATCTTCATTAATTGCATCATTAGTCCTTTTCTTCTAATCTTCTTTAAACTTGGACTTAAAGGACTTTTGGCTTCGGGATTTCTTTGAACTCGTCTTTAAATTCTTCAATAAGATAGACTTGAATTCTTCGGCTTTTGATAAACTTCCGTCTTTTGACTTTTTCTTCGATAAATCTTCAGAATTGGTCTTGGACTTCCGTTCTTTTTGCACTCTTGACTTCTTGACTTCGTCTTTCATCTTTTTCTTCAATAAAAGTCCGTAAATGCCCGTGAATGTCCGTGTTTTCTCCACTTTTCACCTTTTCGTCCTAAATCACAACAAAAACACAAACCACGCATAATTCCGACATAAAAGACATAAAATACACGTTTTGGTCCGGTTATTATTGTAATTAAGTGGTAGAAAAGATGTGTGTTTACACACATATCAAATCCCCTACACTTGACCATTGCAATGTCCTCATGCAATGCATTAGTTACAAAGCACGTTTACACTTTTCATCATAATCAATCCATAGTGGCCTTTATTAAAGAAATAGAAAATTAAAAACATACAAAATAAAGAAATCAAAAGCATACCTTGGGTTTTGGAAATGTCATGAATAATCATCATCCTCAAGTTTTCACTTTCTCCAAACCAAGCTTAAAAACGAGATCATTATTATTATAAGTTAGTAAACTATCACGAACTCATGTGGGCCAATTACTCACTTAGACTCCCTTATTCCTAGGGGTATCTCTTATATTTTATTATTGTCTTGAATGATCACGAGGATGCATTTTTGACTTATTTATATAGTTATTTAGTCCGAAAATAAAGTGAACGATTTAATCAATAGTTAGCTAAAGGACAAAATCTTTTAAAACTGCTTCTCGGGACCTCAGAAAGTTCATATCTTGGCATAACACGCTTCGTGATTTGAGACCTTTATCGGACCGATATTTGGCAGCGACTTCATACTTCAAAACTTGAGAGACGTTCATGAAATTATGGTCTTCTCTTCATAATGGAATTTCTTCACTTGAAGTTTTGAGAGATTCATACTTGGACCACGACTTCTTCATTTTTCTCCAATCTTTATTTTGGACTTTGATATACAACGATCCGCCTCCTTTTATGACTTGGATCTATTTATCCTCATACCTTGTTAGGGTCTTTTCGGATGCACTTCTCCATGACTTTTGGGGAGTATTTGCTTTTCGTCGTGTGTCTCGATTCTTTATATTGATTTTCGATAAATGATTCTTCACATCACTTTGGATCTTTAGCAACAAAATATAGCCCTCATGCCTTGTTAGGGCCTTTTCGAACTCGCCAATCTTCGCATCCCGCTTCAATAAGTTATGCCTTAGCTATGAACTCTAATCCAGACCGAGCAACTTTTAAACGATCTTGGGCTAGAAGCTAAGTAACTTTTCAAATCGTACAACCTTATTTATTAGCAGATAAATTATTTAGCAAGCGATGGGAGAATAGGCTTATAATTAACTCACATAAATTCACGAAAGAATACCGAACTTATAATTAGCTCTATCATCTCTCGTTATCCACAGTTTAAAATCTCAAGTAATGAGACTCGTGGATGCTTAGCCTATTAAATCAAAGTTTTGGGTTTACGAGTCGCCTATAGGATCTTGCAAATTCTTGGACTTTTTCAAGTTTAAAAATCGCGTTTTAAAGTTCCCTTGATAAACGACACTCTAGGATCAATTATAGGAACTTGTGAAAAGTTCTTGTTCTTAACCCGTGAGGGTTAAGACTTTCGCGTTTTATAGCTCCCTATATAAAAGCCTAGCAAAACTTGACTTAAACATGTTAAGGATACTAACTAGAGCAAACTTAGATAAGTAAACTCGGATTGAGTCAAAAGATTCACAACGTTTGAAAATTAAAACCAATTTATTCAACATTTATTCTAGCAAAGAAAGAAAATAACTATACAAAGGTAAAAACTAATAGGCCAAAATAGATCAAAAATTTTGAAAAATGTCGAAAAATTGATTTTCTGGTTAAAGTGAGGACAAATACAAGGAAAAGACCACTTAACTTCGATAGAAGTCCCCCCTACACATAAGATAAACATTGTCCTCAATGTTTAAGCATGTGGGAGTAAACTCCGCTACACTTAGGACATTGTTCACGTTGTTTAAATCTCGCTAAGGAAAAGACAACTAAAGAGATTCCTATTTTAATACTGAGAAAATATAAAATAGTGAATCGAAAAGAGTTTAGGATAGAACCGGGAAGAAGTAGAATACGGAATCACGGGTCGTCACGAATCATCAAGAGTGGATCGTTGAAGCTCGAATCCCTGATTAAGAAGTGAGGAGAGGAAAGCAAACCAAAGGGTCTCCCCTACACTTATGGTAAAGAAAGCGAAAAGATAGATGCATGGGTTGCCTCCCAAGAAGCGCTTGGTTTTTGTTAACCGAGTCGTGAGCCTGACTCGACCTTGATCATCAACGGAAGAAGCATGAAACATATCCACCAGGATCAAAGACGTAGTTTTCATCCATCAATAAGCACGAGCTTAAGTCGAACAAGGCAAGCCAAAGAAGAGTAGGCAAGGTTCCCTTAAGCAGCGATGGAGTACGGTGGAAGAAATGTTGAAGAGGTGCAAGCATGTCTTCAATAATTCCAAATATTTTTCCTTTTATTTCATCAGGTGGATACTGAGATGGCTTAAAGACTTCAATACCGGGGTCGAACACCTTTTCCTTTAAGGGAAAATAGCACTCAGGCTCAGCCGAGTGTGAAGAAGATCCGCAAAGAAGCACAACCTCGTCCTCAGAAGGGGGACAAAGAGGTGTCAAATCATATGTGCAACGGATATTGGTGTCAACCGGTTTCTTCTCCTTTGAAAGAATGTTCTTCAAATCCAAAGTAGGATCAAGAAGATAATCTTCAAAGTCATAAGGAGGAGCATCACTCTCATGAAGGAAGTAAGTGTTGAGAAATTCAGAGAAGTCTTCCTCAAATGCGTAATCGTCCAAAGTAGGATCGAGTGATGGCGGAGGATCTTCATCATGTGAAGAATCGCTCGAGAGAGTATCAGCCTCATCAAAATCATCGAAAGTGGGAAGCTCGGGATACTCAGAAGTACAATCAAAATCATCCGAATCTGAGCTAGAATCATCATCATCATAAGCATCAAAGATCGGTGGCGAATCATAAATGGAAGAAGGTTCCAAAGTGGAGCGAGAATCATCCACATCATCTTCAAAGATTGGATTATCGATGGAAGAATCAAATAGAGGATTGTCATAGACGGTAAAGTCATCAAGCACATTAATCATATTCACTGATTCTCGTCCATAGTATTTGCCTGTAAGCTTCCCCATTTTGAAAATTTGTGAGTCATTCCCGACTCTTAAGATTAACTCACCTTCGGCAACATCCACTAAAGCACGTCCGGTTCTCAAGAATGGCCGACCAAGTATTAATGGAATACGAGGGTCCATTTCATAATCAACTACAACAAAATCGACCGGGAAAGTAAATGCGCCAACTTTAATGAACACGTCTTCGGCTATACCAACAGGGTAAGCGAGAGTGCGATTTGCAAGTTCGAGAGTCATCTTTGTTGGAGTGAGGTCGGGTAATGATAGTGTTTTCCAAACACTCAGTGGCATAAGATTAATTCTAGCCCCGAGATCAGCAAGGGCAGTAAATTCTTCAGTTTTGTTGAACACGCAAGGCAACACAAAATGACCGGGATCTCCAAGCTTTTCCGGAAGTTCTTTAAGAATAACTACAGAGCAGTTTTCATTTAAGCGTGTGTTGGCGAGTTCAATCAGCTTCTCCTTCTTGTTAAGCAATTCCTTAAATGCTTTAACAAATTTGGGCATGTGGACAAGTGCTTCAAGAAAACTAATGCTGAAGCCCATTTGAGAAATCATATTGATATATTTTGTCACTTGAGAGTCCTCCTTTGTTAGATCATTGGTCTTGCCTAAGCGAGAAGGGTATGGGATTTTGGGTTTATAGGTGGAAGGTGAAGGTGTAGTTGGTAAAGGTTGAGATGTTGAAGGATCCTTCCGAGATACATCGTCATGACGAGGCGGAGACGGTAATGGTGCACTAATACTAGGTGTAGGAGGAGTAGGGATACATGGTGGTGGAGGAGGTGTAGATGATGGGGGTGGGATTGGTGGTCCTACGATGGTGACTCCACTACGAGTAGTAATAGCACTCACATTGGCTCGTGGATTAGTGACGGTGTTTGAAGGTAGAGAACTTGAAGAAGAAGGTTGAGCGGCGGGCAAGAAACTAGCCAATAGATTCTTTAATTCAGTCGTTTGAGTGCTGAAGGAGGATTGAATATTATCGCGAACCTCGGTTCTAATCTCATTTCCTTGCTTTGTGATATCTCCTCTAAGATTGATAATTTGGCTTTGCAGATTCTTGATTTGCTCACCTTGGGTTCTCATTGTGGCTTCAACATCGGTGTTTATGGGTGGGGTTTGTTGGGCGGTTGGGTGATAAGGATTAGAAGATCTTGGTGGGATTTGGTTGCTTCTATTTTAGTTGTTGGCGGGGTTTTGGTTTTGAGGAGAAAAACCGGGTGAAAGGTAGTTGTTGGAACGGTAACTCAGCAGATTTCTATCCCCTTGTTGTCGAGCTTGGTAATTTTCCGGTGAATAATTACCATAAGCTGCATACACATTTTCCGGATTTCCTTGTGTAGAAGGACAATCGGTGTATGAGTGAGGACCGCCACATGTTTCACAAGGATTAGCAACCGCTTTAAGTTGTTGTTGTTGTTGGTTTGAAGCGAGAAGAGTAATACTTTTGCTCATTTTAGTCATCATGCGGGTGAGTTCTGTCATCTCAGGGTTTGCTGAAGTAGAGGAAACATTGACTCTCGGGTTGTTCCTTGAAGAAGCAGAGGAATCCCAGTTTTTATGATGAGTAGTTATGTTCTCAATTAGCTCTCTACACTCTTCGGGTCTCCTTTTCATGAATGTGCCACCGGCGGCTGCATTAATCGTATCACGATCTCGAAAAGTCAAACCGTTGTAGAAAGTATCTATTAAGGTTACAGGGAGCATGTTGTGGTTTGGACATCTATCGATCAAGACATTATATCGCTCCCAAGCATCAAAAAGAGATTCATCAGGGTCTTGCATGAAACCGCTGATCTGATTGCGAAGGCTCGTGACCATGGATGGTGGAAAGTAGCGCGACAAAAAGCGTTGAGTCATGTCATCCCAAGTGTGAATTGAATTCTTCGGGAGACGATCAAAGCATTTCTCGGCATGATGTAATAAAGTGTGTGGAAAGAGTTGTAGGCGAAGTTCATCCATTGTGGCACCGGCCAACTTCATGCTTTGGGTGATTGTAATGAACTTGTCGAGGTGTTTGTTGGCATCATCATCAGGCAATCCACGGAATGGGTTTGTTTGTACTTGCTGAATCATGTGATGCTTCAACGAAAACTCAGGAGCGTTGATTTGCATCGGCGCAATCGGTTCTCCTTGTCCAAACATGGTAGGTTGACAAAGTTCCTCCATGGTCCGAAGATCGGGCTGTGGAAGAACATTGTTGTTATTATTAGGGTGCGGTGGATTATTGTTGTTTACACCAGACATAGCTAAATCTTCTTGAGGCTCGGGCTCTTGATAATTAGAAGATCTAGTACGCATGCACCTACAAAGACAAAAGAAAAAGAAACCAAACACAAAAACAATATATATACACAATAAAGATAAAATCTTTTTGGAGTTTTGAAATTTTTAATTTTTATGTGTTTTTTATCAATTTTTTTAATTTTTATGATTTTTTTTGAATTTTTTATGCAAGAAAATAACGCTCACAAGTGAACGGATCCCAAAAAGCAACGCATCTCTCACAGAAAACCATTAATCTTTACGAAAAGAGCCGGCAGCGGCGCCATTTTAATATTTAGATTTTGCTAGGTTCAATTGTTGTTCTCGGTATCTTAACGAATTGATCTAGGTTCCCTATGTGACTCTATTGTTTTTGGTGAAACAAATATTTTTTTTTGTTTTTAAATAAATGTGCAAAACTTTAAAGTAAAAGTGCAATTAAAGTAAATCTAAGTCTAATTAAAATAATGGTGCAAGTATTTAAAAGCGTGACTAAAATTAAAAGGCACTAAAGTAAATAACGCAAACTTAAATCTATCTAAGGCAATTTTAAAACGCACCTAAAACTTAAACTAAGGCAAGACTAAAATTTAACTAAGGCAAATAAACTTAAAGTGCAATTAAAATAAAGGCAGGAAAAATAAAGCTTGAAAATAAAAGACTGAAATTTAAAAAGAAAAACCAAAAAGAACCTGACAAGAAACCCTTGATTCGGAAGTTCAAAACTTCCGAATGAACTTGCTTGACTCGGAACTTTTTGAGTTCCGAATGAAACAGTCTTGACTCGGAAGTTTTGGTGTTGATCCAGAACTTTTTCCTTCCCTTGATCCGGAACTTCGTTCGAAAGATATTGATCCGGAACTTTTGTTGATCCGGAAGTTTTCGTTCGTAAGACTTGACTCGGAACTTTGAAAGTTCCGAATGAACCCTCTCTGATCCGGAAGTTTTGGAGTTCCGAATGAATTGCTTGATCCGGAACTTTTAAAGTTCCGAATGAAACCTTTCTGATCCGGAACTTTTTGGACTTCCGGATGAAGCTAGCTTGGTTCGGAACTTTTGGAGTTCCGAATGAACAACTCTAGATTCAGAAGACTTCCGGATGAAGCCCTTGATCCAGAACTTTGAAGTTCCGAATGAACAAACTCCCTCCCTCTTGAGTCGGAAGTTTTCCTGGGAACAAAGAAACAGAAACAAACTCCCCGAAGAACAAGGGAAAACAGTAACAATGATCTAAACGCAAATTTAACCAAAATCAACCAAACGATTTAACTAAACTAATAACGAAACAACAAACAATCATAAATAAGCAATCTATATCAATTAAACTAGCAAATTTCACCATAATAATCAAAAACCCACTTAATCAAAATAAGAACATGAACATGAACACAAACATAAACATAAAAATCAAAGATTAAGAAAGGTAAATGAGAGATTAACAAGAAAAAGTAAAGATTGACAAGAATTAAATGGAAGCTTACTTGAAATTAAAGGAATTTAATGTGCAAGACAAGGTAATTAAATTGGACAAGTATTTAAATGTGCAAGAAAATAAATGTGGAAGAGCTAATTTGTCAAGTTAGCCAACAAAGAAAATGTTTAACAACTAATGACTATTTATAGGGGAGGATTAAGGAAGCTTCCTCCCCTCCTTCATTTCTTCTTAATTACGAGATTAAGTCCCTCCTTCTTTTAATCTTCATTAATTGCATCATTAGTCCTTTTCTTCTAATCTTCTTTAAACTTGGACTTAAAGGACTTTTGGCTTCGGGATTTCTTTGAACTCGTCTTTAAATTCTTCAATAAGATAGACTTGAATTCTTCGGCTTTTGATAAACTTCCGCCTTTTGACTTTTTCTTTGATAAATCTTCAGAATTGGTCTTGGACTTCCGTTCTTTTTGCACTCTTGACATCTTGACTTCGTCTTTCATCTTTTTCTTCAATAAATGTCCGTAAATGCCCGTGAATGTCCGTGTTTTCTCCACTTTTCACCTTTTCGTCCTAAATCACAACAAAAACACAAACCACGCATAATTCCGACATAAAAGACATAAAATACACGTTTTGGTCCGGTTATTATTGTAATTAAGTGGTAGAAAAGATGTGTGTTTACACACATATCAGTTTGTTATGTATTATGTTGTTTGTTGTTATAATGCATTGTTCGGGCCATCATACTTCAGAAGCCATTCTATAAACGTTTGAGAAGCGAGGGCACTTTAAATCGTAAACCCAACCACTCAGTCAAAACGTAATATCGAGATGGAACATCTTTAGTATAAATATCCCTACTAACATGACATGTTTGTAAGTTTCATTAAATACGTTAAGTATTTTAATATTTTAATATCTTCATAACGATATTAAATAGTCGTAATACGTAAAGTACGTAAATGGTTAGCATCTAGTACTATCATAAATATAGATGCATAGGATAATAAATTGCATTTAAATCATACAGTTATGCATGCTCTCTATGCTAAATGCTCTCTAAGTATGTCGTTGTCAAAAACCCAGTTTTTGAAATCTAAGTTTTTGAATATTTTGTCCGGTTATAGTTCAGTTAATAAAATAGAAAAACAATTTTATTTTTGATCTGATACCATTTTATGACACCCCCAAATCAGGTTTGCAGCGGAATAGTAATTGGGTGTCAGAAGGTGGATCACAAAACAAATGGCATACAAAGCAATGATCATAATTACATGATTTGAAATACAATTGATACAAATATGGTTTTAGTACAATCAGTTGAAGTGTTAAATATCAGTTGTTACAAATATCCCAGTGAAAACAGATCCCCCAATTATTATGATGCTCCTAAATGATGCTCAGTCCATGCTCAAATAATCCAGCTTAATTTCTTGAGAAAGACATGCTTAAAACAATCAACATAAAGTTGGTGAATTCATAGAGTTTTGTAAAATCATAGTTCAGGACTGTAAATTGTCCTTTATAGTGTTGCACAAAGTTTGATATAAAAATCATGTGTAGGATCTCAAATATCCCATATAGTATTTCATAAGGTTTGATAATAATCAAGTTCAGATATATCAATATGTTCCATGTATTAATGTACCAAATAATAAAAGGTCAAGTTTAGAAGCGCAAACATCACATACATAGTATCGCACAAAGCCAAATACTATAAGGTAATTACATTCCCATATTGCCCGAAACTAAGACTTGACAGTTAAGTCCTCGACAAATGAGGACCCTTCGCCTTATCTTTATCAAAGCACCCATAACAAAAATAAGTTCTTAAATGTGAAACATCTGTTGTCCTGGCCTAGGCACAGTGAGCATGACTCACCCAGATGGGGACAGTCAATCCCAAATAGATCTATTTATAACATTCAGGCAATTCAAAAATTCTAACAGTTTTAGATGCACGGGTCATGCGGGTTTATCTACAATAGGCAAATGTAATTAAGGGTAACAGTCCAGTTTGCGTTTCCTCGATCAACAGTTTATTAAATATAAGTGTGGGGCTACGATCTCACGATATAAAAAACATATAGTCAAAACAAGTTATAGCATGTCTCCCCCTCGCGGGTTAGTAAAAACATAAATAGTAGTGAAAGGCGAGGCTATGAACTCACCTCGGTAGTACATCAATAAGTCAGTAGATAAATCTGATAAGGATGCTCACGATACAATCAATGACCTAAATAATTATAAGGTCTCAGTAAATGCATAACATAATGCATAAAAGTTTCAGAATAAATATGTGCATGCTTATACTGGTTTTAAGAATTTTATTACGATACTTGTATTTTAGTTCATCGTTGTACAAGTTCTAGTAGTATTTATTTTAAGTATAAAATAAATAATAAGGTTAAATTAGTTAATCTATTTAACGAATATTTTTGTACTTATATTGTTTATAAAACACTTTAAATATTTATAAAGGTAGTTTTTATATGTATTCAAAGTAATAGAAAAATAAATATAATTAATATATTTATTTTATAAGTTAATCAATTTGAATTTATATTTAATATATAAATAAGGTTTATAAAACGTATAATATTTTAATTAAATTCCACGTTTACGTAGTGTTTATAATTATTAAATTATAAGTTTGGAAAAAAATAACAAATGTTATGTTTATTTAAGTTTTACGTTTTAAATATCGGATATAAATATATAGGAATTTTAGGGTTCGTTATACTTTGTATAAATTACGTTTTAGTCCTTTTGGTTTAGGGTTTCTTTAATAGTTTTAACTAAATAATAAAAGAGCTAGGGATTATAAATCTTTTGGCATATGGCAAAACAAGTCCTCCACATTTTTAATCATGTAACACTTTCGGTTCTTGCCATAAATAGTCCCTAGGGTGTCTATAACTTTCGGCTTATGTCCAAAACAGCCCCTAGGGTTTAATTAGGGTTAGTAAAGTTTACTAAGTTGGCAAAATAGGTCCCTAGGGCTTATATTAAATTCGGTTAATGGCAAACGGAATCCCTAGGTTTGTATTAAATTACACAAATTACCCTAACATTATAGAAATCTCATTTAAGTCCTTTTTGTTAACTTAAAGTTTCGGATAATGTCAAAACAACACCCTCAACTCACGGCTAATTACAAAATCAACCCTAAGGTTTATATTTTTGGAAAATGAGTTTCTATACTTGTTCATTTAGATCCCTTAACTTACTAAAACTACTAATTTAACCCGAAAGTATTTTATTTACTATTTTTAATCCGAAAAATTATAGTTCTACTGTTTTAACTCCAAACTTCATAGATCTAACATTTTAATCCAAATTACTTGTAGATCTATATTTTTAACACAAAACTTTATAAAGTTATAATTTGACACTAAAAGTTTTAAATAAACATTATTTAGTAATAGTGAGGTTTATTTAGGCAAGCTTATTGTAGTGAGCTTAAAACTAAATCTTATAAGGCATAAATAGTGAGCTTATCATTAAGGCATCTATAATCATAGATGTAGTGTTTCTAGGCACATCTAAACATTACAAGCTTAACCTATAATGAATCATGGGGTTAAAACCCACGTTCAAAATATATATGGGTATGTTTTTCATAGATCTACAAGTTTAACAAGTTCATAGTGATATGTTCTTCATGGTTATTAAGATTTTACATCATTTTAAGTTACAACAAAAATCAAGCCGAGACCTATATAAGATCTAGGGTTTTATATTTTTGTTTCAACATCAAGTTTTTGTAGTTATAATCATGTGTATGTTCATGTGTATAAGAATGATATATATTGAGAAGATAAGTTTTAGGTTACTTACTTGCTTAGATAGATCTAGGGATGAACAAGAGAATGAGTAGGAACAAGAGACAAGCTTTCAACAATGGAGGATCCTTGAAGCTAAAACATGCAGTGGGCTTCAATGGAGTTTTTAGGGCTCCTTCCTTGCTTCAATGATCAAGGTACTTGTAGGATAAACTAATGATTAACCTTCATGTAGTATGAGGCATGATCTAAGAGTAGTGAATGTGTTTAAAGGTTTGATAATGGTGGAGATAGTTTGAGCCGTAGGTTGAGAGAGATGGATGGAGTGAGATTTGAGTTTCAAATGTATTGTGTTGGTGAAGGTGTAGGCTACGGATTATTAAAGAGAGAGGAGATCCAAAGAGATCTTTGTACCTAGTACTAAATATCTTGCAAAGATATACTAGATTTGTTTAAGATATGCATGCTAGCTTATTTACACACATGCTCAAACTAGCAATGCACATCCTTCCCCTTTTTGAGTTTGAGCCGTGTGTTCTTGAGAGAGAAATGAGAGAGTTTTCCAAGTGTAGTACACATGAATCTTGGGAAGATTTGTGAGATATTAGTAAGATTTGTTGAAGATATGTTTGATATTATGCACATGCCTAAAAATAGCAAGGACTTTCTTCCCAATTGTGTTTGAAAGTATAGCAAGTTGTATGGTTCCTTGTAATTATAGTATGCATTTGTTGAGTTATAGGTATTTTTGTTGAAGCTTTAGGTAATTTAGTGAAAGTATATAATGAATATATCATTATAATATTTTACTTGAAGAAAGTAATTAAATGACAATGTTAAAATAATGTACATTGTTTTTAAAGTGTTAGGTGTTTATTTCCATTATAAAATATATGTAAATATATACATATAGAAATAAATCCAAGTACTTAATAATTTAATTAATTAAAGTTACAGTTTGTCTCAAAATATGTACTGAGGTGATGAATCTATTATTCATTCAAGTAAAAGTATGTATATAATATTAAGTTAAAATACTTCACTATTTTTATATACTAAAGTCATGATTTTTGTACGTAATAAGTCTTGTGTTGATATATTGTAAAAATGATCTGTAAAAATATTATATGATGAACGATAATAGTAATAAAGCCGGTGACGTGTCAAAAGCCCAAATTTTGGGGTTTTACATCTAATATTTTTAAAATTGTTTTACTTGGGATCGAAAGTTTTAGACAATGGTTAAATTATATCCTTTTATATTTCAAATGTATCATTTTTGAGATTGTTTAAAGTCTTTTGTGAATTGTAGTTTGTGTTTAGCACCCAAATGTGTATTTCCGCTGCGCAATGTAGTTTGGGGGTGGTAAAAATTGGTAATCAGAGCTTTTTAGTTATAGTGAATTAGGTCGATTTTTGAAAAATTTCCTAAACTATAACTTTGGTGTCGAAAATATTTTTCAAAAGCACGCAACTTCTCCGCCAAGGCTCCGGTAAGATTACTTGTTTTGTATTGTTTTATAGATAGATGTATCCCATAAAATTGAAATGATTTTTAAAGTATTTATTAAGTAAATACTATGATGATGTATCGATGATGTATTGATGTTGTTGAAAGTACTTTTAGTACTTTTTATCGTAATTTTCTTTATGTAATGCATATGTATGACCTTATATACTGCCAAGGGTCTAGCACAGTAGACCAGATGTTGAACGATTTTACAATTGATTTCTTGCGACTTATATCGGGTAGGAGGAAGTTTGATTATGTGACAATCCGTCAATTTATGGTTGATATTTTATTCTCAAATATTATTTAAAAATATTATTTTAATGTTATATTATGAACTCACTTATTTTTGGGAAGTAATTTGGATTTACGACTTGAAGTAGCATCGACTACGTCTAAACCGGATGATTTTCTACGTTACGTGCTTACGTTTACATACACCGTTTTGGTGACAGTCCGATATTTCAAGAAATAAATTTATCCGTGAATATTATTTTGGGATTTTAAATTTGTGTTGGTTCATAAACTCACAAATTTATGAGAAGAGATTAGGACTTACGTGAATAATTTAACGTCCTTTACGACTAAACCGGAAACCTTAGGATTATGTATTTACGTTTTCGAACTCCGTTTTTGATGAGACAATTTTTATTAGATTCGTTTTGTGCCGTTGATTCATAATTTATAAAAACGTTTTTCGTAAAACGACCCGAGGGCACACAAATCGAGGAAACTAGAATCGAGGAGTACCCGTAAATTAATATGGGATGAAACAAGTTACACTTGTCCCACCCCCCATCAATAACCTGCCACAAGTAGCCATAAAACAATTTGGTCTCACTTTTATAACAAGTTCAAGGACACTTGTCCTTCACTTGCACCAAAACCACTTATTAGCTTAAAACAAGCTACACAAACCACAAAACTCACACACATACATGCAAACAACTCTCATCCTCCATTCTCTCTCTCAAATTTCGTCCCATCCTCACCTTAAACACCCTCATTTGATCAATTTTAACCATGGAATAATGTGTTATTCACACATATGATGAAGCCCTTTTTAAGCTCTATAGATTGGTGGTGATTTTAACATCCAAAGAGAAGTTTGCAAGATGAAGTAGGGCTGATTTTCAAATACCAACATCTCCCTTGGTGACCTTGAAGATTTCGTACAAGAGTTCATAAGATTTGGTGACCCAAAACCAAGTCTTGATCCTTCAAACTACTTAATCTTGGTGGTATAAAGATTGTTCTTCCTATCCTCTTGTTATTTTGATTATGTATTCTTGTAATTTCCTTATTTATGTATATGTATATGATGATGAATGATGATTAAAAATATTATGTGGGTATTTGGTGTTGATAGATTTGATAAACATGGGTAAAAAGATGGAAAAACCACATGTAAAAATGGTTAAATCATGGCTAAATTAGGAGGCTGTATAAAACAGTGAATACTCTTATGATAAACTGATAAAATGGATTGCATAAATTAATATACAGTAAGCTATGAGTCTTGTACACATGTGAGAGTTGGCCATGCAATGGAATCATAAAAATGATTGAGATATGATCAAAACAAGTTTAGAGTGTAAATCTAACTACACTATTTTGGACGAATTTTATAAAATACTTAGAGGTTGATTCATCAGTAGCTATGAAGGAATAAAATGAAGCACATATCATGCAGTTTCTGTGATAAAATTTTGGGGTTCTATCTCCATGTAGAACTCTAGATATGATCATTTTAGTAAACTAGATTTTTAGGACTGATTTTGTGAAATTAAAGTTTAATATTATTATATATGCACTCAAATAAATATAGTATAAAATATGAATTAAAACCCACTAACTTATATATTTCATTTATATAAAAATACATAAGGATAAATAAATGGACATTATATAAAAATGGTAGTTTGGTAAGTTTTATAAGTTATAAAAACTATATACTAAGTTTTACGTCTTTTCGGCTAAAACCGAAAGATTAACGTTTTTGTTAAATAAAACTTAGACGGTTGGACCCGTCTAATGTAAACTTTTATAAACTCACATACTGATATATAAACATATATAACAAGTAAAAATCGATAAAACCCAAACTTTATACGATATGGACATTAACGGGCTAAGTTAGCATTATTGGACTAATAATACAACAAAATGGGCTAAATACTTATAAACTTACTCATTGGGCTTAACCCACTTGGGCCCAACATGAAAAGTATAATACTGATAGTAAGGGTGTAAATTGGACAAATATAAAGTATTGGGCTTATAATGGGCCTATTGGGCCTCAAAAATGTAATTAAATTAAACTAATATAATTAGTATAAAAATGCTACCAACACATAAACACTATAATAAATGAGTAAAGATGTATAAACCCACTTGATCATCATCATATGTATAAAATCATCATATGTATACATAATTGTTATTTTTATAAAGTCATTGGACAAGAGTCTAAGACGAGTATTATTTGTCTAGGTTTCCGTGATTGAAGCACGTACCGTACATCCGAATTGCCGATAACCCGCTTTCCCACATCAACGTGAGTTCATAGCCTCGCACTCTTTTAAGTGTTTTATGAAATGTTTTATAAATCCGCGAGGGAGATAACATGTTAGTTTTAATAAAATAGTACACCCGTTGTCCCGATTGTTTGTTTATTGATTTGGACCCGAATGATTGTATGACCCGATGAATGATTATATGACCTGATGTATGAAATAAAATGGATTATTAAAGTTAGGTTATGTCATTAAAAGTCCCATTAGCATGAATTGTGAACTACCGGGATTTGGTAGACGCTTGTGCATATAATAGTACTATTTGGGGACGATAACCCCAGTTCGCGCCTTGACGGTTGATCCCCGTCGTGCCACATTGATTGGTAAGCGAATTTATGTATGAGAAAATTTACACAAGCGTGATTATTGTGACGACACGATAATTTAGATGGGCAAATTGAGTTTCGAGCTAGCTACCCGTTGTTGGTTATAGTAAGGTAACAATGTCATGCGACTTGTAATAAGCCAAAAATAACGAAATACTTCTTTATGCATTGAATTACGATATTATGTTCGTGTTTTGGTTTTATATAAATATAACGGTTTTTATTTAACTTTATACAACGTTATAAAAACGTATTGTATGATGTTTTTACGACATTGGTTCGTATATTGGTTTTGAAGGCAACAACCTATATTATGATTTTGACAAGGATTTGTATAAAATGACTTTGGCTATTTTATGGCCTATTACAAAGATTTGTACAAAATGATTTTCGGTAATAATTTTATACCGGTGTTATATTGATGGATTTAATTAAACTCTATGAATTCACTCGGCGTTATCGCTGACCTTTTCTTTTAACATGTTTTATCTCAGGTACTTGAAGGTAATTCTCGGGAAGACAACAAGAATTCATGGCCCGCACTTAAATAATAATTTCCATTTAAATGTTTTGTAAAACTGTATGAAATACAATGACTTGGGACCTATGTAAATTTGATATTTATGAATGGAAATGCTTTATTATTAAACGACGCGATTTTTTTTAAGCGTTGTCTATGATGTGAGTAATGTGCTATCCCGTAACACCAACGAGTATTCCGCTATATTGAATTGTGTAAATTTGGGGGTGTTACAGTTTGGTATCAGAGCTCTATTTATAGAGAACAAAAGATTTTTAAAACTAAGGTTTTGAATAAAACATTTCAAAATCTTTTAACTATAAACATTTTTCTAAAAATGTCTAAAAATCTTTTGACTATAACGGTGCCGAAGAATTCCCGAGTTACCGACAAGGCCAGACTGAGAAGTGTTATTTTAATATATATATATATAACTTGGATTATATATATACATATATATATATATATATATATATATATATATATATATATATATATATATATATATATATATATATATATATATATATATATATATATATATATATATATATATATATATATATATATATATATATATATATATATATATATATATATATATATATATATATATATATATATATATATATATATATATATATATATATATATATATATATATATATATATATATATATATATATATATATATATATATATATATATATATATATATATATATATATATATATATATATATTTATATATATATATATATATATATATACATATATATATATATATATATATATATATATATGATGTAATTTTATTACATGATTGTTTGATGATTATTTTGATATTTATACGAGGTATTTATACGACGTAGATTGTCACAAGGAACCCTAAATCCCCTAGTAAATTAATCAAAGCTATTATCGTAGGAATTCTAGCTATGCTAGATCTAAACCAAGTTGTGGATATTTATGATCCCAACAAAATGGTTGATACTCGTAGGAATGTAGATATTAGTTGATTGTGATATTGAAGAAGAATTGGCGAGATTAAAACTCATATCGATGTCATGACGATCTTTCCTTATAGAGTGGAGTTTGACAAAACGTCACCACCTAGAAAGATGTCATATGATTCGTTGTCATCCAATTCTTAAATTGAAATCGAAAGGGTGAATGCTGCACTTGAGGCTGTCATTGGAACCATTACCTAAAAGCCTCATGCCACTAGTATCTTTCTGAGAAATATTGAATGTGTGAGTCATCCCATGCTAGTGACTCATTTGATAACTATTGATGAAGGATCTATAGGATAGGAAATTAAGTGTTGATTCATATTGAGCTTTTATTGCCCTTTTAAGGTTTATGAATAAGGTTGAAGGTATTGGAGAATGAGGTAGGATGTTGCATTGAGTATAAGTGGATTGAAACTTGAATGAAATAAAATTTAACCCATATGGAATATGAGATTGTTAAGAGGAAGTCGTTAAATTCTATGATTGAATTATATGGTTTTAATTGATTGTTGGTTCGTGTTAAGGGTTGTTCTTAGACCATTGTCCAATGATGAGGATGCCCAGTGTCCAATAAATAAATTGAAGAAATCTTCTTCTGAATTGGGACCGATGGATCTTCTGGGACAAGTGGAACACCTAATGACTATTGTAGATTAGTATTCATTGTGGTATCTTTTAAAAATCCCTAACTTAACTGAGACATCAGTTGGTAGGATGAGTTCTTGGAACTGTATTACATAGTGACACGTAATGTGTTACGGTACATTTTTGACTTGTTTGTGATTAATGAAAAGACTACCTTTGATTGCTAAATCCTACATGTATCGATGTTATCTATCTTTTCTTGCTTCTTCCTAATGCTCGCATTAGTCATGCAACCATTGAACAAGTACTCATCTCGAATTGAGTTACGTTGTGGATTATTCTTTTTTAGTGCCATCGAGGTCATGCACCTCATGATTAAATGGCTAAGCTCATTTCATATTATATTGTAGTTAATTCTTGGTAAACAGCTTCTCATCACTCTTTTGCAGATCACTCATTGTTTTTATAAGATAAAACAGTATCCTTTGAGAAAATTGAATTTTCATCACTATATGGATTATTTAAAGTGAGACTTATAAATAATCATTATTGAAATAAAGTTGATTATGAAATACCTTGGAAAACTTAATTGTTTTCATAACAAAGAAAATCTTTGTAAATTTATTTTTGATTCTTATTTAAGAATTAAGCATGAAAATGTTTTTATTATAAACATGATGATAAAATTTTGACGAACTGAGTATTGCATCGTTAATCTTGAAATTGTATATAGTTGCGCGCCTACATACAATTTGGAATGGACCATGCAAGGCTGATTATTAGTCACCATAAAACTAATTAATAAACACTACATTTTCTTTAAAGATTGTGAAAGATTAAATTTTATGAGATCTGCAAGAAGTGAAAAATAGGGACATAGTGTTAGGGACACCTACAGATGTGCCTGTAGCATCTATTCTTCTAATTCAAATTTACCCATCTGTGGAAATTGTCTTATTTGACAATTGACAATTCTTTCTTTTCCAATTCTTCCGTAGTGAGATCCTTTGAAAAAGTATATGATTACCGAGTGTTGATACCCGACTGGATGTATCAACGTTCCTGTCATTTCTATTGATTTGATTTCATTTGAATGACCTGGGTAACGATCCGAGGAGCTTTCGAATGCGTACTCAAATTATGAAAACATGGGATATATTCATATTCGTTAAATGTTTTCGTCTTAATCTGATTTGAAATTCTCTCGCTTAGATTATGCGTTGACCTTACTCTTTAATGGTAGTTATGTCTCCAGATATCCTTGATTTGTGAAGGATTATGAGTTATTATTAGTCTTTTGAGAAGTTCACATCTTAACAGTGGCAATAAAACTGAAAAGTTAGTAGTGCCAGTAGAATGGATTGATTGATTATGACATGACGACATTGTCTTAATTGATGGGAACTCGAATAGAATTCCCCTAAATCATAAGATGTTGATTATCAAAAGTGATCTAAATAATTCTTGATGGATGACCATATCCTGCATTTAGACTTGAAATTTTACCATGAATGGTTATGAATTAGTCATAGATATTATAATCTAGAAGAACTTAAAAGTGAATGTATTAAAAGATGTTTATGTTATCTAAAACTTTAGAAGGTATTTGTTGGTAAATTACCTAGACTTTTGCCATTAAGGCAAGTTGAAATTGGTATTGATTATATTCCCGGTGCTGCACCTGTGGCTTGTGCACTGTACATCAGCACCATATGAATTAAAGGAATTACTGTACAACTGAGAGAGTTGTCGGAGAAAGATTTTATTCTACCGAGCTCGTCATTATGAAGAGTTATAGTATTATCATTCCATATATTTATTAATTACCGTGAACTAAGTCAATTGATGATTAAAATCTATATCCACTACCCGATGATAGATTGTTCGATCATTTACAAGGTTCTAGTGTATGTTTTAAAGATTTGATCCATGGCATGGTTATCTTCAATTTCGCGTTCGCGAAAAAGATTATCTATTCCAATCACTACATCCAGAACTTGTAATGAATATTATGATTTTCATGTTATGTAGTTTGGATTGAAAATGCACATGTAGTATTCATAAATTTGGTAAATCACGTGTGTAGGCTGTAATTTGATAAATTCATGTTTGTGATCATTAAGGACCATTTGTTTGTTTATAAGAATAAGATTGAGTTAATAATTATTTGTAGAATGCCCTGAGTCGGCCGAGTAGTGAAAATTTGTACCTTGAATATTTAACATGTGATGAAAGACTTAATCCTTGATATTATTTGACCGTGTGATTAATAGAAAATGGAATATATTGACTCTTCAACAGTTGGAATCATTAATGCTTTGGGTTTTACCAAAAAGAAAATGGAAATATTTTTTGACAAATGTCTATCAAGTGAAAAT
Organism: Glebionis coronaria; assembly: GCA_025667525.1. Classification (NCBI taxonomy): domain Eukaryota; kingdom Viridiplantae; phylum Streptophyta; class Magnoliopsida; order Asterales; family Asteraceae; genus Glebionis; species Glebionis coronaria. The sequence goes on along the minus strand of CM046874.1, from coordinate 466,091,169 downwards.
CTGATTATTTCTTAGTAATGTTTAGATCGGCGAAAAGTTGCATTCATCAAAAACCCGTGAACATCATGGATAGAGAAAGTAAGTCAACATTAAGCCTGATCTTATTCCCGTAGTTATGTTTGATGAAACTCGCGTATTGTAATGAATTACACTTGTGAGAAAAGACCGAATGTGGAAGAAATACCCACATGGCTTTAACTCTATAAGAAGCGAGTAGTAAGATGATCTTTGAGGACAAAGATATTGTTTAGGGGTAAATGCTGTGACAATCCGTTAATTTATGGTTGATATTTTATTCTCAAATATTATTTAAAAATATTATTTTAATGTTATATTATGAACTCACTTATTTTTGGGAAGTAATTTGGATTTACGACTTGAAGTAGCATCGACTACGTCTAAACCGGAGGATTTTCTACGTTACGTGCTTACGTTTACATACACCGTTTTGGTGACAGTCCGACATTTCAAGAAATAAATTTATCCGTGAATATTATTTTGGGATTTAAAATTTGTGTTGGTTCATAAACTCACAAATTTACGAGAAGAGATTAGGACTTACGTGAATAATTTAACGTCCTTTACGACTAAACCGGAAACCTTAGGATTACGTATTTACGTTTTCGAACTCCGTTTTTGATGAGACAATTTTTATTAGAGTCGTTTTGTGTCGTTGATTCATAATTTATAAAAACGTTTTTCGTAAAACGACCCGAGGGCACGCAAATCAAGGAAACTAGAATCAGTGAGTACCCGTAAATTAATAGGGGATGAAACAAGTTACACTTGTCCCACCCCCCATCAATAACCGGCCACAAGTAGCCATAAAACAATTTGGTGTCACTTTTATAACAAGTGCAAGGACACTTGTCCTTCACTTGCACCAAAACCACTTATTAGCTTAAAACAAGCTACACAAACCACAAAACTCACACACATACATGCAAACCACTCTCATCCTCCATTCTCTCTCTCAAATTTCGTCTCATCCTCACCTTAAACACCCTCATTTGATCAATTTTAACCATGGAATCATGTGTTATTCACACATATGATGAAGCCCTTTTGAAGCTCTATAGATTGGTGGTGATTTTAACATCCAAAGAGAAGTTTGCAAGATGAAGTAGGGATTATTTTCAAAGACCAACATCTCCCTTGGTGACCTTGAAGATTTCGTACAAGAGTTCATAAGATTTGGTGACCCAAAACCAAGTCTTGATCCTTCAAACTACTTAATCTTGGTGGTATAAAGATTAAAGATTGTTCTTCCTATCCTCTTGTTATTTTGATTATGTAATCTTGTAATTTCCTTATTTATGTATATGTATATGATGATGAATGATGATTGAAAATATTATCTGGGGATTTGGTGTTGATAGATTTGATAAACATGGGTAAAAAGATGGAAAAACCACATGTAAAAATGGTTAAATCATGGCTAAATTAGGAGGCTGTATAAAACAGTGAATACTCTTATGATAAACTGTTAAAATAGCTTGGATAAATTAATATACAGTAATCTATGAGTCTTGTACACATGTGAGAGTTGGCCATGCAATGGAATCATAAAAATGAGTGAGATATGATCAAAACAAGTTTAGAGTGTAAATCTGACTACACTGTTTTGGACGAATTTTATAAAATACTTATAGGTTGATTCATCAGTAGCTATGAAGGAATAAAAGGAATCACATATCATTTAGTTTCTGTGATAAAAATTTGAGGTTCTATCTCCATGTAGAACTCTAGATATGATCATTTTAGTAAACTAGATTTTTAGGACTGATTTTGTGAAATTAAAGTTTAATATTATTATATAAGCACTCAAATAAATATAGTATAAAATGTGAATTAAAACCCACTATCTTATATATTTCATTTATATAAAAATACATAAGGATAAATAAATGGACATTATATAAAAATGGTAGTTTGGTAAGTTTTATAAGTTATAAAAAAACTATATACTAAGCTTTACGTCTTTTCGGCTAAAATCGAATGATTAACGTTTTTGTTAAATAAAACTTAGACGGTTGGACCCGTCTAATGTAAACTTTTATAAACTCACATACTGATATATAAACATATATAACAAGTAAAAATCGGTAAAACCCAAACTTTATACGATATGGACATTAACGGGCTAAGTTAGCATTATTGGACTAATAATACAACAAAATGGGCTAAATACTTATAAACTTACTCATTGGGCTTAACCCACTTGGGCCCAACATGGAAAGTATAATACTGATAATAAGGGTGTAAAATGGACTAATATAAATTATTGGGCTTATAATGGGCCTATTGGGCCTCAAAAATGTAATTAAATTGAACTAGTATAACTAGTATAAAAATGTTACCAACACATAAACACTATAATAAATGAGTAAAGATGTATAAACCCACTTGATCATCATCATATGTATAAAATCATCATATGTATACATAATTGTTATTTTTATAAAGTCATTGGACAAAAGTCTAAGACAAGTATTATTTGTCTAGGTTTCCGTGATTGAAGCACGTATCGTACATCCGAATTGCCGATAACCCGCTTTCCCACATCAACGTGAGTTCATAGCCTCGCACTCTTTTAAGTGTTTTATGAAATGTTTTATAAACCCGCGAGGGAGATAACATGTTAGTTTTAATAAAATAGGACACCAGTTGTCCCGATTGTTTGTTTATTGATTTGGACCCGATTGATTGTATGACCCGATGAATGATTATATGACCCGATGTATGAAATAAAATGGATTATTAAAGTTAGGTTATGTCACTAAAAGTCCCATTAGCATGAATTGTTAACTACCGGGATTTGGTAGACGCTTGTGCATATAATAGTACTATTTGGGGACGATCTCCCCAGTTCGCGCCTTGACGGTTGATCCTCGTCGTGCCACATTGATTGGTAAGCGAATTTATGTATGAGAAGATTTACACAAGCGTGATTATTGTGACGACATGCTAATCTAGATGGGAAAATTGAGTTTCGGGCTAGCTACCCGTTGTTGGTTATAGTAAGGTAACAATGTCATGCGACTTGTAATAATCCAAAAATAACGAAATACTACTTTATGCATTGAATTACGATATATTGCCTGACTAGCAATACAGGGTCTTATTATTGATATTATGTTCGTGTTTTGGTTTTATATAACCATATCCATATAACGGTTTTTATTTAACTTTATACAACGTTATAAAAACGTATTGTATGATGTTTTTACGACATTGGTTCGTATATTGGTTTTGAAGGCAACAACCTATATCATGATTTTGACAAGGATTTGTATAAAATGACTTTGGCTATTTTATGGCCTATTACAAAGATTTGTACAAAATGATTTTCGGTAATAATTTTATACCGGTGTTATATTGATGGATTTAATTAAACTCTATGAATTCACTCGGCGTTATCGCTGACCTTTTCTTTTAACATGTTTTATCTCAGGTACTTGAAGGTAATTCTCGGGAAGACAACAAGAATTCATGGCCCGCACTTAAATAATAATTTCCATTCAAATGTTTTGTAAAACTGTATGAAATACAATGACTTGGGACCTATGTAAATTTGATATTTATGAATGGAAATGCTTTATTATTAAATGACGCGATTTTTTAAGCGTTGTCTATGATGTGAGTAATGTGTTATCCCGTAACACCAACGAGTCTTCCGCTGTATTGAATTGTGTAAATTTGGGGGTGTTACAGATTAGCTGAGGTATGATGGATATGTGGTTAAAACTGGTGTAATTAGAAGGTGGATGTGAAAGAAAAGTTGTTTTAAAGGTTGAATTTGGTATGTGGAGAATTGAGTTTGTTAGGACTTGGAAGATGGATGAGATTGCTAGTCTTGGGTCGATTGTGATGAATTTGTGTGCTTGAATTGAAAGGTTTAAAAAAACGTAGGTATGTTTTGAAAGGATGAGTGAGTGGGAGCCTCATGTGAGATTAATTCTGAGTCAAGCTTGGAAGTTTAGGAATGTTGAAAGTCGTATTAAGATTTGCCTTGTGATTAATCTGCCATGTATAAGTGAGTATTTGAATTTTGAGAGTGAGCTGCCATCATGTTAGGGATTCGACTTTGAAGTGCGAAAAGGGGAAATAGACGAGTGTGATGAAGCTGCCAACAATGATAAGGATAATGAGGAGCTGGTGTCGAAGGAACTAATCGAGTAATGGATCTCTTTGTATCTTATTTTCTTTTTGTGATCGAACTTATTTAAACCTTGTGTTGTAGCATTGTGATGGAACTTATTATCTTTTAAGTTTGTTCGGTAGATGATTGTAGTGACAAACATTGCCACTATCTTGTTGAATACTCAACACAATCTAAATTACCCTCATGATCTATGATGTGCCTTTATTAACTCTTTTGAGTTTTGGTTGATGAACTATTGTAGTTATGTTGTTCGTGCATGTACTATCCATGAGATGTCCTGATAAAGAATTCTTCTTTTATATTGATATGTATACTTATCATGTTTCTTTCTTCTGTGATGATGGAAGAAGGAGTAGGGGAATCATATTTCTGTAATTAGTAGATCAATACGTGACTAAGTTTCTTGAAATATGTCGCCAAAGCTAACAACTGCTACTGTTAACACTATGATCAAACAAGTTATCGCTAGAGCACATGAAGCTGATCATGCTGCAAGGAATCAAGATGCTGGAGTTAGTTGTGTTGGAGATAATGGTGCTGAAGTTGATGCTGCTGAGAATAATGATGATGCTGCCGAGAATAATAAGGATGCTGTTGATTCAGATGGGAGTGTTGTTGCTGTTCTGCAAGTTCAAGAGAATGTACTTATGTTAGTTTTTGGAAGTGTGGTTCTACGCAGTTTTGTGGTATTAGTGGTGCTTTAGAATTGCATAGTTGGATTGATAAGATAGAGAGTACTTTGAGATTATTGAGATTATTTGCTGTTGCTATATTTCAGGATGGTACACTAAGATGATGGAATAACCAAGTGACTACTTTAGGATTGGTTGTGGCTAATAGTAAGGCATCTACCGTGATGAAAGGACTATTGACTGTTAGGTTTTGTCCTGAGGAGGAACTAGGACAGTTGTATCTGAATTGAGGAAGTTTGTGCTAATGAACGATGTTATTACTGCTTACTGGGAAATCTTCTGAGCTGTGTTTGTTATGTTCTGATGCTTTTGTGAATGACTGTAAGGAAAGGAATCAGTACATTAGAGGATTGTCTAGTGATATCAAGTATGAGACTATTTCTTTAAAACTTGAATGTTTCGATGAAGCTGTTCAGATGGCGCATGATTTAATGGACGTGAAGTGCAAGATAGGAAAGATAGTATTGTTGAAAACAATAAGAGAAAGTGGGAATCTGCTCAGTTCAACCAGAATCAAGGTCAGAATTGTGAGGATTACAGTAATAACAATAACCAAAGACAGAACCGAAATCAGTATTTAAACCGTGGAAGGAATGATGGGATTCGTGTTGCCACTGTGTCTAGAAGTGACAAAATAAATCTCAAGCGTGTTTGTTGTACTCTATACGATGTAGGTAATTTTCCACATTTGCGACTAGCGTTAGGAAAACCTGGTCATAAAGCTGCTAAAAGTAGGACAAGAGGATTAGTCACTGGAATTAGTACCGTGGAGTTGAGATATGATTTAGCCATGGCGAGAAAGGACACAAGCAAGGGAATTTTCCAAGGAAAGGAAATTGACAAGGAAGGAATGCTGCTGCTCCAGCTTATGATTGAGTGATGCTGACAAACCTTAAGGTCTAAACGTTGTAAATGGTATATTCTTATTTGATGATCATTATGTTAGTATGTTGTTTGATGTCAGATCTGATAGAAACTGTAGAAATGTAAAGATTCAGTTGTTTTATCAATGGAAAGTTAATAAGATGGCAATTAACTATGATGTGGAGTTAACCGATGGAAAGGTTGCTAGTGTTAGTTTTATACTAAGAGTGTGTTCCTTGAAATTAGGAAGGTAGGTGTTTAGTATCGACTTGATGCTCAAAGAGTTGGGATCTTTGGATGTGGATATTTGGTATGAATTGGTTAGTGGTGCGTAGTGCCGATGCTTGAGATTGAACTAATCTTCACCATAAATTGGCCGTTGCTGGTTTGGATTTTGCTGAGAAAGCTGAGTGTTGACTGTGAAAGGTGATGAGTGAACTTTCCGTTTAAGAAGTATCTTGTTTGGAAACAAGGAAGTATGTGGAAGAGGGATATGATGTATTTCTGGCCCAGGTGATTAATGATAGGGTAGTTGAGGAGAAGTTGGGAGATCTGTTAATGACTCGAGAGTATTATGAGGTTTTCCTGTAGTTTTGTAGAGTTGTTGCCGTCTCATGATGTGGAGTTCATTTCGATTGAGTGTTGTAAGAGATAGGTGTAGTGTTTCTACGTTTCGTTGAGTAGTATTTGTATGCCTTATTATTTGGCACCGTCAGAATGGAATGAGTTATTCGGTCAACTGCGAGAATTGATGGATATGGGATGTATTAGATTAAGTTTCGTTACAATGGCAATCACCTGTGTTGTTTGTCAAGAAGGATGGATGGTTTCGGATGTGTATTGATTATCGAGAGCTTAACAAATTGACAGCCAAGAATTGGTATTCACTACCAAGGATTGATGTTATTTGACCAGTTATCTGGATCCAGTGTGTACTCAAAGATCGCTTTGAGTTTTGGTTATCACTAACTGAGAGTTATGGAGGAAGATATTCCTGTAGTTGTTTTTCGTACTCGATGTGGGTGCTTAAGTTTCAAGTGCTGTTTTTGGAATAGACGAACGCGTCTGCCGTATTCATGAACCTGGTGAATCATGTGTGTGAGTTGTATTAGGATGAGTTAGTCATTATATCTATTGAAGATATTCTATTTTATTCCAAGAGGAAAGGAGGACCATAAGTAGCCTATAAGGATAATTTTTGGAATGGTTGGAAAAAGAGAAACTGTATGTAAAGTTTCCTATGTGTGAATGTTGGTTGAAATAATTACGTTTTTAAGACAGTTGTTTGACAACAAAGGTATTCGTGAAGATCTTTCTAAGATTGAAACGATTAAGGATTGGTCGGTTCCAACGACACTGACGGAAATCTATTAATTCCTTGGTGTAAGCTAGGAATAATCGGAGGTTTATCGAAAGGTTTTCACTGATTGTTAAACCATTGATTAAAGCTGACTAAGAAGAATTGAATGTGTGAGTCCCACTTATACATCTAAATTGTAAGTTTTGAGATCTGATCCTTATAAGATGGGGAAGCTGTATTCTGAACACTGAAGGGTAGGTTGTGTTCTGCACCGATGTTGTCATTGTTGAAAGGATCTGAAGTATTTATAGTTTGTAGTTTGTTGTGATGCGTCTCATAAGGGTTATGTAGTTGTGGTGTTTGCTTTGAGATTGTAGACATATTACTTGTATGGAATCAAGTATGTAGTAATGAAGGATCATAAGAGTTTGCTTCATAATTAACTTCTTGGGAAGATAAAGGAGATGTGTAGAGGAATACCAGTTATATACCTGAATATGGACTGTGAGTGATTATGATTACGAGATTTGCTGCCATACGGGAAAGGCGAATGTGGTAGCTGATGCACTTATCAGGAAGAAAAAGGAAAAAGCTTCTAAGGTTTGAGTTTTGATAATTATAAGAAGTATGGACTTGATAGAAAGGATACTGAAAGTTTAAGCTGATGGTCTGATTTGAGAAAAATGTCAATGTAATTGGTTTCAACATTTTGTCAAACTTATGAAAAAGGATTTTGTTGTAAAAGTGAAGTGAGACGTGGTATATTGAGCACTCCTAACATATCTGAGTTGAGAGTGTAAGACTTAGTGATGAAGGAATCTCACAAGTCAAGTAATCACTATATTCTGATTTGAGTAAAAGTGAAGGTTGAGTTGAGTACTTTGTGTTATAAAGAGAATGGTGTACAGAGTGAAAGGACGATTCAAACATTGGACGATATACTTGTGCGTGTATGATTGACTTAAGAATTGTAGGAAATTCTTATACGACAACGATTGTCATGATAGTAATGAGGCTGTACTATTTGAAGGCCATAAAGAACTTCAGTTTGTGAAGGTTAAAGATCGTCAGTTACGGACGTAAATTAGGTTTTCAGTGTATTGCAAAAATGTAGGTGGAATAGAATGACTGAACTAGAAGTGATATTGGCAATATTGATAAGATTGTATGGGTTAAGTATCATTCATTAGTAACAAGGAGTCATCAGAATAGTTATGTTGGGTATTCGAAGAAATCGATGGAGTTTGAAATTGGGAAACGTGGTTATGCATAAGGTGTCGTTATGAAGGGTGAAATTTGTTTTGGGAACAACAAGGAAAGAATTCAACTTGAAGATAATTTGATTTTCATAGACGAGAACTGTGAAGAGTTCTTAAGAGGTTGAAACATAGTAAGAATTATATTGTGAATATACAAGAATTCTAGGAGTGGAATCTGAAATTATGAATGAAGCATGAGGATTTCTTTAAGGAGAAGAGTTCTCATTTGTTCTGTAGGTATGATATGTGAGTATAAGATGAGCCGAGCGCCGAGGACGTCGCTCTCTTTTACGAGGGTAGGATGTGACAACCCTAATCCGCTATTATATAATATTATTTTACGAATAATTTTGAAATTTTTTATGAGTTTGAATGATATGACGGTTGATGGTTTTATTTAAACCGACGTTGGAGGTCTCATTTTTATCTTTTTACTAATAGAGAGGATTATTGGTGATCATGATATCGACGGATGCCCGAGATTTTATGTTTTATTATTTGTTGACTCGATGTTTATATTTTTGACGTTTTTATTTTACTTGCGTATTAAGTCGTACCAGGATCATATTATTATCATATTTTGAGTGCGTTTTAATTTTTGAAAAGTATTTTTACGAAACCCGAGCCTCGTAAATATTTTCAAAATTGATAATTTATATTTTCTACCTTGTAAACTATTTAATTGCATTTTGGACCAAAACTATGTAAAATTGGCAAAATCTACCCCTCCACCCCACTATATAAACATTTTCCACTAAAAAAACACATAGAATATGTGTGAAAACAAAATCAAACCCACACCCTCTCTCCTCCCTCTCTTTATCGTCACCCTACACCACCACTTCACACAATTTTCTTTCAATTTTTACCATGATCTAATCCAAAATAAAAGGAGACCACATCTTAGAATTTCAAGGGCTTTCTTTTGGTCTAAAAATCTTCAACATGCATGAAGGTTGATTTTTCTAGATTTGGTAGGTCTTGTTTATGATTATGCATGTATTGTTGGTGATGATCAAGAGATGATCATGCTAAATTTTTTGTTAAAAAGTTGTTTTTGATTTTTTTTACTTTGAATTTTCAAAAAGTAAACAATATCCCATCTCTAAAATTTGATGGTGATCATTTTGATGTAAAAATTTACAACATGCAAGAACATTCAATTTTTGATGATGATCCAAGGTGGTTTGATCTAATTCCTTATTATATAATTGTTGTTAGTGCTATTTTATATATATTTTAAGTCTTGCATGTTTGAAATTTTGAGTGGGTAAATTTTTGAATGATCATTCAAGGGTATTATGGGTTACATGATTTGTTAAAGATGATTGTGGGGTAATATTAGGAGTATAAAAGTGATTAAAATGGGTTAAAAAATTGATTTAACATGATTTTTAAAGAGGTGTTTTAGATCAGTAGGTTAAAGGCCAATTTTGGGTAACTTACTATTTGAAAATAAATAAACTAATTGGATAGTGTTGTAGAGAATTCTTTTAGCTTTGATTTGATATAAGGTAGAGCTTCTAGCTCCAAACGAGCGAGAAGTTATGATGATTTAATTATTCGTGTACCGGGAGACGAGTATCAACACAATCCAAAGTTGTTGTCGATATTTGGATCGAATCTTGGGGAATATAAAATGAGTTGTGAAAATGGTCAAGGTCTGATGTTTGGTTCCAAACTTAGGGTTGTGAGTCTATTTTCAAACTCAAGTGTCGGATTTGTAAACGAGATTGTTTAGAACGGTCAAAATGGTTGTATGACTCGGTGACGTAAAACTGTTCGTTTTTTGTAGTTTAAAGATGTGTCGGGCAGGTAACTTTAAAAGTAAATTTTTTTGATGGGCTTTTAACAGGTCTTTCTATATATAGTAAGTGAAATCTCTTATTAGTATCATAAGTATTTGACGTGTTTAAGTGGGGTAAATGAGCTCGTACATTTGATATGTACCAGCAGATTTTTATCGAAGGAATAGACTAATAGAGTAAACATATAAAAGGAAGTAATAGTATCACTTGTATTGTTTTCTTTCGGTTTTGTCGTAATATTATGATTTTGAGCTTGATGTTATTAAGTATGGATTTTATTCGAGTTTATTATTGATGAACGCGCCTTATTTGATAGCTTGCGGTTTTTGTGTTTATCGGGCATCAACAATCGTCGAAGGTCGTCTTGCTACTGCTATTACTCAAGGTGATTCTATAGCCTCGCTTTTTATTATGTTGTAAATGATTTTAACCCGCGAGGGGGATACATGCTATTTGAAAGTAAAATGAACACAAGTCATGAGTAATTGTTGGACCCGAATGTTGCCTTTGTTGATTTGAATTGTATAAGTACCTATGTTGTAAAAGTCCCTAAATTCATGAGCCGTTACCTATCGCCTGACTTGATGTTGTGAGTTGGGAATAGCCGCTTATTCTAATAATAGTACTATTGGGCTGACGACCCTATTTGAGACCAGGGCTTTACGCTGAGTAACCTCTGGGAAGGATAATTGATATGAGTGATTTTACTCATATCAATTATATCTTAAAACAATGAATAAATGCATAAATATCATGAAAATGGCATTGTATATGCTTGTTTGTTGTTTCATGTGTGTAGGTACCAAAGTTCGCGAAAACCGGCAAAACCGACACAAGTTTGAAGAAAAGATCGACAAAACCAATAACAAGTCGTTTTATTCGCGGATTTATCAAGTTTGAAGACAAGTGGGTCCCACATTTGGTAAAATGTGCTTAAAAGCCCATTTGAAGTTCATAAAGGTTTACTATTTGGATTCAAAGGCCCATCAAAAGTATTAAGGAACGAATTGGGGTGTTTATTGGGCCAATCCCAATTGCATAAACAATTTTTTGGGAGGTTTTAAATTACTGGGTCCAAATTGGTCAAAAGCCCATTAGGGTTTGTTACAAAAAAATAAAACGAGTGAAAAGTTTTTAAACACTCACATTCAGTCAATTCATTTACCCATTGACTTTCACACCTCACACCACACGCTTTACTAAGTTTCCTTCGATACTCTCTATACATTATCTTCCTCACCCAAATAAACCTGTTAAATCACTATTCTCACAAAACCCTAATTCATTAAATCAATGAAATAATTGGCAGTTTTGTTTCACACGTGTGATTCACACGTGTTGGTTATTAATTCCCCAAGTTAATCGGACCTTGAAGATGCTCTCAATCAAGTGACATGGCACCATAAGAGTGGCTGTGACAGCAAATAACAATCACTCCACCAATTAAATGAAGCCAACTCATCACCAAACTAGCACAACTAGCACACTCGGATGCTACGTTGGCAATCCGTGTGCTAGTGTGCGAATATCCACCTTTGGATCATAACAAGAAAGAGAGAGAAGAAAAATATGCTGATTGAAGGGTCGAGATGGATTTCTCATCACCAACAACCCTCACACCAACCTCTCGGGTTTGAGTATAAATACCCCTGCATATTTCTGTATTTCTCATTCCAATTTTTTACTTATTGTTATAATGCAAAAATAGATTTAAGGATTATTGTATTTTAATTTTCTTAGTTTTGTAATCAACTTCAGTGAAATAATAAAAGTTTATTTTGAGTTTGATATCGTCTTAAATTTATTTTCAGTCAACTTTTCATTGCAATTTTTCCTTCTTAATCTATTTGGATGTTACAATATAAAAGTTATTTGTTTAAGCTTTTTAATAGCTTAATTGAATAATATAAGTAAGATTGGGAATATGTGTTAATCCCCACTGGATTGACAAGATATTAAGATGCTGTTTAAGATCCTTGAAGTTTCGGATGATGAATGATGGTGTTTATAGGTCGAACGATGATGGAGTTGATGTGGTTTAATAAGTAGGAACAGCGCCTCACTTCTTCCCAATGGAATCTCCAAAAGGTGTTATTTACTTTTTAGTTTATGATTTATTTGAATCTGTTTGTTTATGCTTTGACTAGGTTAAATTGAATGTTTGATATTATTGATTAATTGGGGGTATAGTTAAATGTGTTTGTCTGCTGGATATTTAGCTGCTTTTAGCATCAATAGGATCGTTTTAAGCTGCTGATGTTTGTTATTTTTGTTATTTGATGTTGCTGCTTGACTATATTTAACGAATATGTTATAGATCTTCTTAGTCTGCTAAAATAGTGTATCAGTTGAGTTTTTGTTTATTGATTTTACTATATTTATCTGGTTTATGTTATTATACTTGCTCAGTGTCTTAAAATGCAACTTGAAAATGATTTTGGTGTAATCAGACTGTCTTAAATCATTTTTCTGTTGATTTGAGCAAATGAATATGGTTAAGTCTCAGCTACATTCGGATTAAGCTTTGAGTTTGTCATTTTGGAGACTGATTGTTGAGATCATAGGATGAATTGCTGCATGTTCATTGTTGATGCTGCTGATTTGTTTGTTCTGCTTACGTCGACTGATTAGTCAATTTATTGTTATAAATCTGCTTGAGTTGAGTTGCTTACACTAGGGTTAGTTGTTGCTTGAATGTATGATTTCTATTCATCTTTGACTGTTGCATTTTCTTCCATGATGATGTGATTTAGATTGTTGTTGATAGTTTTTCGTTGCTGCGTTGTTACTGATACTTGTTCCTAGTTGCTGCCATTTTGTTGGTTGTTGTTCTAATTTTGATATCTTGCTGAGTTGGATTTATTAGCTGGTACTTGAGTTCCTTAGCTCATATTATTGATTTTGTTATTTCTCAAATGCAACCAGTTTAAACTGCTCTGATTTGCCCAAGCTGATACCTATCAGTTCCCAAAAAAAAAATTTAATCACAAAAGTATGTCTCTGACGAGACTTGTTCCCATGACCTCCTGGTCATGGGCCAAGTGACCTATCCATCTGATCTAATTGCTCTTTTGATTTTAATTTCAGTTCATGTTATTAATATAGAGAGTTGAATTAGAGCTGTAAGTTTTTTAACAATTACTTAATCTTAATTTTAATTTCATTTAAATTTAAATAGTTTTATTTTTTAATTGCTTTATAAAGTTCTAGTTTTAGATAATAAATAAATCAAATAAAAAAATGTTTTATTTTAGAAATTTAATTAGTTTTTTAAATAATTAGATGTTAATAAAGTTAGTTTTTTAATAAAATAGACATAATTAATTTTTAGGAGTAAAATAGTTTTTTAATAGATTTTAAAAATAGTGTAAAGTAATTTTACTTACATAGATAAGTTTTTAGTTGATTTTTTTAAATAGTTTAAATTTTAAAATAGCTTTAATTTTTAAATAGTTTTTTTTAGATTAATAATTTTGGGTTTACGATTCATGCACTTTAGGTTAAAAATTGGTAGAATTAATTTAGTTAAAAACCGAAACCAATTTGAATCAATTGTCCAAATCAAAACAAAACGTCTCAAATTCATAAGATCTTCGTGTACAACGAACTTGGTAGTGCGTCTACCTTAGAGGGAGCTCCTGCAATCGTTCACTCCCGACCACCAAGGATTGAAACTCGCAACACAAAATGGACAAAGGATCACCCAATCCGCAATATAATTGGTGACATCGATCGACCAGTCTTAACACGCCACCAACTCCAAGAACATGCAACAAGCCATGACCAAATCATCTTGGATTGAAGCCATGCAAGAGGAACTTAATGAATTCCAACGTCTTGAAGTATGGGAATTAGTTCCTTTACCCAAGAACATTGAAATCCTTACATTGTTGTGGGTATATAAGGTTAAACTCGATGAGTTAGGTGGAGTGCTGAAGAACAAAGCTAGATTGGTTGCTAGAGGTTACAAACAAGCTTTGGGTATTAATTTTGAAGAATCCTTTGCTCCTGTTGCACGGTTGGAGGCAATTAGACTATTCCTTGCTTATGCTACTCACATGAATATGATCGTCTATCAAATGGATGTTAAGACGGCATTTCTCAATGGTGAATTAAGGGAAGATGTTTACGTAAGCCAGCCGAATGGATTTGTCAACTCGGAGTATCCGAATCACGTATATAAGCTCAAGAAGGCTCTTTACGGGTTGAAACAAGCTCCACGCGCGTGGTACGATCTCCTATCGTCGTATCTCATCTCGAAAGGCTTCTACAAAGGCAAAGTGGATCCAACGTTATTCATTCTCAAGGAGGACAACGACATGATACTAGTACAAATTTATGTTGATGATATAATATTTGCTGCTACTAATCAACGATTGTCTGACCATTTTGAGAAAATTATGTCCACACATTTTATGATGTCTATGATGGGAAAAATCTCATTTTTCTTAGGGTTGAAAATTTCTCAGAATCCCAGAGGCCTCTTTATTAATCAATCCAAATTTTCTCTTGAATCATTAAAGAAGTATCATTTTGAAAACTGTGACCCTATGGATACTCCAATGGTGGAGAGATCCAAGTTAGATGAATATAAGGAAGGGATAGCTGTCGATCCTAAACTTTAGTGTGGAATGATCGACACCCCTCTCTATCTGACTGCTAGCAGGCCTGATTTACAATTTTCTATATGCATGTGTGCCCGGTATCAGGCTCAGCCTACCGAAAAGCACTTACATGTTGTGAAAAGGATCTTTCAGTATCTTAAAGGAACACTTAATCTTGGTCTTTGGTATCCGAAGGATTCTTCTATTGCACTAATTTCATATGCAGATGCGGATTATGCCAGGTGTCAAGATACTAGACGTAGCACCTTTGGCAGTGTGCAACTTCTTGGAGATACACTTGTTAGTTGGGCATCAAAACGGCAGAAAAGCGCTGCGATATCAAGTACAGAGGCTGAATACATCGCTATGTCTGGTTGTTGTGCTCATGTTCTTTGGATGCGATCACAATTAACTGACTACGGTCTTGGATTCAACAAAATCCCGATGTACTGTGATAACAAAAGTGCAATTGCTCTGTGCTGCAACTACGTTCAACATTCCAGCAAAGCACATTAACATACGCTACCACTTCATCAAAGAGCAAGTGGAAAATGGAGTGATCGAACTGTACTTCGTCAACACTGAGTATCAGCTGGCAGATATTTTCACGAAGGCATTAGATCGAGGACGTATCGAGTTTTTGATCGAAAAGCTAGGCATGAAATCATTCTCACCAGCGACACTTAAGGAGTTGGTAGAAGAATATGAAGAATAGTAGTGGTAAACTATTCTCGAGTATCCTTTGATCGTGATCTTGTATATTATCATATATATTTAAACCACCAAAAGAAAAATACAAAAATATAAAACATAGAAAACCCATAAAAAATATAAAATCAAGAAAATCCAAAAATATTTTTCATTTTCAAAACGGGCATGTCTTTTAGTACGATAATATTTACGGCCTTATAAATGTCGATTAAAATTGACACGACGCCATAAATAGAGTCCGCATAAAAGTTGTATATGTTTTAAAACATGCCCATTATGGCTTGTAGTTATTTCAGACTGCAACCCGCTTTTCGTATTAAAGTCACGTATTTCTTATGAAAACGTTGGCTCACAACCGGAATTAATTTTCTCGGGCAAGGTTTACTTTAAAACCTTGTAAGGGACTAAGTTTACTTTATAACTTGGTCTAACACAAATTAGTGTACGTATCAGTGCACTTCTTTTGTAAAAATAAGAGAAATCTTATTGCCACCAAAATCGTTCCAAAAAATCACTAAACCGGAAAAAGTCTTCATGGATATTTGTTCTTTTAAAAACAATGACTACAACTCTTTAAATAGAAAACGGGTCTATGTTTAAGGGGGAACAAATATTATATTTCTTTTGGAATTAAAATTCATCTTCAAATAGGGTTTTCAGAAAATATAAACCGACCATTCTCATCATTATATGCTTTGTGTGCTTTATGTGGTTTGAGGAATAGCTTGTTTGCAATTAAGCATTAGGAGTTTGTTTTCGAGTTTGTTTTCAAAGATAAGACGTTAAGGGTTTAGGTGTTGGTTAGCTCACTTGTTTTTACATGTGTTTATTAAACATCTTAATCCTTGGGGGTAAAACATTGCACAATTGCAACAAGGGGGACCAAGTTGCAACTTCTTTCAACTTGGTTTGACGAAAGTCAAATAAAACCGCCCTCCCTTTCGTTTCTTTGTAGTTACTGTAACACACAAAAAAAAAATACTCCAACCGCCATTGTTAGACCTTGAAAGATCCATCTATTTGTGCTTCTCGTTTTATCTGATCTAGGTATAATCATTTTTGCTATCTGTGCTTATTAATTTAGATGATTACATCTCCCTCCTTTCATAACTATAACTAGTTTCCACTGAATCTGAACCAACTTAGGGTTTCTTGATTTGATGTAAATGAGTCTTATGTGGTGGGATTTGTTCATCTTGGATAGATTTACATTGGTTATACACAGTTTGGCCTATAACAGCTTCTTTGTCCTGTAATCGCACTCATAAGATTTACCTAGGTTCTATCGCCAAGAATGCGATCCATGACTACGATCGCTTCTCATCGCATTGATTGCGATGGCATAACTACGTTGTACTCACTGCGATGGCACCATTCCAATGGGCTTATTGCGATGGGTCCATTGCGATAGGTCTATTGCGATGGTCAGTTACGATGGGTCCATTGCGATGGTCCGTTGCGATGGGTTCATTGCGATGTTCCGTTGCGATGGGGTCAGCACGATGGTCCGTTGCGATGGGTTCAGTACGATGGTCCAATGCGATGGGTTAAGTTTGATGGCACCAATGTGATGGGTTAATTACGATGGCACCAATGCGATGGGTTAAGTACGATGGCACCAATTGTAATGGGTTAAGTACGATGGCACCAATGCGATGGGTTAAGTACGATGGAACCAATGCGATGGCTAAAATACGATGAGTGCAATGCGATGGGTTCAATGCGATGCATTGTCACGATGGACAGAAAAATTTGCAAGTTTTTTTTAAGATATGTTAAGTACTATAGTGGACTTAGTTTTGCTATGCCTTTGCCTTAAATATCTTTTAGATTGCGATAAGGGTTTACATTGTAATACTTGTTAAGCTAGTCATGGACTTTAAGAGTTGTGCAATTGCCATAGACTATCTAATGAAATCTGCCTAGACAGCACTCCCCATTATTAGGCTTTAAGTAAATTAGGGCCATTAAAACGAGACCAAGTCATATTGAAATTAAATAATTTTATCTCATGAGAATACTTGAAAGGTTTCTTATTACAAAAGTTAATCTTATTTAATAAGTTGACTATTCTGTAAAGAAAAGAGATACAAATTACTTATTCAATGTCTTGTGTTTTGCATCCAGGCCATGGAAGACAAAGTTTCATCGTTGTCTAACCCTGTGTTCAAGCCTACTGAAATCAGGGTTGTGGATACTCAAAAAATTACTGAAGTAGTTGTTGAAACAAAACCAAAGCCTACTGAATTTGTGGTTGAAACTACACCAAGACCAACTGAGGTTGTGGTTGAAACTAAACCTAGACCTACTGAGGTTCTAGTTATGACTACCAAGATATCCAAATATTCTAATAACTCGTGTTAGGTTGTTTTTTCCTTAGAATAAATTGTCTGTGGCATTCTACATGTGATTCTGAATGTATAAACTTTGTCCATATGAACTATGCTTGTATTTTGTTACTCAATCATATGTGGTGACATTTGTTGTGATTTATTTCCAATGCTTAGGATTTACATAGTTTATGAGATATATATATATTTCTATATAATAAGTGTAAAAACACTTATCCTTTTGCCACTAAAATCAAGGAAAAACAAGACCAAATCATGTGTTTAATGTCTTAAAAGTCAGAATTACGCGTGGTTTTGTGTTTTTGTGTTTAATTAGGTACGAATGATCAAAAGAAGAGAAAACACGGGATTTCACGGTCAAATGTTGAAGAAAAGTCCAAAAAGAGACGAAGACAAAGTCAAAAGACCAAAAGTGTGCCGAAGATCAAGAAAACCGGCTAAGTCAACTTAAAATTGAAGAAAATGATCGAGAAAGCCGAAATCGAGCTCGACTTTAGCGGATTAAATCTTTTTGAAGTTATTGGGCCAAGTGGGTCCCACATTTGGGTTAATGGGCTCAAATGTCCATTTAAAAGTTGCTTGAAAAAATTACAAGCCCAAAAACTTTTACTTGCTATAATTCGGCTAAATAAAAGAGGAATGATAAAACTTGGGCCAAGCCCAATTTATTTCACAAATTATGGGACGGATCAAGTGGAATACTTTTGCTGGGTAAAAAAGTCGGTCAACAAACCCACCCAGTCAAAAACCCTTTTGTTTTATTCCCCCAACCATACACGTCTCACCCCAATACCCCAAAATAAATAAATTGTTTGTTTTATTCACACACCCACCTCCTTCTTTCTCAAAATAACAGATCCCTTCCATTTTACCCTAACCCTAATTTTTACCCATCTCCAAAAATCACCCATAAATAATTGGGGGTTTTACCCTCATGGATTAATTCCCACAAATACTATAAACCCCCAAGAAATTCGCATCAAGCATCCACCCAGTAGTCCTCTATCCCGACGTGGCACACAAATCCACCAAACACCATTCCACGCTGGCAATCCATGGCTTGTGGATGTTTTCAACCGTTTGATGAGGGAAAAGAAAGAGAAGAGAAAATGAACGGCCATGATTCACTTCCTTGGCCACCAAGGAGAACCAAGAAGGTTTCCATTGTAATTCAATAGACAAGCTTTCAATTATTTTTTTTTAGTTTTATTTTAATTAATTAGGAGTAGATTTAAATTAGATTTATTTTTCAGTAAAATAGTTATAGGTTTAATATTGTAATTTCAATTTCCAGTATTTGTATTTTTTTTATTGATAAATGAAAAGTTGGATTTTTAATTTAATGCGTCTCTTTTTAATTCCTGTTGAAGATTAAATTTCATCTTTAATTTCTTCCTTATTTATTGTTCTCGAAAAAATATATAAAAAAAATAAAAATAAAATAAAAATAAAAAATAAATAAATAAATAAATAAAGAAGAAAGTGAAAAGATCTCATAAGTTTCGGTTAATATTCATTCGGTTACTGTTTGGATCAAGAAATCGTTTGGTACTGTTCGGTGGGAAAGACTCGAAGGTGGTGTTCGTTTGTTGCTTCGGATCACAAGGTGGCTCAGCGCCAACCTTCGACCCAACGGTTTTCAACAATAGGTTCTAAATCTCTTTTCTCTTTTAATTTTATGTTTAAGTTTAATTTTAGGATTAATGTTTATTTAGTTTACTTATTGCTACTACTGAATCTGCTTATATTCATGAATGTTTAAGTGTGTTAAAGTTTCTGATATTTCTGCTTATTTGTTATCGGTTTTGTTTTGATTTTAAATAGACTTATTACTGTTTGGGTAGTACAGAGTGTTTGAATCTGCTTTCCTTTATATCTGTCAAGTTCATGTTAGTAGTTTAAATTTGCTTTTAGCTTTTAGATGATAAGTATTGTCTGCTCAGTTTTTAGTTGTTGGGATTTTAGATTTTTTGGTTCTTCGTAGTATTTGTTCATTCATCTGTTGGTTTAATTTTCTGATATTAAGTTTTGGTGTTGGTTTACTCAGTTTTAAAGTACTGTTATTTCTTTTTTTTATGAATATTAGATAAGAATTGTTCTATTTAATAGGTCTGATTTAGCTTATTTTGATATTTGCTTAATTGTCTAATTAGTTTTATTTTGTTCTAGCTTATTTGATATCAGCTTTTGCTGTTCGTGCTTATTCAGTTTTTTTTATAGCTTATCTGCGTTATTTTGCTTATCTGCCTCTCTTATTTTGCTTTTGTTTACTGCTACAATTCTTCAGTACATATTAACTGTCTTATTTGATTGTCCATAATAATAGTAAAAAATAAATAAAACAAAATATAATAGCAAATTTTGGTCTGGGTGGGAATCGAACCCTGGACCTCTCGCATAGCATCCCAATAGCACAACCATCTCTTCTAAACCCTTTTTTGTGTTCATTTATGCAGCATTAAATTAATATACGAGTTTCATTACTAGCAGTCAGTTTTAGTTAATTAATTTTGTTATAGTTTAATTAATCTTTAATTTTAAATTCCGTTTTTATTTACTTTATTCAGTTTTAAAAAAAATATATATATATATAAAGATAAAAAAATATATTTTATTTAATTTGTTTTAAAATTTAGTTTAAATTTTTATTAGTTTTAAAATTAGTTTTAAGTTTAATTTAAAAGTTTTTCATTAGTTTTAATTCAAGTTTTATTTAATTTTTTTATTACAAGTTAAAAATAGTTTTTATTTCAAGTTTTTATAAAGTAAAGTTTTTAATTAGTTTAATTTTTAGTTTTTACATTAAATAGTTTTTAGATTAAAAATTACAAAATATTATTTACCAAGAACAAAATTAAGTCTAATGTTAAACCGTAAATCAATTCGAGTGAGTCGAGGAACGATAATAGAAATAAGAAAAGGTAACAAAATCTCTTTTTCAAAATGGCGCCGCTGCCGCTTCGCTCGTACGATTGACGATTTGTCGTGAAGACGTTTGGATTTTGGGATCCGTTAATTCTTTGAACGTTACGTTTCTTGCACAAAAAATCAAAAATACAAAAAAAATCAAAAACATAAAAAACAAAAAAAAATTAAAAAATCACAAAAGCAATTTCTTTCCTAAGAATTGCACAAAAAAAAAAAAAAATTTAAAAAATCCAAAAGTAATACTTTTTCTTAAAAGTATTACACCAAAAATATTACGTATTAGTGTTAATTTTTAGTTATATTTCTTTCGATTTTTCTTGTGTATATATTTTTCTAAAAAAATACAAAAAATATTCTTCTTTATCCTCTATTGTGTTCAAATTCTTTTTCTCAACCCCTCTTATTTATAATTCTTCATGGATTTGTCTTGCGTTCGGTGTGGGAGACCATGGATCGGTTTTCCAATGTGTCCATGGTGTACTTGTGCGAAGTGTGGTTCCGATATCGACAATACACAATTTGGATTTTGTCCATTGTGCAATTCAAGAAATTCGTACTTCTCCTCTTACACAAATTTTTCCCCTCCTCCCGTCTATGACAATCCCTATCCTCAACATGCACCGGGTTTTTCTCAATACCCGTGTTGCAATCATTGTGGGGGCCCTCACGATACTTCTTATTGTCAACCGATGAATTATGAGCCACATCTGTGTTATAATTCTGGTTTTCAAAATTTTGAACCCCCACAAAACTCCGTCGTTCATCAACCTTCTTTTACGGAACAAAGCACTAGTTTGGATGAAATTATAGAACGCTTAAAACAGCTCAAAATTAGCTTGCATGACGAAAGACAACAAGAGCAAGTATCTACTCTTAGTGTTTCTACTCCTCCTCTTGTGCGTTCTTACTATTATGATGATGATGACGACGAGAAGACTATTTCTTGGAATGATCTTTGTGCTAAATGTCCTAGTGCAATTGTAATTCCTTCTCTCAATATCCCAAATGCATCTAAGGATTTTGATACATCGAGTGAGATTAGTGATTTTGGGCTCGACAAATTCTTTGCTGAAGTTTGTGATGTGCCGATTTTTGTTGAGCTTACGGACACGGTCGTTCCGCTAGTCCATGATCACATACTCACAAATCCAAATGCGAAAATTAATTCTTCCAATAAGAGTTCTATATGTGGTGAGTATGATGATTTCGTCTTCGAGCCCGAGATTAAGGAAATTATCGACCGAGAGCTAGCTCTTTTACCTCCACTTCCACCTACAAGTGAGGTCGATTTTTCCAATATCGAGGCCGAACTTGATGAGTTGGAACGTCTTATTTTTAATAATAATGACGAACCAACTCACATGACCACGCATCCAATTCTCGAGGAGTTACCTAATAAACACTCCTCTATTGAGAATTACGTTTACCACATTCGTGAGGATTTAACTTATCAACAAATCCCACAAATGAATGATGGTTTCGTACTTGATCGTGATCTCTGAATTTCTAAAATCCTCAATGAGGGGAACGACAAACCTTTGTTTGACGAGCCTATCTATGATGAAGAAATCGAAGAGATTCACGTTCATGAGGATGAATGCTTTGACCCGGGAGGTGACATTGACCATTCTTTGATTGATACCTTTACGGCTTTGCCGAATAGTGACCATCCATTGTCTTTGAGGGATGACAATTTGTCTCCTTTACCCATCCCACCTCCCGTGGATCATGACCTCACATGCTTTTCGTATGTTGAGCGGACTTTTCTCCCTTCTATGACTTATCTTCCCGCCTCTCATTTATTATGTTCATCCGGGACCGAGGACAAGATCTTTGATCCCGGTATCACATTCGAGGCTTCCCCATGGACCATTTATTTCGGGGTCGAGTCAGGCTTGTGACTCGGTTAACAAAAACAAGCGCTTCTCGGGAGGCAACCCGATGATCTATCTATTATCTATTTTTCTATCTATTTTCTACAATAAGTGTAGGGGGGAGACGTGTAGGTTGTTTGTTTGTGTGTTGTGTTGTGATTGTGTAGGTACATGTGCTTTGATGATCCACTTTTGGTACTTTTGACGAGACCCGTGTTCCCGTGTTACCCGTGTACCCGGTTCCTTCGATAAGTTTTTGCTATTGTGATTCAATCTTGTATATAAATAAAACAAATGAATGTAATCACTTTAGTTGTCCTTTCCTTAGCTCGATTTTAAACAACGTACTCAATGTCCTAAGTGTAGGGGAGTTTATTCTCCCACATGCTTAAACATTGAGGACAATGTTTATATTAAGTGTAGGGGGATTTCTATCGAAATTTTAGTTGCCTTTTCCATGAATCTGACCCCATTTTAACCGGAATTTTTTTTTTAACTTTTCAACGTTTTTCAAATTTTTGATCTATTTTGGCCTTGTAGTATTTTTCTTTTATTTTCTTTTCTTTGCAGCATATTTATATTTTCTATTTTCAAGAATAAAATAAATAAATAAATAAAAAGGTTTTAATAAGTTTAGATATCTTTGATATATTAGGCCCGTCGTGAATATTTTGACTCAACCCGAGTTTACTTATCTAATTTTACTCTAGCTAGTATCCTTAACCATATGGACCTTAATTGGTTTATTAGGCTAAGCATCCACGAGTCTCATTCCTTGAGATTTTAAATTGTGGAGAACGAGAGATGATAGAGTTAATTATAAGTTTGGTATTCTTTCATTAACTTATGTGAGTTAGTTATGAGATTTTTCTCCCATCACTTGTTAATAAATATATTTGCAATAAATAAGGTTGTACGATTTAAAAGGTTACTTAGCTTCTAGCACAATATCGTTTAAAAGTTGCTCGGTATTAATTAGAGTTCATAGTCAAGGCATAACTTATTGAAACGGGACGCGAAGATTGGCTTATCCAAAAAGGCCCTAACAAGGCATGAGGATACCCGAGTCCAAAAAGGCCCTAACAAGGCATGAGGATTCACTTTTTGCTAAAGATCCTAAGATGATGTGAATATCATTAATCCAAATCAATATGAAGGATCAAGACACACGACGAGAAGCAATTACTCCCCTAAAGATCATGGAGAAGTCTATCCAAAAAGACCCTAACAAGGTATGAGGATAAATAGATCCAGGTCCGAAAAGGAGGCGGATCGTTGTATATCAAAATCCTAAATAAAGAAGAGGATAAATGAAGAAGTCGTGGTCAACGTTTGAAGCATCTTTCACTCCTTATGAAGATGTATACCAAAATGAAGAGAAGACCATAATTTCAAGATCGTCTCTCAAGATTTGAAGTTTGAAGTACAAGCCAAATATCGGTCCGAGAAAGGTCTCAAATCGTGAAACGAGTTATGCCAAGATATGAACTTTTTGAGGTTTCGAGAAGCAGTTTTAAAAGATTTTGTCCTTTAGCTAACTATTGATTAAATCGTCCCACTTTGTTTTCGCCCTAAATAAATTATCGAAATAAGTCAAAAATGCATCCTCGTGATCATTCAAGACAAAAATAAAATATAAGAGATACACCGTAGGAATAAGGGGGTCTAAGTGATTAATTAAACCACATGAGTAAGTGTTAGTTGTGCTAACTTATAGTAAACAATGATCTCGTTTTTGAGCTTGGTATGGGGAACGTGAAACTTGAGGGTGATTAATATTTATGACAACAAAGCCCTAATTCAAGTCTTAGATTTCTTTACAAGTTTCTTCCATCAAATATTTTCAAGTAATTAATCATTTAATTTTTGTCTCCTTTTAAGTTCTTATCTTTTTAACGTATTAGTAGTAGTAATAATAATAAAGGCCGAGACAGATTAATTATGAGAAAAATGTAACTTTATGCTTTGAAATAATGCATTGCATGGGGTCATTGCAATGGTCAAGTGTAGGGGATTTAATAAGTGTGAAAACACTTATCCTTTTGCCACTAAAATCAAGGAAAAACAAGACCAAATCATGTGTTTAATGTCTTAAAAGTCGGAATTACGCGTGGTTTTTGTTGGGAATAAATTAAGGCCCGATCACTTGAGCGCTGACAAGAACAAATCAAGCGTTGACAAGAACAAAACAAGCGCTGACATCTCAAGTGTTGACAAGTTAAAGTCAAGCGTTGACACATTGAAGACAAGCACTGATGGAAGCTATAATCTACACGTTTATTATATTCTAGAATTCTTCTAGTAAGGATAGAAACGACAATGTATTTTCTATATTTATCTTTACCTAGAATATTTGATACGTAGCTTATTGTACAAGGCTTCTTGTGTCTATAAAAGAAGGCTTTTAGGTTAATGTTCATTATCAAGTTAATCAAGTTTCATATAAGTTTTCGTTTGTAAACATCTTTCATTGTAAGCAAGTTCGACATTCATAATCAAAGTGAAAGTTTTGTTTATATCTTGTGTTCTTGTTTAAGTGTTAAATTCCGCATAACACTTAGATTCATAAAGCATACACAAAGGTTTCTCTACGTGTATTACTTGATCTAATCTCGTATACACAAAGCTAATCGATCTAAGTTTGGGATCAACAAGTGGTATCAGAGCTTGTTGAGGAACTTTTGATCTTTAAAGAACACCATACACGAACACCAAAACCCTAATTTTCTCAGAAACCCTAAAAACACCAAAACCCTAACAACATCATGTCTGAAGCAATAACCTCCTCCTCCTCAGCCTTACCAAACATCAAGATTCCCATGCTTGATGCAACCAACTTTGACTTATGGAAGTTCAACTTTGAAAAATATCTAGGGATCTATGACTACACACTCTAGGAGATTATTGAATATGGAAACTCATTCAATAAGGCTCAAAAGATTCTTGATGCTATTAGTCAAAGAACAGCTATTGAAGGATGCCCTGAAGAGGATAAGAAAGAAAAACCTGGAGATGGTAGAGCTGTAGGTGCTGAAGATATTGCAAAGAAAAGGGTTGACATGAAAGCCCTAAATATTCTGAAAGTCTCTTTGGGACAAGAAAACCAGCACAAATATAGAGGCTATGAATCTGCTAAGGATCTTTGGGAAGCACTTGAAGTTGCATATGGTGGCAATGCAGACACTAAGGAAGAAAAGAAAAAGCAACTTCTGCATGATTATGCTGTCTTCAAAGCTCAACCCAATGAGAAACTGAGTAGTATGAGAAGCAGATTGCTTGACATCATAAGCAAGTTGTCCTTCATGGGGACACAAGTTGGTGATGTTGACACCAATGCTACCTTTCTTAAAAGTCTTGGTGAGGCATGGAAGATTGAGGCAAGATCTATTCTTGCCAATAATACTTACAAGAGCTCCTCGTTTGATGACATCTACAACAAACTAAGACTGTTGGAAGATGAAACTCTTTCAGAGCATGGAATCAAATCTAGCACCAGCAACATGGCCTTCTTCTCTTATAGTGAAGGTCAATTCAATCAGAAGGACTCTTTTATGCATCCAGTTACTGGGTCATCATATGTCAGCGCTGGAACTAGTCCTGTCAACGTCTCTTTTTCAGACTCTGACACATTCAAGAATGACTCCCCAAGAGTTAAACCTGCTGGTTTGGATTTGGATACTGTTTGTGCTTACATTGCTTCTTTGCCCAATGGTTCAGTGATTACATATGAGGACCTTGAGCAGATAAGTGATGAGCACTTGGAAGAGATGGACATCAAGTGGAACATGGCTCTTGCTAGTATAAGAGGAAATAGGTGGAACAGAAGGTTTAAAAAGAAGATGACCTTCAATGCTAAAGACACAGCTGGATTTGATAAATCCAAAGTTGAATGCTACAACTGTCATCGTATGGGGCACTTCATGAGGTAATGCAGATCTCCTAGAAGATCTGATGCTGGTAAACCCTCAAGTCAGGTTGTTAAAGCTCAGGATTCCAAAGCCATGGTTGCAGTTCAAGGAATTGATGGTACATGATGGGATTGGAGCTATCTGGCTAAGAATGCTGAAGAGGATAAAGCTTTGGTTGCTGATATTGAAGAAGAAGAGCATGTTGAATATGCTCTTATGGCACACTCCTCCTCTTCATCTGATAATGAGGTATATGATGATGCTTTTTGTAGCAAAGGTTGTAGGTTAAACACTGAAAGACTTAACAAAGAGGTGTTAAAACTAAAAGATGATATGAGCACTGAAAGGTGTAAATTGTCTAATTACCAACTAGCTCTTACTGAAACTGAGAAAACCGTTTCTGAATACAAGAAAATGGAATTTGACTTAAAGGATAAGATCAATATCTTAAAACATGAGCTAGAGGGTAGTATGGATGTTAGAAACATCATGACAAATGTTAATAGAGATCTACAGGCTAAGTTAGATGAGGCCATTAAGAATAAAGATAATGTTGACCTCAAGATTCAAAGATTTGATAGAGCCACCCAAACCCTAGGAGACTGTGTAGCTAAACAAAGGGATCCTAAGGACATGACTGGGATTGGGATGAATGATTACTCTCTGGTTCCACCACCAGCTGGTGACTTCTATGGTGTCCTTAGAAAGGACTTGTCTTGGACTGGTATACCAAAATGCCAAGAAGAGGAATTCATTCCTCCACCAAGAGTTGTCACTCTAGTGGAAGAGTATCAACAAAAATTGACTAACCTAAATGAGTGGAAGAAAGTTAACCCTACTTTATTTGTTAAGGGAGGTTTGCTATGTGAAAGTCCCAATGAATCACCACCCATTAAGGTTACTCACCCAATCATTGGTAAAGCTGTTGACCTAGGCTCAAACACTGTTAGAAGACCTACCATTAAATATGCAGAGATGTATAGGAATAATAGGTCACCCAAGAGCCAAGTTAGCAATCATGGAACAGGTTTCTTCTCTTCTAGACCTAAGGGTGTGTCTAAGAAAGCCTGTTACACTTGTGGTAGCTTTTCACATTTGGCATACAAGTGTGTCAACGCTCCTAAAGCCAACGCTGACAGGAACAATTTCAGCGCTGATAGGAAGAAAGTCAACGTTGTTAGGAAGTCAAACGTTGTCAGACCCAAACCTTGTGTGCAGCAAAGTCCACAAGTGATTAGACCTGCCCCATTCTTTTCTAGAAGGTCTAACACTCATGGACAAAGACCTTTTCAAAAGACAAACACCTGGTCAAATAGGCAATGGGTTCTTGTAGCAAACCCTAGGTTCAACGCTGACAAGGGTAATTTCAGCGTTGACAGGACAAATTCTAACGCTGACAGAAACGTGACCAGACCTAAATATTTACAGCCACAAGGTAAGGGGTCTAAAGCTTCTTCAAGCTTAACATGGAGACCCAAGAAAGATCAAAACCCTAATGATAATGGGATTTCAATGACTTGCAATAGATTTAATTACATTTCAAAGGTCATTACAAAACCAATTGGGGTTAACTGGGTATTTCATCCTAAAAAGGATGAGAATGGGGTTGTTATGAGAACTAAGTCTGTTCTTATTGAACAACCAGATGAATCCAAGTCTTTCAAGACTTGGGTTCCCAAAGAAAACTAATTTGTTTTCTTTATGTGCAGGGCATTCAAAGACAGATCAATGTTTATGGATATTGGGATAGTGGATGCTCAAGGCACATGACAGGGAAGGAAGACTATCTGACGAACTTCACTCCTATTAAAGATGGTGATAAGGTATACTTTGGAGGTGGATATGGGACTATCACAGGCAAAGGAACCCTTCTCACCAATAATCTGCGTTTTGAGAACGTCTTCCTGGTAAAAGAACTGGATTATAATCTGTTTAGTGTATCACAAGTTTGTGATAACAAAAATAAGGTTCTTTTTACTGATACTAAGTGTTTGGTGTTAAGCAAGGATTTTAAGATCCCTGATGAGAAATATATTGAGTATAGAACAGCTAGGCATAAGGACATATATAATGTGAATTTAAACGGGATTAAAATGAATACCAATATGTCTTGTTTTTATGCTAAGGCCTCAGTAGATGAGAGTAATTTGTGGCACAGGAGACTAGGGCACATAAATTTTAAAAATATAAATAGACTTGTGAGGCTTGGTTTAGTTGATGGTTTTCCTGAGAAGGCTTTCCACAATGACCACTCTTGTGTTGCATGTCTTAAAGGCAAGCAGCACAAGGTTTCATTTAAGTTCAAAAAGGTGCATACTAGTTCCAGACCTCTTCATATGCTTCACATGGACCTCTTTGGTCCAACAAATATAGAGAGTTTGAATGGTAAGTCATATTGCTTTGTTGTCACAGATGACTTTTCTAGGTTTACTTGGACATTCTTTCTAGCTATGAAGAGTGACACAGCTGATGTTCTTATTGATTTTATCACTCAGATTGAGAAAAGGTCTAGAAATGAGGTTAAAATGCTTAGGAGTGATAATGGTGGAGAATTTAGGAACAAGAAGCTAGATGATTTTTGTGTCAGGAAAGGAATTACTAGGCAATTTAGTATTGCTAGAACCCCACAACAAAATGGGGTTACTGAGAGGAAAAAGAGAACCCTAATTGAAGCAGCCAGAACAATGTTGGCTGATGCTCACTTTCCTATAGCCTTTTGGGCTGAGGCTGTTAATACAGCATGCTATGTGCAAAATAGAGCATTGGTTAACAAAATACAGAACAAAACACCTTATGAGTTACTTTGGGGAAGAAAACCTAATATTGGTTTTCTCAGACCTTTTGGTTGTCATGTAGTAGTGCTAGATACTAGTGATGCCTTAGGGAAAATTAGTGCAAAAGGTGATGAGGGCTATTTCATGGGGTATTCAGTCCAAAGCAAGGGTTATAGGGTTTATCTTAAAGAGGACAAACGTATAGTTGAGAGAGTACATGTTAGATTCTTAGAGAATAAACCTAGTGATCCTGAAAGTGGTCCTAATTGGTTGTTTGATTTGGAACCCTTATCTAGAACTTTAAATTATATGCCTGTCACTAATCCAGACATTGTGAAGGTAACTTCAAATGTTGTGGAGGAACAAATTGTTAATGTTTCATGTACTCAGGTTCATGAGAAGGTTGGATCACAAGCAGAAAAGGCATCTCCTACATTTGAATATGTCACAATTCCCATTTGGACAAATGCTTTTGCTGCTGCTGCTGGACAAGATAATGGTGGTTTCCAAATACCACCAGATACAAACATGCATGGTTCTTCAGGCGCTGACAAAGGCAAATCTAGTGCTGACAAGACCAATTCAGACGTTGATGGCTCAGACGTTGACAACAACATTTCAAGCGCTGTTAGCCCAGACCCTGACAACCAAGATTCAGATGTTGACAACACTTATGGGCATCTTTTCTCTTCCAGTTTTGAACAAGGTGGACCTTCCAATATTCATGAAGAGGTTCATGTTGATCAAAGAGAGTCTGATGAAGAAGATATTGGCAACATGGAGCGTGAAGTTGAGGACACCAGACTTTTTGAAGGAGGGGTTCTCACTTCCACAATGAAGAATCACCCCACATCTCAGATCATTGGTGATATTATGACTCCAGTTCAAACTAGAAGATCTCATCAAGGTCTTGGTGGATTTATTGCCAATATACACAAGAAGGTTGATACCCCTCTTGTGCAAGCATGTTTGTTTGCATGTTTTCTGTCACAAGAAGAACCCAAGAAGATATTTGATGCTCTCAAAGAACCAAGTTGGGTGGAAGCAATGCAGGATGAGCTTCACCAATTTGCAATTCAGGATGTTTGGGAGCTGGTTGATTGCCCTAGATATGTCAGACCTATAGGGACAAGATGGGTTCTCAGGAACAAAAGAGATGAAAGAGGTATTGTGGTCAGAAACAAGGCAAGGTTAGTGGCTCAAGGTTATACACAAGAGGAGGGGATAGACTATGAGGAGGTCTTTGCACTAGTTGCAAGGATTGAAGCTATTAGGATTTTTCTAGCCTATGCCTCCTGCATGGGCTTCACAGTCTATCAAATGGATGTCAAAAGTGCTTTCCTCTATGGCACCATTGTTGAGGAAGTATATGTAATGCAACCTCCTGGTTTTGAGGATCCAGAGCATCCAGATAAAGTGTATAGAGTCAAAAAGGCTATGTATGGCCTTCATTAAGCCCCTAGAGCATGGTATGGTACTTTGTCTACCTATTTGGTGGACAATGGATTCAAGAGGGGCACCATAGATCAGACACTATTTACAAAGAAGAAAGGCAAGGATGTGTTGCTTGTACAGGTCTATGTTGATGATATCATTTTTGGGTCTACTGATCCAAAGATGAGTGAGGATTTCTCCAAGCTTATGACAGAAAAATTCAAGATGAGTGCTATGGGGGAGATGAACTTCTTTCTTGGTTTACAAGTTCAGCAGAAAGAAGATGGTATCTTCATCTCCCAGGATAAATATGTGGCTTAGATCTTGAAGAAGTTTGGCTTTTCTCCACATGAAAAGAGGGCTACTACTCCTATGGATAGAGAACACCCTTGGGGAAAGATTGGAGATGGGAAAGATGTTGATGTCAGGCATTATAGATCCATGATTGGATCCTTGATGTATCTTACTGCCTCCAGACCTGACATTATGTTTGCTGTGTGTGCTTGTGCACGCCATCAAGTGACTCCCAAAGAATGTCTCCTTTATGCTGTGAAGAGGATCTTTAGGTACCTAAGATGTTATCCCAGTCTTGGTTTGTGGTACCCAAAGGATTCACCATTGGAGCTGATTGCATATTCAGATAGTGATTATGGAGGTGATAAGTTTGATAGGAAATCCACAACTGGTGGATGTCAGTTTCTTGGGAGCAGGTTAATATCTTGGCAATGCAAAAAACAAACAGTGGTGGCTAATTCTACAACTGAAGCAGAGTATGTGGCTGCAGCTGCATGTTGTGGTCAAGTGTTGTGGATTCAGAACCAACTATTGGACTATGGGTATAATTTCATGCATACTAAGATATTTGTTGACAATAATAGTACTTTATGCATCATTAAGAATCCTTTACATCATTCTAAAACTAAACACATAGAAATTAGACACCATTTTATAAGAGATTGCTTTGAGAAAGGTTTAATACAACCAGATAGGGTTGACACTAAGGAAAATGTGTCAGATTTATTAACTAAACCTTTTGATGCTGGGAGGTTTCAATACTTGGTAACAAGTATTGAAATGGTTAATCTCACATAATATGTGTTTTGGATTCTTTTTGTAAAAGTATGTACAGGATGATGCATTATTATTATTGGTCTTATTGATGATTTAGATTTTACACTATATTTTTCTAACACTGACAAAGGTTGCTTGAACGCTGATAAGTGTTTTTTGCAACGTTGTCAGCAATATAATTGTCTAACGCTGAAAAAGCTTCCCTCAACGCTGTCATGTGTTATCGGGGCGTTGTCAGCAACAATGTTAGTTCTGTGGTTTTTAATCTAAATGTGCAGATGGTGTTAGCAGTATACCATTGGATACAGAGTTGCTTATGGATCACTGGAGAAGCATTTGGACATGTTTTTATTTATGGATGATGGTTGGAATGTTTCATTCCTATCTTGACATAAATATTTATGTTCATGCATGATTTTAGCAAACTTTTTTTATCATAGTTTAAGGGGAGGTTTTAGGAACCTTTAGGATTTTTGGGTATCCATATGATACTCTTATCACAATTCTAGATTGTGTCCACAGGTGAGTATAAGTTAGTTTTACTAAATCATGAGGCACTGTAGCATGCATAGTATATCAACTTTGCATGCTGCCAATACATTTTTGGCCTAGAATTGGTTGTGGTCTGTTGGGAGACTTGGGAATGATTTTGATATGGGATTTACCTGGGAGTAACAAGGATTTTATAAGATAACTTTGTTGTTAAGAGTTTTGGTTAGCAAGGGACACTAGAGGACTGTTATGTCTATCTTGCTTATGCAAGTGTGCATAACTGGACAGTGCTTGCCGCCCTATGATAATTATCAGCTTTTGGTTATCTTCTCTAGGATAAATTACTTGTTAAGGTCATTTTTCACTTTTTAAAATATTTTTATTTTTGGACGCTGACAAGATTTTTCCAAGCGTTGTTGTGACCAAATTGGACGCTGACATGGCTTTAGGCAAACGTTGACAAGATTATAGCCGTTGGGCGTTGATGGGTTATTTTTTACCGTTGACACTCAATGGGACCTACCCAGTTGTTACTTTTTGACATATTTTCAAGCCGTAATTTTAGGAGTTGTTTCTTTCATTTAATGCATGAGATAACTTATAACTTTTTCAATATTTTCATGATTGATTTTTGAAAATCTTTGCCTATTTTTGGGCCAATCACATGCATTCTTTCTCTCCTATAAATTTGGCTCCTATTTTAAACAGGGTATCTATAATTCTTGTCTAACACTTTTCTCTTATCAACTTCATCTTCTTCACTTAAAATCAACAGCTTTCATCAATGGCACGAAAGTTTAACTCAGCAGAATTGGAATTGGGGTTCAGGTCTCAACACAACATGATTGCTTATCTTGCTGCTGATGATACTCTGTTTCCTCAATACACACAAATGGTGGCGTATTTGAATGCATCCCCATTAAGGTATGCTCTTTCTCATGCACCACTCATTCCAGTCACACACATTAAGCAGTTTTGGAACACTGTTAGTTCCTCAACAGTTAATGGAGTGACCACATTGACTTCTATTGTTCATGGGAGGTCTTGGGTGGTTACTGAGGCTTTGGTACGCCAAGCCTTGCATCTTGATGATGCTGATGGTATAGCCACCCTTCCCATAAATGAAATAGAACAAGGGCTTAGGACTTTGGGATATCCTTTTCCTGATGAAGGTACTCTCAATAAGTATCATAAGCAGGAATTTCCCCCAGCCTGGAAGTACCTCATACACGTCCTCCTTCAATGTTTGAGTCCCAAATGTACTGCACACAATGAGATCAATAGATCCATTGCAAGTGCTATTGTGTGCATTGCAACATGGCAAAAATATAACTATTCTAAAATGATTTTTGAGGGGATGTGTAAAAACAAGGGGACAAAAATGACTTTAGCTTATCCCCGTTTTCTGCAAATGGTTTTTGATGATCAAGGTTACTGCTCAATGGATCACAATGATTTTTATAAGATCCCTGAGCAAAAGAAAGCTATTTTTATGAAGATGGATTCACCACCCCATAGAGACTTACCTTCCCAAGCCATGCTTGCTGTTATTGAAGCAGCACAACCCCAACCAGACCCTCAACCTCAAATTGACCCTCAACCACAACTTGAACCCATTCCTGAACCTTTACCTTCACCTGAACACATGCACCTTGACCAAGAACCCTTCAACGCTGATACATTAAATGTTGGCGTTGATGTGCCTAGTTCCAACGCTGACACACAACCTTCACAATCCCAAACACCCCTTAACCAACCCATATCTACCCATTCTTCCACACCATCTTCCACACCCCCTGAATATAGGTTGATGAAACGCCAAAGGACTACTGGAGTGTTCTCCTCTGGTGGTCCTAGCCATGTAGCAGAGAGAACCACCACCACAAGTGTGGCTGGTGACCTGGATGAGGCTGGGACTATTGGTTCTGGCTTAGATGCTGGCCAAGGCAGTCCCACCATCATTAAGTCCTCATCCTTTCCCAATGAATCTGACTTGGGAGGTCAAATCCCCATTTTAGAAGAGGGCAGACTGGAACCAATGACTCTTATGGAATTGACGGCAGTCTGCATTAGCTTGCAAAAGCAAAATGCAGACTTAGTACAAATTGTCAGCTCCCAAAGCCTTGAACTCAAGCAATTGAGGGAGAGGATTGTTGTTTTGGAAAGTGATCATGCTAGGAGGGGTATGGAGGAGTCTTCCAAAGGGGAGGAAGATCAAATAAATCTGAGTGATAAGGGCAGCCAAGATGGTCAATCAATGGATGTTGCTGAAGCCCTTACATCTTTGAAGAAACAAACAGGTTTTGATACGTCATTAGTCTCTCCAACCAATTTAAATTTATCATTTACAGCTATGTTGAGAGAGGTTACACAAGGCGCTGAGGGAAAATATTTGAGCGTTGACAAGGAAAGTTTGGACGCTGATAGAAGTATTTTGGGCGCTGATAGAAGTATTTTGGGCGTTGACAGACCTACACATGAAGGTGATGTATCCCAGTCATCATCCATCATCAAGGAAGTTTCTACTCAGGTATTACCATCTACCTTACCAACCATTGCACCATCTGATAAGGGTAAGGGTAAATTGGTAGAAGAAATTGTTCCAAAGGATGCAGCCCAAGTTGAATTTGATATAAGATTAGCTACACAAATCATGGAACAAGATGAAAAGGAGAAGTCACCATTTGTTGTGTCTTCAGAAGAAGAAAGTGATGGAGCTAGCTCAGACTCAAGTGTAATGATTATAGAACCTGAAAGGCTTGAGTATGGAGATGAGTTGGCCAAAGAGAAGCTGAGAGAGTTGAAATTGCAGGTTGACTTTGACATGCAAGAGGTGGTTCAAATGTACAATTCTTGGGAAGAAAACTGCATGGATAATCCAGATTTGACCATTTCAGATCAAATATGGGGTTTGGAGCTTCTTCTTAGAGTTCAGAAGGATTGTAAGGTAATTTTGAAACACAAGGCAAGCAATATTCTCTCAGAGTTAAAAAGGGATATAAGGGAGCTCTACTTTATGTTGCTCAGATGTCATGGAGTTGGATGGACACATCAGAAGTTGAAGGCTTTGACATTTGATGAGTTGGAAAACAGGGCTTATCCCATTTGGGTGAGAGTGCAGGAAGCAAACACTCTCAGACTTCTTTCAGATGAAAGAAAGGAGCAACTTGCAGAAGAAATGGAAATCAAGAAAGCTATGATGGTTCCCAGACCAGTGAAGAAGGGAATTAAATTTGAATTTCCAAAAGATATGGATCCACTATATCCAACTGAAGCAGTTATAAGAAAGAGCCTCAAGCTCTCCCCATTAGAAGCTTCAGATATGGTGCAAGTGTTACCATTAGATTCCAGGAATCCAATTGTGAGTTATGATGAGGATGAATGTGGATTCTGGAAGATTGGCAGATTTGGCAAGGAGGTACACACTTTTACCACTCTCATATCTTTGTTTGCATGTTGTGATAGAGAAGACTTGGTGGACCTTTGGAGGTTACTGGAGACCAAGTATGAGGCTGAAGCACCAACTTCAGCTAATGGAATAAAACTTTGGACCACATTTAAAAGAATGTGTGGGCCAAAAGATGAAGATCCTGCAATATGGAAGGATCTTGAAGATGACCTCAGTGGTCTTCAATGGAGGTTATATTCAGCTGCTGGTGTATACCATTTGAGTTCTACAAAGTTTGCTGAGTATCTACTTGTGGATGCTCAATATTTCAAATCCAATGCTATTTTGGAGAAGATGAAGGACACTCAGCTGGAGATAGATTATTCAAGTGACGTGGCAAAGGATTTGATCAGATTTATTCACTATCAATATGAGAAGGTTTGTCAGACTGCTCCAAGTCCTTAATGCTTATTCAGAAACTTGATCATAAGAGTGGATATCAAGTTTAGGGGAGGATTGTTGGGAATAAATTAAGGCCAGATCACTTGAGCGCTGACAAGAACAAATCAAGCGTTGACAAGAACAAAACAAGCGCTGACAGCTCAAGCGTTGACAAGTTAAAGTCAAGCGTTGACACATTGAAGACAAGCACTGATGGAAGCTATAATCTACACGTTTATTATATTCTAGAATACTTCTAGTAAGGATAGAAACGACAATGTATTTTCTATATTTATCTTTACCTAGAATAGTTGATACGTAGCTTATTGTACAAGGCTTCTTGTGTCTATAAAAGAAGGCTTTTAGGTTAATGTTCATTATCAAGTTAATCAAGTTTCATATAAGTTTTCGTTTGTAAACATCTTTCATTGTAAGCAAGTTCGACATTCATAATCAAAGTGAAAGTTTTGTTTATATCTTGTGTTCTTGTTTAAGTGTTAAATTCCGCATAACACTTAGATTCATAAAGCATATACAAAGGTTTCTCTACGTGTATTACTTGATCTAATCTCGTATACACAAAGCTAATCGATCTAAGTTTGGGATCAACAGTTTTGTGTTTTTGTGTTTAATTAGGTACGAATGATCAAAAGAAGAGAAAACACGGGATTTCACGGTCAAATGTTGAAGAAAAGTCCAAAAAGAGACGAAGACAAAGTCAAAAGACCAAAAGTGTGCCGAAGATCAAGAAAACCGGCTAAGTCAACTTAAAATTGAAGAAAATGATCGAGAAAGCCGAAATCGAGCTCGACTTTAGCGGATTAAATCTTTTTGAAGTTATTGGGCCAAGTGGGTCCCACATTTGGGTTAATGGGCTCAAATGTCCATTTAAAAGTTGCTTGAAAAAATTACAAGCCCAAAAACTTTTACTTGCTATAATTCGGCTAAATAAAAGAGGAATGATAAAACTTGGGCCAGCCCAATTTATTTCACAAATTATGGGACGGATCAAGTGGAATACTTTTGCTGGGTAAAAAAGTCGGTCAACAAACCCACCCAGTCAAAAACTCTTTTGTTTTATTCCCCCAACCATACACGTCTCACCCCAATATCCCAAAATAAATAAATTGTTTGTTTTACTCACACACCCACCTCCTTCTCTCTCAAAATAACAGATCCCTTCCATTTTACCCTAACCCTAATTTTTACCCATCTCCAAAAATCACCCATAAATAATTGGGGGTTTTACCCTCATGGATTAATTCCCACAAATCCACTATAAACCCCCAAGAAATTCGCATCAAGCATCCACCCAGTGGTCCTCTATCCCGACGTGGCACATAAACCCACCAAACACCATTCCACGCTGGCAATCCATGGCTTGTGGATGTTTTCAACCGTTTGATGAGGGAAAAGAAAGAGAAGAGAAAATGAACGGCCATGATTCACTTCCTTGGCCACCAAGGAGAACCAAGAAGGTTTCCTAGGGTTTGCCTATAAAAACCCTTCATTGTAATTCAATAGACAAGCTTTCAATTATTTTTTTTAGTTTTATTTTAATTAATTAGGAGTAGATTTAAATTAGATTTATTTTTCAGTAAAATAGTTATAGGTTTAATATTGTAATTTCAATTTCCAGTATTTGTATTTTTTTTTATTGATTAATGAAAAGTTAGATTTTTAATTTAATGCGTCTCTTTTTAATTCCTGTTGAAGATTAAATTTCATCTTTAATTTCTTCCTTATTTACTGTTCTCGAAAAAATATATATATAAAAAAAAAATAAATAAATAAATAATAATAATAAATAAATAAATAAAGAAGAAAGTGAAAAGATCTTCCCCACTGGAAGATATCATAAGTTTCGGTTAATATTCATTCGGTTACTGTTTGGATAAAGAAATCGTTTGGTACTGTTCGGTGCGAAAGACTCGAAGGTGGTGTTTGTTTGTTGCTTCGGATCACAAGGTGGCTCAGCGCCAACCTTCGACCCAACGGTTTTCAACAATAGGTTCTAAATCTCTTTTCTCTTTTAATATTATGTTTAAGTTTAATTTTAGGATTGATGTTTATTTAGTTTACTTATTGCTACTACTGAATCTGCTTATATTCATGAATGTTTAAGTGTGTTAAAGTTTCTGATATTTCTGCTTATTTGTTATCGGTTTTGTTTTGATTTTAAATAGACTTATTACTGTTTGGGTAGTACTGAGTGTTTGAATCTGCTTTCCTTTATATCTGTCAAGTTCATGTTAGTAGTTTAAATTTGCTTTTAGCTTTTAGATGATAAGTATTGTCTGCTCAGTTTTTAGTTGTTGGGATTTTAGATTTTTTGGTTCTTCGTAGTATTTGTTCATTCATCTGTTGGTTTAATTTTCTGATATTAAGTTTTGGTGTTGGTTTACTCAGTTTTAAAGTACTATTATTTCTTTTTTTTTATGAATATTAGATAAGAATTGTTCTATTTAATAGGTCTGATTTAGCTTATTTTGATATTTGCTTAATTGTCTAATTAGTTTTATTTTGTTCTAGCTTATTTGATATCAGCTTTTGCGGTTCGTGCTTATTCAGTTTTTTTTACAACTTATCTGCGTTATTTTGCTTATTTGCCTCTCTTATTTTGCTTTTGTTTACTGATACAATTCTTCAGTACATATTAACTGTCTTATTTGATTGTCCATAATAATAGTAAAAAATAAAAAAAACAAAATATAATAGCAAATTTTGGTCTGGGTGGGAATCGAACCCTGGACCTCTCGCATAGCATCCCAATAGCACAACCATCTCTTCTAAACCCTTTTTTGTGTTCATTTATGCGGCATTAAATTAATATACGAGTTTCATTACTAGCAGTCAGTTTTAGTTAATTAATTTTGTTATAGTTTAATTAATCTTTAATTTTAAATTCCGTTTTTATTTACTTTATTCAGTTTTAAAAAAAAATATATATATATAAAGATAAAAAAATATATTTTATTTAAATTGTTTTAAAAATTAGTTTAAATTTTTATTAGTTTTAAAATTAGTTTTAAGTTTAATTTAAAAGTTTTTCATTAGTTTTAATTCAAGTTTTATTTACTTTTTTTATTACAAGTTCAAAATAGTTTTTATTTCAAGTTTTTATAAAGTAAAGTTTTTAATTAGTTTAATTTTTAGTTTTTACATTAAATAGTTTTTAGATTAAAAATTACAAAATATTATTTACCAAGAACAAAATTAAGTCTAACGTTAAACCGGAAATCAATTCGAGTGAGTCGAGGAACGATAATAGAAATAAAAAAAGGTAACAAAATCTCTTTTTCAGTATATATCATGTGTGCTTGTGTTTATCTAAAAGCAGGAAAATGTCGATAACCGAAGAAGAACAAAAACGACTAGATTTTATCCTTGTTACACTTAATGCTAGAATGCAACATGCACCAAATAATTTTCGTCTAAAAGACGATTTCTATCCTTCTTTGGCGGCATTCAAAATTGCTACAGACATCCTAGATTGTTCACCAGTAAAGGATGCATTACGTGTCACTGCATCAGTCCCTGAAGTATACATGCACGAATTTTAGGCAACTGCCTCAATCATACGAGCAAAGCAATTGTCAAAGAAGATTATCTCTTTTACTCTAAACAACAAAGACTTGACACTTGACCTGCGTCAATTTAGGCAACTATTTAAGCTCCCTAAGCTAGCAAAAGGGGAACACTTTGTGCCTGACCAAGATTCAGAAGAACTGCTTAGAGTAACCCGAGAATTGAATTATCAGGGTGAAACTGGTTTTCTTTCTCAGTTTAACACGTCACATATTGGGAAACCTTGGAAAGCAATTGTCACCACTTAAGTAAAATGCCTTACTTCCAAGATTGGCGGATCAGACGCAATGCGACCCTCTCAGGCAATTATCTTTTGGGGTCTCTATACTGGATTTAAAGTGGACTATGCACTACAACTTTGGGAGGAATTTTGTCATCAATTCACAAGTTCCAAGAGGAAAGCGGTGCATCTCCCATTTCCAAGGTTCACAAAACTAATCATCAATTTCTTCATGAAGAGTGACCCATATATTGATCCTCGTGGGAATTTCTTCTATCATACTCAAGATAGTGACGATGTGTTAGACACTATGACTGCGGATAATCAATTCACAAAGTATAAACTCAGACCAGCTCCAGTGCCAGAAATCATGATGAATGAAGGAATAAGGGAAAGTGATCACTACAGAGAGATGCTACAAGATATTGAAGCACAGTTCAAACGAGCAAATGCAGATCCCTCCGAGAAACAATCAGAGACGCAAAAAGGTAAACGAAAGAAAAGAATTTCCAAGCGCCAATCGACTGTTTCATCAAAAGATAAAGGCACAGGAAAGAGCATTTAGTTGATGAAGATGCTGAAGAAGCTAAGATGATCCATACTGAGGAAGAACAAGAAGAAATACCACTCCGAAGGCTAAATAAAGCAAAGCAGACTAAAGGTAAAGAAGCAAGTGTTGCTTCAGATGAACCTGCTCAACAAAACATCTCTGAAGCCAAACGACTGCGTATTATTCTTCAACAAAGCAGACAGGAAGCTTTTTCCACAGGATCAGGCTCAAGAATGTTTGAGGACTTAGAAGAATTTGGCAATCCTGATGCTGACATGGCATTTTATGAAGATCCTACCGATGAAGATGCTTATGAAGATGCTGATAACTTCCACTTTGAAAGTCGTGAGCAGAGTGAAGAGCGTGGTAGCAGTGCATACACAGATACAAGTTTGATGTATCGAGACGCCAATATCACCACATCCTTACTAGAACCAAATCACATGGTGCTAAACGACGATGCTCATGCAACCCTCATACCAGAGACTCAACTTCAAAGTAAGTCTACTTCCGGCTCTGATGATGTTTTGAAATATCTTAATTTGGAATGGGAGGGTATTGAGGTTACAAACAATGATCCGTCAACAAATGAAGGAATGGTGGATGTTCCCATAACTACTGTAACATCAACCACTACTCCACCATTATCCACCCCGGTCATCAGTGAGGTCATAACACCAGTTATCACACCAGCACCTGTTGAACAACCAGTATCAACCACCATCCTAACCACTGAATCTACACCGTCATCAACAGCTGAACAACCTGTATCAACCACCGCCCCAATCACTGAATCTACACCAACACCTATCCTTGAACAACCCGTATCATCCACCACCACTTTAACAGTAATGGTTACACCTCCATCATTAGAAAAACAAGTATCATCCACCTCCAATCCATTCCTCACAGTCAGTGATCCATTGATCCAGTCTCTTCAACAATAGTTGGAGGCTCAACCTAAACAAATAACTACATTGACTGAAAGGATCACCACTCCTCCCAAGGAACCGCAACCTGATTAGCCTACACTTCAGAAAATATCCGACAGAGTGTCTAAACTTAAAGCACAACACAAATCGTTTCTTGGAGAGAAGAAAACTCGTGACAAAGAGAATGCTGATTTTCTTGGGTCAATTGACGAGAAGATGACCACGATCATTCGACGACAAGTCAAGTCTTATGTTGGTCAACAGCTACCAAATCTTATCGGTAATGGTTATCTACCCTTCAACTAATGACATTGTTTCAGACACGTCTGCTAGATATGGGAGCTCATAAATCGAAACACAAACGAAAAGTTATTCAATATCTCAACAAAGCAATTATTGAAGATACACCTACAGATACTACCAATTCCGAGTCTGACGATGAAGACGAGCTAGAGGAGGAAGATGATGAGGGTAACGGTGATGAGGATGATGGTGAAAATGATCAAAATGAGGCAGAGGATAAGGAAGGAGATGAGGAGGAAGAAAAGGCTGAGGAAGAAAAAGATAAGGATGAAGATGTAGATGAAGACTAGGATACAGATGAGGATGACGATGACGATGATGATAATGACGATGGTAATGGAATCAACAAGGGTGATAAGAATGACGAAACAGGTACTAATGCCGAAGATTCTAATAACGATGACAGTGATAAAGCTACTGAGAAACGATTAGAGGAAGCTGCAGAAAACGTTGCTAAAACCGCAGAAAAGACGCTG
Organism: Glebionis coronaria; assembly: GCA_025667525.1. Classification (NCBI taxonomy): domain Eukaryota; kingdom Viridiplantae; phylum Streptophyta; class Magnoliopsida; order Asterales; family Asteraceae; genus Glebionis; species Glebionis coronaria. The sequence continues at coordinate 466,049,036 of CM046874.1, read as the reverse complement.
GAGTCAACTGTACCAGAAACTCAGCATGTTTACACAGGTACATATACTGCACCAGTTTTTACTACTGATTATCACAATGAATCTATATAATATATGCAAGCAGAAGAACCAACAGGGTCAATGCTAGAAGAAGAACCTCGCGATGATGTACCGGTGATGCAAGATCAACCTTCAACACCATCTGAAGATCAGCACAACATTGATATGGAAGTTGAAGACTTAAATGTGCCAGAACCAACGTTTGTTGAATCTCTAATCATCGATGACACGGTACAGGAGCAACTTTGGCTCACAAATGCAGCTCCACAGCATCCTTTCGACACAGCAACTGAAATGGAGCTGACTCAATTCCTAAACAATCCTATCGATTTCTCGGCCTTTCTAATGTATTCTCATGGGAAACCGACAATGACTCTTGATCTAATCAAAATGGCAGCTTAAAATGTGGACTTCTTTGATACATTGAAGATCAGCCATAATGAAGCAGAATATCACTTGAATGGGCTTACCAAGGCAATGAGAGGGACGACTACATGAATTCAGACTCCTGTGTTACGACCTCTTACACCCACGGTCATTGCCGGTTCTACAACAATCCAAATAGAGCACTTTGTTTCTCACGATCTTGAATACCTTGAAAATGGAGCAAAGAAATATGCCACGTCACTCACTATGGTCAAGGCTGACAATTTGGAGAATGTTCCATGGATAGAGGATAAAGTACCTGATGCAATATGGAGAAAGAAATTGATCAAGTTTTATGACACTTATGCATCACTTGGCATCTCTTACTGGAATCCAAAGAAAAGGTTAGCTTACAATCACTTCCATCGTCCTAAGAGAGGTTCTTCTATTGTCTCAACTCACAGAATCAAAAGAATTCAAGGAGCAACCACTCAGACGGTATTCGACTATGATTACTTGAATGTAATCGTATTCAAACGTACTGATGAGAAAGAATACCGAATTGACAAAAGTGATCTCCAGTACCTTCAACTTGAAGACATCAAAGATCTTCTATTGTTATTGGCTCAGGAAAAAGTTGACCATTTACCACCTGAGATAGTCATTGCATTGAGCTCCAACTTTCGTCAATATGCTAGGAAAATCGTCATTCAAAACCGTGTAGAAGACTTTCAACTTGGAGTGGAGAGCTATCAGAAGCAGCTAAACTTGGAACGTCCCCATACAACTCCACTCAGTAATTTCCATAAGAACAAGAAGGTTTACATGGGGACCACAACGCCGGAAGCAGGGATTTTTTATCCAAATAAGACTGGCGTCATGCAGTATATGTGATTCTCCGAACTGCACAAATTCAGCGATGGTACGCTCAAGCATGTTCGAGATGATCTGACGCTTCTCAATGCCAACCTACCGCTCCTAGCAGTCAAGTACACCTGGACAAGCCAATCCAAAAGAGGAGCAAAGTACGCGATCAGGAAGATCGAGGAACTTCTAAGGAAGCACCGGTTGCTACGAAGTATGGAACGATTCGTCGGTGGACGACCATATGGAGCTCACCATAGGTTCATGGAACGAGCCATTTAATTATGGTTCTTCTTATAACAGGTCAACTCCATATGTCTATAATTGTGAATATGCTACTTTTTGTATAATCAGCTTTTGTGGCATGTTGTAGTGTAAAAGTATGATTTTTTTCAAGAATTTCTCTCGAGATTCTAAATCTTTCAAACATATCGTACTCAAGCACTACAACTAACCCTCATTAATTTGAGGGGGAGCATTAATATGTTCTTTGACCAACATCTAATTTCATTTTATTACCCAAAGACCGGTTAATCCATTAATATCCAAAATATTGATGGTTAACATTTTGGAAAGGGGAGAAAATGGGATTAAGGAGACTTAATGATACTTGGCTAAACAATAAAAAAGGCTTAAAAGATAAACCAACTTAATATGTGTAATGCACATGTTAAGGGGGAGCGTTTTTGATGATAAAAAACACTTAAGGCACAAAAACTTTGATTACAATATCACAAGTGCTTTAAGTGATTTTTCAAGGATTTTTCATGGTGACTATACTTACCCAAAACACACTTAATTCATGACGGATGTGGTTACAAAAGGGTGGTAGGTATAGGTATTAGTCCAATGATCCATCAGAACCGATGGAATCTTCCCAAGGACAATTCCCTAGATAGAATTAGAAGTCCTAGGAAAGATGGAGAATGATTGTGAACGTAACTGAATGCCGACCAAGTACTTAAGCTAGCACTAGAACAATCACAACAAGGTGCTAGTGATGACGTATTGGTAAGCTTTGAAGGGGTTGAAGAATGAAAAATAATTGTAAAGATAAAGGGTGTAAAGAAAGAAGCCCTCCTTACAACTTTAGGTAGAAACCAGGTCAATACATATGCTATTGAGATCATTTTTTAATGATTCTCGATATTGAAGAAAGACATCATGGACCCAGTGATGCAATGCACAACCCTCCCCAGCTAACTCAAATATCTCTCAAAAGGTATTTGTTTTAATCACACGGAGATCAACACGTTATCTATTATTTTATTCACTCCGAATAGACTGATATTGAATAGGTGGCACTCCTTTCAAGCCATCGCTCACTAAATCAAAACGCACTATCGAGTCTAGAGCCACGAGATCATCAAAAGTCTCATTAGGACACTTTCCATTTATTCCTTGCTTCTTCACACACTGTGAAAAGTGAGAGATCTTTATGAGTCCTACGCAGTATTCTTGTAATATTGCCAGAACATCCGAGTGATACGTAAGTATTACAATGAAGATGGAAATCCTGCTTGAGCCAACATCAAACAAGCTCATGGTAGGTGACACGTGCGGTTCTTTAAGAACCAATCTTGTGACAACTGGAAAGAAACAGTAGTTTAATTCTTAATTGAACTTAAACTCGTTCCAGGCCTCTACGCAGTATCGTATGATCTTGCCAGAACACTCAGAGTGACACTCTTTAGTGTTCACAGTGACGAGTGGAAATCCTTCTAGTGTTAACATCAAACAGCACTTGCTAGGTGACAAGCAAGATTCTATCTGAATTAAGTTGGTGACAACTGGAAAGCAACGATGGTGAATATCTTAATTGAAATTCACTTGTTCCAGGTTTCATGAATTGACGGCTTCAATCATAAGGATTTTTAATCCAAATGATTCTCTCTTTATGTTCGCAGTCAGCTTTGGACGGTCAAATAATAGAACGGGTTTACCCGCGAAATCCTATCAGGAAGTTACTTAATTGAAACTATCCGTTACGGGTACGAAATGTCAAAGCCATTTTATTCGTGTCTTATTATGTTGCTGCATTCGAAGACGGTGGCGTTGCGGTGTACCTGTTGAAGATGTCCTCACATGCTTATTCCTTATGCATCAAATACTTTGCAAATTCAAGAAAGTATGACCTAAAAGTCTTCCGCTGTATCGACTCTGAAACTTTCAAGAATTCAACAAAGGATAAGTGTGTGGGACATGAAGTCACGAAGAGGCGAACATCACAAGAAGATAAAGACTGCACGTGAAAGGCCAAAAGAACGTGTTCCAAGCAAAAGGCTGATATTATTCAACACATATTCACAAAAGGAAAAAAAAGAAAGAAAGAAAAGAGAAAGTGGACTACAAGCTCAAGAACAAGATCTAACATGCTAGATTAGGACTTTGTAAATTTGGAGTGACCTCCCTTTGGGGGAGAATGTTGGAAATACATTTTACGTATATAGAAAGTCTCGGTCACTCCATCAATATAGTTATAGGCTCGTAGTAGTGTTTAAGTTACTTTTATTAAAAAGCCCGACCCATGAGCATGTTCATGGGCCGGAGGCCCAAGTCCATTAAGGACTTGGGTATATAAGCCTCTTTCCACCACGGAAAGAGGTGTTGGTTGTTTCATTTCTTACTTTCATAATACATAGTTTCTTTTATTTCTCTCTCTAAGTTTCTCTCTCTAGAAAACATCAACCCTCTTGATTCCTAAAGATTATCATTGTTCTACATCCTCAGTAACTGAGGATTGAACTGGTGCTGAAGTGTCAACACATGCTTGTAACTTAGGAAGAAGGATTTGTCTAGTGTCATGATTGGGTAAAATCTCTTCACCCGACCTTTCAATGTCAGGGATCGAGCTACCATCCTCATTTGAGGCTTTGACAAAGACAATAGATTTGGTGCTGGAGGATCCTTCAACACCAAGCATTTTCTTCTTTTGAGCAGGTATTTGTTCACTCGTTGGTTTACCCTATCAGAGTTTGTAAGCCAAGATTTAACAATGTCATTTGCTTCTTTTAGTTCCACTCTAAGAGAGTTATTTTCTTCCAAAATTTCTTTGTTCAATTGTTGAAAAGTAAGAATATCAAGTTTAGCTTCTTTTAGCTATATTTGGTTACTTTCAAAATCTTCAAGTTGTAAAACAAGTTTGTGAAATTTTTCAAGCAAATTGTTTCTTTGCTCTTCAACAAATTTTAGATTAATGCACAAGTAATCAAAGACAAATTTAATGTCATGTTTATCTTCTAATTCAAGAAGAGTTTGTACCTTTTTGATTGTGACATTGACTCATTCTTCATTTCTGGCACTTTCTCTGGTGATAACATTTGAGCTTGCCCCTTCATCATCAGCAAGTGCCATTAACACTTTTACATTTACCAACTCATCATCATCTGAAGAAACATCTTCTTCATCCCATTCATATGTGTCAGCAACAAGTCCTTTGTTCTTGTCTTGCTTAGGGTTCTTGGATGAGGAGCTTTCAGTCCTCATTAAGGCCAATCTTGCCTTGATTTCCCTGTATTTGGCCTCAAAGTATTTTGTAGGACTGAGTTCAACCCTGCTTTGCTGAAATAGAGCAGAAGCAGTTTGTTTTTGTTGAAATGATGATTGACCAGTTGGTCTTGATTGAGCTGGTGAGGAATATGAAGGGAGAGATGTTATTAAATAACAATCCCTAGCATAGTGACCAGTCTTCCCACATTTGTAGCATTCAGTGTCAACTGAAGCTTTTGTGGAGCTGGAGAACTTGCCTCCTTTCTCAAAGAACCTTCTCGACTTAGCCAGAAGTGCTCTTTCATGAAATTCCTCTTTGAGGTCAATCAGATATTCCTCACTAGATCTAGTATCTTTAATAACTGGCTTTTGCCTAGTATAAAAATTAAAGTTCGTTGAAGTGGTCTCCTCGAAATGATTACTGGTTCAAAGTGTGACTCAATTGTTTTTGGTGAAACAAATGTTTTGTCGTTGTAGTAAAATTAAAAGTGCACAAACTTTAAAGTAAAAGCAAAGAAAATAAAGTTGAAAATGATTAAAAATAAATGACGAGAAAATAAAAGCAATTAAAAGTAAATAACGTAAACTAGAATCGCAACTAAAAATAAACTAAGGCAAGGCAACTAAAAGTGCGACTAAAGGAGAAGGCGGGAAAAGTAAATGCTAAAAACTAGAAAAAACTTAAGTGCGAAAAGTCCAAAAACTAGCCTTATCCGGATTCCGTGATACTGTCACTATCCGGATAAACCAAACAAGTCTAATCCAGAAAACACCCTAAAAGCCCTAATCCGGAATAATCCTAAACCTTCTTATCCGGAATACCTATTGTAGCCTTATCCGCAAAACAGGCTAGCACGTTATCCGGAATAACCTAAAAAGTTCTTATCCGCAATCCAGGTTATGTCACCTATCCGGAATACGTTCTAAACTCCTATCCGAAAAACATTTAAAAGCACTATCCGGAAAACCCCCTATAGTTCTTATCCGGAAAAAGATTCTCAGTCTTATCCGGAATCCACGTTTAAACACTTATCCGGAAAACGCTTGCACTCTTATCCAGAAAACGAGTTGTCAGCTCTTATCCGGAATCGAGTTTCTTGCACTTATCCGGAATGTGAACTCTAGGTTCTTATCCGGAATCCGTGTCTTAACACGTTATCCAGAATGTAGTTTTACTAAGCTTATCCAGAATAAGGGTAAATACCCTTATCCGGAATATGGAGTTTATGTTGCTTATCCGCAATATGATGTTCTTGTGGCCTTATCCGGAAAAAGAGGGTTTTACCCCTTATCCGGAAAACACAAAAAGTAGGCTAAAGGATCTGAATCTAAGGAAATGAAAATAAGCTAGAAAATAAGCTAAAAACAATTAAGCACTTAACTAAAAACTTAACCAAATTAAATTTAAGAAAAGACAAATAAGCCAAAATTTAAAAACTTTAAAAAACACTAAACAATAAAAATATTAAAAATCAACTTTTTATAAAAATTAACTAATAAGCACTTGACTAAATTTAAGAAAAACACAATAAGCTAAAAAAATCAATAAGCTAACAAGATCAAAAACATAAAAGCATAACAAGTAATCAAATAAGCATGACAAATAGATAATAAGCACAAAGATTAACAAAATTAAGAAAGGTAGAATGAGAGATTAAAATAAAACTTGATTAAGATAAAGATTCAACAATTAAAGTAAAAACAAGAATTAAAAGCTTACAAATTTATGGTGCAAGACAAGTAATTAAAGGTGCAATTAAGTAAATGTGTATGTAATTAAAGATGGAAGAACTAATGTGTCAAATTAGCCAACACCTCCTAATGGTGGTATTTGGAGGGTATTTATAGGGGATTAGGAAAACTAAGCATTTTGGTTCCTTTTTCTTTCTTTCTCGACTTCTCGTCTTCTAAATTCTTCGACTTTATCGACTTTGTCTCGGGATTAATAAACTCGTCTTGTAAATTCTTCATTAATTTAGACTTGAGTTCTTCGGCTTTTGTTAAACTTCCGTCTTTAGACTTTTTCTTCGATAAATCTTCAGAATTGGCCTTGGACTTCCGTTCTTTTGGCACTCTTGATCTTTTGACTTCGTCTTTTGTCTTTTATTCGATAAAAGCCCGTGAAAGCCCGTGTTTTCCTCCCTTTTCACGTTTGGATCCTAAATCACAACAAAAACACAAACCACGCATAATTCCGACATTTACGACATAAAATACACGTTTTGGCTTGGTTATTATTGTAGTTAAGTGGTAAAAGGATGGGTGTTTACACACCTATCAAATCCCCTACACTTGACCATTGCAATGTCCTCATGCAATGCATTAGTTACAAAGCAAGATTACACTTTTCATCACAATCAATCCACATTGGCCTTTATTAAAGAGATAGAAAATAACAAAACAAGTAAAGAAATCAAAAACTTACCTTAAGGTTTTGGAATGTCGTGAAGGATTATCATCCTCAAGTTTCACGTTCCCCATACCAAGCTTAAAAACGAGATCATTGTTATTATAAGTTAGTGATAGGTGTGAAAACACCCATCCTTTTTACCACTTAATTACAATAATAACCGAGCCAAAACGTGTATTTTATGTCATTTATGTCGGAATTATGCGTGGTTTGTGTTTTTGTTGTGATTTAGGACGAAAAGGTGAAAAGTGGAGAAAACACGGAATTTCACGGGCTTTTATCGAAGAAAAGGACGAAAGACGAAGTCAAGAAGTCAAGAGTGCAAAAAGAACGGAAGTCTAAGACCAATTCTGAAGATTTATCGAGGAAAAAGTCAAAAGACGGAAGTTTACTAAAAGCCGAAGAACTCAAGTCTTATTTATGAAGAAATGTCGAGACGAGTTCAAAGAAATCACGAGACAAAGTCATTAAGTCCAAGATTAACAAAAGATGAAGAAGGGAAGGACTTAACTATGCAATTAAGGAAAAGAAGAAAGAGGGAGGAAGCTTCCTAAGCTCCTCCCTAATCTCCCTATAAATAGATTGTTATGTTTTCATTTCTAAGTTGTTGGGTGGCTTGACAAACCACCACTTCCACCATTTTCATACCTTGTTATTTAATTTATTCTTGTATTTGCACCTTTAATTTCTTACCTTTAATTCATGTAAGTGTTCTTAATTTTGTTGTTTTAATCTTCTTTACCTTTGATCAAGCTTTCTATATTTCATCTCTTTCTACCTTTCTTTATTTTTAGTTGATTTTGGTGCGAAATCTATTTGATCCGCGTTGATCTTGATGTTTTCGTGCTTAAAAAGTTCATCTTTTTATGGTTTGATTTAAAAGTTTGTTTATTTTAAGTTTGATAAGTTGTTATTCATGCTTATTGAGTCTATTTTACTTTAGTTTCATTCAAGTTTTAGGTGTTTGCTTATCAATATAGCTTATAGCCGTGCTTAATTTTCGAATCAATAGGTAATTGGAAAGGGTATAAACCCGTTTCAGATTGGGTTATTCCGATTATTGCTCCCCCTCCTTATTCCGATCTGTTGATCGGAAAAGGGTTTTAGTGTATTCGATTGTGATGGTTTTATCCCATTCCGATCTAGCTCAACTTTTGGTATATTCCGATTATAAGATTTTTGCTATATTCCGATCTGAGGTTATTCTCAATATTCCGATTGTGGGCTTCAGTATTCCGATTGGGGTTCCTTCTTGGGATTCCGATTGGAATTCTTTCCAACATTCCGATTTGACCAGTTTGTTAGTTATTCCGATCAGTCCCTTTTTAACATTCCGATTAACACTTTCCGATGGGGTACATTCCGATCGGGTGTATTCCAATTGGTTGTTTTGTTTTGTTTTAATATTTTGTTTCAGTTAAAGTGACAATTTTACTCGTTTTGTTTTTAGTTTATTTTGATTTCGTTTTGCATTTTTATTTGATTGTCAATTTACTTTTCGTTAAGTTTTAATTTTACGTCATTTAATTTCTCGTCATTTAATTTCAAAGTTTTAAATATTGCACCGTTTACGTTTCAACTAGTTTTAGTTTTAATTACTCGTCATTTATTTTTAAGTCTTGCACATTTATTTTACCAAAACCAAAAATATTATTTTTATCAAAAACAACTGAGTCACACTTTAACCGGAAATCAATTCGAGAAGATACCGAGAAAACGAACTTTCAACATATAAAATCTCAGGTATTAAATGGCGCCGCTGCCAGCTCTTTTCGTGAGGATCTACGGTTTTTTGTGAGAGACGCGTTGGCTTTTGGGATCCGTTCACTCGTGAACGTTATTTTTCTTGTCAAAAATTTTCAAAAATTCAAAAACATTTGAAAAATCATAAAAAGCATTTCTTTTTCAAAGTTTTGCACCAAAAATATTCTTCTTGCTTATCTATCTTTCTTTATGGATTTTTATGTCCATTGCGTCGGGTGTGGGAGACGATTGTACGTGAACGACTCTTGTCAATGGTGTACATGTGAGCGGTGTGGAAATGATATCAACAATACACAATTCATATTCGGATTTTGTCCTTTGTGCAACTCGACTAATTCATCCTTTTTGAACCCACCCCCTCCTGTTCCCCCGTGCATCTATTGTGGAAGCGATTCTCATTGGCATGTTTCGTGCCTGGTTCAATACCCGTATGGTCACGGGCAAGAACCGGGGTACAATTATGACAATGATAATAGCTATCCACAAGACGCACCCGATTTTTCTCCCGACCCATATTGTCAAAATTGTGGGGGTCCTCACGATACCTCTTATTGTCAACCCATGAATTATTATGAGCCAGATCCGTGTCCTCAATTTTCTTCACCGAGGGATTATTATGAACCAAACCCGGTTTCTAATTTTTCTCAACCGATGAACTACTATGAGCCACACCCATGCTATAATTCAGGTTTTCAACATTTTGAACCCCCACAACACATCATCGATCATCAACCCTCCTTCGAACAATTGAGCTCCCATGAACAATGGGACACTCTTGTTAAGCAAAGTCAACAAATTCAAGAAGCTTGCAACAAGATCATCGAAAAATATCAAGAGGATCAACGGCCTGAGAAAATATCGAATATCGAGACTTATACTCCTCCTCATGTGTATCCATACTATTATGATGATGATGACGATGAGCCTACTATTTCTTGGAATGACCTTACTGCTCAATGTCCTAGTGTCATTGTCATCCCTCCTCTCGATATCCCAAACGTGTCTAAGGATTGTGATTCGTTAAATGAGCTTAGTGATGTTGGTCTCGATAAATTATTTGATGATGAGGTTTGTGACTTATCGACTGCTATGGAGCTCGAGGACGACGTTGCTCTTATGAAATAGGTCGATTGTAATGATGACGATATTTCTCCAAGCTATGAGAATTTCAGTTTTGAAGTTTCTAAATCTCCACCGGGAGATGCGGCCGATGACGATTTATTCTCTCCGGCTTACGAGAAGTTCACCGATGAACATGATCTTGTGGACAAGGTGTAAGACGTGCTTCTTCGCGATAGATTACGGAAAGTTCATCTTCTTATTGCTCAAATCGAAGAGTTGACTTCTCCTCCTCTCTCCGAATCTTTGCCTCCATCTATTCCTCCCGTTGAAGATAATGACCCATTGCTGGAAGAAATCGACATTCACTCCATGCTTCCAGGTATTGATGATAATGATATGGAGGGGGACATTATTTATGATAATTTGCTGCAGGAAGATATTGACCCAAGTCCCCCTCCCGAGCACCTTTCTTCCACTCCGTTAGAGACCATCACAGAGGATGAGTGCTTTGACCCGGGAGGTGACATTGATTATGCTATGATTGATACCCATATGGCTTTGCCGTTTGCTCAGCATCCATTGTCTTTGGGGGAGGACAATGTGCTTACTTTACCCACCCCACCTCCCGTGGATCATGATTTCACATACTATACGTATGTTGAAAGAACCTTTCTCCCATACAAGACTTATCCCCCCGCCTCTCCTTGTCAACCGGGAACGAGGACAAGGTCTTTGATCCCAGTATTACATTTGAGGCTTCCCCATGGACCATTTAATTCGGGGACGAGTCAGGCTCATGACTCGGTTAACAAAAACAAGCGCTTTTTGGGAGGCAACCCAATTATCTATCTATTTTCACCATAAGTGTAGGGGGAGCCCCGGTGGTGTTTCTTGTTTTCTTTCTTATCATGTGTAGGGATTAGAGCTTCAAAGATACACTCTTGATGACTTTTGACGAACCGTGATTCCGTGTTCCCTTCTTCCCGGTTCTATCCTAAACTCTTTTCGATTCACTATTTTATATTTCTCAATATTAAAATAGGAATCTCTTTAGTTGTCTCTTCCTTAGCGAGATTTAAACAAATTGCAATGGTTAAGTGTAGGGGAGTTTACTCCCACATGCTTAAACATTGAGGACAATGTTTATATTAAGTGTAGGGGGGGACTTCTATCGAAGTTAAGTGGCCTTTTCCTTGTATTTGTCCTCATTTTAACCGGAAAATCAATTTTTCGACATTTTTCAAAATATTTGATCTATTTTGGCCCATTAGTTTTTACCTTTGTATAGTTATTTTCTTTCCTTATTAGAATAAAGTTTGAATAAAGTGGTTTTAATTTTCAAACGTTGTGAATCTTTTGACCCAACCCGAGTTTACTTATCTAAGTTTACTCTAGCTAGTATCCTTAACATGTTTAAGTCAAGTTTTGCTAGGCTTTTATATAGGGAGCTATAAAACGCGAAAGTCTTAACTCTCACGGGTTAAGAACAAGAACTTTTCACAAGTTCCTATAATTGATCCTAGAGAGTCGTTTATCAAGGGAACTTTAAAATGCGATTTCTAAACTTGAGAAAGTCTAAGAATTTGCAAGATCCTATAGGCGACTCGAAAACCCAAAACTTTGATTTAATAGGCTAAGCATCCACGAGTCTCATTCCTTGAGATTTTAAACTGTGGAGGACGAGAGATGATAGAGTCAGTTATAAGTTTGGTATTCTTTCGTGAATTTATGTGAGTTAATTATAAGCCTATTCTCCCCACTTGTTAATAAATTTATCTGCAATAAATAAGGTTGTACGATTTAAAAAGTTACTTAGCTTCTAGCCCAAGACCGTTTAAAAGTTGCTCGGTATGGATTAGAGTTCATAGCCAAGGCATACCTTATTGAAGCGGGATGCGAAGATTGGCGAGTCCGAAAAGGCCCTAACAAGGCATGAGGGCTACATTTTGTTGTTAAAGATCCAAAAGTGATGTGAAGAATCATTTATCGAAAATTAATATGAAGGATCGAGACACACAACGAAAAGCAAAAACTCCCCAAAAAAGTCATGGAGAAGTGTATCCGAAAAGACCCTAGCAAGGTATGAGGATAAATAGATCCAAGTCATAAAAGGAGGCGGATCGTTGTATATGAAAGTCCAAAATAAAGATTGGAGAAAAATGAAGAAGTCGTGGTCTAAATATGAAGAATCTATCAAAACTTCAAGTGAAGAAATTCCTATTATGAAGAGAAGGCCATTATTTCATGAACGTCTCTCAAGGTTTGAAGTATGAAGTCGCTGCCAAATATCGGTCCGAGAAAGGTCTCAAATCGCGAAGCGAGTTATGCCAAGATATGAACTTTATGAGGTCCCGAGAAGCAATTTTAAAAGATTTTGTCCTTTAGCTAACTATTGATTAAATCGTTCACTTTATTTCGGATTAAATAAATTATCGAAATAAGTCAAAAATGCATCCTCGTGATCATTCAAGACAACAACAAAATATAAGAGATACACCTAGGAATAAGGGAGTCTAAGTGAATAATCGGCCCACATGAGTTCGTGTTGGTTTGCTAACTTATAATAACAATGATCTCATTTCTAAGCTTGGTTTGGAGAAAGTGAAAACTTGAGGATGATGATCATTCACGACCTTTCCAAAACCCAAAGGTATGATTTTGATTTCTTTACTTTGTATGTTTATAATTTTCTATCTCTTTAATAAAGGCCAACGTGGATTGATTGTGATGAAAAATGTAAACGTGCTTTATAACTAATGCATTGCATGAGGACATTGCAATGGTTAAGTGTAGGGGATTTGATAGGTGTGAAAACACCCATCCATTTTACCACTTAATTACAATAATAACCGAGCAAAAACGTGTATTTTTTGTCATTTATGTCAGAATTATGCGTGGTTTGTGTTTTTGTTGTGATTTAGGACGAAAAGGTGAAAAGTGGAGAAAACACCGAATTTCACGGGCTTTTATCGAAGAAAAAGATGAAAGACAAAGTCAAGAAGTCAAGAGTGCAAAAAGAACGGAAGTCCAAGACCAATTCTGAAGATTTATCGAGGAAAAAGTCAAAAGACGGAAGTTTACTAAAAGCCGAAGAACTCAAGGTCTTATTTATGAAGAAATGTCGAGACGAGTTCAAAGAAATCCCGAGACAAAGTCATTAAGTCCAAGATTAACAAAAGATGAAGAAGGGAATGACTTAACTGTGCAATTAAGGAAAAGAAGAAAGAGGGAGGAAGCTTCCTAAGCTCCTCCCTAATCTTCCTATAAATAGATTGTTATGTTTTCATTTCTAAGTTGTTGGGTGGCTTGACAAACCACCACTTCCACCATTTTCATACCTTGTTATTTAATTTCTTCTTGTATTTGCACCTTTAATTTCTTACCTTTAATTCAAGTAAGTGTTCTTAATTTTGTTGTTTTAATCTTCTTTACCTTTGATCAAGCTTTCTATCTTTCATCTCTTTCTACCTTTCTTTATTTTTAGTTGATTTTGGTGCGAAGTCTATTTGATTCGTGTTGATCTTGATGTTTTCGTGCTTAAAAAGTTCATCTTTTTATGGTTTGATTTAAAGTTTGTTTATTTTAAGTTTGATAAGTTGTTATTCATGCTTATTGAGTCCATTTTACTTTAGTTTCATTCAAGTTTTAGATGTTTGCTTATCAATATAGCTTATAGCCGTGCTTAATTTTCGAATCAATAGGTAATCGAAAAGGGTTTAAACCCTTTTCCGATTGGGTTATTCCGATTAGTGCCCCCCCTCCTTATTCCGATTGTGATGGTTTTATCCCATTCCGATCTAGCTCAACTTTTGGTATATTCCGATTATAAGATTTTTGCTATATTCCGATCTGAGGTTATTCACAATATTCCGATTGTGGGCTTCAGTATTCCGATTGGGTTTCCTTCTAGGGATTCCGATTGCACTTCTTTCCAACATTCCGATTTGACCAGTTTGTTAGTTATTCCGATCAGTCCCTTTTTAACATTCCGATGGGGTACATTCCGATCGGATTCAGATTGGATTCCGATCGGGTGTATTCCGATTGGTTGTTTTGTTTTGTTTTAATATTTTGTTTCAGTTAAAGTGACAATTTTACTCTTTTTGTTTTTAGTTTATTTTGATTTCGTTTTGCATTTTTATTTGATTGTCAATTTACTTTTCGTTAAGTTTTAATTTTACGTCATTTAATTTCTCGTCATTTAATTTCAAAGTTTTAAATATTGCACCGTTTACGTTTCAACTAGTTTTAGTTTTAATTACTCGTCATTTATTTTTAAGTCTTGCACATTTATTTTACCAAAACCAAAAATATTATTTTTACCGAAATCAACTGAGTCACACTTTAAACCGAAAATCAATTCGAGAAGATACCGAGAAACGAACTTTCAACATATAAAATCTCAAGGTATTAGTTAGCAAACTAACATGAACTCATGTGGGCCAATTATTTACTTAGACTCCCTTATTCCTAGGTGTATCTCTTATATTTTATTATTATCTTGAATGATCACGAGGATACATTGTTGACTTATTTCGATAGTTATTAAGGCTGAAAATAAAGTGGGATGATTTAATCAATAGTTAGCTAAAGGACAAAATCTTTTAAAACTGCTTCTCGGGACCTCATAAAGTTCATATCTTGGCATAACTCGCTTCACGATTTGAGACCTTTCTCGGACCGATATTTGGCAGTGACTTCATACTTCAAATCTTGAGAGACGTTCATGAAATAATGGTCTTCTCTTCATAATAGGAATTTCTTCACTTGACCTTTTTGAGAGATTCTTCATATTTGGACCACGACTTCTTCATTTTTCTCCAATCTTTATTTGGGATTTTGATATACAACGATCCGCCTCCTTTTAGGACTTGGATCTATTTATCCTCATACCTTGTTAGAGCCTTTTTGGATAGACTTCTCCATGATCTTTACGGGAGTATTTTCTTTTCTTCGTGTGTCTCGATCCTTCATATTGATTTTTGATAAATGATTCTTCACATCACTTGGGATCTTTAGCACCAAAATGTAGCCCTCATGCCTTGTTAGGACCTTTTCGGACTCGCCAATCTTCGCATCCCGCTTCAATAAGTTATGCCTTGGCTATGAACTCTAATCATTACCGAGAAACTTTTAAACGATCTTGGGCTAGAAGCTTAGTAACTTTTCAAATCGTACAACCTTATTTATTGCAGATAAAGTTATTAGCAAGCGATGGGAGAATAGGCTTATAATTAAATCACATAACTTCACGAAAGAATACCAAACTTATAATTGACTCTATCGTCTCTCGTTCTCCATAATTTAAAATCTCAAGGAATGAGACTCGTGGATGCTTAGCCTATTAAATTAAAGTTTTGGGTTTTCGAGTCATCTAGAGGATCTTGCAAATTCTTAGACTTTTTCAAGTTTTAAAATCCGCATTTTAAAGTTCCCTTGATAAACGACTCTCTAGGATCAATTATAGGAACTTGCGAAAAGTTCTTGTTCTTAACCCGTGAGAGTTAAGACTTTCGCGTTTTAAAGCTCCCTATATAAAAGCCTAGCAAAACTTGACTTAAACACGTTAAGGATACTAGCTAGAGTAAACTTAGATAAGTAAACTCGGGTTGAGTCAAAATATTCACAACATTGAAAATTAAAACCACTTTATTAAAATTTATTCTAGTAGAAAAAAGAAAATAACTATACAAAGGTAAAACTACTAGGCCAAAATAGATCAAAAATTTTGAAAAATGTCGAAAAATTGATTTTCCGGTTAAAATGAGGACAAATACAAAGGGCCACTTAACTTCGATAGAAGCCCCCCTACCCTTGATATAAACATTGTCCTCAATGTTTAAGCATGTGGGAGTAAACTCCCCTACACTTAGGGCATTGTGCACGTTATTTAAATCTTGCTAAGTAAGAGACAACTAAAGTGATTTCTATTTTAATATTGAAAAATATAAAATAGTGAATCGAAAAGAGTTAGGATAGAACCGGGAAGATGGAAACACGGAATCACGGTTCGTCAAAAGTCATCAAGAATGGATCTTTGAAAGCTCGAATCCCTGAATATGAGAAGAGAGGAAATAGCAAACACCAACGGGTCTCCCCTACACTTAGGATAAAGATAGCTAAAAGATAGATACTTGGGTTGCCTCCCAAGAAGCGCTTGATTTTTGTTCACCGGGTCGTGAGCATGACTCGACCTTGATTAGCATAGGAAGAAGCATGAAACATATCCACCGGGATCAAATACATAGTTTTCGGCCATCAAATAGCACAAGCTTAAGGCGAACAAGGCAAGCCAAAGAAGAGTAGGCAAGGTTCCCTTAAGCAAAGATGGAGCACGGTGGGAGCAAGGGTGAAGAGGTGCAAGCATATCTTCAAAAGTTCCAAATATTTTTCCTTTTATTTCATCAGATGGATACTGAGATGGCTTGAAAAGTGCAATACCGGGGTCGAACACCTTTTCCTTTAGGGGAAAATAGCACTCAGGCTCAGTAGAATTTGAAGAACATCCGCTAAGAAAATGCACAACCTCGTCCTCAGAAGGTGGACAAAGAGGTGTCAAAACATACGTGTTGTGGATGTTGGTGTCGTCCGGTGTCGGCTCCTTTGAAAGAATTTTCTTCAAATTCGTAGAAGAATGAACACCATAATCATCAAAGTCTAAAGGAGGAGCATCACTCTTATTTGGGAATTATGTGTTGATAAATGTAGAAAAGTCTTCCTCAAATGAGTAGTCATCCAAAGTAGGATTAAGCATGGTTGGCGGAGGATCTTCATCATGAGAGGAATCACTCGAAAGAGTATCGGCCTCATCAAAATCATCATAAGTGGGCATGTCGGGATACTCAGAAGTAAAATCATCATAATCATCCCCATCGGAGCTAGAATCATCATCATAAGCATCATAGATCGGTGGAGAATCATATATGGGTGGAGGTTCCAAATTGGAGAGAGAATCATCCACATCATCTTGAAAAAGTGGATTATCATTGCAAGACTCGAATAGAGGATTGTAATAGACGACAAAATCATCAAGCACATTAATCATATTCGCTGATTCTCTTCCATTATATTTGCTTGTAAGCTTTCCCATTTCAAAAACTTGTGCATCATCCCCGACTCTTAAGATGAGTTCACACTTATCCACAACTATTAAAGCTCTACCGGTTCTCAAAAATGGGCGTTCAAGTATTAACGGAATACGAGGGTCCATTTCATAATCAACAACGATGAAGTCGATCGGAAAAGTGAATGTGCCAACTTTAATGAACACATCTTCGGCAATACCAACGGAGTAAGCGAGAGTGCGATTGGCTAGCTCAAGAGTCATCTTGGTGGGTGTAAGGTCGGGCAATGATAACTTTTTCCAAACGCTGAAAGGCATCAAATTTATTCTTGCCCCGAGATCGGCTAAGGCAGTAAATTTGTCGGTTTGGTTAAAAGTACAAGGTAGCACAAAACGACCGGGATCTCCAAGTTTTTCTGGAAGTTCTTTAAGAAGGATTGCAGAGCAATTTTCATTCAAGCGAGTATTAACAAACTCGACCATCTTCTCCTTCTTACTAAGCAATTCCTTAAACATCTTGACAAATTGTGGCATTTGGGCAAGAGCTTCAACAAGGGTAAAGGTGACTTTCATTCCGACAATCTTTTCCAAAAAGTTAGAGACTAGAATGTCATTCTTAGTCAAAATTCTAGCCTTGTTGAGTCGAGAAGGGTAATGAATGCTGGGGTTGGGTGGTGGAAGTGTAGAAGGTGAAGGTGGGGTTGGAGGATTCTTCTTGGGTACTTATTCATGACGAGGCAGAGACGGTGATGGTGAAATAATACTAGGTGTGGGAGTAGTAGGGATAAATGGTGGTGGAGGAAGTGTAGATGGTGTAACTGGGGGTGGGATAGATGGTCCTACTAAAGTTGCTCCACTACGGGTAGTAATAGCACTCACATTCGCTCTCGGGTTGGTGACGGTATTTGAAGGTAGAGAGCCCGAAGTAGAGGGTTGAGTGGTAGGTAAGAAACTAGCCAGCATATTCTTCAAATCATTCGTTTGATTGCTGAAGGAGGATTGTATATCATTTCGAAGATCGGATCTAATGTCATTACCTTGCTTGGTGATATCCCCTTTCAAATTGATAATTTGGCTTTGTAGATTCTTAATTTGCTCTCCTTGGGTTCTCATTAAGGCTTCAACATCTTGATTGATTGGTGGGGCTTGTTGAGCGGGTGGGTGATAAGGAATAGAAGCTCTAGGTGAGATTTGGTTGCTTCTAGTGTAGTTGTTGTTGGGATTGTGGTTTTGAGGAGAAAAACCGGGTGCAAGGTAGTTGTTTGACCGGTAACTTAGCAAATTTCGATCCCCTTGAGGTCGGGCTTGGTAATTTTCCGGTGAATAGTTACCATAAGCCGCATACACGTTTTCTGGATTGCCTTGAGTAGAAGGAAAATCAGTGTATGAGTGAGGACCGCCGCATGTCTCACAAGGAATTGCTACAGCTTTAACTTGTTGTTGTTGATTTGTAGCGATGAGCAAGATATTTTTGTTTATTTCGGCCATCATGCGGGTGAATTCGGTCATATCGGGGTTTGATGAAGTAGAAGAAACATTGACTCTCGGGTTGTTCCTTGAAGAAGCGGAGGAATCCCGATTTTTGTGATGAGTAGTCATGTTCTCAATAAGCTCTCTACACTCCTCGGGTCTCCTTTTCATAAATGTGCAACCGGCGGCTGCATTAATCGTATCACGATCACGAAAAGAAAAACCGTTGTAGAAAGTATCAATTAAGGTAACGGGGAGCATGTTGTGGTTTGGACATCGATCGATCAAAACATTATATCTTTCCCAAACATCAAAGAGAGATTCATCAGGTTCTTGCATGAAACCGCTGATTTGATTTCGAAGGCTCGTGACCATGGATGGTGGAAAGTAGCGCGACAAAAATCGTTGAGTCATGTCGTCCCAAGTATGAATGGAATTCTTCGGGAGACGATCAAACCATTTTTCGGCGTGGTGTGATAAAGTATGTGGAAAGAGTTGAAGGCGAAGGACATCCATTGTAGCATCGGGAAACTTCATGCTTTGAGTAATAGTAATGAATTTGTCGAGGTGCTTGTTGGCATCATCATCAGGCATCCGCGAAATGGATTAGTTTGCACTTGTTGGATCATGTGATGCTTCAACGAAAACTCCGGAGCCGTGATTTGCATCGGCGCAATCGGTCCTCCTCGTCCAAACATTGTGGGTTGACAAAGCTCCTCCATTATCCGAAGATCGGGCTGTGGAAGAACATTGTTGTTGTTATTGTTGAGGTGCAGTGGATTATTGTTGTTGTTCACACCTGCCATAGCTAAATCTTCACGAGTCTCGTGCTCTGGATAAGTTGAAGATCTAGTACGCATACACCTGCAAAGGCAAAAGAAAACAATACCAAACACCAAGAGAATATATATACACTATAAAGAAAATAAAATCTTTTTGGAATTTTTAAAATTTTTAATTTTTTGGATTTTTAACAATTTTTATTTTTTATGGATTTTTAGAAATTTTTAGGCAAGAAAATAACGCTCACGAATGAACGGATCCCAAAAAGCAACGCGTCTTTCATAGAAAACCGTTAATCTTAATGAAAAGAGCCGGCAACGGCGCCATTTAATAACTGGCTTTTGCCTAGTATAAAAATTAAAGTTCGTTGAAGTGGTCTCCTCGAATTGATTACTAGTTCAAAGTGTGACTCAATTGTTTTTGGTGAAACAAATGTTTGGTCGTTGTAGTAAAATTAAAAGTGCACAAACTTTAAAGTAAAAGCAAAGAAAATAATGCTGAAAATGATTAAAAATAAATGACGAGAAAATAAAAGCAAATAAAAGTAAATAACGTAAACTAGAAACGCAACAAAAAATAAACTAAGGCAAGGCAACTAAAAGTGCGACTAAAGGAGAAGGCGGGAAAAGTAAATGCTAAAAACTAGAAAAAAACTTAAGTGCGGAAAGTACAAAAACTAGCCTTATCCGGAATCCGTGATACTGTCACTATCCGGATAAACCAAACAAGTCTAATCCGGAAAACACCCTAAAATCCCTAATCCGGAATAATCCTAAACCTTCTTATCCGGAATACCTATTGTAGCCTTATCCGCAAAACAGGCTAGCACGTTATCCGGAATAACCTAAAAAGTTCTTATCCGCAATCCAGGTTATGTCACCTATACAGAATACGTTCTAAAATCCTATCCGGAAAACACTTAAAAGCACTATCCGGAAAACCCCCTATAGTTCTTATCCGGAAAAAGACTTCTCAGTCTTATCCGGAATCCACGTTTAAACACTTATCCGGAAAACGCTTGCACTCTTATCCGGAAAACGAGTTGTCAGCTCTTATCCGGAATCGAGTTTCTTGCACTTATCCGGAATGTGAACTCTAGGTTCTTATCCGGAATCCGTGTCTTAACACGTTATCCGGAATGTAGTTTTACTAAGCTTATCCGGAATAAGGGTAACTACCCTTATCCGGAATATGGAGTTTAAGTTGCTTATCCGCAATGTGATGTTCTTGTGGCCTTATCCGGAAAAAGAGGGTTTTACCCCTTATCCGGAAAACACAAAAAGTAGGCTAAAGGATCCGAATCTAAGGGAAATGAAAATAAGATAGAAAATAAGCTAAAAACAATTAAGCACTTAACTAAAAACTTAACCAAATTAAATTTAATAAAAGACAAATAAGCCAAAATTTAAAAACTTTTAAAAACACTAAACAATAAAAATATTAAAAATCAACTTTTTATAAAAATTAACTAATAAGCACTTGACTAAATTTAAGAAAAACACAATAAGCTAAAAAATCAATAAGCTAACAAGATCAAAAACATAAAATCATAACAAGTAATCAAATAAGCATGACAAATAGATAATAAGCACAAAGATTAACAAAATTAAGAAAGGTAGAATGAGAGATTAAAATAGAACTTGATTTAGATAAAGATTCAACAATTAAAGTAAAAACAAGAATTAAAAGCTTACAAATTTAAGGTGCAAGACAAGTAATTAAAGGTGCAATTAAGTAAATGTGCAAGTAATTAAAGATGGAAGAACTAATGTGTCAAATTAGCCAACATCTCCTAATGGTGGCATTAGGAGGGTATTTATAGGGGATTAGGAAAACTAAGCATGTGTTGGTTCCTTCTTCTTTCTTTCTCGACTTCTCGTCTTCTAAATTCTTCGACTTTATCGACTTTGTCTCGGGATTAATAATCTCGTCTTGTAATTTCTTCATTAATTTAGACTTGAGTTCTTCGGCTTTTGTTAAACTTCCGTCTTTAGACTTTTTCTTCGATAAATCTTCAGAATTGGCCTTGGACTTCCGTTCTTTTGGCACTCTTGATCTTTTGACTTCGTCTTTTGTCTTTTCTTCGATAAAAGCCCGTGTTTTCCTCCCTTTTCACGTTTGATCCTAAATCACAACAAAAACACAAACCAAGCATAATTCCGACATTTACGACATAAAATACACGTTTTGGCCTGGTTATTATTGTAGTTAAGTGGTAAAAGGATGGGTGTTTACACACCTATCAATCTTCCTCATCATCAGGACTATCTTGGTAGTCTTGAATGAGAGCTTCACTGAAGAAGGCTGTGGACAATGGTGTAGCAATGGTTAATGCTTTACTCTTGCTTGAGACTTCATAAATCCTATTAACTAGGTTTTCTTCATATTTTAGTTTCCCAAAAAGAGAGGCAAGATCACAATCTTTAATGTGATTAGCATTTATCAAGTTTTGGCAGAAACTGAGCAACTTCTTTGGTAATGTATTAACAAAATATGTGTTGATTTCATGTTTTGAAAGCTCAACACCATCATTCACAAGTTCATTCATCAGTGCTTTGTATCTGGTGAATGTCTGTGTGAGGGTCTCCCCTTCTTTGTGTTTGAAGGTGTTGTATTGAAGCTTTAAATCCATGATTCTGGTTGTAAACTTTTTGAAACAATTGTTTGCTCGATTCGGTGTTCCTCGTGCTATCATTAGTGATCGCGGGACTCATTTTTGCAATGATCAATTTGCACGAGTCATGGATAAGTATGGTGTCAATCACCGTCTTTCCACCGTGTATCATCCACAAACTAATGGTCAAGCCGAGATCTCTAACCGTGGATTTAAGCGAATCTTAGAGCGTACCGTGGGAGAGCATCGTGCCTCATGGGCCGATAAGTTAGATGGTACTTTGTGAGCTTTCCGTACCGCTTATAAGACACCTATAGGTTCTACCCCTTATTGCCTTGTGTACGGAAAGCCATGCCACCTCCCCATTGAGTTGGAGAATAAGGCTTATTGGGCCTTGAAATGGGCTTATTTTGATATAAACAAAGTCGGTGATCTTAGGAAAATCCAACTCAATGAACTTAATGAACTTAGGAACGAAGCTTATGAGAATTCATTGATTTATAACAAGAAAACTAAGCTCATTCATGATTCCAAGATTAAGAACCAAGAGTTTCACATAGGTTACTCTTTAACTCTCGGTTAAAAGTCTTTTTAGGAAAGCTTAAGAGCCATTGGTCCGGTACATTCACCGTTGCCAAAATCTTCCATTATGGCACCATTGAGTTATCTCAACCAAATGGGCCAAACTTTAAGGTGAATGGACATCGTGTTAAGTTGTACTTTGGAGATGACATCTCTCATGCAATGATTCCATCCCTCGCCACGTTTCCCTTGAATTAGTTATGGGTCGAGTCAGGCTCATGACTCGGTTAACAAAAAAAAGCCCTTCTCGGGATGCAACCCGATGATCTATCCTTTTTACCCGTTTTCATAATAAGTGTGTGGAGAGCCACGTATGTGTTTGTTGTCTTGTTTCTTATGTTGTGCCGAGATTAAAGCTTTCAAATATCCACTTTTGATGATATTTGACGACCCGTGATCCCGTGTGCCCGTCTTCCCGGTTCTATCCTAAACTCTTGTGATTCAATATTTATCGATAAATGTTGAAATGGTAATCACTTTAGTTGTCTCTTCCTTAGCAATATTTAAACAAAGTGCACAATGTCCTAAGTGTAGGGGAGTTTACTCCCACATGCTTAAACATTGAGGACAATGTTTATATCAAGTGTAGGGGAGACTTCTATCGAAGTAATAAGTGGGCTTTTCCATGAATATGTCCTTATTTTAACAGGAAAATTTAACATTTTTCGACATTTTTAAAATTTTTGATCTATTTTGGCCTAGTAGTATTTTTAATTTATTTTCTTTCCTTTTGTCATCGCATCGTATGTATATATTCCATTTCAAGAATAAAGAGAAAAATAAATAAATAAAATGGTTTTAACAAGTTTAGATGTTTTTGATATATTAGGTCCGTCGTGAATATTTTGACTCAACCCGAGTTTACTTATCCAAATTTACTCTAGCTAGTATCTTTAGCGTGTTTAAATCAAGTTTTGCTAGACTTTTATATAGGGAACTTTAAAACGCGAAAGTCTTAACTCACACGGGTTAAGAACCAGAAGTTTTCGTAAGTTCCTATAATTGATCCTAGAAAGTCGTTTATCAAGGGAACTTTAAAATGAAAATTCTAAACTTGAAAAAGTCTAAGAAGTTGCAAGATCCTATAGATGACTTGAAAAACCAAAACTTTAGGCTAAGAATACACGAGTCTCATTCCTTGAGATTTTAAATTGTGGAGAACGAGAGATGATAGAGTCAATTATAAGTTTGGTATTCTTTCATGAATTTATGTGAGTTAATTATGAGCTTTTTCTCCCATCGCTTGTCAATATATAATTGCATTAATAAGGTCGTACTATTTGAAAAGTTACTTAGCTTCTAGCACAAGATCGTTTATAAGTTGCTCGAGATTAATTAGAGTTCATAGCCAAGGCATAACTTATTGAAGCGGGATGCGAAGATTGGTGAATCTGAAAAGGCCCTAACAAGGCATGAGGGCTACATTTTGTTGCTAAAGATCCAAAGTGATGTGAAGAATCATTTATCAAAAATCAAAATGAAGGATCGAGACACACGATGAGAAGCAAATAATCCCCTAAAGATCATGGAGAAGTCTATCCGAAAATACGCTAACAAGGTATGAGGATAAATAGATCCAAGTCCTAAAAGAAGGCGGATCATTGTGTTGGGAATAAAATGTAGCCAGTCCATTTGAGCGTTGACAAGAGGAAAACAAGCATTGATAAGAAGAAAACAAACGCTGACAGATCAAACCTTGACAGGAAGAAGTCAAGCATTGATAGGTTGAAGACAAGCACTGATAGAAAGATATGGTCTGCGCGTATTATGTTTCTAGTTTGTTAAAATGTAGCCAGTCCACTTGAGCGCTGACAAGAGAAAAACAAGCGTTGATAAGAAGAAAACAAACGCTGACAGATCAAGCGTTGACAGGAAGAAGTCAAGCGTTGATAGGTTGAAGACAAGCACTGATATAAAGATATGGTCTGCGCGTATTATGTTTCTAGTTTGTTTCTAGTAAAGATAGGATCAACATTGTATTTTCTATAATTATCTTTACCTAGAATAGTTGATACGTAGACTCTTGTACAAGGCTTCTTATGTCTATAAAAGAAGACCTTTAGGTTATGTTTCATAATAAGTTTTCATACGTTAAACACTTTCATTGTAAGCAAGTTTGTTATTATCAATCAAGTGAAAGTTTGTTTTACATCCTTTGTGTGTTCTTGTTTAAGTGTTAATTCCGCATAACACTTAAATTACTTTATCCATAAACAAAGTTTCTCTACGTGTATAACTTGGTCTAATCTCGTTTACACAAGCTAAATCGATCTAAGTTTGGGATCAACAAGTTGTATCAGAGCTTCTTGAGAAACTTTGATCTAAAAGAACACAAGAACCCTAAATCACCAAAACCCTAATTTTCACAAAACCCTAAAAAAACATTATGTCCACTCCAGAAGTAACCTCCTCCTCCTCAAACCACAACATCAAGATTCCCATGCTAGATGCAGACAATTTTGATCTGTGGAAGTTCAACTTTGAGCAATATCTATAAATCCATGACTACACTCTCTGGGAGATTATTGAATATGGAAACAAATTCAATAAAGGTCAAAAGATTGAAGATGCCATTGCTACAAGATCAGCTGTTCAAGGATGTTCTGTAGCAGATAAGAAAGAAAAACCAGAAGATCGTAGAGCTGTGTCTGCTGATGACATAACAAAGAAAAGGGTTGATATGAAAACCCTAAGCATTCTGAAACTTTCTTTGGGACAAGAAAATCATCACAAATACAGAGGTTATGAATCTGCAAAAGCCCTTTGGGCAGCCCTTGAAGTTGCATATGGTGGTAATGCTGATACTGTGTGTAACACCCCCAAATTCATACAACTCAATACAGCGGAAGACTAGTTGGTGTTACGGGATAGCACATTACTCACATCATAGACAACGCTTAAAAATCGCGTCGTTTATTAATAAATCATTTCCATTCATAAACATCAAAGTTACATCGGTCCCAAGTCTTTACATTTCATACAAAATTTTTACATGTGTTTGAATGGAAAAATATTGTTTAAGTGCGGGCCATGAATTTTTGTCGTCTTCCCGAGAATTACCTTCAAGTACCTGAGATAAAACATGTTAAAAGAAAAGGTCAGCGATAACGCCGAGTGAATTCATAGAGTTTAATAAAATCCATCAATATAATATCAGTATAAAATTATTACTGAAAATCATCTTGTACAAATCATTTTAATAGGCCATAAAATAGCCAAAATCATTTTATACAAATCTTTATCGAAAATCGTAATATAGGCATTTGCCTTAAAAATCGTTATACGAATCATTGTCGTTGAAAACACCATACAATACGTTTTGCAACGTTGTATAGATTAAATAAAAACCGTTATATGAATATGGTTATGAAAACCAAAATACAATCATAATATCAATGGTATGACCCTGTATTGCTAGTCAGGCAATACATCGTAATTCGGAGCGTCCATTAGTATTTCGTTAATTCGGATTATTATAAGCCGCATGACATTGTTACCTTACTAAACCAACAACGAGTAGCTAACCCGATACCAATTTTTCCCATCTAAAGTAGCGTGTCGTCACAAAGGTCACGCTATGGAAATCTTCTCATACATTAATTCGCTTACCAATCAATGTGGCACGACGGGGATCAACCGTCAAGGCGCGAACTGGGGTGATCGTCCCCAAATAGTACTATTAAATGCATAAGCGTCTACCAACTCCCGGTAGTTCACAATTCATGCTAATGGGACTTTTAGTGACATAACCTAACTTTAATAATCCATTTAATTTCATCTATCGGGTCCATTATTCATTTATCGGGTCATACAATCGGGTCATTCAATCATTCGGGTCCAAAATCAAATAACAAACAATCGGGACAAATGGAGTCCTAAGTTTATAAAAACTAACATGTTATCTCCCTCGCGGGTTTATAAAGCATTTATAAAACATTTAAAATAGTGCGAGGCTATTAACTCACGTTGATCTGGGAAGGCGGGTTGTCGGCAATTCGGATGTACGGTACGTGCTTCAATCACGGAAACCTAGACAAATAATAATCGGTCTTAGACGTTTGTCCAATGACTTTATAAAAATAGAAGTTATGTATACATATGATGATTACATATATATTATGATCAAGTGGGTTTACATATTCTCGTTTACTCACTTTTGTGTTATGTGTCGATAGCTTTTATACTAGTTTTCTCGTTTTACCTATTTACGTGTTTTAGGTCCAATAAGCCTATTATGGGTTCTTAACTTATTTTAATCCATTTTGTACTTATATTATCAGTACTTAAACTTCACAAGTTGGGCCTAAATGGGTTAAGCCCAATAGATTCTTTTTACAAGTGTTTAACTTATTTAGTCCAATTATTAGCCTAATGTGTTTATTTAGCTCGTTAATGTCCGTATGCCCTATAGTTCGGGTTTTATCGGTTTTTACTTGTCATACATGTCTATATATCAGTATATAAGTTTTTATAAAGTTTTCATTAGACGGGTCCAATCATCTAAGTTTTATTTAACAAAAACGTTAATTTTACGACAATAGCCGAAAAAGTCGTAAAATCATGTTTATAGTTTTTATTACTTATAAATATTATTTCACCACCATTTATATAATTTATCCATTTGATTAACCTTTTATACATTTATATAAATAAGTTTTATAAGTTAGTGGGTTTTTATTTTACATTTTATATATTAAAATGTGAGTGCTTATATAATAGTATTATTCTTTAATTTCCAAAAATCTGATTTTTAACTTCATCTTCACCAAAAATGTCATATCTTGAGTTCTACATGGAGATAGAATCTCAAATGTTTATCACATAAACTACATGATATTTGCTACATTTAACTCTTCTATAGCTACTGTTGAATCATCCTTTAAGTATTTTCTAAAAATCGTCCAAAACAGTAACTTCAGATTTATACCCTAAACTTGTTTTGATCATATCTCACTCATTATTTTGATTCCATTGCATGGACAACTCTCACATGTGTACAAGACATTTAGCTTACTGTAAATGGATCCTACTTCATTATTTCATCAGTTCATAACTTGTTTCTTTACTGTTTTATACAGCCATATAAATTAATCAAGATTTTAACCTTGTTTCTTATAGTTTTTCACCTTTTCATCCATGATTATCAACAACAAATCCCCACATAACATTTTTATCATCATATAATCATCATAAATATATACAATAGGAAATAAAATACATGTTTACATAATCAAATTAACAAGAAGATGAGGAGGACAATCTTTATACCACCATGATGATGTAAGTTGTGATTTGGACATGGTTTTTGATGGAGAAACTTGTGATGCACCAAGACCTTCTTCATGACCACCAATCTTCCTAATCTCCTTGTAGAAAATCAGCCTCATGACACCATGAAAACTCCTCCATGGATGTTATAAGTACCACCAATCAATAGGGTTTTGAAAGGGCTTCAACATATGCAAGTATAACATATGGTTTCATGGTTGAATCAAGATCAAAGTGTGTTTATGGTTGAATATGGTACGGCATAATCAAGCTAGAGAGAGAGAGTTTGTGTAGTTGTTTGCATGGTGAAATGGTGGAATGAAAAGGGTTTGATGGTTTTGTTGCAAAGTGGAAAGGTTAGCTTAGCTTGTAAGCCTAAAGTGGACATGTGTTAGTCTTTGTGAGATATCTTAACACCTAAGTGGTGTGGCTAGTTAACTTGGACGGTTTTGTAAGTGGGGTGGGACAAGTGTCCCACTTGTCTCATCCCATTTATTTACGGGTACTCCTCGATTCTAGTTTCCTCGATTTGCGTGCCCTCGGGTCGTTTTACGAAAAACGTTTTTATAAATTATGAATCAACGTCATAAAACGAATCCAATAAAAATTGTTTCATCAAAAACGGAGTTCGAAAACATAAATACGTAATCCTAAGGTTTCCGGTTTAGTCGTAAAGGACGTTAAAATAAAATCGTAAGTCCTAATCTCTTCTCGTAAATTTGTGAGTTTATGAACCAACACAAATTTAAAAATCCAAAATAATATTTTCAGATAAATTTATTTTCTGAAATGTCGGACTGTCACCAAAGATGGTGTATGTAAACGTAAGCACGTAACGTTGAATCCTCCGGTTTAGACGTAGTCGATGCTACTCCAAGACGTAAATCCAAATTTCTTCCCAAAAATATGTGAGTTCATATTGTAAATTGTTTTCAAATAATATTGAGAATAAAATATCAACCATAAACTGACGGATTGTCACAGCATTTACCCCTAAACAGGATCTTTGTCCTCAAAGATCATCTTACCTTACTACTCATTTCTTATAGAGTTAAAGCCATGTGGGTATTTCCTCCACATTCGGTCTTTTCTCACAAGTGCAATTCATTACAATAAGCGAGTTTCATCAAACATAACTACGGGAATAAGATCAGGCTAAATGTTGACTTACTTTCTCTATCCATGATGTTCACGGGTTTCTGATGAATGCAACTTTTCGCCGATCTAAGCTTTACTAAAGAACAATCAGATTCTCACTTGATAGATATTCCATCAAGTTCGATATACGAAACATAATTAATGCAGTCTTTGAAGTCCTAGGGTAGATCCAGCTTATATGCCTTTCAAACCAGTCTTTCACATCATCTCAATGGTCCCAAACAACGAGGACTTATATCCCATGATTTGTCAGATCATGAATTCATCTTTCTAAGGTTAAAAATTGTGGCATAACTTCGCTACCCATTTGGCACTTTAAGATCTACATTTCACATTCATATAACCTCTTGCCCACTATCGGCGGTTAATAATCAAATCCTAATTTCAACAATCATTTCAGATCTCGCGGGTCGGGTATTTTGCAAGGTTAGGTTTGCCATCATAGGAAACCTTAAATCTAAAAGACATGTCCAACTCACAATGGGTGTATGTCGGGTGTCTTCATCTCAACTCCAGCTTACAGATGCTCTAATTTCTAAATCTTAACAAGATTCAATCTCGATCCTAATATGATGATTATCAATGATAATCTCTCCAAAGGAAAACTATTATACGGTCTATTACCAAAGGTCAATCATTCAAACATAAAACAGCACTTATATTACCTTGTATCGTTACTTTACCTCGTCCCTTCGATTTGGGGTGGTACATAGTACTCTCATCAAGGTTCGTTCTTAATGATTTCTGAGCAAATCTCTAGAAATTCGATGCGAAGCGAGGATCTTGATATAGATGATCGATACAGGCATGCTATCTTTACATAACTCTTTTGCATTTATCATTAACGAGAATGATATTAGGAGATTTGGTCAGTTTGTCGATGATGACCCAAATCGAATCAAATTCAGATGATGACCTTAGCGATAGCTAGACGTTTACTAATGTATGAGGCGTTGTCTGCCTTCATAATTGCCATTAGTACAACTTCTTCAGACAAAGATACTTTTAGTCATAAAATGACATACATATAATACTTATACTTACAAATTCCAACATAACTATATCTCACAATTTTCCATATTTAGGCAACCATAAACGGCCCTTTAAAACATTTAACGCTATTGGCTTCTCAATTTTTAATGGTTCACATTAGCCGCGAACCTCTTTTAGTATCTATATTATCATTCTTACAAACATCGTTTATTTTTATATCGTTTTGAAATTTATTTTGCACCTTCATTATTAAGGAACATGTCCTAATTGGTTCTTTATCTTTTCTACATAATGTGTCGGTATTTATATTTACTTCTCAAGATGATATAATTATCATGTCCACAATTCACTCAAATATTCTTTCGATATTAGGCGTCAGTAATTACGTTCACCTTCCTGATGAAATAAATATCACAACCGTATTTATTCAAAATTCTTTCTTTATATTTTCTAAGTTTTAGTTTCGTCTCAACTATCATTTTTATCAGTTTTTACTTAATCCGTCGTCTAAAGCGTCGATAATTATTGTGATAAATTAAATAATTATTAGTTAATTTTTATGAAGCGTAAAAGTTTTAAATTTCTTAGTTCGACCAATTATATAAAATGTTCAAAAATAAATTTGAATTTAATTAACAAGATTTTTGGTTGATTTATCGAAAATAATTAATAAGATTCGTAAATATTTGAAAAATCTTTGTTTATACTTTGGTCAAAATTTCTTTAGTTTGAAAAGCGTAAATTATTGTTTCAAATTTCAAGTCATGTTTTATATAGCTTCCTCAATTCCTCTTATGTTGTCTAGAAGTATACACAAACATTTACCCCTAAACAGAAGTTTAGTTAAATGGTTTGTGTATAAGGGAATAATCCCTAAAAATTCCTTTGTTAAAACATTTGTCAAAACATATTTCCGTTTCTTTTTGGTAAAACCCAAAGTCTTAAAAGGGCTCTTAATTTTTGAAGAGTCTATATGCATACATCTTACCATTATTAATCCAACGGTCATTTTATGAAAAGGATTAAGTCCTTAATCACGTGTTAATTATTCAAGGTTCAGGTTTTCATTGTTTAGCCAATTCAGGGCATTCTTATTAATAATTATTAACTCATCCTTATTCGTATTAACAAACAAATAGTTCTTAATGATCGCAAGCATGAATTTATCAAATTACAGCCTACACACGTGATTTACCAAATTATGAATGCTACATGTGCATTGATCAATCCAAACGACATCACGTGGAACTCATAATGTTCATTACAAGCACCCGATGTAGTGATTGGAATAGATAATCTCTTTCGCAGATGCGAAGTTGATGATAACCATGCTATGGATCAAATTTGCTAGAACCTTGTAAATGATCGAACAATTCTTCCATTTCGAGTTATGGATATCGTTTTCGATTGTCAATTTACTCAGTCACAGTAATCTATAAATATAAGGAAAGATAACACCATAGCTCTTCAGGATGACAGGCTTGGTATAATAAAATCTTTCTCCGACATCTTTCTCAGTTGTACGGTAATTCCTTTAATTTAGATAGTGCTGACGTACAGTGCACAAGCCACAGGTGCAGCATCGGGAATATAATCAATACCAATTTCAACTTGCCTTAATGGCGAAAGTTTAGGTAATCAACAAATACTTCCTATAGTTTCAGATAAGATAAACATCCTTTAATAAATTCATATTAGGTTCTTCTAGATTATAATATCTATAACTAGTTCACAACCATTCACAATATAATCTCAAGTCTAAATGCAGGATATGGTCATCCATCAAGAATTATTTAGATCACTTTTGATAATCAACATCTTATCATTTAGGGGAATTCTACTCGAGTTCCCATCAATTAAGACAATGTCGTCATGTCATAACCAATCAATCCATTCTATTGGCATTACCAACTTTTCAGTTTTATTGCCATCGATAAGATGTGAACTTCTCAAAAGACTAATAATAACTCATAATCCTTCACAAATTCAAGGATATCTGGAGACACAACTACTATCTAAAGAGTAAGGTCAACGGATAATCTACGCGAGAGAATTTCAAACCAGATTCAGACGAAAACATTTAACGAATAGGAATATATCCCATGTTTTCATAACTTGAGTACACATTCGAAAGCTCCTCGGATCGTTACCCAGGTCATTCAAATGAAATCAATTCAAAAGAAATGATAAGACTGTCAATACATCCAGTCGGGTATCAACATTCGGTAATTAGATACTTTTCCTAAGAATCTCACTACGGGAGAATTGGACAAGAAAGAATTGTCAATTGTCGAATAAGACAATTTCCACAGATGAGTAAATTCAACTCAGAAGAATAGGTGCTACAGGCACATGTGTAGGTGTCCCTAACACTATGTCCCTGTTTTTCACTTCTTGCAGATCTCATAAATTTTAATCTTTCACAATCTTCAAAGAAATTTAGCGTTTATTAATCAATTTTATGATGACTACTAATCAGCCTTGCATGGTCCATTCCAAATTGTATGTAGGCGCGCAACTATATACAATTTCAAGATTAACGATGCAATACTCAGTTCGTCAAAACTTTATCATCATGTTTATAATAAAAACATTTTCATGCTTAATTCTTAAATAAGAATCAAAATAAATTTACAAAGATTTTCCTTGTTATGAAAACAATTAAGTTTTCCAAGGTGTTTCATAAACAACTTCATTTTGATAACAATCACTTACAAATCTTACTTTGAGTAATCCTTTTAGTGATGAAAATTCAATTTTTCTCAAGGAATACTGTTTTATCTTTATAAAGACAATGAGCGATCTGCAAAGGAGTGATGAAAGCTTGTTCACCAAGAATTAACTACGATATAATAGGAAATGAGCTTAGCCAAGAAATCATGAGGTTCATGACCTTGATGGCACTCACGAAGAATAATTCACAATGTAACTCAAATCAAGATGAGTACTTGTTCAATGGTTGCATCACTAATGCGAACATTAGGATGAAGCAAGAAAAGATAGATAACATCTATACATGTAGAATTTAGTAATCAAAGGTAGTCTTTTCATTAATCGCAAACAAGTCAAATTGTACCGTAACACTTTATGTGTCACTATGTCATACAATTCTCAGAACTCATCCTACCAACTGATATCTCAGTTAAGTTAGGGATTATTTTTAAAAGATACCACAATGAATACTAATCTACAAGAGTCATTAGGTGTTCCACATGTCCCAGAAGATCCATCGGTCTCAATTCAGAAGAAGATTTCTTCAATTTATTTCTTGGACACTGGGCATCCTCGTTAGTGGACAATGGCCTAGGAACATCCCTTAACACAAACTAACAATCAATTAAAACCTTATAATTCAATCACAAAACTTAATGACTTCCTCTTACAATCTTATATTCCATACGGGTTAAATTTTCACTTCATTCAAGTTTTAATCAACTTTTACTCAATTCGATATCCTACCTCATATTCCAATACTTACAACCTTAATCTTCGGCCTTGTAAAGGCAATACAATCTCAATATGAATCAACACTTAATTTCCAATCCTATTAGCTCTTACAACAACAATTATCGAATGAGTCATTAATATGAAATGACTCGATCAGTCAATTAGACTTCTCGGAAAGGTATTAGTGGCATGAGGCTTTTGGGTAATGGTTCCAATGACAGCCTCAAGTGCAACATTTCCCCTTTCGATTTCAAATTTAAGAATTGGATGACAGCGAATCAGATGACATCTTCCTAGGTGGTAACGTTTTGTCAAACTCCACTCTATAAGGAAAGATCGTCATGATATTGATATCAGATTTAATCTCGTCAATTCTTTCTCAATATCACAATCAACTAATATCTACATTTCTACGAATATCAACCATTTGTTGGGATTATAAATATCCACAACTTGGTTTAGATCTAGGATAGCTAGAATTCCTACGAGAATAGCTTCGACTAATTTACTAGGGGATTTAGGGTTACGTGTGACAATCTACGTCGTATAAATACCTTGTATAAAAATCAAATTAACCATCAAACAATCATGTAATAAAATTACATCATATATATATAATCCAAGTTATATATATATATTAAAATAACACTTCTCAGTCTTGGCCTTGTCGGTAACTCGGGAATTCTTCGGCACCGTTATAGTCAAAAGATTTTTAGACACTTTTAGAAAAATGTTTATAATTAAAAGATTTTGAAATGTTATAATCAAAACCTTAGTTTTAAAAAATCTTTCGTTCTCTATAACGAGAGCTCTGATACCAAACTGTAACACCCCCAAATTCATACAACTCAATACAGCGGAAGACTAGTTGGTGTTACGGGATAGCACATTACTCACATCATAGACAACGCTTAAAAATCGCGTCGTTTATTAATAAATCATTTCCATTCATAAACATCAAAGTTACATCGGTCCCAAGTCTTTACATTTCATACAAAAGTTTTACATGTGTTTAAATGGAAAAATATTGTTTAAGTGCGGGCCATGAATTCTTGTCGTCTTCCCGAGAATTACCTTCAAGTACCTGAGATAAAACATGTTAAAAGAAAAGGTCAGCGATAACGCCGAGTGAATTCATAGAGTTTAATAAAATCCATCAATATAATATCAGTATAAAATTATTACTGAAAATCATCTTGTACAAATCATTTTAATAGGCCATAAAATAGCCAAAATCATTTTATACAAATCTTTATCGAAAATCGTAATATAGGCATTTGCCTTAAAAATCGTTATACGAATCATTGTCGTTGAAAACACCATACAATACGTTTTGCAACGTTGTATAGATTAAATAAAAACCGTTATATGAATATGGTTATGAAAACCAAAATACAATCATAATATCAATGGTATGACCCTGTATTGCTAGTCAGGCAATACATCGTAATTCGGAGCGTCCATTAGTATTTCGTTAATTCGGATTATTATAAGCCGCATGACATTGTTACCTTACTAAACCAACAACAGGTAGCTAACCCGATACCAATTTTGCCCATCTAAAGTAGCGTGTCGTCACAAAGGTCACGCTATGGAAATCTTCTCATACATTAATTCGCTTACCAATCAATGTGGCACGACGGGGATCAACCGTCAAGGCGCGAACTGGGGTGATCGTCCCCAAATAGTACTATTAAATGCATAAGCGTCTACCAACTCCCGGTAGTTCACAATTCATGCTAATGGGACTTTTAGTGACATAACCTAACTTTAATAATCTATTTAATTTCATCTATCGGGTCCTTTATTCATTTATCGGGTCATACAATCGGGTCATTCAATCATTCGGGTCCAAAATCAAATAACAAACAATCGGGACAAATGGAGTCCTAAGTTTATAAAAACTAAAATGTTATCTCCCTCGCGGTTTTATAAAGCATTTATAAAACATTTAAAAGAGTGCGAGGCTATGAACTCACGTTGATCTGGGAAGGCGGGTTGTCGGCAATTCGGATGTACGGTACGTGCTTCAATCACGGAAACCTAGACAAATAATAATCGGTCTTAGACGTTTGTCCAATGACTTTATAAAAATAGCAATTATGTATACATATGATGATTACATATATATGATGATCAAGTGGGTTTACATATTCTCGTTTACTCATTTTTGTGTTATATGTCGATAGCTTTTATACTAGTTTTCTCGTTTTACCTATTTACGTGTTTTAGGTCCAATAAGCCTATTATGAGTTCTTAACTTATTTTAATCCATTTTGTACTTATATTATCAGTACTTAAACTTCACAAGTTGGGCCTAAATGGGTTAAGCCCAATAGATTCTTTTTACAAGTGTTTAACTTATTTAGTCCAATTATTAGCCCAATGTGTTTATTTAGCTCGTTAATGTCCGTATGCCCTATAGTTCGGGTTTTATCGGTTTTTACTTGTCATACATGTCTATATATCAGTATATAAGTTTTTATAAAGTTTTCATTAGACGGGTCCAATCATCTAAGTTTTATTTAACAAAAACGTTAATTTTACGGCAATAGCCGAAAAAGTCGTAAAATCATGTTTATAGTTTTTATTACTTATAAATATTATTTCACCACCATTTATATAATTTATCCATTTGATTAACCTTTTATACATTTATATAAATAAGTTTTATAAGTTAGTGGGTTTTTATTTTACATTTTATATATTAAAATGTGAGTGCTTATATAATAGTATTATTCTTTAATTTCCAAAAATCTGATTTTTAACTTCATCTTCACCAAAAATGTCATATCTTGAGTTCTACATGGAGATAGAAGCTCAAATTTTTATCACATAAACTACATGATATTTGCTACATTTAACTCTTCTATAGCTACTGTTGAATCATCCTTTAAGTATTTTCTAAAAATCGTCCAAAACAGTAACTTCAGATTTATACCCTAAACTTGTTTTGATCATATCTCACTCATTATTTTGATTCCATTGCATGGCCAACTCTCACATGTGCACAAGACATTTAGCTTACTGTAAATGGATCCTACTTCATTATTTCATCAGTTCATAGCATGTTTCTTTACTGTTTTATACAGCCATGCAAATTAATCAAGATTTTAACCTTGTTTCTTATAGTTTTTCACCTTTTCATCCATGATTATCAACAACAAATCCCCACATAACATTTTTATCATCATATAATCATCATAAATATATACAATAGGAAATAAAATACATGTTTACATAATCAAATTAACAAGAAGATGAGGAGGACAATCTTTATACCACCATGATGATGTAAGTTGTGATTTGGACATGGTTTTTGATGGAGAAACTTATGATGCACCAAGACCTTCTTCATGACCACCAATCTTCCTAATCTCCTTGTAGAAAATCAGCCTCATGACACCATGAAAACTCCTCCATGGATGTTATAAGTACCACCAATCAATAGGGTTTTGAAAGGGCTTCAACATATGCAAGTATAACATATGGTTTCATGGTTGAATCAAGATCAAAGTGTGTTTATGGTTGAATATGGGACGGTATAATCAAGCTAGAAAGAGAGAGTTTCTATAGTTGTTTGCATGGTGAAATGGTGGAATGAAAAGGGTTTGATGGTTTTGTTGCAAAGTGGAAAGGTTAGCTTAGCTTGTAAGCCTAAAGTGGACATGTGTTAGTCTTTGTGAGATATCTTGACACCTAAGTGGTGTGGCTAGTTAACTTGGCCGGTTTTGTAAGTGGGGTGGGACAAGTGTCCCACTTGTCTCATCCCATTTATTTACGGGTACTCCTCGATTCTAGTTTCCTCGATTTGCGTGCCCTCGGGTCGTTTTACGAAAAACGTTTTTATAAATTATGAATCAATGTCATAAAACGAATCCAATAAGAATTGTTTCATCAAAAACGGAGTTCGAAAACGTAAATACGTAATCCTAAGGTTTCCGGTTTAGTCGTAAAGGACGTTAAAATAAAATCGTAAGTCCTAATCTCTTCTCGTAAATTTGTGAGTTTATGAACCAACACAAATTTAAAAATCCAAAATAATATTTTCAGATAAATTTATTTTCTGAAATGTCGGACTGTCACCAAAGATGGTGTATGTAAACGTAAGCACGTAACGTTGAATCCTCCAGTTTAGACGTAGTCGATGCTACTCCAAGACGTAAATCCAAATTTCTTCCCAAAAATATGTGAGTTCATATTGTAAATTGTTTTCAAATAATATTGAGAATAAAATATCAACCATAAATTGACGGATTGTCACACTGTGTAAGAGAAAAGGAAGCAACTCTTACATGAGTATGCTATTTTTAAGTCTCAACCTAATGAGAAGCTAAGTAGTGTGAGAAGAAGACTTCTTGACATACAAGCAAGCTGTCCGTCATAGGGACAGTAATTGGTGATGTTTACATTATTGCCACTTTTCTTAAAAGCCTTGGTGATTCATGGAAGATTGAGGCAAGATCTATAATTGCCAACAACACTCACAAAAGTTCTACTTTTGATGATGTCTACAACAAACTGAGGCTGTTGGAGAATGAAACTCTTTTGTATCATAGAAGTAAGTATACCAATGTTAACATGGCCTTCTTCTCACATAGTGAAGGCCAATTTGATTAGAACGATTCATACATGCACCCAGTTACTGGATCAACATGTGTCAACGCTGGATCATATCCTGTCAACGCCTCACATTCAGACGCTGACATGTACAAAATTGATTCACCAAGAGTAAAACCTGTTGGTTTGGATCTGGATACTATGTGTGCATACATTGCTTCATTGCCCAATGGTTCAGTGATTACATATGAGGACCTTGAGCAAATAAGTGATGAGAACTTGGAGGAGATGGATATAAAGTGGAACATGGCTCTTGCAAGTATAAGAGCAAACAGATGGAATAGAAGGTTCAAGAAAAAGATGACTTTTAATGCTAAGGACACTGCTGGATTTGATAAATCCAAGGTTGAGTGTTACAATTGTCATCGTATGGGGCACTTTATGAGAGAATGCAGATCTCCAAGAAGATCTGATGCTTGAAAACCCTCAAGCCAAATTGTTAAGGCTCAGGATCCTAAGGCCATGGTGGCAGTGCAAGAAATTGATTGTTATTGCATGGGACTAGAGCTATTTGGCTAAGGATGAGGAAGAGGATAAAGCTTTGGTTGCTGAGATAGAAGAAGAAGATCATGTTCAATATGCTCTCATGGCACACTCCTCATCTTCATCAGACAATGAGGTATATGATGATGCTTTTTGTAGTAAGGGTTGTCGTTTAAATACTGAAAGACTTAACAAAGAGGTTTTATGATTGTTAAGAGATGTGAGTACTGAGAGATGCAAGTTGTCTAGCTATCAACTTGCTCTCACTCAAACTGAAAAGGCAGTTTCTGAGTATAAGAAAATGGAGCTTGACCTAAAAGATAAAATAAATATCTTAAAACATGATTTAAATTCTAGTAATGATGTTAGAAACATCATGGAAAGGGTCAATGCTGAATTACAGTCTAAGTTAGATGAGGCTATCAAGAATAAGGATAATGTAGACCTTAAAATTCATAGATTTGATAAGGCCTCACAAACCCTATGAGAATGTGTTAGTAAACAGAGGGATTCTAGGGACATGACTGGGATTGGGACGAAAGTGTATTATGGTGTTCCACCACCAGCTGGGGACTTATATGGTGTCCAAAGAAAGGACTTATCTTGGACTGGTTTACCAGAACTCCAAGAAGAGGAATTTATTCTTCCACCAAGAGTCCTTACCCCAGTAGAGGAATACAGGCAAAAGTTGACTGATTTGAATGAATGGAAGAAAGCCAACCCTACCTTGTTTGTCAAGGGTGGCATGCTTTGTGATAGTCCAAATGAGTCGACCCCTATCAAAGTAACAAACCCAATCACTGGCAAGACTGGTGACCTTGGCTCAAACACTGTTAGAAAACCTAGCATTAAGTATCCAGAAATGTATAGGAATACTAGGTCACCAAAAAGCCAAGTTAGTAATAATGGAACAGGTTTCTTTTCTTCTAGACCTAGAGTTGTGTCTAGAAAAGACTTTACACTTGTGGTAGCTTTTCACATTTAGCCTATAAGTGTGTCAACGCTTCCAAGGTCAACGCTGACAAAAGGTCAAACACTGTCAGACCCAAAACTTTTGTGGAGCAAAGTCCACAAGTTGTTAGACCAGCCCCATTCTTCACTAAAGGGTCTAACACTCATGGACAAAGACCTTTTCAGAAGACCAATACATGGTCTAATAGGCAATGGGTTCCTGTAGCAAACCCTAGGTTCAACGCTGATAAGGGTAATTTCAGTGTTGACAAGACCAAATCAAACGCTGACAGAAACGTTGCCAGACCTAAATATTTGCAACCACAGGGCAAAAGGTCTAAAGCTTCTTCTAGCTTGATATGGAGACCTAAGCAAGATCAAAACCCTAATTCTAATGGGATTTCTATGACCTATAACAGATTTAATTGTATTTCAAAGGTCATCACAAAACCAATTGGGGTTAACTGGGTGTTTCATCCAAAAAGGGATGAACAAGGGGTTGTTATGAGAACTAAGTCTGTTCTTGTTGAACAACCATATGAATCCAAGTCTGCTCAGGCTTGGGTTCCCAAAGAAAACTAATTTGTTTTCTTTATGTGCAGGGCATTCAAAAACAGGTGAATGATTATGGCTATTGTGATAGTGGATGCTCTAGGCACATGATAGGGAAGGAAGATTATCTGACAAACTTCACTCCCATTAAGGATGGTGATAAAGTTTACTTTCAAGGCGTATATGGAACTATCACAGGCAAAGGAACTCTTCTCACCAAAAACTTGCGTTTTGAAAACGTGTTTCTGGTAAAAGAACTTGATTACAATCTTTTTAGTGTATCACAAGTCTGTGATAACAAAAATAAGGTTCTTTTTACTGATACTGAATGCTTGCTTTTGAGCAAGGATTTTAAAATGCCAGATGAGAAATTTATTGACTATAGAACACCTAGGCATAAGGACATTTATAATGTGAATCTTAATGGTATTAGAATGAATAATAATATGTCATGTTTTTATGCTAAAGCTTTAGTTGATGAGAGTAATCTATGGCACAGGAGACTAGGGCACATTAACTTTAAAAATATAAACAGACTTGTGAGACTTGGTTTGGTTGATGGTTTGCCTGAAAAGGCTTTCCACAATGACCACTCTTTGTTGCATGCCTTAAAGGCAAACAACACAAGGTCTCATTTAAGTCTAAAGAGGTGCACTCTAGTTCTAAATCACTTCACTTGCTGCATATGGACCTGTTTTGTCCAACTAATATAGAGAGCTTGAATGGTAAATCATACTGCTTTGTCA
Source organism: Glebionis coronaria (assembly GCA_025667525.1). Taxonomy (NCBI): domain Eukaryota; kingdom Viridiplantae; phylum Streptophyta; class Magnoliopsida; order Asterales; family Asteraceae; genus Glebionis; species Glebionis coronaria. The sequence goes on along the minus strand of CM046874.1, from coordinate 466,008,312 downwards.
TCACAGATGACTTTTCTAGGTTTACTTGGACTTTCTTTTTAGCTATGAAAAGTGACACTGCTGATATTTTAATTAACTTTATTAATCAGATTGAGAAAAAGACTGGTAATGAAGTTAAAATGCTTAGAAGTGATAATGGTGGTGAGTTTAGAAATAAACTGTTGGATGATTTTTGTGCCAAGAAAGGGATTACTAGGCAGTTTAGTATTGCCAGAACCCCACAGCAAAATGGGGTTACTGAGAGAATGAATAGAACCCTAATTGAAGCAGTCAGGACTATGTTGGTTTATGCTCACTTTCCCATAGCTTTTTCGGTTGAGGCTGTGAATACAGCTTGTTATGTTCAGAATAGAGCATTGGTCAACAAGATACATAACAAAACACCTTATGAGTTACTTTGTGGAAGGAAACCAAATATTGGTTTTCTTAAACCTTTTGGCTGTCATGTAGTTGTGTTGGATACTAGTGATGCCTTAGGTAAATTTAGTGCTAAAGGTGATGAAGGCTATTTCATGGGTTATTCAGTGCAGAGCAAGGGATATAGGGTTTACCTAAAGAAGGAAAAACGTATACTTGAAAAAGTACATGTTAGGTTTTTAGAGAGTAAACCTAGTGATCCTTAAAGTGGTCCAAATTAGTTGTTTGACTAGGAACCTCTATCTAGGACTTTGAATTATATGCCTGTTACTAATCCAGACATTGTGAAGGTAACTTCAAATGTTGTGGAAGAACCAGTTGTTGATGTTTCAGGTACACAGGTTAATGAAGAGGTTAGATCACAAGCAGACAAGTCATATCCCATACTTGAGTATGTCACTATTCCCATATGGACAGATGCTTTTGCTGCTGCTGCTGCTGGAAAGGAAAATGGTGGTCCCCAAGTATCACCAGTTAACAACATGCATGGTCCTTCAGGCGCTGACAAAGGAAAATCTGGCGCTGACAGGACAAATTCAGGCGTTGATGGCTCAAACGTTGACAACATTATTTCAGGCGTGGATGGATCAAACGCTGACAACCTTGGTTCAGGCATTGACAACTCTTTTGAGCATATTTTCTCTTCCAATTTTGAACAAGGTGAACCTTCAAACAGAAATGAAGAGGTTCATACAGATATTGATGGAAGAGAATCTAAAGAAGATATTGGTAACTTGGATGATGAGATAGAAGACAATAGACTTTTTGAGGGAGGAGTTCTCACTTATACCATGAAGAATCACCCCTTTTCTCAAATTATTGTGGATGTCATGTCTCCTGTTCAGACTAGAAGATCTCATCAGAGTCTTGGAGGATTTATTGCCAATATACACAAGAAGGTTGATACCCCTCTTGTTCAAGCATGTTGGTTTGCCTGTTTTCTGTCACAACATGAACCCAAGAAGATTTTTGATGCTCTCAAAGAACCAAGTTGGGTGGAAGCAATGTAGGATGAGCTTCACCAATTTGCTATTCAGGATGTTTGGGAGCTAGTTGATTGTCCCAGATATGTCTGACCTATTGGGACAAGATGGGTTCTTAGAAACAAGAAAGGTGAAAGAGGCATTGTGGGCAGAAACAAGGCACGTTTAGTGGCTCAGGGATATACACAAGAGGAAGGGATAGACTATGAGGAGTTCTTTGCACCAGTTGCAAGGATTGAGGCTATTAGGATATTTCTAGCCTATGCTTCCTGCATGGGCTTTACTGTCTATCAAATGGATGTGAAGAGTGCTTTTCTTTATGGCATAATTGTTGAGGAGGTATATGTGATGCAGCCTCCTAGTTTTGAAGATCCAGAACATCCAGACAAGGTGTATAGAGTCAAGAAAGCTATGTATGGACTTCATCAAGCCCCAATAGCATGGTATGGCACATTGTCCTCTTATCTGGTCAAAAATGGATTCAAAAGGGGCACCATAGACCAGACATTATTTACAAAGAAGGCTGGTAAGGATGTCTTACTTGTTCAGGTTTATGTTGATGATATGATCTTTGGTTCTACCAATCCAAAGATGAGTGAAGACTTTTCCAAGCTTATGACAGACAAATTCAAAATGAGTGCAATGGGGGAGATGAACTTCTTTCTAGGGTTACAAGTTCAGCAGAAAGAAGATGGTATCTTCATCTCTCATGATAAATATGTAGCAGAGATCTTGAAGAAGTTTGGTTTTTCTCCACAAGAAAAATGGGCTAGTACTCCTATGGATAGAGAACACCCTTGGGGAAAAGTTGGATATGGAAAAGATGTGGATGTCAGGCACTATAGATCAATGATTGGTTCATTGATGTATCTTATAGCCTTAAGACCTAACATTATGTTTCCTGTGTGTGCATGTCCACGCCATCAAGTGACTCCCAAAGAGTGTCACCTTTATGCTGTCAAGAGAATCTTTAGGTACCTCAAATGTTATCCAGATCTTGGATTATGGTATCCAAAATGATTGACCATCGGAGGTTATTGCATATTCAGACAGTTACTATGGTGGTGATAAGTTTGATAGAAAATCCACAACTGGTGGATGTCAGTTTCTTGGGAGTAGGTTGATATCTTGGAAATGCAAGAAACAAACAGTGGTGGCCAATTCTACAACTGAAGCAGAGTATGTAGCTGCAGCTGCTTGTTGTGGACAAGTCTTATAGATTCAGAACTAGCTGTTGGATTATGGGTATAATTTCATGCATACCAAGATTTTTGTAGACAATAACAGTACTTTATGCATTATTAAAAATCTTGTACATCATTCTAAAACAAATCACATAGAAATTAGACATCATTTTATAAGAGATTGTTTTGAAAAGGGTTTAATACAACCAGATAGGGTTGACACAGAAGATAATGTGTCTGATTTATTAACTAAACCTTTTGATGCTGGAAGGTTTCAATACTTGGTAACAAGTATTGGAATGATCAATCTCACATAATATGTTTTTTGGGGTCTGAATGTAGAAGTATATACATGATAATGCATTGTTATTGGTCTTTTTTAGAAGTTAGATTTTCCACTATATTTGTCTAACGCTGACAAAGGTTATCTTAACGCTGATAAGTGTTATCGTGACGTTGTCAGCAACAATGTTAGTTTTGTTGTTTTTGATCTAAGTGTGTAGGCGTTGATAGCATTGTACCATTGGATACAGAGTTGCTTAAGGATCCTTGGAGAATCAATTGGAGCATGTTTCAATTTATGGATGATGGTTGGAATATTTATATTCCTATCTTGACATAAATTTTTATATTCATGCATATTATTGGGCAACATATGTATCACAGTTTAAGGGGTGGTTTTAGGAACCTTTAGGACTTTTGGATATTCTTATAATACTCTTATCACAATTCTAGATTGTGTCCACAGGTGAGTATGAGTTAGTTTACTAAATCATGAGGCACTGTAGCATGCAAAGTTGATATACTATGCATGCTGCCAAGACATTTTTGGCCTAGAATTGGATGTGGTCTGTTGGGAGACTTGGGAATGATTTATAATGGGTTTTACCTGGGAGTTACAAAGAATTTTATGAGATAACTTAGTTGTTAAGAATTTTGGTTAGCAAGGGACACTAGAGGATTGTTATGTCTATCTTGCATAAGCAAGTGTGCATAACTGGACAGTGCTTGCCGCCCTATAATAATTATCATTTTATAGGTTATCTTCACTAGGATAAATTACTTTGTTAAGGTCCTTTTTTATTTTTATTACTTTTATTTATGAACGGTGACAAGTATTTTCCAAGCGTTGTTATGACCAATTTAGACGTTGACATGGCTTTGGCAAACGTTGACAAGAATATAGTCGTTGGGCGTTGATGGGTTATTTTTGAACGTTGACACTCATTGGGACCTACCCAGTTGTTATTTTTGACGAATTTTGGGGCCGTAATTTTGGGAGCAGATAACTTTTAATTAATGCACAAGCTAACTTATTTTCTTTTCAATATTTTCATCATTATATTTTGAAAATAGTTGCCTTATTTTTGACCAATCACGTGTGCCTATCTCTCCTATATATTTGGCTCCTATTTTTAAACAGGGTATCTCATATTCTTGTCTAAAAATTTTCTCCTATAATTCATGTTTCTCAATAATTCACAAACATCTTTCTTTAACAATGGCACCAAAGTTTAAACCAAGTGACTTGGTATTGGGATTCAGGAGTCAACACAACATGGTTGCTTATTTGGACGCTGATGATACTCTTTCCACAATACACCCAGATGGTGGCGTATTTGAATGCATCTCCTATTAGGTATGCTCTTTCGCATGCTCCTCTCATCTCTGTCACTCATATTAAACAGTTTTGGAACACTGTTAGTTCCTCAACAGTTAATAATGTGACTACATTATCAGCTATTGTTCATAGGCGTACATGGGTGGTTACTGAAGCGTTGGTTCGCCAGGCTTTGCATCTTGATGATACAGATGGTATAACCACCCTCCCCGTTAATGAAATAGAACAAGGACTTTGGGCTTTGGGGTATCCTTTCCCTGATGAGGGCACTTTAAACAAATATCATAAACAAGAGTTTCCCCCAGCCTGGAAGTACCTCATACATGTCATCCTACAATGTTTGAGTCCCAAGTGTACTGCATACAATGAAATTAATAGATCAATTGCTAGTGCAATTGTGTGCATTGCAAATGGGCAAAAGTTTAATTATTCAAAACTGATTTTTGATGGCATGTGTAAAAACAAAGGGAATAAGATGACTTTGGCTTATCCCAGATTTTTGCAAATGGTTTTTGATGTGCAAAATTACTGCACAAGGGATCATGATGATTTTTATGAGATCCCTGTGCAAAAGAAAGCTATTTTTACCAAGATGAACTCACCCCCTCACCGTGAATTACCCCTCACCCAAGATATGCTTTCTGTTATTACAGAAGCACAACCCCAACCAGACCCACAACCACAACTTGACCCTATACCAGAACCTTTGCCTTCACCTCAACACATGGAAATTGACCAAGAACCCTTCAACACTGACACCTTAAATGTTGGTGTTGACACCAGTAATCCAGACGTTGACAGCTTTCCTTCACAAACCCAAACACCCTTTAACCTTCCCACATTCACCCAATCCACCTCATCTTCTACCCCACCTAAATATAGGTTGCAAAAACGCCCCAAGGACTACTGGAGTGTTCCCCTCTAGTGGTCCTAGCCATGTAGCAGAGAGAACCACCACCACAAGTGTGGTTGGTGTTATGAATGAGGCTGGGACTATTGGTTCTGGCTTAGATGCAAGCCAAGATAGTCCTAACATCTTTAAGACCTCGTCCATGCCCCATTACTCTACCTTGGGAGGTCAAATACCCATTTTAGAGGAGGGCAGATTGGAACCATACACATTGATAGAATTGACGGCTGTCTACATTAGCTTGCAAAAGCAAAATGCAGACCTGGAACAAACAGTCAGTACACAAGGCCTTGAACTCAAGCAATTGAGGGAGAGGATTGTCATTTTGGAGAATGCTAGCACTAGGCGTGGGATGGAGGAATCTTCCAAAGGGGAGGATGAGAAAATTAATGTGAGTGATAAAGGCTCACATGATGGAGAATCTTTGGGTATTGCTGAAGCCCTCATTGAATTGAAGAAGCAACCAGGTTTTGATAGATCTCTGGTTACTCCTACAAAATTAAACTTGTCTTTTACATCTATGTTGGAACAATTTACAAGAGACGATGAGACAAGTAAGTTGGGCGTTGACAAGGAAAATTTGAACGCTGACACACCAAGCGTTGACAAGAGTAATTTGGGCGCTGACACAAGGAATTTGAGCGTTAACAGACCTGTAGATATGGTTGATGTATTCCAGTCATCAGCTATCATCAAAGATGTGTCTTTACAGGTATTACCATCATCTTTACCCATCATTGATCCATTAGATAAGGGTAAAGGAATCATGGTAGAAGTAGAAGTTCCAAAGGATGCAACACAAGTAGGGTTTGATTCAAGGTTGACTACACAACTTGTGGAACAAGAGATGAAGAAGGTTGGTGAATCACCATTTGTTGTCACTTCTGAGGAACAAGAAGGAAGTGATGAAGAATGTTCAGATTCAAGTGTGATGATAATTGAACAACCAGAAAGACATGAATATGGTGATGACTTGGCAAGGGAAAATCTTAGAGAGTTGAAATTGCAAGTAGACTTTGATATGCCAGAAGTAGTTCAGATGTACCATTCTTGGGAGAATAGGATTATGGAGAATCCATATTTGACTATTTTAGACCAGATTTGGGGATTGGAGATTCTTCTAAGAGTTCAAAGTGACTGTAAGGTAATTCTAAAACCCAAGGCTAGCAATGTCTTCTCACTGCTGAAGAGGGATAGAAGAGAGCTTTACAACATGTTACTCAGATGTCATGGAACTGGATGGACCTTCAAGAAATTGCAGGGATTATCTTTTCAAGAATTGGAGTACAAGGCTTATCCCATTTGGGCAAAAGTGTAGGAAATGAACACTCTAAGACTTCTTTCAGATGAAAGGAAAGAAGAACTTGCAAAAGAGATGGAGATTCAGAAGGCAATGATTGTTCAAAGTCCTTTGAAGAAGGGAGTTCCACTTGAGTTCCCTAAAGATATGGATAAATTGAATCCCAGTGAAGCTGTTATAAGAAGGAGCATCAAGCTCTCACCCATGGAAGCTTCAAATATGGTACAAGTGTTACCTCTTGATGCCAGAAACCCTATCATAAGCTATGAAGAAGATGCAAGTGGGTTTTGGAAGATTGGCAGGTATGGGAAAGAGGTACAGACATTTACTACTCTTGTGTCTCTCTTTGCAAGTGTGGATAGAGAAGACTTGGTAGACCTTTGGAGGTTGTTGGAGGCCAAGTATGAGACTGAATCTCCTACTTCAGTCAATGGAATAAAACTTTGGTCAACATTCAAGAGAATGTGTGGACCAAAAGAAGAAGTTCCTACTGTTTGGAAGGATCTTGAGGATGATATCAGTGGTCTTCAATGGCGTTTGTATTCAGCTGGTGGTGTGTATTATTTTAGCTCTACAAAGTTTGCTGAGTATCTTCTTGTAGATGGTCAGTATCCCATGTCCAAAGAAGTTTTGGACAAGATGAAGACAACGTAGCTGGAGATTGACTATTCAAGTGACATGGCCAAAGATTTAATTAGGCATGCTTATTACCAATATGATAAGATTTGTAAGATTCCTCCTAGTTCTTAATTTTTATTCAGAAACTTGATTACTAGAGTAGATATCAAGTTTAGGGGAGGATTGTTAGGAATAAAATGTAGCCAGTCTAGTTGAGCGCTGATAAGAGGAAAACAAGCGTTGATAAGAAGAAAACAGACGCTGACAGATCAAGCGTTGACAGGAAGAAGTCAAGCGTTGATAGGTTGAAGACAAGCACTGATAGAAAGATATGGTCTGCGCGTATTATGTTTCTAGTTTGTTTCTAGTAAAGATAGGATCAACATTGTATTTTCTATAATTATCTTTACCTAGAATAGTTGATACGTAGACTCTTGTAGAAGGCTTTTTATGTCTATAAAAGAAGACCTTTAGGTTATGTTCCATAATAAGTTTTCATACGTTAAACACTTTCATTGTAAGCAAGTTTCTTATTATCAATCAAGTGAAAGTTTGTTTTACATCCTTTGTGTGTTCTTGTTTAAGTGTTAATTCCGCATAACACTTAAATTACTTTATACATAAACAAAGTTTCTTTACGTGTATAACTTGATCTAATCTCGTTTACACAAGCTAAATCGATCTAAGTTTGGGATCAACACGTTGTATATCAAAATCCCAAATAAAGATTGGAGAAAAATGAAGAAGTCGTGGTCCAAGTTTGAAGAATCTCTCAAAAAACTTCAAGTGAAGAAATTCCTATTATGAAGAGAAGACCATTATTTCAAAAACGTCTCTGAAGATTCGAAGTATGAAGTCAATGCAAAATATCGGTCCGAGAAAGGTCTCAAATCGTGAAACAAGTTATGCCAAGGTATGAACTTTATGAGGATTCGAGAAGCAGTTTTAAAAGATTTTGTCCTTTAGCTAGCTATTGATTAAATCGTCCTACTTTATTTTTTGCCTAAATAAATTATCGAAATAAGTCAACAATTCATACTCGTGATCATTCAAGAAAACAATAAAATATAATAGATACACCTAGGAATAAGGGGGGTCTAAGTGAATAATTGAGCCACATGAGTTAGTGTTAGCTTTACCAACTTATAATAACAATGATCTCGTTTTTAAGCTTGGTATGGGGAACGTGAAACTTGAGGGTGATAAACATTCATGACACTAAAGCCCTAATGTAAGTCATAGATTTCTTTACTTGTTCCTTCCTTCAAACATTTTGTAATTTTCTATCTTTTTAGTTTCCGTAATGTCTAGTATTCAATAAAGGCCAAGGTGGGTTAATTATGATGGAAAATGTAAATCGTGCTTTGAAATTATACATTGCATGAGAGAATTGCAAAGGTCAAGTGTAGGGGATATAATAAGTGTGAAAACACTTATCCTTTCACCACTTAAAACAAGTAAAAACGAGACCAGAACGCGTATTTAATGTCGTAAAAGTCGGAATTATGCGTGGTTTGTGTTTTTATTGTGTTTTAGGACAAAAATATGAAAAAGGAAGAAAACACGGGATTTCACGGGCTTTTAACGAAGAAAAAGAAAAAAGACGAAGTCAAAAGATCAAAAGTGCAAGAAGAACGAAAGTCTAAGGCCTATTCTGTAGATTTATCGAAGAAAAAGTCTAAAGACGGAAGTTTAACGAAGTCGAAGAACCAAGTCTACTAAAAGAAGAAAATTAGAAGACTAGTTCATTTTATCTATCGACAAATCCCGAGACAAAGACGAGAAATTCGAGTTATTTAAAAAGACGAGAAGACAAGAGAAAGAAGGAAGCATCATCACCAACTTCCCTTCCCCTATATATAGTCTCCTAATAGTTCATTTTTAGGGGGGAGTTCATTTTTTTAAGTTTTTATTAGGTAATTAGGAGTAGGTGTTTTATAATTTCTCTCTCTAGTTTTCTCTTTCAAGTTTGATTAATCTTTCATTTTAAATCTTGTATTTGGATCTTAATCTTCATTAATTCAAGCTTATTATATATTTCTCATTCTTCCTTTCTTAATCTTAATCTTGTGGTTGATTTGATTAATCATGTAGTTTGTTTAATCTTGTTGATGGGTTGATTGATTTGCTTATGAGTTTGTTCTTATTGATTTGATGTGTTTGATGTTTTAGCTTATTGTTTATTGTGTGTTAGCTTATTCTGAATTAAGTGGTTTTAAATAGTTTAAATCTTTTAAAGTTGAATTTAAATATTTTGATTATTTGGTGATTTTATATTTTTTAATTTGTGGCTTGTTTAGTTTTTCTTTAAATTTGTTTAGCTTAAATTTTGATTATGTGTTTATTTGGTTTTACTTATTTTTTTGGTTCCCTATTTTTAGATACACTGTTCTGATTATTTTCGTTTCTGCTCAATTCGGAATAGGGTTTATAATTCTGAAGACAACATTTTATCCGAATAAGCCTTTTATCTGAAATCCATGTTTTTCCCTCCAAAAGTTTAATTATTCTGAATATATTCAGTTATTCCGAATATTCTGTTTATCCGAAATAGATCTTTTATCCGAAAATAGTTGCTTATCCGAAATAGGTTTGTTATCCAAAATAGTAGTTTTTCCGAAAAAAGCATTTTTATCCGAAATTAATCATTATTCCGAAAACAGTAGGTTATTCCGAATACTTTATTTTTTCCGAAAATAGTTCTTTATCCGAAAATATAGTTTCATTCCGTAAATCCTTGTTTTATCCGAATTCCTTGATTTTTCCGAAGATAGTTCATTATTCGGAATATATTGGGTTATTCCGAATGAGTTAAGATCTATATAGACACTTAAATTAGCATAGACCTATCCAACTAATCATAATCACCCATTTTTTTAAAAAACCCACTTCCCACCACTTTTTTAAAAATTAAATATCTCACAAACGGTAAATCGTCAAACGAAAAAAAAGACACAATTGTGACGAGAATTAAATCATCTATCTATCGAGGGGCACATGTATATACTTTCGACGAACTTTTTTTCGACTTTTTTTTTTTTAAGTCACGTCTGGAGAGAATCATATATGATTCGTCACGAATCATATATGATTCGTCACGAATCATATATGATTCGTCACGAATTATATATGTGTAATACCAGTGAAAGTGCCGTATGATGCTAAGTTATTGTCTTAAGAGCTGTTCAGTATGAGCATCTCTCTTAAGTTGTGGCTCACCTGTGGATGTAATATCCCGAGCCCAACGTCATTTATTTAATCCTATTTTACGGATATTTTTGAAATTTTTAAGAAATTTCGTTTGTTATATATTTGACGGTTTAAGTTGAAACCAACGTTTACGGTCGTAATTTAACGTTTGACGATTTAAGAAGAACCGATAACGACTACGTACCGACGGATGCCCAAAACTTACATTTTATTATCGATTGATCGATATTTGAGTTTTTCGAGATTTTATTTTTATTACATGTTAAGTCGAGTCGGAACCATATGTATATTCGTTTTGCGTGCGTTTTAACCTTTGGAAATAATTTTTGGTGAAACCCGACTCCTACAAAAATTTAAAACCCGTCATTTAGCCAAAATCTCGCTCTTTAATTGGGCGTTTATTAGAAAGGCCAAAATAAAGCAAAAATGACCACTTAGGTCCCTCCATTTTTACAAAAAGGAACAAAGGCTTACACACACTTCATTTTGCAAAAAAAAAATTCATCTCTTTCTTTTCTCTCCTATGGCCGTCGGCCACCCACCACACAACCACCACCACCATTATTTTTCGTGGGTTTTTGGAGAATCCAATCAAATACCAACCTTCTAATTCACCTTGTAAGTAAATCCCACAAACAAAAACACACATGCAATCAAGAAATCTTTCCAAAAATTTATGATTTTTCAAAAAGGGGTTTTGATCTAATTAAATGATACACAAGTTTAATTTATGTGTTTATAATGTTAAATCATCCATAAAATAAGATGGGTTTTATGTTATTGGTCTTCCACAGCCCTAAAAAGCCACAAAATGTGGGGGTGTTGGGTGTGTTCATGGTGTTTGATGAAATGTGTCATGGGTTTATGTTTAATTCATTGTTTTTGGTGTTTTTGAATGGTTAGAACTAATTGCATGTATGATTTAGGATTGGGTTTTGATTAGGTTTTGATGTTCTTGGTAGTATAGGCTGTTTAGGGTGTTTAGAAATGATTATAAGTCATTAGTATAGGTCTAGGTGATGATAGAATGGATTGAAAACAAGTAGAAAGGTTATTTTCAATGAGTCGTTTTCAAACAGATTGTTTAGGGCTATTTTCGTGGTTTTAATTTTTGGTCCAGGTTGTGATTGTAGGATATAGTTGTAGTGGTCGTCGAGACGCTCGTTTCGGTATAAGATAGAGGTTTTAACTCCAAACGAGTCAAAAGTTATGATATTTTGAAAGTTCGTGTACCGGGAGATGAGAATCAACACAATCCGAATTTGTGTTTGGTGTTGGGTCAAATCCCGGGGACCATAGATAGAGTTTGGTAAATGATTTAAAGTTAATTTTTGGTTTCAAACCTGCATTTGTGAGTCTATTTTTTGACTTAGGTGACAAATGGGCCAATGGTATATTTCAAATGGGTCAAATGAGTCAAACTTGGTCAATGTGCAAAATCAGTCCGAAAAACGTAGGTTTAGTAATGTGTTGAGTAACGGGTCGTAAAAGCGAAAACTTTTAATGGGATTAAAAATGGGTTTTCTACAGGTCTTAAGGTATTTTTGAGAATTTTCCCAAATTTTATAAAAGGGTATAAGTCTAGGAAAACAGCCCATACTTTTGGTAAGTATCGGCGAAACCGTAAAATGGATAGTAACTTTAATAACATTGATAAATGGTATAAGTTTAGTAACAACTACTTGTTTGGTTTTGGCGTGAGTTTTCATAAGCATTAAGTGTTTCGATTTGCGTGTGTTTAGTACAATTATGTACGCGGTGTATTGATTTGGTTTTCGTACTTTGACTTTTAGGTCAAGTGTTTGATTATCCCGGGCATCCACGTCGTCGGTGACATTTCTCGTTACGTCTTCACTAGAACCACTACTACTACGCCAGGTGAGTCTATATCCTCGCTCTTTACTTATTTCAAATGTTTTTACCCGCGAGGGGGATACATGCTATTTAAATGAAAATGAACATAAGTCATGAATGATTGTTGGACCCGAATGTTGCCTTGAAATTGTGTTGAGTACCTAGTTGCAAAAGGCCCTAATTTCATGAACTATTAACTATTGTCTTGCCCTTGCGAAGAGGGAAATAGCCGCTTATACAAAGTGATAGTACTATGGGGTTGACTACCCTATCTGAGACGAGGGCTAGTACGTTGATACCCCCTGCGGACGGATAATTTGTGATAAGAGATAAGGTATAATTGCAACTAATGCCTTTAGTAGGGGCACTGGTTTCATCTTAATCACGCCGGTAATTATTACGCGGGTGATTGAGTTAACGGATTAGTGTCATGAGCTTAAACACAATTGTCATATCCTTGAATAATAGATTGTTTGCACGACAATGCTATTGAATGATCATGATTGGTTCTTAATACTTATGTTCAACTTATGATTTGATAAACCTATAGATTCGCTCAACCTTTGTGTTGACAGTTTTAAGCATGTGTTTCAGGTAACCAAGATTGATAGCAGCGGAGCATGCGAGGATGGAAGTTGTTGTGGCTTGGCGGTCTACTTTTTTTTCTTCCCTTTTAGCACTTAAATATTTATTACTATGTCATGTGAACTAAAATATACTTTTGGGTTGAGATTCAGTGGGGACCTAAACGCAAACTCTGTTTTGTATCATCTTGGGAATTGGAAAACTGTAGACTTTGATGATTTAATCAATCTTTAATTTATGTTTAAACTTTTACGTCTCTTTGAGTCGTTTAATATAGCTTATGTGTGATGATAACTACGTAGCACCCAAATGTTGTAGTTCCGCTGCGCATAGCATTTGTGGGGGTGTTAGAGATTGGTAATCAGAGCCATGAGTTATAGAGAACTAGGTCATTTTGAAAAATCCTAAACTATAACTTTTGGTGTCGAAAGAAATTGTCCAAGCACACAACTATCCTGCATGGCTCCGGTAAGATTTCTTTAGCATCGCTTTATATTCTAGATGTATCTCTCAAACTGGTATGAATTCCCGAGTATCTAGTAAGTAAATACTTTGATATATATTGAGATATATTGTTTTGTACATTGAGTACTTATCATCGTAATTTGCAAATTCTTGTAAAGATTATCGTATATGTTGCATGTAATTGGCATACGGGCTACATTGCATTACATGGCAACACCGCGTTGTAATCCTACGTGTATGTAGGAATGATTGTATGTATAAATATGTATATACTATGGTATTTAAAGGCATTGCACGTGAAGCAATAGTCCTTGAGTGATTATCGTACATGTTATAATGCGGTTTTGTTGAGAATTCGGCCTCACCGCAAATTATCAATCTTGATAATTAATTTGTTGTTCGGATAACCGAATATGAACCTCGTTTGATATTCTAGATACGTAAATAACGCTTCGTAACATATTGTATATTGACTAGATTGATCTCGATTGTCGTTATCGCACCGTGATGTGTCATTTTGGACATTTTCTTTTGAAACGTAAATTACTCACGTTTTACCGTATTTCCTTTATTCCTCATGGGTTTGATATATTGGTTGGCGTAACTATAATATAGACGAAGTATAATCAACGATGCGTACATCGTAGCGACGAATCACATGTGTATGTTATAAAACGTGGTTGAGGCGTGTTGCCATTTAATCATTGTTTACTATTCTACTTGAATTTTAAGATGTGTTTTAAAATAGACTAGCGTTGTGATCAATCGCGATAACTTGGAATTTGGTTGGTTTTTGTGTTAATTTTGTGGAGTACGATTTCGAGACTCATCCTAGGCCGATAACAACATTTAGTTGACATACGTATTCTCGTTCCATTTATTTCATTTTGTTTTGTTGTTTCATTATTTTGAAGTTAATATTTTACATGACGAGGTCCGGCATTTGTGTGAGTTAAGTAAGCACTAAACTTTGTTGATTAAATGGTTTAGACATAAAGTGTTTTACATATTTAATACTTGGCGGATGAAACTTTTGGATAAAAATGACATATGATGTGTCTTGTAACAAGTAAAAATAAGTGTAGAGAAGAAATGGACAAAGTGAAATTATTTTTCCTTCAACCTTGGTTGGTATATCATAATAAGTGGTTTATATTACTCGTAAAATCCTTGTTTTATATATTAATAATTTCATACTAGAAGCTAGTGATGGATTTGTTAAGAATTTATTTAATATAATTTAAAAAAAAGGAGTTTATAATAAAATTTACGATATGACTGTTGAGTATATGTAACTTAGATTTAGTATGAATTAATTTTCGGGTCAATGTAGCAAACTTTTGGCGTATCTTGTAATATAAAACATGAGTAGAAGAATTGGTCATGTATTTTGGAGCTAAAAACTTTGTAAAAATTGGTTTTATTTTAAACATAAGGTTATGTTTACGTATGCATTGGTGTAAACTAGAACATGTTACTTGTTGTAGTGAATAAACTGGGATAAAATCGGAATATACACTATAAGTGAGAAATTCTAACGCTTGAAATAAATTTTTAAATGTTGACGGAACGTCATTTTACTCTACTGCGAGATGTGTTATTTTAAAATCGTTTGATAACGGGCTAAGGATTAAAAGTTGAATTTTATATATTTTAGAATTATTGAAATAAGCATTTCTGATTAAATATTATATTAATTCATTATTATTATTATCGAGATTCAAGTGTCGACTAAAATAAGTAATTTATCCGAAATAATACTACGTGAAACCGCATCTGGGTCGAATTACGCGAATACTATTTAATAAATCAGTTTTAAGGAAGACATGTGTATAATAAAAAGTCAAGGTTAATTTTAAGAGTCAATTGGACTAGTTTGAGTCGTGTTAGATACGTGTATGTATGTGATAAGATAAGTCGTATAAATAATAACGTAAAACTTGGAAAAATTCTTACTATGTACGTTTTTGGTACTTAAGATATGAACATTAATGAGATTTTGACACAAGTATGGAGATTTTCAAACCTAATGATTTGTCGATTATGATGACCGAGTCACCGCATCTACTAATGTTAATAATTTCCGAGAGATTGAAATTTTTCCAGAAATAAAAACTTTGTATAGATTGAAACATGAAAGGTCTAAAATCTTTAATGGGGTAACATGAATTAAAAATGTGTAAATGCTCGCTTTTACAATGTACAAGGTAACACTAATTACTATACGCAAATGGATTACCCAACATACGCCTACTTGTATATTATTTAAAAAGGATGTATATCTAATCTTTTGGGTCACGATGGTTCGATCGTACAACATCAGTTCTTTGATTTTGCAAGTCTATATCTAAATTTGGGTAGTAGTGTGAATTGTTTATTTTAATATTGTCTATGGTATGAAACCATTATTATTATATCTACTTTTGGATTGCTACTTCGCTAGTACTTGATAATGAGGGTATGTCACCCGGTATATTTTGTCCTGTTCATGGACGTTGTGACTTTTCTTCTTACGGTTAATGGAACCTAAAATTCTGTATTTACTTGAATGATGCTATAAATATTCATTAAATTGGTTATTTATTTATATTGAACAAAGGCGAGGAGGCGAAGCCGCTTTACCAAATTGTAGAGGTGAAAGAACTCGATCTTCCTGGTGAAATTGTTTCTATTTAACCAAGTGATTATTCTTCTCTCCCCGTTTACCCTTGGTGGAATGTGTATGCAACCCGAGACGATGGGAATTATGATTGTTGTTTTATTTTTGACGCTTGTGCTGATATTCAATTTTTACCCCATGTATTCGTAGATCGCTGTTGCTATCCCAAGACTTTTGTCATATGTTTGAAGTATTTTCATTTCTAATGTAGTTAATTTCAGTTGGCAATTATATTGCTTGTTTACCTAGTTTGATCTCATTGATTTTTGGATTTTATTATTTTTTTTGTGCTTGCAATGATCTTGAATCCTGAACCACCTTACCATTGATTGGTGAGTAGTCTAATCTTAAAACATGTATGAGTGTGAAATGTTTCGTTTAACCAAATGTAAGTGGTGTCGATTTATTTACTTAATTATTTATTCGTTTTTCTCATAAATAGGCAAAGTAATGTATGTTTCCAAAGTAGACGAAAAAAAAATGTTTGATGCGTTTCTTAAAACGATGGTAACAATATTTTCCCATTTCAAATTTCATTTCAAATGGTTTAATTATTTTGAAGATTAGGTCGAAAACTTTCGTAGTCATATTTGGTATGTAATTAATAATGTTTGTGTCGTCACTCGATCCTCAATTATGCACAGCTTAGCTAACTATGCATAATTCGGGAAGAGTCCTATTTTGTTGGTTGTTGTTGCTTGATCCTTAAGTATGCATGATCTAGCTAATTATGCATAGTTTAGGAAGGGCACTATCGTGTCAAACAAATTGGTCATCTTGAGACTTGTAGTGTTTTGATAAACGTTTGGACGAGAACGTTTCTTTTTAAAATGGTGGATCATTTTTGCGAGTAGTCGTAATTTCTTTGATTCTTAAAGAAAATTTTTGAATTTTCTTGTGTTCTTTAAAATCTTTTCTTTTTGTTTAGCGTTGACTTAGTAAGTCACTGTGACCGAGTAATTTTGGAAAATGTTTTTATGTGACCGAGGGTGTTGATTAAATACCTAAGGGGCTCTTACCGACACTGAGAAGAAATTTTAAGCAAGAATAGAAGACTGCCAAAGTAGAGGAAATCAGAGTTCAAGTGACTCTGAGGGGAATGACGAAGACTTCTCCTACATCAAACGTATTGTACCTTATTTATTTTATTTTCTCGTTCTTTTGATATGTTTAACGACACGCGATAAACTGTTGAAGTTTACCAACTGTGCATCGGTAGTTGGAAGACAATTCCATTACCGTCTTCGTTTATTTAAGTGAGGAATCCTCTTTGCTTGACTCAACCATCCTTGATTATCGATGGTTAAACGATAGATAGCCATAGTTGATGTTTTGTGGTGAACCCTTGTCTTTTATGTGTTTATGTTGTATGTGATCTGGTCAAGTGATCGTAAGTTGTGAGAACTTAAGACGACATTGTCCAATGAAGTCCAATCATGGAGAACACATGCCATGTAATATATTTCTTTTTATTTTTAACTGTGAACGGTGATGCTTATTGAGATTTTGACCACGTTTGGGACGAAAGTAAGATGGTGTTCTTGTAAAAAATATATATATTTTAGGTATGGATCCGTGTGTGAGCACTCTGCGATGGCATATGTTTGTATTTTATTTCTTTTGGATATGCATCCATAGCTGGCAAGCTGTAAACCTTCTTAAACTTGCAATTTTCTTTTGACTGGACTCATCCGAGAATCATATCAAATATTCTTATTTTATCATGGCTTGGCTGATTAGCAAGCATGAGTTAACTTAGTTGAACTTATTTACTTGGCATGGTTTGGCTATTTCGCAAACATGTCGTGATACGGCTTTATGTGCTTCATAATGGCTTTTGTGTTTGATTGGTTTGTGATGTTTTTGAGAGAGTTATGTATACGTTGAATGATTAGCGTATCGATGAATTCGTTTTTGACGAACTAGGGGTGTATGTACGTAATATTGTGATAAGGTAATTTTGTACGACTAATGTTAATTACTTCGTCTTGTATATTCTGAACGTTTTCGATGGGGTTATGTGTGACCCGTGCGATTTTATTTTGTGATAGTTGTTTTTATGAGATGATGAACCAAGTGAAAGGACGATTCGAAAGTTGGAAGACATGCTCCGAACGTGTGTGATTGATTTTGATAGTTGTTGAGATCGATACTTGCCGTTGGTAGTATCTTTTTACAACGACATTTACCACGGTAGCATTGAAGCTGCAGCATTTGAAGAAATATGTTGATGAAAATGTGAATCGCCAGTTGGATAGAATGAAGTAAGAAAAAGTCAGTTGAATGGGCTTGAAATGATTCGAGAAGCTATGGAAGAGATGGTGTAGATTAAGAATCACTCGCTAACCGCGAGAAGCTTTGAAAAGAGACGTGTTGATAACCGTAGGAAGAATTTGGGAAATTGAAGTGGAGATCATGGATCGAGATGTTAAGAGATATAAGCAAGGTATAACACTCATTGTGAAGGTGTGATGGAACCCGAGACGTGAACCGAAGTCCATATTGGAACGTGAAGACCTCTTTAGGAAGAAGTACCCTCATCTTTCTAGTAGTACGAAATGCGAGTATAAGAACCGGAGAGCGCCGGGACGTCGCTCCCTTAAGGAGGGAAGGATGTAATACCAATGAAAGTGCCGTATGATGTTAAGTTATTTTCTTAAGAGCTGTTCAGTATGAGCATCTCTCTTAAGTTGTGGCTCACCTGTGGATGTGATATCCTGAGCCCAACGTCATTTATTTAATCCTATTTTACGGATATTTTTGAAATTTTTAAGAAATTCTGTTAGTTATATATTTGACGGTTTAAGTTTAAACCAACGTTTACGGTCGTAATTTAACGTTTGACGATTTAAGAAGAACCGATAACGGCTACGATACCGACGGATGCCCAAAACTTACATTTTATTATCGATTGATCGATATTTGAGTTTTTCGAGATTTTATTTTTATTACGTGTTAAGTCGAGTCGGAACCATATGTATATTCGTTTTGCGTGCGTTTTAACCTTTGGAAATAATTTTTGGTGAAACCCGACTCCTGCAAAAATTTAAAACCCGTCATTTAGCCAAAATCTCGCTCTTTAATTGGGCGTTTATTAGAAAGGCCAAAATAAAGCAAAAATGACCACTTAGGTCCCTTCATTTTTACAAAAAGGAACAAAGGCTTACACACACTTCATTTTGCAAAAAAAAAAAATTTCATTTCTTTCTTTTCTCTCTTATGGCCGCCGGCCACCCACCACACAACCACCACCACCATTATTTTTCTTGGGTTTTTGGAGAATCCAATCAAATACCAACCTTCTAATTCACCTTCTAAGTAAATCCCACAAACAAAAACACACATGCAATCAAGAAATCTTTCCAAAAATTTATGATTTTTCAAAAAGGGGTTTTGATCTAATTAAATGGTACACAAGTTTAATTTATGTGTTTATAATGTTAAATCATCCATAAAACAAGATGGGTTTTATGTTATTGGTCTTCCACAGCCCTAAAAAGCCACGAAATGTGGGGGTGTTGGGTGTGTTCATGGTGTTTGATGAAATGTGTCATGGGTTTATGTTTAATTCATTGTTTTTGGTGTTTTTGAATGGTTAGAACTAATTGCATGTATGATTTAGGATTAGGTTTTGATTAAGGTTTGATGTTCTTGGTAGTATAGGCTGTTTAGGGTGTTTAGAAATGATTATAAGCCATTAGTATAGGTCTAGGTGATGATAGAATGGATTGAAAACAAGTAGAAAGATGATTTTGAATGAGTCGTTTTCAAACAGATTGTTTAGGGCTATTTTCGTGGTTTTAATTTTTGGTCCAGGTTTTGATTGTAGGATATAGTTGTAGTGGTCGTCGAGACGCTCGTTTCGGTATAAGATAGAGCTTTTAACTCCAAACGAGTCAAAAGTTATGATATTTTGAAAGTTCGTGTACCGGGAGATGAGAATCAACACAATCCGAATTTGTGTTTGGTTTTGGGTCAAATCCCGGGGACCATAGATAGAGTTTGGTAAATGATTTAAAGTTAATTTTTTGTTTCAAACCTGCATTTGTGAGTCTATTTTTAGACTTAGGTGACAAATGGGTCAATGGTATATTTCAATTGGGTCAAATGAGTCAAACTTGGTCAATGTGCAAAATCAGTCCGAAAAACGTAGGCTTAGTAATGTGTTGAGTAACGGGTCGTAAAAGCGAAAAATTTTAATGGGATTAAAAATGGGTTTTCTATAGGTCTTTAGGTATTTTTGAGAATTTTCCCAAATTTTGTAAAACGGTATAAGTCTAGGAAAACAGCCCATAATTTTGGTAAGTATCGGCGAAACCGTAAAATGGATAGTAACTTTAATAACATTGATAAATGGTATAAGTCTAGTAACAACTACTTGTTTGGTTTTGGCGTGAGTTTTCATAAGCATTAAGTGTTTCGATTTGCGTGTGTTTAGTACAATTATGTACGCGGTTTATTGATTTGATTTTCGTACTTTGACTTTTAGGTCAAGTGTTTGATTATCCCGGGCATCCACGTCGTCGGTGACATTTCTCGTTACGTCTTCACTAGAACCACTACTACTACGCCAGGTGAGTCTATAGCCTTGCTCTTTACTTATTTCAAATGTTTTTACCCGCGAGGGGGATACATGCTATTTAAATGAAAATGAACATAAGTCATGAATGATTGTTGGACCCGAATGTTGCCTTGAAATTATGTTGAGTACCTAGTTGCAAAAGGCCCTAATTTCATGAACTATTAACTATTGTCTTCCCCTTGCGAAGGGGGAAATAGCCGCTTATACAAAGTGATAGTACTATGGGGTTGACTACCCTATCCGAGACGAGGGCTAGTACGTTGATACCCCCTGTGGACGGATAATTTGTGATAAGAGATAAGGTATAATTTCAACTAATGCCTTTAGTAGGGGCACTGGTTTCATCTGAATCACGGCGGTAATTATTACGCGGGTGATTGAGTTAACGGATTAGTGTCATGAGCTTAAACACAATTGTCATATCCTCGAATAATAGATTGTTTGCACGACAATGCTATTGAATGATCATGATTGGTTCTTAATACTTATGTTCAACTTATGATTTGATAAACCTATAGATTCGCTCAACCTTTGTGTTGACAGTTTTAAGCATGTGTTTCAGGTAACCAAGATTGATAGCAGCGGAGCATGCGAGGATGGAAGTTGTTGTGGCTTGGCGGTCTACTTTGTTTTTCTTCCCTTTTAGCACTTAAATATTTATTACTATGTCATGTGAACTAAAATGTACTTTTGGGTTGAGATTCAGTGGGGACCTAAACGCAAACTCTGTTTTGTATCATCTTGGGAATTGGAAAACTGTAGACTTTGATGATTTAATCAATCTTTAATTTATGTTTAAACTTTTACGTCTCTTTGAGTCGTTTAATATAGCTTATGTGTGATGATAGCTACGTAGCACCCAAATGTTGTAGTTCCGCTGCGCATAGCATTTGTGGGGGTGTTAGAATATGATTCTCAGAAATCATATATGATTCGTGATATGAATCATATATGATTTTCTAAGAATCATATATGTTTTGTGACGAATCATATATGATTCTCTCCAGACGTGACTTAAGAAAAAAAGTCGAAAAAAATGTTCGTCGAAAGTATATACATGTGCCCCTCGATAGATAGATAATTTAATTCTCGTCACGATGATATGTTTTGTTTTACGCAATGATGAACGGTCTGTGAGATATTTAATTTTTAATAAATGAGTTTTTTTGTTACATGATAAAAATGGATGGTTGTGATTGCTTGGTTGAGTCTATACTAAACTAAGGGTCTATATGGATTTTTTTCCTATTCCGAATATGGGCATTTTTCCGAATTAGTGGTTTTTATCTGAAAATCTTTGTTTTATCCGAATTTAGTGTTTTTATACGAAGAGAGTTTGTTTTAACTATTTTATTTTAGTGTAGTTTTAACTTCACTTTTTATTAAGTTTTAAAGTTGCTTAATTTCCTTTATTTTTAGTTTATATCTTTAAAGTTTTCATTTTTAATTTAAAATAGATAAACGACATTTTCTTTTTACAACAAGAACAACTGAGTCGCACTTTCAATCTTTTTCAATTCGAATCGAGTCGAGACAATTTCACTTTAATAAAATCTATATATTAGAGACATCTTTTAGATATTGCATCTCCAAAACCACAGAATTCAACGACGACCATTCAACAAGGCGTGTCATGTTTACATCTGATGATGGCAACGGAAACTCATAGTTTTCGGCTGGATTGTGATCCCTGTTTTTGTATTTCATAAAGTTCAGATCAAGCTTCTCAACTTTATGGTGGTGATTGTAACAGCTAGGATGAAGGATGTGGGGGTGATGGTTTGTAACAGTAAAAAAGTTGAATTGAAGATTTGGGTTTATAAAAAGAAAGGGGTAGGGATGAGTTATTAATGGATGGGCCTAAGTGAAAGAACATGGGTTGGGAAAAGTAACAGGGCCAAACAAAAATAACGGGTCATACATTTGGTAAAGGGTGCCACATCATAAGAACTAAACGGAAATGCAAATAAAGTTAGAATAGAGTGGATTAGTAATAGTAGGTGCATTTTTTGGTAAGATTAGTTTTACATTGTATAACATAGTAAAATTGGACAACAATGTTACATTTATAACCTATTATCCCTAATCATAAGTACAACATTTCTTTAGAATTGTAGCTTTTGAATGGGTTTTTGCTTAT
Organism: Glebionis coronaria; assembly: GCA_025667525.1. NCBI lineage: Eukaryota > Viridiplantae > Streptophyta > Magnoliopsida > Asterales > Asteraceae > Glebionis > Glebionis coronaria. The sequence goes on along the minus strand of CM046874.1, from coordinate 465,985,784 downwards.
TATTTTATGTATATTTCAAAACTAGGGTTTTAAGACATCTTAAACTTATAACTTTCATTTAAATTGATAAAACGACTTAGTTTCTTTTAGATTATCTTTCCAACATAATTTTGGCATTATAAAAAGTCTAATATATCATTATAACAAGATCAAAGCATAACTAACATAGAAATTACCTAGGTAGATCCAAAATGGCTCCTAATGGCTTCCTATGAACACTACTTGCTATCAAAGATTCAAGAGCTTTAATGTCCTCCTTTTGGACCTATTTTCTGGTCTTGGGGAATGTCCGAAGACGTTTATAGAAGTGGAAATGGAGAATGGGTAGGAGGTTTAGAGAAAACAGGATGCAAGTTGAAATGATGTCCATTCGCCCCTATTTATACTTGTTTGCAACCCTTAGGCACCAAGAAAAGGCTTCAAACGTGTAACTCGGCTAGAGGAGTGACTAATGTATGCTAGGGAAGATCTACTCAAGTATAGGGATGACTATACAAGATAGATTCAAACTTATCAATGGTTTAAGGTCATTACTAGGCCACAAAATTTTATGATAAGAAGGAAGATGTGTCATCTACAAGTAGGTGATACACCTACTTGGAAAATATCTCATAGCATCCTAAAATATCTGGTCTTTATTTGAATTTAGGAAGGAAATGGTTTAAATGGGTTTTTGGAGGGAAAATCTTAAACCGGGTACTAATTAGGGCTTGTAACTTTATAATTTGTGATTTTGGTGATTAAGGGTTTAGGAATGTGATTAGTGATGTATTAGAGTTTAATTAGGGTATGTATATTGTAATTAATAAGTTTAGGTCTTTGGTTTTAAGTTTAACAATGGTTTGATGTGAAAATAGGAAGAAAACTTACGCGGGTTAGAGTTTCTAATAATTTATGGATAAGTCTTAGTAAAAGTGATTATCCTTCAATTAGAAACTAATTTAAACTCAATTTATACATCCTAAATTGTCCTCAATGTGTCCATGAAGTACCTACATTGTTTTTATTAAGGTATTCTAAGTAAACATGTCTAAAGGGTGAAAATACCCATTTTGACCTAATTTACAAGCCATGCATTGAAATCTTGTACCTTGTGCCTTAGAGCACTTTTAAATTGTCTTAATATAATCTTATAACCTTAATGAAGTTCCATGGGTGTTTGTATATCTAACACCCCCAAATTTACACGCAGCGGAATCCATCTTTGGGTGCTAAACAATGATACAACAACACATAATTTATAAAGCACGACTCGAAAAGAGACGTTTTAGATTTATCGTTCCTAAAACATTTGTCAGAGTAGCGTAGTCCCAAGTAATCGTTACCAAAAGATAAGATAAAACAACATATTGGTTTGTTTTAAAAATGGAACGATAAATAAATCAAAGAGTTTGAACAACAAAAGCAGTGCACAACTTCATTCCCCGTGACCTCCAAGCTTCCACTTCTTGATTACCTGAAATACATGTGAGTAAAACAATCAGCAAAAATGCCGAGTGAATCTATAGGTTTATGAAATCAATTTAAACACAAGCAAAGATTATAAGTTTGTGGCATGCTTATAAGCATCAAATAATAATTCGCATCAACAATAATAATTATATATAGCATAAATTGCAATAAGCTCATGGAACCGAGCCCTTAGACACTCCCATATCAGTCTAATAAGACGGGAGATTTATTAATTGTCGGTTACCTCCAGATTATTGGTACATTGCCGTATACCTGACTTCTCAATACAATATGTTCAAAAAGTGTGGAGGTCGGGCCTAAGCTTCGATGACAAGTCCACAAAAACTGAACTGGGGTGGCTTCCCCCATAGATCTATTAATTGTACTAGCGGTTAACCCATCATAGGTTAATTAACGGTCCATAATTGAGGTTTTAACAAAGGCAATCACTTAATGCAATTTAAAGGCAACCACGGGTCCATTCATAGAGGGACAAAGCATACCATAAAAATCTTGTGTTCTAAGTTTATAAAACATGTATTCCCCCTCGCGGGTTTAAAATCATTTAATAACTAGTATAAAGCGAGGCTATAGACTCACCTTAGCCAATAGTGGTAATGAGACGATCGCCGACGATAGATGATGCCTTTCAAACACGAGAACCGCAACCTATCAAATGAGGTGCGTTCATTAATAATAGACTCGAGAAATAACCCATACATAAGAATATAAAACTTGACTCATAAAATCACGACAAAATCGAGAGAAAACGATACAAGTGATACTATTACACTCTCCTATATTTTCATTTTATTATTCTACGCCTTTAATAAAAATCTGCCGGAACATACCGAATGTCCAAGCCGTTTTACCATACTTAGACATATCAACTTTTTATGATACTACTCAGAGAACTCACTTACTATATGTAGAAAGTCCTCCCAAGAGCCCATTAAAAGATTTTACTTCTAAAGTTCCCTGCCCGACTCATCTTTGAATCACAAAATCCGGACAGTTTAGCGACCTTGACATACGAAACCATTTTGACCATTCTAAACAACTCCATTTGTAAAACCGCCACTTGATTCTAAAAATAGACTCAAAATGCTAAACTTGGAGCCTGAGAACAGCCCTTGAATCATTTTGAAACTCATTTTATAGTCCCCGAGATTCGATCCAAATATCGACAACAATTTTCGGATTGTGTCAACACTCGTCTCCCGGTACACGAAAATCAAACTAGTGTATCTTCCACCTCGTTTGGAGTTGGAAGGCCTACTTTATATCAAATCGAAGCTAACGAAATTCTCTACGACATTATCCCATAATATCATCCTATATTCAGACTTAAGACTCTCGAAAATAGCCTTAAACCTACTGCCTAAAATTGGCCATTTAAAAACCATACAAAATCAAGTTTTGGATCAAAACCAACAACTTTTATCATCATTCTAACATCCTATTATCATCACAATCTAATCCTAACACTTGTATCATCATCTAAATCAAAACCCAAAAATTAAAAATCAACTTTTTAACAAAAACATAGCATGAAAATCTTTTGATCATCACTACTAACACATGCCTACAACAAATTTGGATCAAACATAACCAACTTTTCTTGAAAAATTTATATGGTTGCATGTATGAAAATTTTATACAAAATTGTAGCCCTTTGAAAATAGAGGATGGGACTTTGCTTGGTTTCTCTTGGATCAAGCTAGAAAATTTTTGATTAAGGTGTTAGTGGTGTTAATGGTGGAAGGCTAAAAACAAAGGGAGAAGAGAGAGTTGGTTGTTTTTATTTTCGTGATTTTTAAATGAATTTTGCTAGTGGAAATTTTATATATAGTGTAAGGTTAGGGTAGTTTTTGCCAATTTGTGATAGTTTTGGTCCAAAATGTAATAAAATAGTTTAAAAGGGTAGAAAATGTAAATTGTAAATTTTGAAATATTTACGAGACTCGGGTTTCGTAAAAATAATTTTTTATTTTTTTTTTAAAGTTTAAACGCACACGAAAAATAATAATATAACGACTCGATACGTAATTGAAACGATATCGTCGAAAGTATTAAATATCGAAACTATCGATAATAAAATATAAAAATTTTGGCATCCGTCGGTATCGCGGTCACTAGTAGTCCTCGTTGATCGTCAAAATATTAAAATATCATATTTAATATCGGTTTCAACTTAAACCGTTAAACATTATTTATAAAATACTTCAAAATAATTGAAAATAGAATTAAATTATGACCTTATTTTTACGGGTTTTACATCCTCACCACCTTAAGGGAGCGACGTCCCGGCGCTCAACTCGCCTCATACACGAGTTGTTCACTACCCGGAAGGATGACAACATTCCTTATAAAGAAGTCTTCACGTTCCCACGTGAATCTCGATCCACGATCTCCACTGGTTCTTTTACAAAACGCAACTTGTCGTCAAGTTGTATCTCACCAAAAAGGAATAAATAAATACTTATCCACCAGTCACCTGTCAAGCTCGACACATGAAAATTTTATGAATCACACGAAGCTCATTCGACGACAAGAATAGATGACAGGATTTTCGGGTAAGTCCAGTTAAAAGAAGGTTGCAAATTAAAGGATACCCATCGGTCGGATAGCCATGGACACACATAAAAAAATAACTAAAAAGAAAAACATTTTCGTCATCGGAGGGTGCTCACACGCGGGTCCCTACTCAAAAGATAATACAAAGACACCATCTCACTTTCGCCAATGCGCATTCAAAAACTCAATGAACATCGTCGTTGAAAGTCAAAAAGATATTACATAATATGTGCTCTACATGATCGGACGTCATCGGATGATGCCGCCTCAAGTTCTCACAACTTACGATCATTTGACTAGATCACACACCATATAAGTACATAAAAGAAAAGGTCGAACATAACATCGATTATAGATCTCCATCGTTAATCATCGAGAAAACCTTGAACGAACCCTTGATAATAACTACTTGATCTCCAGAGTCTTTCCACTTGCGGTGTCGGCTTCAACATACTCCTCGAGGTTGCAACGAATTTATTACTCCATTTATTAAGAGATTCGGTCCTCAATCATTCCACGAGTACACACATAAATCCTGGTGACACTTATCGTTTCTTCTTATACACTGCTTCCCGAGATTCATTTTAAACTCAGAATAAAATAGTGATCTTCAATACGAGGAACAGAACGAGATAAAAATGACTTCAATAAACGCATAAACGAACAAGATGTGGTAAAATGATTTAAGATTGACGATCGACGAGGGATCTCGACTCACGTAACCGTAAAACATAATTATTCAGAATACTAGAAAAATGAGAACGAAGAATGAATTATACATTATCATTAAAATAACATTCGTCACAATTATCCGTCCCGGATTTGGTATTACCTTAAAACTCAGTTGAGTTACTTTCTTGGTAAAGATGATACATCAAAAATAGAAGTAAAACAATTTCAAATTTTATTTGGTCGTCTTAAGAAACTTTGAAAGAATGACGTAAATTTATTAATTATACTCATATTGATGGTTACGATTTAGAAAATATAATTTCCAAATTAAATCATTGTTAGGAATATAAATTAAACCGGTAATTTCATTACATTAAAAATAAAGTATGATAAGTCAATTAGTTCAAAAGGTAGAACATAATTTTATTTTTAACATTAGTTTTAGTTATACAAAATATGATGTATAAATTTGACCTTTTTCTTGTAATGGTTATTTCGATAATTGAAAATCATTGGAAAATGTATAAAAGTTCCATAAAAATTTTATAATACTTTGTAGAAATACATAAAGGTGTTTATTATTTCAAAATAAATATGGGATATATTCGGGTTTCAAAATGTGACAAGATAACAAACGAATACGAATGGAAATAATGGTCAAAAATTAGTACGAAATCAGCGGTACAAAAGAGGACGAAGCAGATGTCATATGAATTCTTAAAGAGAATAATAAAATAAAGGCGTCGATGGTAAGACGATAAGAAATAATAGATTAAACAAGTTGTCAATTTTGTTAGTGCGGTCGGTGGTTCACCAACATCAGCTCGTTAACTTAGCGGTGGTCGATACATGATCGGAAATAAGATCCATACAAAAATTTTAATCAAAGAAAATTCCTAATAATCACTTGTAATTAAAACAAATCAAATGAAAGATGTTAGTGTTTAAAGAGAGAAGTCAAAGCACGGTTCACAAGAGTGGATTTCAAGACAAACGAGAGTGACGGACGTCATCCCGGATATACGGAAATCACTCTAATGATAATTCATTATTCACGTGCGGAGACATTCCAAAGATCTACCCAGTCGCATAAATAAGATTGGACGAGACGGAAGGATAAAACAAAAAAATCGAGACTTTCAAGTCTTTTATCAACAATCAATAATTAGACGAGCAGTCAAAAGAAATCAGTTATAAGACAAAATGAAGTAACAAGTGGAAAAACAATCATCGAGTAAAAACGTACTTATAATCACGTAATTCGTTTAACAAAAGGTAAGAAAACATACGGGGATGCATAGAAATTGTGCTACTTGCATAAAATATAAAGGTTTTCAAAACTTCTTTTCAATTTATTTCATTTTATTTATCTTTATCATAATTACAAGTAAAAAGTTGATTATCATCAAGATTTTTAAGTGGACTACTATTCAGCCTAGCATGGCTCCTTCTAAATTAGACATAGGTGATCAGGCCATGTATAATTTAGGAATAGCAATGCAGTGCTCTGTTTCGTCGAAAAGTATTACGTTTCTTATGTTTATATATAAACCATGCCATTTGTAAAATGGAATTTAAAAATAGTTTATAAATTTATAGGATACAAGTAATTTGTGAGATACTTAATAAGCAACTTTTAATGTTACGAAAAGTATTTTATAAGACCAAAGTAAAAACAATTGGTGAAAATAATCGTAAAAGAACATCAGATTAATTATAAGGTGACGTTATGACAACGTATAAAGTAGTCAAAGGTTTGCAAAAAGTGGCAAATAGTAGCTCGTAAAACAATCAATGAAGTGGTTACAAGTTGTTAAGATTTCAAAAGGTTATAAGGTTTAGACGGAAACGCCACGAGACACGTGATAAGAATGTCGACGAAGAATGTGAAGACAAACTTCAAAACTCAACCAAAATCAGTGGGAGGTTAGAAGAAAACGTAAATAAAATAACATCGAATGACAAATGAGTCATATATATGAAAAGAATAAAACAATCCACATGTGTATTCTTTGTAAGATACTCGACACAACATGCTTTTAAGAAAGTATGTTATTCGTTTTCAAATTACACCATTAATCCGGTAATTGTTAATACTGTAATGTTTTTATTTTTAAACATTTTCACATGCAACTAGTATTCGTTAGTTGTAAAATAATATTCGTTAAAATTTTACAATCTCAAATGAAATCAAAACAGCTTAGAAACATTTAAAACTCATGTTTTGAATTTTCTATCAGATTTAACTTTTAAATATGAGCCGATTAATTGACCCGATAAACGACATCTCCAAGACTCAGAGTCTAAAGCATTTTGATGCAAAACGACGTTTCAGACGACTTTCTAGTTTTACCCGAGACCTGAAACCCAATGTAAAATGACCAAAATACCCCTTCAAGTTCTGTGCAGGTTTGACTGTTTTATTATAAAACACAGGTTTTACTTTTATGTTTTGACCTGTAATACTGCCCCTGCAGTTTCTACAAAAAATGTATTTTTCGACACTTCTTATCGGCTCAAAATATATACATATATACACACATGTCTTGTGGATTTTATAACAACGAAAAATAAATCTCGTAATGAGCATCAAATAAGATATAGCATGATGAATGACAGAAAATGCTTCAAGGTATTCAACACGAAATTTAGAAAGCAAGACGGTGAAAGACGTTCGTTATTTAGATTTCAAAATGCAATGTAGGCAAATCTCCTTGGTGCCACGATTGTCAAAAACACAAAACATAGCAAGAAAAGAATGGAACATTAACGGGTTGCACTCCGGGAGCAAGAAAGTTAATGAAAAACAAATGATACAATTTTATAGAAGTAAAATCGTATTCCAATTCTAGCGCCATAATCTAGACGATGATTTATAAAATGACGATGACGTTACCGAGTTATAAGCGAACAATACTCTTCGAAGTCGATACATATAACTGTCAACGAATTAAATCTTCACATGTCGTGTAAAACGATAATAAAAATCAACAAAATATTATGAAAAACCATGATATTATTCAACATGATTATAAGAAGTGTTTGAAAATGTGTGACTCACACAATAGCGGTTAGTCTATTCCAAAGACACATTGAGCTACCCAATGGTCTAGAAATTACGTTTCAAGACGTCTAAACACAAACAGTCGGAAGACGATTTGGATATCTATATAGATATCTCAAAGGGTTAAGCAATAAAAGTAACGCGCGCAGATGGAGGTATGTAAGGTCATAATATAAAATTTGCAATAAAAGCAATTTAAATACTTCAAAAATAAATACAGAAAGATCATGAAAATTCAATGTATTTATTTAAGTTAATCATTAATAAATGATAAACTTTTATCGAAAAGTTTAACGACATAAATATATATCGATAAAAGGGATCCTAGATATAAATATATATCTGTAAATGGATCATAGTATTTATTTATAATTACTTGGCAATAAGGTATACGTAATAACGTATACTAAAATTGTAATCTCAGAAGTAGCTTGAACTTGAAGTCACGCGAAATCATGTGCACCGACTCTTTGAAAAATAAAACCGACAGTTATAGTTTAGGTTTTTAGAAAAAGACCTAGTTCTCTATAACTCATGGCTCTGGTACCAATCTCTAACACCCCCAAATTTACACGCAGCGGAATCCATCTTTGGGTGCTAAACAATGATACAACAACACATAATTTATAAAGAACGACTCGAAAAGAGATGTTTTAGATTTATCGTTCCTAAAACATTTGTCAGAGTAGCGTAGTCCCAAGTAATCGTTACCAAAAGATAAGCTAAAACAACATATTGGTTTGTTTTAAAAATGGAACGATAAATAAATCTAAGAGTTTGAACAACAAAAGCAGTGCACAACTTCATTCCCCGTGACCTCCAAGCTTCCACTTCTTGATTACCTGAAATACATGTGAGTAAAACAATCAGCAAAAATGCCGAGTGAATCTATAGGTTTATGAAATCAATTTGAACACAAGCAAAGATTATAAGTTTGTGGCATGCTTATAAGCATCAAATAATAATTCGCATCAACAATAATAATTGTATATAGCATAAATTGCAATAAGCTCATGGAACCGAGCCCTTAGACACTCCCATATCAGTCTAATAAGACGAGAGATTTATTAATTGTCGGTTACCTCCAGATTATTGGTACATTGCCGTATACCTGACTTCTCAATACAATATGTTCAAACAGTGTGGAGGTCGGGCCTAAGCTTCGATGACAAGTCCACAAAAACTGAACCAGGGTGGCTTCCCCCATAGATCTCTTAATTGTACTAGCGGTTAACCCATCATAGGTTAATTAACGGTCCATAATTGAGGTTTTAACAAAGGCAATCACTTAATGCAATTTAAAGGCAACCACGGGTCCATTCATAGAGGGACAAAGCATACCATAAAAATCTTGTGTTCTAAGTTTATAAAACATGTATTCCCCCTCGCGGGTTTAAAATCATTTAATAACTAGTATAAAGCGAGGCTATAGACTCACGTTAGCCAATAGTGGTAATGAGACGATCACCGACGATAGATGATGCCTTTCAAACACGAGAACCGCAACCTATCAAATGAGGTGCGTTCATTAATAATAGACTCGAGAAATAACCCATACATAAGAATATAAAACTTGACTCATAAAATCACGACAAAATCGAGAGAAAACGATACAAGTGATACTATTACACTCTCCTATATTTTCATTTTATTATTCTACGCCTTTAATAAAAATCTGCCGGAACATACCGAATGTCCAAGCCGTTTTCCCATACTTAGACATATCAACTTTTTATGATACTACTCAGAGAACTCACTTACTATATGTAGAAAGTCCTCCCAAGAGCCCATTAAAAGATTTTACTTCTAAAGTTCCCTGCCCGACTCATCTTTGAATCACAAAATCCGGACAGTTTAGCGACCTTGACTTACGAAACCATTTTGACCATTCTAAACAACTCCATTTGTAAAACCGCCACTTGATTCTAAAAATAGACTCAAAATGATAAACTTGGAGCCTGAGAACAGCCCTTGAATCATTTTGAAACTCATTTTATAGTCCCCGAGATTCGATCCAAATATCGACAACAATTTTCGGATTGTGTCAACACTCGTCTCCCGGTACACGAAAATCAAACTAGTGTATCTTCCACCTCGTTTGGAGTTGGAAGGCCTACTTTATATCAAATCGAAGCTAACGAAATTCTCTACGACATAATCCAATAATATCATCCTATATTCAGACTTAAGACCCTAGAAAATGTCCTTAAACCCACTGCCTAAAATTGGCCATTTAAAAACCATACAAAATCAAGTTTTGGATCAAAACCAACAACTTTCATCATCATTCTAACATCCTATTATCATCACAATCTAATCCTAACACTTGTATCATCATCTAAATCAAAACCCAAAAATTAAAAATCAACTTTTTAACAAAAACATAGCATGAAAATCTTTTGATCATCACTATTAACACATGCCTACAACAAATTTGGATCAAACATAACCAACTTTTCTTGAAAAATTTATATGGTTGCATGTATGAAAATTTTATACCAAATTATAGCCCTTTGAAAATAGAGGATGGGACTTTGCTTGGTTACTCTTGGATCAATCTAGAAAAATTTTGATTAAGGTGTTAGTGGTGTTAATAGTGGAAGGCTAAAAACAAAGGGAGAAGAGAGAGTTGGTTGTTTTTATTTTAGTGATTTTTAGATGAATTTTGCTAGTGGAAATTTTATATATAGTGTAAGGTTAGGGTAGTTTTTGCCAATTTGTGATAGTTTTGGTCAAAAATGTAATAAAATAGTTTAAAAGGGTAGAAAATGTAAATTGTAAATTTTGAAATATTTACGAGACTCGGGTTTCGTAAAAATACTTTTTTTTTAAAGTTTAAACGCACACGAAAAATAATAATATAACGACTCGATACGTAATTGAAACGATATCGTCGAAAGTATTAAATATCGAAACTATCGATAATAAAATATAAAATTTTTGGCATCCGTCGGTATCGCGATCACTAGTAGTCCTCGTTGCTCGTCAAAATAATAAAATATAATATTTAATATCGGTTTCAACTTAAACCGTTAAACATTATTTATAAAATACTTCAAAATAATTGAAAATAGAATTAAATTATGACCTTATTTTTACGGATTTTACAGTATACTTGTCGAAAAAGACTAGGTAGTGATTCTATGTAGATTTCTTAATAGAAGGGATTTTAGGTTACTAATCCTAATGACTTTCTATCTTTGGTAATTAGTGTTTGTATATTTATAAACACTTATTCTAGGGCTTATATAGTATTTTAATGACTTCTAGGGATTCACATTCTTAGTTTAGGGGTTTGTATAGGTTGATCATATTCTAAGGATGATTATGGGAGCTTAAGATCCCATGCTTTGATAACTTGTACCTTATACTTTACCAACTTGTACCATAACTTAAAATAAATGTATATTCTTAATATGATACATATTTGAGTTTTATAATTCATTACAAAAATTAGACTCTAATTCAATGTATAATGGATTTTATATGCTAATCTTGGTTACTAGGTCTTACCTTGTAATTAGCCTTATATTAGTGAATATTAGCATTTTGTGATCAATTACCTTTCCTTTGTATGATAGATTATAATTAGTATATTGTATTTGATATGAGTACATAGATATTATGTAGTTATATTGTTTAAAATATTGGTTACCAAAGGTTTCTAGGTGGTGATCTAGACTATTATGTACATTTTACTTGTAGTTAGCTTTGTATAATTTGTTCTTACCATTCTTAGGTATTATTATGTTTTCATATGTAGTTTATAACTTGTTTATAATCCATAATGACTTATTCATATGTATTCGCCATTCATAATTTACCATTCTGAGTTTATAACTCATTTAAAGGGATTCTAGGGTTTCTAATGGAATTTAGGGCATCATTGTTATATTTGAGATGTACATAAATTAATTTTAGATATTAGACTTAATATATATATATATATATATATATATATATATATATATACATTGTATTTCCAACATATAGGGATATGTTGAAGTGGCAGTTCAGGTTGTGAGAAGCAATCCATTTTACCAAGTAAGGCATAAAAAGCAAAAATTTCTAGCCAAACTTCATACTCATATAATCATAGCACATAGCATATGGGTTGTCATAGTCTCTCCCCGTTAATTAAATCTCGTCCCGAGATTATAATGGTAACATAACATATCAAGGGCAAACATAACTCTTAGGTGCTCAAATTATTTGTTAGATTTTTATTCACATATCAAGAATACAGCTTTACGGTTGGTATTTAGTTTGAAATTAATCTCTTCTATCATCATGGTTATATATGAAATATATTTTAGTGATCAAAATCATATTATTTCCTTATAAAAATTTAGTTCAATACCAAATGGAATATACAATCATATTATTTAACCACACAAATCTTCCTTAGATTTTGAAATATGAAAAGGATTGTGATTATTACTGAGTTCTTTGGGAAACTCAAGTAAATATGTCACAGCTCATTTAACACCCCCAATTTACATTGAGCAGCCGAAATAGTGCTAAACATAAGTATCATCACACACAAGGTATATTGAACGACTCAAAAGAGACGTTTGCACATAAAATATAGTAAGATTTCACACATCGTCCAAAACATAATATCATCCCATAATGTACTAAAACAACACCAGAGTAAAGCGTTTAGTCCCCACGGATCTCGACCATCAAACCACAAGTTTTAGTACATTACACAAACATTAGACAAATTGTTCAACAGTAAAAGGAAAGAAATTGTTCAAGACCATAACACTTCAAAAGCCAACCCACAACATCGACCGCAATGCTCCGCCATCAATCACCTTCGATTACTTGAAACAAATGCTTAAACGAGTCAACAATAATGTTGAGCGAGTCCATAGGTTTAACAAATCGCATTTGAACACAAGAAGAAAACCAATCATAATCATTTTATAGAATTGTTGTACATACAATCTATATCAAGGCAACTCATTGTATTTAAGCTCATGACACCGACCCTTTAACCAATTAGTCACCCACGCCAAATGCCAGCATGATTAGATAAAACCATTGCCCCTATAGGTTATTAGTTGCTATATATATACCCAAATCTCATTCTCGTAAATTATCCTTCCCAGAGGTTACTCAACGTAATACCCTGGTCTCAGATAGTGTGGTCAACCTAGTAGTACTACTATTTGAATAAGCGGCTACTCCCAACTCACAACATCAAGTCAGAACATAGTTAACGGTTCATGAAATTAGGGTCTTTAGCAACAAGGTACTTAATACAATTCAAGGCATCATAGGCAACATTCGGGTCCAAACAATTAATCATGACTTGTGTTATTTTTATTTTCAAATAACATGTCTCCCCTCGCGGGTATTAAAACATTTAGTAGCTAGCATGAAAAGCAAGGCTACAGACTCACCTTTAGTATAAGAGACCTAGCGAGATGATCGTCGATGATAGGTGATGCCCTTCAAACACGAGAACCGCAACCTATCAAATAAGACGCGTTCATTAAAAATAACTCGAGAAATAAACCATACATAATAACATCAACCTCAAAATCATAAAATCACGACAAACCCGAAATAAAACGATACAAGTGATACTATTATACTCTTCTACACATTTAATTTATTACTCTATACTTTCGATAAAAATCTGCCAGCACATACCAAATGTACTAGCTCATTTACCCCACTTAGGCACGTCAAATGTTTATGATACTAATCAGAGAAATCACTTACTATCTATAGAAAGTCCTCCAAAAAGTTGGTCAAAAGATTTTACATCTAAGACTCCCTGCCCGACACATCTTTGTACTACAAAAATCGGAGAATTTTACGTCATCGATTCATACAACCATTTTAAGTTCTATAAACGACTCCATTTACAAAACCGACACTTATGTTTGAAAACAGACTCACAACCTAGGGTTTGCATCTTTATAACAGCCCTTGACTTATTTCAAATCTCATTCTATAGTCCCCGAGATTGGATCCAAATATCGACAACAACTACATATTGTGCCGATACTCGTCTCCCGGTACACGAATAATCAAACTATCATAACTTCTCGCTCGTTTGGAGTTAGAAGCTCTACTTTACGCCAAAACGAAGATAATCAGAATATCCATAACTCTCTCTAATTACCCTAAACATTTTCAAAACATAAGGCATCCAAAAACAGCCTTGAACCCACTTCCCTAAATTACCTCTTAAAATCCTACATGAAATCATACTTTTGATCAATTTCAACCACATTTATCATCATCCTAAAGCCCTAATAACAACATATCCTAATCCTAACACTTGTATCAATCATAAAAAAAAAACCCAAAAATCAAAAACAAGTTTTTAACAAAAAAAACAACATGATCATCACTTGAACATCATCAAATAACACATGCATGATCATCTAGCTAACCTGCCAACCCTAATTCTTAACAAAAATTCAAACTTCATGCATGTTGAAGATTTTAACATCATTAAAATCACCTTCAATTTCTAAGATAGGATATCAAAGTAAAAATCAAAATAGAAATGGTGTTATGGTGGTGGTAGTGTGTCGGTAAGAAAAAGAGAGGGAGAGGGTGGGATGATTTTTGTTGTAACTTTGTATGTGTGAGAAAGTTAGGTGGGAAATTTTTTATATATGGTGGTCGAAGGGCTAGTTTTGCCAATTTGTGTAGTTTTGGTCCAAAATTAAAATAGTTAGCTAAAAAGCAGGAAATGACAATTAGTCTAATCTGAAAACATTCACGGGGCTCGGGTTTCATAAAAATACCTCTCAAAAGTTAAAACGTATCTCAAATATATTAATATCGTCTCTCGACTCGACTTAACACGTCGTTAAAAAGAAAACATCGAAAACGACAAACATCGAACAATCGACAACAAAATGTAAAATATTGGGCATCCGTCGACATCACGCTTGCTAATACTCCTCATACTAATTAAAGATAAAATATAAGTCTCCTAACTTCGGTTCAAACTTAAACCATCAAAAACAAAAATCATTCAAGCTCATCAATTTTTTTAAAATAGTCGTAAAATAAGATTAGGCATTGACCTCGGTTTCAGGTTATCACATCCCCTCCTTCTTAAAGAGAGCAAGGTCCCGGCACTTACCCCACTCTAAACAAATGAGGATACTTATCCTTAAAGAAGTCCTCACGTTCCCAAGTAAACTCAGGTCCACGTCTAGAATTCCATCTCACTTTCACAATCGGAATCATACTATGCTTCAATCTCTTAACTTCCCTATCCATAATCTCTACAGGTTCCTCTATAAAATGCAACTTATAATCAAGTTGAATTTCCTCCTATGGAATCACCAAATCCCTTTCTGCTAAACACTTCTTCAAATTAGACACATGAAAAGTGTTATGAATAGCCTAAGTTCATCCGGTAATTCTAACTTATAAGCAACCAATCCAATCCATTGAATAATTTTAAAATGTCCAACATATCTGGGGCTCAACTTTCCTCTCTTTCCAAAACGAATCACTCCCTTTCATGGCGATACCTTCAAAATTCTAACGGTTTCCTTCTATTATCAGCATAACTCTTTTGTCTACTTCTGGCAGATAACAAACGCTTCTTAATTTGCACAATCTTTTTAGTCGTCTCAAATATCATTTCAGGTCCAGTCAATTGACTCTCTCCTACATCACTCCAACAAACCGGAGATCTACACTTACATCCATATAAAGCTTCAAATGGTGTGGCTTTAATACTAGCATGATAACCATTTTATAATACGAAAACTCCACCAATGGAAAATGTCTATCCCAACTATTTCCAAAATCAATGACACACGCTCGGAGCATATCCTCTAATGTTTGAATTGTCCTTTCACTTTTTCCATCAGTTTCTGGATGATATGCTATACTTAAACTTAACTCCGTTCCCATTGCTTTCTGTAGAGTTTTCCAAAATTCTGAGGTAAACCTACTATCACGATATGCAATTATCGACAAAGGCACACCATGTCGACAAACAATCTCTTTCACATACATTGTCGTCAATCTTTCCATACTATCCGTCCTCTTCATTGGTAAAAACTAAGCAGACTTAGTCAATCTATCTACAATCACCCATATCATATCACAACCACTAGAAGTCCTTGGCAAACCTGTCATAAAATCAATAGTAATTTTCTCCCATTTCCACTCAGGAATTTCAGGTTTCACTAATAATCTAAATGGCTTCTTATGTTTAGCCTTTACTTACTCACAAGTTAAACACTTATTAACGTACAGGGCTATATCTGCTTTCATATTTGGCCACCAATATACTTTCTTAAGGTCTTGATACATCTTTTCGGCTCCAGGATGTATTGAATACCTCGACTTATGAGATTCATTCATCACTAAATCTCGCACTCCTAAAGCACCTTCCTTAGACGGACACAATGGTAATAAAATCCTATTCTAAAAATATCTCATTTCCTTCGGCCTTACTACAAACAATGGTTTCAACATTCTACCCAGCTTCTCTGCCTCAACATTCTCGTCCTTCAAACCATTAGCTTGGCTTTCAATATCATCTATGTTAAATCAACACTTTCCATCATTACCAAAGCTCTAACTCTTAAAGACTTCTCCCTTTCCTTTCTACTAAGTGCATCAGCTACCACATTCGCTTTAACAAGGTGGTCACGAATATCACACTCATAATTACTCAGTAATTCTACCCATCTCCTTTGTCTCATATTCAATTCCTTTTGATCCAAAATATGTTGCAGACTCTTATGGTCAATGAAAACCACACACTTGGTTCCATACAAGTAGTGTCTCCACAGCTCCAAGTTCTAAATCATGAGTAGTGTAATTATCTTCATGCTTCCTCAATTGTCTCGACGCATAAAATATCACTTTCTCGCTTTGTATCAACACAACTCCAAATCCCTTATGAGACGTGTCACAATACACTACAAAATCTTCATATCCTTCTGGCAAAGACAAATTCAGCGCATAACACAACTTATCCTTCAGCGTATTAAATGTAGTGTCCTCTTCTAATCCCCATTCAAACACTCGATTCTTTTTAGTTAGCTTGGTCAATGGTTTAGAAATTATTGAAAACTTCTCGATAAACCTTCTATAATACCCAACTAGACCTAGAAATTGGCGAACTTCAGTCGGCGTTGTTGGTACCGACCAATCTTTGATTGCCTCAATCTTAGCAGGATCTACACGAATGCCTTCACTATCAATCAAGTGCCCCAGAAATCGCACTAATTTCAACCAAGACTCACATTTAGAGAACTTCGCATACAGCTTCTCTTTCTTTAACAATTCTAAAATTATCCTTAAATGCTTCTCATGTTCTTCTTCACTCTTGGAATAAATGAGAATATTGTCAATGAATACGATAACATACGGCTTGCACACACCATTCATCAAGTCCATAAATACGGCAGGCACATTCGTTAATCCAAAAAGCATCACTTGAAATTCCAAATGTCTATATCGAGTACGGAAAGCTGCTATAGGAATATCTTCTTCCCTAACTCTCAGTTGATGATACCCAGACCTCAAATCGATCTTCGAGTATACACTTGACCCTTGCAACTGATCAAACAAATCATCAATCCTCGGCAATGGATACCGATTCTTGACAGCCAATTTGTTAAGTTCCCGATAATCAATACACATTCGAAACGAATCATCTTTCTTCTTAACAAACAAAACAGGAGCACCCCACAGCGATGAACTCGGTCTAATAAATCCCTTATCCATCAATTCCTTCAATTGATCAGATAATTCCTTCATCTTAGACGATGCTAAACAATACGGTGCACGAGCGACAGGCGCAACTCCCGACACTTAGTCAATACGGAACTCAACTTCATGATGTGACGGTAATCCTGGCAAATCTTCAAGAAAAACTTTAGGATATTCTCTAATCACAGGAACATCCTCCAGTTTCTTCTCATTTACACCATCACTAGTTATCTAAGCAAGAAACACTTCACAACCCTCTTCCATATACCTCATCATCTTCAAACAAGAAACAACTCTAAAACGAGACGTACACTCATCACCCTTCAGATTCAATACCCTATTCCTTAGCGGTATCTGAACTAATTTCTCTTCACAAACAATTACTGCACCATTCGCAACTAACCAATCCATACCAATAATCACGTCAAAAGATCCTAATTCTATGGACATAAAATCAATACTAAACACATAATTCCCTAACTTCAAGGAACAAAATTTCAGTATAGGACTAGTGCTAACAACCTTACCATCAGCTAACTCCACATTATAACTAGTTGTCAATCTTACTGGTTCTCTATCCAATAGCTTACTGAATCTAACATCTATGAAACTTCTATCGGATCCAGAATCAAATAACACACTAGCATAACAAGCATCGAGTAAGAACGTACCAGTCACCACATTCGGCCTTGAGGTTTGTCAGCATCTTCCACGACATAGGCTGGAGCAGCAGTCCCAACAGCAACAGCAGCAACATTGCCTCCTTGTCGAGTACCAACCATCAGAAAGTTTCCTTGCTTATGTCCACGGCCTCCACATCTAAAACAATTATTCACCTTGACAGCATTGGCTCTAGTTACCACACCCTTGTTCCTACAGTCTGCCGCTTTATGTCCGACCTTCCCACACTTGTTGCAAGCAGGTGGATAATTCCCAATATGATACAGACTGCATCGACGACTGATTGTAGTGTTTTACTACTCTTTAGGAAAAGAGCGTAAATAGCGGTAAGTATCGAACAAATGACTTTAAGAAAAATCAAGTGTTAATGACCTAATCACTTAAAAGAGAGAAGAGTTCGTTTCCCAAGGAGGTATGGTGTTGTGAATTAACTTGTAGTTGTTTGAGATTAATATTAAGAAGAATGGGGATGAGAAGATGAAAGACGGATACGTTAAAATTAAACTACGACGAAAAAGATGTAAAACCGTGAAAAACTACTCAAATTAAAAATTATTAAAACCAAAAACCAAATATCAAAAAGGCTAAAAACAAGTCTAAAATAATATAAATAAAGATAAAAATCCAACAAAGATATTTTAAAACCTTTTATTAATTAAATAATTAATTTTAAATGCTAATTAAAGCCCTAAAATTAAATTTAACTAATTCAAATGTCTAAAATATGATTTTATTGAATAATTACTTAACTTATATTATTATATGACTAAAAAGTAATTTTCTAAAAATTAAAACCTATTAAAACTATTTTTAAAACTCTAAAAATGATTAAGAATGATTAAAACCTAATTAAACTTAAAATAATTATAAAAATAAATCTAAAAGTTATAAAAATATTCTAAAAATGGAAATAGTCCTAATTAATGACAAAGAACCTAGGAAAAATGAAAAAGAAGGAAAAAGAAAATTTTGAAAATTAAATAATAAAATAATATTAAAATAATGCTAAAAATAAAAAGTTTCTAAAATTTAAAATAAAAAATTTCTAAAAATCCTAAATAATATAATTAAGAGAAAAACACTAATTAGAGCTTCTAAACCTTCTTTAATAATTTTATAAAAATCTTTAAAGTTTATAAAAAACCTTAAAATAATATAAAATTAAAAATTAAAGTTTTTGAAACCAAAACTAGATGTAAACCTCAAAAATATATTTTAAAGCCTAAAAATTATTTTTCCTAAAAATTTAAACTCTTTTTGGTATTTTTTAATGATTTTCTAAAAAACGTCTATTAAATAAATTCTAATAAATTAATAAATAAAGAGAAAAATAAGAAAATTAGCTAGAAAAGTCTCTAATGCTATAATGGTCCTATGAAAATAAAATAAGCCAAAAATGAAGAGTAAATAAGCTGGAAAATGCAAAAATAAGCCACGGCTTATTAAATAAGCTAGAAACCAAAATGACCTTAAGTAATAAACCTTTCACGTTTATACACAAGATAAATGCTAGCACACTGGTAAGAGCCTTGAACCCTCCAACGAGAGGTCAGGGGTTCGAAGCCAGGCTAGTGGATTTTTTTGCTGTTTATTTTTTTTATATTTTTTTTCTTTTTCAATCCAACCAGTGAGCTTAAATAACTTAATTTCCAACTCCAATAACCTTTTTAATCAAGTTTATGCTCAAAATTATGAACCAAAATTTGTGAGTTCACTTAAATGAACACAAGCAGGTGGCTTGTATTCTTGCTTTTCTTCACAGATTTCAAAAGCCAAAGGATTGACTTGTGAGCTTATTTGATGGTATATTATGGAACAATAGGGGCACCCTTGAGCTTATTGAAGCTCAAGGAGTCACAATAAGCAAGAGAAAAGCACCTAAGCACAAAAAAAGATCACAATCCAAACATAAACAGGCATATGCAGTTTCTGAGGTCTATAGGGCAAGTCTGAGGACTTATGAGCTTGCTGCAAGTACCCTAATGACTTCTAAGAGGTCAATTTAAGCATACACAAACACCAACCAGCATACAAAACAAATCAATACTAAAATAACCCTATCACTTAACAAATTTCAGAGATCTGAGCACAAATTATAAGCAAAACTGGCAGTTTATGGCATAAGCAGATTTTTGCACTCACTTTTCTTTTTAAACACTTAAACAAACTTCCAAATTGTTCTAAACTAGTTACCAACTAACTTCTAACCTAGCTTAACCTTAACCAATTACTTTAACACCTTTTAACAGCTTGAATCAAATTATCTCCCCTGCTAAAACCCTTTGCCAAACACTACTTTAAAAACTTGTAAACCAAAATTATCAAACCAAAACCTTATAATCTTGCTCAAACTTGACCCAACTAGCATCAATCATGCATAATGACTCAAATGAACACAGATCAATTACCTTAAACACACAAAAATAACAAATCAAACAAAATCACTTAAAGCTACACTTTCTGATATTTTCCAAGAGGGAAAAGGATTTTTACCTCAGGTCCTTACATCCAAGGACCTAGTGGTAGCTTACCACCTCCTTATGCACCCGGGTGCATGCAGAACACAAATCAACACCTTCTTCAACCTGTTTAAAACAGATTAAACAAGAACAAACCAAAATTCAAGCAATATTCTATCTCACTGTTTTCTTTTTTTTTTCTTACTTAAACCTATCCAAAATCTTTCCAAACCTTCTAAATACGTTTTTATTACCCTTATATTACCAATAACATGAACTAAGAACACCAAATCCTTAACACAAATTTCTGACAAAAATCTCTCAAATTTTCAGAAACTTTGAAATAACTTGAAACCTCAATATTACTTAACCAAATTTAAAAAAGATGGAACTCAATCTCTCTTCAACAGTAAACACCACTTTAAATAAACATAAAAAGGAATTATAATGTTTTCAAACAAATACCAAACTTTTATTTTATCTTAAAAGGATTACAAAATTTTGAAGAGAAATTGGAAAAAAGGGTCACCCACAGGTTGGGGCCTCTTTTATACTAAGCTAAGAAGATACTAGAATGCTAAAAACTCAAAACCCTAATACAGAAAATCTCTAAAATGCCCTCAAAGGTTTCTAGACGAATTTGGTGATGAGCTGTCCTCATTTGATCCTGGACGTTTAAATTTGCGTAGTGGCTAAGCATATGATCAAAACCATTGATTGGGGACACGTCATGTGCCTTGGAGGACAAGTTGAAATGTGATTGGAGGAGAGGGAATTGGGGGTGGGGACCACACGTGGTGGGATGAAGGTTTTTAGGAGTGGGTTAGGTTTTGGCAGGTGTGAATTACTCGTGTGCAAGGTGAATTAGGTTTTAACCCAAGTTAAGTGGATGTAAGTTCTGGGTTGGTAAAAAGATAAACAGTAAGATGTTTAATCCGATTTTGGGGGTACAGTGCTTGTTTGGCGCAATTTGTTTTCAAATGTTTCAACTTAAACATTTTTGGTCCTTATCTTTTGTTCTTTTTGGCATTTCATGTTTTCAAGCCCTAAAAACGATTTTGCTTTGATAATAACTTCCATGACTTGTCACTTTTGGCACCAAGTTTTGGAAAAGGGTTTCAAGGGATTGTTTTTGTCATTTTTGAATATTTCAAGGGCTGTTTTTGGACAATCTTGATCTTCAAAGGTCTTCACTGTCTCTTAATCTTCATGAGGGACCATAATTGACAATTTTGATTTGTTGAGGGACTAATCTTGCCATTTCTTCAAAGTTGAAGGACCTTTTTGCAATTTTGACAAACTTAAGGGACCAAACATGTAATTATTAATATACAAGGGTTTTAAGTGTCATTTCTTCATAGAATAAGGATCAATCTTGTTTTGTCTTCAAGTCTTCAAGGGTATTTGATGAAAATTCCATGATTAGGGCCCGGTTCTTTGTACGGCTTCGTTTCTCGTGTCCGTTTTTCCTTGTATCTTGTGATCTTTTGTCTTTTTCACGATATCCATACCTAAAATACACAAGTAAACAAACACAAGCATATATATGGTATTTAATGACATTTTAATGCATTTAAAGCCCGAAAAGAACGATGAGATCATGTATAAATGCCATCTCATCAACGACACTTCGGGTTCACTTTGTTACCTTGTGTTCCAGTAGAAGCACGAACACCATCATCCCTTCTAAAGTTGTTTTGCTGATTTCTATTTTGTCCTTGGTTATTGTTGTTCTGATAACCTCCTCTATTCTGCCCTTGATTTGATCGTGCATCTTCCCACTTTCTATTATTCCCTTCAGCAATACTATCTTTCTTGTCTTACAGCCCCGTCCATCAACGCATGAGCTATCTAAATAGCTTCATCAAAAGTCTTGGGTTTCAACGAAGTAGTCTCTACCTTGATATTACTAGATAAACCTCTGATTGCTGCTTCATCTTCTTTCGATAATCAGCAATAGCATCAGGACACAACAAACGCAAATTAGAAAATCTCTTCGTATATGCAACAATATCATTATTCCTCAACACCAAATGTCTCAACTCATCCTCCAACTGACCTAACTCTTCCTCAGGACAAAACTTAGCAGTTAACAAGCCCTTGGTCACAGTCCGTGTTCTTTCATTAACTTCAACCAAACCTATAGTAGCTACCTGACTATTCCACCAACTTAAAGCATCATCTTGAAATGTAGTTGCAACAAATTTTACCTTATTGGCTTATGAACATCCACTGATTTCAAAAATACTTTCAATCTTCTCAATCCACCTTCTTAACTCCTAAGCACCACCAGTACCACGAAATTGGGTAGGTACACATTTCATGAAACTAGTGTACAAACATTCCTTTTGAACCTGCTGAGCAACAGCATTACCTCCAACTTGACCAGCAACATTTCCTCCTATTGGCTCATCAGCATTACCTCCAACTTGACCAGCAACATTCCTATTCTCAGTATCTTGATTCCTCATATCACGTTCGGCTTCCAGTGCTCTAGTATAGCTTGCTCAATCATATTGCTCACAGTAGCAGTTGTCTACTTTGGTGGCCTGTTTAGGGAACTAGTCAAGCAACAATTGAATAATGACAGAAAAATGCCGCCCAACTCCTTCCCGTGGCATCACAAAAGAAAAAGAAACCAGTAAGTATTCATATTAAGATAAGAAGAAGTATTTCTCTATCAAGACGTATCATGGTACTACATGTACAAACAACATAATCTACAATGAATCATCAACCAAATCAAAAAAGAACTAAAAAAGTTAAATCATAGATCATGAAGGTAATTTGGATTGCATTGGAAAATTTCCACAAAATTATGACAAGTAATGTCACTACAACCCGTCATCACATCAAACTTAAAAAGTCATTAAGTTTCATCACAACACTACTTTACCAGTCTAAATAAGTTCTATTACAACATGGATAATAAAGATAACATAAAGAATCTAATCACGCAGGGATCCACGTGGCTTCTGATACATCAGCTCATCATCACTGCTGCTATCTTCTTCCTCAGACTCCTCTTCCACTTTCTCATTTCCTTTTTGACTTGTTCCTTCACACGGCTTCACCAACATCTGAGTTTCACAAGACTCAGAACATCACGTATTATCACACCCTGACTTGGATAAGATCTTAATGGCACATCCCACACATTTACCCTTGCAATCCTTTCTTGATCTTCCCTATACCTTTCAAATTGGGCACTCAAATTCAGCACCATCGATCGCAGACTAGAAACTTCATCCATTTCCCTAGCTCTGACATACTCTGTCCTCCTCACACTAGAAACAAACCTGTCAAACTACTTCTCGTTGCGCTAAAACCTTTTGATCAAACGGGTTTCAACTACATACCTTTCAAACAAGGACCTATCAAACTTTTTGAGAAACCAATAAATATCTTCATAAGACCAGGGACCTGGACAATACACCTTAGCTATGTTTTCATGGATAGATCGGGCACTAGCAGCATTACTTGATTCAGCAGGGAAATCATCTCTATCACGGGCAATCCTAGGCAAACTGCTCAAATAAGGATCACATGTAGGCATAGAAGAATGTACAACAGGTCGCTGACAACTCTAAACAGTCTTGTGACATAACATTAGCTCTCGGCACATAACTACCTTGAATCACTTCAGGCTCAGTCTGTCCTACTGCATCAGGAGCAATCCCATCATCCAAATACTCATGAGGCTCCTCATCATCACTAGCACCAAAGTTATCTACTTCCCCATCGCCTACTATATCATTCACCACAATTCATTCATCATCACGTGTTATATCAGCCATTTTCTATAATTATAGGAATTCGAGGATACTTAAGGTCATTGTTAAAAATTATAAATGCGATGCATGAGCATGAAAATATTATACGTATGCCATGATATGCAATGCAATGCAAATGATATTTATGCAATGCTCGCAAAAATAAAATATGATAATGACAAGCACTCAGCGCACTTTCAGTAACGTCAATACATTATCATAGTATTTACTTAATAAATACTAAGGAATTCATTTCAATTCAGAGGGATACATCTATAATACAAAACAAAACTAAAAGTGATCTTACGGGAGCGTTGCGGAGAAGTTGTGTGCTTTGGAAAAATAAATACTTTCGACACCAAAGTTATAGTTTAGGACAATTTTCAAAATTGACCTAGTTCTCTATAACTTGTAGCTCTGATTACCAATCTTTAACACCCCCAATTTACATTATGCAGCGAAAATACACAATTGGGTGCTAAACACAAGTATCATCACATACAAGGTATATTGAACGACTCAAAAGAGACGTTTGCACATAAAATATAGTAAGATTTCACACATCGTCTAAAACATAATTTTCATCCCATAATGTACTAAAACAACACCATAGTAAAGCGTTTAGCCCCCACGGATCTCGACCATCAAACCACAAGTTTTTGTATAGTACACAAACATTAGAAAAATTGTTCAACAGTAAAAGGAAAGAAATTGTTTTAGACCATGACAATTCAAAAGCCAACCCACAAAATCCACAGCAATGCTCCGCCATCAATCACCTTTGATTACCTGAAACACATGCTTAAACGAGTCAACAATAATGTTGAGCGATTCCATAGGTTTAACAAATCACATTTTAACACAAGAAGAAAATCAATCATAATCATTTTATAGAATTGTTGTACATACAATCTATATCAAGGCAACTCAATGTATTTAAGCTCATGACACCAACCCTTAACCAATTAGTCACCCACGCAAAATGCCAACATGACTAGATAAAACCATTGCCTCTCTAGGGTATTAGTTGCTAAATATATACCTAAATTTCATGCTCGTAAATTATCCTTCCCAGAGGTTACTCAACGTAATTCCCTGGTCTCAGATAGGGTGGTCAACCCAATAGTACTACCATTTGAATAAGCGGCTATTCCCAACTCACAAAATCAAGTCAGAACATAGTTAACGGTTCATGAAATTAGGGTCTTTAGCAACAAGGTACTCAATACAATTCAAGGCAACATAGGCAACATTCGGGTCTAGAAAATTAATCATGACTTCTGTTCATTTTATTTTCAAATAGCATGTATCCCCCTCGCGGGTATTAAAAGATTTAGTAGTTAGCATGAAAAGCGAGGCTACAGACCCACCTTAGTATAAGAGACCTAGCAAGATGATCGTCGATGATAGGTGATGCCCTTCAAACACGAGAATCGCAACCTATCAAATAAGGCGCGTTCATTAATAATAACTCGAGAAATAAACCATATTTAATAACATCAAACTCAAAATCATAAACTCACGACAAACTCAAAAGAAAACGATACAAGTGATACTATTATACTCTTATACACATTTACTTTATTACAATATACTTTCGATAAAAATATGTCGGCACATACCAAATGTACTAGCTCATTTACCCCACTTAAACATGTCAAATGTTTATGATACTAGTCAGAGAACTCACTTACTATCTATTGAAAGTCCTCCAAAAAGTTTGTCAAAAGATTTTACTTCTAAGAACCTTGCCCGACACATCTTTGTACTAAAAAAACCGGACAATTTTACGTCATTGATTCATACATCCATTTTAACTTCTATAAACGAATCCATTTACAAAACCGACACTAAGGTTTGAAAATAGACTCACAACATATGGTTTAAATCTTTATAAAAGCCCTTGACTTATTTCAAAACTCATTCAATTGTCCCCGAGATTCGATATAAATATCGGAAACAACTACATGTTGTGCCGATACTCGTCTCCCGGTACACGAATAATCAAACTATCATAACTTCTCGCTCGTTTGGATTTAGAAGCTCTACTTTACCCCAAAACGAAGATAATCAAAATCTTCATAACTCTATATAATTACCTTAACCATTTTCAAAACATAAGGCATCCAAAAACTGACTTGAAACCACTGCCCTAAATTACCTCTTAAAATCTTACATGAAATCATACGTTTGATCAATTTCAACCACTTTTATCATCATCCTAAACCCCTAATAACAACATATCCTGTTCCTAGCACTTGTATAAATCATTAAAAAACCCAAAAATCAAAACCAAGATTTTAACAAAAAAACAACATGATCATCACTTGATCGTCACTAAATAACACATGCATGATCATCTAGTTAACCTACCAACCCTAATTCTTTACAAAAAAATTCAAACTTCATGCATGTTGAAGATTTTAAAATCATTAGAATCACCTTCAAATTCTAAGATAGGGACTTGATGAGACGGCTTTTATACATGGTCTCATCGTTCTTTTTGGACTTAAAATGCATTAAATATCATCAAAATACCCAAATATATGCTTGTGTTTGTTGCTTGTGTAATTTAGGTACGGGTATTGAGAAAATGACAAAAGATCACAAGAATCACGCAAAAACGAACACGGGAAACGAAGCCGCACGATGAACCAAGCCCTAGTGAGGAATTTTCCAAAGAAAACCCTTGAAGATTTGAAGAATATTGAAGATTGGTCCTCCAAGTTTGAAGAATTGACACTTTATACCCTTGTATCTTCATAATTACAAGTTTGGTCCCTAAAGTTTGTCAAAATTACAAAAAGGACCCTTAACTTTGAAGAATTGGCAAATTTAGTCCCTCATCAAATCTAAATTGTCAAATATGGTCCTCCAAGAAGTCAACCAACAAGTCAAAGCCTTGAAGTTTGAAGATATGGCAAATTCAGTCCTTGGAAAATGAAGAAGTTGCATAAATGGTCCTTGTTTCAAGTTTACAAAAACATTGTGCCAAAAATGACAAGTGCTGAAAGTTAAAAACAAAGGAAATGGAAGTTTTGGCTAATTTATACAATGTGGAGAAAGAAAGAACCTTGGGGGGGGCAATTGGGCCAGACAGCATAACTTCACCCTCCACTTATACACTGACACGTCACCTCTGCCAGTCCACTACCCAAACCAACCAGTCCATAACCTTTTTTTTGACCCTATCACAAACCCCTTGTGAACCCTTCTTAAATTAAACTTGTTTATTTACACAAAAAGGTGGTAAACACGTTTTTAAATACTTAAACCACCCAAATGGATTTAAACACGCCTGTTTAACCCACCTTCATCATATAAACCCTAGCCAAAACCCAGTTACAATCTGCTTATTTATTAAACCTAAAACTAAATTAATATGGGGTTTTGATCATTTCCAGCTCACCAAACACAATGGTCCACCCAGATTGCGACCTCACACAACCTTGTTCCCTCCCCACCAGCTAAGTGTCATGGGTTTTCACATGGATACAAATTTGCCAGGAGTTCCTTGACCAAATCAAAGGCCAAGATGTGTTTGCTTGTCCTCCACTCAAATCCAACGCATAAGAGACCTCAAGTACTCTGATCCATCACATGTGAACCAAAAACTTGACTGAAAATTCAAATTCGTCAAGGGGCATGATAGGAATTTTCTCAATTAGGGTTTTGATTTCTAGAGGGTTCTATAAGCCCTATAAAGAGACCTCTCAACTTGTGAGAAGGCTCTTGTTCCAGTTTTTATGTAAAAACTTTCTTTTTATGAAATTAATGAAGAATTTCTTTTTAAGCTACATATGACTGAGAACCAAATTTACTTTTCCAGCATTAATGTTTTCAAGTTATTTTCTTTTATGAGTTCATTTATCTTCAAGTTTGTTTGTTTTTAAAAATTTTCAAATCTTTGCAAGTTTTTCTGAAAAGTGAGATTCTTGTTAAGATTTTGTTTCAAGTCTGTTTAATCTGGATTAATCAAGTGTTATTAAGTGTTTTTGAACATTGGTAAAGTTGTGGAAAGATTTTAAGAAAGAAAGAAAAGTAAACAGTTTATAGCATTTGTGTTTTTTTCCTCTTTTGATTTTCTTAAACAGGTTTGTTAAGAAGAGTTGATCATTGTCAGCATACACCCGGGTGTATTGGAGGTGGCTTATCAGCCACTGTTGGGCTTGGAAGTAAGCCCAACAAGGTAGCTTTCATTTCCCTTTTATTTCTTTTAAATTTCAGAAAAAGTGAAGTTTGAAGTGATTTGCATGATTGATTGATTATTGTTGTTATAGCTGTTTGATTGATGTTCTTTTGGGTTTGTATGCATGCTAGACTTGTTTGTGATCAGTTTGAATAGGGTTTAGAGTATTTTGATTTGATAAAATTGCATAAACATAATATAAAGGGGTGTTTGGGATTAAGTGTTGCAGGAAGATTGCATAAGAATAGTATGGTGTAATCTGTTTAGATAAGCTTCATTAGGTCAAGATAGGTTGTAGTCAGCTTGGGTAGTAAATTGAAAAGATTTTAAACAAGTTTGTGTGTCAAAAAGGTGAAATAGCATAGAAAGCTGCATGAACAACTATTCTGCTGATTTGTGTTGAAATTTTGTGCATGATCTTTGATTTCTGTTAAGATTTAGGCTAAGTGAGTTATTGTTATTGTTAGAGTACTAGTTGGTAAGTGTGTATGCCAAATTTGGTCAAGTAAAAGTCACTAGGGTGCAAGTTATTGGCTCTAAAAACCACCAGACCTGCTCATTTGTCACAGCAACTTGAAATGCCATGTTTAGCTTTGATTGTGTGATTTTGTGCTAATTGTTGATTACTTGCTGCTTGTTTTTGTGTTGATTATTGACTCCCTATAATCAACTGAGTATAGGGTTGCCTTTTTGTCCAAAAATAAGCCCAAATTAAGCTTTCCTAAGCTTAATACTCAACTGCTCAAAATTATATACTAGTAGTGGGAACTCCTTTCCTACTGGTAGTTCACTGGTTTCCACTGCCTAGCTAAAAGACAGAAAACCATCACAAGTCACTTTCAGAAGTTCATAATTTTGTCTTTAGTGCTTAAATTTTTGAATTAGACCTTGAAACCAGTGCCATTATTTTTCTTATTTAATATAGGATTTTTCTGATTAATAAAACTTTTATTTACTGTTCATTTAGTAATTTTTAGGTTATTTAGCTATTTTTAATTAATGTTAAAGTTTTTGTTTTTGTCTTTTAGTGCCAAAAAGTAATATTTTTAGGTTTAATCAATTTTTCTGAACTTAGAATAATATTTTAAGGTTTTTGGTAAAAAAAGATTTTACTGTTCATCTTTTTATTAATTTTTAGAATTAATTTAAGTTAATTAGGGTTTTAATTAATCTAGTTTTGTCATTTAGTGGAAAATTTAATATTTTTCCAGATTTTTCATTTTTCTACTGTTCATTAGAGTAAAATAGGATTTTTAAAATTGGTAGGTTATTTTTAGCACTATTTAATTATTTTTTATAATTATTTTAATTTTAAAATAGTTTTTAGTAATTTAAAAATAGAAAAATAGTATTTAAAAATCATAAAAATACTTTTTAGTCTTTAGATAATATAAGTAAGTTATTTGTTCAATAAAATCATATTTTGGACATTTTGATTAATTATATTTAATTTTAGGGCTTTAATTAGCATTTAAAATTGAATATTTAATTAATAAAAGGTTTTAAAATATTTTTATTGGATTTTATTCCTTATTATTATTATTTTAGACTTGTTTTAGCTTATAATTAATTTTTAGGTTGAAAATTTTTATTTTTTGTCGTTTTTTACGGTTTTACGTTTACGCCTTTTTCGTCGTAGTTTAATTAGTTTTCGTAACCGTCTTTTCTTTCCTTTCTCATTTCTTTTTCAATCAATATAATCTCAAACATCATATATCAACTCTCAACACAACGCACTTGCCTCCTTGGGAAACGAACTTGCTTGGTCATTGGTGCTCGGTTTTCCTAAACCGACACTTAACGCTTACCACTATTTATTGCTCTTTTCCTAAAGAGTAGTAAAACACTACAATCATTTTGGCACCGCTGCCGGGGAGGCGTGTTGTGTTTTGGGTGAACCATTGTTGTTTTTATATATAGCCATAAAAGTATTTGTATTAATAGCACTCTATTAATACGTATTATCGTTTTTCGATTTTTGTGTGAATATTATTACTATATTGTATACGTAGAACAATAAATTTACAAGTACTCCAAATACGTGAGCAATCACAACCTTGATTCGGGATTTCATCACTCGATCATTGTATTCGAATCTCAAACCAAAGAAAAAAGGCAAAAATAGATAAATACTTTCGTGAAGCTTGATTTTGATAATACAAACTATAAGGTGGGTATAAGGCGGTTGTATTTCACGACCTAAAGGAAAAAGGCTCTTAAGTGCTTCGCGCCGCCTCGTTTCCTCCGCTTGCTTGTGCGTATTTGATTTTGAGAGTGAATCGAGGGTTTTGCCGCCCAAAGTATTACTAAGTATCATATATATTTTCTTGGTTTCATTTGATTAAACCCTCTTGAACGATTTGGTGTTCCACCATCGTTCTAAAGTCATCGAAGGCGTTCACTTCACGTGTTCGTTTTCATTCCTTGAGGCCTTTATAATCAAGAGATTTGATTAAGGAGGAGATTTGTAGATTTTGGTCTACTTAATACATTCCAAAAAATCCAAAAAAGTTAAAAACAATCAAAAACCACAAAAAAAATTGAAAAAGTAAAAATACCAAAAAGAATCTTCTTTGCTCGCCTTCTCGTTGTACGTGACGTTTATGCAAACTCGCTCTAAAGCAAGACGTGCTCGTAAACGAAGAAACAAATCACTCACTCCTACTAGTGAGGACTCTCCTATTGACGAACCCATTGTAGTGAAAGAAGCACCCATGGCTAATCGAACTATGATGGAGTTGCTTCAAGCACCCACCGAGGGTTATGGAGAAGCGATTGTGATTCCCGCTATCCTTGCGGAGAATTTTGAGGTTAAGACGGGTTTGTTGTCCATGATTCAAAACAACAAGTTTCGAGGGGACGAAAAGGACAACCCGCATAACCACATTCGCCAATTTAATCGTCTCACCGCCACGTGCAAGTTTAAGGATGTTTCAAACGACTCGATTAAGATGATGCTTTTTCCGTATTCCTTAGCGGGGCCCGCAAAAATTTGGTTAGAGAAAGAGCCGCCCAATTCTATATTAACGTGGAAGGATCTCGTTTCAAAATTCGTGAACCAATTTTTTCCGCCCTCTAAGACTACGCACTTGAAAAACGAGATTTCAAAGTTTTCGCAAGAGTTTAATGAGAGTTTTTCAACGGCTTGGAATAGGTTTAAGGAAATGTTGCACGAATGTCCTCATCATGGTTTTTCCGACTTGCATCAAATAGACACGTTTTACAATGGCTTGAACGATCATGAGCGAGATTATCTTAATGCCGCCGCGGGCGGTAATTTCTTGTGTAAGACGGTCGAGGAAGCATTGGTAATTATTGAGAATAGGTCTAAGGTGTATAGTCCTCGTAGCACGTCGAGTGTTCGTAAGGCTTCGTCTTCATCTTCACCTAGTTTGTCACACAACGTTGATGCTTGCCAAATCGAGGCTAATTTGGAGAACAAGATTTTTGATAAGCTTAAAGGATTGTTAATTGAGTTTAAAGTTGGTGAACAACCCGCTCCCGCTACGATTAAAGCGGTTGAGGTTTCTTGTATGTATTGTGGTGGAGCTCACGATTATTCCGAGTGCATTACCAACGGTGGTAACACTTCGAGTGCCTTCGCGGCCGCGGGAACTTATAACCAAAACGGTCAAGTTCCTCGCACTAATCAATTGACTCCACCGGGTTTTTCACCAAATCAAAATGCTAACAATTATCGAAACAATCAAGTTGGTTACCAAAGCAATCAAAAGAACAATTATAAGGGTAATAACAACTATGGGAATCAAGGGAGTAGTAGTAGTAGCCAATTGCAAAATCAAAAACAAAACCGTAATTTTCAAAATGCAAGTCAAGGTCTTCAAAATAACAAAGAACTTCCATTGGACTTTTTGAATTACACTACTTCAAATGATAAGATTATGGAAAACATTCAAGAGCAAATGGCTAATCAAGCTAAGGAAACGGCTAAGAATGCAAAGGAGTTAGCTAATTTCATTAAGGAAAATCTAGCCATGAGGAATGAATTGAAAAATGATTTTGCTAACCAAATTCGAGGTCAAAACAACAAGATAGAGCAAAGTCATGCTAGGCTTGAACAAAGAATTGACCAAAAAGCCGCTATTCAAGATGTGAAGTTTAATAATTTTGATGCTAAGCTTAATGCAATTTTAGAAGCCGTAATGGGAAACAAAGCCTCTACTTCGGGTAGTTTGCCTAGTAACACTGTTTCAAACCCGAAGGGAGAGATGAAAGTTATTACCACACGTAGTGGTAAGGCACTTAAAGAACCAACTCCTCAACCAATTACTCCAACGGTGGAGGAAATTGAGGAAGAACCCGAGGTGGTGGTCGAAAAGGAGCATATTTCAAGCCCACAAAGTACCGCTCATGCCACACCTACGGTTGACCCATCACCCATATTGGAACCCGAGATTCCAAAGGCTATGCCTGTGCCCCAACCCACACCACCCTTGCCTTACCCATCGAGACTTAGGAAGGAGAAACGACAAGAGCGTGACAACTATCAATTTGAGCTTTTTATGAAAATGTTTCGTGACTTGCATTTTAATATAAGTTTTGCCGATGCCTTGGTCATGATGCCTCGATTTGCCGCTAACTTTAAGAGTATGTTGAACAACACGGAAAAATTACACCAAAAGTCTAGTTGTTCGTCGGTTTATCTTAATCGCATACCTCAAAAAGTCGGTGATCCCGGTAAATTTTTGATCCCTTGTGCAATTCAAGATATGGAAGAATGCTATGCCTTGGCCGATCTTGGTGCTAGCATTAACTTGATGCCACTTGCAATCTACAAGTCGCTCAATCTTCCTAATCTTACTCCTTCACGAATGTCTATTGAGTTGGCCGACCATTCCACAATTCTTGCATGTGGTTTGGCGGAAGACGTTTTTGTGAAAGTGGGGAAGTTCTACTATCCCGTAGACTTTATTGTTGTTGACATCCCCACGGATCCTCAAGTTCCTCTTATTTTAGGTCGTTCGTTTTTAGATACGTCTATGGCTTTGATTGATGTGCATGCTAGAAAGATCACCTTACGTTTCAACGACGAGGAACTTGTTAGAAACGCAACTCAAAATTCTCAACTTTCTCATGTTTATTCCGTTGCTACCATAAACCTCGTTGACATGATCGACGTGGTTTGCGAGGAATTTTCACAAGAAGTTTTAGGGTTTGGTGATGAAGAAACTAGTGGCAATCCCACTATGTTAGATCCAATTCTTGATAATTCGACACCAACCTTCACTCCTTTCGAAGGTGGTGGTTTTACGTTGGAAGAATTCGATGTTCCACGTACTTGTGACGAAGACCTCGATAACTATGAGGACTTCTCGATTATCAAGGATTTTCTCAACGATTTCCCATTTCCTCCACCCGAGGAGGTTATGAGTATCGAGCCTAAATCTTCACTTGAGGAACCACCTATTCTCGAGATGAAAGATTTACCTCCTCACCTCAAGTATGTCTATTTGGAGGAGGACGACAAGTTGCCGGTTATTATTGCGAAGGAACTTTCGAATGATGAAAAAACCGCACTTATCGATGTTCTTAAGGACCACAAAGGGGCGATTGCGTGGAAGTTATCCGACATTAAGGGAATCGATCCCAAATTTTGTACACACAAAATATTAATGGAGGAGGATTTCAAGCCAACAATCCAAAGTCAAAGGAGGGTAAACCCCAAAATTCACGACGTCATCAAAAAGGAGGTCCTTAAACTCCTTGACGCGGTAATGATTTACCCTATTTCCGATAGCCCTTGGGTGAGTCCTATTCATTGTGTCCCTAAAAAGGGAGGGATGACCGTTGTGCCAAATGATGCCAACGAGTTGATTCCCACAAGACTCGTGACCGGATGGAGAGTGTGCATTGACTATCGTAAGTTAAATGAAGCCACTCGAAAAGACCATTTTCCCTTGCCCTTCATGGACCAAATGTTGGAGCGTCTTGCGGGAAACGATTTCTATTGCTTTTTAGATGGTTTTTCCGGTTACTTCCAAATTCCCATCGATCCTCGTGATCAAGAAAAAACTACGTTTACGTGTCCATATGGAACGTTTGCTTATCGTAGAATGCCATTCGGACTTTGCAATGCACCGGGAACTTTTCAACGATGCATGATGGCTATTTTTCATGATATGATCGAGAAGACGATGGAAGTCTTCATGGATGACTTTTCCGTGTTTGGTGATTCCTTTACTTCGTGTTTGTCGAACCTTGAGAGAATGTTAAAACGTTGTGAGGAAACCAACCTTGTGCTCAATTGGGAAAAGTGTCATTTTATGGTTAGAAGTGGAATCGTCTTAGGGCACAAGGTCTCGAAAGCGGGGATTGAGGTAGATCAAGCTAAGGTAGACGTCATCGCCAAATTACCTCATCCCAAAACCGTCAAGGGAGTTAGGAGTTTCCTAGGCCACACGGGCTTTTATCGACGATTCATCAAGGATTTCTCGAAGATTTCTCGACCCATTACACATCTTCTTGAAAAAGAAGCACGTTTTGTCTTTGACGAAGATTGTGTACGAGCCTTTGAGATCCTTAAGAGGAAACTTACCGAAGCTCCCATTCTTGTTGCTCCAAATTGGAACCTCCCCTTTGAGCTTATGTGTGATGCAAGTGATTACGCTATTGGGGCCGTTTTGGGGCAACGTCATGATAAGCACTTCTTGCCTATTCACTATGCTAGCAAGACGATGACCGAGGCTCAACTTAAATACACTACAACGGAAAAGGAATTCCTTGCCGTGGTGTATGCATTTGAGAAATTCCGACCTTACCTCGTCTTGACGAAATGCATAGTGTATACGGACCATTCGGCTATTAAGTATCTTATGGCAAAGCAAGATGCTAAGCCGAGATTACTTCGTTGGATTCTCCTCCTTCAAGAATTTGATCACAAAATCGTTGACAAAAAAGGAGCCGAGAATCTAGCGGCCGATCATCTCTCTCGTTTGGAAGATCCTCACCAAAGTGTTTACGAGCCCAAGGAAATCACCGAAACATTTCCGCTCGAGACACTTGGTGTAGTGAATTCTAAGCTTGACTCTTCTACCCCATGGTTTGCGGATTTTGCAAATTACCATGCGGGTAACTTCATCATTAAGGGTATGACAACTCAAGAAAAACGAAAATTCTTTCGTGATGTCAAGTTCTATTTTTGGAACGACCCTTACTTGTGTCGAACGTGTGCGGATCAAATCATCCGCCGTTGTGTATTTGGCACCGAAGCTTCTAACATCCTTAGAGCTTGCCATGAGGGACCCACGGGTGGTCACCACGGTGCTAATCTCACGGCTAAAAAGGTGTTTGATGCCGGCTTCTTTTGGCCTACTATTTACCGAGATGCACAAGATCTTGTGAAGTCTTGTGATTCATGCCAACGACAAGGAAAAGCCTCACAAAAAGATGAAATGCCACAAAATATCATTCAAGTATGTGAGATCTTTGACGTTTGGGGCATAGACTTTATGGGGCCGTTCCCATCATCTCGTGGAAATAAGTACATTCTCGTTGCGGTTGACTACCTTTCTAAGTGGGTGGAGGCTAAGGCCTTGCCCACTAATGATGCTCGTGTGGTAGTTAAGTTCTTGAAAAGTTTGTTTGCTAGGTTT
The DNA here is from genome assembly GCA_025667525.1 of Glebionis coronaria. Classification (NCBI taxonomy): domain Eukaryota; kingdom Viridiplantae; phylum Streptophyta; class Magnoliopsida; order Asterales; family Asteraceae; genus Glebionis; species Glebionis coronaria. The sequence continues at coordinate 465,949,584 of CM046874.1, read as the reverse complement.
GGAACCCCTCGTGCTATCATAAGCGATCGTGGAACCTATTTTTGTAATGACCAATTTGAAAGGGTTCTAAGGAAATATGGGGTTACACATCGTCTTTCTACGGCTTATCACCCACAAACGAGTGGGCAAGTCGAGGTTTCAAACCGAGCATTGAAAAGGATTTTGGAAAGATCCGTGGGGGAAAACCGACAATCTTGGTCGGATAAGTTAGACGATGCTTTATGGGTCTTTAGGACCGCTCATAAGACGCCCATTGGGTGCACTCCCTATAAGCTTGTGTATGGAAAAAATTGTCATTTGCCTATCGAGTTAGAACACAAGGCTTATTGGGCCCTAAAGCATTGCAATGATGACATGGAGACCGCGGGAAAACACCGGAAAATGCAACTAAATGAATTGGATGAATTAAGGGACATTGCTTATGAAAATTCATTGATTTACAAAGAGAAAACTAAAAAGTTGCATGATTCAAAAATTAAAAACCGGGTTTTTAACATTGGGGATCAAGTTTTACTTTTTAATTCAAGATTGAAAATATTTTCCGGTAAATTGAAATCCCGTTGGTCCGGTCCATTCACCGTGACTCAAGTATTTCCGTATGGGACCATCGAGCTAGCTCAAGATGATGGTCCTAACTTCAAGGTGAATGGACATAGGTTGAAGCACTACTTTGGTGGGGAAGTTCCATCCTTGAACTACCTTGACCAAGTCACCTTCCCCAATGATAATTAGTATTGAGGGGATCGAGTCGAGCTCATGACTCGGTAATCAAAAACGAGGTGCCTCGTGGGGGAGTCCCATGCTTATCCTATGTACATATTATCGCTTTCTTAGTCTAATGTAGCTTATGTGTGGGGATTCGTGCCCTTCCAACCTTTGTTCCGTGGTTGTTTGTGATATGTGGCTTTTAGATCATGATCTTCACGATTGGAGCCTCTCGTGTTCGTTTTATGGGAGCACTCGATCGTTTGCTATTGGAGACTTTACTCAATATCCATGATATATCCTTTATTGTTCTAACCTTAGGTTTTTAGCACACTTCATAAACGGCTTTAAATTTAATGGTTACACCCTTTCCATGCTAGATTAGGCATTCGACTACGTCTCTAGTATGGGGGTGTTTGCACCCCTAGACTCGAAACATTGAGGACAATGTTTAACTTTAGTATGGGGGGGTGAATAGATACTTGCCTTGCCAAACCTTTACGCTTTCCAAAGTTTATCTTTTTGTTATCGTTTTTGTTGCAAAATAAGGCTAAAAATGGCCAAATTTTAAATTTTTCTCATGTTTTATAAGTGTTTGAAGACACGAATGTAGATTTTCCGATGGCGAGAATAAGAGTAATTTTTGACTCGACCGTGCGTGTTGAGCACTTAGCTTTGATTCCTTAACTACACATTAGGCTAAGTCTCTTAAATGAGGACGAGAAATGATAGAGTTAATTATAAGTTACTATGCTAAACGTAGAGTACTCGTATTCTTTCAAAAACTCATGTGTTCTCGTTGTTTGCTTATTCTCCCTTCGCATGTAAATATTTTTTGCTTAATAAATATTGACTTAGCGGTTTAGTTAGGATTGTTGGGTTTCTAGTCTTTTCTAGTAGCTTCCGTGTAATTAAATTGGGAAGACATTAAGGTATCGCCAGCGTCACGGTTTTGAAGTATTGGCACCCGAATAATCGAAAGCTTCACCTAATAATAAGATTTCAAGTGCTCACCTAAATCAAGCAAACAATTTGAAGCCCCACAAGGCCTAAAATCTATGCAAAATTGAAGTGAATCAAGCCTTAATCTTCGAAGCTTTAAAGATCCAAAATTCGCTTTAGCGTGAGGATATACGTCTTTGGCTAATAAAACCACCGATGAGGCGGATAATAAAAGGCAAGGCAAGACCGAAGTCATAATAAAAGCTTCATGGCGAAGTTGAATAAAAGATGGAGGTAAACCAAAGATAATAAGGCCCTTCCGTTAGGGGGCGTATAAAAGTCTTGGTAATAAGTCTCATGTTCAAAACCGTTATAAAACCGTGTTTATCGATTCTTCTTGTCAACTTAATTTTTTAACATCGTCGTCTATTAGGAGGGGTTATTGATTTAATGGTCTTAGTTACACCGTTAGGACTCTATTTTTAGACCTAAATCTCTATTATCGCATAATTCAAACAATGTATCCTCACGAAACATTCAAGACATCATAAAATATAAGAGATACAACTTAGGAATAATGGGAGAATAAGTACGTGATTAGGGCATATGAGTAGTGTTAGCATTACTAACTTATAATGACAATGATCTCGTTGCACGCTTAGCATGGAATTAGAGTGAAAATCGAGGACGACGAAATTATTTCTAACGAAGCATTCACGTGTTCTTATTCTATGAACCTAAACGTCCCATTTTGCGATGAAAATCATACATTATGTCTATAACACAAGTAGTAGCAATAGTAGTAGTGTAGCTAGTTTATCATTTCAATAAAGTCCATAAAAATAAATTTTGGAGATGCTACGATACTTTATTCTAGCATTGCGTGAGGGCACGACAATGGTTTAGTATGGGGGAGTGATGAGACGGCTTTTATACATGGTCTCATCGTTCTTTTTGGACTTAAAATGCATTAAATATCATCAAAATACCCAAATATATGCTTGTGTTTGTTGCTTGTGTAATTTAGGTACGGGTATTGAGAAAATGACAAAAGATCACAAGAATCACGCAAAAACGAACACGGGAAACGAAGCCGCACGATGAACCAAGCCCTAGTGAGGAATTTTCCAAAGAAAACCCTTGAAGATTTGAAGAATATTGAAGATTGGTCCTCCAAGTTTGAAGAATTGACACTTTATACCCTTGTATCTTCATAATTACAAGTTTGGTCCCTAAAGTTTGTCAAAATTACAAAAAGGACCCTTAACTTTGAAGAATTGGAAAATTTAGTCCCTCATCAAATCTAAATTGTCAAATATGGTCCTCCAAGAAGTCAACCAACAAGTCAAAGCCTTGAAGTTTGAAGATATGGTAAATTCAGTCCTTGGAAATTGAAGAAGTTGCATAAATGGTCCTTCTTTCAAGTTTACAAAAACATTGTGCCAAAAATGACAAGTGCTGAAAGTTAAAAACAAAGGAAATGGAAGTTTTGGCTAATTTATACAATGTGGAGAAAGAAAGAACCTTGGGGGGGCAATTGGGCCAGACGGCATAACTTCACCCTCCACTTATACACTGACACGTCACCTCTGCCAGTCCACTACCCAAACCAACCAGTCCATAACCTTTTTTTTGACCCTATCACAAACCCCTTGTGAACCCTTCTTAAATTAAACTTGTTTATTTACACAAAAAGGTGGTAAACACGTTTTTAAATACTTAAACCACCCAAATGGATTTAAACACGCCTGTTTAACCCACCTTCATCATATAAACCCTAGCCAAAACCCAATTACAATCTGCTTATTTATTAAACCTAAAACTAAAATAATATGGGGTTTTGATCATTTCCAGCTCACCAAACACAATGGTCCACCCAGATTGCGACCTCACACAACCTTGTTCCCTCCCCACCAGCTAAGTATCACGGGTTTTCACATGGATACAAATTTGCCAGGAGTTCCTTGACCAAATCAAAGGCCAAGATGTGTTTGCTTGTCCTCCACTCAAATCCAACGCATAAGAGACCTCAAGTACTCTGATCCATCACATGTGAACCAAAAACTTGACTGAAAATTCAAATTCATCAAGGGGCATGATAGGAATTTTCTCAATTAGGGTTTTGATTTCTAGAGGGTTCTATAAGCCCTATAAAGAGACCTCTCAACTTGTGAGAAGGCTCTTGTTCCAGTTTTTATGTAAAAACTTTCTTTTTATGAAATTAATGAAGAATTTCTTTTTAAGCTACATATGACTGAGAACCAAATTTACTTTTCCAGCATTAATGTTTTCAAGTTATTTTCTTTTATGAGTTCATTTATCTTCAAGTTTGTTTGTTTTTAAAAATTTTCAAATCTTTGCAAGTTTTTCTGAAAAGTGAGATTCTTGTTAAGATTTTGTTTCAAGTCTGTTTAATCTGGATTAATCAAGTGTTATTAAGTGTTTTTGAACATTGGTAAAGTTGTGGAAAGATTTTAAGAAAGAAAGAAAAGTAAACAGTTTATAGCATTTGTGTTTTTTTCCTCTTTTGATTTTCTTAAACAGGTTTGTTAAGAAGAGTTGATCATTGTCAGCATACACCCGGGTGTATTGGAGGTGGCTTATCAGCCACTGTTGGGCTTGGAAGTAAGCCCAACAAGGTAGCTTTCATTTCCCTTTTATTTCTTTTAAATTTCAGAAAAAGTGAAGTTTGAAGTGATTTGCATGATTGATTGATTATTGTTGTTATAGCTGTTTGATTGATGTTCTTTTGGGTTTGTATGCATGCTAGACTTGTTTGTGATCAGTTTGAATAGGGTTTAGAGTATTTTGATTTGATAAAATTGCATAAACATAATATAAAGGGGTGTTTGGGATTAAGTGTTGCAGGAAGATTGCATAAGAATAGTATGGTGTAATCTGTTTAGATAAGCTTCATTAGGTCAAGATAGGTTGTAGTCAGCTTGGGTAGTAAATTGAAAAGATTTTAAACAAGTTTGTGTGTCAAAAAGGTGAAATAGCATAGAAAGCTGCATGAACAACTATTCTGCTGATTTGTGTTGAAATTTTGTGCATGATCTTTGATTTCTGTTAAGATTTAGGCTAAGTGAGTTATTGTTATTGTTAGAGTACTAGTTGGTAAGTGTGTATGCCAAATTTTGTCAAGTAAAAGTCACTAGGGTGCAAGTTATTGGCTCTAAAAACCACCGGACCTGCTCATTTATCACAACAACTTGAAATGCCATGTTTAGCTTTGATTGTGTGATTTTGTGCTAATTGTTGATTACTTGCTGCTTGTTTTTGTGTTGATTATTGACTCCCTATACTCAACTGAGTATAGGGTTGCCTTTTTGTCCAAAAATAAGCCCAAATTAAGCTTTCCTAAGCTTAATACTCAACTGCTCAAAATTATACACTAGCAGTGGGAACTCCTTTCCCACTGGTAGTTCACTGGTTTCCACTGCCTAGCTAAAAGACAGAAAACCATCACAAGTCACTTTCAGAAGTTCATAATTTTGTCTTTAGTGCTTAAATTTTTGAATTAGACCTTGAAACCAGTGCCATTATTTTTCTTATTTAATTTAGGATTTTTCTGATTAATAAAACTTTTATTTACTGTTCATTTAGTAATTTTTAGGTTATTTAGCTATTTTTAATTAATTTTAAAGTTTCTGTTTTTGTCTTTTAGTGCCAAAAAGTAATATTTTTAGGTTTAATCAATTTTTCTGAACTTAGAATAATATTTTAAGGTTTTTGGTAAAAAAAGATTTTACTGTTCATCTTTTTATTAATTTTTAGAATTAATTTAAGTTAATTAGGGTTTTAATTAATCTAGTTTTGTCATTTAGTGGAAAATTTAATATTTTTCCAGATTTTTCATTTTTCTACTGTTCATTAGAGTAAAATAGGATTTTTAAAATTGGTAGGTTATTTTTAGCACTATTTAATTATTTTTTATAATTATTTTAATTTTAAAATAGTTTTTAGTAATTTAAAAATAGAAAAATAGTATTTAAAAATCATAAAAATACTTTTTAGTCTTTAGATAATATAAGTAAGTTATTTGTTCAATAAAATCATATTTTGGACATTTTGATTAATTATATTTAATTTTAGGGCTTTAATTAGCATTTAAAATTGAATATTTAATTAATAAAAGGTTTTAAAATATTTTTATTGGATTTTATTCCTTATTTATATTATTTTAGACTTGTTTTAGCTTATAATTAATTTTTAGGTTGAAAATTTTTATTTTTTGTCGTTTTTTACGGTTTTACGTTTACGCCTTTTTCGTCGTAGTTTAATTAGTTTTCGTAACCGTCTTTTCTTTCCTTTCTCATTTCTTTTTCAAAAAATATAATCTCAAACATCATATATCAACTCTCAACACAACGCACTTGCCTCCTTGGGAAACGAACTTGCTTGGTCATTGGTGCTCGGTTTTCCTAAACCAACACTTAACGCTTACCACTATTTATTGCTCTTTTCCTAAAGAGTAGTAAAACACTACAATCAGGTCTTTTTTTATTTTTAGCTAGATCAAAGTAAAAATTGAAATAGAATTGGTGTTATGGTGGCGGTAGGGTGACGGTAAGAAAAAGAGAGGGAGAGGGTGGGATGATTTTTGTTGTAACTTTGCATGTGTGATAAAGTTAGGTGGGAAAAAAAAAATATATGGTGGTCCAAGGGCTAGTTTTGCCAATTTGGTATAGTTTTGGTTCAAAATGAAAATAGTTAGCTTAAAAGCGAGAAATAACTATTAGTCAATTTAGAAAATATTCACGGGGCTCGGGTTTCATAAAAATACTTCTCAAAAGTTAAAACGTATCTCAAATATATTAATATCGTCTCCCGACTCGATTTAACACATCATTATAAAGAAAACATCGAAAACGACATATATCGAACAATCGGCAATGAAACGTAAAATATTGGGCATCCGTCGACATCACGCTTGCTAATACTCCTCATACTAATTAAAGATAAAATATAAGTCTCCAAACATCGGTTTTAACTTAAACCATAAAAAAAATCATTCAAGCTCATCAAAATTTTTAAAACTAATCGTAAAATAAGATTAGGCAATGACCTCGATTTCAGGTTATCACAACTCAATTCAAAAATATTTGAATTGGTTATCGCATTCTTCCAAATAAATTTGAGTATTGATAGAGAAAACATCCTTCTTAAATAGATACTGCTAAATATGGTGTAGTTTCTCACGTTTGAGAAATTTTCATCAAAATAATCTTTCGGATTATCCTAAATCACCATTTAATCTAGTAGATACTTAACATAATTCAATGTTATACGAAGCTATATTCTAATATAATCTTTCCAATAGTTTCATGAACTAATTTGGGTTTCGTAAGTTGAAAATCTCCAACTTTAGTCCAACAGATACGTAAATGACACTTCTTTCGATAGAGTGCTTCAAATAGTATTGCTTTTATCCTAGCATGAAAACTATTGTTATAAGGGAAAATTTTACCAATGATAAGTGTCTTTTCAAAATTCATAACACATACATCGAGTATGTAGTTTAGTATTCTGATAGTTCTTTCACTTAACACATTAGTATACCTATTTATACAAATTTTAAGTATACTTTTAGGATCAAGATGTGAAAAACTAATCAAGATGATAAATATTGATACTCTTGTCGACAGATCATTTCACATATAATCTCGTCAGAGTTTCCATATTATCAATATCCTAAATAAATCTTATAGTTCTAATAATTAACAATGATCCAGATGGCATCATGTCTGCTTGAAGTAACAAAATCCTCATTGTTCTATCCTATTTCCATGGAGAAAATTCAAGTTGAACTAGTAAGTCAGATGACTTAATAATATAAGGATTTCAGAGTTTTTCGAATTGAATGGAATACTTCAACTTCCAAGTATGTACAATTTCCAAATTTAAGACGAACATTGACGTATCTTCTAATATACTATATAGTAATATACGTAATATCTTACTTAGTATTTTAACATTTCATTAGGTCTATACTTGTCTTATATCGAATATTCTTAAGTCTATTTATAAATTCTTGCTAACATAAAGATGTGTCCAACTTTATGTAAGGAAGAAATCATAAATTTTGTGATTTAGATTTATTCATTTGACTAAAGAAGCGTCCTAATTCAATCAAGTAAACAGAATGTAAATCATTGACTTAGAAATTTCCGACATAACACGAATATAAACAAATATTCTAGTATTTAATATATTTATTATACCCTTAAGTTTCCTTTTTACGTTGGCGCATGTAAGACGGGTTGTATATAATATCTAGGAATACGATTTTTCTTGAGACGAACGGCGTTTAAATAGAAGACAATGTTTTATTCCCTATTAAAATACAGAATAACCCTACTAAACATATGATTTATAAGGCCACTTTCCCTTACAAATCCTAATCCAATGATCTACTATGTTGAAAATCCGACACACCAGATGGTGCAAATTTATGTGTGATGCAGGGTGCATTTCTTACACAAAAGAAAATTTCCATCATATTCACCGTAGATTGGATTAGTAATTCAAGTTATGGTAGTTTCTTGTTCATTATAATTTACGGATGTTCTTTCCTTGCTGAATTTATGCTTAAGTTTTTTCTGATTTTTGCACAGGATTGTGCTTAATTACCTTGTTCATCAACTTTTTGAGTAAAGTTTAATGACTTTTTCCAATATTTTTGGAATTAGGAAGTGGTAATCTTTCTTCAAAACCTTCGATAAAAATTTTAATAAATTTTCTAACAAAATATTATGATGGAGTCTCTTTAATAGAATTTTAGATGAAGTTCCATGACATAATTCCATGATAAAATCTTTTGATGAAATCTTTTATCATTTCTATGGAATAGGATCTAACTCTACTAACCCTTGAAATTTCCTCGGGTATGTCTCGAGGTTAATTCCTTTTATCATTAGATAGCGGAGTTCTTCTTTCATATTCTCGATCATCTTTCTACGAAATATTTGAAATTTAATCAAGCGATCTTTGGTACTTCTTTTATCTCAATGGGTTGAGCATAAATAATTTACCAAGATAACTGACGAAGTGCTATCTTCTTATAGCAAGCTTCACTTTAAAATTTTCAAATATGATTAATACGATTAGGAAAATGAATTGGCTTTTTCAATCCAATGGGTGATACTAATAGCATCTTTTCTTTCTTGGATATCCAGTCTTCTTCCAGATAATACATCTTATTGAAAATTTGTAATTGCAGGATTGCAGCCCATTATCGTCAATTCTTTGTCAAATAATTTTTAAGGTTTAGAATGAAGGGAAAGATTAGAAATAACTCAGAATCCAGTGTATACTCATATCAGAAAACATATGTCACATATGTATATGGATACATATAAATGCTTAGTGAACACAAGGTATATCTTTTGGGTCTTATAGAAAACTTACTATGTTGATTATCATTCATATCCGAGGATAATAAATCCAACTATGAAATAAAATTTCAAAGTTTACAACGGATTTATAAAGATATGACTCATGCATAATCGTAATATAACAGATGATGTAAAAACTCGTCTTATAGAACAAGCTTCTCATTTACATCTCATATATATTTTACAAAAAGAACCATTTGATAGATAAAAGACGAGAATAGGATATTTCTAGAAAACTTGGGAAGTTTCCTTTCTTCAACCTTGCCGGTTATATTAACCTTGATAATAATCATTATCATAGAAAATAACAAAAATTCCAAAAATATATACTTTATCAAGTATATGCTTTTTCCAGAATTAACGCAATTTAATTCATAATAATTTATGTGAAAATCAATGAATAGGGATCTCTTAGTCTTCAGAAATAAGTATGAAATGAATATATTTGATAAAAAAACACAACTTATATGTATTAACAACTTGTCTGCTTATACTTACAAGACAAGCTTCACTGTTAACATAAAAGTAAAGACAAAAATTTGAAAGTATTTACAACTTAATAGTCTAATGTCTTCATCTCTCCCTCTTAAGTTCTTTGATGGCATCAAAAAGACTTCGTATGTCGGCTCGATGTCTAATTTGAATGTCCTCAATAATTAACTTTTGAGTAGAAATCTTCCGTAGAGTTTGAACAATTTCTTCATCGGGTATCATATGTCTTCTCTAAAACTTGGCTTTAGCTTCTTCTAAATCTCCTTCTAATTCTCAAAATCTCGTTGTATAATTCTCTGGTCTTTCCTAAGCCCTTCAACTTTATCTTCCAGATCTCCAATATGTTCGGGAGGAAGTTCTTTCATATAGGGTAAGATATCTTTAATTTGTTGTTCATAAGTATTAGGTAAGTTTTCAAATATAGGTGATGGTACATTAATAGGGTAAGGTGATGGAAAATTTTGTTGTCGAGGTGTAAAATCTATTTCTTCATTGTATGCTCGTATAACTGGCATATAGAGGTCGTCATTAAAAGGTAAAACGGCTTTTGGGATTTCTGATATTTGGATGAATTTTCCGAAGTATCATAAGGGTTATTCATCGAGAATACTTGTAGAATACTCATCTTGATAATCCGACAAGATGATTATAGGAGGAATGTAGGAATACATATTTCTGGAGACGTCGATAAATCCTAATTTATTATGTATATTAATCATATTATATTACATAGACTTAAACATATGTACTTATAAGTATAATATTTATACTTACACTTAATCATGGTATTACACATTGTTCTAGAGAGTAGCAAGTATAGGCATTTACATTACTCTTGTAGCAGCACTAGATTTTGGCATGGAGGATTTTCTTGAATTATTATAAAATTAGTTATAGTCAAGATTTTATTTCTTGTTCTCTATAACCATGGCTCTGATACCAATCTGTAACATCCCCATTTTACCTTTATGCAGTGGAACATTGAACTGGGGTATTACTTCATAGAACCCAAGTCATAATGATAGAAAACAACTCAAAAGAGTGACAAAATCAACATTCTTTATATATCATTAAAATTTCAGAGCTTTACATTTGTTGATGCAAAAGTTGGTTGATCCTTGCTAGACCCGAATTAGGCCTTATTCGGGTTGGCTGGGCTCCGGCTCCTGCACCAAGTGAATCGTTTGGTTGGGATCCTGCACACTAAACAGCACGCGTTAGGCTTACCGTGGGAATGTTTCCCACGATTAGACTCCGGCGTGAGAGTAAGCAATCGATTTAGGGTTTATGTGAGTTTAGAGTATGAATCGTAATACCTTTGTGGAACCCTTGGGGGTTCCTTTTATAGGCAGTGAAACCCTAGTGGGCTTTCACTGATGCTTCGGCCCCAAGGAAGAGATAACCACCAGAATTAGAATGATTGTTATCTTCTAATTCTGGTAGTGAATATCCTCTCCTATTGGGATAAAGATATTCCTAGACAGAATATTATTTTGTCTAACCCTATGTCGGTCATATCGGCCGCACCGGGCCGTGGGCCGCACACATGTGTACGGTTACTGTTCATCCAAGCCCATAAGCCTGAATGACATTATTCCACCCATCTGTGACGGGCCAGATACGGGTAGTACCCGTGGGCCGGGTTCGTGACCCGGTTGGGGACTATACGTCATCATGTCCCCCCAGTCTAGTTGTTACAGCCGTAGGCGTAACCTCTAGACTATTAAGGTGCTCTCCGGACATACCAAGGAAAGATAAAGAAAACGAAACATTGAAATTTTTGTTGTTATGGCCGCACGTGACAACCCCTCGTAGGAACTTTGAATGAATACTACCTCAGCCGCACACAACGGCCGAGACAACTTCAATGTAACATTAAATACGGTCTTACGTAAGAGCCGCATAACCCGACAAGAATAAAAAACATTAATGATAGTCAATAACCCATTCGCATGTCTGCAAAAGTGCACCATTAATGCCCACCCTCGAGCCACGCAAAACTGTTTAAGAAGTGACCCGTGGGACCCCCTTTGACGTTGCAAAAATGTCAGAAACCCTATCCATTGGATGGGCGATGTGACTGACACGTGTCAATGATCCAAGGTACCTCGGAAACCGAGGCAACCCTATATAAGAGTGGACATGCGTGTTTGTTACACACACAACCCACTCCTTCTTCCGCCATTGTTAATCTCAAGCTTTTATCTCCAAAAATTTTTGCCTTCTTCTCCACAGATTTTCGTCGCTGGAGGTTAGATCTTCACGCTCTTAAAAAACTTTTTATAAAACATGGTAAAGGATAATCCCCTTATCACGGATGTCCTGAACGTGATGTCTGCGGAAAAATACCTCGACTTTCTGTCGAAGTATTATGTACCCGAAAGCGTACACCCCACCTATCCGGGTGATGGTGAAGCGATTACGGATGCACCGGCGGGGAAAGTAGGCATATATACACGCCTGTTTGACTCAGCCAACTACCGTATCCCTTTATCCAAGTTTTTGGTAGACCTTCTTTTGTATTATGACTTTCATATCACCCAGCTCCACTGCATAGGGGCGTGTAAAATCAACCAGTTTGAGATTACATGCCATACCTGTGGAGTAACCTCCACCGTGAACCTGTTTAGGGCTTTTTACTTTCCCCAGTTAGTGAACGGGTGGTTGTCGTTCAAGAAACGACCCAGGAATGCCCCTATGACATATAGGAAACCTCTTGACTCCCTTAAGAACTGGTACGACCATTACTTCTTTGTAGATGAGAAGGTGTTCCCTACCCCCTTCGTACTTAAAACCAAAGCCCCAAAAGACTATCCGCCCAAATCCAAAGATTACAGTAGCCGGGACCTGAAAATACTAGATACCCATCGCACAGAATTCCATAGAGGGTTGCCGGAACACTTTCTGTGCTTAGTAGGGATAAGCCGCCGTTACTTTGGGAGGGATGACTTATACCCGTGCTTCTTAACGGAACAGGGAGAGGGTAGGTCCAATATATATATTGTAAATTTGATTTATCACACATGTGTAGAACTAACCCATATACTTCTGAAATTGTTTGCAGAGATGAACCTTCACGGATTAATCCGCCAGGGCGACCCCATGAAGGTGGCGGAGGGATTCCGGCCGTTAAAGCCGAATGAGCTCCCCTTACTAGAAGCTTTAGTCGACCGCACGATACCACTGGAAGAGACAACCGAGCCTAGGTCGGACGAAGAAGAACCCGCTATCGAGAAATCCCCATTGGATTTCCTCAATGAAGACGACGACGACCCATTGCTAGAGGGGGGCCCCACCAATCAGGAAGAAGAGCACGATCCTAATGAAGACACCACTCAAGCTTCCGGGTCCACCCCACTTACCTCTAGAAAGAGAAAGACGACCAGGCGGGTGGCGAAGAAAATTGGGGAAGAGGCCGGAGTCGCAAATGCTCCCCCCAAGAAGCTGCGGAAAGACCACCCACAATACCAAGAAGGAAATAGCACCACGACTGCCCAGGCCGATCCCACCCCGACCATGGAAGGGCCCGTTCTGTGAGTCGCCCCTGTGGCGCCGTAGCTCCTACCGGCCAAGACCCTGTCATTGGCACCTCGTAAGTACCCCTCGTGAGTATGATTCATATCATTTTATGATATATAGACTAATATGTAAACAACAGGGTGGATCCGGCAGCCGCAGCGCAAGTAGAAGAAGTGGGGAGAAATCCATCCCCCGCACCAACCAACAAGCCCCCCTCACCTGCCACCACACGTGCCAAGGAGCCGCGCCCCGAGGGGCCAGAAGAAAGCCTGCGCTTAGCATGGAACTTATCAAGTCTGACACGGCTGGAAGCCGAATCCGAGTGTTCAGAATTTATCGAGCACATCACCCCGCCTGCCCTCGCCCAAGATTTAGATGAATTAGATCATGAGGCCCTTATCGAGCAGTTTGACGTATCATCCGCACACCAGGTGACGGTGAGTGTCGCGTTAAGACGCCGTCTAATCCAGGCCCTCACTAATGTGAGTCGCGCAGACAAGAGAATAGCCCGCCGTGAGGCGATGGTCGTGAAGAACGAGAAGACCATCGCATCATTGCAGGCGGCATTTTTGACAGCCGAGGCAACGGTGAAGGAGCAGGCGCATCACGCTGACGCCAGAGAGAAGCGTATTGCTGAGTTGGAGGCCCTCGTAGCCGCATCAAATGAGAAGGTAAACTTTCAGAATATTTGTACATACACTCATACTTTTCGTATGCATGTAACCCCAAAAAGTATATATCCTTGTAATAACTCCAAATTTCATATGTAGGTGTCTGCGGCTGAGGCTGCTGCTAAGGCTGTGACCGTGCAATCCTTCAACATTGCCCAGGAGCGTGACGCGCTGAAGGAAGAATTGACGCGAACCCAAACCAATCTTGAAAAACAAGTTGCCTCAGCTGATGGAGAGTTAAGCAAGGTGGTTGTAAGCTACGCTGAGAGAGTATGCCCCCCTCTACTAACCGCTACAGTCGGTCGTAGGTGGATTATCGGGCAAGGACTGCGGCTTGCTGTAAGTGGGGCTCTGAACGCTCCTCACCTACTGCAGGCGTTTGCTGGGATCGTATCCGATGGGATCGACCGTGGTAGGCATGAAGGCCTGGTCAAAGCTGCGGAGATGATCGCGAAGAATGAAGATATCACACAGCATCCGTACCACAACCCCTCCGCAGCGGGTAAGATGACTGCGTCCATGGATGCCTTGGCCGAACTCCAACACCCCCTCCTAGACGAGCTTGAGGCAATGAAAGATGCTTCAAACGAGACGATAATGTCCCGGCTGAGTGCTGATCCCATTCCCTTGACGTTGGCCACTTACGATTCCACATCCAAAGCAATGAAAGGCGAGAAGCTGCTTAGAGAAGCTCTTGATGCTATTGCAGTCAAAGCCCAGGACATGAAGGACGCTCGTGGGGAGGTCCTTCGTGCGCTAATTGAAGAAGGAAAGAAGGACCTAGGGGAGTTCCTACCCCCCTTGTAACTTATCTGTTGTAAACACTTGTGATTATATTCGTCCGTGTATGTACACGGCTAAGACATATTTGTACTAACTTGTCTTTTTATTTAGAAGTCCGTGAAACTACGGCCATTTTGTTTACTGTTAATTTTGAAACTTGTGTATTTCATTGTATTTCAATGCCGCATGATGTATCACATCTTACACATGAAAAAGGAAAATACCTACAAGTCTATAATTTACTAGACATGCGGCGTGCGTCTTTACTATGCAGAGTACCGTGTGGATACGGTGCACAAAAAACTTATCACAACGTCTTGTGAGTAAGGCGTCTAGTAAGGATACATGATCCGTGCGGCTGGGGTTGCATCCCTCTTATGCGACAAGTTGAATTAGTAGGTTCACTTAATCCTCTTACCCCGCCTGGAGGCGTATAGTACATGTACAGTAATTTGAAAGAATGCATATGAATAAAACATGGCATATTATAACACAAGTAAAAAATTCATACGACTAACAAAAAATTAAAAAATGATTTGCACGAAACAGGCCGTGGAGCTAGCTAGGCACCACGACATTTTATTTAGAACGTTTACACTTTGTTTGAACAATAATGACAAGTCCTAAGAAACAAGAAAGGAATCTAAACAAACATAAGACAAAACAAAACAGATGAAACCGCATGGTTCTTCAAAGATAGCACCTTTTAAGACCGCACATAGCGAAGTACCCATGCGGAAGCTGTAGCATTCAAAGATAGCACCTTTTGAGATTGGAAATATTCCATGTGCGCTCTAGGTCGCGTCCATCCATATCACGCAACCTGTACGCGCCTCGTCCTAAGGCTTCAATGACCTCATACGGTCCTTCCCACTTAGGGCCCAGCTTTCCTGTTTTTTCCGCTCGACTTGCTTCGTTAGCACGATAGACGTAGTCTCCCGGTCGAAAAGAAACACCCTTGACCTTGGCGTCATAATAAGCCTTCATCTTAGCCTTGGACTTGGCCTCATTGATGGCTGCTATTTCCCTTTTTTCTTCCAACAAATCTAGGTTGATTCGCAACTGTTCATCGTTCGTGACGACATTAACCTCCGCTGTGCGGATGGTAGGCATTCCTATTTCTGCTGGAATAACAGCTTCAGTTCCGTAGGCCAATGCAAATGGAGTATCCCCGTTGGCTGTTTTGATCATGGTTCTATGCGCCCATAGCACATGTGATAACTCATCGACCCATTTGCCACTTCGTTCATCCAGACGCGCCTTGATGCCATTCCCCAAGCTTCTATTTGCTCGTTCGACAAGGCCGTTTGTTTGTGGATGCTTAACAGATGCGAAGCGCCGTTTGATGTTCAATGATGCACACCAATCTTTGAATGGGTTGTCCGTGAACTGCTTGCCGTTGTCCGAGATGATTTCTCCTGGTAGACCGAAACGGCACACAATGTGTTCCCATACAAACTTCTTGACCTGCTTGCCTGTGATAGACTTGACTGCCTTGGCTTTTATCCATCGTGTGAAGTAGTCCATTGCAACAATCAAGAATTTAACCCCCCCCCAGCTACAGGAAATGGTCCTGCAATGTCAATTCCCCACTTATAAAATGGCCATGGGGACGTGATAGGTGTAAGCTCCTGCTGCGGGTGCCGCGGTACTGGCCTATGCACTTGGCAATCACTACACTTGCGAATCATGTCGCGCGCGTCTCTGTGCATGGTAGGCCAATAATATCATGTTCGTAAGGCTCTGGCTACCACGGATCGTGGGCCTGCATGCATGCCGCACAACCCTTCATGTATGTCACTGATTACGTAAGCTGCCTGGCGTGGTCCAACACACCGCAGCCACGGCTGCAAGAAAGAGCGCTTGTAGAGGATGCCTTCTCGAAGTTCGAAATGCTGTGACTTCCTTTTAATGCGCCTTACTGCTTTTTCCTCGTCTGGAAGGATCTCATTAGTCAAATAGTTGATGATTGGGGTCATCCATGTAGGTCCCTCCTCTTCAACTATAGCGGCAACCTCCCCTTCCATTATAGATTTCTCCTTGAGTATTTCCACCAAAACTTGTTTAGACAAGTGAGCGAAGCTTGTGGATGCGATCTTACTAAGAGCGTCCGCTTTCTTGTTCTCGCCCCTTGGCACCTGCTTGATGGAAAACTTACTGAAAGTCGCGATTAGCGACTTGAATTTTTCCAAGTACCTGACCATGTTGTCCTCCTTAGCCACATACCCACCTAGAATATGGTTCGCGACAAGCCGTGAGTCCACGTAGGCCTCAAGGTTGCGGACTCCCATTCTAGCGGCGATTTTTAAACCCGCAATTAATGCTTCATATTCCGCTTCGTTGTTAGTGGCCGTGAACTCAAAACGGAGGGCGTACGTGAATTCCATTCCTTCTGGGTTTGTGAGGATGAGACCTGCTCCGGACCCGTCCGTACACGAGGATCCATCCGTGAATAACACCCAAGGTTCCGTTGGGATCTCGTCTTGCTTAATGATTGGTCCTTCCTCATCCGGCTTCTCGATCAGGAAATCTGCCAAGATCTGGCCTTTAACAGCCGTCCTTGGTCTGTAAGATATATTGTGCTCCCCCAATAGGATGCTCCATTTCTGTAGCCTCCCTGCCACGTCTGGTCTAGAAATAACCTGCTTGATTGGCTGATCCGTAATGACCACAATTGGGTGCGCCTGAAAGTACCGGCGCAATCGCTTTGTAGCAAACACTAGTGCTAACACCAATTTTTCCATGGAGGAATAGTTCAACTCCGGCCCTTGTAGTGTTCTACTTATAAAGTAGACCGGAGTTTGTACTGTATCTCTATCCGTCATAAGTACCGCGCTTATTGCGCCATGAGTAGCTGAGAGATACATAATAAGTTCCTCCTTTGGCCGGGGAGCTACTAGCATAGGGAGAGATGCAAGATGCTGCTTTAGTTGGCCGAAAGCTTCCTCGGCTTCCTTCGTCCAGCGGAAGTCTCCCTTTCTAATACACTTCTTGAGTGTCTTAAATAGGGGTAATGACTTCTCTGCGGATTTAGATAGGAATCTATTCAGCCCGGCTAACTTCCCATTCAGGGACTGCACCTCCTTCCGTGTCTGAGGGGACGACAGTTGTATCATTGCGTCCGTCTTCTCTGGGAAAGGTTTGATGCCATTTGGATCAATCAAATATCCAAGGAACATTCCCTCAGTTGCTCCAAACGTACATTTCTTTGGATTTAACTTCATGTTAATCCTTCTTATCGTGTCGAATGTCTCTTGGACATCCCGGAGAAGTGCCTCCTCCGTGTAACTTTTTATCACCAAGTCATCAACATAGACTTCCAGGTTGCGTCCTATTTGTGATTCAAAAGCTTTGTCCACCAACCGCTGATATGTAGCGCCGGCGTTCTTTAGTCCAAACGACATTTTCGTATAGCAATATACGCCCTGGCTCGTATGGAACGCCGTTTTTCTGCATCCTCCTCCGCCATCTGGATTTGGTGATACCCTTTATATGCATCCAAGAAGCATTTGAAAGGATATCCACACAAGGACTCCACCTTCCAGTCGCTTTCCGGTAACGGGTAACAGTCCTGTGGGCAGGCCTTGTTTAGATCCGTGAAATCCACACACATGCGCCAACATCCGTCATGTTTCTTGACCATGACCGGATTGGATAACCACTCGTGGTAGTATACTTCGCGCATGATGCCTGCATCCACTAGTTTCCGTACTTCCTCTAGTATCACTTGGCTGCGCTCGGGCGCCTGGTCGCGCTTCTTTTGCTTAACGGGTTGGTACCCTTGGCGGATCTGGAGCTTATGCTCTGCTATCGCACGTTGCACGCCTGTCATATGCTTTGGCTCCCATGCGAATATATCTAGGTTTGCACTCAAGAGAGAGCACATGGCCCTTTTGCCGCTATCCGAGAGCGCCCCTCCTATGGATACCTCATGTTCCGGATAGTCAGGGTGAATTGCTACCTTCCAGTTGGGAGGTGGTGATCCATCTTTGGGTGGGACAGGTGGAGCCGGTGTTGTCACGGTGTGACACTCGGATGTTGGTACGACTGTGTTGTAAATAGTAACGATTCCCCCCTCAACGGGGAATTTGATCATTCCGTGTGCCGTAGAGGGTACTGCCCGGATAGCCAAAATGCCTGGTCTGCCTATGATCCCATTATACGGAGAGTGTGAGCGTATCACCATGAAGTTCATCCACGCCGTAGTGGAATGTTCCCCATTCCCAATGGTTACAAGCAAACGCAATTGCCCTATCGGCCAGATAGTGTCTCCACTAAAGCCAGTAAGCGGCGACGTGGCCGGAACTAATTGGCTTCTTATTTCTGGGCATAACTGGACAAAACAGTGTTCATACAGTACCTCTGCTGACGATACTCCATCCACATACATGCGACGAACTTTGTGTGTTCCAATGCTTATCTCAATAGTGAGAGGCGCATCAATCACATCGCTTGTTGTGATGGGAGGGAATGAGATTTCCCTGCCGCGTGAAAATTTTTGGCCAACTTTCTGCCTCGTGCGGCGCTGTCTGGATTGGATCATGTATATGGTAGAAGGTTTGTCCCTTTGGGGATCCTTCTTATCATACTTCTTGTTGTTGTCTTTTCCATCCTTCCAATCCTTAACTAGGTGCTTGAGTTTGCCTGATTTGATCAGCGACTCAATATGCTTCTTGAGCTGGATACACTCCTCCGTGGCGTGGCCTTTGTCATTGTGGAACTCGCAGAAGCGATTTCCTTGCCGACGTTCCGGGGAGTGGTCATTGGGGGAGGCCTCGGAAAGTTCGCCCCTTCTGTCAGCAAGATCTCCCGGTAGGACATCTTTAGGGGGTGAACTTATCGTCCGACCGTCCTCCTTTGCTTTGGCTCTTATAGTCTGAGCTCTTGTTATTGTTCTGATTACCTTGACCACCCGACTGCCTCCGGGACTGATCATTTGACCGGTACCCATTTCCTCGTGATGGGTAGGCCGCGGCAACAGCTGTTTCTCCTTCTATGAAATTTCTGACCCTTTCCATGAGGTCATCATATCTCTCTGGACGCTTGTCATTGAGGCGCCTGATCAATTCTCTGTCTGTTATGGCGTGCATGTAGTCAGAGATCTTCAGGAGCTCCGGCATGGTTCTCGTGCGCGTGCACTCATCATTGAAGCGTTCAGTGAAGGCTTCTGTGGACTCCCCCGGCCGTTGCTTGACAGTTGCCAATGAGACCGGATCCCTATTATACTTCTTCTTTTGAGTATAATTGTTCTCAAAGGCAGTGCGTAGTTCCGTGAAACTATCAATGCTCCGTGGAGGGAGTGCCTCAAACCAGTCGCGGGCATTTCCGATCAAGGTCGAATTGAACATTTGGCACCATATAGGCATGGGCCATCGCTCAATTTTAGCCTGTGTATCAAATATTTTAAGGTGATCCACCGGATCACCGGACCCATCATAAGTCTTGATACACGCCGGCATGCGGCGCTTGGTGTCCTCAGAATAGTTCCTTATGCGGAGGGTGAACGGGTCTTCCCTGGGATCCGCCCATGGCCGGGTAAGCCTAGGGTCATCCCATGGTTCACACCATGGACGCGAAAGATCCTCCGCTTCCGCATCTCGATAGTAAGGACCACCATAATACCCATCATTGTTTGGTGGTGGTGGAGGGGTGCGCCTAGGTCGGCGACGCTTAGGCGGATGGTCATCTGAGTCCTCTCCGGACGGGTCCGGGGACGGCGGTGGTGCCCCCTCCTTTGCATAGGGACCACTTTTTTGGGATGAACCAGGAGCCTTTTTCCCAGTGTTCATCCTGTCCCATACACTCGGGCGACGTGTGGTTCTGGCCAGCTCTCGATCTGGTCGCTCGGGTGAGCCATCCGACCTTTCTCCTTCTCGAGACTGCGTTAATTCCTGTATAAGGCGGTCTCCTATGCGCTCAAACATATTCCGGGGTTGAGGGGTTTCCTCAAAGGTACCCTGCTCCTGAGGCCGAGCTCTCCTTTTCCTCTGATTTTGGGAGGAGGTGGTTGGTCCGGAGTCACCAAAGTTGAGTCTGGCTTGGAGGTTCCTCCCCAGATTCAACCTTGATGCGATCCCTGGGACGATCCTTTCGAAATTCTACGTGAGAAATCGAGTAAGATCCTCCTCACTGAGTGGTAGGACTTCCACTTCTTCCTCCGTCGAGGGTCTGCGCGGTTCCTTGTTAGGAGGGTTTGGCGCACTCCCCGGATCAGGGTTGTCCAGGGTTGAAGTAGGCGGGGGTGTCATCGAGATCGTGCTCGTCACCCCCACGGGCTGAAAACCGCTACGGTTACCCGGCCCGCCTGCGAGGTGGCTAGGTGATTGGTTGGGGATGAGGATCCCTTCCCCTTGGGACTTCCGGTTCCCGGGATTCACGTTCCTGGGGTTAGCTTGCGGATGCCCCTTCGTCATTGGAAATTCGAGATGAGGTTTTGTTCTAGCTTAGTGTTATGGGTCCCACGGATGGCGCCAACTTGTTGATGCAAAAGTTGGTTGATCCTTGCTAGACCCGAATTAGGCCTTATTCGGGTTGGCTGGGCTCCGGCTCCTGCACCAAGTGAATCGTTTGGTTGGGATGCTGCACACTAAACAGCACGCGTTAGGCTTACCGTGGGAATGTTTCCCACGATTAGACTCCGGCGTGAGAGTAAGTAATCGATTTAGGGTTTATGTGAGTTTAGAGTATGAATCGTAATACCTTTTGTGGAACCCTTGGGGGTTCCTTTTATAGGCAGTGAAACCCTAGTGGGCTTTCACTGATGCTTCGGCCCCAAGGAAGAGATAACCACCAGAATTAGAATGATTGTTATCTTATAATTCTGGTAGTGAATATCCTCTCCTATTGGGATAAAGATATTCCTAGACAGAATATTATTCTGTCTAACCCTATGTCGGTCATATCGGTCGCACCGGGCCGTGGGCCGCACACATGTGTACGGTTACTGTTCATCCAAGCCCATAAGCCTGAATGACATTATTCCACCCATCTGTGACGGGCCAAATACGGGTAGTACCCGTGGGCTGGGTTCGTGACCCGGTTGGGGACTATACGTCATCAACATTATGAGGTTCCCAAAATCTAAAATAATAATTTCAATCTTGTGCCTCTTCATGCCATCCTCGTGCTGCTCCATACTATCAGTCACAATTTCCTGAAATATATGCTTAAAGTCAACACAAAGGTTGAGTGAATTCATTGGTTTCCAATATTTTGAATACAAGATCTTTTTCTGAGCTACATTAATATTCGCTCACATAAAACAATTTATTATTGTACTAGCTCATGACCCCGCGACTAGACATTATCAGGAAAACCCAACAAATTTGCCCTTAAATAGGAAGCTTGCCGGACTATCCTAAAATGAAAAATAAAGCATATATGTTTAGCCTAGGTAGGAACCATCATCTGCTTCAAGCGCGACTTGCCCAAATAGGAGATGTCAGTCTCCAATAGTACTATTCACAAATAGCGCTCATTAAATGATTAGCGGTCCATGATTAAAAAGGGACTTAACGACAACAAGTAAACGTAGTGTCAATAATCATATCTGAGAAGCATACCAAAAACACTTGTATTCCATTTTTAGCACATATCCCCCTCATGGGTTTTCAAATCATTTTAAATCATTTTAAAGTGAGGCTATGAACTCACCTTATGTCCATAGAACCCGAGCTATAACCAGATATATTTAATTCACAAATAAACATCTTGATCATACAAACCATAACTTGATCTCATAAAAAACAACTTGATCTCACACAAACCTAGATTAATACATTGTGTATAGTATCAAGTCTTTGACTTTTAGTTTAATATTGTTAAGTGTTGGTTATATATTCTTTATTAATATTTGGCTGTAATTCTAGCACCATTGTTTGGGCCACTTAGAAGCTATTCTATAAACGTTTGAGGAGCGAGGGCACTTTAAATCGTAAACCCAACCACTCAGTCATAACGTAATATCGAGATGGAACATCTTTGTACAAAGCTCCCTACTAACATGATACCTTTATTAATTCCTCATATTTATAATTAATCTTCTTTAGTTTCAAAATTGGCAAAAATAGCCCTTTTGATTTACTTTAGTATAATTACACTTTTAACCCCTAAAGTATATAGTTTTAGTATTTGTATTTTAAACCCTCAATATTTAACCTTTGGACCTCAAACTTTACAACATTTATTTTATAGATTTTACTTTAATAAAATGACAATTCTGACCCAAATTGTTAAATAGTTTCAAAAATGACAGTTTTAGTCCCTATACTTGTAAAAATTACATAACAACCTCAAAACGGACCAAATGATCTAGAACTTTAAAAAAAGTTTCAAAACATGTTTATAATCATAATAAAAACATGTCTTTAGAATTATAGCATTTGAAATGGAGTTTTACTTATTATTTTATGTAAATTACAAAACTAGGATTTTAAGACATCTTTAACTTATAACTTCTATTTAAATTGATGAAATGACTTATTTTATTTTAGATTATCTTTCTGACATAGTTTTGGCATTATAACAAATCTAATATATCATTAAAACAAGATCAAAGCATAGATAACATAGAATGTACATAGTATCTCCAAAATGGCTCCTAATGGCTTCCTATGAACACTACTTGCTATCAAAGCTTCAAGAGCTTCAATGGTGTTAGCCTTAAAATATTGAGTCAAACAAGAATGTTCGGTCATATGTTTATTATGTATCGTATTTTAGAACGTTGTAATAGGTAGTAAATTAGTCGTGTTTTACGGGCTTAACTTTAATCTAAAGTTCATTCATAAGTAACTAAAGCCTAAAAGGAAAGCCCGTCCCATTAATAAATAGCCCAAATAAGCCCGCATGTGGGTGGACCATATACTCACCTCCTAGAATGTTAGGAGGTGGTTGGTCATTTGTATTTTCTCTCTCTAATTTAATCCTCCCTAAGTTTCCAACCATTCTTTCTCTACTTTCTCTCTCTAGAATTCATCTATCTTCTATCTATTTTTCTTGTTTAATCATCACTAAAATATGGGACAACATTTGGTATCAATCGCCATGGGGTAGATTAGTGATTGGTTTTTGTTATTGATTGATTTCGTGAGTTTTTCAAGATCAACACCTCACGTCTCAATTTTTTTTTGTTTTTTGCGTGCTCTAAATCTTGATATATATCTCCTACTTAGTTGTGGTAGGGATTTGGGTGCTTTGGATTGGTTAAAATAATGGATTTCTATGCAAAAATCTCATTTTTTACTCATTTTTCTCGAAACAGTCGACACATTGCGATACTTGTGCTTTCATTTCCATCGAAATGTGCTAGGGTTTATGTATTGCGATAGGTATTGCGATACTTATTGCGAAAGAACATCCCTTTGGTATTGCGAAGAATCATTTGTTTGCATTGCGAAGAGTTCGCTTATTTAAGTTTGGTATAGCGAATAATCTTGGTTGTATTTCGAAGATATTCCTTGTGGTATTGCGACAGGTATCACGAAGTTTGATAGTATTGCGAAGACTTGTTTTGAGAACATTGCGAAGACTTGTTTTGAGAACATTGCGAAGACTTGTTCGAGAACATTGCGAAGTTTGGGTTTTCAATCATTGCAAAGAATCATTTTTTTGACATTGCGAAGATTGGAGGATTGAAACATTGCGAAGCATGCATTTTCAAACATTACGAAATCACCAATTTTTGACTTAGCCAGTATCTAGACTAGTTTCGAAATATCCCAAAAAAAATTTAGTGTCGGACTAAGAAAAAATTTGGCGATTACAAATTTTTTTTGTCTATCGTTATATCAGACTGGAGAATTTAATATCGGACTAAGAAAAAATCACAATTTTTGGTATTTAAACCACAACCCAACCACACCATATCTACTTAAGATCCGAAGTCACTTCATCATCTGAAACACCCATCATGGATTCTACATCAACGAATAGTGTGACTCACAATAGCATAGTCCCGAGTACCAATGTAATGACGTCTTCGTGTTCAGACAAAGAGAACAAGAGATGCGACTATAAGAACAAGTCCTTAAACAACGTTGTATGCAAGCTTTCAATGATCTTAAAACGAATCTAAAATGTCTTGAAAGAGAGACCTTCTCGTCCAATCCTTTGTATATGTATGCTTTTCATTGCTTCTTTAGAAATGACTATTGCACGTTCACTTATGAGTTAAGAGACCACTTGAAGAATCTTGAGCATGAATTGCTTAACAAAAAACTTCATGAGACAAATTCCAAGACAGCTCTCAAAATACTCAGAACATCGTTTCAATCGTTCTTTGCTTCAAAGTTATTCATTAATCCCAATTTTGATTCAGAAGTTCGAGATGCACAAGAGTACTTTAAAGACTACACTAAAATGGATGCAGAATCCTTCAGAGACTTGATACATTAAAACTTGGAATATATTGAGAGGCTTATGGATGAACGCTTACTTCATGAAAAGACATGATCAATAAGATGAATGACAAAAGGCTGAAAATGCAAGAGTGCACGGTTACAAAGATTCATGTAGTGTATACGAGTCCAGTTTCAACCATAAGTAACGGGACAACATCAAGTAATGCAAATGACAGCTGCAGATCCGGGAACACAAAGCATGGTGCGCAGATGGATCATAGCATTTATGGAAAACAATGCAGCAGCTCTGGCAAACAAAGCATCGACTCTGAGAATGACATCAACAATACACCTTCCTATGATAATGGGCCTGTTTTTGATTCTGAACCATTGGAAGAGGTACACAATGCTGAATTTAATGTGTTTTCCAATGCCAATATGCATGAGCATAGTGATCAAACAACAACCCTTATTGACACATGTAGGACGGAAAAGGTTGATAGCAATACTACACCTGATTCATCAGACATGTGAAATAATGAGTTTGAGGATGATCAACATGCAAATGAGCATGATGAAGAGGAGCATGTCACGCTTGTTAATTTAATTGCTAGTTTACAAAAAGATGTCAATGAAACTAGAAAGAGTCAAAGAAATTAAAGAAGGCAAACGCAACACTCACTCAAAACTTTGAAGAAAGCAAAGCCGCTCTTATCAAATCTAGTGAGACCATTGATAGTTATAGGGCTCAGCTTCTTCAAAGAGACAAAGAGCTTGAGGGGTACAAAGGTCGTTTAATTAACGTTAAAAAGGACGATTTTGAAAATAAATACAATGAAACTCTTGCTTTGTTAACTAAAGAAAAACGTCAATTTAATGTTTTATTAAGTGATGAACGTCAAAAAACGTACCTTGCCACAACTAAAGTTAACGAACTTGAACAGAGGCTTTCAATGAATAACACCGATTCTGCTAAAATTCTTGATGTTAAGAAACAAGAGGTTGAAACGTTAAAACAAGATTTCAAAAGTTGACATGAACAAGATACTGAAAAAGTTACGGAACTAGAAAAACAAGTCGAATTTTTGAAGAAAGTTGTTTATAAAACGCATGACTCTATTCAAACCATAAGCATGATAGCACCTTTGTCGTTTTTTAAGGGTAAAGCTAGTTTTGCAAGTCCTAACTACCTCGACCAAGCTCAATCCGAGAACCCACGGCTTTATCTAGATGAGTCCGAATGGACCGATCCCGATTATCCTCTTGTTAGGCTCGATAGTGAAGACATCCCTTTGGGAAGAAGAGAGTAGATCACCGGTAAATAAAGAGTTTGTGAAAAAATATAATTATGCTTATGAAAACAGTCTTTATGGTCTTTTCACTTCACAACAACAGAAGTCTCGTGAGCAATTGGTTTTCGAAAGCGAACAAAGAATTCAATGGAAGAATGTTTTTGCCACTAAGAAATCTAACATTTTTAAATATATCAACTAATTGCCTCTTGATGCGTCTAAAATCAAAAGTACAAAGACACTTGGTATTCTTAAACATCACATTGATAATATTCAATCAATCGTGGAAAGAGTGTGACAATCCGTCAATTTATTGATGATATTTTATTCTCGAATATTATTTAAAAACATTATTTTAATGTTATAATATTTCGTTTTTAGTATAATTGTCTTCTCAGCTCGATTCGAATTGATATAACAATTTTAAGCCAAGACTTGATTGTTTTTGGTTAAAAAGACTTGTTTGGAATTCTATGTCTAATTGACAAGAAGCAAGTAAAAATGTAAAAATATTATCTAGCTACGTATATGTACTAACTAAAAACACATTGCACTTACCACAAATAATTGCACGAAATTTAAAATGAAAAAAATACAAATTTATACTACAAATGAAAAAAAACAATTCAAATTACAATTTTAAGCTAAACGTAATTTTTATAAAACTATACACAAATTCATTAAAAATCTAAATCTTTATAAAACTAAAGAAAATCTATGCTAAATTTGTTATAACAAATCTGTCCAAAATCTAATTTGGACTCTCCTAGTTCTAAACTGATTTTTACAATAAAATGTATAAAAGTCCAAATAGGAAGACTAGCCCAATAGCCAATTTGGCCCAACTACACTAACAGACAATACTAACCATTCTAGGCTCGTTAACTGTACTGGACTAGTGATGAAATGACATGAAACAAATGCAGGGACCAAATTTGAACATTGACAAAACATGAAAGAAATGAAACAAAACAAAATAGCTTTCACGTTTAAATCAATTTGAACTGCCTATCATATTATAACTCTCATCTGACTATGCCAAACACATCTAATCAGACTTAAAGCAACTGATATAAGCATACAACAAATTTTAAAACAACAGATAAACAAAACAGAACCTAAACAGAGCAGTTTAACTATGCAAATTCCAATTTTACTCTACAATTTTTAACTAGCAGATTTCTATTTAATATGCAGAAAATGAAAACTGAATCAACCTGCATCCGAAGCCTAGTCCGTTGTGACGAGAAACGCGGCGCTGAGCCGGTTTAAAACATAACACGCCTAATCTCTAACAACGCCACCACATGCTGAACTAGAACTCGAAATCAATAAGCTATGACCTGCTACCTGCTGCACTAATCTACACAAATCACCTGCACACATGACATAACAAGAAAACCAACTTCTGATTCATTGATGGTGAGCGGTTATTTAGATACTGATTACTTCTAACGAAATGAACTCCATGGAAGACCAAATCAGAATCAAGAGCTCAGTAAAGCTGGTATCCAAAGGCTGTTAACAGCTTGCTCCAAACAAGAACAAAGCAAAAAGTACGAAATTTATTACTAGACTGATATCTAAAGCTGATAGTCAAATCAGAAATCTGAATTCGCTGAATAGAAGAACGAACCTAAAAGTTCTAAATTCACAAACTTACTGAATCGATTGAAACATTTAGAAAATCGATTTTCCTAACTCGATAACTCGATTAAACTTGATTCTCTATTATCCTAACAAACTTAACTGGTAGTAATATGGAACAATTTTAACAAGATTAAAACTGACTTATAGCTAATAAGAAATGAAGAATGATGAAGACTTACGGTGAACAGTAATCTAAAGCAGAAATAATAGAAAAATATGAAATCAAACTCCAAGAAATCAAAGAGAGATTAGTAGAAAATAACTCGAAGCTTTCATTAATGGAGATTAGTAGAAATCGTTACAACTGTATTAACTAATTAACAGAAAGCTTAACAAGAGAAGATGAGAGAAAATCTAACTAACTATCTAATCCTAACTAACTATGTGAAGACTACTCCTAAGCTAACCGCTTCAAAATGAGGCCTTCATCTCCTTTATATAGGCGTCGAGAGAGGTGGAGTGACGTGGCTCCACCAATGATTGGATGCCACGTGGAAAATACGAGGTTTGCACTTGTTCTTCATCTTTCTTCAATTTGGGGCTTTCTTTATCTTTAACTTTTGATCTAATTGATTCATATCATCGTGTAGAGGAGAAGGAGAGGAGTATTTTCTCTTCTTTAATCTTTGGTTGATACTCTCTTGATTGTTCTTGTTTTTCGTTTGCAGGTTATGGAGATGAAAAAGAGATAAACCGACTCTTTCTCTCTCTCTTCAAGGTTGAAGAAGACGCAGAGTGTTATGTTTTGTGAGTGTTGACCGGTCTTGGTCAATGAACCAAGATATATATGAAAAGTAATAAACTTTTCATTTTATTTTCTTTTGATCCTTCCATTTAATTTCTTTTCAAAAAGTGTATAAAACTTTTATCTCATTTCCATTTCATCCTTAATCTTTGTAGACATTGCACTTTAAGCCCTTTATCTTTGGAAGTTTGGCAAATAAGGTCCTCAAAAGCATCTTTCGTCTTTTTCTTCGTCTTTTCTTCAAATAAATCCTTGAAAGCTCGTGTTCGTCTCAAATGTACCTATTTTACCTGAAAATATACAAACACCAAATACACGCGTAATTCTGATAATTAACAGTTTAATATAATGTATTTGACAGTGTTTTTAATGGTTTTTGGATCATTATTGATGAGTGTTTTCACACTTATCAACTCCCCTCCACTTGACCATTGCCATGTCCTCATGCAATGTAGCATTTTAAAGCACCAAGTTACACTTTTCTAATAATTAACCAACCTTGGCCATTATGGAATGCATCTACACTACTCTACACTATATGATGCATGATTTTGAATATTTACAATTCAATGCAAAGATAAGCAATTCTATTTACATCTTTTTGTCTTTATTGAAATAGTTTTGATGGAAATAACTCATAAAGAATTCAATGACTTGGATTAGGGCTTGGATACCATGGATACTTATCACCCTCAAGTTTCACTTTCCCCATACCAAGCTAATAAATGGGATCATTGCATTCACAAGTAAAAAGTGCATCAACTTATTCATGACAATTAAATGTGGAACCGGTTATTATTTGAGCAAATAGCTTGTGGGCAAATTTGTCATTATTCAAGCGTGAAATATAAGAAATGTAAAATCCAAAAATAAGGAAGGACGGTTTTAATCCTAAGTAATCCTCTCATCCATTACTTGAAAACCCGCTCACAATTAATACAAGTCCGTATTAAGAATAATAAGTCATTCGCCTTATGTGTAAAATCCTCATGTCATGCTTTCATAAGTAACTACACACTCGCTAAGGAAAGAAAAATAAAACTCACGCAATAATTTACATCCGCATCTTTTTGAGATTTTGGATCTTCAACCCCGCAACCCGTCAAGGTAATATTGGATTGGAGCAATCTATTGAATCCCCGCAACCCGTCAAGGTAATATTGGAACTCAATAGTCACTATAATTAACACCACACTGCCCCTCTTGGGAGTCTTGTATATATATTTTTTTTCTTCTTTCTTTTTTTTTTCTAGCCACTCATTTTTTTCATAAGCCGCTCTTATTTTTCTTTATTCCTCACAAAGAAATTTGAAAAGAAGAAAAGGAAAAACACCCGCTAAATATGGAGCATAACATAAGTCTAGTACACATAAAACGTGCTAACTTAGAATCTTAAGACGTACTCATACCAACCATAAATGATTAGCCAAAAATGCATAAGAGATTACAAACCAATTAAAACCGTACTTGATTATTTATTAACAATTATATACAAGCGAAGAAAATAGAGGTAAAGAAGAGAAGGGTTTAGCCACAAGTAATTGCCATGAAGTCTATCTAGCCCTTTTACACTTGCTTCAACTCTATCATTTCCCATTCTCCACAAATTTAAAATTTCAAAGAATGAAATTGGTGGAAGCTTAGCCTAATAGACCAATGAAGGACTACATGGTTAAGGATACTAGCTAGAGAGTGCTAAAATAAGCAAACTCGGGTTGAGTCAAAATATCCATGGCGGGCCTAATATGTCAAGGAAATCCAAACTTGTTAAAACCATGTTTTATTATATTTTTCCTTTTTATATATTTTTGATGAAAAATAAAAGAAGAAATATATACAATGCAAATGTGTTATGCAAAATGATTGATGCAAAAATTATGTATGCATATTTTTGTTGGCCAAAGTAGATCAAAAATTTGAAAAATGATCGAAAAATTAATTTTCCCAATTATCATGAAGTTAAGGCAATGGTCTAGGTAAGGTCACTTCGATAGAAGTCTCCCCTACACTTAAGATAAACATTGTCCTCAATGTTTAAGAGCATGGAAGTAAACTCCCCTACACTTATTACATTGATAACTTTGCTTAACCCAAGTTAAGGAAGAGACAACTAAAGGATATTCATTTTAAGCACAAGTTTTTGAATATCACAATAGCAAAAACTAATCGAAGTGAACCAGATACACGGGCCTCCTCCATAAGCTCCAAGCATGAAATGTGAGAGAGCAACCCTAGAAACAAACACCAAAAGACGAAGAAAGGCACCCCTCCACTTCAACTCTACTATAACATCCTTTTAATTAAACCTAACCTATTGAAAATCTACTCTACGTTTTCTAACCTAGTTATTCAATGCTAAGGGTGAAAAGTCATGCCCATAAAGGGAAACCTCGAATAAAGTCCACCAGGATCAAATACATGATTTTCATCCCAATAATAGCTCAATCCCAAGGTGGGAATCACAAACCAGGGTAAAATAGTCGAGGTTCCCTTAAGCAAACAATGGTCACAATGAAAGGTATGATAAGCAGGTAAGGATCCCATTTTTCTAAAGAGTTCTCCTTTTATAGCAGATAGCTCAAAAATGTTTATACCAGGATCAAAAACCTTTTCCTTTTGGGGAAAATGACAAGTCAAAGAAGTGTTTCCTTTAAAAGACTCCCCCTTATAAAAATTCACATCATTAGACACCGAAGGTTGAAAAAGAGGTGTTAAAACACAAGTAGTATGAACCTTCGGGTCTTCCTTTTCTTTTCCTTTTGAAAAATTTTCATTAAAGTCCAAATAGGGATAAAAGTCATCATCTAAGTCCAAAGTAGGAGAGTCGTCCTCATTCAAACTCAATGAAGAGACAAATGAATCATTGGAATCATGGGAAAACTCATCCTCAAGAGGAAAGTAGGTATCTAGAAACTTGTCTAACTCCTCATCAAAAGTAATATCATTTACAGTAATATCACTCTCTAAAGGTTGAGGATCCTCCTCAAGAATAACCAAATCCACCGGCGGATAGGTAGGACAATAAGAGTCAATATGAGGCTCAAATATAGGAGGATCACTCGTAGAGATGATATGAGTCATAGACCTTAAGGGTATAGAAAGCTCATCACTATAATCATCATCAACTTCCTCATTGTCATTGAAAAGTGGGTTATCAAGTGATGTTTGAAAAATAGGGTTTGAATAAATCACAAAATCATCAATGTTAAACTCTTGAGTTTCAAAAACATTCAATGAGGAAGTAATGGAGGCTATGGTCTCAACATGGGGAATCTCATAATTCCCACTTTGACAAGCTTCATGAAAGTATTCATGACAAACTTCATCAAGAATATCATTGTTATTCATCCCTACATCATCACTAGGATTTACCGCCTCGTCAAGAACATCAATATGATTAACGGTTTCATAACCTTGAGGTTTCTTAATGACTTTTCCCATCTTAAACGCAACTTTCTCATCCTCAACTCTCATAATTAATTCTCCTTCCGCCACATCAATAAGAGTACGACCCGTCCTCAAGAAAGGTCTACCAACAATAAGAGGAACTCTCGGGTCCATATCATAATCAACCACTACAAAGTCGGCTGGAAAGGTAAACTTATCCACACCTACAAACACATCCTCCGCAATACCTACAGGGTAAGCTATGGTACGATTGGCTAACTCAAGGGTCATCCTAGTTGGAGTGAGCTCAGGAAGAGAGAGTTTTTGCCAAACCGATAAAGGCATGAGATTTATGCTTGCCCCTAAATCCGCCAATGCCATGCAATTTTCCACCCCAGGAAAATTACAAGGGATCAAAAAGCGCCCTGGATCTCCAAGTTTTGTAGGTAAGGTTTTTAGCAACACGGCGGAACAATTTTCATTAAGAGATGTATTAGGCAAGTCCACCAATTTTTCCTTGTTGGAAAGTAAATCCTTGAACATCTTAGCAAACTTTGGCATATATGCAAGAGCTTCTGCAAAGGAGATGTTTATGTTAAGTTGCTTGAACATCCTCAAAAAATTGGAGACTTGTATATCATCCTTGTTTTTCAATTTGTCCTTTCTCAATCTTGAAGGGTAAGGAAGGTTTGGTTTTGGTGTAGGTGGGATAGGTGTTGTAGTAGAAGATTTTTCTTTGTTAGCTTCTTCATTGGGAGTTGTGGAAGGTAAAGGAGAAGTGGGAATAGGTTGAGAAGGTATGTTGGATTGGATAGGAGCATTTGAAGATGGTGAAGTAGATGTAAAAGGCTTGTCACAAGTAGGAACACAAGTGGGTTGAACAATAGGAGGTTTAGGAGGTGAAGGATCCTTTGTTGTCTTTCCACTTCTTGTTGTAATAGCATTGACATTTGCCCTTGGGTTTGCTTGTGTGTTAGATGGTGAAGCTCCTTGTTGTCTTTGATTTAATGCCATCAAAAGTTTATTGAATTGGTCATTCATTTTCTTGTCTATAGCTTGGAATTTCCTTTCATTCTCTTGATTCATCTTTTGCAAAAGATCCATTGTGTTTAACTCTTGTGGCACATGACTTTGAAAACCTTGAGGTTGGAAAGGTGGAGGTTGAGCATTAAATCCTTGATTTGGTGGATAAAAGGTATTTCCTTGATGTTGAAAGGTGTTGGGTGCTTTGTAATTGTTCCCTTGGTAAGCATAACACTCCCCTTGATAGCCTTGAACTTTATCACATTGTTGGTAGGAATGGGGACCTCCACAAGTCTCACATGAAAGAGCAATAGTATTCACATCATTGGTGGAATTCTTGTTCAAAAGGAGTTCACAAAATTTCATGAGTGTGTTGGTCATAGTATCAAGCTTTTGAGAGATCATTTTTTCTATTTGAGGAGTAACACTTTCTTGCACCACATGGACTTTCTCATCAAATTGTGTGTTAGCGTGTACCATCGATTTGTTCTCAATAATGTCCCAAGCTTCTTGAAAGGATTTAGAGAAAATATTCCCACCCGCGGAAGAGTTGAGTAAATCTTGGTGGTGTGGTCTTAATCCATTATAGAAAGTGTTGAGTTGGTAAACCTCATCGAATCCATGATTTGGACATTTCCTCAATAACTCCTTGAAATTTTCCCAAGCCTCACTAAATGTTTGATCATTCCTTTGTTGAAAACCAATAATTAACTTTCTCAAAGCCGTAGTTCTTGATAGAGGAAAGAACTGGTTCAAAAACTTTTTCTTTAAATCCTCCCAAGTGAAAATGCTCTTAGATGGTTGCCTATCATACCAATTTCTAGCAAGACCCTCTAAGGAGAATGGGAATAGGATCATCTTAATAGCATCAGGAGGGACCCCATCATACTTAAGTGTATTGCAAAGTAACAAGAACCTCTTAATATGGTCGTGGGGGTCATCTATGGGTCTCCCTAAGAAGGGGCTAGAAGAAACCAAAGTTATCATGCGTGTATTAAGCTCAAAAGTCTGTGCGGTTATTTCAGGCATAACGATGGCGTCGGCATTTCCCTCTACTTTCGATTGGAGAATCTCCATAAGAGGACGTTGATCCATGGCTACAAAATGGTCGAATGTATATACAAGTGAAATGACGTCTAAAAGCTTCCTCGGGGAAGGAAGTGATACACCAAAGGTGGTATGTTTACACGCGTGCGAGTACACGTGTAAGTAAACACGAGGAATGAGGGAGTAGCCCTCGGTCGACTTTGAAAAGAATAAGATTATCCTCTTCGAGTTTCGATATGAAATATCCACAAGAAAATATATATATAATTACTACTTGGGTGCAAGACCTCCAATTAAGCCTTCCTTCTTAGAATACGCACTAGTGAACGGGGGGTTAGGTGGCGCGAAGCACTTAAGTACCTATTAACCCTTAGACGGCATTTTATAGCACGTCGCCTATCTATTCACTTTAGTAGTTTGTATTCTTCGAATTATTGCCAATTGGAAGTATTTATCTATTCTTGCTTAATTAAATTTTATCGATACGCGTGTCAAGGACCGGAACGCCCCTCAACACGGTGTAATGCCTCGGCAATACTTATGGAGATAGGTAACTTGGTTGTTCTTATACGTATACTTATTTACATATAATAATATATCAAAAATATTTTTGTATTTATTTGTTTTTTTAAGAAAAAATACTATATCTACGTAAAAAGCGATGAAATCGATATAATATATATTTTTTTGGGTGTAATCTTTTAGGAAAAAGATTACTTTTTGGATTTTTTATTTTTTTGGTTCAATTCTTTAGGAAAAGAATTGATTTTGTGATTTTTTATTTTTTTGTATTTTTATCTTTTTGATTTTTTTTATCTTTTTGATTATAATACGTAAAAATAACGTTCACAAAGTGAACGGATCCCAAAATCCAATCGTCTCACTCGAAATCGTTAATCTTCACGAAAAGAACCGGCAGCGGCGCCATTTAATATTTCGTTTTTAGTATAGTTGTCTTCTCAGCTCGATTCGAATTGATATAACAATTTTAAGCCAAGACTTGATTGTTTTTGGTTAAAAAGACTTGTTTGGAATTCTATGTCTAATTCACAAGAAGCAAGTAAAAATGTAAAAATATTATCTAGCTACGTATATGTACTAACTAAAAACACATTGCACTTACCACAAATAATTGCACGAAATTTAAAATGAAAAAAATACAAATTTATACTACAAATGAAAAAAAACAATTCAAATTACAATTTTAAGCTAAACGTAATTTTTATAAAACTATACACAAATTCATTAAAAATCTAAATCTTTATAAAACTAAAGAAAATCTATGCTAAATTTGTTATAACAAATCTGTCCAAAATCTAATTTGGACTCTCCTAGTTCTAAACTGATTTTTACAATAAAATGTATAAAAGTCCAAATAGGAAGACTAGCCCAATAGCCAATTTGGCCCAACTACACTAACAGACAATACTAACCATTCTAGGCTCGTTAACTGTACTGGACTAGTGATGAAATGACATGAAACAAATGCAGGGACCAAATTTGAACATTGACAAAACTTGAAAGAAATGAAACAAAACAAAATAGCTTTCACGTTTAAATCAATTTGAACTGCCTATCATATTATAACTCTCATCTGACTATGCCAAACACATCTAATCAGACTTAAAGCAACTGATATAAGCATACAACAAATTTTAAAACAACAGATAAACAAAACAGAACCTAAACAGAGCAGTTTAACTATGCAAATTCCAATTTTACTCTACAATTTTTAACTAGCAGATTTCTATTTAATATGCAGAAAATGAAAACTGAATCAACCTGCATCCGAAGCCTAGTCCGTTGTGACGAGAAACGCGGCGCTGAGCCGGTTTAAAACATAACACGCCTAATCTCTAACAACGCCACCACATGCTGAACTAGAACTCGAAATCAATAAGCTATGACCTGCTACCTGCTGCACTAATCTACACAAATCACCTGCACACATGACATAACAAGAAAACCAACTTCTGATTCATTGATGGTGAGCGGTTATTTAGATACTGATTACTTCTAACGAAATGAACTCCATGGAAGACCAAATCAGAATCAAGAGCTCAGTAAAGCTGGTATCCAAAGGCTGTTAACAGCTTGCTCCAAACAAGAACAAAGCAAAAAGCACGAAATTTATTACTAGACTGATATCTAAAGCTCATAGTCAAATCAGAAATCTGAATTCGCTGAATAGAAGAACGAACCTAAAAGTTCTAAATTCACAAACTTACTGAATCGATTGAAACATTTAGAAAATCGATTTTCCTAACTCGATAACTCGATTAAACTTGATTCTCTATTATCCTAACAAACTTAACTGGTAGTAATATGGAACAATTTTAACAAGATTAAAACTGACTTATAGCTAATAAGAAATGAAGAATGATGAAGACTTACGGTGAACAGTAATCTAAAGCAGAAATAATAGAAAAATATGAAATCAAACTCCAAGAAATCAAAGAGAGATTAGTAGAAAATAACTCGAAGCTTTCATTAATGGAGATTAGTAGAAATCGTTACAACTGTATTAACTAATTAACAGAAAGCTTAACAAGAGAAGATGAGAGAAAATCTAACTAACTATCTAATCCTAACTAACTATGTGAAGACTACTCCTAAGCTAACCGCTTCAAAATGAGGCCTTCATCTCCTTTATATAGGCGTCGAGAGAGGTGGAGTGACGTGGCTCCACCAATGATTGGATGCCACGTGGAAAATACGAGGTTTGCACTTGTTCTTCATCTTTCTTCAATTTGGGGCTTTCTTTATCTTTAACTTTTGATCTAATTGATTCATATCATCGTGTAGAGGAGAAGGAGAGGAGTATTTTCTCTTCTTTAATCTTTGGCTGATACTCTCTTGATTGTTCTTGTTTTTCGTTTGCAGGTTATGGAGATGAAAAAGAGATAAACTGACTCTTTCTCTCTCTCTTCAAGGTTGAAGAAGACGCAGAGTGTTATGTTTTGTGAGTGTTGACCGGTCTTGGTCAATGAACCAAGATATATATGAAAAGTAATAAACTTTTCATTTTATTTTCTTTTGATCCTTCCATTTAATTTCTTTTCAAAAAGTGTATAAAACTTTTATCTCATTTCCATTTCATCCTTAATCTTTGTAGACATTGCACTTTAAGCCCTTTATCTTTGGAAGTTTGGCAAATAAGGTCCTCAAAAGCATCTTTCGTCTTTTTCTTCGTCTTTTCTTCAAATAAATCCTTGAAAGCTCGTGTTCGTCTCAAATGTACCTATTTTACCTGAAAATATACAAACACCAAATACACGCGTAATTCTGATAATTAACAGTTTAATATAATGTATTTGACAGTGTTTTTAATGGTTTTTGGATCATTATTGATGAGTGTTTTCACACTTATCATGTTACAATATGAACTCACATATTTTTGGGAAGAAATTTGGATTTACGTCTTGGAGTAGCATCGACTACGTCTAAACCGGAGGATTCAACGTTACGTGCTTACGTTTATATACACCGTCTTTGGTGACAGTCCGACATTTCAGAAAATAAATTTATCTGAGAATATTATTTTGGAGTTTTAAATTTGTGTTAGTTCATAAACTCACAAATTTACGAGAAGAAACTAGGACTTACGATTTTATTTTAACGTCCTTTACGACTTAACCGGAAACCTTAGGATTACGTATTTACGTTTTTGAACTCCGTTTTTGATGAGACAAATTTTATTGGATTCGTTTTGTGACGTAGATTCATAATTTACAAAAAACGTTTTTCGTAAAACGACCCGAGGGTACGCAAATCGAGGAAACTAGAATCGAGGAATACCCGTAAATAAATGGGATGAGACAAGTGGGACACTTGTCCCACCCCACTCCCAAAACCGGCCTAAGTTGCTAACTTAGCACCATGAGGTGTCAAGTGTAAGCTAACAAGCTTCACACTTGTCCTAAGTAGCTTACATCTTAAGCCTTTCCACCATCAAAACCATCAACTTAAACCACTTCACTCATTTGCAACATGCAAACAAGCTACAAACACTCTCTCCCTCTTCACCTATGCCGTCCCATTTCTCCATTTAACACCACCATTCATACAAAAATTTAACCATAAACATATGTTATAATTAACATATGTTAATCTCCATTCAAAAAGATGAAGATTGGTGCAACTTATAACATCCATGGAGGAGTTTTCATGGTGTCATGGGGCTGATTTTCCACAAGGAGTTGATGAAGATTGGAGGTCTTGAAGATGGTGTTGGCTAATCACAAGTTTCACCATCAAAATCCATGTTTTGATCACAACCTACATCATCATGGTGGTATAAAGATTGTCCTCCTCATCTTCTTGTTATTTTGATTATGTAAACATGTATTTTATTTCCTATTGTATATATTTATGATGATTATATGATCATAAAAATGTTATGTGGGGATTTGTTGTTGATAAACATGATTAAAAAGGTGAAAAACCATATGAAACAAGGTTAAAATCTTGATTAATTTACATGGCTGTATAAAACAGTAAGTAAACAGGTCATGGACTGATAATATGATGAAATAGAATCCATTTACAGTAAGCTAAATGTCTTGTACACATGTGAGAGTTGGCCATGCAATGGAATCAAAATAATGAGTAAGATATGATCAAAACAAGTTTAGGGTATAAATCTGAAGTTACTGTTTTGGACGATTTTTAGAAAATACTTAAAGGATGATTCAACAGTAGCTATAGGAGAGTTAAATGTAGCACATATCATGTAGTTTATGTGATAAAAATTTGAGCTTCTATCTCCATGTAGAACTCAAGATATGGCAGTTTTGGTGAAGATGAAGTTAAAAATCAGATTTTTGGAAATTAAAGAATAATACTATTATATAAGCACTCACATTTTAATATATAAAATGTAAAATAAAAACCCACTAACTTATAAAACTTATTTATATAAATATATATAAAAGGTTAATCAAATGGATAAATTATATAAATGGTGGTGAAATAATGTTTATAAGTAATAAAAACTATAAATATGATTTTTACGACTTTTTCGGTTATTGCCGTAAAATTAACGTTTTTGTTAAATAAAACTTAGATGGTTGGACCCGTCTAATGAAAACTTTATAAAACTTATATACTGATATATAGACATGTATAACAAGTAAAAACCGACAAAACCCGAACTATAGGGTATACGGACATTAACAAGTTAAATAAACATATTGGACTAATAAATGGACTAAATAGAATAAAAACTTGTAAAAAGAATCTATTGGGCTTAACCCATTTAGGCCCAACTTGGAAAGTATACATACTGATAATATAGGTACAAAATGGATTAAAATAAGCTAAATAACTTATAATAAGCTTATTGGGCTTAAAACACGTAAATAAGTAAGACGAGAAAACTAGTATAAAAGTTATCAACACATAACTCTAAAATGAGTAAACGAGAATATGTAAACCCACTTGATCATCATATATATATAATCATCATATGTATACATAATTGGTATTTTTATAAAGTCATTGGACAAACGTCTAAGACCGAGTATTATTTGTCTAGGTTTCCGTGATTGAAGCACGTACCGTACGTCCGAGTTGCCGATAACCCGCCTTCCCATATCAACGTGAGTTCATAGCCTCGCACTCTTTTAAATGTTTTTATAAATGTTTTATAAACCCGCGAGGGAGATAACATGTTAGTTTTATAAAATAGGACACCATTTGTCCCGATTGTTTGTTTATTGATTTTGGACCCGAATGATTGAATGACCCGATTGTATGACCCGATAAATGATTAAAGGACCCGATAGATGAAATTAAATGGATTATTAAAGTTAGGTTATGTCACTAAAAGTCCCATTAGCATGAATTGTGAACTACCGGGAGTTGGTAGACGCTTATGCATTTAATACTACTATTTGGGGACGATCACCCCAGTTCGCGCCTTGACGGTTGATCCCCGTCGTGCCACATTGATTGGTAAGCGAATTTATGTATGAGAAGATTTCCAATAGCGTGACCTTTGTGACGACATGCTACTTTAGATGGGCAAAATTGGTATCGGGTTAGCTACCCGTTTTGATTTAGTAAGGTAACAATGTCATGCGGCTTATAATAATCCAATCACCAAAATATTACTGGACGCTCCGAATTACGATGTATTGCCTGACTAGCAATACTGGCCCGCACTTAAACAATATTTTCCATTCAAACACTTTGTAAAACTTTGTATGAAATGTAATGACTTGGGACCGATGTAACTTTGTTGTTTATGAATGGAAATGATTTAATATTAAACAACGTGATTTTTATGCGTTGTCTATGATGTGAGTAATGTGCTATCCCGTAACACCAACTAGTCTTCCGCTGTACTGTGTTGTATAAAGTTGGGGGTGTTACAGTTTGGTACCAGAGCTCTCGTTATAGAGAACGAAAGATTTTTAAAAACTAAGGTTTTGAATAAAACTTTTCAAAATCTTTTAACTACAAACATTTTTCTAAAAATGTCTAAAAATCTTTTGACTATAACGGTGGCGAAGAATTCCCGAGTTACCGACAAGGCCAAGACTGAGAAGTGTTATTTTAATATATATATAACTTGGATTATATATATATATGATGTAATTTTATTACATGATTGTTTGATGATTATTTTGATTTTTATACGAGGTATTTATACGACGTAGATTGTCACAAGTAACCCTAAATCCCCTAGTAATTTAATCAAAGCTATTCTCGTAGGAATTCTAGCTATCCTAGATCTAAACCAAGTTGTGGATATTTATGATCCCAACAAATGGTTGATACTTGTAGAAATGTAGATATTAGTTGATTGCGATATTGAAAAAGGATTGGCGAGATTAAATCTGATACCGATGTCATGACGATCTTTTCTTATAGAGTGGAGTTTGATAAAACATTACCACCTAGAAAGATGTCATCTGATTCGTTGTCACCCAATTCTTAAAATTGAAATCGAAAGGGTGAATGTTGCACTTGAGGCTGTTATTGGAACCATTACCCAAAAGCCTCATGCCACTAATACCTTTCCGAGAAGTCTAAGTTGAATGATCGAGTCATTTCATGCTAGTGACTCATTTGATAATTGTTGTTATAAGAGCTAATAGGATTGGGAATTAAGTGTTGATTCATATTGAGATTATATTGCCTTTACAAGACCGAAGAATAATGTTGTAAGTATTGGATAATGAGGTAGGATATCGAATTGAGTATAAAAGTGGTTAAAACTTGAATAAAGTAAAACTTAACCCATATGGAATATGAGATTGTTAAGAGGAAGTCGTTAAGTTTTGTGATTAAACTATAAGGATTTAATTGATTGTAGGTTTGTGTTAAGGGTTGTTCCTAGGCCATTGTCCACTAATGAAGATGCCCAGTGTCCAATAAATAAATCGAAGAAATCTTCTTCTGAATTGAGACCGATGGATCTTCCGGGACCGGCGGGACACCTAATGACTCTTGTAGATTAGTATTCATTGTGGTATCTTTTAAAATAATCCCTAACTCAATTGAGACATCAGTTGGTAGGATGAGTTTTGAGAATTGTATGACATAGTGACATGTAATGTGTTACGGTACAATTTGACTTGTTTGTGATTAATGAAAAAGACTACCATTGATTGCTAAATTCTACGTGTATCGATGTTATCTATCCTTTATTGCTTCATCCTAATGTTCGCATTAGTGATGCAACCGTTGAACAAGTACTCATCCCAAATTGAGTTACGTTGTGGATTATTCTTGTTGAGTGCCATCAAGGTCATGAACCTCATGATTATTTGGCTAAAGCTCATTTCCTATCATATTGTAGTTAGTTCTCGGTGAACAACTCTTCATCACTCTATTGCAGATCACACATTGTTTTTATAAAGTTAAAATGGATTATTCAAAGTGAGGTTTATAAGTGATTGATATCAAAATGAAGTTGTTCATGAGACGCTTTGGAAACTTAATTAAATCTGTAACAAAGAAAATCTTTGTAAATTTATTCTTGATTCTTATTTAAGAATTGAGCATGAAAATGTTTTTATTATAAACATGATGATAAAATTTTGACGAACTGAG
Organism: Glebionis coronaria; assembly: GCA_025667525.1. Lineage (NCBI taxonomy): Eukaryota > Viridiplantae > Streptophyta > Magnoliopsida > Asterales > Asteraceae > Glebionis > Glebionis coronaria. The sequence continues at coordinate 465,907,530 of CM046874.1, read as the reverse complement.
TATTGCATCGTTAATCTTGAAATTGTATATAGTTGCGCGCCTACATACAATTTGGAATGGACTATGCAAGGCTGATTAGTAGTCACCATAAAACTAATGAATAAACACTGAATTTTCTTTGAAGATTGTGAAAGAATAAAATTTATGAGATCTGCAAGAAGTGAAAAATAGGGACATAGTGTAAGGGACACCTACATATGTGCCTATAGCATCTATTCTTCTGAGTCGAATTTACTCATCTGTGGAAATTGTCTTATTTGACAATTGGCAATTCTTTCTTATCCAATTCTCCCGTAGTGAGATTCTTAGGAAAAGTATCTGATTATCGAGTGTTGATACCCGACTGGATGTATTGACGTTCTTATCATCTCTTATGATTTGATTTCATTTGAATGACCTGGGTAACGATCCGAGGAGCTTTCGAATGCGTACTCAAATTATGAAAACATGGGATATATTCATATTCGTTAAATGTTTTCGTCTGAATCTGATTTGAAATTCTCTCGCGTAGATTATGCGTTGACCTTGCTCTTTTAATAGTAGTTGTGTCTCCATATATCCTTGAATTTGTGAAGAATTATGAATTATTATTAGACTTTTGAGAAGTTCACATCTTATCGATGGCAATGAAACTGGAAAGTTGATAGTGCCAGTAGAATGGATTGATTGATTATGACATTACGACATTGTCTTAATTGATGGGAACTCGAGTAGAATTCCCCTAAATGATAAGATGCTGATTTTCAAAAGTGAACTAAATAATTCTTGATGGATGACCATATCCTGTATTTAGACTTAAAATTATACCGTGAATGGTTGTGAATTAGTTATAGATATTATAATCTAGAGGAACCTAATATGGATGTATTAAAAGATGTTTCTGTTATCTGAAACTTTAGGAAGTATTTGTTGATGAATTACCTAGACTTTCGCCATTAAGGCAAGTTGAAATTGATATTGATTATATTTCCGGTGCTGCACTTGTGGCTTGTGCACTGTATGTCAGCACCATCTGAATTTAAGGAATTACCGTACAACTGAGAAAGTTGTCGGAGAAAGATTTTATTATACCAAGCCTGTCATCCTGAAGAGCTATGGTGTTATCTTTCCTTATATTTATAGATTACTGTGACTAAGTAAATTGACAATCGAAAACGATATCCATAACTCGAAATGGAAGATTTGTTCGATCATTTACAAGGTTTTAACGTATGTTTTAAATATTTGATCCACGACATGGTTATTATCAACTTCGTTTCCGCGAAGAAGATTATCTATTCCAATCACTACATCTGGTACTTGTAATGAACATTATGAGTTTCACGTGATGTCGTTTGGATTGACTAATACACATGTAGCATTCATAAATTTGGTGAATCACGTGTGTAGGCTGTAATTTGATAAATTCATGCTCGTGATCATTAAGGACTATATGTTTGTATATAATAATAACAATGAGTTAATAATTAATTATAGATTGCCCTGAATTGGCCGAACAATTAAAAATGGTGCCTCGAATATTTAACATGTGATTAAAGACTTGAACCTTTACATGATTTGACTATGTGATAAAAAGGATAATGGAATATATTGACTCTTCAAAAATTAAGAGCCCTTTTAAGACTTTGGATTTTACTAAAAAGAAATGGAAATATGTTTTGACAAATGTTATAACAAAGAATTTTAAGGGATTATTCCCTTATACACAAACCATTTAACTAAACTTCTGTTTAGGGGTAAATGTTTGTGTATACCTCAAGATAACTTAAGAAGGATTGAGTAAAACCATTTATACCATAACCTGAAAACTTAAAACGACAATTTTTGCTTTTCAAACTAAGAAAAATTTGACCAAAGTATAAACAAAGGTTTTTCGAACATTTACGAATCTTATTAAATATTTTCGATAAATCAACAAAAATCTTGTTAATTAAATTCAAATTTATTTTGAACATTTTATATAATTGGTCGAATTAAGAAATTTAAAACTTATACGCTTCATAAAAAAAAATTAACTAATAATTATTTAATTAATTATGATAATTATCGACGCTTTAAACGCTGGACTGAAAAAAAAAAAAAAAACTGTTAAAAATGATAGATGAGACGAAACTGAAACTTAGAAAATATGAAAAAAGGTGAACGTAATTACTGACACATAATATAGAAAGAATATCTGAGTAAATTGTGAACATGATAATTATAACATCATGAGAAGTGAATATAGACACCGACGCATTATGTAGAAAAGATAAAGAACCAGTTAGGACATGTTCCTTAATAATGAAGGTGCAAAATAAATTGGCGAACGATATAAAAATAAACAATGTTTGTAAAAAGGATAATATAGATAATAAAAAGGGATTCATGACTAATATGAATCATTAAGATTGAGAAGCCGATGGCGTTAAATTTATAAAAGGCCACTTGTGATTACCTAAATATGGAGGATTGTGAGATAGAGTTAAATTGGAATTTGTAAGTATAAGTATTCTATGTATGTCATTTTTGCCTAAAAGTATCTTTGTCTGAAGAATTTGTACTGATGACGAATTATGAAGGCAGACATCGCCTCATACATTAGTAAAACGTCTAGCTATTGCTAAGGTCATCATCTGAATTTGATTCGATTTGGGTCATCGTCGACAGACTGACCATATCTGCTAACATCATTCTCGTTAATGATAAACGCAAAAGAGTTATATAAACATAGTGTGCCTGTATCGATCATCTATATATCAAGATCCTCGCTTCGCATCGAATTTCTAGAGATTTGCTCAGAAATCATTGAGAACGAACCTTGATGAGAGTACTATGTACCATCCCAAATCGAAGGGACGAGGTAAAGTAACGATACAAGGTAATATAAGTGCTGTTTTATGTTTGAATGATTGACCTTTGGAAATAGACCGTATAATCGTTTTCCTTTGGAAAGATTGTCATTGATAATCATCGTATTAGGATCGAGATCTAATCTTGTTAGGATCTATATTAGAGCTTCTGTAAGCAAGAGTTGAGATGAAGACATCCGACATACATCCATTGTGAGTTGGACATGTCTCTTAGGTTTAAGGTTTCCTATGATGGCGAACCTATCCTTGCAAAATACCCGACCCGCGAGATCTGAAATGATTGTTGAAATTAGGATCTGATTATTGACAGCCCATAGTGGGCAAGAGGTTATGTGAAAGTGAAATGTAGATCTTGAAGTGCCAAATAGGTAGCGAAGTTATGCCACAATTTTTAAACTTGGGAAAATGAATTCATGATCTGACAAATCATGGGATATAAGTCCCCGTTGTTTGGGACCATTGAGATGATGTAAAAGTTGGGATTGAAAGGCATACAAGCTGGATCTACCCTAGGACTTCAAAGACTGCGTGAATTATGTTTCATAAATCGAACTTGATGGAATATCTATCAAGTGAAAATCTGATTATTCTTAGTAGAGCTTAGATCGGCGAAAAGTTGCATTCATCAGAAACCCGTGAACATCATGGATAGAGAAAGTAAGTCAACATTTAGCCTGATCTTATTCCCGTAGTTATGTTTGATGAAACTCGCGTATTGTAATGAATTGCACTTGTGAGAAAAGACCGAATGTAGAGGAAATACCCACATGGCTTTAACTCTATAAGAAGCGAGTAGTAAGATGATCTTTGAGGACAAAGATCCTGTTTAGGGGTAAATGCTGTGACAATCCGTCAATTTATTGATGATATTTTATTCTCGAATATTATTTAAAAACATTATTTTAATGTTACAATATGAACTCACATATTTTTGGGAAGAAATTTGGATTTACGTCTTGGAGTAGCATCGACTACGTCTAAACCGGAGGATTCAACGTTACGTGCTTACGTTTATATACACCGTCTTTGGTGACAGTCCGACATTTCAGAAAATAAATTTATCTGAGAATATTATTTTGGAGTTTTAAATTTGTGTTAGTTCATAAACTCACAAATTTACGAGAAGAAACTAGGACTTACGATTTTATTTTAACGTCCTTTACGACTTAACCGGAAACCTTAGGATTACGTATTTACGTTTTTGAACTCCGTTTTTGATGAGACAAATTTTATTGGATTCGTTTTGTGACGTAGATTCATAATTTACAAAAACGTTTTTCGTAAAACGACCCGAGGGCACGCAAATCGAGGAAACTAGAATCGATGAATACCCGTAAATAAATGGGATGAGACAAGTGGGACACTTGTCCCACCCCACTCCCAAAACCGGCCTAAGTTGCTAACTTAGCACCATGAGGTGTCAAGTGTAAGCTAACAAGCTTCACACTTGTCCTAAGTAGCTTACATCTTAAGCCTTTCCACCATCAAAACCATCAACTTAAACCACTTCACTCATTTGCAACATGCAAACAAGCTACAAACACTCTCTCCCTCTTCACCTATGTCGTCCCATTTCTCCATTGAACACCACCATTCATACAAAAATTTAACCATAAACATATGTTATAATTAACATATGTTAATCTCCATTCAAAAAGATGAAGATTGGTGCAACTTATAACATCCATGGAGGAGTTTTGATGGTGTCATGGGGCTGATTTTCCACAAGGAGTTGATGAAGATTGGAGGTCTTGAAGATGGTGTTGGCTAATCACAAGTTTCACCATCAAAATCCATGTTTTGATCACAACCTACATCATCATGGTGGTATAAAGATTGTCCTCCTCATCTTCTTGTTATTTTGATTATGTAAACATGTATTTTATTTCCTATTGTATATATTTATGATGATTATATGATCATAAAAATGTTATGTGGGGATTTGTTGTTGATAAACATGATTAAAAAGGTGAAAAACCATATGAAACAAGGTTAAAATCTTGATTAATTTACATGGCTGTATAAAACAGTAAGTAAACAGGTCATGGACTGATAATATGATGAAATAGAATCCATTTACAGTAAGCTAAATGTCTTGTACACATGTGAGAGTTGGCCATGCAATGGAATCAAAATAATGAGTAAGATATGATCAAAACAAGTTTAGGGTATAAATCTGAAGTTACTGTTTTGGACGATTTTTAGAAAATACTTAAAGGATGATTCAACAGTAGCTATAGAAGCGTTAAATGTAGCACATATCATGTAGTTTATGTGATAAAAATTTGAGCTTCTATCTCCATGTAGAACTCAAGATATGGCAGTTTTGGTGAAGATGAAGTTAAAAATCAGATTTTTGGAAATTAAAGAATAATACTATTATATAAGCACTCACATTTTAATATATAAAATGTAAAATAAAAACCCACTAACTTATAAAACTTATTTATATAAATATATATAAAAGGTTAATCAAATGGATAAATTATATAAATGGTGGTGAAATAATGTTTATAAGTAATAAAAACTATAAATATGATTTTTACGACTTTTTCGGCTATTGCCGTAAAATTAACGTTTTTGTTAAATAAAACTTAGATGGTTGGACCCGTATAATGAAAACTTTATAAAACTTATATACTGATATATAGACATGTATAACAAGTAAAAACCGACAAAACCCGAACTATAGGGTATACGGACATTAACAAGTTAAATAAACATATTGGACTAATAAATGGACTAAATAGAATAAAAACTTGTAAAAAGAATCTATTGGGCTTAACCCATTTAGGCCCAACTTGGAAAGTATACATACTGATAATATAGGTACAAAATGGATTAAAATAAGCTAAATAACTTATAATAAGCTTATTGGGCTTAAAACACGTAAATAAGTAAGACGAGAAAACTAGTATAAAAGTTATCAACACATAACTCTAAAATGAGTAAACGAGAATATGTAAACCCACTTGATCATCATATATATATAATCATCATATGTATACATAATTGGTATTTTTATAAAGTCATTGGACAAACGTCTAAGACCGAGTATTATTTGTCTAGGTTTCCGTGATTGAAGCACGTACCGTACGTCCGAGTTGCCGATAACCCGCCTTCCCATATCAACGTGAGTTCATAGCCTCGCACTCTTTTAAATGTTTTTATAAATGCTTTATAAACCCGCGAGGGAGATAACATGTTAGTTTTATAAAATAGGACACCATTTGTCCCGATTGTTTGTTTATTGATTTTGGACCCGAATGATTGAATGACCCGATTGTATGACCCGATAAATGATTAAAGGACCCGATAGATGAAATTAAATGGATTATTAAAGTTAGGTTATGTCACTAAAAGTCCCATTAGCATGAATTGTGAACTACCGGGAGTTGGTAGACGCTTATGCATTTAATAGTACTATTTGGGGACGATCACCCCAGTTCGCGCCTTGACGGTTGATCCCCGTCGTGCCACATTGATTGGTAAGCGAATTTATGTATGAGAAGATTTCCAATAGCGTGACCTTTGTGACGACACGCTACTTTAGATGGGCAAAATTGGTATCGGGTTAGCTACCCGTTTTGGTTTAGTAAGGTAACAATGTCATGCGGCTTATAATAATCCAATCACCAAAATATTACTGGACGCTCCGAATTACGATGTATTGCCTGACTAGCAATACTGGGTCATACTATTGATATTATGTTTGTGTTTTGGTTCTCATAACCATATTCATATAACGGTTTTTATTTGATTTTATACAACGTCATAAGACGTATTGTATGATGTTTTTACGACATTGGCTCGTATAATAATTTTTAAGGCAATGCCTATATTATGATTTTCGATAAGGATTTATATAAAATGATTTTGGCTATTTTACGGCCTATTACAATGATTTGTACGAATTGATTTTTGGTACTAATTTTATACCAAAGTTATATTGATGGAATTTATTAAACTCTATGAATTCACTCGGCGTTATCGCTGACCTTTTCTTTTAACATGTTTTATCTCAGGTACTTGAAGGTAATTCTCGGGAAGACGACAAGAATTCATGGCCCGCACTTAAACAATATTTTCCATTCAAACACTTTGTAAAACTTTGTATGAAATGTAATGACTTGGGACCGATGTAACTTTGTTGTTTATGAATGGAAATGATTTAATATTAAACAACGTGATTTTTATGCGTTGTCTATGATGTGAGTAATGTGCTATCCCGTAACACCAACTAGTCTTCCGCTGTACTGTGTTGTATAAAGTTGGGGGTGTTACAAAGAGATTGGCAAAAACGTGAAAATGACAAGTGGAAAAAAGAGATTCCCCAAGATATAACCTTGCTTGTGAAAGAACTTTTGACACCGAATGCGGCAACGATAAAAGCCACTGTTCTTGAATTTTAAACATTCATTCGATCTGAAATGTTTGATGATTTGAAATACGTCGAGTCTCTTGAAAAAGAAATCTGAAATGTTTGTTGATAAAAAGGCTTTTGAGTTACTTCAACACAAAACTTATTTCCTTAAAAATATTGTCATTCTCTTGAACTTGCTTTGGAAAAAGACATCGGAAGTTTTCCACATGATAATACCTTACAAGAAAAACTTTCCAAAATGTTTCGAGAAATGAACGAAAAGTGTATGGAAATTACAGACTTGAAAGCTCAATTGCAAGAAAAGGACATAGCGATAGAAGAGTTGAAGAAACTCGTTGTTAAGGAGGGTGGGAAAATTATGGAACCTAAAGTTGTGAAACCTGTTGTTCGACAACCCACTGCGTACAAGGTTCCAAAGTCATCTATCTTAGGAAAACCGATTCCTTTCTCAAATTCTTTTCATGTGAAATCTAGGTTACCTCCTCAGACTGATGTGCAACCAAGTGTTCAAAAACCAGCCGCTTCACCCTATGTTCCTCCATTTAGAAAGAACACTATTGCTAAACTCAACCATGTGAATGCACCTAGCCCTTCTAGGACTCCTCCCGAACGTGTGACATTCACGTCCACAAAGGAATCTGTAGGTTCAAATGACTCAGTTCATATCAACAACCTAGAGGATACTAAGCAAAAAGGCAAGATTCAGAAAGACAAACCCGTGTATTCAAAACCTCGTACACCAAATCCCACTAGAGTTCAACACACTCCTAATGGTAGTCAACCAAAACCTAGGATCCCTTACCAGCAACCTAGGAATTGGAAACCATCCATGAATGGTCATGTTTCAAACACTACGCTTGAACGATTCGGAAAACCTAGGAATACAAGGACTTTCATGAATCCCTAATTCCCCGTATGCCCCACTTTCAAAAAGGGCATTCACAATGGAAATCATGACCATTGCATTCTGCAATACCTCTCTGAGGTTAAATCTTGTGCCTTTGCACATAGAAAGAATGCAGAATCCTATAAGACAACAAGGAGATACAAACCCGTCACAAAGAAAAGCAATCATACCAAATCTGAAACGTGGATTCAAAAAGGACATAGTTTCTCTCAAAAGAAGTCTTCCGCTGTGCAAGAGAAAACTACTCTTAAATATAGTCTTTAGTGGAAACCAACGGGTCGGATCTTCACGAAAAATGGTCTTAAGTGGGTTCCAATAGAGAAGAGTGACGAAACCTGCACTAGCACGGATGCGAATGTTTTGCATGTAGAAAAGGAATTTGTTATTCCTAACACTAATATTTGTGCAAACTCTTCTTCTGTCATTGAAGGTACAACAGCGGATTCTGAACCCACTTCTTCTTCTTCAAAGGGTTCCAATTCTGTACATTCGACATCACGTTCTTCTGCTGTACAAAAGTATATTTTTGATTATTTTCGAAATACTTGAGAAAACCCAAAAATAAAATAAAACTTAAATATAATATAAAAACAAAATAAAAAATGAAAAATCTTTAAAAATACCAAAAATATTATTCTCTACATGTCTTTCAGTATCGATAAGGACACACCTAGAAATGTCGCTCAATAACGACACGGGTGTGTATATAAAGCTCAAATGAAAGTTGTAAATATTTTTCAAAACATGTCATTTCAATGATTTACAATTACTTCAGATTGTGACTCGAGCCTCAAAGAAAGGAAAGTTGTTCATGGATGATAACTTATCCTTAACAACGGGAAAAAAAATTTTATCGGCCATGAGCTATGGATAAAAACGTTCCAAGTTTTTAAGCTCATGTAAACGACTTACAGTTAAATGTCAGACTGTAACTCGAACTTTAAATAAAGGAAAATGTATCTTTAAAGATAATTTATCCTAACAATGGGTAGAGCAATCTATCAAGGGTTTAGCTTGTCACAAAACATTCCAAGTTTTGAGCTCAACATTATGGCTTGTAATCACTTTCAGATTGCAACCCGGATCTATATTCACGGGGGAGTGTACGATTTAGTGCGCTTACCCTCAGCAAAAGTAGAGAAATCTTCTTATACTTTAGAGGATTCGTCAAGACATTCAACGTCTATGAACTCAAGTATATGCTTTAGAAATACCATGTCACCAAAAAGAAATGGTTTTCGAAAAGCGTTGAACACAATTTTTTCAAGATTTTTTCAATGATTATTCAAAATCTTTCAAAAATTGTGTGTTCAACAAACTCCTATCCCCAATAAGTGAAATGTGGATCACATCCTCAGAATGACAATTCAATTGGATCAATTTTTTAGGGGGAGCTTTCCAAATTTCATGCTAAGTTTGACACATTTTTCTCCCGAAAATTTTCAAGACTATTTTTTGTGATATATTTTAATCAAAATTGGTATCTCTAATATCAAAGATTTTATATATTAGAGATAGGGGGAGAAACTGTGATTAAAATGTGATCTATTTTGCAAAGACTCAAGCACTTTAGCTCTTACCCACATGTGCAAAATGTTTTCTTAAATAATTTCGCATTTCAATGCACATGTGAAGGGGGAGCATTTCTTGAAACCACATGAAAGTTTATGGTTTTATGGTTACGATCCCATACCCACAACATATTTAATTCACGACGTTATTTATGTCAAAAGGGTGGTTAGTTATAAGTCCTATGATCCAACCAGAATCGGAGGGATCTTCCCCGGGATAATCCAATAGATTATTAGAAGTCCTTAGGAAAGATGGAGTAGAAAGTGAACGTAGCTGAATGCCAACTAAGTACTGATGCTAGCACTAGAACAATCACAACAAGATGCTAGTAATGATGTCTTAGTAAGCATTAAAGGGGTTGAAGAATGAAAAAGAAATGTAGGGAAAAATGGTGAAAAGAAAGAAGCCCTCCATAGAACTTAGGAAGAAACCGGGTCAACACATCATGGACCCAGTGATGTAATGCACAACCCTTACCAAGCTACTCAGGCTTCTCTCAAAAGAAGTTTGTTTTATTGTCACGGAGATCAACATGACTTCTATTGACTTTGTCACTCTGAGATAGTTGATATTGAATAGGTGGCCTCTGCTCTAGCCTCCGACCACTAAAAGTGCACAAATCGAGTCTAGAGCCAAAAGATCAATCAAATCTCGTTAGGACACACGGAATGACGACGAAGAGAGTCCTACGCTATATCCTTGCGAAATTGCTAGAACACTCAGAGTAATACTACTTTGTATTCACAATGATGAGTGGAAATCCATACAGTGTTGACATCAAACAGCACTGCGGTAGGTCACATGTAAGATTCTTTATGAATTAAACATACGTAAAACTGAAAAACAACAGTGGTTTGATTCTGAATTGATTCAAACTCGTTTCAGGTTTCTACGCAATATCTTTATGGTCTTGCCAGAACATTCAGAGTGATATTCATTAATATTCACAGTGACGAATGGAAATCCTTCTAGCGTCAACCTCAAACAGCGCTACGGTAGGTGACTTGCAAGATTCTTATGAATCAAACTTATGTAAACTAGAAAGTAAAAATGGTAAGATTCTTTATGAATCAAACTTGTTCCAAGAATTTGAATTGCCGGCTTTAATCAAGCGAGTATTTATCTAATTGATTCACTCTTTATGTTCGTAGTCTTGCTTTGAGATGGTCGAGTAAAGAGGACGAATAGTACAGTCGTGAAACCCTGTCAAGGAGATTCTTAGTTAATCTACCTAATCACAGGTACGATATTTAATATCGTGTAACGGTCTTCACCAACCGGAGGTAAACTGCTACCAATTTATGATGAATGTCAAAGCCATTTAGTCCGTGTTTATGTTTTGACTCAAGAAGGTGACATTACGGTGTACTAAGCAAAGTCAAAGATTCAAAACCACATACTCATGCCTAAAGACATATTCAACAATTAATACTGTGAGCATGTGGATGAAGACACAATATCACAAGATGGTAAAGACAAGTCAAGGATGATTTGAAGATCTCAAGTTAAAGACAAAGTCGAAAGACAACGACAAAGGCACAAAGATCACCGCATGAAGGAACAAGACTACTATTACACGTTCAAGACTCATTTATGGCGAGATTAGTAATCTCTACAGTAACACCCCCAAATATTCATACTTTAGTTCAGCGGAAGAGTCGTTGGTGTTACGGGATAGCACATCACTCAAATCATAGGCAACGCTTAAAATCACGTCGTTTACTAATAAAGCATTTTTCCATTCATAAATATCAAATTTACATAGGTCCCAAGTCATAGTATTTCATACAAATTTTACAAAACATTTGACTGGAAATTGTTATTTAAGTGCGGGCCATAATTTCTTGTCGTCTTCCCAAGAATTACCTTCAAGTACCTGAGATAAAACATGTTAAAAGAAAAGGTCAGCGCAAACGCCGAGTGAATTCATAGAGTTTAATGAAATCCATTAATATATCATCAGTATAAAATTATTACCAAAAATCATTTTGTACAATTCTATGTCGTAGGCCATAAAATAAGCCAAAAACATTTCATACAAATCTATGTTTTAAATCATACTATAGGCTTTTGCCTTCAAAACCATTATACGAACCAATGTCGTAAAAACATCATACAATACGTTTTATAACGTTTTATAGAGTTAGATAAAAACCGTTATATGAATATGGTTATGTAAAACAAAAACACGAACATAATATCAATAATAAGACCCCGTATTGCTAGTCAGGCAATATATTGTAATTCAATGCGTATAGCAGTATTTTCGTTATTGGATTATTAGAAGGAAGATGTGTCATCTACAAGTAGGTGATGCACCTACTTGGAAAATATCTCATAACATCCTAAAATATCTGGTCTATATTTTAATTTAGGAGGGAAATGGTTTAAATGGTTTTTGGAGAGAAAATGTAAAACCGGGTACTAATTAGGGCTTGTAACTTTATACTTTGTGATTTTGGTGATCAGGGGTTTAGTAATGTGATGATGTATTAGGGTTTAATTAGTTTATTTATACTGTAATTAAGAAGTTTGGGTCTTTGGTTTGAAGTTTAGCAAAGGTTTGATGTGGAAATGGGAAGAAAACTTAGGCGGGTTAGGGTTTCTAATTATTTATGGTTAAGTCTTAGTAAAAGTGATTATCCTTCAATTATAAACTTACGTAAAATCAATTTATACATCCTACATTTTCCTCAATGTGTTCATGAAGTCCCTACATTGGCTTTATTAATTATTCTAAGTAAACATGTCTAAAGGGTGAAAATACCCATTTTGACCTAATTTACAAGCCATGCATTGAAATCTTGTACCTTGTGCATTAGGGAACTTATATATTGTCTTAATATAATCTTATAACATTAATGAAGTGCTATGGGTGTTTGTAGACTTGTCCAAAAAGTTAGGTAGTGATTCTATGTAGATTTCTTAATATAAGGGTTTTTAGGTTACTAATCCTAATAACTTTCTATCTTGGATAATTAGTGTTTGTATCTTTATTAACACTTATTCTAGGGCTTATATAGTATGTTTATGACTTCTAGGGATTCTACATTATTATTTTAAGAGTTTGTATAGGTTGATCATATTCTAAGGATAATTATGGGAGCTTAAGATCCTATGCTTTGATAACTTGTACCTTATGCTTTACCAACTTGTAACTTAACTTGAAATAAATGTATATTATTAATATGATATATAGTTGAGTTTTATAATTTATGTCAAAATATTAGACTCTAATTTAATGTATAATGGATTTTATATGCTAATCTTGGTTACTAGGTCTTAACTTGTAATTAGCTTTGGATTAGTGAATATTAGCATTTTGTGATCAATTAACTTTCCTTTATATGATAGATTATAATTAGTATATTTTATCTGATATTATTACATAGATATTATGTAGTTATATTGTTTGAAATATTGTTTACCAAAGGATTCTAGGTGGTGATCTAGACTATTATGTACATTTACTTGTACTTAGCTTTGTATAATTTGTTCTTACCATTCTTAGGTATTATTATGTTTTCCTAGTGTAGTTTATAACTTGTTTATAGTCCATAATGACTTATTCATATGTATTCGCCACTCATAATTTACCATTCTTGAGTTTATAACTCATTTAAAGGGATTCTAGGGTTTTTAAGGGAATTTAGGGCATCATAGTTATATTTGAGATGTACTTAAATTAATATTAGATCTTAGACTTTATATATATACATTGTATTTCCAACATATAAGGATATGTTGAAGTGTCAGTTCATGTTGTGAGAAGCAATTCATTTTACCAAGTAAGGCATAAAAAGCAAAAATTTCTAGCCAAATTTAATACTCATATAATCATAGCACATAGCATATATGTGAATTTTATAGGTTACCATAGAAGGACAACAAAAAGAGTGACAGAAAAGATCCCCCTAAGGATAAGCCCAGTACCATATTCATGGTACAGTCATGGCAGCGCATGACCAAGCAAAAGATTAGTCAAAAAATTTCTTATTGCAAAGAGATATCGTTCCCTCCTATAACCTCAATCAATTGAGCCCAAGGGCCCCTCACTATTGAAGTAGACATGGGAGACCACAATGTCCACCGCATGTACGTGGATGAAGGTCATCATCCGAGATACTCTATGAACACTGCTTTACACAACTACATCTGGTTACTGGGCCAGCTGCGACTCTTAGTTACCATCAGAGACGATGAACACTCAAACATAACATGGATGGATTTCATGGTGATACGTTCACCATCGTGGTATAATGGTATCATTGGAAGGCCAGGAATATTGGCTATCCGAGTCGTACCATCTACGACACATGGCATGATGAAATTCCCTATGGAAGGAGGAATTGTCGTTATCTTCAATATGGTGGTATCACCATCAGAGTGTTATGCAATAACATCACCAACACAGCCAGTCCTTAAGGGTAAAGGATTCACCACCAGTAAACTGGAAGGTAGCCATCTATCCAGACTATCTGGATCAAGAGATAGCAATAGGAGGAACCTTAACTGACAAAGGCAAGAGCGCCATGTGCAATCTCCTAAAAGCAAACCTTGACGTATTCGCTTAGAACCAAAATACATGGAGGGCGTACTACATTCGATAGCAGAGCATAGGCTACAAATCCAACCAGGATATCCCCCGTTGAAGCAAAAGAAACATGGGCAAGCCCCAGAGCGAAGCCAAGTAAAACTACAGAAGTAAAAAAGATGGTGGATGTAGGCGTTATGCGGGAGGTATACTACCATGAGTGGATATCCAACCCTGTCATGGTAAAGACGCACGATGGAAGTTGGCGCATGTGCCTTGACTTCACAAATCTAAACAAAGCATGTCCGCAAGACTGCTACCCACTTCCGAAGATTGGTTGGAAAGTGGAATCTTTGTGTGCGTATCCCTTCAAATGTTTTTGGACGCATACAAGGGATATTACCAAATTCAGATGGCTGCGGAGGATGAGGAAAAGACGGCGTTCCACACAAGCCAGGGTGTCTACTGTTACACCAAGATGCAGTTCGACCTCAAGAACGCAGGGGTAACATATCAACGGTTATCGACAAAGCTTTTGATAATCAAATTGGGCGTAACCTGGAAGTCTATGTTGATGACTTGGTTATAAAGATCCATTGATAAGTGTTAATCATAAGATTCAAAGCTATTTAGTGGTGATCCGGAGGTCGGAGAGGATAAAACAAGTGGTTAGACATTTTAGAGAGAGAAAGATTACAAGGTGAAAGGAGTGTGTTTATTTTAGAGAGAGGTGAAAATAAACAAAATGGGAATCCTCACCCCTCCATGGAAATATGGAGGGATATATATAGGCTAAACAAGGAGTAACTTTGACAACTTGTCAATAGTATTCTCTCCACGTTTTGCCTATCTGAATCTAATGTAATTCCGTAAATGGCGCTCAGATTTTAGGGCTAACAATCTTCCCCCAATGTGGAGGCATACAGAATTACTTACAATGTTCCTAACCAGTACAAATACAACAAAATAAAGTCTTTTGAGGCGCTTCCAATGCTTAGGATGTCTTCTAAGTCTTCTTGTCTTCATAACTTGTACCTCAGCTTGAATCCTCTTTGTCTTTGCTTGTTGTGGAACAATTGTAATATACATGATTTGGATTAACTTACTGATAGGTGTGTAAACACCCATCCTTTCTACCACTTAATTACAATAATAACCGGACCAAAACGTGTATTTTATGTCTTTTATGTCGGAATTATGCGTGGTTTGTGTTTTTGTTGTGATTTAGGACGAAAAGGTGAAAAGTGGAGAAAACACGGGAATTCACGGGCATTTACGGACTTTTATTGAAGAAAAAGATGAAAGACGAAGTCAAGAAGTCAAGAGTGCAAAAAGAACGGAAGTCCACGACCAATTCTGAAGATTTATCGAAGAAAAAGTCAAAAGACGGAAGTTTATCAAAAGCCGAAGAATTCAAGTCTATTTTATTAAAGAATTTAAAGACGAGTTCAAAGAAATCCAGAAGCCAAAAGTCCTTAAAGTCCAAGTTTAATGAAGATTAAAAGAAAGAAGGACTAATGATGCAATTAATGAAGATTAAAAGAAGGAGGGACCTAATGACGCAATTAAGAGAAAAGGAAAGAAGGGAGGAAGCTTCCTAATCCTCCCCTATATATAGATTAGGATGATAATCATTTCTTTCTTGTTGGCTAAGTGTGACAATTAGTCTTCCACTTTTAATTACCTTGTCATTTAATTTTATGCACATTTAAATACTTGTCCAATTTAAATACCTTGTCTTGCACCTTAAATTCATTTAATTTCAAGTAAGTTCTTCATTTAATCTTTGTCAATCTTTACTTTATCTTGTTAATCTCTCATCTACCTTTCTTAATCTTTGATTTTTGTGTTTATGTTTATGTTCATGTTCATGCTTTTATTTTGATCAAGTGGGTTTTTAATCATTGTGGTTAAATTTGTTTGTTTTGTTGATTTAAATTGTTTGTTTATGTTTAACTGTTGATTCGTTACTTGTTTAGCTTAATCGTTTGTTGATTTTAGTTCAATCTTTGGTAGATTAGTTGTTATCTGTGATTCCCTTGTTCTTCGGGAAGTTTGTTGTGTTTCTGATCTTTCCAGGAAATCTTCCGAATCAAGAGAGGGAGTCTGTTCATTCGGAACTTTCAAAGTTCCGAACGAAGGACAATTTCCGATTCAAGATTTTGTTCATTCGGAACATAAACTTCCGAGTCAAGACCTTCATTCGGAACTTACAAAGTTCCGGATCAAGGAGTGTTCATTCGGAAGTCTGAAGTTCCAAACCAAGGGCTTCATTCGGAACTTCTTAAAAGTTCCGAACCAACTTCCGAATCAAGGGCAAGTTCCGGATCAAGGAGTGTTCATTCGGAAGTCTGAAACTTCCGGATCAAGGAGGCTTCATTCGGAAGTCTTCCGAATCAAGGGTTGACCAAAAGTTCCGAATCAGTAAAGTTCCGAACGAAGGATTGTTTTCGATAAGTGACATATTCAGATCAATTTGTTCCGGATCAAGGATTTTGGTAATATTCCGAGCGAAGAATAATCATTCCAACCGAAGGTGACATTCCGGACGAGTGATTGTTCCAAACAAAGGATTATTCCGAATGAGTTGTATTCAGGTTCTTTTTAATTTTTGTTTTTGATTTTGATTTTTATTTTCAATCTTTATTTTTCCTGCTTTTTCCTTAGTGCACCTTTAAGATTATTTGCCTTAGCTTTATTTTAGTCTTGCCTTAGTTAAAGTTTTAGTTGCGTTTTAAGTTTGCCTTAGATAGATTTAAGTTTGCCTCATTTACTTTAGCGCCCTTTAATTTCAGTCACGCTTTTTAATACTTGCACCATTATTTTAATTAGACTTAGATTTACTGTGACAATCCGTCAATTTATGGTCAATATTTTATTCTCAATATTTATTTGAAAATATTATTTTATGAACTCACTTATTCTTGGGAAGAAATTTGGATTTACGTCTTGGAGTAGCATCGACTACGTCTAAACCGGAGGATTCAATGTTACGTGCTTACGTTTACATACACCGTCTTTGGTGGCAGTCCGACATTTCAGAAAATAAATTTGTCCATGAATATTATTTTGGAGATTTAAATTTGTGTTGGTTCATAAACTCACAAATTTACGAGAAGAGATTAGGACTTACGATTTTATTTTAACGTCCTTTACGACTAAACCGGAAACCCTAGGATTACGTATTTACGTTTTCGAACTCCGTTTTTGATGAGACAATTTTTATTAGATTCGTTTTGTGCCGTTGATTCATAATTTATAAAAACGTTTTTCGTAAAACGACCCGAGGGCACGCAAATCGAGGAAACTAGAATCGAGGAGTACCCGTAAATAAATGGGGATGAGACAAGTGGGACACTTGTCCCGCCCCCATCAATACCGGCCACTACACTCCACCAAAGAAACTTGGTGTCAAGTTTACACTCTTGTAACTTACACTTGTCTAATTAGCTTACTTTGTAAGCTTTCCACCCACCAAAACTAGCTAAACAACTAGCAAATACCACACACATCATTTTCACCATGCAAAACCACTTCAACATCCTCTCTCACTCTCTCATGGTGCCGTCCACTTTTCTCCCACAAACACCATTTTGATCAAAAATTAACCATGGAATCCTATGTTTTTTCTACATATGTTGAAGCCCTCTTAAAGCTCTCTTGAATGGTGGTGATTATAACATCCATGGAGGAGTTTTCATAGTGTCTTGAGGCTGATTTTCCACAAGGTATACATGAAGAATGGTGGTCTTGAAGATGGTCTTGGCTATGCACAAGTTTCTCCATCCAAATCCATGTCAAACTCACAACCTACATCAACTTGGTGGTATAAAGATTGTCCTCCTCATCTTCTTGTTATTTTGATTATGTAAACATGTATTTTATTTCCTATTGTATATGTATATGATGATTATATGATGATAAAAATGTTATGTGGGGATTTGGTGTTGATAAACATGATTAAAAAGGTGAAAACCCATAAGAAACAAGGTTAAAATCTTGGTTAAATTTGTTGGCTGTATAAAACAGTAAAGAAACAGGTCATGGACTGATAAAATGATGAAGTAGAATCCATTTAAAGTAAGCTATAAGTCTTGTACACATGTGAGAGTTGGCCATGCAATGGAATCATTGTAATGAGTGAGATATGATCAAAACAAGTTTAAGGTACAAATCTGAGTTCACTGTTTTGGACGATTTTTAGAAAATACTTAGAGGATGATTCAACAGTAGCTATAGAAGAGTTAAATGTAGCACATATCATTTAGTTTATGTGATAAAAATTTGAGCTTCTATCTCCATATATAACTCAAGATATGGCAGTTTTGGTGAAAGTGAAGGTAAAAATTAGATTTTGGAAATTAAAAGTATAATGATATTATATAAGCACTCAAAATTTTAATGTATAAAATATAAATTAAAACCCACTAACTCATGGATTCTATTTATATAAATATGTAAAAGGTGGAATAAGTGTACAAATTATAAAAATGGTAACTTGTTAAGTTTTATAAGTTATAAAACTATAAACATGATTTTTACGACTTTTTCGGCTAATACCGTAAAATTAACGTTTTTGTTAAATAAAACTTAGATGGTTGGACCCGTCTAATGTAAACTTTATAAAACTTATATACTGATATATAAACATGTATAACAAGTAAAAAACCGATAAGAACCGAACTATAAGACATACGGACGTTAACGGACTAAATTAACGTTATTGGACTAATAATACAACAAAAATGGACTAAAACACTTATAAACTTATTATTGGGCTTAACCCATTTAGGCCCAACTTGTAAAGTGTAGATACTGATAATATAAGTATAACATGGATTGATACAAGTTAAAGAACTTATAATAAGTTTATTGGACTTAAAACGCGTAAATAGGTAAAACTAGTAAATTAGTAAAAAGATACCAATACATACACACTAAAACGAGTTAATGAGAATATGTAAACCCACTTGATCATCATATGTATATAATCATCATACGTATACATAATTGTTATTTTTATAAAGTCATTGGACAAACGTCTAAGACCGAGTATTATTTGTCTAGGTTTCCGTGATTGAAGCACGTACCGTACATCCGAATTGCCGATAACCCGCCTTCCCACATCAACGTGAGTTCATAGCCTCGCACTCTTTTAAATGTTTTATGAAGTGTTTTATAAACCCGCGAGGGAGATAACATGTCAGTTTTGATAAAATAGGACATCATTTGTCCCGACTGTTTGTTTATTGATTTTGGACCCGAATGATTGAATGACCCGATTGTATGACCCGATAAATTATTAAAGGACCCGATCGATGAAATTAAATGGATTATTAAAGTTAGGTTATGTCACTAAAAGTCCCATTAGCATGAATTGTGAACTACAGGGATTTGGTAGACGCTTATGCATTTAATAGTACTATTTGGGGACGATCACCCCAGTTCGCGCCTTGACGGTTGATCCCCGTCGTGCCACATTGATTGGTAAGCGAATTTATGTATGAGAATATT
The DNA here is from genome assembly GCA_025667525.1 of Glebionis coronaria. NCBI lineage: Eukaryota > Viridiplantae > Streptophyta > Magnoliopsida > Asterales > Asteraceae > Glebionis > Glebionis coronaria. The sequence goes on along the minus strand of CM046874.1, from coordinate 465,887,767 downwards.
TCCATAGCGTGACCTTTGTGATGACACGCTACTTTAGATGGGCAAAATTGGTATCGGGTTAGCTACCCGTTGTTGGTTTAGTAAGGTAACAATGTCATGCGGCTTATAATAATCCAAAACTAACGAAATACTACTAGACGCTCCGAATTACGATGTATTGCCTGACTAGAAATACTGGGTCATACTATTGATATTATGTTTGTGTTTTGGTTTTCATAACCATATTCATATAACGGTTTTTATTTTCATAACGTCATAAGACGTATTGTATGACGTTTTTACGACACTGGCTCGTATAATGATTTTTAAGGCTCGTTATAACCAGATTCATATAACAGTTTTATTTAATCTATACAACGTTGCAGAACGGATTGTATGGTGTTTTTAACGACAATGATTCGTATAATGATTTTTAAGGCAAATGCCTATATTATGATTTTCAATAAAGATTTGTATAAAATGACTTTGGCTATTTTATGGCCTATTAAAATGATTTGTACAAGATGATTTTCAGTAATAATTTTATACTGATATTATATTGATGGATTTTATTAAACTCTATGAATTCACTCGGCGTTATCGCTGACCTTTTCTTTTAACATGTTTTATCTCAGGTACTTGAAGGTAATTCTCGGGAAGACGACAAGAATTCATGGCCCGCACTTAAACAATATTTTCCATTCAAATACTTTGTAAAACTTTGTATGAAATATAATGACTTGGGACCTATGTAAATTTGATATTTATGAATGGAAATGCTTTATTAATAAACGACGCGATTTTTATGCGTTGTCTATGATGTGAGTAATGTGCTATCCCGTAACACCAACTAGTCTTCCGCTGTATCGAGTTGTATAAATTTGGGGGTGTTACAGTTTGGTACCAGAGCTCTCGTTATAGAGAACGAAAGATTTTTAAAACCAAGGTTTTGAATAAAACATTTCAAAATCTTTTAACTATAAACATTTTTATAAAAATGTCTAAAAATATTTTGACTATAACGGTGCCGAAGAATTCCCGAGTAACCGACAAGGCCAAGACTGAGAAGTATTATTTTAATATATATATAACTTGGATTATATATATATATATGATGTAATTTTATTACAGGATTGTTTGATGATTATTTTGATTTTTATACGAGGTATTTATACGACGTAGATTGTCACAAGTAACCCTAAATCCCCTAGTAAATTAATCGAAGCTATTCTCGTAGGAATTCTAGCTATCCTAGATCTAAACCAAGTTGTGGATATTTATGATCCCAACAAATGGTTGATATTCGTAGAAATGTAGATAGTAGTTGATTGCGATATTGAAAAAGAATTGGCGAGATTAAATCTGATATCGATGTCATGACGATCTTTCCTTATAGAGTGGAGTTTGACAAAACGTTATCACCTGGAAAGAAGTCATCTGATTCGTTCTCATCCAATTCTTAAATAGAAATTGAAAGGGTGAATGTTGCACTTGAGGCTGTTATTGGAACCATTACCCAAAAGCCTCATGCCACTAGTACCTTTCCGAGAATTCTAATTGAATGTGTGAGTCATCTCATGCTAGTGACTCATTGATAATTGTTGTTGTAAGAGCTATAGGATTGGAAATTAAGTGTTGATTCATATCGAGTTTATATTGCCCTTTTAAGGTGCAAGAATAAGGTTGAAAGTATTGGAGTATGAGGTAGGATATCGAATTAAGTATAAAGTTGGTTGAAACTTGAATAAAGTAAAATTTAACTTGAATGGAATATGAGATTATTAATGGAAGTCGTTAAGTTATGTGATTGAATTATAAGGTTTTAATTGATTGTAGGTTTGTGTTAAGGGTTGTTCCTAGGCCATTGTCCACTAACGAGGATGCCCAGTGTCCAAGAAATAAAATGAAGAAATCTTCTTCTGAATTAGGACCGATGGATCTTCTGGGACATGTGGAACACTTAATGACTCTTGTAGATTAGTATTCATTGTGGTATCTTTTTAGAATCCCTAACTTAACTGAGATATCAGTTGGTAGGATGAGTTCTGAGAATTGTATGACATAATGACGCGTAATGTGTTACGGTACAATTTTGACTTGTTTGTGATTAATGAAAAGACTACCTTTGATTGCTAAATTCTACATGTATCGATGTTATCTAACTTTTATTTGCTTCATCCTAATGTTCGCATTAGTGATGCAACCATTGAACAAGTACTCGTATCAAATTGAGTTACGTTGTGGATTATTCTTTTTGAGTGCCATCGAGGTCATGAACCTCATGATTATTTGGCTAAAGCTCATTTCCTATCATATTGTAGTTAGTTCTTGGTGAACAAGCTTTCATCACTCTTTTGCAGATCACTCATCGTTTTTATAAGATAAAACAGTATGCCTTGAGAAAAATTGAATTTTCATCACTATAAGGATTGTTCATAGTGAGATTTATAAATGATTGTTATTGAAATGAAGTTGTTATAAAACACCTTGGAAAACTTAATGGTTTTCATAACAAAGAAAATCTTTGTAAATAATTTATTCTTGATTCTTATTTAAGAATTAAGCATGAAAATGTTTTTATTATAAACATGATGATAAAAATTTTGACGAACTGAGTATTGCATCGTTAATCTTGAAATTGTATATAGTTGCGCGCCTACGTACAATTTGGAATGGACCATGCAAGACTGATTAGTAGTCACCATAAAACTAATGAATAAACACTACATTTTCTTTGAAGATTGTGAAAGATTAAAAATTTATGAGATCTGCAAGAAGTGAAAATAGGGACATAGTGTTAGGGACACCTACATATGTGCCCGTACTATCTATTCTTCTGAGTCGAAATTACTCATCTGTGGAAATTGTCTTATTTGACAATTGACAATTCTTTCTTGTCCAATTCTCCCGTAGTGAGATTCTTAGGAAAAGTATCTGATTACCGAGTGTTGATACCCGACTGGATGTATCGACGTTCCTATCATTTCTTTTGATTTGATTTCATTTGAATGACCTGGGTAACGATCCGAGGAGCTTTCGAATGCGTACTCAAATTATGAAAACATGGGATATATTCATATTCGTTAAATGTTTTCGTCTATATCTGATTTGAAATTCTCTCGTGTAGATTATGCGTTGACCATACTCTTTAGATAATAGTTGTGTCTCATATATCCTTGAATTTGTGAAGGATTATGAACTATTATTAGTCTTTTGAGAAGTTCACATCTTATCGACGGCAATAAAACTGAAAAGTTGATAGTGCCAGTAGAATGGATTGATTGATTATGACATGACGACATTGTCTTAATTGATGGGAACTCGAGTAGAATTCCCCGGAAAGATAAGATGTTGATTATCAAAAGTGATCTAAATAATTTTTGATGAATGACCATATCCTGCATTTAGACCTGAAATTATACCGCGAATGGTTGTGAACTAGTTATAGATATTGTAATCTAGAAGAACCTAATATGAATTTATTGGAAAGATAATTCTGTTATTTGAAACTTTAATAAGTATTTATTGGTAAATTAACTAGACTTTTGCCATTTAGGCAAGTTGAATTTGGTATTGATTATATTTCCGGTGCTGCACTTGTGGCTTGTGCACTGTACATCGACACCATCTGAATTTAAGGAATTACCGTACAACTGAGAGAGTTGTCGGAGAAAGATTTTATTATACCAAGCATGTCATCATGAAGAGCTATGGTGATATCATTCCTTATATTTATAGATTGCTGTGACTGAATAAATTGACAATCGAAAACGATATCCATAACTCGAAATGGAAGATTTGTTCGATCATTTACAAGGTTCTAGCGTATGTTTTAAAGATTTTATCCATGGCATGGTTATCATCAACTTCGCATTTGCGAAGAAGATTATCTATTCCAATCACTACATCCAGAACTTGTGATGAACATTATGAGTTTCACGTGATGTCGTTTGGATTGACCAATGCACATGTAGCATTCATAAATTTGGTGAATCACGTGTGTAGACTGTAATTTGATAAATTCATGCTCGTGATCATTAAGGACTATATGTTTGTCTATAAGAATAAGAATGAAGTTAATAATTAATAATAGATTGCCCTGAATTGGCCGAACAATTAAAAAAAATAAAAAAAAAATTTGTACCTTGAATATTTAACATAAGACTTAAGACTTAATACTTTATATGATTTAACCGTGTGATTAATAGATAATGGAAGCTATATTGACTTTTCAAAGATTAGAACCATTAACGCTTAGGGATTAAAAACTTAATCCTTTACATAAAATGACCGTTGGATTAATAATGGTAAGATGTATGCATATAGACTCTTCAAAAATTAAGAGCCCTTTTAAGACTTTGGATTTTACCAAAAAGAAATGGAAATATGTTTTGACAAATGTCTTAACAAAGGATTTTAAAGGGATTATTCCCTTATACCCAAAACATTTAACTAAACTCCTGTTTAGGGGTAAATGTTTTTGCATACCTCAAGATAACCTAAAAGGGATTGAGGAAACCATTGAAACCATGACTTAAAGATTGAAACGATAATTTTTTCTTTTTAACTAAGAAAATTTTGACCAAAGTATAACCAGAAATTTTTCAACATTTACGAATCTTATTAATTATTTTCGATAAATAAACAAAAATCTTGTTAATTAAATTCAAATTTATTTTTGAACATTTTATATTATTGGTTGAACTAAGAAATTTAAAATTTTTACGTTTACGTTTCATAAAAATTTAATAATTATTATTTAATTAATTGTAATAATTATCGACGCTTTAAACGCCAGATTGAGAAAAACTGATAAAAATGATAGATGAGATGAAACTGAAACTTAGAAAATGTGAAGAAAGGTGAACGTAATTACTAACGCATAATATAGAAAGAATATCTGAGTAAATTATGGACATGATAATTATATCATCATGAGAGGTGAATATAGATACTGACGCATTATATAGAAAAGATAAAGAACCAATTAAAACATGCTCCTTAATAATGAAGGTGCAAAATAAGTTGCCGAAAAATTTAAAATATAGCCGATGATTGTAAAAAGAGATAATATAGATAATAAAAAGTGGTTCGCGGCTAATGTGAACCATTAGAATTGAGAAGCCGATAGCGTTAAATGTTTTAAAAGGCCACTTGTGGTTGCCTAAATATGGAGAATTGTGAGATGTAGTTATGTTGGAATTTGTAAGTATAAGTATTCTATTTATGTCATTTATGACTAAAAATATCTTTGTCTGAAGAAGTTGTACTGATGGCAATTATGAAGGCAGACATCGCCTCATACATTAGTAAACGTCTAGCTATTTCAAAGGTCATCATCTGAATTTGATTCAATTTGGGTCATCGTCGACAGACTGACCAAATCTGCTAATATCATTCTCGTTAATGATAGAATCTTGATGAAGAAATAGACTCTTTTATTTAAAAGAGTTATGTAAACATAGTGTTCCTGTATCGAACATCTATATCAAGATCCTCGCTTCGCATCGAATTTCTAGAGATTTGCTCAGAAATCATTGAGAACGAACCTTGATGAGAGTACTATATACCACCCCAAATCGAAGGGACGAGGTAAAGTAACGATACAAAATACTATAAGCACTGTTCTATGTTTGAATGATTGACCTTTGGTTATAGACCGTATAATCATTTTCCTTTGGGGAGATTATCATTAATAATTATCGTATTAGGATCGAGATCGAATCTTGTTAGGATGTGAATCTTAGAGCATCTGTAACCAGGAGTTGAGATGAAGACATCCGACATACACCCATTGTGAGTTCGGCGTGTCTTTTAGGTTTAAGGTTTCCTATGATGGCGAACCTAACCTTGCAAAATACCCGACCCGCGAGATCTGAAATGATTGTTGAAATTAGGATTTGATTATTAACTGCCGATAGTGGGCAGGAGGTTATGTGAATATGAAATGTAGATCTTGAAGTGCAAAATGGGTAGCGAAGTTATGCCAAAATTTTTAAACTTGGAAAAATGAATTCATGATCTGACAAATCATGGGATATAAGTCCCCATTGTATGGGACCATTGAGATGACGTAAAAGATTGGTTTGAAAGGCATATAAGCTGGATCTACCCTAGGACTTCAAAGGTTGCGTGAATTATGTTTCGTAAATCAAACTTGATGGAATACCTATCAAGTGAAAATCTGATTGTTCTTAGTAAAGCTTAGATCGGCGAAAAGTTGCATTCATCAGAAACCCGTGAACATTATGGATAGAGAAAGTAAGTCAACATTAAGCCTGACCTTATTCCCGTAGTTATGTTTGATGAAACTCGCGTATTGTAATGGATTACACTTGTGAGCAAAGACCGAATGTGGAGGAAATACCCACATGGTTTTAACTCTATAAGAAGCGAGTAGTAAGATGATCTTTGAGGACAAAGATCCTGTTTTGGGGTAAATGCTGTGACAATCCGTCAATTTATGGTCAATATTTTATTCTCAATATTTATTTGAAAATATTATTTTATGAACTCACTTATACTTGGGAAGAAATTTGGATTTACGTCTTGGAGTAGCATCGACTACGTCTAAACCGGAGGATTCAATGTTACGTGCTTACGTTTACATACACCGTCTTTGGTGGCAGTCCGACATTTCAGAAAATAAATTTGTCCATGAATATTATTTTGGAGTTTTAAATTTATGTTGGTTCATAAACTCACAAATTTACGAGAAGAGATTAGGACTTACGATTTTATTTTAACGTCCTTTACGACTAAACCGGAAACCCTAGGATTACGTATTTACGTTTTCGAACTCCGTTATTGATGAGACAATTTTTATTAGATTCGTTTTGTGCCGTTGATTCATAATTTATAAAAACATTTTTCATAAAACGACCAGAGGGAACGCAAATCGAGGAAACTAGAATCGAGGAGTACCCGTAAATAAATAGGGATGAGACAAGTGGGACACTTGTCCCGCCCCCATCAAAACCGGCCACTACACTCCACCAAAGCAACTTGGTGTCAAGTTTACACTCTTGTAACTTATACTTGTCTAATTAGCTTACTTTGTAAGCTTTCCACCCACCAAAACTAGCTAAACAACTAGCAAATACCACACACATCATTTTCACCATGCAAAACCACTTCAACATCCTCTCTCACTCTCTCATGGTGCCGTCCACTTTTCTCCCACAAACACCATTTTGATCAAAAATTAACCATGGAATCCTATGTTATTTCTACATATGTTGAAGCCCTCTTAAAGCTCTCTTGAATGGTGGTGAATATAACATCCATGGAGGAGTTTTCATAGTGTCTTGAGGCTGATTTTCCACAAGGTATACATGAAGAATGGTGGTCTTGAAGATGGTTTTGGCTATGCACAAGTTTCTCCATCCAAATCCATGTCAAACTCATAACCTACATCAACTTGGTGGTATAAAGATTGTCCTCCTCATCTTCTTGTTATTTTGATTATGTAAACATGTATTTTATTTCCTATTGTATATGTATATGATGATTATATGATGATAAAAATGTTATGTGGGGATTTGGTGTTGATAAACATGATTAAAAAGGTGAAAAACCATAAGAAACATGGTTAAAATCTTGGTTAAATTTGTTGGCTGTATAAAACAGTAAAGAAATAGGTCATGGACTGATAAAATGATGAAGTACAATCCATTTACAGTAAGCTATATGTATTGTACACATGTGAGAGTTGGCCATGCAATGGAATCATTGTAATGAGTGAGATATGATCAAAACAAGTTTAAGGTACAAATCTGAGTTCACTGTTTTTGACGATTTTTAGAAAATACTTAGAGGATGATTCATGTGAGAACCCGTACTTTCCCAATATTATTTTATTCTTTTTATTCGTGCTTCTTGAATTCTTCCAACGTATTACGTTTTCTTGTATTGCTATATGTAAATCCTGAGATTTTTAAATTATATTTTTTTTAGTATTTTTCTGATCATCGATAAATACTTTGTATGGAATTATAAATTTTCATTTTATTTTTCCATACTTATTTTAAATCAATGTTTTTGATTTAAAATCACCCGTGTGCGTTTTACATTTATTCAAATTCAATGTACAACGAGAATTCCAAGTGATCGCGATACCGACGGATGCCCAAAATTTTACGTTTACTTATCGATTGTTTCGATAATTAATATTTTCGATGATGTCGTTTTAATTACGTATTAAGTCGTGTCGAGAAATCGTATAATCATTTTTACGATGCATTGTAACTTTTGAAAAGTATTTTTACGAAACCCGAGCCCCGTAAATATTTTTAATATTTACCAATAACCATTTTCTACCCTTTAAAACTATTAATTGTTTTTAGGTCCACAAGTTTTAAAGTTTACAAAACTAGTCCTTCCACTTACTACCACTATATAAACATTTTCTTTTTATCTTTCTCCACTCAAACACACAACTAGCTAAAAAAACACACATTCTCCTCCCACCCCTCATTTATGCCGCCACCTTCACCACCATCAACCACCACCATCCACCATGATTCAATCAAAACAAAAACAAGACCACATCTTAGAATTCAATGGTGATTCTAATGATATCAAAATCATGAACATGCATCAAAATTTGAAGAACTTATGATTTCATGGATTGTATGATGTTTTAATCATCATGCATATGTTATATTTGGTAAGATTATCATGTTTTGATCCTTAAGAGTCTTGTTTTTAATCTTTGATTTTTGTTAGATTTTTCATACAAGTGTTTTTAGGAGTTTTTGGTTGATGGGTATGATAGTATAGTGATCCTAGGGGTATGGGAATGATTGGTTTTGAGTGAATAATAGATTTGTCATGTTTTCTAAAAAGCTAATTTGGGACAGCAGCCTTAAACAGTATGTTTCGTGGGTTTAAGGTCTGTGAAAGACTGAGATTATTTGAAATTGTTGTAGAGTTTTCCGAGATGGTCGTTTTGGTATAAGATAGAGCTTATAACTCATTACGAGTCAAAAGTTATGCTAGTTTTAGTTTTCGTGTACCGGGAGACGCAAGTCGGCACAATCCGAAATTGTGGCTGATTTTGGGTCGACTCTCGGGGACTTTAGGCTTAGTTAGATAGTTGATACTACTGATTTTCAAAGTTTACAAACTGATTTTGATGAGTCTAGTAGTGGTTTCAAAATACGGATTGTCGAGATAGTATTTTTAAAGTGGTCCAAACGGTGTTACAAAACAAGTGCACAAATCTGACCTAAAATTTGGAGTCGAGTAAAGTGTCGAGCTGATGGATTTTAAAGTGTGAACTTTAGCTCAAATTTTGGTGAGGTCTTATACAGGTTATAAGTGACCTCGACACCAATTTTCATGTAAAACGGACAAGTCTAGATAGGGTAGATCGGTGTGTACATTCGGGGTGTACTTGCTGATTTTTATTTTGGACACGTAGTTCAATGCTTGTGTTGCGTGAGTTTGAGTGTTCACCATCGGACATGGTGACTTACTCAAGTGCTTAGTCATTATATAAATGACTTAGCTACTGGTTCAAATAAGGGTAAAGGATAGTTTGACTTGCGTTGACTTGGCGTCGTATGACGAGTCATTTTCAAGTGTTCAAGTGTTATAACGAGTAACGTTGGATAAATGGATTCTTTTGATTCGTGTCAATGGTTTTGAAACGTGTATACTTTGAAAACATTTGAGTCATGTTATATTTGGTATATATATCGATATTGGGTTCGAGTCTTAACGCGCGCCTTATTGTGATAGGCTGCAGTTTTCGTGTTTTCCCCGGGCATCCATATCGTCGGTGATCGTCTCACTACATTATTTCTACTCAATTGCTGAGTTCCGTGATTGACTTAACACGTGGCTAAGGGCCACGAAATTTCTAAGGATCAAGGAGGAGGAATTGTTTAATTTGCGTGTTTGGATTAATTCTTACTTGTTATGAAGGTATTGTCACTCCTAGCATTTTAGTTTAGATGTTACTAGTACTTTGATTCATTTTATTCATGAATTTTGAATTCCTTGGGTGAAACCCACTGAGATTATAGATACTTAGGGCATATTAGGACTTAGGACACTTGCGTGGCGATTTCGTATAGCCTAAGTGTTGCTTGATTGAGGTTAGGTAGCTAAATGGAGTTGTTTTTGTAGTATGGAAATCACCACAGAAACAAACAGGTCATGGCAAAATTTTCTTAAACATATGACCTTGTTTTTATTTGAAAAAGGGATACCCACTGATGTGATTAGTATGTGTTGAGTTGGATAGAAACGGGAAGTGTCCGGATGAGTCCGAAACGGTCGTTTTACTAAACTAGGTCAAATCTGAATGTTATGCTTAAAACGTGGGTAAATTGACTTGGGTAAAAAGGATTAATTTATGATTTTATGACTTTTTACAGTAGCTACAAATATAATAAAACTTCTCTTTTTGGTTTCGTGTCAAAATCTTTTACCGATTGGGATTTATGCTTAATCTACCGTAAGGTACGAAAGACGTTTACAACTTTCTGTTTTGATAGTCTGTCACTAAAAGTGCATTTCCCGTTGATTGAAAATAGTTCTAGGGCTGTTCTTTCACAACTTTTAAAGGTAAGATAAATACCTATATATGTCAAGAAATTTCACCTCCTGTACTATTATAGATTTTTAGATATGACCAAATCTTCACAGCCTTTTTCAGAAAACTGAATGCAGTCCCTTGTTTTGGTTTTTCAAACCGAGTCTTAAACGTGTTCGGAACCCACACATAAATGCTTGGACCATCATACAAGGTTGATATTAGGTTATTACAGTAGGTTCAAGGTTTTGGGTCAAAATTTTAACTTAAGCTTAGGTCTCGCCATCGCACGCAAGTTACCTAGTCATACTATGTCCCACCACTTCTAAAACGTTATTGCTTCATTGAACGCTTTCTTATTACGCGTCACCACTGCATAGGTCCGTGAAGACTTCTTTTTGCTCAGCCCCTTTTACCTTGTGATTACTTACTAAAGTTGAGTTCATAGCCCCTTTTTACTTGAACAATGTTTCTAAATGCGAGGTGAGATTTTACATGGTGGAACACATCCATTTAAAACTATATACTATCCAGAACTTGTATGCTTTTCAGACATGTATGCTTTCCAACAGTTTTCATTGATATTATTGCTTATAGTTAATAGCCTTAAGTTTCCTCTCTTGATCATGAACCCTTAATTGTCCCGTATGCTTTGCGCTAAGCGCGAATGTTGTGGGTGGATCCATCGGGATTGACAATCCCCGTCCCGATTACCTTGACGCACTTACATTTGTTTATACTTGAGTATTTAGGCTGAATACTCCCTAGAGGAACGTACTTTGAGTTAAGCTTCGGTTCATGAACTAAACAGCAATAATATTGGTTCCAGACTATGGTTAATGATCATAACCATTTTCTCTATTTACTTGCTTTACAAATGAATGCTTGTGTTCCACACCTTTATTGCTAAACCTATGAATTTCACTCAACTTTGTGTTGACGATTTTACATGTTTATTCTCAGGTATTATTACTTAGCTTTGCTTGGATGGGAGCCCGCAGGATATTATCGCAGCTTGGAGATTTCTGTGATGCTTTTAAAAGACTGGTTTTAGCATAAACTGTCAGAAATTTATTATATCTTTTGGGCAACTTTATGTTATAAATCATGATGAAATAATATATCTTTCCGCATATAAAACTCTGGGACCTATGTTTAAAACTCTGATCATTTATGATGTGATATATATGCTTTTATTACGTCAGCTTTGTGTCAACTGTAATTCATTGTTTCTTGTACTATGACGTGTTACCCCCTCGTTGCCTAGTTGTTCCATGTCAGATTTTGGGGGTCTCACAGATTGGTATCAGAGCGATGGTTATAGGGAACTGAGTCGTTTTTCAAAACTTAGTCTATAACCGAAAGTTCAAATATTTTATTGTTTCTAAGTGTCAAACACAGAATTTGCCATTGCTGTTCGATATCTTCGCGGGTAACTCTCTAATCCTTATTATTTACTTTTAATTATCGTTATAGTATTTCATCTCTTGTATTACATTTTGAAATATTACTTTACGCTAATGACGATAATTACTATGTCTTTTCAAAGCCTATGTGCTTCATGAATTATCATTGAATGTTACTGTGATTACATCTGCCTATACTGTATTTCTTGAATTCTTGTTCTTGTGAATTGATCTTATTGCAATGATATTATATCGTTATGACGTTACATACTTGTATTCAGAGCGCGTATGCTGCCGACTTTTCATACTCATTTTTCTGAGTACTATTGCTATTTCATTTATGCGTGATACGACTGACTTTATATGCTCGTTCGATTTGAACCGTCTGTTTTTCTTGACTCGTTGATACGTGTTGTGCATACTATCGCGATACCATTGTTCGGGATTGAATAAGTGTTGTTTTCGATGAACTTCTGATTTTCATTCTACTACTGTGTGTGTTGTTTTCATTGTTTATTTCCCTTAAAATATCTACTTAGATACGCAGATTTTCTTTCTGACCATTCATAATTGAATGTCTAGTCTATAGACCATTGTGTAGCTCAATGTGTCTCCCAGAAAGACTAAAGGACATCGTGTGAGTCTCACATCTCGAAGAATTTGTTAAATCAGTGCTGAATAATATTGTGGGTTTTCATAATCTTGATTTACCTTTACGCCACCGTTTTATGCGACACTTGTACATGGATTACATCTTATTCCATTGACCATTCTACGTTTCGACTTCGACTTACAACATTCGTTGTACCTTGAACGCATGATCGTCATTTAGTATGTGACGATTGTTTGGAATACGATCCTACTAGTATCCTTCCTTTTTCATTAAACCTCCTCGCCTCAGGAGTGTGACTTGTTAATATTTTGTTTCTTTCTCGGTATGTCCTGTGATTTTGGAATATCACGCCACCAGGAGACCTTCCTGCATTGCATCTTGCAGCCGAAGACACGGATGATATGCTTCGTTTTTTTTTATCTCTCAGATTACCGTTGGCATTCTTGAACCATTTCCAAACTGTGTTTTCTTTACATGACTAACTATACAGTTTATCTTCTTTCGTCTTTGTGGAATCCACAAGTCTTGTGTGTACATTAATTCTGGGTTATTATGAAATTGGATTTAATTTCAAGCTGTGTCGAAAAATATACTTTGTACATAAACTTTACAGGGAATTTAACAGTGTCGAGAAAATACTTTTATAACCTTAGACATAAAAATATATATTTCTACTTGTTGAGATGTCCGTTTAGGACATAAAATTTGACCAGTAAACTTTAAAATCGAGCAAGTTACGCTCATTTGAGATTGTAAAATCTAAGAAGTTATTTTCTGAATAATGCTAAAATATCATTTTGTTAACAGATTTAATGCTAGGGCATTTTCGTCCATTTTTATTCCGTTTCAAGTCTCGGGTAAAACTATAAAGTTGTTCAAAACATTGTTTTACATCGAAATGCATTAGACTTTGAGTCTTAGAATATCGGTTAGTGAGTTAATTGGTCTAGTCAAACCCAAAGGTCAAAACTAATAAAAGTTAAAAACATGGATTGAAGCGTTTTTGAGTTCGTTTGAGCTCGTAAAACTTTAACTAATGATATTTTGCAAACTAAAAACAATGATTGCGTTTGAAAAGAATAGAATAGTAACTTTGAGTTCGGTCATACATGTACATAGATCTTGAACTTTTGAAATTCGGTAACTTCCTAATATAGAAACTTTTCAGTGTGATTGTACTATTTGTTAACTGATACCTTACTTTCTTAAAAGTGTATTTTTGTCAAATAAATTACGATGTGCACATACAGATTCCTTATTCCTTTCTTTTGTTTATGACTTATTTGTCATTCTATTTTCTTTCATTGCTTCGATCGTACCACTGAATTGGATCGAGATTTGAAGATCTTGCTTTCATATCGTTTGTTATCATCTTGACACGTGTCTCCTGACGATTTCGGCTAAACCTCTTGAAACCTAATCACCTTGTAACCATTTTATTGGTTGTATTGAACTACTCCTTACTTCCCTCTTGTAACCCACTCGCTACTTTATAAACTATTGTCATGTTACCATACAACTCAAACTGGTGGTTTACGAATCATTTTAAAAAAAGGTTTCATTTGGGCTTTCTTAAATAATTGAATGCTATCTTATAAAATTAACTTATATTAATTTTACAATGTATTTTCACAAATTGTTCTAATACGGTCTTATAAAGAACCCTTGTAACTATACGAATTGTCGATTTAAAACAGTTAGCCAGTAACTTATTAGCAAATAGTTTCATAAACTATTTTGATTTCTGTTTTTACAAATGGCATTATATGCATATTTTAAATCATATGATATGTAATATTGGTTGACGAAGCTGAGCATCGCATTGCTAGTCCTAAATTATGCATGGCCTGATCACCTATGCCTAATTTAGAAGGAGCCATGCAAGGCCAAATAGTAGTCACCTTAAATATTTAACCAAGAATCAACTTTTTAATTATGCTTCTTAAAAAGTTAGATAAATATAAGTTTTGAAAACTTTTACTTCTTGTGCGAGTAACAACAGTTCGCGACATACACCTATGAACCCTTATCTTTTCTTGAACAAAATACATGCCTCAAGCACGGATTTCTTTACTCAACGATCCTTGCTTTACTTGTTACCTCATCATCCTCATGATATAATTTTCGTTACCATTTGCCTAAATTCTTACCATTGATACCCGACTTGAAAGTTTCAACGTTGCTATGCTCCTACATCGATTGACCATCTCTATCTATTTTGGTAGACCTTCGAAACGTCTCTGGACGCGATTAGTGATTTATGACTGGACGTGAACGATGATTACGTGTAATTGCCATGATATGTGTTAAGATACTATCGTCTTGAAATTTCATTCGTGTGAATCATGTGTTGATTTCGCCTTTCATTGCTAATGTTGTTCATCTTACTGGAACTTCTCTCAATTGACTTCTTAAGAATTTTCTTTGATTCGAAAATTCGTTTTGTGTCTTTTCCCTTTCGATCGTATTTCGACCACCGAGAACTTAATAAACCGTTATTGGTGACGCCAACCGCACTCGTGAATTAATCTTGCTATAATCATTGTTTCTTATTATTTTTATTATTGACGTGACTATTCTACCACGTTTGTTAAGAATTGACACGACTTCCGTCTTATTCCTTTGTATATTGCTCGCATACTGATTGTTGACCTTTATATGATTCACATTCGTTGCTGTCTTGTCACCTTTTGAAAACCAGCAACTGTTACGTGTTTATCGTTTGATATCTTAAACACTTTCTTAAATTTCTAAAAAAAAATTATTATTAATTTTTAAGAACATTTTATACATTTTATCAAATGTTTAAATTACCAAAATAATTGTTTCAAGTTAAGTATCGGATCTATATATCCTCTTTGGTAAATTTACCTAATGTCTCAAAAGATATCAAGCTGTATCTTTTAAAGTATTTGATTATATCATACTTTATTGTCAACCTAATGAAATTATTTAAATTAATTTATAAATTCTAACAATGATTCAAAATAACTTGGAAAAAAAATATGAATTTTCTCTAATGGTGACGATAAACCCGAGTTTTAACGATAATTTAATACAGTCATCCAAAAGTTCTTAAGCCGATCAGGATAACTATCTTGAACTGTTCTACATTTGCTTTGAAAATCCTGATCAAGAAAAAGATATAGCAACAGCTTACTCCCTAAATATAGATAGTTTGATTTTAAATCACTACACCTTGTGAAATTTTCTTTTAATCAAGGAAATACATAAACTGAGTTTTAAAGTAATACCAAAATCCTAGACAACTGATTGTGACAACTTGTATTTTAAACGATCATATGTTATTCATTTTTCCCTTCTATTTCTCTTGTAAATAGATTCTTACGTTTTAAGATTTTCACGTTTTACAGTTGCACGATTTGCGACCCCTTGTTGATTTACAATCTTGGTTCATTTTATCGCACTTTGCCTGTTTAAGCGATTCTTGTGTTCATTCTTGTTAGTTTATCGCACGTATTTCCAACAACTCTATCTCTCAATGTATCTCCGTATTGAAAGATCGTTATACTTATCCAAGACTAAAAAGTTATACGAAAAGGAGTTAAGAAACTGAAGCATAGTGAATTCTAACCGTTAAGATTCGTCATGGTACGGAAGTTTACCTGGGAAGCAATGAATTTTGTTCTACACTTTGTACCTCCTCTTGTTTGCATCTTCTACTGTTTTCAGGAGAACTCTGGGGACCAGAGTTCCTTTAGGGGGGAAGACTGTGAGAACCCGTACTTTCCCAATATTATTTTATTCTTTTTATTCGTGCTTCTTGAATTTTTCCAACGTATTACGTTTTCTTGTATTGCTATATGTAAATCCTGAGATTTTTAAATTATATTTTTTTTAGTATTTTTCTGATCATCGATAAATACTTTGTATGGAATTATAAATTTTCATTTTATTTTTCCATATTTATTTTAAATCAATGTTTTTGATTTAAAATCACCCGTGTGCGTTTTACAACGAGTTTATTCAAATTCAATGTACAACGAGAATTCCTAGTGATCCCGATACCGACGGATGCCCAAAATTTTACGTTTACTTATCGATTGTTTCGATAATTAATATTTTTGATGATGTCGTTTTAATTACGTATTAAGTCGTGGCGAGAAATCGTATAATCATTTTTACGATGCATTGTAACTTTTGAAAAGTATTTTTACGAAACCCGAGCCCCGTAAATATTTTTAATATTTACCAATAACCATTTTCTACCCTTTAAAACTATTAATTGTTTTTAGGTCCACAAGTTTTAAAGTTTACAAAACTAGTCCTTCCACTTACTACCACTATATAAACATTTTCTTTTTATCTTTCTCCACTCAAACACACAACTTGCTAAAAAAAACACACATTCTCCTCCCACCCCTCATTTATGCCGCCACCTTCACCACCATCAACCACCACCATCCACCATGATTCAATCAAAACAAAAACAAGACCACATCTTAGAATTCAATGGTGATTCTAATGATATCAAAATCATGAACATGCATCAAAATTTGAAGAACTTATGATTTCATGGATTGTATGATGTTTTAATCATCATGCATATGTTATATTTGGTAAGATTATCATGTTTTGATCCTTAAAAGTCTTGTTTTTAATCTTTGATTTTTGTTAGATTTTTCATACAAGTGTTTTTAGGAGTGTTTGGTTGATGGGTATGATAGTATAGTGATCCTAGGGGTATGGGAATGATTGGTTTTGAGTGAAAAATAGATTTGTCATGTTTTCTAAAAACCTAATTTGGGACAGCAGCCTTAAACAGTATGTTTCGTGGGTTTAAGGTCTGTGAAAGACTGAGATTATTTGAAATTGTTGTAGAGTTTTCCGATACGGTCGTTTTGGTATAAGATAGAGCTTATAACTCATTACGAGTCAAAAGTTATGCTAGTTTTAGTTTTCATGTACCGGGAGACGCAAGTCGGCACAATCCGAAATTGTGGCTGATTTTGGGTCGACTCTCGGGGACTTTAGGCTTGGTTAGATAGTTGATACTACTGATTTTCAAAGTTTACAAACTGAGTTTGATGAGTCTAGTAGTGGTTTCAAAATACGGATTGTCGAGATAGTATTTTTAAAGTGGTCCAAACGGTGTTACAAAACAAGTGCACAAATCTGTCCTAAAATTTGGAGTCGAGTAAAGTGTCGAGCTGATGGATTTTAAAGTGTGAACTTTAGCTCAAATTTTGGTGAGGTCTTATACAGGTTATAAGTGACCTCCACACCAATTTTCATGTAAAACGGACAAGTCTAGATAGGGTAGATCGGTGTGTATATTCGGGGTGTACTTGCTGATTTTTATTTTGGACACGTAGTTCAATGCTTGTGTTTCGTGAGTTTGAGTGTTCACCATCGGACATGGTGACTTACTCAAGTGCTTAGTCATTATATAAATGACTTAGCTACTGGTTTAAATAAGGGTAAAGGATAGTTTGACTTGCGTTGACTTGGCGTCGTATGACGAGTCATTTTCAAGTGTTCAAGTGTTATAACGAGTAACGTTGGATAAATGGATTCTTTTGATTCGTGTCAATGGTTTTGAAACGTGTATACTTTGAAAACATTTGAGTCATGTTATATTTGGTATATATATCGATATTGGGTTCGAGTCTTAACGCGCGCCTTATTGTGATAGGCTGCAGTTTTCGTGTTTTCCCCGGGCATCCATATCGTCGGTGATCGTCTCACTACATTATTTCTACTCAATTGCTGAGTACCGTGATTGACTTAACACGTGGCTAAGGGACACGAAATTACTAAGGATCAAGGAGGAGGAATTGTTTAATTTGCGTGTTTGGATTAATTCCTACTTGTTATGAAGGTATTGTCACTCCTAGCATTTTAGTTTTGATGTTACTAGTACTTTAATTCTTTTTATACATGAATTTTGAATTCCTTGGGTGAAACCCACTGAGATTATAGATACTTAGGGCATATTAGGACTTAGGACACTTGCGTGGCGATTTGGTATAGCCTAAGTGTTGCTTGATTGAGGTTAGGTAGCTAAATGGAGTTGTTTTTGTAGTATGGAAATCACCACAGAAACAAACAGGTCATGGCAAAATTTTCTTAAACATATGACCTTGTTTTTATTTGAAAAAGGGATACCCACTGATGTGATTAGTATGTGTTGAGTTGGATAGAAACGGGAAGTGTCCGGATGAGTCCGAAACGGTCGTTTTACTAAACTAGGTCAAATCTGAATGTTATGGTTAAAACGTGGGTAAATTGACTTGGGTAAAAAGGATTAATTTATGATTTTATGACTTTTTACAGTAGCTACAAATATAATAAAACTTCTCTTTTTGGTTTCGTGTCAAAATCTTTTACCGATTGGGATTTATGCTTAATCTACCGTAAGGTACGAAAAACGTTTACAACTTTCTGTTTTGATAGTCTGTCACAAAAAGTGCATTTCCCGTTGATTTAAAATAGTTCTAGGGCTGTTCTTTCCCAACTTTTAAAGGTCAGATAAATACCTATACATGTCAAGAAATTTCACCTCCTGCACTATTATAGATTTTTAGATATGACCAAATCTTCACAGCCTTTTTCAGAAAACTGAATGCAGTCCCTTGTTTTGGTTTTTCAAACCGAGTCTTAAACGTGTTTGGAACCCACACATAAATGCTTGGACCATCATACAAGGTTGATATTAGGTTATTACAGTAGGTTCAAGGTTTTGGGTCAAAATTTTAACTTAAGCTTAGGTCTCGCCATCGCACGCAAGTTACCTAGTCATACTATGTCCCACCACTTCTAAAACGTTATTGCTTCATTGAACGCTTTCTTATTACGCGTCACCACTGCATAGGTCCGTGAAGACTTCTTTTTGCTCAGCCCCTTTTACCTTGTTATTACTTACTAAAGGTGAGTTCATAGCCCCTTTTTACTTGAACAATGTTTCTAAATGCGGGGTGAGATTTTACATGGTGGAACACATCCATTTAAAACTGTATACTATCCAGAACTTGTATGTTTTTCAGACCTGTATGCTTTCCAACAGTTTTCATTGATATTATTGCTTATAGTTAATAGCCTTAAGTTTCCTCTCTTGATCATGAACCGTTAATTGTCCCGTATGCTTTGCGCTAAGCGCGAATGTTGTGGGTGGATCCATCGGGATTGACAATCCCCGTCCCGATTACCTTGACGCACTTACATTTGTTTATACTTGAGTATTTAGGCTGAATACTCCCTAGAGGAACTTACTTTGAGTTAAGCTTCGGTTCATGAACTAAACAACAATAATATTGGTTCCAGACTATGGTTAATGATCATAACCATTTTCTCTATTTACTTGCTTTACAAATGAATGCTTGTGTTCCACACCTTTATTGCTAAACCTATGAATTTCACTCAACTTTGTGTTGACGATTTTACATGTTTAATCTCAGGTATTATTACTTAGCTTTGCTTGGATGGGAGCCCGCAGGATATTATCGCAGCTTGGAGATTTCTGTGATGCTTTTAAAAGACTGGTTTTAGCATAAACTGTCAGAAATTTATTATATCTTTTGGGCAACTTTATGTTATAAATCATGATGAAATAATATATCTTTCCGCATATAAAACTCTGGGACCTATGTTTAAAACTCTGATCATTTATGATGTGATATATATGCTTTTATTACGTCAACTTTGTGTCAACTGTAATTCATTGTTTCTTGTAGTATGACGTGTTACCCCCTCGTTGCCTAGTTGTTCCATGTCAGATTTTGGGGGTCTCACAATTCAACAGTAGCTATAGAAGAGTTAAATGTAGCACATATCATGTAGTTTATGTGATAAAAATTTGAGCTTCTATCTCCATATAGACCTCAAGATATGGCAGTTTTGGTGAAAGTGAAGGTAAAAATCAGATTTTGGAAATTAAAAGTATAATAATATTATATAAGCACTCAAAATTTTAATGTATAAAATATAAATTAAAACCCACTAACTCATGGATTCTATTTATATAAATATGTAAAAGGTGGAATAAGTGTATAAATTATAAAAATGGTAACTTGTTAAGTTTTATAAGTTATAAAACTATAAACATGATTTTTACGACTTTTTCGGCTAATACCGTAAAATTAACGTTTTTGTTAAATAAAACATAGATGGTTGGACCCGTCTAATGTAAACTTTATAAAACTTATATACTGATATATAAACATGTATAACAAGTAAAAAACCGATAAGAACCGAACTATAGGACATACGGACGTTAACGGACTAAATTAACGTTATTGGACTAATAATACAACAAAAATGGACTAAAACACTTATAAACTTATTATTGGGCTTAACCCATTTAGGCCCAACTTGTAAAGTGTAGATACTGATAATATAAGTATAACATGGATTGATACAAGTTAAAGAACTTATAATAAGTTTATTGGACTTAAAACGCGTAAATAGGTAAAACTAGTAAATTAGTAAAAACATACCAATACGTAAACACTAAAACGAGTTAATGAGAATATGTAAACCCACTTGATCATCATATGTATATAATCATCATACGTATACATAATTGTTATTTTTATAAAGTCATTGGACAAATGTCTAAGACCGAGTATTATTTGTCTAGGTTTCCATGATTGAAGCACGTACCGTACATCCGAATTGCCGATAACCCGCCTTCCCACATCAACGTGAGTTCATAGCCTCGCACTCTTTTAAATGTTTTATGAAGTGTTTTATAAACCCGCGAGGGAGATAACATGTTAGTTTTGATAAAATAGGACATCATTTATCCCGATTGTTTGTTTATTGATTTTGGACCTGAATGATTGAATGACCCGATTGTATGACCCGATAAATGATTAAAGGACCCGATCGATGAAATTAAATGGATTATTAAAGTTAGGTTATGTCACTAAAAGTCCCATTAGCATGAATTGTGAACTACCGGGATTTGGTAGACGCTTATGCATTTAATAGTACTATTTGGGGACGATCACCCCAGTTCGCGCCTTGACGGTTGATCCCCGTCGTGCCACATTGATTGGTAAGCGAATTTATGTATGAGAAGATTTCCATAGCGTGACCTTTGTGACGACACGCTACTTTAGATGGGAAAAATTGGTATCGGGTTAGCTACCCGTTGTTGGTTTAGTAAGGTAACAATGTCATGCGGTTTATAATAATCCAAAACTAACGAAATACTACTAGACGCTCCGAATTACGATGTATTGCCTGACTAGCAATACTGGGTCATACTATTGATATTATGTTTGTGTTTTGGTTTTCATAACCATATTCATATAACGGTTTTTATTTTCATACAACGTCATAAGACGTATTGTATGACGTTTTTACGACACTGGCTCGTATAATGATTTTTAAGGCTTGTTATAACCAGATTCATATAACAGTTTTATTTAATCTATACAACGTTGCAGAACGTATTGTATGGTGTTTTTAACGACAATGATTCGTATAACGATTTTTAAGGCAAATGCCTATATTATGATTTTCGATAAAGATTTGTATAAAATGACTTTGGCTATTTTATGGCCTATTAAAATGATTTGTACAAGATGATTTTCAGTAATAATTTTATACTGATATTATATTGATGGATTTTATTAAACTCTATGAATTCACTCGGCGTTATCGCTGACCTTTTCTTTTAACATGTTTTATCTCAGGTACTTGAAGGTAATTGTCGGGAAGACGACAAGAATTCATGGCCTGCACTTAAACAATATTTTCCATTCAAATACTTTGTAAAACTTTGTGTGAAATATAATGACTTGGGACCTATGTAAATTTGATATTTATGAATGGAAATGCTTTATTAATAAACGACGTGATTTTTATGCGTTGTCTATGATGTGAGTAATGTGCTATCCCGTAACACCAACTAGTCTTCCGCTGTATCGATTTGTATAAATTTGGGGGTGTTACATTTACTTTAATTGCACCTTTACTTTAATTGTTCTGCACTTTTATTTAAAAACAACAACAAAAATATTTGTTTTACCAAAGAACGACTGAGTCACATAGGGAACCTAGATCAATTCGTTAAGATACCGAGAACAAAAATTGAACCTAGCAAAATTTAAACATTAAAATGGCGCCGCTGCCGGCTCTTTTCGTAAAGATTAACGGTTTTCTGTGAGAGACGCGTTGCTTTTTGGGATCCGTTCACTTGTGAGCGTTATTTTTCTTGCATAAAAAATTCAAAAAAATCATAAAAATTAAAAAATTGATAAAAATACATAAAAATTAAAAATTTCAAATATCCAAAAAGATTTTATCTTTCTTGTATATATATTGTTTTTGTGTTTGGTTTCTTTTGCTTTTGTCTTTCTAGGTGCATGCGTACTAGATCTTCTAATTATCAAGAGCCCGAGCCTCAAGAAGATTTAGCTATGTCTGGTGTTAACAACAATAATCCACCGCACCCTAATAATAACAACAATGCTCTTCCACAGCCCGATCTTCGGACCATGGAGGAACTTTGTCAACCAACAATGTTTGGACGAGGAGGACCGATTGCGCCGATGCAAATCAACGCTCCTGAGTTTTCGTTGAAGCACCACATGATTCAGCAAGTGCAAACAAACCCATTCCGTGGATTGCCTGATGATGATGCCAACAAACACCTCGACAAGTTCATTACAATCACCCAAAGCATGAAGTTGGCCGGTGCTACAATGGATGAACTTCGCCTAAAACTCTTTCCACACACTTTATTACATCATGCCGAGAAATGGTTTGATCGTCTCCCGAAGAATTCTATTCACACTTGGGATGACATCACTCAACGCTTTTTGTCGCGCTACTTTCCACCATCCATGGTCACAAGCCTTCGCAATCAGATCAGTGGTTTCATGCAAGACCCTGATGAATCTCTTTTTGACGCTTGGGAGCGATATAATGTCTTGATCGATAGATGTCCAAACCACAACATGCTCCCTGTTACCTTAATCGATACTTTCTACAACGGATTGACTTTTCGAGATCGTGATACGATAAATGCAGTCGCTGGTGGCACATTCAGGAAAAGGAGACCCGAGGAGTGTAGAGAGCTTATTGAGAACATGACTACTCATCATAAGAACTGGGATTCCTATGCTTCTTCAAGGAATAACCCAAGAGTCAATGTTTCCTCTACCTCAGCAAACCCTAAGATGACCGAACTCACCCGCATGATGACTGAAATGAGCAAAAGTATTACGCTTCTCGCTTCAAACCAACAACAACAACAAGTTAAAGCGGTTGCTAATCCTTGTGAAACATGTGGCGGTCCTCACTCATACACCGATTGTCCTTCTACACAAGGAAATCCGGAAAATGTGTATGCTGCTTACGGTAATTATTCACCGGAAAATTACCAAGCGAGACAACAAGGGGATAGAAATCTGCTGAGCTACCGTTCCAACAACTACCTTTCACCCGGTTTTTCTCCTCAAAACCAAAACCCCGCCACCAACTACAATAGAAGCAACCAAATCCCACCAAGAGCTTCTAACCCTTATCAACCACCCACCCAACAAACCCCACCCATTAATCCCGATGTTGAAGCCGTCATGAGAACTCAAGGTGAGCAAATCAAGAATCTACAGAGCCAAATAATCAATTTGAAAGGAGATATCCTGAAGCAAGGAAATGAGATTAGAACCGAGGTTCGTGATAATATTCAATCCTCCTTCAGCACTCAAACTACTGAATTAAAGAATCTATTGGCTAGTTTCTTGCTCGAAGCTCAACCTTCTACTTCAAGTTCTCTACCTTCAAACACCGTCACCAATCCGCGAGCTAATGTGAATGCTATTACTACCCATAGTGGAGTCACCATCGTAGGACCACCAATCCCACCCCCATCATCTACACCTCCTCCACCACCATGTATCCCTACTCCTCCTACACCTAGTATTAGTACACCATTACCGTCTCCGCCTCGACGTGATGAAGTTCCCACGAATGACCCTTCAACATCCCAACATTTACCGACTACACCTTCACCTTCCACCTATAAACCTAGAATCCCATACCCTTCTCGCATAGGAAGACCAACGAGCTAACCAAGAATGACTGTCAAGTATCGAAATATGTGAATATGCTATCTCAAATGACCATCAACATTAGCCTTGTTGAAGCACTTTGCCACATGCCGAAATTTGTCAAAGCATTCAAGGAATTGCTTAGAAAGAAGGAGAAGCTGATTGAACTCGCCAACACACGCTTAAATGAAAACTGCTCAGCAGTTATTCTTAAAGAATTACCAGAAAAGATTGGAGATCCCGGTCATTTTGTGTTGCCTTGCATGTTCAACAAAACTGAAGAATTTACTGCCCTTGCTGATCTCGGGGCTAGTATTAATCTTATGCCTTTGAGTGTTTGGAAAACACTATCATTACCCGACCTCATTCCAACAAAGATGACTATCGAACTTGCAAATCGCACTCTCGCTTACCCCGTTGGTATAGCCGAAGACGTGTTTATCAAAGTTGGCACATTTACTTTCCCGATCGATTTTGTCGTAGTTGATTATGAAATGGACCCTCGTATTCCTTTAATACTTGGTCGGCCATTCTTGAGAACCGGACGAGCTTTAGTAGATGTGGCCGAAGGTGAGTTAATCTTACGAGTCGGGGATGATTCAAAAGTTTTTAAAATAGGGAAGCTTACCGGCAAATCCTTTGGAGGCCGAGAATCAGTGAATATGATTAATGTGCTCGATGACGTTTCTGTCTATGACAATCCTCTATTCGAGTCTTCCACTGATAATCCACTCTTTGAAGATAATGTGGATGATTCTCGCTCCACTTTGGACGCTTCTCCCATTTATGATTCGCCACCGATCTTTGATGCTTATGATGATGATGATTCTAGCTCAGATTCGGATGATTTAGATTGTACTTCTGAGTATCCCGAGCTGCCCACTTTCGATGATTTTGATAAGGCCGATACTCTCTCGAGCGATTCGTCACATGATGAAGATCCTCCGCCATCACTCGATCCTACTTTCGACGATTATTCATTTGAGGAAGATTTCTCTGAATTTCTCAACACATACTTCCCTCATGAGAGTGATGCTCCTCCTTATGACTTTGAAGATTATCGTCTTGATCCTACTTTGGATTTGAAGAACATTCTGTCAAAGGAGAAGAAACCAGTTGACACCAATATCCGTTGCACATATGATTTGACACCTCTTTGTCCCCCTTCTGAGGACGAGGTTGTGCTTGTTTGCGGATCTTCTTCACACTCGGCTGAGCCTGAGTGCTATTTTCCCCTAAAGGAAAAGGTGTTCGACCCTGGTATTGAAGTCTTTAAGCCATCTCAGTATCCACCTGATGAAATAAAAGGAAAAATCTTTGGAACTATTGAAGACATGCTTGTACCTCACCATACTTGCTTCCACCGTGCTCCATCTTTGCTTAAGGGAACCTTGCCACTTCTTCTTTGGCTTGCCTTGTTCGCCTTAAGATTGTGTTATTTGCTCGATGAAAACTATGTCTTTGATCCTGGTGGATATGTTTCATGCTTCTTCCGTTGATGATCAAGGTCGAGTCAGGCTCACGACTCGGTTAACAAAAATCAAGCGCTTCTTGGGAGGCAACCCATGCATCTATCTTTTCACTTTCTTTATCATAAGTGTAGGGGGGACCCTTTGGTTTGCTTTCTTCTCCTCACTTCTTAATCAGGGATTCGAGCTTCAACGATCCACTCTTGATGATTCTTGACGACCCGTGATTCCGTGTTCCATTATCCCGGTTCTATCCTAAACTCTTTTCGATTCACTATTTTATATTTTAAAATATTAAAATAGGAATCTCTTTAGTTGTCTCTTCCTTAGAGAGATTTAAACAACGTGCACAATGTCCTAAGTGTAGGGGAGTTTACTCCCACATGCTTAAACATTGAGGACAATGTTTATCTTAAGTGTAGGGGGACTTCTATCGAAGTTAAGTGGTCTTTTCCTTGTATTTGTCCTCATTTTAACCGGAAAATCAATTTTTCGACATTTTTCAAAATTTTTGATCTATTTTGGCCTATTAGTTTTTCTTTTGTATAGTTTATTTTCTTTCCTTATTAGAATAAATGTTTAATAAAGTGGTTTTAATTTTCAAACGTTGTGAATCTTTTGACTCAACCCGAGTTTACTTATCTAAGTTACTCTAGCTAGTATCCTTAACGTGTTTAAGTCAAGTTTTGCTAGGCTTTTATTTAGGGAGCTATAAAACGCGAAAGTCTTAACTCTCACGGGTTAAGAACAAGAACTTTTCGCAAGTTCCTATAATTGATCCTAGAGAGTCGTTTATCAAGGGAACTTTAAAACGCGATTTCTAAACTTGAAAAAGTCTAAGAATTTGCAAGATCCTATAGGCGACTCGAAAACCCAAAACTTTGATTTAATAGGCTAAGTATCCACGAGTCTCATTACTTGAGATTTTAAACTGTGGAGAACGAGAGATGATAGAGCCAATTATAAGTTCGGTATTATTTCGTGAATTTATGTGAGTTAATTATGAGCCTATTCTCCCATCGCTTGCTAATAATTTATCTGCTAATAAATAAGGTTGTACGATTTGAAAAGTTACTTAGCTTCTAGCCCAAGATCGTTTAAAAGTTGCTCGGTATTGATTAGGGTTCATAGCCAAGGCATAGCTTATTGAAGCGGGATGCGAAGATTGGTGAGTCCGAAAAGGCCCTAACAAGGCATGAGGGCTATATTTTGTTGCTAAAGATCCAAAGTGATGTGAAGAATCATTTATCGAAAATCAATATGAAGTATCGAGACACACGACGTAAAGCAAAAACTCCCCAAAAGTCATGGAGAAGTGTATCCGAAAAGACCCTAACAAGGTATGAGGATAAATAGATCCAAGTCATAAAAGGAGGCGGATCGTTGTAAATCAAAGTCCAAAATAAAGATTGGAGAAAAATGAAGAAGTCGTGGTCCAAGTATGAATCTCTCAAAATTTCAAGTGAAGAAATTCCATTATGAAGAGAAGACCATTATTTCATGAACGTCTCTCAAGGTTTGAAGTATGAAGTCGCTGCCAAATATCGGTCCGAGAAAGGTCTCAAATCGCGAAACGAGTTATGCCAAAATATGAACTTTATGAGGTCCCGAGAAGCAATTTTAAAAGATTTTGTCCTTTAGCTAACTATTGATTAAATCGTTCACTTTATTTTCAGACTTAATAACTATCGAAATAAGTCAAAAATTCATCCTCGTGATCATTCAAGACAATAATACAATATAAGAGATACACCTAGGAATAAGGGAGTCTAAGTGAGTAATTGGCCCACATGAGTTTGTGTTAGTTTACTAACTTATAATAACAATGATCTCGTTTTTAAGCTTGGTTTGAGAAAGTGAAAACTTGAGGATGATGATTATTCATAACATTTTCAAAACCCAAGGTATGCTTTTGATTTCTTTATTTTGTATAATCTTAATTTTCTATCTCTTTAATAAAGGCCAACGTGGATTGATTATGATAAAAAAATGTAATCTTGCTTTGTAACTAATGCATTGCATGAGGACAGTGCAATGGTCAAGTGAAGGGGATTTGATAGGTGTGTAAACACCCATCCTTTCTACCACTTAATTACAATAATAACCGGACCAAAACGTGTATTTTATGTCTTTTATGTCGGAATTATGCGTGGTTTGTGTTTTTGTTGTGATTTAGGACGAAAAGGTGAAAAGTGGAGAAAACACATGAATTCACGGGCATTTACGGACTTTTATTGAAGAAAAAGATGAAAGACGAAGTCAAGAAGTCAAGAGTGCAAAAAGAACGGAAGTCCACGACCAATTCTGAAGATTTATCGAAGAAAAAGTCAAAAGACGGAAGTTTATCAAAAGCCGAAGAATTCAAGTCTATTTTATTGAAGAATTCAAAGACGAGTTCAAAGAAATCCCGAAGCCGAAAGTCCTTAAAGTCCAAGTTTAATGAAGATTAAAAGAAAGAAGGACTAATGATGCAATTAATTAAGATTAAAAGAAGGAGGGACCTAATGACGCAATTAAGAGAAAAGGAAAGAGGGGAGGAAGCTTCCTAATCCTCCCCTATATATAGATTAGGATGATAATCATTTCTTTCTTGTTGGCTAAGTGTGACAATTAGTCTTCCACTTTTAATTACCTTGTCATTTAATTTTATGCACATTTAAATACTTGTCCAATTTAAATACCTTGTCTTGCCCCTTAAATTCATTTAATTTCAAGTAAGTTCTTCATTTAATCTTTGTCAATCTTTACTTTATCTTGTTAATCTCACATCTACCTTTCTTAATCTTTGATTTTTGTGTTTATGTTTATGTTCATGTTCATGCTTTTATTTTGATCAAGTGGGTTTTTAATCATTGTGGTTAAATTTGTTTGTTTTGTTGAATTAAATTGTTTGTTTATGTTTAACTGTTTATTCGTTACTTGTTTAGCTTAATCGTTTGTTGATTTTAGTTCAATCTTTGGTAGATTAGTTGTTATCTGTGATTCCCTTGTTCTTCGGGAAGTTTGTTGTGTTTCTGATCTTTCCAGGAAATCTTCCGAATCAAGAGAGGGAGTCTGTTCATTCGGAACTTTCAAAGTTCTGAACGAAGGACAATTTCCGATTCAAGCTTTTGTTCATTCGGAACTTAAAACTTCCGAGTCAAGACCTTCATTCGGAACTTACAAAGTTCCGGATCAAGGAGTGTTCATTCGGAAGTCTGAAGTTCCGAACCAAGGGCTTCATTCGGAACTTCTTAAAAGTTCCGAACCAACTTCCGAATCAAGGGCAAGTTCCGGATCAAGGAGTGTTCATTCGGAAGTCTGAAACTTCCGGATCAAGGAGGCTTCATTCGGAAGTCTTCCGAATCAAGGGTTGACCAAAAGTTCCGAATCAGTAAAGTTCTGAACGAAGGATTGTTTTGGATAAGTGATATATTCAGATCAATTTGTTCCGGATCAAGGATTTTGGTAATATTCCGAGCGAAGAAGAATCATTCCAACCGAAGGTGACATTCCGGACGGGTGATTGTTCCAAACAAAGGATTATCCGAATGAGCTGTATTCAGGTTCTTTTTAGTTTTTGTTTTTGATTTTGATTTTTATTTTCAAGCTTTATTTTTCCTGCTTTTTCCTTAGTGCACCTTTAAGATTATTTGCCTTAGCTTTATTTTAGTCTTGCCTTAGTTTAAGTTTTAGTTGCGTTTTAAGTTTGCCTTAGATAGATTTAAGTTTGCGTCATTTACTTTAGCGCCCTTTAATTTCAGTCACGCTTTTTAATACTTGGACCATTATTTTAATTAGACTTAGATTTACTTTAATTGCACCTTTACTTTAATTGTTCTGCACTTTTATTTAAAAACAACAACAAAAATATTTGTTTTACCAAAGAACGACTGAGTCACATAGGGAACCTAGATCAATTCGTTAAGATACCAAGAACAACACTTGAACCTAGCAAAATCTAAACATTACTTACCCCAATTCATGCATCAAGTATTAAAAATCATTCTTCATAGACTTCTTTGTGACGAAGTTTCTAAATCAGCTTCCCCCAAAACCAATATCTGTATATTAAGCAGATTCTGACACTTTGATGTAGTTTGAACAATCTTCTAGCTCATCGTTTTAAGTGCACAACGGAAATTTGTAGAAGAACCACACCAAATAACACTGCTTCTATATTGTTTCATGTCGTTTAGGTTTTGGTGATAATCCGTTTGGGGTAACAGGAAATCAACAACAATTCTTCTCACACCTGCAGAATACTTCATAAAAATCATATAAAGTAAGTAGATACCATTCCATGTACACTACTTCCCCCTGGAAGTTGATCCGATTACTTCAAAGTACACGATCTTCCCCCATGTTGATTTCGAATTCTCGGAAGCATCATTATTGTGGACGTCCATATACTCGAGAAGCTCTTAGTCTTAAGAAAATGTCTTTGAAAAGTTTTGAAAGTCATTGAGAAACTTTGAAAATTTTTTGCTTAGAATATGATGTACCATTGTCGTTATGAAGCTCATAGATATCCTATGAGAATTGATTGCTGGTTCCATCTCTCTCTGTCTAACTTACCAACCTCGAATTCTTTCGGTTATTTGTTGTGACAACATGTGAAGTAAACCCGATATTCCAAACTTGAAATTGAAGTACAATCCCCCAAATTTGTTACTTAAGCTTGCACTTATTTCGATTGAAGAACGGTGCAGACACAAGTCTCTTATACCTCTTGAAGTTATCCACACGAGCAACTGCGTGTGACACTGAGAACTACAACAAAGCTCCCAAAAATGATAGTAATCCATGTCGTTGACCATCCACCCCTTGACAGTGGAAACTAGATAATTCATGTCTCAATCATAAATTTTATCGCCCAAGCAAGTCATCAGTCGATAGACTGGGTTTGAAGAAAAAGGGTAGAAAAATAGAAGTAAGGCTCGATGATGAAATAAGTAGATGCCTTAATGAATCCCACTTCAACTTCAAATAAAGAATACCAAATCCACTTCGTGACAATTGTCTTTGTAGAATCAAAACTAGCCGTTGTCGTTTAAGTGAATCTTATATCGGATTGTTTTAGCGTTAAGTGTTTTGTTTGCTTTGTTGTTGTGTGTCGTAATCTAGAACAAATTATGAGATGAATTGTCATTAAGGGACAAAATTTGTCTAGACAACTTGTCATTTTATCCCAACGTCAGTCACATGCCCAACTGATGCGCGGATCGACCTCCGCGGTGAGATTGTCGAAATTTTTTCGAAAATATTGGGTTTTAAACCAATAATTTTTTTGTCGTTGAAGCAAATTCGATCGAAACATACCGAATACCCGCCATAAAAAATAATGTCATCATAGCCAAGAGATCAATATTGGGCCCGATCTAAGATAATAGCACCAACCTAATACTGAAGGGTATATCAAGCCACTCAATATAAACCAAATTTTACTCCAAATGCTCGGCTTAAGAATAATAAACATGTCCAACTCAAATCTTTATAAAACTCGACCCACAAAGTAAATGAATTACAGCCCAATAGCTGAGCTCTAAATACCCGTAGACTTGGTTATATAATGCACCATAGACCTAATATTTAGGGCAAACCATAACCCTAATAACATATCCCAGAAAAACGCAGCTCTCTCTCACATAAACTATGACAATCCGTCAATTTATGGTTGATATTTTATTCTCAAGTATTATTTAAAAACATTATTTTAATGTTATATTATGAACTCACTCATTTTTGGGAAGAAATTTGGGTATACGTTTTGATGTAGCATCGACTACGTCTAAACCGGAGGATTCTACGTTACGTGCTTACGATTACATACACCGTTTTGGTGACAGTCCGACACTTCAGAAAATAAATTTATCCGTGAATATTATTTTGAGATTTTAAATTTGCGTTGGTTTAAAAACTCACAAATTTACGAGAAGAGATTAGGACTTACGATTATAATTTAACGTCCTTTACTACTAAACCGGAAACCTTAGGATTACGTATTTACGTTTTTGAACTCCGTTTTTTATGAGACAATTTTTATTAGATTCGTTTTGTGTTGTTGATTCATAATTTATAAAAACGTTTTTCGTAAAACGATCCGAGGGCACGCATATCGAGGAAACTAGAATCGAGGAATACCCGTAAATTAGCAGGATGGGACAAAACAAGTTTATCCCACCCCACTAATATGGGACGGCCCAAGCATGCTACACCTCACCCATTATGTGTCCAAGCTTCACTAGGAAGCCAAGACACTTGTATCACTTTGCTTAATACCATTTTCCTTAAACCATTTCCACCAAAACACAACATGCAAAACCACTAGCATCTCTCCTCTCTCTCTCTTTACCATCCGTCCCATCTCAACTGAAAACACCCATTTTGATCTTGATTTAACCATGAAATCCTATGTTATTCATACATATGATGATGCCCTCTTGAAGCTCTATTGAATGGTGGTGATTATAACATCCAAAAAGAAGTTTCCTTGGTGTCTTGGGGCTGATTTTCCACAAGATGTTCATGAAGATAGGTGATCTTGAAGTTGATATTGGTAGATCACAAGTTTTTCCATCAAAATCCAAGCCTTGTTCATCAACCTCATATTTTCATCACTATGATGGCACAAGGATCATTCTTCCTATCCTTCTTGTTATTTTGATTATGTAATATTGTATTTTCGTTTACTTATGTATATGTATATGATGATGAATGATGATTAAAAATATCATGTGGGGATTTGGTGTTGATAGATTTGAATAAAAAGATTAAAAGCTACATAAAAGGATGTTAAAATGATGGCTAAGTTAGGAGGCTGTATAAAACAGTTAAGAATCTTATGATAAACTGATAAAATGGCTTGGATAAATTAATATACAGTAAGATATGAGTCTTGTACACATGTGAGAGTTGGCCATACAATGGAATCATTATAATGAGTGAGATGTGATCAAAACAAGTTTAGAGTGCAAATCTGACTACACTGTTTTGGACGAATTTTATAAAATACTTAGAGATTGATTCATCAGTATCTATAAAGAATTCAAATGAAGAACATATCATGTAGTTTATGGGATAACAATTTGGGGTTCTATCTCCATGTATAACTCTAGATATGACAATTTTAGTAAACTAGATTTTTAGGACTGATTTTGTATAAATAATATATCATATAAGCACTCAAAATTTATATAAAATATATATATATATAAAACCCACTAGTTGATAATAATTATAATAAAAGAGTTATATAAATATTGATATTAAAATGGGATATGTTATATAAATTGTAAATATAAATGTTTTCCCAAAGTTATAAAACTATATACCTAAATTTTACGTCTTTTCGGCTAGTACCGAAAGATTAACGTTTTTGTCAAATAAAACTTAGGCGTTCGGACCCGTCTAATGTAAACTTTTATAGACTCACATACTGATGTATAAACATATATAACATGTAAAAACCGATAAAACCCGAGCTTTACAACATATAGACATTAACGGGCCAAAGTAGCCTTATTGGACTATAAATCCGACTAGTTGGTAAAACACTTATAAACTTACTTATTCGGCTTAACCCATTTGGGCCCAAAATGTAAAGTATAATACTGATAATAAAAGTATAATTGGGCTAATATAATATATTGGGCTTGTAATGGGCCCATTGGGCCTCAAAATGTAAACAAGTTGAACTAGTGTAACTAGTCTTGAAAATTACCAAACATAAAAACTATAATGAATGAGTAAAAATGAACAATCCCACTTGATCATCATCATATTTATAAAATCATCATATGTATACATAATTGTTATTTTTATAAAGTCATTGGACAAGAGTCTAAGACAAGTATTATTTATCTAGGTTTCCGTGATTGAAGCACGTATCGTACATCCAAATCCCTGATAACCCGCTTTGCCACATCAACGTGAGTTCATAGCCTCACACTCTTTTAAATGTTTTTATGAAATGTTTTATAAACCCGTGAGGGCGATAACATGTTAGTTTTGATAAAATAGGACACCATTTGTCCTGAATATTTGTTTATTGAATTGGACCCGAATGATTATATGACCCGATGAATGATTATATGACCCGATAATGAAATGAAATGGATTATTAAAGTTAGGTTATGTCACTAAAAGTCCCATTAGCATGAATTGTGAACTATGGGGATTTGGTAGACGCTTATGCATATAATAGTACTATTTGGGGACGATCACCCTAGTTCGCGCCTTAACGGTTGATCCCCGTCGTGCAACACTGATTGGTAAGCGAATTTATGTATGAGAAGATTTACATAAGCGTGATTATTGTCACGACACACTAATTTAGATGGGAAAATTGAGTTTCGGTTAGCTACCCGTTGTTGGTTATAGTAAGGTAACAATGTCATGCGGCTTATAATAATCCAAAAATAACGACATACTGCTATACGCACTGAATTACGATATATTGCCTGACTAGCAATACGGGGTCTTATTATTGATATTATGTTTGGGTTTTGGTTTTACATAACCATATTCATATAACGGTTTTTATTTAACTGTATACAACGTTATAAAACGTATTGTATGATGTTTTTACGACAATGATTCGTATAATGATTTTGAAAGCAAACGTCTATATTATGATTTTTGATAAGGATTTGTATAAAATGACTTTGGCTATTTTATGGCCTATTACAAAGATTTGTACAAAATGATTTTCGGTAATAATTTTATACCGATGTTATATTGATGGATTTCATTAAACTCTATGAATTCACTCGGGTTTTTCGCTGACCTTTTCTTTTAACATGTTTTATCTCAGGTACTTGAAGGTAATTTCAGGAAGACAACAAGAATTCATGGCCCGCACTTAAATAATAATTTCAATTCAAATGCTTTGTAAAATTGTATGAAATACTATTACTTGAGACCTATGTAAATCTGATATTTATGAATGGAAATGCTTTATTATTAAACGACGCGATTTTTAAGGGTTGACTATGATGTGAGTAATGTGTTATCTCGTAACACCAACGAGTCTTCCGCTGTATTAAATTGTGTAAATTTGGGGGTGTTACAGTTTGGTACCAGAGCTCTCGTTATAGAGAACGAAAGATTTTTTAAACCAAGGTTTTGAATAAAACATTTCCAAATCTTTTAACTGTAAACATTTTTCTCAAAATCTCTAAGAATCTTTTGACTATAACAGTGCCGAAGAATTCCCAAGTTACTGACAAGGCCAGACTGAGAAGTGTTATTTTAATATATATATATATATATATATATATATATATATATATATATATATATATATATATATATATATATATATAACTTGGATTATATATATATATATATATATATATATATGATGTAATTTGATAACATGATTGTTTGATGATTATTTTAATATTTATACGAGGTATTTATACGACGTAGATTGTCACAAGAAACCCTAACTCCCCTAGCAAATCAATCGAAGCTATTCTCGTAGGAATTCTAGCTATTCTAGTTCTAAACCAAGTTGTGGATATTTATGATCCCAACAAAATGGTTGATATTCGTAGGAATGTTGATATTAGTTGATTGTGATATTAAAGAAGAATTGGCTAGATTAAATCCGTTATCGATGTCATGACGATCTTTCCTTATAGAGTGGAGTTTGACAAAATGTTACCACCTGGAAAGGTGTCATCTGATTCGGTGTCAGCCAATTCTTAAATTTGAAATCGAAAGGGTTAATGTTGCACTTGAGGCTGTCATTGGAACCATTACCCAAAAGCCTCATGCCACAAGTACCTTTCTGAGAAGTCTAATTGGATGATCGAGTCATTTCATACTAGTGACTCATTTGATAATTATTGTTGGAAAGAGCTATAGGATTGGAAATTAAGTGTTGATCATATCGAGCTTTTATTGCCCTATTAAGGTCTAAGAATAAGGTTGAAAGTATTGGCGAATGAGGTAGGATATCGCATTGAGTATGATTTGGTTGAAACTTGAATGAAATAAAATTTAACACATATGGAATATGAGATTGTTAAGAGGAAGTTGTTGAGTCCTGTGTTTGAATTATAAGGTTTTAAATGATTGTTGATTCGTGTTAAGGGTTGTTCCTAGGCCATTGTCCAATGACGAGGATGCCAAGTGTCCAAGAAATAAATTGAAGAAATCTTCTTCTGAATTAGGACCGATGGATCTTTCGGGACATGTGGAACACCTAATGACTCTTGTAGATTAGTATTCATTGTGGTATCTTTTAAAAATCCCTAACTTAACTGAGACATCAGTTGGTAGGATGAGTTCTTGGAATTGTATGACATAGTGACACGTAATGTGTTACGGTACAATTTTGACTTGTTTGTGATTAACGAAAACACTAACTTTGATTGCTAAATCCTACATGTATCAATGTTATTATCTTTTCTTGCTTCTTCCTAATGCTCGCATTAGTAATGCAACCATTGAACAAGTACTCATCTCGATTTGAGTTACGTTGTGGATTATTCTTCCTAAGTGCCATAGAGGTCATGAACCTCATGATAAAGTGGCTAAGCTCATTTCCTATTATATTGTAGTTAGTTCTTGGTGCACAACTTTTCATCACTCTTTTGTAGATCACTCATTGTTTTTATAAGATAAAATAGTATTCCTTGAGGAAAATTGAATTTTCATCACTATAAGGATTATTCAAAGTGAGATTTGTAAGTGATCGTTATCGAAATGAAGTTGTTTATAAAACACCTTGGAAAATTTAATTGTTTTCATAAGAAAGAAAATCTTTGTAAGTTTATTTTTGATTCTTATTTAAGAATTAAGCATGAAAATATTTTTATTATACACATGATGACAAAATTTTGACGAACTAAGTATTGCATCGTCAATCTTGAAATTGTATATAGTTGCGCGCCTACATACAATTTGGAATGGACCATGCAAGGCTGATTAGTAGTCACCATGAAATTATTAATAAACACTAAATTTTCTTTGAAAATTGTGAAGAATTGAGATTTTGTGAGATCTGCAAGAAGTGCGAAAAATAGGGACATATTGATAGGGACACCTACATATGTGCCCGTACCATTTATTATTCTCATTCGAATTTATTCATCTGTGGATATTGTCTTATTTGACAACTGACAACTCTTTCTTGTCCAATTCTCCCGTAGTGAGATTCTTAGGAAAAGTATCTGATTACCGAGTGTTGATACCCGAATGGATGTATCGACGTTCCTATCATTTCTTTTGATTTGGTTTCATTTGAATGACCTGGGTAACGATACGAGGAGCTTTCGAATGCGTACTCAAATTATGAAAACATGGGATATATTCATATTCATTAATGTTTTCGTCTGTATCTTATTTGAAATTTTCTCGCGTAGATCATGCGTTAACCTTACTCTTTTTAAGGTTAGTTATGTCTCCAGATATCCTTAAATTTGTGGAGGATTATGAGTTATTATTAGTCTTTTGAGAAGTTCACATCTTATCGACGACAATAAAACTGAAAAGTTGGTAATGCCAGTAGAATGGATTGATTGATTATGACATTACGACATTGTCTTAATTGATGGGAACTCGAGTAGAAATCCCCTAAAAGATAAGATGTTGATTATCAAGAGTGATCTAAATAATTCTTGAAGGATGACCATATCCTGCATTTAGACTTGAAATTATACCGTGAATGGTTATGACCTAGTCATAGATATTATAATCTAGTAAGAACTTAAAGAAAACGTATTAAAAGATATTTCTGTTATTTGAAACTTTAGGAAGTATTTGTTGGTGAATTACCTAGACTTCCGCCATAAAGGCAAGTTGAATTGGTATTGATTATATTCCTGGTGCTGCACCTGTGACATGTGCACTATACATCAGCACCATCTAAATCGAAAGTGTTACCGTACAACTGAAAGAGTTGTCGGAGAAGGCTTTTATTTTACCGAGATCGTAATTATGCAGAGCTATGGTGTTATTATTCCTTTTATTTGTTGAATTACCATAAGCTAGGTAAATTGATGATCAAAATCTATATCCACTACCCAAGATGATAGATTTGTTCGATCATTTACAAGGTTCTAGCGTATGTTTTAAAATGTGATCCATGACATGGTTATCATCAACTTCGCGTCCGCGAAGAAGATTATCTATTCCAATCACTACATCCAGAACTTGTAATGAACATTATGAGTTTCACGTGATGTTGTTTGGATTGACCAATGCACATGTAGTATCCATAAATTTGGTGAATCACGTGGGTAGGATGTAATTTGATAAATGCATGCTTGTGATCATTAAGGACCATTTGTTTATTTATAAGAATAAGAAGGAGTTAATAATTATTTATAGATTGCCCTGAATTGGCCGAACAATGAAACCTGTACCTTGAATTTTTAACATGTGATTTAAGGCTTGATCCTTGACATTAAATGACCGTGTGATTAAAAGATAACGGAATCTATATTGACTCTTCAAAAATTAGAGCCATTTAAGACTTTGAGTTATACTAAAAAGAAAGTGCAAATATGTTTTGAAAAATGTTTTATCAAAAATATTTTTAAGGAATCATTCCCTTAAACCCCAAACATTTAACTAAACTCCTGTTTAGGGGTAAATGTTTGTGTGTACCTCAAGACAACCTAAGAGGGATTGAGGAAACCATTTAAACCATGACCTGAAATTTGAAACGACAATTTGTGCTTTTCAGCAAAGAAAATTTTGACCAAAGTATAACCAAATATTATTTTTTCGAATATTTATGGTTCTTGTTAATTATTTTAATTATTTTTGATAAGTCAACAAAAATCTTGTTAATTAAATTCAAATTTATTTTGAACATTTTCATATAATTGGTCGAACTAAGAAATTTAAAATTTTTACGTTTATGTTTCATAAAATTGAATATTTATTATTTAATTACTTGAAATATTTAACGACGCTTTAAACGTCGGATTGAGCAAAACTGATAAAAATAATAGTTGAGACGAGACTAAAATATAGAAAATATGAAGAAAGAAATTTTAAATGAATACAGTCATGATATTTATTTTATCGGGGAAGGTGAATATAATTAGTGACCTATAATATAGAAAGGATAAAGAATCAACTAGGATGTGTTCCTTAGTAATAATTGTGCAAAATAAATTGCCGAACATTTTAGAAATAACTGATGCTTTTAAAAAGGATAATATAGATAATAAAAAGGGGTTCACGGCTAATGTGAACCATTAGAATTGAGAAGCCGAT
Organism: Glebionis coronaria; assembly: GCA_025667525.1. Classification (NCBI taxonomy): domain Eukaryota; kingdom Viridiplantae; phylum Streptophyta; class Magnoliopsida; order Asterales; family Asteraceae; genus Glebionis; species Glebionis coronaria. The sequence continues at coordinate 465,848,516 of CM046874.1, read as the reverse complement.
AGCGTTAAATGTTTTAAAGGCCACTTGTGATTGCCTAAATATGGAGATTTAGAGATTTAGTTATGTTGGAATCTCATAAGGTTAAGTATTCTATTCATTCCATTTCTGATTAAGTGTATCTTAAACTGAAGAAGTTGTACTAATGGTAAATTATGAAGGCAGACATCGCCTCATACATTAGTAAACATCTAACTATTGCAAAGGTCATCATCTGAATTTGATTCGATTTGAGTCATCGTCGACAGACTGACCAAATCTACTAATATCATTCCAGTTAATGATAAATTCTCGATGAAGAAATTGACTCTTTTGTATTTAAAGGAGTTATGTAAGCATGGTGTGCCTGTATCGATCATCTCTATCAAGATCCTCGCTTCGCATCGAATTTCTAGAGATTTGCTCAGAAGTCATTGGGAACGAACCTTGATGAGAGTACTGTTTACCACCCCAATCGAAGGGACGAGGTAAAGTAATGATACAAAACACTAGAAGTGTTGTTTTATGCTTGAATGATTGACCTTTGGTAATAAACCGTATAATCGTTTTCCTTTGGAGAGATTATCATTGATAATTGTCGTATTAGGATCGAGATCGAATCTTGTGAGGATATAAATGTGAGAGCATCGGTAAGCAGGAGTTTGGATGAAGACATCCGACATACACCCATTGTGAGTTGGACATGTCTTTTAGGTTTAAGGTTGCCTATGATGACAGACCTAACCTTACAAGATACCCGACCCGCGAGACCTAGAATGATTGTTTAAATTAGGATCTGATTACTGACTGCCGGTAGTGGGCAGGAGGTTATGTGAATATGAAATGTATCTCGAAGTGCAGGATGGGTAGCAAAGTTATGCCAAAAAATTTCACCACAGAAAGATGAATTGAAGATCTGAAAGATCATGGGAATTAAGTCCCCGTTGTATGGGACCATTGAGATGATGTAAAAGTTTGTTTGAAAGGCATATAAGCTGGATCTACCCTATGACTTCAAGGGCTGCGTGAATTATGTTTTGTAAATCGAACTTGATAAATATCTATCAAGTGAAAATCTGAATTCTTCTTGATAAAGTTTAGATCGGCGAAAAGTTGCATTCATCAAAAACCCGTGAACATCATGGATAGAGAAAGTAAGTCAACAATAAGCCTGATCTTATTCCCGTAGTTATGTTTGATGAAACTCGCGTATTGTAATGAATTACACTTGTGAGTAAAGACCGAATGTGGAGGAAATATCCACATGGCTTTAACTCTATAAGAAGCGAGTAGTAAAATAAGATGATCTTTAAGGACAAAGGTCCTGTTTAGGGGTAAATGCTGTGACAATTCGTCAATTTATGGTTGATATTTTATTCTCAAGTATTATTTAAAAACATTATTTTAATGTTATATTATGAACTCACTCATTTTTAAGAAATTTGGGTTTACGTCTTGAAGTAGCATCGACTACGTCTAAACCGGAGGATTCTACGTTACGTGCTTACGTTTACATACACCGTTTTGGTGACAGTCCGACACTTCAGAAAATAAATTTATCCGTCAATATTATTTTGAGGTTTTAAATTTGTGTTGGTTTATAAACTCAGAAATTTACGAGAAGAGATTAGGACTTACGATTATAATTTAACGTCCTTTACGACTAAACCGGAAACCTTAGGATTACGTATTTACGTTTTTGAACTCTGTTTTTGATGAGACAATTTTTATTAGATTCGTTTTGTGCTTTTGATTCATAATTTATAAAAACGTTTTTCGTAAAACGTTCCGAGGGCACGCAAATCGAGGAAACTAGAATCGAGGAATACCCGTAAATTAGCGGGATGGGACAAAACAAGTTTATCCCACCCCACTAATATGGGACGGCCCAAGCATGCTACACCTCACCCATTATGTGTCCAAGCTTCACTAGGAAGCCAAGACACTTGTATAACTTTGCTTAATACAATTTTCCTTAAACCATTTCCACCAAAACACAACATGCAAAACCACTAGCATCTCTCCTCTCTCTCTCTATACCATCCGTCCCATCTCAACCTAAAACACCCATTTTGATCTTGCTTTAACCATGAAATCCTATGTTATTCATACATATGATGATGCCCTCTTGAAGCTCTATTGAATGGTGGTGATTATAACATCCAAAAAGAAGTTTCCTTGGTGTCTTGGGGCTGATTTTACACAAGATGTTCATGAAGATAGGTGATCTTGAAGTTGATATTGGTATATCACAAGTTTTGTCATCAAAATCCAAGCCTTGTTCATCAACCTCATCTTTTCATCACTATGGTGGTATAAGGATCATTCTACCTATCCTTCTTGTTATTTTGATTATGTAATCTTGTATTTTCTTTTACTTATGTATATATATATGAAGATGAATGATGATTTAAAATATTATGTGGGGATTTGGTGTTGATAGATTTGATTAAAAATATTAAAAGCTACATAAAAGGATGTTAAAATCATGGCTAAGTTAGGAGGCTGTATAAAACAGTAAAGAATCTTATAATAAACTGATAAAATGGCTTGGATAAATTAATATACATTAAGCTGTGAGTCTTGTACACATGTGAGAGTTGGCCATACAATGAAATCATTATAATGAGTGAGATATGATCAAAACAAGTTTAGAGTGCAAATCTGACTACACTATTTTGGACGAATTTTATAAACTACTTAGAATTTGATTCATCAGTAGCTATAAAGGAATAAAATGAAGCACATATCATTTAGTTTCTGTGATAAAAATTTGGGATTCTATCTCCATGTATAACTCTAGATATGACCATTTTAGTAAACTAGATTTTTAGGACTGATTTTGTATAAATAATATATAATATAAGCACTCAAAATTTATATAAATATATATATATAACCCACTAGTTAATAATAATTATAATAAAAGAGTTATATAAATATTGATATTAAAATGGGATATGTTATATAAACTGTAAATATAAATGTTTTCCCAAAGTTATAAAACTATATACCTAAATTTTACGTCTTTTCGGCTAGTACCGAAAGATTAACGTTTTTGTCAAATAAAACATAGGCGGTCGGACCCGTCTAATGTAAACTTTTATAAACTCACATACGGATTTATAAACATATATAACAAGTAAAAACCGATAAAACCTGAGCTTTACAACAAATAGACATTAACGGGCCAAAGTAGCCTTATTGGACTATAAACCCGACTAGTTGGTAAAACACTTATAAACTTACTTATTGGGCTTAACCCATTTTGGCCCGACATGTAAAGTATAATACTGATAATAAAAGTATAATTGGGCTAATATAATATATTGGGCTTGTAATGGGCCCATTGGGCCTCAAAATATAAACAAGTTGAACTAGTGTAACTAGTCTTGAAAATTACCAACACATAAACACTATAATGAATGAGTAAAAATGTACAATCCCACCTGATCATCATCATATTTATAAAATCATCATATGTATACATAATTGTTATTTTTATAAAGTCATTGGACAAGAGACTAAGACAAATATTATTTGTCTAGGTTTCCGTGATTGAAGGACGTACCATACATCCAAATCGCCGATAACGCGCTTTCCCACATCAACATGAGTTCATAGCCTCCCACTCTTTTAAATGTTTTTATGAAATGTTTTATAAACCCACGAGGGAGATAACATGTTAGTTTTGATAAAATAGGACACCATTTGTCCTGAGTGTTTGTTTATTGAATTGGACCCGAACGATTATATGACTCGATGAATGATTATATGACCCGATAAATGAAATGAAATGGATTATTAAAGTTAGGTTATGTCACTAAAAGTCCCATTAGCATGAATTGTGAACTACCGGGATTTGGTAGACGCTTATGCATATAATAGTACTATTTGGGGACGATCACCCCAGTTCGCGCCTTGACGGTAGATCCCCGTCGTGCCACATTGATTGGTAAGCGAATTTATGTATGAGAAGATTTACACAAGCGTGATTATTGTGACGACACGCTAATTTATATGTGCAAATTGAGTTTCGGGTTAGCTACCCGTTGTTGGTTATAGTAAGGTAACAATGTCATGCGGCTTATAATAATCCAAAAATAACGAAATACTCCTATACGCACTGAATTACGATAGATTGCCTGACTAGCAATACGGGGTCTTATTATTGATATTATGTTCGTGTTTTGGTTTTACATAACCATATTCATATAACGGTTTTTATTTAACTGTATACAACGTTATAAAACGTATTGTATGATGTTTTTACGACAATGATTGGTATAATGATTTTGAAGGCAAACGCCTATATTATGATTTTTGATAAGGATTTGTATAAAATGACTTTGGCTATTTTATGGCCTATTACAAAGATTTGTACAAAATGATTTTCGGTAATAATTTTATACCGATGTTATATTGATGGATTTCATTAAACTCTATGAATTCACTCGGCGTTTTCGCTGACCTTTTCTTTTAAGATGATTTATCTCAGGTACATGAAGGTAATTCTCGGGAAGACAACAAGAATTCATGGCCCGCACTTAGATAATAATTTCCATTCAAATGCTTTGTAAAATTGTATGAAACACTATTACTTGGGACCTATGTAAATCTGATATTTATGAATGGAAATGCTTTATTATTGAACGACGCGATTTTTAAGCGTTGTCTATGATGTGAGTAATGTGCTATCCCGTAACACCAATGAGTCTTCCGCTGTATTAAATTGTGTAAATTTAGGGGTGTTTCATAAACTTCTCCGCCCATTTTTTTATCTAGAAAACTCAGTCACCAACGAATCTCAGACCACCATATTTAAATCATCTCCCATAAGATAATTCTATGATTCCTGAAAATCATATTACTGTTCTTTCGAATCCAAATCTCATCTTATTATCTCCTAACCAAAACACAGCAAGGGTTGATAAAATCTTCAAACACATATAATCTACCTCTGTGATAAGACGATAAAAAAGAAAAACTACTAGGCCAAAATCGATTAAAATTTTTGAAAAGTGTCAAAAAATCAAAATTTCCGGTTAAAATGAGGACAAATTCATGGAAAAGACCACTTACTTAGATAGAAGTCCCCCCAACACTTGAGATAAACATTGTCCTCAATGTTTAAGCATGTGGGAGTAAACTCCCCTACACTTAGGACATTGTGCACGTTGTTTAAATCTTGCTAAGGAAGAGACAACTAAAGTGATTCCTATTTTAATATTGTAGAGAATCAAAAGAGTTTAGGATAGAACCGGGAAGACGGGAACATGGAATCACGGATCGTCAAAAATCATCAAGAGTGGAACTTTGAAAGCTCGAATCCATGCACATGAGAAGAAACAAAACAACAAACACATACTAGGGTCTCCCCCTACACTTATTATAAAAACAGATAAAGATAGGTAAATAATCGGGTTGCCTCCCAAAAAGCGCTTGTTTTTGTTAACCAAGTCACGAGCCTGACTCGACCCTGAATTAAATAATCCATGGGGAATCCTCAAATGTAATACCGGGATCAAATACCTTGTCCTCGTTCACGGAGGAAAATACAACCGGAGAGGCCAGAGGATAAGTCTTGAAGGGTAGAAAAGTCCTCTCAACATACGAAAAGTATGTGAGGTTGTGATCCACGGGAGGTGGGGTGGGTTAAGGAAGCACATTGTCATCACCCACAGACAATGGATGTTGACCAAGCGGCAAAGCCGTAAATTTATCACTCATAAAATAGTCAATGTCACCTCCCGGGTCAAAGCACTCATCCTCCGTAATGGTGTCTAAAGGAGTGGATGAAAGGTGCTCGGGAGGGGGACTTGGGACAATATCTTCATGCAACAAATTATCAAAAATAATATCCCCCTCCGTGTCATCATCATCAATACCCGGAGGTATTGAAAGAATGTCGATTTCTTCCAAAGCTGTATCATTATTCTCAACTGAAGTAATAGACGGAGGTACAGACTCGGAAATAGGAGCAGAATTCAACGCTTCAATTTTAGCAATATGAAGATGAACTTTCAGTAATTTGTCGCGAAGAATAACTTCTTCCACCTCATATACAAGACCAAGTTCAGTGGTTAACTTCTCGTATGTCGGAGAGAATAAATCAACATCGCCTTCATCGCCTGGAGGAGAAGGAGAAATTTCAAAAGTGAAATTCTCATAGCATGGAGAAAAATCATCATTAAGAGCGACCTCGTCCGTAGGCTTCACAAAACTCAGCGCATCAGAAACTTCATCAAAGAATTTATCAAGACCAAAATCACTAATCTCACTCGATGTATCGTTATCCTTAGACGCATTAGGGATATCAAGAGTAGGAGCAGTAATCTCAGAAGATGGGTTGAGATCATAGATATCATCCTCTTCATCATCATAATAGTAGAATGCACGCATAAGAGGAGGAGTATAATCACTAAGATTAGATACTTGCTCTTGTTGCTGTCGCTTTTCCTTCTCCCTTGCTTCTTTTAGCTAAACCATGGCTTCTTGAAGTTACAAAATAAGGGCGTGTGTTTCGTCATTCGGATTCAAAGAAGGTTGATAATCGAGGGTGTATTGTGGGGGCTCAAAATTGTGAAAACCAGAATTATAGCACAAATGTGGCCCATCATAAATCATCGGTTGAAATTATAACACGGATTTGGCTCATAATAATTCATCGACTAACAAGAAAAGGTATCGTGAGGGCCCCCACAATTGTTGCAACACGGGTATTGAGAGAAACCCGGTGCATTTTGTTGATATAGATCGTCATATATGGGAGAGGGTGAAATAATGTCATTAGAAGGGAAGAATGAATTGAAGTATGAATTGATCGAATTGCACGATAGACAACGGCCAAATTCGTAATTAGGAATATCCATTCCACATCGTTCGCATGAACACCATTGACAGGATGGACTACCAGAAGATGGACTTCCACACCCTACACAGTCAACAAACGAATCCCTTAAACACAATAGATAAGCAAGAAAAATATTTTTGGTGCAAAACTTTCGAAAAAGAAATGCTTTTTATGATTTTTCAAATGTTTTCGGATTTTTAAATTTTTATTTTTTATTTTTATAGATTTTTAAAAATTTTTGACACGAAAAATAACGTTCACGGGTGAACGGATCCCAAAATCCAACGCGTCTCTCACAGAAAACCATTAATCTTCACGAAAAGAAGCCGGCAGCGGCGCCATTTGAAAGTCGGTTTTGCAAAGTATGAAAATTTATTCGTCTCGATTCAATTTGAATTGATTACCAGTTGAAAGTGTGACTCAATTGTTTTTGGTTAAGAAAAAAGGGAAGTTTGGTTATCTATTTCTATTTAAAAGGTAAATGCAAAAAGTAATAAAAATAAGCCAAAAACAAATAACTAATAATAAATGAGCAAAAGAAATAATAAAATGTAAATTAAAACAAAAAAATTAATAAAAATAAAACTAAACGAAGAAATTAACTTTCGACAGAAAAATAAAATTAACTTAATGAAAAAGGAGAAAATAAAACTAAGAGGATACTTTAAAACTAAACGAGACAAAAACTAAAGCGGGTACTAAATAAAAGTCAAAACTTAAACTTTTCGAAAAAATACTAATACTAAAATTCGATGAAAAATATAACTAAAAATACGTAACTTTCAAAATAGAAATCGGAAAAACTTTCAGATATAACTAAACGATTACGGAACAATATTAATTAATAAACAAGCAAGCAAGCTAGTAGCTCAAGCAAGCAAGCTAGTAGCTCAAAATGGCGCCAAGAAAATATGAAACATGCAGGCATGCATGCATGTCATTCTATCGGAATGTTGAAAACCTATCACAATATGAAAACCTATCACAATATGAAAACCTATCACAATATGAAAAACCTATCACAATATAAAAACCTATCACAATATGAAAACCTATCACAATATGAAAAACCTATCACAATATGAAGTATCACAATATGGGAAACTTATCACATTATGGAAAACCTATCACAATATGAAAACCTATCACAATATGAAAAACCTATCACAATATGAAAAACCTATCACAATATGAAAACCGATCACAATATGAAAAACCTATCACAATATGAAAACCTATCACAATATGGCTGTTGAAAATTGGGCAGCGCTTCGTCGCAATATGCCTTATACCGATCGCAATGTGCGATGCCAGGGGCTATCGCAATCCACGATCGGAATAAGTGATCGAAATGAGCTGTCACGATAAGCTGTCACAATGAGGCTGTCACAATGTCAAAACCCTAATGATATTGTGATGGAAAGATAATATATTCGGATGGAGTACAATAAGCTAAAAATCAAATAAGCACTTTAACCAAAAATTTAACCAAAACAGTAATAAGAAGAACAAAAATAAGCTACAAATTTAAAAACTTTCAAGATGCTAAATAAGCAAAATTTAAAAATTGAACTAAAAGAAAAAGATTAAACTTTAAAAAGATAGAACTTTTAAAAACACTTAAATGGAAGTAAGCTAGACACCAATTAAGCAAAAATCACAATAAGCTAAGACCATGAATCACACGAAAATGATAATAACAAAAAGATAAAAACTTTAATCAAATTAAGCATAAAGATGAAAACTTTAAGATTAATCAAACAAGACAATAGATTTTTATAACAAGAAGAGAAGAATGAGAATGATTATGAAAAAACTTGATTAAAGATAAAGATTAAAGATTCAAATACAAGATTAGAGTGAAAAACTTAAAACTTTAAAGAAAAAGCTAGAGAGAAAGTAAAAACACCTACTCCTACTCCTACTCTAATCTACTCCTAGTTTTCTAACACTCCAAAATGAAGGAATGGAAGACTATTTATAGGAGGAGGGGGAGTTGTTGTTGCTTCCTTCTTTCTCTTATCTTTTCGTCTTTTAATTTCTTCGTCTTTCTCGACTTTGTCTCGGGATTTGTCGAATAATAAAATGAACTCTTCTTTTCTTCTTTTGGTAGACTTGTTTCTTTGACTTCGTTTAAACTTCCGTCTTTAGTCTTTTTCTTCGATAAATCTTCAGAATAGGCCTTTGACTTCGGTTCTTTTTGCACTCTTGACCTTTTGACTTTGTCTTTTTTTCCTTTTCGTCGATAAAAATCCGTGAAAGCCCTTGTTTTCATCCCTTTTCACATTTTGCTCCTAAATCACAACGAAAACACAAACCACACATAATTCTGACATTTACGACATAAAATACACGTTTTGGCTTGGTTATTATTATAATTAAGTGGTAACAGGATGGGTGTTTTCACACCTATCAATCACAAACCAGAAAAACATTCACATCATTCTTTACAAAACCATACAGTGTCTCTTCCATCCCAACTGGAAATCAAATCATAAAAAGACATGGGACTATGAAACTCACCTGAACAAGCTTCTCCAAGTACCCGCGCTCTAGCACAAATCTAAACACACAAACATATACAATCAAGACATGAACCACATACCAAAATGGCTCATCAATCTATGATGGATATGTAACCTTATCCTAAAACTTAACCCCATTTACATGCCATATGAATCTCATTACACCCCTATATAAAGCCCTTAACTTAGTTTAGTTCATAACTCGTCCCGTTAGCATTTCACCCAAAACAGTCCCGTTTTTCATACTTCAAACTATTGGTCGAACAACCACTTAACAAAAATAGCATGCCCTTTAAAAGAAAACCTTTGCTCTTACATGTGTTAGCTAACTCTAGCCTTTGGCCTCAACCTTAAAGATACTTTTAAGGCCTCCATATATATATATATATATATATATATATATATATATATATATATATATATATATATATATATATATATATATATATATATATATATATATATATATATATATATATATATATATATATACTTTTACCTATCCAGAATTTACTGATTTTGAACATATTAAAAGTTTGTTATGACCAGAGGGTCTTACCCTATCCCATTTGCTTAGCCCTTCTCCAGATCTTTAATTTAATATATAATATAAACATCATGTTCATTTGAAGATCCAATTATAACCCTAAGTACCCCAAAAAGTTCAAAATATAAAATGAAAACAGGCTGATCCAAAAACTGTTTTGACACCCGACTGATGTAACATGTTTTTGACCCACTTCCCTACCTCCAATTTAGTTCTATTTTCTTTCATCTGAAAGCTAATTCAATTACCTTTCCAGGGACATAAGATTCGAAATTTAAAAGTTTGTAGAACTCTAGATATGATCAAAACAATGGACCAAAAATTATGCCCAGTTTTTAAAAACGAATTTAAACATGATTAAACCCTAATTACGATCACTAATCTTCATAATAACCAAAGTAATCAATTCACATGAACCCTAATCTCACTAATATCAGAAAACTCACAAACCCTAATCCATCATAAGATCAATTACATGATTAAATTGATTAAAATCATTAATAGAACAAGGATTTTGAAGGTTTTACCTTAGAAATCAATGGAAGATCTTTATTTTTGAAATCCTAATTGACCACCATTGTTGAATTTCAGCTAGGAGATATTATGGAGGTTAAAAAACTGATTATTTTGGTTATGGGTTGGGTTTGGTTAAGTCCTAAAGCCCCCCTAATCCCATTACAAGTCTATTGGGCATGTTTTGGGCTTTTCCTTCTTTCTTTCTTGCGTCGTCCAAACCGACCCCCTTTATTATTATTTTTTTATTTTCTTTTTATTATTAATTAATGTATTAATAATATTAGCTTAATTTACATTTATTTATTTCAGCTCCAAAAACCTCCAAAACCTCAAAACCGTAAAACTAGTCAAATTTACGCGTATACCGTAAAAGACGTAAAAATATACAGTTTTATAAAAACACTTAGAATATGAAATAAACTATATAATTGATATGAGCTTAAACTCATATCCTTTTATCAACAAATAACCATAAAACATGAAGCAAAATACCAAATTATTTGGCAAAAACAGTATTATGTGGTATGTTTGTGTTTGTGTGCACTTTTGTAGGTAAGAAGATACATTTTCAAGCAAACAAGGAAAAATCAAGCCCAAATGGATGAAAAAGACAAAAGAGGATCAAAAGTGACAAGACTTTGAAGTATAAGGACCTATCTTGACAAGTTATGAAAGTTGAAGGACTAAAAGTGCAAATAATGAAAAGTCAAGATTCAAGTCAAACCTGGTCAACTATCAAGTCAACTCAGTCAAAGGACCATTTTGTACAAGTTATCAAAGTTAAAGGACCAAAAATGTCAAAGGAATGAAGATCCTAGCTTGAAACAGCAATCTGCCAAGTCAAGGGGTTTGTTTTGCCAAGTTTGGAAAGTTATGCAAAGTGTGATCCATGTGTCAAGTTTTCAGCCAATGGGAAGAGAGATAATATGTCACACGGATTGCCACTTAAGCTCAATAAATATCCACTAACTGCCGCCACATTTATTACAAGATCCAAACAGTTTAATCCGTGTGACATCTTTTAAGCCAACCAGGAAGTGACACGTGTCTTCTTCTTCACAAGAAAAATTTGCCAGGATTGGGATTTTGATAGAAGCCATTTCATGAGAAGATATAAACACCAAAGATGATCGTTTTGGAGAGACGAGTTCAATGGTGCAATCCAATTAACATATCACTCACTCAATCAAAAACACCCAAATCATTGTTCATACCTTCAAGTGCCAAATGCAGAATTTTTCCACGTGGCAAGTTATTACTGGTTCTGACACGTCACCAACTCCAACAAACTCTCCTTTCTTGCCTATAAATACCTAGACTAGTCCTCATTTGTAGATTGTAGCCTAATTTTGTAAAACACATAGTTCTTACTTTCCTTTCCTTTTTCCCTCACTTTTCCCCTAACTACTCAAGAGTCTGACAAACTCTTGAGTCAGTTAGTTAGTTAGTAGCTTGTAACAACCTTTGTAACTGAATTCATTCAATAAAATTCAAATTACCTTTTTCCCGCCAATTCTGTTCTTCAAATTCCAGTTTGATTCTTGTTGCTGTTGGATATAATTGTTGCTGTTTGATGTTTGTTATGATCAACCATTGATCATAACTGACATTGGTGAAGTTTTGTAGCTGTTTGATCAGAATTCAGTCCATACCATTGTTCATGTGAAGATTTGTAGCAGAATGATGATTATAGATGATTGTAGCTGATTTGTTTGTTGAATACTAGTGATAGGTGGTGGTTATCACTAGGGCAAGAGAGCTCAGCGCTCCTCTTCTTCCCAAAGGATTTCTACAATAGGTTCCATAGTTCTTGTTTTATGTTCCTCTAAACAGTCAACTGCCATGCTCATTTTCCTAGTTAAATTTGATGGCTATATGATATATTTGTTAGTTGCTGTTGTTTGATTGAGTCTTAGTGTGTTTGTAGCCTAATCCTGTCTTCTTGTGATTTGAATTGGATTTTGTTCTAGTTACTTGCATAATTTCAGTCAATATTAGCTTTGCACCTTGATTGTAGTTCTAGTTGAGATAATTGTCTGCACTTAGCTCTAATACCTTTCATTTAGTCCATTAAAACTAGTTTGCTATAGCCTTTGAATCAGCTTTAATCAGAACTTTAAAAGTCTTTGTTAAATTTTGATCATAGCAGTATAAGGAGTGTTTGGGAGTAGCTTAAAAGTAGTTTTCAAAGTGTTGAGAATTGGTGTTTCAGAGTTTGTTTCTAGTCTTTAGTTGATAACAATTGGTTTTAAGTCATTTTCAAGTCAAATAAATAGTCAAACAGGCAATTGGCTTAAAAATAGTTTGGGTTAGATATCATTCAGCCTTGTTCTTTAAAACTTGCCTTTTTCATTTGCCTAGTTCTCCTTCATTCTTAGATGAAATTTCCTAAAATTTGTTTCCAGACTTAGCTTACATCATAAACTTTTAGATTCTAAGAGGAAATTCTACAGTATTAGGTAATAAGCTAGGAATTAGCTTTTTGGTCAAGGTCTGAGCAAATTCCATTCTCTGATATAAAGTGTTGACTGTTTTCCTAGTTCTCCTAATCCACTTCACAAAAGTCATGATTTTCTTTCACCAAACCAGTTAGTTAGTGTTGAATATTGATTTTTGAAGTTTTGAGCTTTTTCCAAAAATCTGGTCAAACTTGGTCAACATAAGCTCAAAAGAGCTTATTTCAGATTTCTAGTTCATTACTGGATGAAAATGTTTCTAGTTTGATTTCCCCTTCTTTAAATAAGTTTCTTAATCAGTTTCATCACAAAAATCAAATTGTGACTGTTTGGTTTAAGCTGTAGCTTATTTTATGCTTATCAATAAGCACTCTTTTGCTTATTTTTGACTTTTAGCTTAAATCCTTTAACACACGTAGCTTAAATTGGATTAGAAGACTTTTGCAAGTGGTTTCATTAGATTTGGTTGAGTAATAAGCTCAAACGAGCTTATTCTTGTTTTTGTCCCGTTTTTAGTTAAAACCTTAGCTTAATTGCACTTTGGTCCTTACATTTCATTCAGTGTTTACTTTTTGGCTAAACTTCCAAGTAATTAGGGTTTGCTATAGTTTAGTCCTTGGATTTTGCAATTTGTTAAATTTCAGTTAGCAATTTGTTATTTTGTTACATTTTTGGTTAAGTTTGTTATAGTTTTTGCATTGTTAATCCTTTTAGTTTACTGTTTTGCATTATTAGTCCCTATAGTTGTAGAATTTACATTTTGAGCATTTTACTTTCATAGAAATTACATTTTCAGTCCTTTTAGTTTTATATTTTGCATTTTAGACTTTACTTGAATAAAAACGTGGTAATTGCAATCTGTTTTACATATAAGTAGCTTAATATTTTTCATTTTTAAATAGTGTTGTTTGAATTAGCAATAGATTACCAAGCAAGCTTGAACAACCAAGAACAATAATAAATCTGATATTGATTGGACTTTCTATTGGTTAAGAACTGAGAAAACGAACTTGCATTATATTACATTTCAAATGGCGCCGCTGCCGGTTCTTTGACTACACGAGAGACTATCGATTGACGGTTTTCATTGGCTTTTGGGATCCGTTCATTTTGTGAACGTTATTTTTACGTATCATAAATCAAAAACAAATAAAAAATCAAAAATATAAAAATATATAAAAACTAAAAAATTAACAAAACAATTCTTTTCCTAAAGAATTGACCAAAAAAATTAAAAAATCCAAAAAGCAATCTTTTTCCTAAGAGATTGCACCCAAAAATATATATTATTGGATTCTCTCGGTTTTATGTACATATAGTATTTTCCTTTAAAAAACTCATAAATACAAAAATATTTTCCATATATTATTATAAGTAAATACGTATACGTATAAGAACAATCAATTTACATATCTTCCATAAGTATTGCCGAGGCAATACACCGTGTTGAGGGGCGCTCCGGTCCTTGACACGCGTATCGATCAAACAAAATAAAGCAAGAATAGATAAATACTCTCAATAAGCAACAATTCGAAGAATACGAACATTTAAGTGAATAGAAAGGCGATGTGCTATAAAATGCCATCTAAGGGTCAATAGGTACTTAAGTGCTTCGCGCCACCTAACCCCCCGTTCACTTGGGTGTATTCTACGAAGGAAGGCTTCATTGAGGGTCTTGCACCCAAAGTAGTAAATACATATATTGTTATTTTCTTGTGGATATTTAATATTGAAACTCGAAGAGGATAATCCATTTCTCTTCAAAGTCACACGAGAGCTTCTCTCTCATTCCTCGTATTGAGTTGCATGCTCACTCGCGGGCGTGCACAAATACCGATTGGTGTACAACCTCTTCCTCCGAAAAGGAAGAAAAAGAGAAAGAGTAAGACCACCACCGTCCACCAAGCCGATCACGAGAATCGTGCTTTGTCACCACCACAAGAAGCCATGGCTATTGATAATCGTACTTTGTATGAACGTATGCAATCCAACATTCATGGATATGTTAGTGCCATTAAGATTCCCGATTTTCCCGCTAACACATTTGAGCTACATACATCTATGATCAATATGGTTTCTTCATCACCTTTCTTTGGAAAACAAAATGAGGATCCCCATGCTCACCTTAAGAGATTCCTTTCACTTTGCAATACCATTAAGCATAATGGGGTTCCACCTGAGGTCATTAGATTGATGTTAGTGTCATTTTCCTTAGATGGGAGTGCTAAGCATTGGTTAGACACCCAACCACCCGATAGTATCACCACATGGGATGATTTTACCACTAAGTTTTTGAACAAATTCTTTCCTCCACAAAAGACTATGGTTTTGAGGAATTTAATTATGGGCTTTACACAAAAACCTAGTCAATCCTTTAGTGATGCTTGGGAAGAGTATAGTGAGTTGTTGAGGCGATGCCCTAACCATGGAATGGATGATCTAAGCCAAATCAATACCTTCTATAATGGCCTTAAACCTCACCACCAAGATTCACTAAATGCTTCCGCGGGAGGGAGTATTCTTTTCAAGACATAGCACGAGGCTTTGAACATTATTGAGACTAAGGCAATGGTTCAAACAAACAATCCATTTGAAGAAAAGGTTCATGTCATCCAAAACACTTCTCAAACTCCTTGTGAAATACAACTTCTTAAATAGATCCTTCAAACAGTCAAACAAGGACAAGAAATTACTCAAGGCATGTTTCAAGATTTTAAGAGCATGACATTGAACAATTCCTCAAATAATGTGAATGCCATCACCATTTCTTGTGTTACTTGTGGAGGCCCCCACTCTTATGAACAATGTGACAAGGTGCAAGGGTATTAAGGGGAATGCTATGCTTATCAAGAGGAACACCGTGAACACTTCAAGCCTAACATCAATCCAAATAACCTTTCTTACAAATCCCAAAATTACCTTACTCCACCCGGCTTCCCACCCCAACCACCCACCCAAATTCCACAAAATCCTCCTCAAATTTTAGCAAGGAATCAAGGGCAAAGACAACCATACCAAGGAAATAATTACAAGGCACCCAATCAATTTCAACCTCAAGCTAATACCTTTTATCCACCACAACAAGGATTTAATCAACCACTTCCATTTATTCCCAATCAAGCATATGCTCCAATACCAAATCAAGCTTACCCTCAAAATCAAACTCAAGGATATGGGATGCAAGAGACTCAAGAGTATGTTGACAAGAAAATGCGTGAAATTGAGAAGAGAATGAATGACCAAGTGAAACGTACAATGGAGGAACAAATCAATAGGGTTTTAGTGGCGGTAACTCAAAGACCACAAGGGGATTTACCTTCTAACACACAAACAAACCCTAGGGCCAATGTTAATGCTATTACAACAAGGAGTGGTACAACAACAAAGGATCCTTCACCTCCTAAACCCACTATTGTTCAACCCACTTGCGTTCCTACTTGTGATAAGCCTTCTACTTCTACTCCACCTCCTCAAAATGCTCCTATTCACTTGAACACACCTTCTCAATCACCTCATACTTCTCCTTTACCTTCCACACTTTCCAATGAAGAGGCTAACAAAGACAAATCTTCCACCACAACACCTATTCCACCTACACCAAAACCCACTCTTCCATACCCTTCAAGGTTGAAAAAGGACAAGTTAAAGAACAAAGATGACATACAAGTCTCCAATTTCTTAAGGATGTTCAAGCAACTCAATATCAACATATCCTTTGCCGAAGCTCTTGCTTATATGCCAAAGTTTGCTAAGATGTTCAAGGATTTGCTCTCAAACAAAGAAAAATTGGTTGATTTGCCCAACACATCACTTAATGAAAATTGTTCCGCGGTGTTACTTAAAACCTTACCAACAAAACTTGGAGATCCGGGGCGCTTCTTGATACCTTGTAATTTTCCCGGTGTTGAAAATTGCATGGCTTTGGCGGATTTAGGGGCGAGCATAAATCTCATGCCTTTATCGGTTTGGAAACAACTCTCTCTTCCCGAGCTCACTCCCACTAGGATGACTCTTGAACTAGCCAACCGAACCATAGCTCACCCCGTAGGTATAGCGGAAGATGTGTTTGTAGGTGTGGATAAGTTTACCTTTCCGGCCGACTTTGTAGTGGTCGATTATGACATGGATCCTAGAGTGCCTTTGATTGTTGGTAGACCGTTTTTGAGAACGGGTCGTACCTTGATAGATGTGGCGGAAGGAGAATTAATTATGAGAGTAGAGGATGAGAAAGTGGTGTTTAAGTTAGGCAAAGTTTGTGATAGAAAAGAGGTTAAGGAGTCTAGACCTTGTGAGACTATTAACATTGTGGATGTGCTAGATGAAGTGTGTAATGAACACTTTCATGATGCTTGTAAGAATGCTAGTGATGAGATTCCACATGTTGAAACCGTGGCCTCAATTGCTCCCTCTTTAACACCTTTTGGAGAGAGTGATTTCCTCTTGGAGGAATTTGAGTCCAACTTTCTTGGTGATGATGATTCTCCCATTAATTGGGAAGAAGATATTCTTACAATCCAAAAGTTGCTCAATGAGGACCCTATTTCTTCTCCTATTCCACAAGAGATTACCATTGAGGAACCTTCCATAGTAAAACCTTCCATAGAGAGTCCACCTCCCATTGAACTTAAGGAACTTCCATCCCACTTAGAATATGCTTTCTTAGAAGGAAAAGACCAATTACCGGTGATTATTGCTAAGGAATTGAAAGAGGATGAGAAGGAGCAACTTATTGAAGTCCTTAAGAAACACAAGAAAGCCTTAGCATGGAAAATATCCGACATAAGGGGAATTGATCCACATTTTTGTACTCACAAAATCCTTATGGAGGATGACTATAAACCCGCCATTCAAAACCAAAGGAGAGTTAACCCAAAAATTCATGAGGTTATTAAGAAGGAAGTGATTAAACTCTTAGATGCGGGTATGATTTACCCCATTTCCGACTCTCCATGGGTTAGCCCGGTTCATTGTGTTCCAAAGAAGGGTGGAATCACCGTGGTGCCTAATGAGAACAATGAGCTTATTCCCACGAGACTTGTAACCGGTTGGAGAGTTTGCATTGACTATAGAAAACTCAATGAGGCAACTAGGAAAGACCATTTCCCGCTTCCCTTTATGGATCAAATGCTTGAACGCTTAGCGGGAAATGAGTACTATTGTTTTCTTGATGGCTTTTCGGGTTATTTCCAAATACCCATTGACCCTAAGGATCAAGAAAAGACCACATTCACTTGTCCATACGGTACATTTGCTTACAAGAGGATGCCTTTTGGCCTATGTAATGCACCGGGGACGTTTCAAAGGTGCATGATGGCGATTTTCCATGACATGATAGAGCAAACCATGGAGGTTTTTATGGATGATTTTTCCGTATTTGGGAACTCCTTTAGCTCTTGTCTCACCAATCTTGAGAGAATGCTTAAGCGTTGTGAGGAAACACGTTTGGTACTTAATTGGGAGAAATGTCACTTTATGGTGAAAGAGGGGATTGTTTTAGGACACAAGATATCCAATAAGGGATTAGAAGTTGATCGAGCTAAAATTGATGTGATTGCTAAGCTTCCCCCACCCACCTCGGTTAAAGGTGTGAGGAGTTTCTTAGGTCATGCGGGATTTTATAGGCGCTTTATACAAGATTTCTCTAAGATAGCTAGACCGATGACTCATCTCTTGGAGAAAGAGGCTCCTTTCATTTTTGATCAAGCTTGTTTAGACTCTTTTGAGACCCTTAAGGAAAAATTAACAAAGGCTCCCGTTTTGGTTTCTCCAAATTGGGAATTACCTTTTGAGCTTATGTGTGACGCTAGTGATTATGCGGTGGGGGCCGTTTTAGGACAAAGAGTTAATAAGCATTTTCAACCTATACACTATGCGAGTAAAACCATGACCGGTGCACAACTTCATTACACTACCACGGAAAAAGAGTTGCTTGCTATAGTATATGCTTTTGAGAAGTTTAGACCATACCTTGTGCTTTCCAAGACCATAGTGTATACGGATCACTCCGCTCTCAAGTATCTTTTGACAAAACAAGATGCTAAGCCTAGGCTTTTGAGATGGGTTTTGTTGCTTCAAGAGTTTAAGATAGAGATTCGTGATAAAAAAGGGGCCGAAAATTTAGCGGCGGATCATTTGAGTAGACTTGAGCATCCTTTTCAAGGAGATTTCCCACATCAAGAAATCAATGAATCCTTTCCCCTAGAGGAGCTCATGTCTATCTCTTCCCAAGAGGATGCCACACCTTGGTTTGCGGATATAGCAAACTATCTTGTGGGCAATGTGCTTATTGAGGGTCTTAATTATCAACAAAAGAAAAAGTTTCTTAAGGAAGTTAAGTATTACTTTTGGGATGATCCATATCTTTTTAGGCAATGTGCGGACCAAATCATTAGACGGTGTGTAGATGGGCCCGAGGCATTTAAAATCTTAGAGGCATGTCATAAAGGACCTACGGGTGGACATTTTGGGCCTAACTACACCGCCAAGAAAGTCTTTGATTCGGGTTACTATTGGCCTTCCATTTACAAGGATGCCCAAGAGATGGTGAAATTTTGTGATGTTTGTCAAAGACAAGGAAAAATTACACAACGTGATGAGATGCCACAAAATTTTATCCAAGAGTGTGAGATATTTGATGTATGGGGAATAGATTTCATGGGACCTTTTCCATCCTCTAAGGGAAACAAGTATATACTTGTGGCGGTGGATTATGTGTCCAAGTGGGTGGAGGCTAAAGCCTTACCTACTAATGATGCTAGAGTGGTTGTAAAGTTCTTGAAACAATTATTTGCTAGATTTGGTGTACCTCGGGCCATCATAAGTGATCGTGGTACGCACTTTTGTAATGATCAATTCACGAGAGTTATGAAGAAATATGGAGTGAATCATAGACTTTCTACCGCGGATCACCCTCAAACTAATGGTCAAACCGAGGTCACAAATCGTGGTTTAAAGAGAATTTTAGAAAGAACGGTGGGAGAGCATAGAGCTTCTTGGTCGGATAAGCTTTGATGCTTTGTGGGCGTTTAGGACGGCCTTTAAAACACCAATTGGTTGTACTCCTTATAGGCTTGTCTATGGAAAAGCGTGCCACCTTCCATTTGAGTTAGAACATAAGGCATCTTGGGCTCTCAAGTGGGCTAACTTTGATTTAAACCAAGCCGGTTCACATAGGAAAGATCAAATCAATGAGATGGATGAGTTGAGAGCCAATGCCTATGAGAATTCTTTGCTATACAAGGAAAAGACTAAGAAATTGCATGATGCTAAGATCAAGAATCGTGAGTTCAAAGTTGGAGAGCCGGTTCTCCTCTTTAACTCAAGATTGAAGCTTTTTGCAGGCAAGCTTAAGTCGAGATGGTCCGGTCCATTCACTATTGCTCAAGTGTTTCCATATGGAACTCTTGAGTTGTCCCAACCCGATGGTCCAAATTTTAAAGTGAATGGTCACCGTGTTAAACACTACTTTGGGGAGGACATTTCCGTTGAAATGGTCCAAGAGGTCCCCATTTTCCCCATGAATTAATTCATTGAGGGACGAGTCGAGCTAGAGACTCATTAACTCAAGCATCGTATAACTAGGTTTAGAGTGTGGTAGGTTAGCAATAAAGGCATAGATTTGGAGATAAGTGTAGGGGAGACCTTCTTTTGTCTTCATGCTTGTTTGTAGGGTTGCTCACTCATTTCATGCTTTGGAGCTTATGGAGGAGGCCTTTGTATCCGGTTCACTTTGTTACTTTAGTGAATTTTCATTGACACCTTGTGCTTAAACATGATTTCACTAATAGTAGTCCTTTCCTTAACTTGGGTTAAGCAAAGTCTATTCATTGTCATAAGTGTAGGGGAAGTTTTTTATACTTCCATGCTCTTAAACATTGCGGACAATGTTTAGCTTAAGTGTAGGGGGGTCTTCTATCGAAGTGACCTTACCTAGAACTTGTCATTGTCTTGCATGATAACATGGAAAATTGAATTTTCAACATTTTTCAAATTTTTGATCTACTTTGGCCAACAAAAATATGCATTCATGATTTTTGCATCATTCATTTTTCATTTGCATATCACATTTGCATTGTATATATATGTCTTTTTCATCAAAAATATATAAAAAGGAAAAATATAATAAAACATGGTTTTAACAAATTTAGATTTCTTTGACATATTAGGCCCGCCATGGATATTTTGACTCAACCCGAGTTTGCTTATCTTAGCACTCTCTAGCTAGTATCCTTAACCATGTAGTCCTTCATTGGTCTATTAGGCTAAGCTTCCACCAATTTCATTCTTTGAAATTTTAAATTTGTGGAGAATGGGAAATGATAGAGTTGAAGCAAGTGTAAAAGGGCTAGATAGACTTCATGGCAATTACTTGTGGCTTAACCCTTCTCTTCTTTACCTCTATTTTCTTCGCATGTATATAATTGTTAATAAATAATCAAGTACGGTTTTAATTGGTTTGTAATCTCTTATGCATTTTTGGCTAATCATTTATGGTTGATATGAGTACGTCTTAAGATTCTAAGTTAGCACGTTTTATGTGTACTAGACTTATGTCATGCTCCATATTTAGCGGGTGTTTTTCCTTTTCTTCTTTGCAAATTTCTTGGTGAGGAATAAAGAAAAATAAGAGCGGCTTATGAAAAAAAAATGAGTGGCTAGAAAAAAAAAAAAAAGAAAAAGAAAAAAAAAAAAAAAAATAATGCAAGACTCCCAAGAGGGGCAGTGTGGTGTTAATTATAGTGACTATTGAGTTCCAATATTACCTTGACGGGTTGCGGGGATTCAATAGATTGCTCCAATCCAATATTACCTTGACGGGTTGCGGGGTTGAAGATCCAAAATCTCAAAAAGATGCGGATGTAAATTATTGCGTGAGTTTTATTTTTCTTTCCTTAGCGAGTGTGTAGTTACTTATGAAAGCATGACATGAGGATTTTACACATAAGGCGAATGACTTATTACTCTTAATACGGACTTATATTAATTATGAGCGGTTTTTCAAGTAATGGATGAGAAGATTACTTAGGATTAAAACCGTGCTTCCTTATTTTTGGATTTTACATTTCTTATATTTCACACTTGAATAATGACAAATTTGCCCACAAGCAATTTGCTCAATTAATAACCGGTTCCACATTTAATTGTCATGAATAAATTGATGCACTTTTTACTTGTGAATGCAATGATCCCATTTATTAGCTTGGTATGGGGAAAGTGAAACTTGAGGGTGATAAATGTTCATGGTATCCAAGCCCTAATCCAAGTCATAGAATTCTTTATGAGTTATTTCCATCAAAACCATTTCAAGAAAAATAAAAAAGATATAGATAGAATTGTATTTTGATTCATTGCATTATTAAAAGTCAAAATCATGCATCATCTAGTTTAGAGTAGTGTAGATGCATCTCATATGGCCAAGGTGGATTAATTATGAGGGAAATGTAATTTTTAAGCCTTGAAATATAATATTGCATGAGGACATGGCAATGCTCAAGTGTAGGGGAATTTGATATGAGCTTAAACTCATATCCTTTTATCAACAAATAACCCTAAAACATGAAGCAAAATACCAAATTATTTGGCAAAAACAGTATTATGTGGTATGTTTGTGTTTGTGTGCACTTTTGTAGGTAAGAAGATACATTTTCAAGCAAACAAGGAAAAATCAAGCTCAAATGGATGAAAAAGACAAAAGAGGATCAAAAGTGACAAGACTTTGAAGTATAAGGACCTATCTTGACAAGTTATGAAAGTTGAAGGACTAAAAGTGCAAATAATGAAAAGTCAAGATTCAAGTCAAACCTGGTCAACTATCAAGTCAACTCAGTCAAAGGACCATTTTGTACAAGTTATCAAAGTTAAAGGACCAAAAATGTCAAAGGAATGAAGATCCTAGATTGAAACAGCAATCTGCCAAGTCAAGGGGTTTGTTTTGCCAAGTTTGGAAAGTTATGCAAAGTGTGATCCATGTGTCAAGTTTTCAGCCAATGGGAAGAGAGATAATATGTCACACGGATTGCCACTTAAGCTCAATAAATATCCACTAACTGCCGCCACATTTATTACAAGATCCAAACAGTTTAATCCGTGTGACATCTTTTAAGCCAACCAGGAAGTGACACGTGTCTTCTTCTTCACAAGAAAAATTTGCCAGGATCGGGATTTTGATAGAAGCCATTTCATGAGAAGATATAAACACCAAAGATGATCGTTTTGGAGAGACGAGTTCAATGGTGCAATCCAATTAACATATCACTCACTCAATCAAAAACACCCAAATCATTGTCCATACCTTCAAGTGCCAAATGCAGAATTTTTCCACGTGGCAAGTTATTACTGGTTCTGACACGTCACCAACTCCAACAAACTCTCCTTTCTTGCCTATAAATACCTAGACTAGTCCTCATTTGTAGATTGTAGCCTAATTTTGTAAAACACATAGTTCTTACTTTCCTTTCCTTTTTCCCTCACTTTTCCCCTAACTACTCAAGAGTCTGACAAACTCTTGAGTCAGTTAGTTAGTTAGTAGCTTGTAACAACCTTTGTAACTGAATTCATTCAATAAAATTCAAATTACCTTTTTCCCGCCAATTCTGTTCTTCAAATTCCAGTTTGATTCTTGTTGCTGTTGGATATAATTGTTGCTGTTTGATGTTTGTTATGATCAACCATTGATCATAACTGACATTGGTGAAGTTTTGTAGCTGTTTGATCAGAATTCAGTCCATACCATTGTTCATGTGAAGATTTGTAGCAGAATGATGATTATAGATGATTGTAGCTGATTTGTTTGTTGAATACTAGTGATAGGTGGTGGTTATCACTAGGGCAAAAGAGCTCAGCGCTCCTCTTCTTCCCAAAGGATTTCTACAATAGGTTCCATAGTTCTTGTTTTATGTTCCTCTAAACAGTCAACTGCCATGCTCATTTTCCTAGTTAAATTTGATGGCTATATGATATATTTGTTAGTTGCTGTTGTTTGATTGAGTCTTAGTGTGTTTGTAGCCTAATCCTGTCTTCTTGTGATTTGAATTGGATTTTGTTCTAGTTACTTGCATAATTTCAGTCAATATTAGCTTTGCACCTTGATTGTAGTTCTAGTTGAGATAATTGTCTGCACTTAGCTCTAATACCTTTCATTTAGTCCATTAAAACTAGTTTGCTATAGCCTTTGAATCAGCTTTAATCAGAACTTTAAAAGTCTTTGTTAAATTTTGATCATAGCAGTATAAGGAGTGTTTGGGAGTAGCTTAAAAGTAGTTTTCAAAGTGTTGAGAATTGGTGTTTCAGAGTTTGTTTCTAGTCTTTAGTTGATAACAATTGGTTTTAAGTCATTTTCAAGTCAAATAAATAGTCAAACAGGCAATTGGCTTAAAAATAGTTTGGGTTAGATATCATTCAGCCTTGTTCTTTAAAACTTGCCTTTTTCATTTGCCTAGTTCTCCTTCATTCTTAGATGAAATTTCCTAAAATTTGTTTCCAGACTTAGCTTACATCATAAACTTTTAGATTCTAAGAGGAAATTCTACAGTATTAGGTAATAAGCTAGGAATTAGCTTTTTGGTCAAGGTCTGAGCAAATTCCATTCTCTGATATAAAGTGTTGACTGTTTTCCTAGTTCTCCTAATCCACTTCACAAAAGTCATGATTTTCTTTCACCAAACCAGTTAGTTAGTGTTGAATATTGATTTTTGAAGTTTTGAGCTTTTTCCAAAAACCTGGTCAAACTTGGTCAACATAAGCTCAAAAGAGCTTATTTCAGATTTCTAGTTCATTACTGGATGGAAATGTTTCTAGTTTGATTTCCCCTTCTTTAAATAAGTTTCTTAATCAGTTTCATCACAAAAATCAAATTGTGACTGTTTGGTTTAAGCTGTAGCTTATTTTGTGCTTATCAATAAGCACTCTTTTGCTTATTTTTGACTTTTAGCTTAAATCCTTTAACACACGTAGCTTAAATTGGATTAGAAGACTTTTGCAAGTGGTTTCATTAGATTTGGTTGAGTAATAAGCTCAAACGAGCTTATTCTTGTTTTTGTCCCGTTTTTAGTTAAAACCTTAGCTTAATTGCACTTTGGTCCTTACATTTCATTCAGTGTTTACTTTTTGGCTAAACTTCCAAGTAATTAGGGTTTGCTATAGTTTAGTCCTTGGATTTTGCAATTTGTTAAATTTCAGTTAGCAATTTGTTATTTTGTTACATTTTTGGTTAAGTTTGTTATAGTTTTTGCATTGTTAATCCTTTTAGTTTAATGTTTTGCATTATTAGTCCCTATAGTTGTAGAATTTACATTTTGAGCATTTTACTTTCATAGAAATTACATTTTCAGTCCTTTTAGTTTTATATTTTGCATTTTAGACTTTACTTGAATAAAAACGTGGTAATTGCAATCTGTTTTACATATAAGTAGCTTAATATTTTTCATTTTTAAATAGTGTTGTTTGAATTAGCAATAGATTACCAAGCAAGCTTGAACAACCAAGAACAATAATAAATCTGATATTGATTGGACTTTCTATTGGTTAAGAACTGAGAAAACGAACTTGCATTATATTACATTTCAATAATTAAGTCCTAAATGACTTAAACAATCCCGTAAATTATTCCCGTGACTAAATAGCTCATCCGAGACCCCTAAATGCACAACCCTAAATCGTAAAAATACGATTTTCTATAATACATATACGTATACGTAAAACCACTAAATAACACAATCATATTGCATTGTCACTACTATGTGAGCTCATGAACATGAAACAATCACACATCGTTTCACTCACATGGTACCCCGTACCCGAAAACGATGTCCAAACCACACTCTATTCACACCTCATAACTTATAAACACATAAACACACGTAATTCCACGAAATATGGACAAAATAAAACTAATTGACGAAACTCAAAACCGTGGTTGTCACATCAGTCCCTCTTAATAGAAATCTCGTCTCGAGATTTAATCCTTAGGATCAGTCACATCAATCAACATATCACATGAGGATACTTGTTCTAAAAGAACTCCTCTCATTTCCACGTGAACTTTAGTTCATGACTCAATTTACTAGATATATTAACCAAAAATATTTAACTTCATTCTCAAACTCTTGACCTCATAGTCCATAAATCTTACAATGACTCTTTGAAAATCCAAGATTCTAATAATCATAAATCTCGAATAACCGTATATGCAGATATGCATTCTCAAACCACATTTCCCAAATCTTAATGCATAAAATATATCATGTACACCACTTAATTCCCCAAATAATTCTATACCCATAAACTACTGGTCCGAACTTTCCAAAGATCATAAATGGACCTACAAAACTTGACATCAATTTTTCCCTTTTTACCAAAACATACCACCCGTTACTATGGGTGAAACTTCCTACATAACTTTGTCACTAAACTATAGTGATTTCCTCTTTTTCAACATATCATCTCTTGTTACTCTTGTCCTTTCCACAAACACCATTTCCACATTAGTAGTCTCTCTCACGAATTTTAGTCCACCATAAGGACAACTCACCCTATCCTTCCATATAGTGCCTCAAATGGCATTCATCAACTTCTAGTATGATAATTATCATTATATGAAAACTCATACATCGCTAACGAGTTTCCCACATCCCTCTAAATCAGTCACCAAGCTCTCAACACGACTCCTATACTTGTATCAATTTCCCACTTCGTCCATCATTTTCTAATTAGCTGGATATACTCATATCCAATCATTTTCATCAACTCCCTTTAGTCCATACCGCAAACTACTTGTAAATTCCAATTTCTTTACACAAGTGACCTATGATGATATTTCACATATTGATTAGTTTATCACAACGAGGCTCTTCCAATACAAATCAACTTATGATCTATACACATCACCAAAAGGACGATTATCTCAGTTAGTCTATCAACTGCCATCCAAACCCATGCTACAACCACTTCCATAAAATTTGGATAGATCATTCGTATCACCTATACACTTCTTTCTCACTTTTCTTCATGAAAGATTTTTTTCCCTGATACTCAACACTTCCTTTATACCTACACAATGTCTTACCTTCAAGGTCATAGTGCTCCTCATATTGTCTCAGTTAGGCCAAGCCCTTCGTCTCTCATGACACATCAAATCTATAACTCCTCAACCATTCGATTGTCGATACTAAGCCTTCCAATCAAACAGTATAGGTCAGTAGCATTTCGTTTCCACCTACAACAATATTAGCATGCTTAGTGCCTTAGCCTACTCATTAGGCTATACCAAAGTTTTACCTTCGGTTCCTATCTCGGCCTATTTCATTCATGATTCACATCTATCCACACTTCCTTCTTCTTCCTCAGTTCATGACATACATCACGATGTTATGCTTCCCGTCTTTCAAATCATTTATGCCTCAAAATTTTTCCAAGTAGCTTCACTTGTTTTTCCTCACAATCAGTTCCCCTACCCCCTCCTAATAGGGACAGACTAGAGTTTTATGTGATCTCATGTGGATCACACTCTCATCTTATACCCATATTAGTTTCCATTTGTCTAAACTAAGCCGTATTTTAAATTCTTATTCAAATCTCATACTTCTATTTTGATCTTGCACCCAACATGAGGTACTTTCAATCATCATCTTCTAGGAATACTTGGTTCCCTCCTTCCATGGTTCTCCCTAATTCCTACACTATCCAGTCCAACAGAAATTCTATACTTCATTCATCAATTCCATAGAAATCGCTAGTGTATTGGATAATGTATAATTGTCTCTTCCAAAGATCTTTCATAACACCTTCACAAAATCGACTCTCTAATCACTTCTCCATGAACTTATTCAGCTCAGCTTCACTACTCATCCCTCGATATTGATTGCCACAAAAATTCTATCCGCGTAGTCACTTGACTCCCGTTGTTACCTCCACGAGTTCTTAATCTCCCATGTTATGTATTCAATTCATCACGATCCTTTAGTTCAGCTCTTTGTAACTCCACTCCGGTACTCGATCTGTCCTTCTTCGTCACGAACCATACGGAGATTCCCATCATAGTGCTTGTCACCTTTCCAGTCCTTGCAACTTTTGTGACTCCTTCAAAATCTCTTGCTTCCTTCTAGCAGGCGGCACATAGTCCTTTCAGCTCCTTGATTCACGATGTAGCTCTTCACACACTCCTTCTCGTCTCTATGATGTTACCTAGGAACTTCAAACCACCCAGTAGCCTCTAACTTCAACCCATCAACCACAATATTTCTAAAGGTACATCAACCCCTCAATGGCTCACTCTTCCTTACTTGTTGTACTTCACCATTAATCAGCTTCTTACTAATAATTCTTTCACATTCATGTTTTTCTTCACGTCTCTACTACTACCTTGCGTCCATAACTATACCAATTTCTTTGCGTGTTATTTGCCCAATCTTTCCATTGGTAGAAACTTTCTACTCTACCCTCACATCCGCTAGTACTTTCATCAATCTCCTAATGGTACATCAACCAACTTCTTAAAGCATGACATCTCGTTCCCACGACCAGTCAACTAACTTTACTTACTCCCTTATTCCCGTAACCAATCTAAGTTTCAAAATTCCATAAATCTTAATCATTCCTTCAACACAACCTTTAAACCAAAACACATCTCTCCATTCTAATATCTAACCATAAGTAATACTACCCAACTTTATCCTCTCATCCTAACGTTTCCATGACCGCATAACTAAATCATGACGTGTACCAAAAGAATTCGAAACAATCGTGTCCCAAAATAAAATATAGGGTAAAACGAACCCTAGCGAAAACAACAGAAAACAAAATAATCTGATCCGGAATATCAATGGAGTGTGCCAACAATGAAAAATTAGACTCGTCATGATTAGTATTACCAAATTTCGATACATTAGAAAATTTTAAACTTTTGTCCTAGTTTGTTACTTCTCATAATAACCAACTACTAAAATCAATCATAATCATTTTTAACCATAAACTCATCTTTTATCTTCATTAATTTATCAAGGATATCAACTAGTTGGTATACTACAATCTTATTCTAACCATTATCTTGTTTACCCATATTAAACTTATTTCGCTTGTTATTATGAAACCAATACATGTTTATAAAATATAGTGTTTTTTTCTTTCATTTTAATCTATATTATTATTATTATTAATAAGTGCGAAAACACTTATCCTTTTACCACTTAACTATAATAATAACCAAGCCAAAACGTGTATTTTATGCCATATATGTCGGAATTATCAAAATTAGACCAAACCTTTTATTATAATAAAAATAAAAATACTAAGTAAAATATAATATTTTAAAATATTTAGGTTTAAAAATATTAATTTAAAATTTTAATATTTTTATTTAAAATAAAAATTAATAATTTTGTAGTAATAAATATTATTACTAGGTGTATCTCTTTTATATTTACAAAATAATAGTTTATTTTATATTAATAATATTTTACTCTTTGGGATTTTATTACTAGATAAATAATATTTATATTTTACTCTTTAGGAAATTAATATTTTATTGTTGTCTTGAATGATCATATGAAATTAATACTTTTAACAAATTTCTTTAGGAAATAGTATTTAACAAAATTATTAATACTTTTACTACTGTTTTGTATAAATATTTTGTATCAATTTCTTGAAAAATTGATATATGGTTTTGCCAAGTATGAAAATTTGTTCGTCTCGATTCAATTCGAATTGATTACCAGTTGAAAGTGCGAATCAGTCGTCTTTGGTGAATAAAAGAAAAGGCGTCGTTATCTAAAACTAATTAAAGATAAAAATAAAGCTTTAAAAGGAAATGAAAAAATATAAAAGGAATAAGCTAAAAATTAAAATGATTGACAAATAATAAAGAAACAATATTAAAAACAAATATGAAAACAAAACAATTAATAAAAATAAAACTAAAAGAGGAAATTAACATTCGACTTGAAAATAAAGTTTACCTAATGAAAAAGGAGGAAATAGGACTAAGTGGCTACATTAAAACTAACCGAGGTAAAAGCTAAAGCGAGCACTAAATAAAAGATAAAACTTAAACTTTTCGAAAAAATATTAATACTAAAATTAGGCGAAAAATATAACTAAAAATACGTGACTTTACGAATAAACTAAACGATTACTGAACAATATTAATTAATAAACAAGCAGGCAGGCTACCAGCTCAAGCATGCACGCAAGCTGCTCAAATTTGGCGGGAAAATGGGAAGCAAGTAGTCTGGCATGCATGTCAAAGTTATTTGTTATACGGAATGTGAAGTTTGATTGGTTATCCGGGTTCACATTTTTGGCTTATTCGGAATATTTTTACCAGTGGCTATCCGGAATGCCTATTTGAATGCATGTTTTTAGTTGTTATCCTGAATACCATTTTCTAACTATCCGGAATAAGTTTTTTGTTTTGTGTTATCCGGAATAAGTATTTACTTATCCGGAATACCGTCTAATGCTTATCCGGAATGTGTAATATACACTATCCGGAATATGGAGAACTCTACCTTATTCGGGAAAAGAGGGTTTAGAAAAACCGGATAACATAAAAATAAGCAAAATGAAAATAAGCTAAAATCTAATAAGCACTTAACCAAAAGTTTAACCAATATGATTTTAGGAAAAAGCTAATAAGCCAGAATTTAAAAACTTTAAAAACACTAAATAATCTAATTATTAAAAATCAACTTTTTATAAAAATAAATTATTAAAATCACTTAATTAAAAATAAGTAAATCACAAAATAAGCACTAAACACAATAAGCTAAAAAGATCAAAAACATCAAAACCATAAGAAGAATCCAACAAGAACATCAATTAAACAATAAGCATAAAAATTATACAAACTATATGATTATCAAAATTAAACTATATGAACATCAATTAAACAATAAGCATAAAAATTAGACAAACTATATGATTAATTTAAAAAGCTTGAAATTAAGTTGATTAATGATTCAAGTTACAAGATTAATGAAAAAGCTAGATAAACATTTAAGAAAAGCTAGAGAGAGAAAGTAAATTACACTACTCCTACTCCTAAAAATAAATTATCAAAATTAGACCAAACCTTTTCTTTTCCACCAAAAGACGATTGAGTCGCACTTTTAACCTTAGTCCATTCGAATTGAATCGAGACGAACAAACTTTTAATCTAACAAAATTTAGTTATTAAAATGGCGCCGCTGCCGACTCTTTTCGTAAAGATTAACGATTTTCTGTGAGAGACGCGTTGAATTATGGGATCCGTTCACTCGTGAACGTTATTTTTCGTGTCAAAAATTTTTAAAAATCCATAAAAATTAAAAAAAAATTCAAAAATCTAAAAAGATTTTATTTTTACAAATACATATATATTCTCTATTTCTTTGGTATCTTTTTCTTTTTCTTTTGCAGGTGTATGCGTACTAGATCTTCATCTTATTCTGAGCCCGAGACTCGTGAAGATTTAGATATGGCTGGTGTGCACAATAAAAATAACCCACCTCACCTCAACATGAATAATAACAACAATGGTCCTCAACCCGACCTTCGAACGATGGAGGAGATGTGTCAACCTACGATGAATGGACGCGGAGGACCGACTGCGCCGATGCAAATCACGGCTCCAGAGTTTTTATTGAAGCATCACATGATACAACAAGTCCAAAATACTTGTCCATTTCGCAGATTGCCGGATGATGATGCCAACAAACACCTCGACAAGTTCATTACCGTAACTCAAAGCATGAAGTTGCCCGGTGTTACCATGGATTTTCTTCGCCTTCACCTATTTCCACACACCTTATCCTACCATGCCGAAAAATGGTTTGATCGTATTTCGAAGAATTCAATTCATACTTGGGATGAGATGACTCAACGCTTTCTGTCGCGCTACTTTCCACCATCCATGGTCACGAGCCTTTGATATCAAATCAGTGGATTTACACAAGAACCT
This sequence comes from Glebionis coronaria, assembly GCA_025667525.1. NCBI lineage: Eukaryota > Viridiplantae > Streptophyta > Magnoliopsida > Asterales > Asteraceae > Glebionis > Glebionis coronaria. The sequence goes on along the minus strand of CM046874.1, from coordinate 465,816,709 downwards.
GATGAATCACTTTTTGATGCTTGGGAATGATATAATGTTTTGATTGATCGATGTCCAAACCACAACATGCTCCCCGTCACCTTAATTGATACTTTCTACAACGTTTAACTTTTCGTGATCGTGATACGATTGATGAAGCCGCCGGTGGCACATGTATGAAAAGAAGACCTGAGGAGTGTAGAGAGCTTATAGAGAACATGACTACTCATCACGAAAATTGGAATTCATCCGCATCTTCAAGGAGTAACCCAAGAGTCAATGTTTCTTCTACTTTATCACATACCGAGATGACCGAATTCACCCGCATGCTGGCCGAAATGAACAAAAGTATCCAACTCTTGGTTACAAATCAACTACAACAAGTTAAAGCTGTAGCACTTTCTTGTGAGATCTGCGGCGGTCCTCATTCATACACTGATTGTCCTTCTACTCATGACAATCTGAAAAACGTGTATGCGGCTTATGGTAACTATTCAACGGAAAGCTATCAAGCCCGACCTCAAGGTAATCGTAACTTGCTAAGTTACCGTTCTAACAACTTTCTTTCACCCGGTTTTTCTCCTCAAAACCACAACCCCAACAACTACAATTGAAGCAATCCAAACCCACCTCGGGCTTCTAATCCTTATCACCCACCCGCTCAACAAGGACCACCCATTAATCATGATGTTGAAGCTTTTATGAGGACCCAAGGAGAGCTAGTTAAGAATCTGCAAAGCCAAATCATCAACTTGAAAGGAGATATCACTAAGCAAGGGAATGATTTAGAACCGAGCTTCGACATGATATGCAAACCTCTTTTAGCAATCAAATAAATGATTTGAAGAAAATGCTGGCTAGTTTTCTCCCAAGTACTCTACCCTCTACTTCGGGCTCTCCTCCTTCAAATACCGTCACCAACCAAAAAGCGAATGTGAGTGCTATTACTACACGCAGTGGAGTTACCTTATTAGGACCATCTACCCCTCCTCCAGTTACTCCATCTACACCTCCTCCACCACCATTTATCCCTCCTACTCCCACGCCAAGTATTAGTTCTCCATTACCGTCTCCACTTCTTAATGAAGAAGTACCCAAGAAACACCCTTCACCAACCCCACCTTCCACCTTTAAACCTTCAACATATAAACCTTCACCTTCTACACCTACACCACCTAAAACAAACATCCCGTATCCTTCTAGGTTAGACAAGATAAAATTGCTTACTAAAGAGGATGGTCAAATCACTTCTTTTCTGAAGATGATATCACAAATGACCTTCAACATTAGCCTTGTTGAAGCACTTATCCAAATGCCGAAATTTTTGAAAGCATTCAAGGAATTGCTTAGCGAGAAGGAAAAGATGGCTGAGTTTGTCAACACACGCTTAAATGAAAACTGTTCTGCAGTCATTCTTAAAGAACTTCCGGAAAAACTTGGAGATCTCGGTCGTTTCGTGTTGCCTTGCATTTTTAACAAAGTTGAAGAATTTACTGCCTTAGCCGATCTCGGGGCAAGTATAAATCTGATGCCTTTAAGTGTTTGGAAAACACTATCATTACCCGATCTTACACCAACGAAGATGACTCTTGAGCTAGCAAATCGAACTCTCGCTTACCCCGTTGCTATTGCCGAAGACGTTTTTGTTAAAGTTGGTACCTTTACTTTTCCGGTCGATTTTGTTGTTGTTGATTATGAAATGGACCCTCGTATTCCGTTAATACTTGGACGGCCATTCTTGAGAACCGGAAAAGCTTTAGTCGATGTTGCCGAAGGTGAACTCATTCTAAGAGTCGGGAATGATGCACAAGTGTTTAAAAAGGGGAAGATCACAAATAAATCCAATGGAAGAGAATCAGCGAATATGATTAATGTGCTTCAAGACGAGCTTGATACAACTACTTGTGTAAGTACAAAGCTTGATGATGTTGTCATCTATGACAATCCTCTTTTCGATTCTTGCTATGATAATCCACTTTTCCAAGATGATGTGGATGATTCTCTCTCTAATTTGGGTGCCCCACCAATTCATGAGTCTCCACCAATTTATGATGACTATGATGATGATTCTAGTTCCGATGTGGACGATTATGATGATTTTACATCAGAGTATAAAGACATGCCAACATATGATGATTTTGATGATGTTGATACTCTTTCTAGTGATTCTTCACATGATGACCTTGTTCCTACTTTTGATGAAGATCCTCCACCAACAATGCTTGATCCTACTTTGGATGACTACTCATTTGAGGAATATTTTGCTACTTTTCTCAATACTTACTTCCCCAATGAGAATGATTCTCCTCCTTTGGACTTTGATTATGGTCTTTATCCTCCTTCAGATATGAAGAAACCTGTTTCAAAGGAGAAGAAGCCGGATGACACTAGTATTCGTAGTACCTATGTCTTGACACCTCTTTATCCACCTTCTGAGGATAAGATTGTAAGATTTATGAGCGGATCTTCTTCAAAGTCTACTGAGCCTGAGTGCTATTTTCCAATAAAGGAAAAGGTGTTCGATCTCGGTATTGCAATTTATAAGCCATATCAGTATCCATCTGATGAAATAAAAGGAAAGATTTTTTGAACTTATGGAGATATGCTTGCACTGCGTCATACTGTCTACCACTTGCTTAAGGTAACCTTGCCTACTCTTCTTTGGCTTGCCTTGTTCGCCTTAAGCTTGTGCTACTTGATGGACGAAAACCATTATTTGATCCCGGTGGATGTGTTTCAAGCTTATTACCTTGATAATCAAGGTCGATCAGGCTCATGACTCGGTTAACAAAAACAAGCACTTCTCGGGAGGCAACCCACAATATCTATCCTTTTTCTTTTGTTTTTATAATAAGTGTAGGGGGAGACCCTAATATGTGTTTGTTCTTTTCTTTCTTATCATGTGCAGGGATTCGAGGTTTCAAAGATACATTCTTGATGACTTTTGATGACCCGTGATTCCGTGTTCCCGTCTTCCCGGTTCTATCCTAATCTCTTTTGATTCACTATTTTAAATTCTTCAATATTAAAATAGGAATCACTTTAGTTGTCCTTTACTTAGCAAGATTTAAACAACGTACACAATGTCCTACGTGTAAGGGAGGTTACTTCCACATGTTAAAACATTGCGGACAATGTTTATATTAAGTGTAGGGGGACTTTGATAGACTGCAATTATACATAGTCTCATCGTCCAAAACGGGCTTAAAATGATTAAAATATCATGAAAAGTGCCATATATATGCTCGTGTTTGTTCAATATGTATTTTAGGTACGGATATCGAGAAAAAGACAAAAAAGATCACAAGAATCAATCAAAAACGAACACGAGAATCGAAGCGCACAATGAACCGGACCCGAATGATGAATTTCCAAAAATACTTTGAAGAATTGAAGATTGTCAAGTTTGGTCCTCCAAGTTTGAAGACTTGTCATTTTATACCCTTGTAAAACTCTAAAATTACATTGTGGTCCCTAAAATGTCAAGAGTTTACATATTTGGTTTTTGAAGAATCAAGTTGTACAAGACGAAGCCGAGATTGTACTTAACGGAGCAAATCGAGTATTTCAGATCGACTCGACGAAGTTTAAAGATTATACAAATCAAGACGAAGTCAAAGTCAAACTTGAGAACCGACAAAAACAATGGGCACGGAAAACCGACACCGAATCTCAAAATAATATTTTACGGACCAACCCGCACCCGTTAACCGGGCCGAGTCAGCCCGTTAGAATATTAGTAAAAACAACCCTTATCCCACCCTTTCTTTTCATAAATTTCAAATTTGGCAAATGTTTGTATACACCACCGAGCCCAATTCCATTTATCAGCCGAAATTTAAAAGCCCATCTTTATTCAAAGTTTTTATGCAAGCCCAAGAAACGTCCACCAGTCTTTTGTTGTTGTAACGTTTGATAAAAAAAATGAACGAATTGGGATAAAAAAAATAGGGGGGACGAGTATTTGGAACAAACACAATTAGGGTTCTTACACCCACAGCCACCATTATTACCTTTAATCTCAAATCATTATCAAACCCTAATCCCTAAAGTCACAAGATCAATTCAAACTCTTTGCCAGTCACTATCCACCCTACCCCACACTTGCCCCACATCAACAATCACGTGAAGAGACTGAGAATGAAGACAAGAATGGAAAACGACTTATCATTTTTTTTAAGACCAGACCCATGTGATGCTGATAAAGATCAAAGACCAAGATTGATTGAAGAATATGCGAATCTTATCGGCATATTGCAAGGGCAATTCGGGTAATCGTAGCATTAGGGTTTGCTTATTTCTTTATGCTTCTAGATTAATCTTGTACCCATCTATATAAGGGGCCTAGTTTTCATTTTATTTTTTTGTTCCAATTTTTCTTAAAAAATTTGTAATCCGAATTTTAGATGAATGAATATTGTGTTCCATTTATTTTTCTTGCAATCTTTTAAATAACTGTTATTTATTTTTCAAGCAAATTAAATTTATTGTCATTTAAATTCTTGTTTAATTTTCGAAAATCAGTTTGTGCTTTTATTGGTGTTCAAGATTTTAATTTTAGTGAAAATTGTTTTATTTATTTGTACTGTTATCGAGAGCAAAAAAAAAAGAGTGTAAGGATTAGTGTTTTTGCTTTTTCGAGTTACTGTAAAAAAAAGGGAGATTGTTGATGCCTGTTGATGCGAAGAAAAAAAAAAGTAAAAGAGAGAGAGTGAAGTATATTTAAAAAAAGTGAGAGTTGAGGCTTTTTATCTTGTTGCTGATTGTTCACGAAAAAAAAAGAGTTTTGTGTTACTGCTGCGGCGAAAAGAATTGGAAGATTTTGATTCGGATAATTATTCGGGTTTGAGGTTCTTGTTAGCTAGTTAATAGTTCTGCTCAGTTTGAATCGTGCTTCAAGAGCTAAATCGACATAGGATCGAAGATGGTTTTGTACTGTGATTGTTTTGGTCGACGGTTTATGGTTTGGCGCTGAGCTCGAGTTGATTACATAGCAGCTAGCATATGGGCCTGGATGCAGCGTAAGCTTATTTTTTATTTTATTTTTTTATTTTGTTGAATGTGGCAGCTATTAGTTTTATATAATCTAGTGCTAATTATATGTTCTGTTCTTGCTTATTTGTTTTATTTAAAATCTATTAGTTGTTGTAGCCATTTTCCTAGATTGTTGTAGCTAGTGGCGATTTAGTTTACTTTTCATTGTGACATTCATGCTAGTGGTTTCACTATTATGCTTAGTTGTTTGAGGACTCTAGTTGTCATTAATCGAGCAGCGTTGTTGTGATGTTCGATTGTTAGTTATTTGGATTGAAGATTCGTTGTTTCTTTATCAGGTTGGAAGTTTTACTGTTTTTTCTTTATATATAGAATGTGGACTGCTGATTTTTATTCGTTATGTTACGATAATGATGTTACTGTTGCTGTAGGATCCAACTAGTTAGTAGTAGTAATGCTTTATTAGGTTCGAACATTGCTGTAACATCTTAAAGTTTATGTTATTTGTTGAATACTTAGTTTGTGTAACCCACTGTTTGGATTAGCTTAGAACTAGCAGCCTAGGTTTCGCCTTATGTGTTTCACACTTTTTATAGTTTCTATAGGTATAAGTGTAGTGAAATCAGTAAGTAATTTGTGTTTAAATTCAGAAAATAAAAAAATATAAAGTTCATGAGCATTGTTTAAAATTCACTGTTTGATTTTTATTTTTTTTATTTTATTTAGGATTCATAGGATCTAAGTTGGTGGTTAATGTAGCTTAACTAGTTGCGTAATAGGCATAGACACGTACTTTTTATGATTGCTGAGTTTCTTTAACAAATTCCTGCTTGTTGCCTTTGATTTCTGTGTGATAATAGTTAACTGAGTGCATTTTTTTTATTTGTTGTTCGTCACTCAATAAGCCCATTGCTTATTGAGTGCTTATTGCCATTTCCAAAAAGAAATATATATATATATATATATATTTACTGTTAGGAATTGGCTCAAACGTTGTTGTTAAGAATCGTGATGTCAAAGTAGTAATTGCTGTCAAGAATCCAATTTCTCTGCTGCTCTTAAAAATTCGACTGCAAAAAAAAAAGGGTTGCTGCAGGGTCTCGAACTCCTGACCAAAGCAGACCAAACAGACACAGAACAACAACTGGCTGCTAGTTGCTCTCTTTGTTCTTTTTGTTAAGTCATCCTTTCCTTTTTCTTTTATATTGTGTCTCCTTTGCTTTCTGTTTATAAAAGAAAAGGTGATTTCAAAAAGTGTCTGATGTGGGTCTCAAACCCAAGACCCTCTGCACCACATAGACGCAGCAACAACTCATGTTACCATCTGCTCCCTTAGACTTTTTTGTAAACTATTCCTTTCCTCTTTCTTTTATTTATTTTGTATTATGTGTCTTATTTACAAGATATAAGCTGTCTATGGCTTATTTGGTATAGTAGCTTATTTTGATCATGCAACATTTATTGTTTCTGTCCCAAAATCGTTTTTTTTAATGTTTTAGTAGTATAATAAGTTTGGTCTTTTATGGTTTAAGTTTTACTAGGATTTAAGTTTTTCTTTCGTTTATTTATTTTTACTTATTTCGTCATAGTGCTTATTGAGTCGTTTTCTTTGTGAGCTTATTGGAGTTTTTCGTCTTTCTTAGCATTTATAGTCACGTTTTTATCCTTTGTGTCGATTTTGAAGTCAAGCGGTCGTGGATCTCCAAATCCCGACTATTTCGAGTTTTTTTTAACGAGTTACGTAATATTTTTTTTTATTGTAGTTAAAGTTGTTTTAGTTAAAAATTCTTAGTTTAAATTTTTTTTAGATTGTCGTTTGTAGTCAGTAGCGTTTTCAAATTTTTATTTTCTTAAAATTTTAATTTTTCGTCATTTTCTCGATGTGCGTTATTTTTATTATTTTTATGATTATTTTCTTTTTAATTTTTATAAAGTCATTAAAAAAATAGAAAAAAGTTGGTAAAAATTTTCAAAAAATATTTTTTAGCTTTTATTTAATATAATTTAGGTTTAGATTAAAAAAAAATTTGGTCTTAACTTTTTCTTAGCTAGTTTTATTTTTAGATTTTTTATCAACTTTAAAAATTAATATAAATTAATTTAAACATTTTCAAAATTTTTGGTTTTCGTATTTTTCTTAATTAGAATTTTTAGAACATTTTGGTAGTTTTTTATTATTTTTTAGGTGAAATTTTTCGTTGGGTCCCGTTTTGACGTTCGTACGTATACGCGTTTTCGACCGTCTTTAGCGTAATCCGTCTCCGCTTTCTTTTCTTTACGTGTTTCCATAAGCGTAATAACTCATTTCAAATAACGTCTATAATATTTTTGGCTAAACACCATACCTCCACCGAGAACGAACTCGATTGTCGTCTTTACGTTTTTTCTAAAACGTATTGATTAATACTTACCACGACTTAGTGTTTGCTTTCTTTTTCCTAAAGGAAAGTAAAACGACTAAAAACCGCCACATCAAAAATGGCGCCGCTGCCGGGGAGGTGTGTTTAGCCATATTTATTTATCGTGTTTGTTTGAGTGTTTACGTTTTATCGTAAATACTTCTTTTTATTTTTCTATACTATTAGCCATACAAATAAATAGTGTTAAATAGAACTCTATTAACACAAAATCGTTTTCTCGTTTTTATTGTGCATAATATATTGTATTTACGTAGAAAAATTAACACACAATAATTATCCAATTACGCGAGAAATCGCACCTCAATAGTTGAGCGTTCCGGTCACTATTGTTGTATCGAATTCAAACGAAATCAAAGGCAAAATAGATAAATACTCTTAATTGGTTTAATCTCGATAAATACAAACTATAAGGTGGGTATAAGGCGGTTGTATTTCACGACCTAAGGAAAAAAGGCTCTTAAGTGCTTCGCGCCACCTCGTTTTCTCCGCTCGCTTGTGCGTATTTTGAAAGTGACGATTAATTAGGGGTTTGCCACATCAAGTATTATTAATCTATTTTTGTGAATTTTAATTATTGAACCTCGAAACGTTTTGGCGTTCCGCCAACGTTTCAAAGTCGACGAGGGTTTTTACTTCACGTAATTACCTTCATTCTTCTTGGATTCATTAATCGAGACCTTTGATTAGTGGATAGTTTTTGTAGATTAATTTCTACGTAATACACCAAAATTCCAAAAAAAATTAAAAAAACCAAAAACACAAAAAGATTCTTCGATTTTTTCCTCTATTTTCATAATTCTCTTCTTTCACCCTCTATATCGTTTAATTCTCGAATCGACTTTCTCGTTGCATCATGTCGAATGATGGAGGATATTATTCGGGCCCATATTGTGGAGGCCCGCCCGATGGTGCCAATTGTTTTAATTGTAAGGTTATTGGAGGTCGAGAGGGTTAAATCTATAACTCCGCTCCACGTGATCATGGTGACAATTTTCAATCTTACGACCAACATCACCCATCATCTTTGTTCTACTCGTCATATGATTCGTCTTTTAATTGTGATCAAAATCAAAATGATGAAATGAATCAAAACGCCTTTTGTGACTATGTGAGACGTAATAATAAAAACTTAACGATGATTCAAGAACAAGTTATGAATCTTAAGGAACATTACGAAAAACAATTGGAAACTCAAAATAAATTTTACTTAAAGGAAATGGCCTCCATGAGAACCGAGTTGGAAAACGAATATGATGCCGCTTCTAAAGAACAAGAACGTTTATTTGACCTACTTGACGAGAGATGGGATAAAATTGTTGATAAAGTTGTGGAGGCTTACACTAATAAGCAAAATGAACTTCTTTCAACGATTGAGACCTTAGAGAAAAAAGTAGCTTCATACGAGTCGAGTTCTTCATCGAACGTCACCAATCCTAATCTCGAGGGAGAGGTTCAAGTTATTTCGACTCCTAAGACTCGTACGTCTCGTATTGATCCCAATCTCTCGAATTTTAGAGTCATACAACCTTCGTCGTCTTGCAAAAACGTAGAGGAAACAAAAACGTCATCCAACGAAGTTTTGAAAAATGTTTTTGAAAATAAACCAAAGGAAAAACTCGTAGGATACTTGGGATTATTAAATCTTGTACCTTCTAAACCTAATTTTTCTAATGAGGATGAAATTATTGAGGATTTTCTAAATCAATATACACTTAATTTTGACGAAGAAATTCCATTAAGTGATTTTAAAGAAGAAAAATGTGAAAAGGTTTTTAAGGAAAGCATTGAACCCTCGTTTTTACAAGATGAACGAAAATTAATTCCGAAGGGACGTGTTAGTAGTTTTGCTAAAATTTTTGAAAACCCACGTTCGATCCCTTCGAAGGACAAAGTTGAAACCGTCAAGGCAAAATCGTCACGAGACGAGCCTTTTACTCCTAATCCCACACCGAGTGAGATTTTGGATTTATCATGTGAGAAGTCCGCCGATGGCCTTGCTCACATCGATATGTTTTTCGATATCGAGGTCGAAACGACAAAGGCAAAATCTTCAATCGAAGAGCCTTCTATTCCTAGTTTCACGACGGTTGGAGCTAGCGACTCGACTATCGATAAATTAATTTCCAAACCTCTTCCACGAGGAAGAGATGACGTTTTTGATTCCGATGGTGATTTTTCCAAGATCAAACGTATTCTTGATGATCCGCCTTCGATATTCGAGTTTGATGAGGACCGTTGCGTTAGCCCGGAGGGGGATGTTTTATTAGTCGATTAACGTTTTAAAAATCCTAATCCTCCTCCCGCCTTCAAGATAAATGTGAAAATTTTAAGTGTGCCTAGAATTGTTTTGGAAACACCAAATATTTTCAATTTAACCAACATGGGTTTTCGTAACAAATAGTTAAAAAATGAAAAAGGGAATGATTTTAAAATTGATTTTAAAGATTTTCCAAAGATAACTCCGTCATCACCTCGTTTAATTGAACTTGCTACAAACGCGTCTACTTCTTTTGACGACGTTTTGTGTGGATCTAGTGTGGGGGAAGCCCCATTTGTTCCTTCACACTTCTCCATCGAGGACGAGATTTTTGACCCCGGTATTACGTTTAAGATAAAATCTCGGTCTTTTACCGAAGTAGTCACTAGAAAATCTTTCTACACTTACGGTATGAGTTTACCTAGAGTAACTCGATTTGTTTGCCCACCCAATGTCCCACCCTTCTCTTCTCATTCTATTTTCTTGTGTCTCTTTGGGACGATGATGTTTAAAGTCGTGTTGTTTCGTTTATCATCCAAAAACGAAGACACGATCTTTGATCCCGGTATAAAGGCTTTGCTTTTATTCACGGTTGCTTTTGGGCCTTGATTACATGTAAGTCCCACCAAAAATGACCGAACCATGATTATCCCTAAATGATCACATTTATGGGGATTCGAGTCGAGCTTTTTACTCGGTTATCAAAAACAAGGTGCCTCGTGGGGGAGACCCATGCTTATCCATGTACATATTATTGCTTTCTAATTAGTTTAATGAGAGGGGATTTGTGCCCTTCCAACCTTTGTTCCGTGGTTGTTTGTGCATTGTGGTTTTTAGATCATGATCTTCACGATTGGAGCCTCTCGTGTTCGTTTTATGGGAGCACTCGATCGTTTGCTTTGAAGACTATCTCAATATCCATGATATATCCTTTGATGTTCTAACCTTAGGTTTTTAGCACACTTCATAAACAGCTATTAATTTAACGGTTACACCCTTTCCATGCTAGATTAGGCATTCGACTACGTCTCTAGTATGGGGGTGTTTTCACCCCTAGACTCGAAACATTGAGGACAATGTTTAGTTTTAGTATAGGGGGTGAGTAGATACTTCACCTTGCTTACGTCAACACGCAATCCAATATTAATCTTTTTGTTATCGTTTTGTTGCAAAATAAGGCTAAAAATGGCCAAATTTTAAAAATTTTCTCATGTTTTATAAGTGTTTGAAGACACGAATATAGATTTTCCGATGGCGAGAATAAGAGTAATTTTTGACTCGACCGTGCGTATTGAGTACTTAGCTTTGATTCCTTAACTACACATTAGGCTAAGTCTCTTAAATGAGGACGAGAAATGATAGAGTTATTTATAAGTCTCGTAATCGTCACGATCTCATGTGTAGTGATTATTAGCTTATTCTCCCCACGCTTTTGTATAATAAATTGTTAATAAATATTGATTTGGCTGTTTAGTCACTATTGTTGGTTTCTAATTTGTTTTGGTAGCTTCCATGTAATTAAATTGGGAAAACATTAAGGTATCGCCAGCGTCACGGTTTTGAAGTATTGGGACCCGAATAATCGAAAGCTTCACCTAATAATAAGATTTCAAGTGCTCACCTAAATTAAGCAAAAATTTGAAGCTCACAAGGCCGAAAAATCTATGCCCAAATTGAAAGTGAATCAAGCCTTAATCTTCGAAGCTTTAAAGATCCAAAATTCGCTTTAGCGTGAGGATATACGTCTTTGGCTAATAAAACCACCGATGAGGCGGATAATAAAAGGCCAGGCAAGACCGAAGTCATAATAAAAGCTCCATGGCGGAGTTAAATAAAAGATGGAGGTAAATCAAAGATAGTAAGGCCCTTCCGTTAGGGGGCGTATAAAAGTCTTGGTAATAAGTCTCATCTTCAAAACCGTTATAAAACCGTGTTTATCGATTCTTCTTGTCAACTTAATTTTTTAACATCGTTGTCTATTAGGGTGAATTATTAATTTAATGATTTTGGTTACACCGTTAAATTTCTATTTTTAGATTTAATCTCTATTCACGCATAAGTCAGTGATGTATCCTCGTGATCATTAAGACAAAATAAAATATAAGAGATACCAAGTAGGAATAAGGGAGTTTAGGTTCGTAATTAACACTCATGAGATGTGTTCGTGTTGCTAACTTATAATAACAATGATCTCGTTACACGCTTAGCATGGAATTGGGTGAAAATCGAGGACGACGAAATTATTTCTAACGAAGCATTCACGTGTTCTTGTTCTATGATCCTAAAAGTCACTTAATCGTGATGAAAACAATACACTATGTCTACAACGCGTGTAGTAGTTTATTTAAATTTATGTCTTCAATAAATATCATCATAAAATGAATTTGGGAAGTGCTATGATACTTTATTCTAGCATTGCGTGAGGGCACGGCAATGGTTTAGTATGGGGAGTGATGAGACTGCAATTATACATAGTCTCATCGTCCAAAACGGGCTTAAAATGATTAAAATATCATGAAAAGTGCCATATATATGCTCGTGTTTGTTCAATATGTATTTTAGGTACGGATATCGAGAAAAAGACAAAAAAGATCACAAGAATCAATCAAAAACGAACACGAGAAACGAAGCCTCACAATGAACCGGACCCGAATGATGAATTTCCAAAAATACTTTGAAGAATTGAAGATTGTCAAGTTTGGTCCTCCAAGTTTGAAGACTTGTCATTTTATACCCTTGTAAAACTCTAAAATTACATTGTGGTCCTAAAATGTCAAGAGTTTACATATTTGGTTTTTGAAGAATCAAGTTGTACAAGACGAAGCCGAGATTGTACTTAACGGAGCAAATCGAGTATTTCAGATCGACTCGACGAAGTTTAAAGATTATACAAATCAAGACGAAGTCAAAGTCAAACTTGAGAACCGACAAAAACAATGGGCACGGAAAACCGACACCGAATCTCAAAATAATATTTTACGGACCAACCCGCACCCGTTAACCGGGCCGAGTCAGCCCGTTAGAATATTAGTAAAAACAACCCTTAGCCCACCCTTTCTTTTCATAAATTTCAAATTTGGCAAATGTTTGTATACACCACCGAGCCCAATTCCATTTATCAGTCGAAATTTAAAAGCCCATCTTTATTCAAAGTTTTTATGCAAGCCCAAGAAATGTCCACCAGTCTTTTGTTGTTGTAACGTTTGATAAAAAAAAATGAACGAATTGGGATAAAAAAAAGGGGGGGACGAGTATTTGGAACAAACACAATTAGGGTTCTTACACCCACAACCACCATTATTACCTTTAATCTCAAATCATTATCAAACCCTAATCCCCAAAGTCACAAGATCAATTCAAACTCTTTGCCAGTCACTATCCACCCTACCCCACACTTGCCCCACATCAACAATCACATGAAGAGACTGAGAATGAAGACAAGAATGGAAAACGACTTATCATTTTTTTGAAGAACAGACCCATGTGATGCTGATAAAGATCAAAGACCAAGATTGATTGAAGAATATGCGAATCTTATCGGCATATTGCAAGGGCAATTCGGGTGATCGTAGCATTAGGGTTTGCTTATTTCTTTATGCTTCTAGATTAATCTTGTACCCATCTATATAAGGGGCCTAGTTTTCATTTTATTTTTTTGTTCCAATTTTTCTTAAAAAAATTGTAATCCGAATTTTAGATGAATGAAAATTGTGTTCCATTTATTTTTCTTGCAATCTTTTAAATACCTGTTATTTATTTTTCAAGCAAATTAAATTTTATTGTCATTTAAATTCTTGTTTAATTTTCGAAAATCAGTTTGTGCTTTTATTGGTGTTCAAGATTTTAATTTTAGTGAAAATTGTTTTATTTATTTGTACTGTTATCGAGAGCAAAAAAAAAGAGTGTAAGGATTAGTGTTTTTGCTGTTTCGAGTTACTGTAAAAAAAAGGGAGATTGTTGCTGCCTGTTGATGCGAAGAAAAAAAAAAGTAAAAGAGAGAGAGTGAAGTATACTTAAAAAAAGTGACAGTTGAGGCTTTTTATCTTGTTGCTGATTGTTCACGAAAAAAAAAGAGTTTTGTGTTACTGCTGCGGCGAAAAGAATTGGAAGATTTTGATTCAGATAATTATTCGGGTTTGAGGTTCTTGTTAGCTAGTTAATAGTTCTGCTCAGTTTGAATCGTGCTTCAAGAGCTAAATCGACATAGGATCAAAGATGGTTTTGTACTGTGATTGTTTTGGTCGACGGTTTATGGTTTGGCGCTGAGCTCGAGTTTATTACATAGCAGCTAGCATATGGGCCTGGATGCAGCCTAAGCTTATTTTTTATTTTATTTTTTTATTTTATTGAATGTGGCAGCTATTAGTTTTATATAATCTAGTGTTAATTATATGTTCTGTTCTTGCTTATTTGTTTTATTTAAAATCTATTAGTTGTTGTAGCCATTTTCCTAGATTGTTGTAGCTAGTAGCGATTTAGTTTACTTTTCATTGTGACATTCATGCTAGTGGTTTCACTATTATGCTTAGTTGTTTGAGGACTCTAGTTGTCATTAATCGAGCAGCGTTGTTGTGATGTTCGATTGTTAGTTATTTGGATTGAAGATTCGTTGTTTCTTTATCAGGTTGGAAGTTTTACTGTTTTTTCTTCATATATAGAATGTGGACTGCTGATTTTTATTCGTTATGTTACGATAATGATGTTACTGTTGTTGTAGGATCCAACTAGTTAGTAGTAGTAATGCTTTATTAGGTACGAACATTGCTGTAACATCTTAAAGTTTATGTTATTTGTTGAATATTTAGTTTGTGTAACCCACTGTTTGGATTAGCTTAGAACTAGCAGCCTAGGTTTCGCCTTATGTGTTTCACACTTTTTATAGTTTCTATAGGTATAAGTGTAGTGAAATCAGTAAGTAATTTGTGTTTAAATTCAGAAAATAAAAAAATATAAAGTTCATGAGCATTGTTTAAAATTCACTGTTTGATTTTTATTATTTTTCTTTTTTTTAGGATTCATAGGATCTAAGTTGGTGGTTAATGTAGCTTAACTAGTTGCGTAATAGGCATAGACACGTACTTTTTATGATTGCTGAGTTTCTTTAACAAATTCCTGCTTGTTGCCTTTGATTTCTGTGTGATAATAGTTAACTGAGTGCATATTTTTTATTTGTTGTTCGTCACTCAATAAGCCCATTGCTTATTGAGTGCTTATTGCCATTTCCAAAAAGAAAAATATATATATATATTTACTGTTAGGAATTGGCTCAAACGTTGTTGTCAAGAATCGTGATGTCAAAGTAGTAATTGCTGTCAAGAATCCAATTTCTCTGCTGCTCTTAAAAATTCGACTGCAAAAAAAAGGGGTTGCTGCAGGGTCTTGAACTCCTGACCAAAGCAGACCAAACAGACACAGAACAACCACTGGCTGCCAGTTGCTCTCTTTGTTCTTTTTGTTAAGCCATCCTTTCCTTTTTCTTTTATATTGTGTCTCCTTTGCTTTCTGTTTATAAAAGAAAAAGTGATTTCAAAAAGTGTCTGATGTGGGTCTCGAACCCAAGACCCTCTGCACCACATGGACGCAGCAACAACTTATGTTACCATCTGCTCCCTTAGACTTTTTTGTAAACTATTCCTTTCCTCTTTCTTTTATTTATTTTGTATTCTGTGTCTTATTTACAAGATATAAGCTGTCTATGGCTTATTTGGTATAGTAGCTTATTTTGATCATGCAACATTTATTGTTTCTGTCCCAAAATCGTTTTTTTTTAATGTTTTAGTAGTATAATAAGTTTGGTCTTTTATGGTTTAAGTTTTACTAGGATTTATGTTTTTCTTTCGTTTATTTATTTTTACTTATTTCGTCATAGTGCTTATTGAGTCGTTTTCTTTGTGAGCTTATTGGAGTTTTTCGTCTTTCTTAGCATTTATAGTCACGTTTTTATCCTTTGTGTCAATTTTGAAGTCAAGCGGTCGTGGATCTCCAAATCCCGACTATTTCGAGTTTTTTTTAACGAGTTACGTAATATTTTTTTTATTGTAGTTAAAGTTGTTTTAGTTAAAAATTGTTAGTTGAATTTTTTTTAAAATTGTCGTTTGTAGTCAGTAGCGTTTTCAAATTTTTATTTTCTTAAAATTTTAATTTTTCGTCATTTTCTCGATGTGCGTTATTTTTATTATTTTTATGATTATTTTCTTTTTAATTTTTATAAAGTCATTAAAAAAATAGAAAAAAGTTTGTAAAAATTTTCAAAAAATATTTTTTAGCTTTTATTTAATATAATTTAGGTTTAGATTAAAAAAAAATTTGGTCTTAACTTTTTCTTAGCTAGTTTTATTTTTAGATTTTTTATCAACTTTAAAAATTAATATAAATTAATTTAAGCAATTTCAAAATTTTTGGTTTTCGTATTTTTCTTAATTAGAATTTTTAGAACATTTTGGTAGTTTTTAATTATTTTTTAGGTGAAATTTTTCGTTGGGTCCCGTTTTGACGTTCGTACGTATACGCGTTTTCGACCGTCTTTAGCGTAATCCGTCTCCGCTTTCTTTTCTTTACGTGTTTCCATAAGCGTAATAACTCATTTCAAATAACGTCTATAATATTTTTGGCTAAACACCATACCTCCACCGAGAACGAACTCGATTGTCGTCTTTACGTTTTTCCTAAAACGTATTGATTAATACTTTCCACGACTTAGTGTTTGCTTTCTTTTTCCTAAAAGATAGTAAAACGACTAAAACCGCCACATCAGACATCTATCGAAGTAAGTGGGCTTTTCCTTGTATTTTTCCTCATTTTAACCGGAAAATTGATTTTTCGACATTTTTCAAATTTTTTGATCTATTTTGGCCTAGTTGTATTTATCTTTGTTATAGTTATTTTCTTTCTTTGCTAGAATAAATTTTAATAAAATGGTTTTAATTTTTCAACGTTGTGAATCTTTTGACTCAACCCGAGTTTACTTATCCAAGTTTGCTCTAGCTAGTATCCTTAACGTGTTTAAGTCAAGTTTTGCTAGGCTTTTATATAGGGAACTTTAAAACGCGAAAGTCTTAACTCTTACGGGTTAAGAACAAGAACTTTTCACAAGTTCCTATAATTGATCCTAGAAAGTCGTTTATCAAGGGAACTTTAAAATGCGAATTCTAAACTTGAAAAACTCTAAGAAGTTGCAAGATCCTATAGATGACTTGAAAACCAAAAACTTGATTTAATAGGCTAAGCATCCTCGAGTCTCATTCCTTGATATTTTAAATTGTAGAGAACGAGAGATGATAGAGTCAATTATAAGTTTGGTATTCTTTCATGAATTTATGTGAGTTGATTATGAGTTTTTTCTCCCATCGCTTGTTAATAAATTTAATTACAATAAATAAGGTCGTACGATTTGAAAAGTTACTTAGCTTCTAGCCCAAGATCGTTTAAAAGTTGCTCGGTATTAATTAGAGTTCATAGCCAAGGCATAACTTATTGAAGCAGGATGCGAAGATTGGCGAGTCCGAAAAGGCCCTAACAAGGCATGAGGGCTACATTTTGTTGCTAATGATCCCAAGTGGTGTGAAGAATCATTTATCAAAAATCAATATGAAGGATCAAGACACACGACGAAAAGTAAATAATCCCCTAAAGATCATGGAGAAGTCTATCCAAAAAGGCCCTAACAAGGTATGAGGATAAATAGATCCAAGTCCTAAAAGGAGGCGGATCGTTGTATATCAAAATCCCAAATAAAGATTGGAGAAAAATGAAGAAGTCGTGGTCCAAATATGAAGAATCTCTCAAAAAGTTCAAGTGAAGAAATTCTTATTATGAAGAAAAGACCATTATTTCATGAACGTTGTCAAGATTTGAAGTATGAAGTCAATGCCAAATATCGGTCCGAGAAAGGTCTCAAATCGTGAAGCGAGTTATGCCAATATATGAACTTCATGAGGTCCTGAGAAGCAGTTTTATAAGATTTTGTCCTTTAGCTAACTATTGATTAAATCGTCCTACTTTATTTTCTGCCCTAATAAACTATCAGAATAAGTCAAACAATGCATCCTCGTGATCATTCAAGACAACAATAAAATATAAGAGATACACCTAGGAATAAGGGAGTCTAAGTGAA
Organism: Glebionis coronaria; assembly: GCA_025667525.1. Lineage (NCBI taxonomy): Eukaryota > Viridiplantae > Streptophyta > Magnoliopsida > Asterales > Asteraceae > Glebionis > Glebionis coronaria. Next base: position 465,798,945 of record CM046874.1, on the reverse strand, counting down.
TAGTTGGGCCACATGAGTTTGTGTTAGTTTGCTAACTTATAATAACAATGATCTCGTTTTTAAGCTTGGTATGGGGAACGTGAAACTTGAGGGTGATAAACATTCATGACATTCCAAAACCCTAATGTAAGTATTTCATTTCTTTACTTGTTTTCTTCCTTTGAATATTTTATATTTTTCTATCTCTTTAATGTCTTGTGTTTAATAAAGTCCAAGGTGGATTGATTATGATGGAAAATGCAAAACTTGCTTTGTAACTAATGCGTTGTATGAGGGCATTGCAATGGTCAAGTGTAGGAGATTTAATAAGTACGCCCTTTTACAACTTAACTATAATAATAACCAAGCCAAAACGTGTATTTTATGCCATATATGTCGGAATTTTGCGTGGTTTGTGTTTTTGTTGTGATTTAGGACCAAAATGTGAAAAGGGAAGAAAACACGGGCTTTCACGGGCTTTTATCGAAGAAAAAGACAAAAGACGAAGTCAAAAGATCAAGAGTGCAAAAAGAACGAAAGTCCAAGGCCTATTCTGAAGATTTATGAAGAAAAAGTCTAAAGATGGAAGTTTAATGAAGTCGAAGAACTCAAGTCTAATAAATGAAGAAATTATAAGACGAGTTCAAATTATCCCGAGACAAAGTCGAGAAAGTCGAAGAATTTATAAAGACGAATAGACGAGAAAAGGAAGAAAAGATCATAACTTACTAATCTTCCTATAAATACCCTCCTAATGTGTCATTAGGAGGTGTTGGCTATTTGACCCATAGTTCTTCCACATTTAATTCTCATGTCATTTATTTTCTTGTCAATTTAAATTCCTTGTCTTGCACCTTAAATTCGTAAGTCCTTTAATTTTACTTTTATTTTTGTTGTTGAATCTTTAATTTTAATCAAGTTTTATATTAATCTCTCCTTCTACCTTTCTTATTTTTGTTAATCTTTATGCTTATTTGCTTATTGTTATGCTTATTTGATTGTTTGTTATGCTTTTATGTTTTTGATTGTGTTAGCTTATTGATTTTATAGCTTATTGTGTGTTTGATTTGATTTTAGTTAAGTGTTTTTAATAGTTTAATTTTATTAAAAGTTGATTTTTATTTTTAGATTAATTAGTGTTTTTAAAGTTTTTGATTTGTGGTTGAATTAGTTTTTCTTAAAAGTGTTTTAGATTAAGTTTTGGTAAACTGCTTATTTGATTTTGCTTATTTGTAGCTTATTTTCTGATTTTTAGTTTTTACTGTTATCTGTTTATCTTTATTTCAAGATCTTCGGAAAAGGGTTTTGAGATTCCGAAGAATCACCTTTTCCGAATATTTGTTTATTCCGAAGATTAGCAGTTTTTCCGAAGATTTTTGTTTTTCTGAAAATGTTTGATATTCCGAAGATATTTACATTTCTCTGAAATAAAGATTATTCCGAAGATTTAGAAAAAATGTTATTCCGAAAAAAATGTTAGAAAAAAAAACTCTGAAGAAAAAAGACTCTGAAAAAAATATTCCGAAGAAAATTCTCTAAAAAAAATAAGATTCCGAAGAATCAGATAATTTCCGAAAAAGAGCAAAATTCCAAAAAAGAGCAAAACTCCGAAAAAGTTAAAACTCCGAAAAAGAAACTATGGATAAAATTGTCCGAAGAAAGCTAGACATTCCGAAGATACAAAATATTCCCAAAAAAATGACATGGCAGCTTGCCTGCTTCCCAACGTTTTCCAGCCAAAAAGAGGTGTGTGCTTGGTAGCTTGAGCTAGCTGCCTGCTAGCTTGTCTATTTATTATATTGTTCCGTAATTGTTTAGTTTAATCTGAAAGTTGTTCCGATTTTAGTTTTGAAAGTCACGTATTTTTAGTTGAATTTTTCGTCAACTTTTAGTATTAGTATTTTTCCAAAAGTTTAAGTTTTATCTTTTATTTAGTGCCCAATTTAGCTTTTACCCGTTTAGTTTAAAGTACCCTCTTAGTTTTATTTCCACCTTTTTCATTAGGTAAACTTTATTTTCAAGTCGAAAGTTAATTTCTTCATTTAGTTTTATTTTTATTAATTGTTTTGTTTTAATATTTGTTTTTAATATCGTTTCTTTATTATTTGTCAATTGTTTTAATTTTTAGTTCATTTCTTTTATATTTTTTCATTTACTTTTAGCTTTACTTACCGTGCTATTTACTTTAATGTTTTGCAATTTTATTTTAAACAACGACCAAACTTTTTCTTTTCCACCAAAAGACGATTGAGTCGCACTTTTAACCTTAGTAAATTCGAATTGAATCGAGACGAATAAACTTTTAATCTAACAAAATCCAGTTATTAATTATTATTATTTTATATAATCCATTTAGGTTGGTTATAACTAAACTACTACAAGTTTACAAGGCGTGGTGTTATTATTATCATTACTATAATAAAATCTCTATTTTTACTCTTTCCATCTAGTTAAATAGTTCTAAAATTTTAACTCCACTTAAGAAAATCATTGTAAAATTTCTTCACCCTTTAAAAAGTGTTATCACATGTTACCTAGAAAACTAATCAAATTATTTTCAGGACAATTTTTTTATAACTTACTACCAAAAACTTATATAAATGATATATAATGCACGATATCATACCATAAACTTACAAATTATTTTCAAAATTGTTTTCCTATAAATAGCCAGAATTACTTGCAAGAAAATTTAGTAGTTCTCACTAATTAAAATACATACCCAAATGTAGACATACATCAAAAGACTCAAAACGTCGTTGGAACTCCATCAAACTCCAGCACCATAAAACACGAGCAAACACAAGGTACGTTCAAGTTATAATAACTATTGAACGACCATATATCATAACTTAATAAATACTAGTATACATACATCCGCATATTGTTGGGTCTACTAGATGTAGATCTTGCAGCCTGCCAGGACCGGTGAATGACTTCTGTAATCACAAGTCAAATCACAAAGAGACTCTATACACAATATGAATGTAGAATACAAATATAATCAAGAAGAACAGAATAACAGAATAACTATAAAGACTTGATCCTTTCTAAGGATTTCTAATATTGATAATGACTAGAACTACGTTTGGTGAAGTGTATATAACCCTTCTGCCTAAGGTTCCTTTTATACTACAAGGAAACCCTAATACAGCATTAAAGAAAACGTGTAAAACTGATATGCATATCCTTTCCTAACATATCTCATGCATATCCTAACAGAATATTAAGTAAATAATAAAGTTTGACTTCGACTAGGACCAGGAGCAGGACTTGCTCCTACTACTACTAGGACCAGGAGGAACTACATACCTCCTAGTCTACCTATTACATTTAACTATTACAATGGTCCTAACAATCCTCCCCTAAACTTGAATTTGACCTGTTAAGTTCAAGTTTCCTGGAAAACGTGCAAATAAAGCCCGAGGATTGCATCAACAAAACAAATAACAGCATCAGAAAGATAAGAATCAGAGTAACCGCTGCAACATGAAACACTAGAAGCTTCTCCAAAGCTTGGAACAAATCAGCATCGTGTTGAATCTTCTCAACAACATGAGCAGATTTGATGAGCCTTTACCAAGTAGCTGCTCGCTCTTGGGCTAGCGAGTCTTTCTGGTGGAATAAGCATCACCCTGGGAGACTAGAACCCAGCCCAACTCTTAGAACGTGAATCAATGGTGAGTGGGAGGACCCTGATGATTTTAGGCAAACCATCACAGCCGTCAACGGATTTGATACGTCTTTACCAGAAGTCGTACCCCTCTGGACTCGCCAACTCTTAGCAATGAAGCATCGGTGAGTTGAAAACCCTATAGCTTTAAGCAAGCTATTACAGCTATCAACGGATTTGATAAGATCTTTACCAAGAGCCGTACCCCCTTGGATTAGCCACTTTTCAGTCCAAGACTATGGCAAGTGAAAACCATCCAGTTTTGGGTAACCTGGCAACCATCAACGGATATGAGAATCGCACCAGGAGCCGTACCCTCAAGGTGAATCAACTTTTTCTTGTCGATTAGACATGGTAAGTTGAGAACCATTTGTTGTGAGGACGAAGTCCAACACCAAGTGAAACCAGTAACCAGCATAAGCACAATTCAGTAACCAGAACCCACAATGTGAAGCAGCAAATGGTATCATATTCACAAGTATAAAATCCAAGATATGTGAAAAGTTTAAGCAGATATTATATAAAAAGTATATTTTTTTTTAACTATAAAGAATGAAATTCACCAATCACTGTACATATTGGTGAAAAGAATGAAAATAAGAACAAATAAACAAAAATACAAAACATAAACAATTACAACCCAATCACATCACAAACCAGAAGCAGCCTTCTTATCTGCTATCAAACGCGCCTGAATACCTTCCACCAATGTCGTGGCCATAGAGGACTCATTCCCTGATGGAGAAGTGGAGATTTGCAAGTGACTAGCCAACATTGCTTCCATCGAAGAAATTTTCAAAGGATACTCCACATCTGTCAACATAAAGACCATATGACCAGATTCTAATTCCAACATATGCACACCACATCCTGCATATAACTTCCAGTGCTGAATCACCCATTACATTTGATCCTTCCATATACCCGAAACAGGAGCATGAGGAGGTGCATCCAACATCAGCTTAAGATCAGCCCAGATACGCATACCAGGCCATGAAGACACAGCCATGGGGTCAAAAGGCATGCTAGAATCCACTAATCCATATAACGCCATAAGATCCATACGATCAGCCCACGATAACACACCCTGCAAACCCGAAGCCAAGCGCACAGACCCATCACTCAAAGTAATTCTATGGGATACCACACCAGGAAGAGTTGTGGAACACTCAACCGTGTAACCAGTAATGTTCCCATTCCCCAAAGATAAGTAAGAATCACTGTCAGAAGATGCATCAATCAAATTCTCAAGATCACGCTTCTCATAAGGGACTGTCTTACCACGGCGAACACGACGAGCTTGTTTCTGGCGAAGCGAACGTCTAGGTGTGGGATCACTAGGTGTGGGTTCAACCTTTACCTTAACCTCAGCAGCAGCAGTGGGAGCAGGAGAAGTAGACTCATGAGTTTGCCCACCCAATGGAGCAATTGGAGCTGCATCAGAAGTAGGAAGTGGTTGAGTTCCAGGAACCGGTGGTGATGGGGATGCCATATCTTGGGTAGCAGTTGTTGTGGTTGTAGTAGCAAAGGTGGTGGCGGGTAGCATGTGTGGTGGTGGTGGTAACAGGTGTGGTGGTGGTGGCATGAGTGGTAGTGGTAGAAGGACCAGTAGAAGAACCCAAAGGAGCAACCAAAGGAGAAGTAGAAGTACCAACTGAAGTAGCAACAAAACCCAAAGGACTAGCAGAACCAGGAGTAGGAGCAAAGGAAGGACCAGTACTAACAGTAGGCGAAGAACAAGTCACCACACGAGGATGATAGATAAAGCGTTCCGGAATAGGTTGACTCTGACGCTTCACCATACGTTCATAAAGTTCCCTGAGCTCATTAAAAGTTAAAGCCCGAACCCGGTCCCACTTCCAAGGAGCATTAAAATGAGCAGCAGACTGATATTTCACATAGCGCTACATCTGCTTGCGCTCCTCAGTCCTTGATAAAGGTCTGTTCTTTCTCTTTTCCCGAAGCTGTGCAGCAAGCGCCAACTGGTGCTTGCGCATCAATACCATAGCTCTCGGAATACAGTTGTGCTCATCAACATCGTCACCCAAAAGATCTGTAAACTGAGCATAATCCCTGGTGAGAATAGTCAATACCTGTATCCAATCACTATCACTCCAATGCATCGCATCGTGCTGAACTTGTTCACGCCTCCGCTGTCGAAGCTCCTCTTCCGCAGCCCTTTCATCCTCATCAATCTCAGCTTGGATCCGACGAGCAGCCTCCTCACCTAGCCTTTCCTCCTCAAGCTGTCGACGGGTACGCTTGCGAGATGGGGATGGAGCATCAGTCATTGGGGCCTTGCCCTTCGAATCATGGGAGGGACCAGCATTGGAACCAGCAGCAGGACCAGAATCACCATCCATAGGAGTGGGAATAGCACCAGGAGAAGGAACACTGGAGGATGTCGGAGGAACCGGCAAATCATCATACACTTTATTAGCAAAGGCAGCCTTTGCCAATAATGTCAAACCATCCTCAACATGCTCCGTACACTCCTCATCAGAATCTGAATGGATCACATGCTTCTTTCGGTGTCGTTGCTGAGTTTCCAAAGCTTTGATGCGATCAGCCAGAGGAAGAACAAACTCCCTAGTAAGTTTCCGGTGTTGGTTCAAATCAGCTTCCAATGAAACCATCCTCTCATGATACCTGCGCATAAGATCAAGTAAAGACATAAGTGTAGTAGGCTCCTCCGCCTGCCCACAAAGAGAACTTGGGTCAGGGAAAGCATCATTGGAGCCCGAAGCAACATATGGGTGAACCTGTGGAGTACTAGTACCAAAAGGTTTATCAGCCGAGTGTGGAGCAGGACTAGGAGGTGGAGTCTCCACAAATGGAGACTTGTGTGGTGCTGAAGAAGGACCAGCCTTGGAGGGGGGTGGTTTTTCAACCACCACCTCCTCAACCAGCTCCTCCTCAACCACATGAGAAGGACCACCAGTAGGAGCCTCCTCCTCCATCGGGTCATCATCAATCACAACAAACTCAGGAGCCTCCTCCTCCTCACCCATAGGACCCTGAGCCAGTCCCAACATGGCCTCAGTCAGGGGCCTCTACTCCCCAGTAAACCCATGGACCATATTATAATACACTTTTGCAGTAAGCCTAGACGGCACATGCTCAGTCCTATCACGAGGAATGCAAACCAGTATTTGCTGAAGAAACCTAGGATACATAAGAAACTTCTTTCTAGAACCAGCATTAGATAGATTACTAACCATCCCCTCAAATAGATAATGAGAAAAGTTAATAACTCTACCCTGGGCTAAGCAAATAAGACCAGTAGCCAAAGGAGTAGGGAAAACATCCCAACTCCCAGACTTGGGACTCATACAATGATTAAGAAAGTGCACAAGAAGCTTCCATTGGGGGGAAAACCTATTTTTCTGGAAGTTAAACTTCCCCCATGTTCGTATCCTAAAGCAGCCATCCCCTCCAATACCTCCGAATTGGGGATGGACTCAACACCACCCTCATCCTGAAGATGAAGGGAAGAGCGAATAGAAGCCTCAGTCACCACGTATGCATGTCCATCTATGGTAGCATGGAGTGCACGTGGACGACCAACCACATCCACAAGTCGAGCAGACGCCCACAATTGACGAATAACACTATCATAAATAGTGGGACATACAGTAAACGCAAACCTTAGGTTGGAAGCTTCAATGAAATCCAGAATGTCAGCAAAATGATCACGATGTGGACCATCACCCACATAAGCAACTCGGTTGTGAGCACGTTGATAAGCAAGAGCAGCCATGGATCTTGATTAATTGATGGAAGAAGGATTTTGATTAGGGTGGAGATAGTAGGAGCGGTTTTGTGTGTGTGTTGATAGGAATGAGTGAGTCAAGAGGTTAAGTTGACCATTAATAAGGAAAATAGTAACTGTTCATTGACCCCTATTAATGGGGGGTTGCCCTTTCAAATTTAGACATAATTGCATAGTAACCACTTGCCCTTTATAACATAATTACCAACTCCCAATTTACCAAAGTTAAGTAAAAATGTAAATACCAGGATTGGGAGCGCTGACCAAAAGTCAAAGCACACAATGGTCAGACCAGGAGCAAAACGCGATTAACTAAGGACAAAAGGAATGAACAGTATCCCAGACCAGTACCAGGAGCCAATCACCACTTGACAAGGAAAGATTTTGAACCACCAGAAGCCACCAATTATGACTAGAAGCTGACCAATAAGGACTAGAAGCCAGTCATGCAAGACCATATCCACCAGAAGTGAGCAAAATCCTCCACCAGAAGTACCACACACTACCAGAACCAATAAAATATGTTGTTAAAATCTATCAATACGTTAGTCTGTCCTAAGAATATGTACACAAAGCCTCCCCTTAGGCTTAGCCTCCCCTCAATCCTAGACCTCAAGGATTGACCATCCCAATGTGAACCACCAAGTGGTTAAACCGAGGACCATCAAATGCTTTAGTCAGCAAATCAGCAACATTATCATCCGTATGAACCTTAAGAACCTGAATTAGCTTCTTCTCATTGGCATCCCGTATAAAATGATGCCGAATTTCAATATGCTTCGTTCGCTGATGAAAAACAGGATTCTTCACAATGCAAATAGTGCTTTGATTATCAATAAAAATTTTGGTGTTCATAAAATTGAAACCATAATCCAACATCTGATTTTGGATCCACAAAACTTGTCTACAACAACTAGCAGCAGCAACGTATTCAGCTTCTGTTGAAGAAGTAGCTACTATCGTCTGTTTCTTGCATTGCCATGAAATAAGTCGACGACCCAAAAATTGACAACCACCAGTAGTAGACTTCCTGTCATTATTAGCACCTGCATAGTCACTATCGCTATAGGATTCTAGAACAAAAGGTGATTCTCTAGGATACCATAGGCCCAGTTTAGGTTGAGCCTTGATATACTTGAAAATCTTCTTCACTGCATTTAAGTTTGAAACCGTTGGAGTCAACTGGTGTCGAGAACAAGCACTTACTGCAAACATGATATCCGGACGTGATGCAGTCAAATACATGAGGGAGCCAACCATAGACCTGTACATGTGAACATTGACCGGGGGGTCTGGCTCATTCTTAAGTTTGATTTTAGCAACTTCATAAGGAGTCGCTGCTGGTCTAAGAGGATCCATGTCAAACTTCTGAAGAATCTCATGAACATATTTATCTTGACTGATGAAAATACCATCCGATTTTTGCTTGACTTGAAGACCAAGGAAGAAGGAAAATTCTCCCATCACACCCATCTGAAATTCGCCTTTCATCAAGTGTTCAAACTCATCACACCATTCCTTCCTAGTAGAACTAAAGATAATGTCGTCCACATAAACCTGAACAAGGATAATGTCCTTGGTATTACTCCGAAGAAATAGTGTTTTGTCAATAGTACCCCTTCTATAGCCATTGTTTAACAAGAAAGTGAAAAGACGCTCATACCAAGCTCTAGGAGCCTGATGTAATCCATAAAGAGCCTTGACCACCTTGTAAACTTTCTTGGGATGAAGTGGATCTACAAAGCCCTTAGGTTGAGTAACATACACCTCCTCGTCAATTTTGCCATAGATAAATGCACTCTTGACATCCATCTGAAACACCGTAAAGCCCACATAAGAAGCAAATGCCAAAAACAGACGAATGGCCTCTATCCTTGCAACCGGAGCAAAAACATCAGTGTATTCAATGCCCTCAATTTGAGTGTGTCCTTGTGTGACAAGCCTATCTTTATTCCTTACGACAATTCCCCGTACATCCTTCTTGTTCTTGAGAATCCATTTGGTATTGATTGTTGTCTTTCCATATGGTAAGTCAACCAGAACCCAAACATTCTGAAACAAGAATTACTGCATTTCCTCCTGCATAGCCTCCACCCAACTTTGATCCTCAAGAGCATGAGAAACTGACCTAGGTTCCACCTGTGAAAGAAAACAAGCAAACAAACAGTGTTGAAAGTTCGTATGATTATTACGCTTTTGATCTTCAATATAGCTCACAAGAGCATGATGATCAGACGAGGCCTTCTTCTGCATTCTGCGTGTCTTGACAGTAGAACCAGGATCTCCAATGATTTGAGTGGTAGGATGATCTTTGTGTGATTTCAAAACTGGATTGGAAGAGACCTCCACTTCTGGTGCCAAGTTACTGAGATCACCAACAAAGTCAGCATCATATGAGGCCGTGTTGAAAATCCCATCTACTGGTTGTTTATGAATATCATCCAGCTTGGTAGAAGACTTCTTTTGATGGTTCCCCAAATCAGAAGGACTGGAGAAACGAGTATTGGAACCAGACTCACTAGCCGGAGTACCAGTAGGTGATAAGCTAGCACTAGGAGCAGAAGCTAGAGTACCAGGAGCAGCTTTGTCAGTAGGATCAGTCAAGGGAAACTCAAAACCGCCTTGATCAGCTGCTATAGTAGCTTCTTGTTGTTGTTTTAGTAGAGTGTCAAGAGCTACATGGGAATCCGGTACATCCAATGGAGTTGCATCACTAGGAGGAGTAGGAGAGACAGTGGTGGAGTAGGATGGAACCACAAGAATGTCATCCTCATCATCTGAATCAGAAAGATTAGAAGGAACACCAGTACTAGAAGTTGCAAACACTTGTGGTCCTGCATCATGGTTAGTTTTGAAACGAAAATATCCTAACGAATCACTAAGATAGTCAAGATCAAAATACCATTCAGGACCCTTGCCTTGGATGTTTGACTTCTCTTCAAAATACCTGAGATTTATAGTTTCAATGATCCGCTTGTCTTGGAGATTGTAGACATGATAAGCCCAAGAATGAGCTGAATATCCCACTAAGTATCCTTCATCTGCCTTGCCATCAAACTTCCCCAAATAATCACTAGTACTCAGAATGGTGACTGGACACCCAAACGGCTTCAAATGAGCAATATTAGGAACTTTGCCCGTGAGCAGCTCATAAGGAGTCTTCTTGTGAGGATTGGTAATAGAAACCCTATTCAAAACATAACTTGCAGTATTAACAGCTTCTGTCCAGAACATGGTTGGAAGCTTGGAATCGGCAAGCATAGTTCTTGCTGCTTCTATTAGTGTCCTGTTCTTTCTTTCTGCCACACCATTCTGTTGAGGAGTCCTCGTTGCACTATAATCTCTTCTGATGCCCTTAGCATTACAAAGTGTGATGAGGTCTTTATTTTTAAACTCAGTTCCATTGTCGCAACGAATACCTTTAACTTTCTTGGACAACTGGTTCTCTATCAGGGTAAGAAAATCTCTAAGAATTGAGTAGGTCTCACTCTTGGCAGCCATGAAGAACACCCACGTAAACCTGCTATATCCATCAGTTACCACCAGACAGAATTGCTTGTGGTCAATGCTTCTAATGGAAGTAGGACCAAATAAATCCATGTGTAGTAGCTGCAATGGTTCAGTGATAAAACTAAGAGCAGTAATGGCCTTGAAGGATGCTTTGTGCTGTTTGCCTTTGCTGCAAGCAATACAATTTATATCATTTCTAAACGACTTGGGAGGTAAACCAGAGACCAGATTCAGATTTGCAAGTTTGTGAATGGTCTTGAAGTTCACATGCCCCATCCTTCGGTGCCATTGAGTGGCTTCATCTTCTGAGGCTTTAGCAACTAGACATGCTAGCTGACTAGTAGGATTGACTTCATTCAGCTTGATGCTATAGAGATTGTGTCTTCTGGGGATTCTGAGTAGAACTTATGAGTCATCCGGAAGCTGAAAGTCTTTGGAGAGCACAAGAGCATCATTATCGGTGAAGAGAACAAACTGCTTCTTGTCACAAATCTGAGAGAAGATATCAAGTTGAAATGCTGAAGTGCTTCCACATAGTAGACCTGCTCAAAATTAAGATTTGGCGTCTTAATAGTTCCTTTGCCAGTAATCCTGCCTTCACCCCCACCAAAATAGACCTTGCCTCCATGAAATGGTACAAAGTTAGAGAGAAGACTTTTATTTCCTGTCATGCTCCTGGAGCAACCACTATCAACAATGCCTAGACTAGGATCTTGGTATGGAGTAACCTACAACAACAAGTTAATAAAAATGCAAAAGTTAGTGTCTTAAGGGGACCCAAACCTTTTCAGGTTTGAGCCTGCCTTGTGGATCTTTAGAAGAGTGCCAAGAAGATTGATGAGATCCACCGTTGTTCCTTGGTTGCCTATGCATCATATGGGTATTATTATTTGACCAAGAACAACCTGCTGAGGGCTTAACAGCAGTTCCCAAATTTCCCAAATCAAAATACGTGTGGTCTAAATTATGTGGATAGATTGGATTAAAATTTTGAAAATAATTACTGGTGGTTTGTAATCCAATATTTCTCTAATGATCAGAAGCTAAAGGAGATGACACTCTATAAGAAGAAAATGATTTAGCACTAGGATTGAGTCTTCTAGAAGTATATGGGGCAGCTCCTGGTGGACCAGGAGCAGGAAAAGCATGATTAACAGAAGCATGTGTGTCATAATAATCATAATCTTTAATTAAATGAAAGGCACTGCCACAAACAAAAGATGTTTTGAAAGACCTTTTATTAGAATGAGATTGTTTCATACTGCCTACTTTATTACACACAATTCTAGGAGAAACATTCTTCCTAGGACTCAATAAACTAGGACCAGACACACTTGACATAACAACAACTCTTTCTTCACACTTCCTAGCATCAGTAGCAGCATGATCATTCAACTTGGAACTTGTAGGTCTTGACTCTTCACTTGAACCACTAGATGCAGAGTCACTGGCTTTGTCACTGAAAGTACACGAGACAAAGTCATTAGAATTAGTAGAACTTTTTGGGGACTCATGCATCTGTGATCCATCCAAGTCATTATGCCACGAAGTGGGCATAAAAGTTCCAGTAAGAGGAGGAGGGACAACATGCATTTCTGCTGCTGGTTTAAACCTATTGTAATTAGGTTTTCCCTCGTCCTCGTTGTCGGCATCAAAGACACTTGAAAAAGATAAATCAAATACATCTTCTGAATCAATATATTTTTCAAATCCTAAGCCTCTTTTAGTTCTACCAGACATGCTACTATCAATTAATTTTGAAAGATTTTTAGGTGCCTTTTGCCATTTTTCAAATCTCAACATTGTAGCATCTAATTTTTCTTGCATCTCCTCTTTTTCTTTGATACTAGCATCTCTTACTGTTTCTGTATATTTAAGCATATTTGTCGTGTTTTCTAAATCGATGCTTAGTATCCTGATTTTATCCTCATACGCACGTTGAGTATCTTGTAACCACCTATTTTGTTGTTCCAATGTGTTTAATGAAGCCTTATAGGCTTGAACCTCTAAAAAATACTTATCATTTTGATCATTTACTTCATTAAATTGGGACAACAATTCTGAGTATTTATCATGACAACCAAGAGGACAATGTTTTACCTGAGATGAGATGCCCATAGAGCAAACTCGTCTGCTTCTTCTGCATCAGAGAGATTCCCAGCAATCATTGCAAACACGTCAGTCGAGGACTCAGCTGATTCCAGAGTTGAAGCCTGATGATCATTCCAGTTGACCATAGAGTCAATAGATACCAATGCCTTCTTGTCATCTTTTATCTCTTGAACCTTGAAAGCGGAGTACCTGCTCTTCTCCTGATCATTCTTGCTAGGGCACTCCCTTGCAAAGTGACCTTGTTGCTGGCAGTTATAGCATCGAATCTTGCTTCTGTCGAATCTTGCTGGCTCCCGAGGGTTGTAATTAAATTTCCGTCCAGCTTTCTTCTCAAACTTGTGAACCCTAAGAGTGAGCATGGCCATCTGCCATTTAAGATCCATTTCATCCAGGTCAAGCTTATCAACCTCCTTGAAGTAATCAAAAGCAAGTTGTTGTTCAGCATTAACATCAGCCACAAAAGAATGAAGAACGGCTTCTACCATACTACCAGACTTGGCAGTAGGATCAGGAGCATAAGTATGCTGAACAGTATGCTGAGAGGAGACAGTATTGCTTAGGCTACTTGCATATGACATGGGACTAGATGCCATAGAACTCACAAAGACAGAATTAGCCAAGGTTTATAATAATTAATTAATTATAAAGTCTAGAAAAATATAATACTTAGGTTAAAATTTCATGATCTAATAATTAAATTATAACCTAAGTCATGTTTTATTAAATTAATCATGTCATATTTTATTAATTTAATTTAACATATGATTATTAAAACATAACCTTAACATAAACCATGAACCGGATCGTGACAAGAAACCATGAACCGGACCCGTAATAAACACCATACCCGAACCACCTCGGGGTTCTCCCCTGTTTGCTGCTGCCGTGGGACCCACACCACCAAACCGAGACCTTGAGGTCTCGGTGGTGGTCCATATGCCAAGCCGAGACCCCTTAGGGGTTCGGTTTAGGCGTCGGCTAGACAAACACCCCTAAAAACCCTTGTTTTGATCTACCCCATCATCATAGACATGTTTAATAAATGTTTTTAATTAGTTTTTAAAAACATCATGATCTTATGTAATTTATTAAATCAAAAGTTAAAAGAAAAAGGTTAAAAAGGTTATACCGAATGCGTGGATCAATCAAGGATGAACACACACGAATGCTTGCACAAATTCCAAGATCAAAAATCAACCGAACACCCCTTTTTGATGATTATAGGTGTCGGCCAAAAAGGGAGCAAGAAGAAAGGAGAAGAAACTTTTTAGGGTTTTTGTTATTTTTCTTGTTTTGTAAAAATGACACAATATTTATCCTTTTCTTGTTTAGTAAAAATGGGCTAAGCCCTTTTCCTTCCTAATTTCGTAGCATATGGGGCCCACATGGGGTAGCCCGATCATTTTCCGTGTCTAATTAATAAGTGTGTTCTCGTTTTCGTGTTTTACGTGTTTTAATTAATTATCGATCGTGACTTACTATATTTACTCGTGTTCGTAATAAATATATATATATATATACATATGTAATATTAGTTCGTGATTAATTTACGTTCATGATTTCATGTTCGTATGCTCGTGATTATAATTATTATTGGAATAATTATCGTGTGTTCATACGTAATAAATACTTATCGTGTTCTAACACGTACGTAATACTTAAAATTCTTATACGTGAAACGTAACGCGCTATAAAAAGAAAGTTTTAATCTTGTACATACGATCTAAAGGGTACTACTCATGGTAAAAGTATGCGGGTTTTACAACTCTTCCCCCCTAAAATGAATAATTCGTCCCCGAATTATAGATGACGTAAACTGAAAGAGGAACATACCCGGATCAACTGAGAGGGTATGTGAGATAAATGAACGTGCAAGTGACCTGGCAGAAGGAACGCGGAACATGACATTTCTTGAAAGGACATGGAACGTGACGTGACTGAAAGGAGATATCTAATTGATAAGAGAAAAACGGATAAGAAGTCCGGATGAACTTGTCCATTTCCAAGTGGCCTCCCTCTTGGAACGATTCCTTCACAAGATCTTGACGCGAATGATAAGTCTTGGTCTTCCTGACTTTGACTTGACATACGAAGAAGTTCTTGGTTATCAACGTAAGGCAGATCCCCTAAATTCGATCGAGGGCATAAGAATTTACGTGTAAGGAAACTGAAACGTTATCGTACAAAACACTCTAACTTAACTGATAATTAGCAACGATGCGCGAGACACAAAGAAACGTAGTACGTGAAATTTTTTGAACGTGACACGTGAAAAATTTCTAACGTGATACGTGGAAAGTTTTTTTGAACGTGATACGTAGAAAATTTGGTGAGTGTAGTATGAGTAACATATCGTGATCCATGATACGTGTAACATATCTTGATCTTGATATGAGGAACGTGGAATGAACATGACATGTGAAACATATCGTAACATAGAATATAATGGCGGTAACGCCAAACGCTACAAGGTGAGACATAGAATATGACGGGAAACGTCTATCTAAGGATAGGGAGTTATACTAAACTTGGGTCTGGTCTCTCAAGTTCATGCAAAACTTCCCAGAATGAGAAAAATTAACGTAAAATCGTAAGCCGAGATGCCATCATGAACGTGAGTAGTGTCATGAATGCGATCACGAAAGAAAGTCGTGAAATTGGAACAAGGACGTGAAGTAAATAAGGAGCGTAATTATGAATATTTGTCTGACCCGATAACTGAGGAATTGCCAAGTGATGGATGAGCCTTGGATGGAACATGTCCGATCAATCTGTTGGTTCTGAAATCCTTGCAGATGTAAGGATTCTACAGACTTGATTAAAATGTTTGCAATAACCCAGATAGCATCATGCTTCTTCTGAGTTTGCGTTAATCTGGTAACCAAAATCCGTGGAGATCTTGTCCCATTTCAATTCACAATTTTAGATGATGAAAACATCCCAGTCTGTTGGTGTCCTATCTTAACCTGTTGGTATGTCAGGTACTTAGATATGAACATAACTGTATCTTGCTTCGTATAACTTGATACATAGGAGTTTGCGAAACTCTGAGTCTCTGAATCAAGACTTCTCCTAGCGTAGGATTTTCTAGAACACCTAATGTAGTGTAGGGTTCTCTCCTTTACGCATAAGCTGAGTCATGGTAAGATTAACCGTAGAATCCCATGTGATTCATCGTGTCACTGTAATCAAACAGAATTGATATTGGAAAAATTTCTAGGGTAAAATTTCTCTTGTCATAGAATTTGCAACATAGTGCAGATATGGTCTTCCTGTTCTTCTCTAGGCTTAAAGGAAATCAGGTTATCCTCAATGAAAACACTGATGAATTTGCTATGAGTTCATGGAAACTCATTCTTATAATGCCGTTGGAGCATTGATGAGACTAATTCAAAATCATTAATCTAGCATGACCGAGTCGTGTACGAATAGCAGTCATGGACATGTCCTGCTCTTTCACTCGTCACTGTTGCCAGCATGATCATGAGTTCGATCTTGGAAAGGTGATTAACACTATAAGGTCGATTGGACCTGTTGTCAATACGTGGAGGAGAATAACGGTTATGAATGGTGATTTGTTTAAATCGACGGTAGTCGACACATAATCTCATGGTACCGTCCTTCTCTTTGTAGGTTCTTTTGGAATATATGGGAAGATTTTGGAATAATCAACTGGCTATGCGTAAAAGGACTTAAGTTGTCGTGTCTTACTGACAGCTAGAAAATTTTAGCGACCATGGCTAACAACGCACATGCTTGTAAGCATAGATAATTTGTACAAATTTTCCTGATGGAAAATCAAGCTGAATGTATTTAGGAGCCTGAACATTATCGTAAATAATTATGAATCGTAGCATGGTGTGCTGTTCATAGTCCATAATTAGGATAAAATTCATCTCGTGTCTGTCCGAGGAAATGCGTTAGCGGCTTGGATCTCATCATTAAGCTGAATGAAAACCTTCGTATACGTGGGAATACGAAAGGCGTCCTTCATGGTCATGAATATATGAAATATGGTGAAAGAAATAAAAGTGACATCGGCAACGTGACAGTTCTCACTGATGCGCCGGTAATGGTATTTAAATTCTTGTGGCCTAATTAATACATGGCACAACAAAATGGATATACCCTTGGAGGGTACCTTGAATTTCTTATAAATGTTCCATAGTTGGATGTGAGTCATGTGTCTTGACTCGTGTCTTGAGAAATGTAAGCGTGACATATGTCTTGACTGGTGTCTTGACATGTGTCTTCAGAAAGTATACGTGAGACATGTGTCTTGACTGATGTCTTGACATGTGTCTCGAGACGTAAAACAATAGAACTACAATATTAGGTTATTATGCCAGAATTGGCGGATCGGTTGGACTACTGATCATTTGTATGTCTGATCATGTCCGCGGCCGGAGCCTCGGTTGCGATTTCTAGGATAGTTTCTGTCATAGTAGTTGTTACTATCGTCCTGTCTGTCAGTTCCATGACGATCATTCTCATGACCGTGATTCATGTACCTATTCAGCTGAGTGGCCGGCTGGTAACGGTTTGCACTCATATGGCTGAAATGACAGCCGAATGACGTGTGACATGTAACTAAGAATTAGGGACAATGATTGATGGAAATCGTCTTATGGTGTAGCATCTTCTCGTCCAATTGCTTTGCTCTAACGCCTTTGTCTTCGTCTTGTATGAGCTCCAGGTTGTGAACAACATCAGCATCTCGTAGCGACTCCGAACGAGCAACATCAACGTTTAGTAACATCTCCAAGTTATGAGCGGCATCAGCAATCTTATAGAATATCAGCAATTAAATACGCCTGAGATGATTCAGAATCGACTAGTGAATACTCGTGAAGTATTGCAAGTGAAATACACATGGATTTAGGTACGTGTAATACACATGGAATACGGCACATGGAGTACACATGGAATGCACATGAAATGATCGGTATTGGGGTCGATCATTTGTCATGATTTAAGGAAAGTATAGCGGTTAAACGGTTATGAAAACCATCATGATAACCTGGTAGTATTAGCATAGACATCATTCTGGTTGTTTCGAAAAACGTTAAAGTGTGGTTACACAAAATTCAACGATGATTTTCCTGACATTATGATCAGTGAAAACCAACCATGACTATCATGAAAGCAGGATTCAATGAAACCCAACAATGCCTTGCATGAAAGCATAAATAACAACAGAGGCGTAAGACGTAATCAACATGAAGACGAAATTATCATGAAGAAACATGAAACCATCTATCATGAAGGAGTGTATTACATAATCAGCACGAAACTGGAGTTAACCATGACAATATGAAAACATACTTGACATAAAAACATATTAACTTATGAGGGGACATGAAAAAAAATTTATGCCAATAAATCATGAGAAAAATTTTATGCATGAAAAACAGTGCATGAATGCGTAATGTAGTTTATAAAAACCTTTATATGTGCGAGGGGACGCCGATGGGTCGGTCCCAAAATAAAATACATGGCGAGGGGACGCCTATGTGTCGGTCCTAAAGTTAAAAGTTTCGATCAAAGCACATGCGACTAAATAGGGCCAGTCATGTACCAACCATTACTTAGTCATAATCCCTGCAACAATGATACATGAAACACAAATAAATGAAACTCATCTGTCAAAACTTATCAGAAAAAAATTTTATGTGACTAATTATGAACTATTGAGGTTCAGTCCACATAGTCACAGTTTACGAGGAACGTCATGCATGAAACAATGACACATAACTAAATATGAATGACGGTTGTCCATCCATATTAGTACAACAATATCGATGAAAACATTAAGGTTAAAACCTCAAGGTGCTGAAAACATCATGGTTAAAACAACAATGCGCTGAAAACATCAATACGTAGAATAACAAACGTTGGCTTAGGAAGCTCCTGGTGACTACCCACTAGTCACAGGTCAAGTTTTAGAGCCTACAGGTCGAAGCCTTGGCTCTGATACCATAATTGTAACACCCCATTTTGATGATGGAATGTCACGCGTAATTATGGCGTGTCATCAAAGCATACAAGGATAAATGTCTAAAACATTACATGACCATAGGGACAATCGGAATAAAACATCGGTTCCCAAACATAAGCCCAAAACATAATAAAGCAAAAGAAATGTATGAAAGAGTTAAACAAGCATAAGTATATGAAGGCAAAAAGGAAAAGAAGTCTCTAGCAGCTTCCATCCTATGCACGTCCTACAAATGCTCGAGTCTTTCCTAGGGTACCTGCCGTTTTGGGACATGGAAAGGAACGTAACGGCTGAGCAAAACGCTCAGCGCACGGATATAGACATAGTATGAATGACTAAAACATAATAAAGACTTAATAGCAGCGGAAATGTATAAGTCCTGGAAAACTTGGAACATGTTCATAAAAATGGTTTTATAGTTTGAAAAGCCTTATGTTTATCTTATGAAAACTGTTTAACATATTTTACCATTAGCCAATATAGGTCATGAAAATCCACCGTGCATGAATACTTGGAGGGGTGACCTCATCCTGCAAATTAGAGGGGCTGCCTCTAATTTAATATACTGGTTATGGGTAGGAGGGATCAGCTCCTTGTGAAGGATGCAAGGCACACACCACATTCACACTGAGTTATCTGCTGAAAACATGTAACTAGGATGCACCCATACGCCCCTCATGATAAATATGGCCAAAAGCTAAAGGGACGCCACGAGCAATCACTCCGCCGTGGTGAAGTCATAACATCAGTGCCTCTAAAGTTATGGTTATGGTATCTCCATAACTAGATGAAACTGGTCATGCATGTATATGGCTATAGGTATTCTAAATTAAACATAAGCAAGTCAAACATATAAACTTATACTACGGGAAAACATGTTGCTGCATACGGGGAATCCTAATAAGGAAAGAATGTCCATACTGAAAGGACGGGAATCCGTACCTTATGTCTAGTGAACGAAGAAAACGAACTGAGGAGAGTCCTACTTCGGTATCACTAATGCTACATAAATATATTCGTGTATAAGTATCTGATTACTAAATACGTAACTGGTTTTATGTCATGTCTTAGCTTATTTTATACGTTCATGTCATGTTTTACTGTTTGAAGCTTTATACTGTATTTATCTAACATTATGTCTATTCTGATTAAGTATTACTTGTATTTCATGTATTATTATACTTACTGTGTTATAATAAGTAACTTTCTAAAAATAGCAGGTTTCCTAAAATAGAAAGTTTGTAACACCCCCAAATTTATACAACTCAATACAGCGGAAGACTAGTTGGTGTTACGGGATAGCACATTACTCACATCATAGACAACGCTTAAAAATCGCGTCGTTTAATAATAAAAACATTTCCATTCATAAATATCAAAATTACATAGGTCCCAAGTCATTGTATTTTATACAGGTTTTACAAAGCATTTGAATGGAAATTAATATTTAAGTGCGGGCCATGAATTCTTGTTGTCTTCCCGAGAATTACCTTCGAGTACCTGAGATAAAACATGTTAAAAGAAAAGGTCAGCGATGACGCCGAGTGAATTCATAGAGTTTAATAAATTCCATCAATATAACTTTGGTATAAAATTATTACCAAAAATCATTTCGTACAAATCGTTGTAATAGGCCATAAAATAGCCAAAGTCATTTTTATACAAATCCTTATCGAAAATCATAATATAGGCATTTGCCTTAAAAATCATTATACGAGCCAATGTCGTAAAAACATCATACAATACGTTTTATAACGTTGTATAGATTAAATAAAAACCGTTATATGAATATGGTCATGAAAACCAAAACACAAACATAATATCAATAATATGACCCCGTATTGCTAGTCAGGCAATATATTGTAATTCGGTGCGTATAGAAATATTTCGTTAATTGGATTATTATAAGCCGCATGACATTTTTACCTTACTAAACCAAACAACGGGTAGCTAGCCCGAAACTGAATTTGCCCATCTAAATTAGCGTGTCGTCACAAAGGTCACGCTATGGAAATCTTCTCATACATAAATTCGCTTACCAATCAATGTGGCACGACGACGATCAACCGTCAAGGCACGAACTGGGGTGATCGTCCCCAAATAATACTATTATATGCATAAGCGTCTACCAAATCCCGGTAGTTCACAATTCATGCTAATGGGACTTTTAGTGACATAACCTAACTTTAATAATCCATTTTATTTCATCTATCGGGTCATTTAATCATTCATAGGGTCATACAATCATCCGGGTCCAAATCAATAAACAAACAATCGGGACAAATGTGTCCTATTTTATTAAAACTAACATGTTATCTCTGTCGCGGGTTTATAAAATATTTTATAAAAACATTTAAAAGAGTGCGAGGCTATGAACTCACGTGGATGTGGGAAAGCGGGTTATCGGCAATTCGGATGTACGATACGTGCTTCAATCACGGAAACCTAGACAAATAATACTCGTCTTAGACTCTTGTCCAATGACTTTATAAAAATAACAATTATGTATACATATGATGATTTTATATATATGATGATGATCAAGTGGGTTTATACATTTTTACTCATTCATTATAGTGTTATGTATTGGTAACTTTTGTACTAGTTTACTAGTTTTACTTATTTACATATTTTAGGCCCAATAAGCCTATTATAAGCCCAATACTATTCATTAGTCCAATTATACTTTTATTATCAGTATTTATACTTTACATGTTGGGCCCAAATGTGTTAAACCCAATAAATAAGTTTATAAGTGTTTTAGCCCATTTTGTTGTATTATTAGTCCAATAACGTTAACTTAGCCCGTTAATGTCCGTATGTTTTATAGTTCGGGTTTTATCGGTTTTTACTTGTTATATATGTTTATATATCAGTATATGAGTTTATAAAAGTTTACATTAGACGGGTCCAACCGTCTAAGTTTTATTTAACAAAAACGTTAATTTTACGGTAATAGCCGAAAAAGTCGTAAAAATCATGTTTATAGTTTTATAACTTATAAAACTTATCAAACTACCATTTTTAAAAAATTTTCATTTATTTATCCTTATAAATATTTATATAAATGTATTATATAAGTTAGCGGGTTTTAATTCACATTTTATACTATTTTTAGTTGAGTGCTTATATAATACTATTAAACATTAATTCTTTAAAAATCTGATTTTTAGTTTCATGTTCACCAAAACAGCCATATCTAGAGTTCTATATGGAGAAAGAAGCTCAAATTTTTATGACATAAATTAAATGATATGTTCTCCATTTGACTCTTCTATAGCTACTGTTGAATCAGCCTTTAAGTATTTTCTAAAAATCGTCCAAAACAGTGAACTCAGATTTGTATTCTAAACTTGGTTTGATCATATCTCACTCATTTTGATGATTCCATTGCATGGCCAACTCTCACATGTGTATGACATCTAATACTTACTGTAAATTGATTCCACCATGCCATTTTATGAGTTTAACATTTGGTTACCTACTGTTTTTATACAGCCATCATATTTAGCAAGATTTTAACCTTGTTACCTATAGTTTTTCATCTCTTTAATCATATTTATCAACACTTGATCCCCACACAACATTTTATCATCATAGATTCATCATATACATATACAATAAGAAAGAAAATACATGATTACATAATCAAAATAACAAGAGGATGGGGAGAACAATCTTTATACCACCAAAGTGATGAAATGATGAGCTTTTGGATGAACAAGACATGGTTTTGGGTAACCAATCTTATGAGATATCAACACCACTTCTAGGATCACCAAGTATTTGTAGATTCCTCTAAAAATCATCCCTTGTTCGTCATGAAAACTCCTTGATATATCAGCCCCAAACTCCCTTGAAAACTCCTTTTTACATGTTAAGATCACCTCCAATCTTCATAACTTCAATGGGTTTTCATCATATGTAAATTATACATATGAATTATGGTTGAATCAAGATCAAATGGGGGTTGTTTTGGATGAGTTTGGGACGAATTTTAGAGAGAGGGAGGAGAGTGTTTAGTGGTTTGCATGTGTTGAAATGAATGAAAATGGTTTGAGGTGGTGGTTTTGATGTTGGTTGCTAGTTTACAAGTAAACTAAGACATGTGTCTTAGTTTATCTTGTAAGCTTGACACCACATGGTGTTGTTAGCTTTGTTTAGCCATGTGTGGGGGTGGGACAAGTATGTACTTGTTCCATCCCCATTAATTTATGGGTATTCCTCGATTCTAGTTTCCTCGATTTGCGTGCCCTCGGGTCGTTTTACGAAAAACGTTTTTATAAATTATGAATCAACGACACAAAACGAATCTAATAAAAATTGTCTCATCAAAAATGGAGTTCGAAAACGTAAATACGTAATCCTAAGGTTTCCGGTTTAGTCGTAAAGGACGTTAAATTAAAATCATAAGTCCTAATCTCTTCTCGTAAATTTGTGAGTTTGTGAACCAACACAATTTTAAAATCTCAAAATAATATTCACGGATAAATTTATTTTCTGAAATGTCGGACTGTCACCAAAACGGTGTATGTAAACGTAAGCACGTAACGTTGAATCCTCCGGTTTAGACGTAGTCGATGCTACTTCAAGACGTAAATCCAAATTTCTTCCCAAAAATAAGTGAGTTCATAATATAACATTAAAATTAATATTTTCAAATAAATATTGAGAATAAAATATCAATCATAAATTGATGGATTGTCACAACATTTACCCCTAAACAGGATCTTTTTCCTCAAAGATCATCTTACTACTCGCTTCTTATAGAGTTAAAGCCATGTGGGTATTTCTTCCATGATGAGACTGCTTTTATACATAGTCTCATCGTCCAAATTGGGCTTAAAATGCATTAAATATCATCAAAATACCCAAATATATGCTTGTGTTTGTTGCTTGTGTATTTTAGGTACGGATATTGAGAAAATGACAAAAGATCACAAGAATCATGCAAAAACGAACACGGGAAACGAAGCCGCACGATGAACCAAGCCCTAATGAAGAATTTTCCAAAGAAAACCCTTGAAGATTTGAAGAATTATGAAGATTGGTCCTCCAAGTTTGAAGAATTGACACTTTATACCCTTGTATCTTCATAATTACAAGTTTGGACCCTAAAGTTTGTCAAAATTACAAAAAGGACCCTTAACTTTGAAGAATTGGCAAATTTAGTCCCTCAACAAAACTAAAATTGTCAATAATGGACCTCCAAGAAGTCAACAAACAAGTCAACACCTTGAAATATGAAGACATGTCAAAAACAGCCCTTGAAGATTGCCAAAATTGCACTTTTAGTCCTTAAAACAAGTTCCAAAACTTTGTGTGCCAAAACTGCCAAAGTCCAAAAGTTGTTATGTGTTATTATGGCGTTGATAGCCATTTAAAACAACTTGAACAATGTTTGAAAAAAGAGGGGCCAATGTTGCCAGACAGCCATACTTATCCCCTCCACTCCCTGCTTGACACCTCACCCACTCACACCCATTAACCAATCAAAACGCCCCTTTTCTCCACATCATTTCTCCACTCACCCAATAACTGATTAATTAATCAGTTTAAAAATTCCCTCCCAAACACATTTTTTAAATTAACCTCACCCAAATCTGGATTAATCACAACCTAATCACCCATAAACCCTATTTTTCCCCAGTCACAATCAAGAGCTAATCAAAGGGTTTTAAGCTAGGATTTTCCAGATTGCTAATTTAACATCACTAAAACCAAACCCAACCCCCAAAATACCCATCACTCTCACCCATGTGACTCTCCAACCCTCCCCTGACCCACACTTTGGCTCCAAGACAAACTCACAGCAGAAAATCAACAACTCACAAGAATTTCGTGCTCCCAAAGGAGTCTACAAACGGCCAAGATCATTTCTCACAACTGGCATCTTAGCTATAAGCCAAGAAATTCACATGGCGTTCTTGACGAATTCAAAAAAATGGCATCAACATGGCATCTTCAAATATTCTCCAAGGGCAAAGTTGGAAGTTCAAAAGATTAGGGTTTTAAGTTTCTTTCAGCTTTCTAGAAGAAGTGTAAGCCTATATAAAGGCACATAGGACTTAGCTTGTTTCTGTTCTTGATTTTTCTCCTTTTTCACAAGCCTTGTAAATCCAGTTATTGAAGGAATATAAATGGTATTGAGTTTGTTGATGAGAAAGATTGAGTTCCTTTTACATTTCATGTTGATTTAATTTCATGTTGAGTTTGGTTTAAGTTTCAACAAAGGTTTTCAAATTTCCAAGTTTCTGTTTTCTTTTTAAGTTTTTTCTCAAATCTTAAATTTCATTCAAAACCTGATAAAATGGTGATTAAGTGTGTTGGTGTGATGGTATTTGAGCTTGTGTATGTCCAAGACACCATGGCTTGTTCTAGTGTAGTGGGTACCCAAGTTTAAATAGCCATTGGTTTGGTCATTTTT
The DNA here is from genome assembly GCA_025667525.1 of Glebionis coronaria. Taxonomy (NCBI): domain Eukaryota; kingdom Viridiplantae; phylum Streptophyta; class Magnoliopsida; order Asterales; family Asteraceae; genus Glebionis; species Glebionis coronaria. Next base: position 465,773,474 of record CM046874.1, on the reverse strand, counting down.
TTTCTGTTTATCATAATCTTACCTATAAGCTAAGGTTTCCTTCTAGCTTAATCTATAAGCTAGGGTCAAGCTCTTAAGATTTTACACAAGCTTTGTTCCCTTTTCTCTTAGCAGATTCAAAGAGGAACCAATCTTATTCATTTTTGTTAAGCAAAACTTCATCAAAATCTCAACAAAGTTCTGCATAGACCCCAGCCTATAGGGAGGTGGTTTTTCAACCACTAAGGGTCCTGGATGTAGGACCCTTAAGGTAGCACCCTCATTCCATTTTCATTTTTAGTTTTATGTCTTTATTTGGTGTTTTAAGTGAATCTGCATAATTAATTGTTAAGTGTTTGTTTAAGTGCTCAAATTTGCTCAAAATAGGGTTGTATGCATGCTAGAAGTAATTTGATTCAGTTTGGTTAAGTTTTAAGTTATTTTGCTTTGTTAAATTTGGTTTCTGAATTTTTAAGGGGTGTTTGGATTAGGATATAAGTTTGGTTTAAGGTTTGACATTTAGCTTAAAACTTGTTTAGATATATCTCTTAGGTTGTTATTAGGTGTTTAGTGTGCTTAAGTTTCAGTTTGTTCAAGTTTAGAACACACTGCATGCTAAAAAATTTGAAAACATTGCCTTAAAACAGTCATTTCATCTTTCTGCTTGTTTTGATGAAATTTGTGCATTCAAATATGATAATCTGTTAGATACTGGGTTGTTTAGGGATTGTGTGTTGTTTGCATACTGTTTGGTGAGCTTGTGTGCAAGGTTTTAGCTACTGAAATTCATTTGAGTGCCAAGTGTATCAACAAAATACACTCAGACACATATATGCAATATCAGTAACTTGTATGCTTATTTTTGTATGATTTTTGGCTAAGAGTGTGCTTGTGTTTGTGCTATACTGACTCCCCACAACCCAATTGGTGTGGGGGTGCCATTTGTCCATCAAAAATATCATCAGAATCCAAGTTCAAGTCCTCTTGAACCTTCTTTTCACTTGTGAAGATTTCATTTGTGTGTTCATCAGAAACATACTTGTTTCTGGGCACGTTTTGATTTCAAATTGGCTTATTCCTAGTTGTTATTTGATTTGGTTTGTGTTTTTGAGATCAATAGAGTAACTGGTTTGTGTTTTAAAAAGTAAAAAAAAAAGAAAATAAAAATAAAAAACTCACCTGGCCTGGGCTCGAACACGCGACCTTGCTTTCCAAGGACTAACGTGTTAACCAGTGATCTGGATGGTTTTTTACGTTATAGCTTCATTTCATTACATACTTAAGTGATGTTTGTTTTATAGCTTATTTGACCAGCAACTTTTAAATAAGCCATTTCTAGCTTATTTCTCTTAGCTTTTTTCTGTTTAGCATTTTTCCTAGGATTGTATAAGGTTGTTTGACTTTTCTGAGCAAAAAGTATATTTTTCCCTTTATTAATTAATTTATTAGGATTATTTTAAGTTTTTATTTTAGAAAGTCATTAAAAAATAGTAAAAGGTATATTAAAAATCTGAAAAAATAGTTTTTAGGTTTTTAATCATATTTTTGAGGTTTACAGCTATTTAGGTTTTCAATTTAGCTTATTTTTGATTTTATAGGATTTTAGGGTTTTTAAGCAACTTTAAAGTTTAATATAAAATTATTAAATAGGTTTCTGAAAATTTGGATTGCATTTTTGTTTAAGTTACATTATTTAGGATTTTTGGTAATTTTTAAGAATTTATTTATAAACTTTTTATTTTTTGAATATTTTAATATTATTTTATTATTAAAAATTGTAGTTTTGATTTTTTTTAGTTTTTACATTTTTCCTAGGTTAAGGACACTTAATTAGGAGTTTTGTCACTTTCCAAATATTTTTAATTAGGAGCTAGTCAAGATTTGAAGTTTAATAGTCAAGATGCTAAGCTTAATGCCATTTTAGAAGCCGTCATGGGGAACAAAGTCTCTACTTCGAGTGGTCTACCTAGTAACACCGTTTCAAACCCGAAGGGAGAGATGAAAGTGATTACCACACGAAGTGGTAAGACACTTAAAGAACCGACTCCTCAACCAATTACTCCAACGGTGGAGGAAATTGAGGAAGAACCCGAGGTGGTGGTCGAAAAGGAGCATATTTCAAGCCCACAAAGTACCGCTCATGCCACACCTACGGTCGACCCTTTACCAACATTAGAACCCGAGATTCCAAAGGCTATGCCTATGCCCCAACCCGCACCACCCTTGCCTTACCCATCGAGACTTAGGAAGGAGAAACGACAAGAGCGCGACAACTACCAATTTGAGCTTTTTATGAAAATGTTTCGTGAGTTGCACCTTAATGTGAGTTTCGCCGATGCTTTGGTCATGACGGCTCGATTTGCCGCTAACTTTAAGAGTATGTTGAACAACAAGGAGAAATTGCACCAAATGTCTAGTTGTTCGTCGGTTTATCTTAATCGCATACCTCAAAAAGTCAGTGATCCCGGTAAATTTTTGATCCCTTGTGCCATTCAAGATATGGAAGAATGCTATGCCTTGGCCGATCTTGGTGCTAGCATTAATTTGCTGCCACTTGCAATCTTCAAGTCGCTCAATCTTCCTAATCTTACTCCCTCACGAATGTCTATTGAGTTGGCCGACCATTCCACGATTCTCGCATGTGGTTTGGCGGAAGACGTTTTTGTGAAAGTGGGGAAGTTCTACTATCCCGTAGACTTTATCGTTGTTGATATCCCCACGGATCCTCAAGTTCCTCTTATTTTAGGTCGTTCGTTTTTAGATACGTCTATGGCTTTAATTGATGTGCATGCTAGAAAGATCACCTTACGTTTCAACGACGAGGAACTTGTTATAAACGCAACTCAAAATTCTCAACTTTCTCATGTTTATTCCGTTGCTACCATAAACCTCGTTGATATGATCGACGTGGTTTGCGAGGAATTTTCACAAGAAGTTTTAGGGTTTGGTGATGAAGAAACTAGTGGCAATCCCACTATGTTAGATCCAATTCTTGATAATTCGACACCAACCTTCACTCCTTTCGAAGGTGGTGGTTTTACGTTGGAAGAATTCGATGTTCCACGTACTTGTGACGAAGACCTCGACAACGATGAGGACTTCTCGATTATCAAGGATTTTCTCAACGATTTCCCATTTCCTCCACCCGAGGAGGTTATGAGTATCGAGCCCAAATCTTCACTTGAGGAACAACCTTTCCTCGAATTGAAAGATTTACCTCCTCACCTCGAATATGTCTATTTGGAGGAGGACGACAAGTTGCCGGTTATTATTGCGAAGGATCTATCGAATGATGAAAAAACCGCACTTGTCGATGTTCTAAAGGATCACAAAGGGGCGATTGCGTGGAAGTTATCCGACATTAAGGGAATCGATCCCAAGTTTTGTACCCACAAAATCTTAATGGAGGAGGATTTCAAGCCCACAATCCAAAGTCAAAGGAGGGTGAACCCCAAAATTCACGACGTCATCAAAAAGGAGGTCCTTAAACTCCTTGACGCGGTAATGATTTACCCTATTTTTTATAGCCCTTGGTTGAGTCCTATTCATTGTGTCCCTAAAAAGGGAGGGATGACCGTTGTGCCAAACGATGCCAACGAGTTGATTCCCACTAGACTCGTGACCGGATGGAGAGTGTGCATTGACTATCGAAAGTTAAATGAAGCCACTCGAAAAGACCATTTTCCCTTTCCCTTCATGGACCAAATGTTGGAGCGTCTTGCGGGAAACGATTTCTATTGCTTTCTAGATGGTTTTTCCGGTTACTTCCAAATTCCCATCGATCCTCGTGATCAAGAAAAAACTACGTTTACGTGTCCATATGGAACGTTTGCCTATCGTAGAATGCCATTTGGACTTTGCAATGCACCGGGAACTTTTCAACGATGCATGATGGCTATTTTTCATGATATGATCGAGAAGACGATGGAAGTCTTCATGGATGACTTTTCCGTGTTTGGTGATTCTTTCACTTCGTGTTTATCGAACCTTGAGAGAATGTTGAAACGTTGTGAGGAAACCAACCTTGTGCTCAATTGGGAAAAATGTCATTTTATGGTTAAGAGTGGAATCGTCTTAGGGCACAAGGTCTCGAAAGCGGGGATCGAGGTAGATCAAGCTAAGGTAGACGTCATCGCCAAATTACCTCATCCCAAAACCGTTAAGGGAGTTAGGAGTTTCCTAGGCCACGCGGGCTTTTATCGTCGATTCATCAAGGACTTTTCAAAGATTTCTCGACCCATTACACATCTTCTTGAAAAAGAGGCACGTTTTGTCTTTGACGAAGATTGTGTACGAGCCTTTGAGATCCTTAAGAGGAAACTTACCGAAGCTCCCATTCTTGTTGCTCCAAATTGGAACCTCCCCTTTGAGCTAATGTGTGATGCTAGTGATTACGCTATTGGGGCCGTTTTGGGGCAACGTCATGATAAGCACTTCTTGCCTATTCACTATGCTAGCAAGACGATGACCGAGGCTCAACTTAAATACACTACAACGGAAAAGGAGTTCCTTGCCGTGGTGTATGCATTTGAGAAATTCCGACCTTATCTCCTCTTGACAAAATGCATAGTGTATACGGACCATTCGGCTATTAGGTATCTCATGGCGAAGCAAGATGCTAAGCCTAGATTACTTCGTTGGATTCTCCTCCTTCAAGAATTTGATCACACTATCGTTGACAAAAAAGGAGCCGAGTATCTAGCGGCCGATCATCTCTCTCGTTTGGAAGATCCTCACCAAAGTGTATACGAGCCCAAGGAAATCACCGAAACATTTCCGCTCGAGACACTTGGTGTAGTGACTTCTAAGCTTGATTCTTCTACCCCATGGTTTGCGGATTTTGCAAATTACCATGCGGGTAACTTCATCATTAAGGGTATGACGACTCAACAAAAACGAAAATTCCTTCGTGACGTCAAGTTCTACTTTTGGAACGACCCTTACTTGTTTCGAACTTGTGCGGATCAAATCATCTGACGTTGTGTTTTTGGCACCGAAGCTTCTAACATCCTTAGAGCTTGCCATGAGGGACCCACGGGTGGTCACCACGGTGCTAATCTCACGGCTAAGAAGGTGTTTGATGCCAGCTTCTTTTGGCCTACTATTTACCGAGATGCACAAGATCTTGTGAAGTCGTGTGATGCATGCCAACGACAAGGAAAAGCCTCACAAAAAGATGAAATGACACAAAATATCATCCAAGTATGTGAGATCTTTGACGTTTGGGGCATAGACTTTATGGGGCCGTTCCCATCATCTCGTGGTAATAAGTACATTCTCGTTGCGGTTGACTACCTTTCTAAGTGGGTGGAGGCCAAGGCCTTGCCCACCAATGATGCTCGTGTGGTAGTCAAGTTTTTGAAGCAATTGTTTTCTCGGTTTGGAACCCCTCGTGCTATCATAAGCGATCGTGGAACCCATTTTTGTAACGACCAATTTGAAAGGGTTCTAAGGAAATATGGGGTTACACATCGTCTTTCTACGGCTTATCACCCACAAACGAGTGGGCAAGTCGAGGTTTCAAACTGAGCTTTGAAGGGATTTTGGAGAGATCCGTGGGAGAAAACCGACAATCTTGGTCGGATAAGTTAGACGATGCTTTATGGGCCTTTAGGACCGCTCATAAGACGCCCATTGGGTGCACTCCCTATAAGCTTGTGTATGGAAATAATTGTCATTTGCCTATCGAATTAGAACACAAGGCTTATTGGGCCCTAAAGCATTGTAATGATGATATAGAGACCGCGGGAAAACACCGGAAAATACAATTGAATGAATTAGATGAATTGAGGGGTATTGCTTATGAAAATTCATTGATTTATAAAGAGAAAACTAAAAAGTTGCATGATTCTAAAATTAAAAACCGGGTTTTTAACATTGGGGATAAAGTTTTGCTTTTTAATTCAAGATTGAAAATCTTTTCCGGTAAATTGAAATCCCGTTGGTCCGGTCCATTCACCGTGACTCAAGTGTTTCCGTATGGGACCATCGAGCTAGCTCAAGATGATGGTCCTAACTTCAAGGTGAATGGACATAGGTTGAAGCACTACTTTGGCGGGGAAGTTCCATCCTTGAACTACCTCGACCAAGTCACCTTCCCCAATGATAATTAGTATTGAGGGGATCGAGTCGAGCTCATGACTCGGTAATCAAAAACGAGGTGCCTCATGGGGGAGTCCCATGCTTATCCTATGTACATATTACCGCTTTCTAATGTAGCTTACGTGTGGGGATTTGTGCCCTTCCAACCTTTGTTCCGTGGTTGTTTGTGAATTATGGTTTTTAGGTCATGATCTTCACGATTGGAGCCTCTCGTGTTCGTTTTATGGGAGCACTCGATCGTTTGCTTTGGAGACATTTCTCAATATCCATGATATATCCTTTTGATGTTCTAACCTTAGGTTTTTAGCACACTTCATAAACGGCTATTAATTTAATGGTTACACCCTTTCCATGCTAGATTAGGCATTCGACTACGTCTCTAGTATGGGGGTGTTTTGCACCCCTAGACTCGAAACATTGAGGACAATGTTTAACTTTAGTATGGGGGGTGAATAGATACTTTCCTTGCCAAACCTTCACGCTTTCCAAAGTTTATCTTTTTGTTATCGTTTTTGTTGCAAAATAAGGCTAAAAATGGCCAAATTTTAAATTTTTCTCATGTTTTATAAGTGTTTAAGACACGAATGTAGATTTTCCGATGGCGAGAATAAGAGTAATTTTTGACTCGACCGTGCGTGTGGAGCACTTAGCTTTGATTCCTTAACTACACATTAGGCTAAGTCTCTTAAATGAGGACGAGAAATGATAGAGTTAATTATAAGTTACTATGCTAAACGTAGAGTACTCGTATTCTTTCAAAAACTCATGTGTTCTCGTTGTTTGCTTATTCTCCCTTCGCATGTAAATTTTTTTTGCTTAATAAATATTGACTTAGCGGTTTAGTTAGGATTGTTGGGTTTCTAGTCTTTTCTAGTAGCTTCCGTGTAATTAAATTGGGAAGACATTAAGGTATCGCCAGCGTCACGGTTTTGAAGTATTGGCACCCGAATAATCGAAAGCTTCACCTAATAATAAGATTTCAAGTGCTCACCTAAATCTAGCAAACAATTTGAAGCCCCACAAGGCCTAAAATCTATGCAAAATTGAAAGTGAATCAAGCCTTAATCTTCGAAGCTTTAAAGATCCAAAATTCGCTTTAGCGTGAGGATATACGTCTTTGGCTAATAAAACCACCGATGAGGCGGATAATAAAAGGCAAGGCAAGACCGAAGTCATAATAAAAGCTTCATGGCGAAGTTGAATAAAAGATGGAGGTAAACCAAAGATAATAAGGCCCTTCCGTTAAGGGGCGTATAAAAGTCTTGTTAATAAGTCTCATGTTCAAAACCGTTATAAAACCGTGTTTATCGATTCTTCTTGTCAACTTAATTTTTTAACATCGTTGTCTATTAGGAGGGGTTATTGATTTGATGGTCTTAGTTACACCGTTAGGACTCTATTTTTAGACCTAAATCTCTATTATCGCATAAGTCAAACAATGTATCCTCGTGAACATTCAAGACATAATAAAATATAAGAGATACAACTTAGGAATAATGGGAGGATAAGTACGTGATTAGGGCATATGAGTAGTGTTAGCATTACTAACTTATAATGACAATGATCTCGTTGCACGCTTGGCATGGAATTAGAGTGAAAATCGAGGACGACGAAATTATTTCTAACGAAGCACTCACGTGTTCTTATTCTATGAACCTAAACGTCCCATTTTGCGATGAAAATCATACATTATGTCTATAGCACAAGTAGTAGTAATAGTAGTAGTGTAGCTAGTTTATCGTTCAATAAAGTGAATAAAATGAATTTTGGAGATGCTACGATACTTTATTCTAGCATTGCGTGAGGGCACGGCAATGGTTTAGTATGGGGGAGTGATGAGACTGCTTTTATACATAGTCTCATCGTCCAAATTGGGATTAAAATGCATTAAATATCATCAAAATACCCAAATATATGCATGTGTTTGTTGCTTGTGTATTTTAGGTACGGATATTGAGAAAATGACAAAAGATCACAAGAATCATGCAAAAACGAACACGGGAAACGAAGCCGCACGATGAACCAAGCCTTAATGAAGAATTTTCCAAAGAAAACCCTTGAAGATTTGAAGAATTATGAAGATTGGTCCTCCAAGTTTGAAGAATTGACACTTTATACCCTTGTATCTTCATAATTACAAGTTTGGTCCCTAAAGTTTGTCAAAATTACAAAAAGGACCCTTAACGTTGAAGAATTGGCAAATTTAGTCCCTCAACAAAACTAAAATTGTCAATAATGGACCTCCAAGAAGTCAACAAACAAGTCAACACCTTGAAAGATGAAGACATGTCAAAAACAGCCCTTGAAGATTGCCAAAATTGCACTTTTAGTCCTTAAAACAAGTTCCAAAACTTTGTATGCCAAAACTGCCGAAGTCCAAAAGTTGTAATGTGTTATTATGGCGTTGATAGCCATTTAAAACAACTTGAACAAAGTTTGAAAAAAGAGGGGCCAATGTTGCCAGACAGCCATACTTATCCCCTCCACTCCCTGCTTGACACCTCACCCACTCATACCCATTAACCAATCAAAACGCCCTGTTGGAAATACGTTTTACGTATTAGAAAGGATCGGTCACTCCAACAATAGTCTATGTTATAGCTCGTAGTTTAGTTATTTACTTTTATCAAAGAAAGCCCAAAACCGAGCCCATGGATTGTATGGGCCGGCGGCCTATTGTAAACCCAAGCCCATTACAAGGCTTGGGTATATAAACCCTCTCCTTTGATGGAGAGGGGTGTGGTTTTTCATAATTTACACATAGTTGTTCTTAACTTTCTCTCTCTAGAAGTGTGAAATCCACCATCTTTCTATCTCTTTCTCTCTCTAAAAACATAAGCATAGATTTACAAATCTACAAATGGTATCAAGAGCTTGGGATGAAATATAGGTTTGTTTTTGTGTTCTAAACATTTCGTAGATTGTTGGTTTGTTTTTAGCCGAATCTTCAAAAAAAAAATTTTTGGTGTTGGATCGAAGTTTAAAGTAGTGTAACATAGGGAGTTGTGCTTAAAAGTGTTCTTGGTATCTTGTTTTTCATTAAAACATCAGTTTTCTTGGATCAAAAGTGCAAAAAAGTTGGTGTTCTTCATTCCGAAATTTAAGCAGAAACATCCATCGGAAAGTACAAATTGTACTTGGGCTTCCATCGCAATAACCTTACCATCGGAAAGGGTTTGGTTCTACTTTGCGATCGTGGGTTTTATTACTTATTCCGATCTGGACATTCCGATCGTGCTTTGCGATCTGGGATTCCGACGGGTATAAGGAAGTTTGTTAAGTCGTTACTCTGCTTAAATTTTTTCAGCCACTTTGCGATCTGAATCATTCCGATAGGCTTTGCGATCTGAACATTCCGATAGGGCTTTGCGATCTGAACATTGCGACCGCTCTGCATTGCGATCTAGGCATTCCGATATCATCATCATTCCGACAGTGTTACATTACGATCTGGTATTCCGATCTGGTATTACGATCTGACATTCCGATCTGGCATTCCGATCTAGACATTCCGACAAACCAAAAATTATTCCATAAAAATTTCGAACATATTTTAAAGGATTTTAACATTGTTTCTCGACTTCAACACAAAAATACTTAACCTTATTTCATTTTTCGATCAACTTTGTAAATCTTAACTTATTGAAATGGAGTATACATCTCTTACGGATAAGTCCATCCTCTCGGGTACGGATAATCGTCCACCAATGTTGGTGAAGACTATGTATGAGGAATGGGCTTCCCGAATGGAACTTTATATGTTGAACAAGGAGAATGGACATCTCATTTGGGCATCGGTGCTCAATGGACCATTGGATTATGGTACCGTGACGGAAGGTACGACCACTCGTCCTCGCACAACGGGTGAGTTGACTGGAGATATGAAGATTCAAGATAAATGTGATAAGTATGCTACAAACATCATTCTCCAAGCTCTTCCTCCAGATGTCTACAAACTCGTCAGCAAACATAAAGTTGCCAAAGAGTTATGGGATAGAATTCGTGTTCTAATGCAAGGCACCTCGTTAACTAAACAAGAACGAGAGTGTAAGCTTTATGATACTTTTGATAAGTTTGCCTATGTGCCAGGGGAGACTCTCAATGATTACTATCTGAGATTTACCCTACTGTTGAATGAGCTTAATATCTATGGCATGGCAATCCCTACCTTTCAATTGAACACCAAGTATTTGAACACTCTTCCTCCAGAATGAAAAAATACGTGACGGATGTTAAATTGGCTAAGGACTTGCATAACACCAATGTGGATCAACTTCAAGCTTTTCTTCAACAACACGAATGCCATGTGATCGAGGCTCGGTTGTCTACACCTCAAGTTCATGATCCACTTGCAATGTATGCTTCTCAACAAAACATGGCTTATACTTATCAACAACCATCATACTTGCAGCAGCCACCACCACACATTTATCAGCAACCACAGCAACCAACTTATCAACCACCAATGATGCCACAGCAAGAATATCAACAAAGTGTTCATCAACAATCTTTTCAACAGCAACCACCATATCAAACATCACCATCACAAACCAACACTTCTCCATTGGGCTATACTCCTCAGCAAGGATATTTTCCAATTGAAGCACAACCAGCACAAGCTTTCTACTCTAATGAACTTCCACCAATCCAAGCACTGGTCTTTACTCCAAATGATACGCCAGCTGATGTTTTAAACCATCTCACCGCCTACTTGTCAAAACTTGTTGCAACTAGAGGATTTCCACCAACAAACAATCAGCTCCGCACCTCATCAAATCCTCGACAACAAGCCACTGTTCAAGATGGTCAAGTGATGGTGCAACCTATTCAGGGAAGGCAATATTCATATGGACCTCCTACAAGGACTGGGAACAATCAAGCTGTGAATTCTCAAGCTAGTGGAAATGGAAGTCCTATTGGTCCTAAGAAGGTTGTGACTTGCTACAATTGCCGAGGACAAGGTCATATGGCAAGGGAGTGCACTCAGCCGAAAAGGAGGAGGGATGATGCATGGTTTCGTAAGAAGATGTATTTGGTTGATGCTCAGTCTAAGGGGAAGATTTTGGATTCAGAGGAGTTAACATTTCTTGCAGACCCAGGGGCAGCAGATACTGAAGGCATTGCAGTCGTTTCTACTTCTAATGCAGCTTATCAAGCGGACGATCTTGATGCATACGATTCGGATTGTGATGACATTCACTCTGCCCAAGCTGCTCTCGTTGCTAATCTCTCTCACTATGGTTCTGATGTCATCAGTGAGGTACCAACCACATCTAATAATATTGATGATAACCAACATCAAGTTGGGCATGAAAATGACAACCTCGAACAGCATTCGGGAACTAGTAATTCAAATGATGTGGTACCCAAACCTACACATTTGAGTGAACCTCAACCAAATGCTACGACGGGTATGGAATCTTATGCTCCACATGATTTGGTCATGGTACCTAAACATATTATTGATCAAATGCATATGGCCCTCAGACAATCCGTAGATACGAACTCCACCCTAACTGCTGAGCTTGCGTTGCATAAAGAAAAGGTCAAAACTTTTGAAATGGTCCCTCAAGAAGAGAAAATAACATGTTCTGAATTTGACCAATTTCGTTTTGAAAAGATTGAACACTTGAAAGAAATAGAATCATTAAAACCTAATCTTTCCAATGAATTAAAAGAAAAAGAGTCGGTTGTCAATGATTTTCAGAAACTTAAAATGGATTTCGAAACTCTCGAGTCTAAAAAGGTTGAATCGGAAATTAATGCTACCAAACTTCTTAAATTCAAAGAACAACAGCTTTTAATACAATACGCTTCCACAGAAAAGGTTCATCTTTTAACTAAATCATTTAAAGAATTCGAACTTAAGCGTCTTCAAGATTTACCACCTAATCCCGGTTATGCAAAACAAGCTCAGGAATATATTCCCGGTCTTTATGACATGACCATAATTGGAAAATCGAAAGAAGCACCTTTTGTTCGTAGTACTGAGGAGACACAATCACTTGGGGATGAAACTCATTCTAAAATGCTTTCAAAATTCCATACAATTGATTATGATCAACATAACAAAGATCAATTTTCGAAAAAGACACGCATTCGCTTACAAAAGGAATTAGCAGAATTAACAGTTCTTGTGCCCCAAAGTTTGTCAAATGAAAACCTTCCTAGTACGTCTCCTACACTCGTCAAAAAGGATTTAACGAAGTTAATTCCACCGGTAAGTAAGGCGTCCGTTAACTTAAATACGGTTCACCAACACTTAGCCGATTTTGACAAGGTCATTTTGGAACGTACGACGGCCACGGCCATAACGGAAGGTGAATGGAACTTTGAGCACACTAGAGCTGCGTTTCGAGATGAAATTGTTCCGTTTGTAAAGAATGTTAAAGCTTGTCTTCGTAATATTGATCAAGATTTGTTTTTGGAAATAGAAGAAGTTAGACGTGTTTTCAATGAAATGGAAGATGCTTATGAAAACAGTTTACTTGAAATAGAACGGGTTTCACGCCATAATGATCTGCTTCTGAATCAAGTGATGTCTCATGATATAGTTTCTGTCTGTGTGAATACAAGTGTTGATAATGATTCTATTGTGCATAGTGTTGAATCTGTGGATACTGTGGTAGATAGTACTTGTCACGAATCTGACGCTGAATTTTTAAAGCTTCAAGATTCATATTCATCGCTTTCAAAACGTTTTGATGAGATTCAAACACATTGTATTTCGCTTGAATGCAAGCAACAATTTATTCAAGAAATCTTTGAAACGTCATTCGAAGGTGTTAATATCGATGATGCAAATTTTGAAAAGAATTTTCGATTGAATTTACAATCAAAACAACGTCAGCCAACTGACAAAGTTGCTAACTCTTTGCCGATAGAAATAGAGAAATCTAAGGAGCTTAACTGTGTGAACGTACTTGAGGCCGTTGAGAATTTTAAACTTGATCTAGATAATCGAGTTTCCAAGATTTTGTCCAAAGTTGATAACTTAAACAGAAAAATACACGACTCTTCGATTTAGTACAGCCCGCATGTGTTGATACCACTGCACAGAATCAATCATTGATTGAACAATTGAATCGAAAGTCGATGGAAATATCTGATTTGAGGGAACAAATTTGTGATAAGAATCTGGTCTTGGCTGAGTTAAAGGAAACACTTCGTACTTTAAAAGGTAAGAATGTTGTGGATAACGCAGCCAGTGTCTCGGCATCGTCCTCTAGTGCAATCAAAAGAACCCTTATAGCCGTCACACCACTTAACAAGGGCCCTAGGACTAAACCATCTCAAACTTTGGTCACTAAAGATAAGGCGGAATCAAAACCAGCTTCTAATATTCCTGTGTTGCCTTCTACAGGAGTAAGCACCACTACTAAGGCTCAAAGATCTAAGCTTAAAAGAAACAAGAAGAATGATAGGATCTTGCCCCCATCTAGTAGTCAAGTGAAGAAGAAAGTAGAAGCCCATCCTAGGAATGTTATTTATGTTTTGAATAAAAAGAATCATGTAGCTAAACCTAAAGGCTCTGCGGTTGTGCAGCGTTCTAAGCCTAGTGTGAATTCTAATTTAAAATGTTGGAATTGCAATGAATGTATGTTTTCTAGTCGTCGTGATTCTTGCCTTATTGACCATGTGAATGAGATGCAGGCCCGGAAAAATGGATTAGAATGGAAACCGACTGGGAAAGTGTTAACCCAAGTTGGTTGGATGTGGCGCCCCACTGGTAGGACTTTCACTATAGTAGGAAATATGTGCCCTTTGACTAGGATCACTCCCACTACAGCGAAGAAAGCGTACCCTTTAACTAGGAGTACCAAGGCTACCAAAACACAAGCATGTCCTTTAACTAGGAACACCGACACTACTGTAGGAACAAAGTGCCCTTTAAATAGGTCTACTCCCACTGTAGTGCCCGCTAATAATCCAAAACCTAAGAAAGTTGGAACAGTAAAACCTGTTAGTGCTAAAACTCACATTAGAAAACGCAGGAAATCTAAGGATAACACAAATGTTAGCAATTCTGATAATAACATATCTGTATCTGCTAACACTCCGGAACCAATAGTTTCCAATGCATTGTCTACTGTTATGGTTGAAAACAGGTGGTCCAAATTGTTCTCTGGTATTTGGACTCTGGTTGCTCCAAGCATATGACCGGAGATCGCTCTCAGCTCAGAAATTTCGTCAGCAAGTTTCTTGGTACGGTTCGATTTGGGAATGATCATATTGCAAAGATAATGGGTTATGGTGAATATCATATTGGGAATGTTATTATTTCAAGAGTGTATTATGTGGAAGGTCTCGGTCACAACTTATTTTCTGTGGGACAATTTTGTGATGCAAACCTAGAAGTTGCTTTTCGAGAGCATACCTGCTTCATTCGTAATTTGGAAGGGGTTGATTTATTGAAAGGTACTCGAGGGAATAATTTGTATACTTTGTCTCTACAAGACATGATGGCCGCTTCTCCCGTATGTCTTCTCTCCAAAGCATCGAAGACTAAGTCATGGTTATGGCATCGACGGTTATCTCATCTTAACTTTGACGCTATTAATCACTTGGCGAATAACGAACTTGTTCGTGGTCTTCCTAAACTATCATTTCACAAGGATCATTTGTGTTCCGCGTGTACAATGGGGAAAAGCACTAAGAAGTCTTACAAACCCAAGACTGAAGACACCAACCAAGAGAAACTTTATCTGTTGCATATGGATCTTTGTGGGCCAATGCGTGTTGAAAGTCTTAGTGGCAAAAAGTACATCCTCGTCATTGTCGATGATTACTCTCGATTTACATGGGTGAAATTTCTTAAATCAAAAAATGAGGCACCTAAATTCATCATCAGATTTCTCAAGATGATTCAAGTGCGTCTCAACACTACTGTCCGACGCATCCGTACAGATAATGGAACCGAATTTGTGAATCAAATTTTGCGTGATTATTATGAAGAAGTTGGCATATCTCATGAAACATCCGTTGCACGCACTCCACAACAAAACGGTGTCGTTGAAAGGCGAAATCGCACACTTATGGAAGCTGCTCGAACGATGTTAATCTACGCAAAGGCTCCATTGTTTTTATGGGCAGAAGAAGTATCTACAGCAGTGTACACCCAAAACCGGTCACTAATTCGTAAACGCCATGGTAAAACATCTTATGAGCTTCTCCATGGAAAAGTACCAGATTTATCATATCTTCATGTATTTGGTTCTCTTTGCTATCCAAATAATGATGGTGACAATTTGGGAAAACTTCAACCACAGGCTGATATTGGTATTTTCATTGGTTACGCACCCGCAAAGAAGGCATACCGAATCTACAACCGTAACTCTCGCAAAATCCTTGAAACTATGAATGTTGATTTTGATGAGCTGACAGCAATGGCTTCTGAGCAAAGCAGCTCTGAACCCGCACTTCATGAAATGGGACCCAGTAACATTAGCTCTGGTCTTGTCCCAAACAACCCCACTTCATCATCATTTATACCACCTACCAGGAATGAATGGGATACGTTGTTTCAACCGTTCTTTGATGAATTCTTTACTCCTCCAAGTATTGTTGCTCCAGAACCTGACGTAATAGCTCCGGTAACCGAAGTTGTCGCTCCAGCAACCGAAACACAATCAGACACATCTGCACCAATAATTGGTCAAGATATACCAACAACGAGTAATTCTCAACCAACACAAGTAACAACTACCCATGTCATGCCTATTGATGATGAAGAGGATGACGATGATCACGATTTGGAATTCGCTCAAATGCGTGAACTTCCATTCTTTGGTGTATCTATTCCCGACCCTAATCAAGCCGGGTCGTCCACCTCAGAGGAAGTTCCTTCTACAGTTTACTCCAATCCACGGATTCGTGAACATGACAGCAAGTGGACAAAGGATCATCCTATAGATTCTATTATTGGTGACCCTAATCGTCCGGTATCCACACGAAGTCAGTTACAAGAAAGTGCAATGTTTTGTCACTTTGATGCTTTTCTCACTGAAGTTGAACCTAAGACATGGAAAGAAGCTTTTACTCAATCCTGTTGGATAGAAGCTATGCAAGAAGAACTTAATGAGTTTATACGTCTTGAAGTATGGGAACTTGTCCCATGCCCGGATCAAGTACAGTTACTCACTTTGAAATGGGTTTACAAGGTGAAACTCGATGAGTTAGGCGGAATATTGAAAAACAAAGCTCGACTAGTAGCTCGTGGATACAAGCAATTATTGGGCGTCGACTTTATGGAATCCTTTGCACCTGTTGCCCGTTTGGAAGCTATTAGACTATTCCTCGCTTATGCAGCCCATATGATTATGATCGTCTATCAGATGGATGTGAAGACGGCATTTCTTAATGGTGAAATCAAGGAAGAAGTCTATGTTCAACAGCCGGATGGTTTTGTGAATCCTAATTATCCTAATCATGTGTACAAGCTTAAGAAGGCTCTCTATGGGTTGAAGCAAGCTCCACGCGCATGGTATGATCTATTGTCACAATTCCTCATTACTCAAGGCTTCGCAAAAGGCAAGGTGGATCCCACGCTGTTCATTCAGAAACGAGGTAAAGATATGATTATGGTACAAATATATGTTGATGAGATTATATTTGCAGCCTCGACCCAAACCTTATCGGATGATTTCGGGACACTCATGTCTTCCAAGTTTAAGATGTCAATGATGGGCAAGGTATCATTCTTCTTAGGTCTTCAGATATCTCAGAGTCCCAGAGGCATCTTTATCAATCAATCCAAATATGCCCTTGAATCGCTTAAGAAATATAAGATGGAATCTTGCGACCCCGTGGACACTCCAATGGTGGAGAAATCTAAGCTTGATGCAGATCCACATGGAGTTGCCGTTGATCCGACACTTTATCGTGGAATGATTGGTACTCTTCTGTATATCACAGCCAGTCGACCTGATCTTCAGTTTGCTATATGTATGTGTGCCAGGTATCAAACTAGGCCTACTGAGTTACACTTAGCTACTGTTAAAAGGATCTTTCGATATCTTAAAGGAACCATTAATCGGGGACTTTGGTATTCGAAGGAATCTTCTATTGCACTAATGGCATATGCAGATGCGGATCATGCGGGTTGTCAAGATACAAGGCGTAGCACGAGTGGAACTTTGCAACTACTAGGAGATCGACTAATCAGTTGGGCATCGAAAAGGCAGAAAAGCGTTGCAATTTCAAGTACGGAAGCAGAATACATAGCTATGTCCGGTTGCTGTGCTCAAATTCTTTGGATGAGATCGCAATTAACCGACTATAGTCTAGGTTTCAACAAGATTCCGATGTACTGTGACAACAAGAGTGCAATTGCCTTATGTTGCAACAACGTTCAATTCTCCCGGTCAAAGCATATTGACATTCGCTACCACTTCATCAAGGAGCAAGTGGAAAATGGAGTAATCGAGCTTTACTTTGTCCGATCTGAGTATCAATTGGCGGATATTTTCACGAAGGCTTTAGATCGCGCTCGAATTGAATTTTTGGCCGACAAGCTAGGAATGAGAACCTTCTCGCCTGAGACTCTAAAGGAACTAGCAGATGAAGCGAAAGAATAGTCTTGGTAAAACTATTCTCCGTATCCTTGGTGATCATTTGTATATATTGTTTATATTTTTATCCACAAAAGCAAAATACAAAAATATAAAACCATATAAAAACCATAAAAATTGAAAAATCTAGAAAAATCCAAAAATATTTTTACTTTATTTTTCAAAGGCATGTCTTTTGGTACGATAATATTTATGGCCTTAGAAATGTTGATTAATATCGACACGGCACCATAAATAGAGTTCGTACAAAAGTTGTAAATATTTCATAAAACATGCCTAAATGGCTTGTAGTTATTTCTGACTGCAACCCGGTTTTCACATTAAAGTCAAGTATTTCTTATGAAAGCTTTGGCTCACAACGGGAATTAATTTTCTCGGGCAAGGTTTACTTTAAAACCTTGTAAGGGATCAAGTTTACTTTATAACTTGGTCTAACACAAATCTATGTACGTTTCAGTGCATTTATTTGTTAAAACAAGAGAAGTCTTGTTTTTATGAAGCTATCATCTCTACAACCATGCTATCTACAATTGGTATCTACATACTCAACGATGCGACTACTCAACCGACGACTACAGCTCTTTCGATAGAACACGGGTCAACAATTGAGGGGGAGCAACTGTCAAGCATTCAGAATCTTCGATGCCGAACGTACCAAGTTCACAAGTTGGTGTCAAGACAACAATACCAATCGTGCATGTGGTGTCAAGAGATGACTTCAGACGTGACGAGGCGACCAACATATGCTGACAAGAACCATTTGATCTTATCATATGATGTTCTCATCTATCAGGTCCAACCTTGTAAATTCTTTTTTAATATGGTGAATATGTGATCATGTTACAAATCGGTATCATATCTCATGCGTTTGATATCATGAAGATAAAACGGACTTGCATTTTTCTTCCCAAAACCTTTGTTAAAACTTCATTAAATCAATTGATATTAAAAACATCGATTGGGTTGATATTTTTAATATGGGGGAGAAAATGTGATTTAATATGGGATATTATCACAAATGGTTTGACTTAATGTGCTGGCTCATCCCTACATATGCGAAATGTTTTCGAATATCGTGGCATATGTTAAGGGGGAGCAAAATGGATTTTCTATATCAAAATGGATTTTCATGGTGACATATACTTACCCAAAACCCATTTATTTCACGACGATGAAGATTGTGGTGACATAAGGATGGTAGGATAGGTTAAGTCCTATGATTCTTCCAGAACCGGAGGAATCTTCCCAAGGACATTCCATAGTTAGAAATAGTAGTCCTTAGGAAAGCTGGAGAAATAATGTGAATGTAGCTGAATACCGACCAAGTACTTAAGTTAGCACTGGAACAATCACAACAAGGTGCTAGTTATGACGTATTGGTAAGCATTGAAGGGGTTGAAGAATGAAAAAGAATTATAAAGATAAAGGGTGTAAAGAAAGAAGCCCTCCTTACAACTTTAGGCAAAAACCGGGTCAATACATATGCTATTGAGATCATTTTAATGAATCTTGATATTGAAGACAGACATCATGGACCCAGTGATGCAATGCACAACCCATCCCAGCTAACTCAAATATCTCTCAAAAGGTATTTGTTTTAATCACACGGAGACAACACGTTATCTATCGATTTATTCACTCCGAATAAATTGGTATTGAAATGGTGGCACTCCTCTCCAGCCTCCGATCACTAAAATCCAAAGTGCACGATCGAGTCTAGAGCCATTTGAGATCATCAAATATCTCACTAGGACACACTTTTATATTTCCTTGCTTCTTCACACACGGTGAAAAGTAAGAAAGATTTTAAGAGTCCTACGCAAAATCTTCATGATCTTGCCTGAACATCCGAGTAATACGAAAGTATTTACAATGAAGATGGAAATCCTTCTTGAGCGAATATCAAAAAGCTCATGGTAGGTGACTTGTGCGATTCTTTATGAATCAAACTTGTGATAACTGGAAAGCAACAGCTGTTTAATTCTTAACTGAATTTAAACACGTTCCAGGCCTCTACGCAATATCTTAGTGATCTTGCCAGAACACTCAGAGTGATACCTTAGTGTTCACAGTGATGAGTGGAAATCCTTCTAGTGTTAACCTCAAACAGCACTTGGTAGGTAACTTGCAAGATTCTATACGAATCAAGCTCGTGACAACTGGAAAGCAACGATGGTGCGGTTCTTAATTGAATTTCACTTGTTCCAGGAACATGAATTGACGGCTTCAAATCATGCGGATATCTTTATCCAAATGATTCACTCTTTATGTTCGCAGTCAGCTTTGGACGGTCGAATAAAGAGAACGGGTTTACCCGCGAAATCCTGTCAGGAAGTTACTTAATTGAAACTATCCGTCACGGGTACGATATCTAATATCGTCCAACGGTCTTCACCGACCGGAGGTAAAATGCTACCGATTTAGAATGAAATGTTCAAAGCCATTTCGTTCGTGTCTACTTATGTTGCGGCATTTGAAGACGGTGGCGTTGCGGGATCCAAGAAGAAGTCGTCCCCGCATGCTTATACTTTATGCACTTAATATCTCATCTAATTCAAGAAAGCCTAAAAGTTATGTCTTCCGCTGTTTCAAACTCTGAAGCTTTCAAGAATTACGAAAGTATAAGTATGTGGGACGTGAGGTCACGAAGAGGCGAAGATCACAAGTGATGGATGCACGAGATCAAGGCAAGAGATTAATGCTCAAAGATTGATATCAAAGATCACATCAGCATGTTCACCAGGAAAGAAAAAGAAAAAGAAAGACGAAGACTACGAGCTCAAGACAAGCATAGTATGCTAGGTTTATTTCATTATTGTAACTCGGGTAACGCCCTTGTCTGGAGTGACCTCCCTTAGGGGGAGATTGTTGGAAATATGTTTTACGTATTAGAAAGGATCGGTCACTCCAACAATAGTCTATGTTATAGCTCGTAGTTTAGTTATTTACTTTTATCAAACAAAGCCCAAAACCGAGCCCATGGATTGTATGGGCCGGCGGCCTATTGTAAACCCAAGCCCATTACAAGGCTTGGGTATATAAACCCTCTCCTTTGATGGAGAGGGGTGTGGTTTTTCATAATTTACACATAGTTGTTCTTAACTTTCTCTCTCTAGAAGTGTGAAATCCACCATCTTTCTATCTCTTTCTCTCTCTAAAAACATAAGAATAGATTTACAAATCTACAAATACCCTTCGTCTCCTAATCCCATCTAGACTCAAACCAAAACAGTAACCTAATCAATCTCAGATTATGTTTCGGTTGACTTTTTTAAAGATAATTTGTGATTTTTATCTATCCAACCAGAAACAAAACTCATCATAGATCTAATTATCTGGGTAAACCCATTTCAATTTTCGAAGATCAAAGGGTGATTGAAAACAAGTTTGTTTCCATCATCTCCTTGTTTCGATTTGTTGAAACCCACATGTAATCAAATTAACCTACCCGAGACCTCAATATAGAGATCTAGAAGATTTTTTCTTCTTGATTCTTCATTTTTTATGGTTCGTTTGATATGGTATATCTGACCTCGGATCGAATTGTTATTTGGTTTGAGTTTATATATCAGTGAATGATTGTGAGATTGCATTTTGAGGTATGATCTCTGTACACGGATGAGATGTATGAGATGGGGCAGATTTTGTTTATGATGTGAAGATTTGAGAAAACAGTTGAGGTTTGCTGAGATGAGTTTTGTTGTTGAGATGAGATTAGAGGATTGTTTAGGGGACGGATTAAACAAGGTGCGTCATTGGGAGAAGATGAAGTTAGGTGTGAGAAAAGTTTGGGGGCGGATTTCACTAGGTGAGAGGATTAGGTTATGAGTTTATTTAGGGATTGGAAGTGGTTATATCTGAGGTTTCTTGGACCGGGTCTCACAAGGGGTGTTGGGCCATGGATCGCGTGTACTCAAGATGGGCCATGGAAATCTTTAATTCAAAATTTTGGGCCTTGGTTAATTTGATAAACATTGGCTAAGTTAATATGATTTGAACCGTGTGTTTTTATAACACATACACACAAATTTTTTTAAACATACAAATTTTTAAATAAATTTGTTGTGTATTACGTTTTAATTCATTGTGACATCGGGTCGAGACAAAAAGTGTCGAGACATTGTTAAGGAGTATGGATGCTCAAACAAACAAATTCCTTTTTTAAATTTGTAGTTTTTTTGTTGCATTTGTGATTCTTTAATTTTTTCTTGACACTGATGGGGTGACGAGAAATGTGACGCGACAAAATGAAGTGACAAATGTGACGAGAATTTATTTTGACGAGACCAAGAAAAATGGGCGATTTTTTAGTGGCTACAGATTTCGTTTGATCGGGTATTAATTATGTGACGTTCAAGACGGATTTTTCGAAGGCGTGTATTTATTTTATCTTTTACTAGATAACTTGCTCGTGCTTAATCCTAGAATGAAGACTTGGTTATATGGTTTCCGGGTTCGGGGTGGATGGTTGATGACTCGGATAACTATCACTTAAAGGGGTTACATTGTTGTACTCAGTGTCACGCGCTTAGTCGACGTGGATAATTTCAAGAGGTGTTGTGCTTATAGACTTCTTCAGTGATGCATTGAGTACTTAGAGATTTCTCCACCGTTCTTTATTCAACAATAGTGCAAGCTTAAATCACAAGATCGAAGGATTTTTATTCAGCTTCACGTTTGACGTATCTGGTTCATTCTTTCAGTGGTCACTTTAAATTGCTTTCATGTGGTATGGTAAAGGTGGCCATGGAGAGTTTATGAGAAGAGATTTTCGATCAACAGCTGATTCTCACAAAATATATAATTCAGCTTATTCATTATTCTCACAAGATTTCAGGTTCATGTGCGTACAATTTATTGATGGTTCCGAGTTTCGAAACCATCAAGGGGGAAGAAGCAGACACATTGAACGCACAACGAGTACACGTGATGAACTTCATACCTTCTTTTGATTTGAAGATATTCCGGGATGACATTTGTCATAGCCACAGAGAAAATCAGTGTTTTAACTCGTGTCGTTATTAATCTCCAAACGGTACACTACTGATTCGAGGTTTAATTGTTTGATTGTTGCAATTATTCATCATCATTATCCTATATGCATTCCCGGGACTTAATTGACTCTGGTGCATCTCCGGAAGAAGACGTGTGCATTTCCGGGACTTGATTGACTCTGGTGTTACGATGTCAACTTCATGAATGGGATAAAGTGTCCACTTCAGTATTTGAGCTTCATAATTGGGATTGATTTACCTTCTTCAACTATGTGGGGGAAGAAGTGTCTTGATTCTTTCTGGTATGCATAACTTGAACTCTTAGGGGGAAGAAAAATTCAGAAGAATTATTCAAGCGTGAGAAGAAAAGTTGTTGATCTACTTGGTGTACCCCAAACTTTCAATCCCTCTTAGCAACATTATCATGTTATATGATGGGATTTGCTAGTTAGATTCCGCTGTGCGCTTAATCATTCTAAGCTTTATTGAAAGCTTTGAAGTTGCTTACGAGGATTGTTGGCTTAGGGGAAGCTATTTAAAATGCTTCTACATCAAGTTTACGTGGCATCAATTAGGGGGAAGCTAATTCAGAAGCTTCTCCTTAACCAGAAGTGTATGGGTTACTTAGCTCGTGCCGTTACAGTATTTCTACTACAAGTTAAAGATGAGTCGTTTTGAAGACGAAGGCCTCAGAAGACTTCATCAGCATTGGATGCTTCATGAAAGCTCTTGTTCTTAATTATTTTGTACTTGTTAGGAAGAATATTGTAAGGAATTCTACACGTCGTCCCATGGGGGAAGATTGTTGGAAACTCACTTTATGTGACGACATTTAAGAATTCCCGTTAGTTATCATAGTCACGCACATTTAGACTAGACTAGGCTCGTTGTATAGTTTAGGTTGTGTGCGTGACTATATATACCCCTCCTTAGCTTCCAAGGAGGGGTGTTGATTGTATTTTGTTCATTTGGGAACACACACATTTTTACTCTCAACCTCTCTTTCTCTCTCTCTAAGCCAACAATGGCTTCCACCACCATTTACCACCACATTAGACCACCGGATCCTATTTTAGCTTTTCTACACGCCCCTTTTCTCCACATCACTTCTCCACTCACCCAATAACTGATTAATTAATCAGTTTAAAAATTCCCTCCCAAACACATTTTTAAAATTAACCTCACCCATATCTGGATTAATCACAACCTAATCACCCATAAACCCTATTTTTCCCCAGTCACAATCAAGAGCTAATCAAAGGGTTTTAAGCTAGGATTTTCCAGATTGCTAATTTAACATCACAAAAACCAAACCCAACCCCCAAAATACCCATCACTCTCACCCATGTGACTCTCCAACCCTCCCCTGACCCACACTTTGGCTCCAAGACAAACTCACAGCAGAAAATCAACAACTCACAAGAATTTCGTGCTCCCAAAGGAGTCTACAAACGGCCAAGATCATTTCTCACAACTGGCATCTTAGCTACAAGCCAAGAAATTCACATGGTGTTCTTGACGAATTCAAAAAATGGCATCAACATGGCATCTTCAAATATTCTCCAAGGGCAAAGTTGGAAGTTCAAAAGATTAGGGTTTTAAGTTTCTTTCATCTTTCTAGAAGAAGTGTAAGCCTATATAAAGGCACATAGGACTTAGCTTGTTTCTGTTCTTGATTTTTCTCCTTTTTCACAAGCCTTGTAAATCCAGTTATTGAAGGAATATAAATGGTATTGAGTTTGTTGATGAGAAAGATTGAGTTCCTTTTACATTTCATGTTGATTTAATTTCATGTTGAGTTTGGTTTAAGTTTCAGCAAAGGTTTTCAAATTTCCAAGTTTCTGTTTTCTTTTCAAGTTTTTTCTCAAATCTTAAATTTCATTCAAAACCTGATAAAATGGTGATTAAGTGTGTTGGTGTGATGGTATTTGAGCTTGTGTATGTCCAAGACACCATGGCTTGTTCTGTTGTAGTGGGTACCCAAGTTTAAATAGCCATTGGTTTGGTCATTTTTTTCTGTTTATCATAATCTTACCTATAAGCTAAGGTTTCCTTCTAGCTTAATCTATAAGCTAGGGGCAATCTCTTAAGCTTTTACACAAGCTTTGTTCCCTTTTCTCTTAGCAGATTCAAAGAGGAACCAATCTTATTCATTTTTGTTAAGCAAAACTTCATCAAAATCTCAACAAAGTTCTGCATAGGCCCCAGCCTATAGAGAGGTGGTTTTTCAACCACTAAGGGTCCTGGATGTAGGAACCTTAAGGTAGCACCCTCATTCCATTTTCATTTTCAGTTTTATGTCTTTATTTGGTGTTTTAAGTGAATCTGCATAATTAATTGTTAAGTGTTTGTTTAAGTGCTCAAATTTGCTCAAAATAGGGTTGTATGCATTCTAGAAGTAATTTGATTCAGTTTGGTTAAGTTTTAAGTTATTTTGCTTTGTTAAATTTGGTTTCTGAATTTTTAAGGGGTGTTTGGATTAGGATATAAGTTTGGTTTAAGGTTTGACATTTAGCTTAAAACTTGTTTAGATATATCTCTTAGGTTGTTATTAGGTGTTTAGTGTGCTTAAGTTTCAGTTTGTTCAAGTTTAGAACACATTGCATGCTAAAAAATTTGAAAACATTGCCATAAAACAGTCATTTCATCTTTCTGCTTGTTTTGATGAAATTTGTGCATTCAAATGTGATAATCTGTTAGATACTGGGTTGTTTAGGGATTGTGTGTTGTTTGCATACTGTTTGGTGAGCTTGTGTGCAAGGTTTTAGCTACTGAAATTCATTTGAGTGCCAAGTGTATCAGCAAAATACACTCAGACACATATATGCAATATCAGTAACTTGTATGCTTATTTTTGTGTGATTTTTGGCTAAGAGTGTGCTTGTGTTTGTGCTATACTGACTCCCCACAACCCAATTGGTGTGGGGGTGCCATTTGTCCATCAAAAATATCATCAGAATCCAAGTTCAAGTCCTCTTGAACCTTCTTTTCACTTGTGAAGATTTCATTTGTGTGTTCATCAGAAACATACTTGTTTCTGGGCACGTTTTGATTTCAAATTGGCTTAATCCTAGTTGTTATTTGATTTGGTTTGTGTTTTTGAGATCAATAGAGTAACTGGTTTGTGTTTTAAAAAGTAAAAAAAAAAGAAAATAAAAATAAAAAACTCACCTGGCCTGGGCTCGAACACGCGACCTTGCTTTCCAAGGACTAACGTGTTAACCAGTGATCCGGATGGTTTTTTACGTTATAGCTTTATTTCATTACATACTTAAGTGATGTTTGTTTTATAGCTTATTTGACCAGCAGCTTTTAAATAAGCCATTTCTAGCTTATTTCTCTTAGCTTTTTTCTGTTTAGCATTTTTCCTAGGATTGTATAAGGTTGTTTGACTTTTCTGAGCAAAAAGTATATTTTTCCCTTTATTAATTAATTTATTAGGATTATTTTAAGTTTTTATTTTAGAAAGTCATTAAAAAATAGTAAAAGGTATATCAAAAATCTGAAAAAATAGTTTTTTAGGTTTTTAATTATATTTTTGAGGTTTACAGCTATTTAGGTTTTCAATTTAGCTTATTTTTTATTTAATAGGATTTTAGGGTTTTTAAGCAACTTTAAAATTTAATATAAAATTATTAAATAGGTTTCTGAAAATTTAGATTGCATTTTGTTTTAGTTACATTATTTAGGATTTTTGGTAATTTTTTAGAATTTATTTATAAACTTTTTATTTTTTTGAATATTTTAATATTATTTTATTATTAAAAATTGTAGTTTTGATTTTTTTAGTTTTTATATTTTTCCTAGGTTAAGGACACTTAATTAGGAGTTTTGTCACTTTCCAAATATTTTTAAGACTTTTCAATTAATTTCTAGAATTAATTTAAGATTTAATAGATTTTAATAGTTTTTAAGTGTTTAAAAATAGTTAAATTTCGTTTTAAATTTTTTAAAAATAGTTTTTAGCTTAATTAGGATATTTTTGAGGTTTACAAACTATTAGATCTTGTTTAAGGCTTTTTAATAATTAAAAGTGATTTTTAGGGCTTTAATTAGCATTAAAAAGTCATTTTTTTAATTAATTAAAAGGTTTTAGCAAGTTTGGATTTTTTGTAAACTCTTAGAATATTATTGGGGATTTTTAGAAATTTTTAGGAATTTTTAGGTTAAAATTTTAATTTTGGCACTATTTACGATTTTACGTGTTCGCCTTTTTCGTCATGGTTTAATTCGTCTTTGTAACCGTCTTTCTCTTCTAATCACATTTCTTTCTCAATCATATAATCACAAATCAATATCAATTCTTAACACAACGCACTTGCCTCCTTGGGAAACGAACTTTTTTGGTCATTAGTGCTCGGTTTTCCTAAACCGACACTTAACGCTTACCACTACTTTGCCTCTCTTTTCCTAAAGGGTTGCAAAATCACTACAATCACTCCACATTCGGTCTTTTCTCACAAGTGCAATTCATTACAATACGCGAGTTTCATCAAGCATAACTACGGGAATAAGATCAGGCTAAATGTTGACTTACTTTCTCTATCCATGATGTTCACGGGTTTCTGATGAATGCAACTTTTCGCCGATCTAAACTTTACTAAGAAACAATCAGATTTTCACTTGATAGACATTTTATCAAGTTCGATATACGAAACATAATTCACGCAGCTCTTGAAGTCCTAGGGTAGATCCAGCTTATATGCCTTTCATAACAACTTTTACATCATCTCAATGGTCCCATACAACGGGGACTTATATCCCATAATCTTTCAGATCATCAATTCATTTTTCCATGGTTAAAATTTTTGGCATAACTTCGCTACCCATCTGGCATTTCAAGATCTACAATTCATATTCACATAACCTCCTGCCCACTACCGGCAGTCAATAATCAGATCCTAATTTCAACAATCATTTCAGGTCTCACGGGTCGAGTATTTTGTAAGGTTAGGTTCGCCATCATAGGAAACCTTAAACCTAAAAGACATGTCCAACTCACAATGGGTGTATGTCGGGGGTCTTCATCTCAACTCCTGCTTACAGATGCTCTAATATATGAATTTTAACAAGATTCAATCTCGATCCTAATATGTTAATTATCATTGATAATCTCTCCAAAGGAAAATGATTATATAGTTCATTACCAAAGGTCAATCATTTAAACATAAAACAGCACTTATAGTATTTTGTATCGCTACTTTACCTCTTCCCTTCGATTGGGGTGGTACATAGTGTGACAAATCTAACATTTTCAGGTAGTTAAATATTTTCTCGTATAATATTTTGAAACTTATTTTTATGTTGGTTGACGAACTCACAATTTACAGATTTAAATTTGGGCTTACGTGCATAATTTGGCGTCTTTTACGACTAAACCGGAAACCTTAGGATTACGTATTTACGTTTTTGAACTCCGTTTTTGATGAGACAATTTTTATTGGATTCGTTTTGTGACGGTGATTCATAATTTATAAAAACGTTTTTCGTAAAACGACCCGAGGGCACGCAAATCGAGAAAACTAGAATCGAGAAATACCCGTAAACTAGTGAGATGGGACAAAACACTTTGCCCCATCCCACTAGCTTACATGGGACGGCAAGGAGGACACCACCACACTTAGGTGGCACACATTCTAGCTAAGCTTATACAAGTGTAAGCTTATGCTTACACTTTAAGCTAAACCTTCCACCACTACACAAAACCAACAAATGGTTTTCACTTAACCATTTCTTACATGCAATTCACTCTTAAAACTCTCTCAACCTTCATCTTTGTGCCGTCCCACATCAAGCCACAAACACCCTCATTGATCTCTTCTATCTACAAACCACATGTTTAATAGTCCTATTAAGGTGTTTCCTTGAAACCTTGATCATTTGGTGGCCATATAACCAACTTTGGAGGTGATTTGCTTGTGTCCTAGGGCTGATTTTCCAACATATGATCTTGATATTTGATGGTCTTGGAGATACTTGTTGTATTCATCAAGTTCTTGCCTTCCTAAAACAAGAAATCCACTTGGATTGGTAAAGAAGATCATCCTCTACATTTTTCTCTTATTATTTTGTAAAGAACAAATGTATTTTCTTTCATTTTGTATATGTATATGATGTATATATGATGATAAAAATGTTGTGTGGGGATCAAGTGTTGATAAACATGCTTAAAAATGATGATAACCATAAGAAATGAAGCTAAAATCATGTCTAATTAGTTGGCTGTATAAAAACAGTAGATAACTAAATGAAGAACTGATAAAAATGCATGGTTTGATCTATTTACAGTAAAGTAGATGATGTTATACACATGTGAGAGTTGGCCATGCAATGGAATCAAAATAATGAGTGAGATATGATCAAAACAAGTTAGGTGGTACAATCTGAATAAGCAGTTTTGTAGGGACTGTTAAGGCAACTTAGACTCAAAATGGGCAGTAGCTATAACTAAGTTATATTTAGCACATATTATGAAGAAGTTGTCATCCAAAAATGAGCTTCTAAGTCATTGTAGAACTCTAGATATGATAAAAATGGTGAATGTGAAGTTAAAAATCAGATTTTGGAAATAATGTTTATTATTATTATATAAGCACTCACTTTATAATTTATAAAATGTAAAGTATAAACCCACTAACTTATAAAACTTATTTATATAAATGTATAAAAGGTTAATCAAATGGGTAAAATATATAAATGATGGTAAAAGTAATATTTATAAGTAATAAAAACTATAAACTTGATTTTTACGACTTTTTCGGCTATCGCCGTGAAATTAACGTTTTTCATCAAATAAAACTTAGACGACCAAACCCGTCTAATGTAAAGTTTATAAAAGATATATACTGATGTATAAGTAACTAATACAAGTAAAAACCGATAAAACCCGAACTATAAGAATTACGGACAATTACGAGCTAACTAAACCTATTAGACTAATAATTGGACTTAATAAGATAAATACTTGTAAAAAGAATTATTTGGGCTTAACCCAATAGGGCCCAACATGAAAAGTATATATACTGATCATATAAGTATATAATGGGTAAAAACAAGTAAAAGAACTTATAAAAGACTTAATGAACTTAAAATAGGTAAAATCGGTAAAACTAGTGAACTAGTAAGACGATACTAAAACGTAAACGCTAAAATGAGTAAATGAGGATTTATAAACCCACTTGATCATCATCATATGTACAATAATCATATATATGTATATTGTTATTTTGATAAAAGTCATTGGACCGAGTCTAAGACCGATTATTATTTATATAGGTTTCCGTGACCGAAGCACGCCCGTAGCCGATAATCCGCCTTTCATTTAACAACGTGAGTTCATAGCCTCGCACTCTTTTAAATGTTTTATAAAATGATTTGTAAACCCGCGAGGGAGATAACATGCTAGATTTTTATAAATAGAACACAAGTAGTCCCGATTGTATGCTTAATGAGATGGACCCGAATGATGCTATGACTCTATATTCGAGACTAAAAGGATTATTAGTAGTTAGGTTATGTCACATAAAGTCCCATTAGCATGAATTGTGAACTACCGGGATTTGGTAGACGCTTATGCATTTGATAGTACTATATGGGGACGATCACCCCAGTTCGCGCCTTGACGGTTGATCCCCGTCGTACCACATTGATTGGTAAGCGAATTTATGTATGAGAAGATTCCATAGCGTGATTTTTGTGACGACACGCTAACTTAGATGGGCAAATTGTTTGTCGGGTTCGCGGCCCGCTGTTTTCACAGTAAGGTAACAATGTCATGCGGCCAATAATAATCCTACAACCTATAATACAATATAAGACATATATAATAAACGATAACGACGCTATTACGATGAATATATTACCTATCATGGTAATATAGAGACTACGGTCTCATGGACGGTTTCAGATGTATGCTTGATTTATATATTGCCTGACTAGCAATATGTGGACTTACTTCCGATATTATACTTGTGTTCTGATTTTAAATGATTATAAATGATTGTTTTATATAACGGTTTTCATTAAACTCTATGAATTCACTCGGCATTCGCTGATATGATTTTTGCATGTTTTCTATCTCAGGTGCTTGAAGGTAATCCGGATGGAGATCGACTCTGATGGCCCACACTTAATATTAAAAATGTTCATTCGATCTGTGTTTTGTAAACTTAATGACCTGTATAATTTGGGACCTGTTGTACACTTTTAAACCTTTTTATCGAATGAATGTTTGTTAAACCTTGTACAACCATTTTTATGTGTTGTCTATGATTGGAGTTATTGTGCTATCCCCTAACACTCTGAAAGACCCTTCCGCTGTACCATACGAAAAATGAGAGTGTTACAGTTTGGTACCAGAGCTCTCGTTGTAGAGAACAAAAGATTTTAAAAACCAAGGTTTTGAACAAAACTTTTCAAAATCTTTTGACAATGAACATTTGAGAAAATATTTGAAAAATCTTTTGACTATAACGGTGCCAGAGATCTCCGACGTTACCAACAAGCCCTATTGAGAAGATATATATTTTGATATATATAATATAATTTATATATATGTATATATCGTGATTTCATTATGTAATTGTTTAACTAGTATGTTATCCTAATACGAGATAAATATATATAAATGCAGATTGTCATGGCTGACCCTAATATTCCTGTAGAAAACCATGCTATTCCCGAACCTAATATAGAAGATGATCCTTATTTAGACTTAGTAGATTTTGATATTGATGACGAGGAGGAACCATTTGAGGATCCCGAGCCCGAGTTAGGACTAGGAGATCAGATTGCCCCTCAGGTTGACTTAGTAGAGAATGAGATTGAGAATGTGGGTAATGAGGACGTGGATATTGAGAATGCTGATATTGAGAATGAGGATGAGATTGGGTTAGATGAGTTAGATGATGAGATTGACGACGAGGATGTTGAGGAAGATGTAGGTATAGATGTTGAGGTTGATGACGATGAGGAAGCTGAGCTTATATATCCGTATGATGTTCCAGAGGGCGAGCCTTTGCCCCCACCAGTTTGTTTGTCTGATTCCGAGGATGAGTTACCTAGGGACGAAATGTCTGAATCGTCTGAATCTGATTCTGAATCAGAGGAGGATGAGGATGACGATGCACCTGACGGTACCGATGGTATTGCTACTCGTAGACGTGAGATAGGAGAGTCGTCTAGTGCTCGAGAGGCTACTCATATTGATGGTCTTGCACCATGGGCCTTGAGACGTGATCTAGATGCTTCCCGTGTTAAGAGTTGTGTGACAGAGGTTGGATTAGGTGTTGTTCAGACTCAGGTTGCTTATTTGGAGTCGAAGACTAAGGTTGGCGAGAAAGAGCGAGAATTGCTTAGTTTGGATTTGAGCGATGTAGAGCGTGGATTAAATGAGGCATTTAGGAGATTATCGGTGTTGGAAAGTGGTGAGTATGCTGCTATGAAGAGAAAGGTGAATTATTTGGAGATTCAGTTGAGTGTAGCTCGTGCGATGCGTGAGAAAGCTGAAAAGGAGCTGAATATATCCCATGGATGGAACAGTAGATTTTATGCTGACATGGTTGAAAGAGGAGTAATCCGTAAGCGCCTAGCTGAAGATGTGTCTAGTGATCGTCCGGCGAAGATCCAGAAGACGATGGATGATGGACCATCTGGCGGTTCTCAGTAGACTAGTCTGTGTTTAGTAGTGACCTTTATATCTTTTGTGTTTATAGCTTTGACTGAACCGACTTGTTAGTAATAGACTTGGCACGAATTTTGAGTGTATATAGTGTTAGAACTTTGATATGGATGTACTAAGACAATACTTTTGTTTCAGATCGAATGAAATATGTATCTTGTCTTGAATTCCATATTGTGCCTTATTTGTATCTTGATTATGAATTCGATCCATATTATATGAATCCTTTGTTGGATGAATGCTTAATACTTTGAAATTGTGGAATTATAGAACTATGCCGCCCAAGAAGGCTGTGACTGAGGATGATGTACGTAGGATTATTACGGAGCAAGTTACCGCATCTATGACTGAATTCATGGCAAACGCTAGAAATGAAGCTGGCGGTAGTGGAGCTGGCGGTAGTGGAGCTGGCGGTAGTGGAGCTGGCGGTAGTGGAGCTGGCGGTAGTGGAATTGGCGGTACTAATGTGAATGTAAATGCTAATAATGTGAAAGCTAATGCTGGAGGAAACGTAGGAGGACTTGGAACTAATGCACCTGAAGTTGGTGGCTGTACTTATGTGACGTTCATGAAGTGTGAACCTCTACCTTTTAATGGAACTGAAGGTGCTGTAGGACTAAGCCAGTGGATTGAGAAGATTGAATCGGTGTTTAGGATTAGTAAGTGTAAGGAGGAAGATAAGGTGACTTTTGCTATGGCTACTCTTAAAGGTCGTGCGTTGACTTGGTGGAACGGGAGAATTGCTTTCATGGGTCTAGATACTGCTAATGCTACTCCTTGGGCTGAAATCAAGAAGTGGATGACTTTGGAGTTTTGTCCTCGTAGTGTGATCATTAGGTTAGAACAAGAGTTGATTCATTTGAGAATGAAAGGTGTGGACATTGATAGTTACACGAATCGATTCCATGAGTTGGCCTTGCTATGTCCTCGATTGGTTGAACCCGAAGAGATCCGAATTGAGCAATATGTGAAAGGGTTGACCAGGAATACCCGGGGGGACGTGACATCATCGAAACCACTGACCATTGATGATGCTGTTCGAATGGCTTACCAACTCATTGGACAGATAATTCAGGATAAGGAAGATGAAGCCCGTGTAGGTGAGAAAAGAAAGGGAGACGGTGATCGTGTAGATAGAGGTGATTATAGGAAGAATTTCAATCGCCGTCAGAACCAGAGAAAGGGGAATGCAAATGCTATTACCAACAATGCACCGCGCAACGATGATAGATGTCCTAAGTGTGGCAACAAGAGGCATCCTGGCGACTGCTGGAAGTGCCGAAATTGCGGAAAGCTTGGACACAAGGTTGAAAGGTGTAAGAAGGGAACGATTTGCTTCAACTGTAATGAAGAAGGTCATAGGAAATCGGAATGCCCCAAGTTGAAAGCGATTGTACCTGGAAGAAACCCCCAGGGTGGTATCTACCAACTTGGAACAATTGAGGTGAAGAAAGAGGATCCGAATGTCGTTACCGGTACGTTTTTACTCAACAATCATTATGCTGTTGCTTTATTCGATTCGGGTGCCGATAGGAGCTTTGTATCCACTAAATTTAGTGCCCTTATTGATATTGAACCTGTTGAGATAAGTACCAGTTACGAGGTGGAATTGGCTGATGGTAAATTAGTGAAAACTAATAAGCTATTAGAAGGATGCTCTCTAAATCTCTTAAACCATTCCTTTCCGATTGATTTGATGTTGATAGAATTAGGTAGTTTTGATATTATTATTGGTATGGATTGGTTGTCGTTGAATAATGCTACTATTTTATGTGGAGAGAAGAAGGTTAAGATTCCTCTTAGGAAAAGAACGTTAGTAATTGATGGTAGTCGAGGTGAATCCCGCTTGAAAATCGTTTCATGAATTAAAGTCCAAAAGTACATCAGGAACGGTTGTGAGTTATTCTTAGCTCAAGTGACCGGGAATGAGTCTAGGGAGAAACGATTGGAAGATGTACCTATTATTTGTGAATTTCCTGAGGTATTTCCTAAAGATTTACCCGGACTTCCACCGATAAGGCAAGTAGAGTTTCGAATCGATTTAATTCCTGGTGCTGCACCGGTGGCACGTGCGCCTTACCGATTAGCCCCTTCTGAATTAAAGGAGTTATCTGAGCAACTTAAGGAGTTGTCTGATAAAGGTTTTATTCGACCAAGTTCGTCGCCTTGGGGAGCTCTAGTCTTGTTCGTTAAGAAGAAGGATGGATCTTTTCGTATGTGCATTGATTATAGGGAACTGAATAAGTTGACAATTAAGAATCGATATCCTTTACCTAGGATTGATGATTTGTTTGATCAACTGCAAGGATCTAGTGTGTATTCTAAGATAGATTTGCGGTCAGGATATCACCAACTTCGCGTCCGTGAAGAAGAGATTCCTATAACTGCATTTAGAACTCGTTATGGACACTATGAATTTCAAGTAATGCCATTTGGGTTAACTAATGCACCTGCGGTTTTCATGGATTTAATGAATCGAGTGTGCAAGCCCTACTTGGATAAATTTGCGATTGTGTTTATTGACGATATTCTAATCTATTCTAAGAATGAAGATGAGCATAGAGAACATTTGAGGATTGTTTTGAAGTTGCTGAAGGATGAAAAGTTGTATGCTAAGTTTTCGAAGTGCGATTTCTAGTTAGATTCTGTGCAATTTCTTGGTCATGCGATCAACAGAGATGGAATTCATGTTGATCCTGCAAAGGTTGAAGCTATTAAGAATTGGTCTGCACCGACAACGCCAACGGAAGTGCGACAGTTCTTAGGATTGGCTGGCTATTATAGGCGATTCATTAAAGAATTTTCTTTGATAGCTAAACCCTTGACTAAGCTTACTCAGAAGAATAAACTTTTCGTTTGGGGAAGTGATGAAGATGGAGCATTTCAGACATTGAAGCAAAAATTATGTAGTGCGCCAATCTTATCATTACCCGACGGGAGTGAAGATTTTGTAGTGTATTGTGATGCATCTCTTAGAGGTTATGGAGCTGTTTTGATGCAGAGAGAGAAAGTGATAGCTTATGCTTCTAGGCAATTAAGGAAGAATGAGGAGAATTACACTACTCATGATCTTGAGCTAGGAGCTGTGGTCTTTGCTCTTAGGTTGTGGAGACATTATCTGTATGGCACCAAGTGTACGGTATTCACCGATCACAAAAGCCTACAGTATATTCTCGACCAGAAGGAGTTGAACATGAGGCAACGAAGATGGATAGAGTTGTTAAGTGATTATGATTGTGATATAAAGTATCACCCAGGAAAAGCTAATGTTGTTGCTGATGCGTTGAGTAGGAAAGATAGAGAGCCTATCAGGGTGCGTTCTCTAGTCTTGACCGTGCACAATAATTTGCCTGAGCAAATTAGAAATGCGCAAATAGAAGCTTGTAAGAAGGAGAATTTTGTTAATGAAGGGTTCCGAGGAGAAGGAGATCCTTTAGAGGTTAGAGCTGATGGAGTGAAATGCTTAAGAGGTCGTATGTGGATACCTAAGTTTGGAGGCTTAAGAGATTTGGTTATGTTAGAATCCCATAAATCTAAGTATTCCATTCATCCGGGATCTGATAAGATGTACCATGATTTGAAGAAGTTGTATTGGTGGCCGAATATGAAAGCTGACATAGCTATGTATGTTCTTCAATGCTTGACTTGTGCTAGAGTTAAAGTGGAACATCAAAAGCCATCAGGACTGCTTCAACAGCCAAAGATTCCTGAATGGAAGTGGGAGCGAATTACGATGGACTTTATCACCAAGCTTCCTAGAACATCATCTGGAAACAATTCGATTTGGGTTATTGTCGATAGACTGACCAAATCAGCACACTTCATTCCGGTTAAGGAGCAGTTCTCACTGGAGAAGCTGACTCGAATATACCTTGATAATGTTGTATGCAAGCATGGAGTGCCTGTATCGATCATTTCAGATCGAGATCCTAGATTCGCATCGAATTTTTGGAAATCTCTCCAAAGATCTTTGGGAACGAATCTCGATATGAGCACTGCTTATCACCCCCAGACTGATGGGCAGAGTGAAAGGACGATACAAACACTGGAAGATATGTTGAGAGCTTGTGTGTTAGACTTTGGTAAGAATTGGGATAAACATTTGTCGTTAGCAGAATTTTCGTATAACAATAGTTACCATTCTAGTATTAAGGCTGCACCGTTTGAAGCTTTGTATGGTAGGAAGTGTAGATCTCCTGTATGTTGGAGTGAAGTTGGGGATACCCAGCTCACGGGACCGGAATTGATCCGGGAGACTACGGAGATGATAGTTCAGATTAAGAAGAGGTTGTTGACTGCCCGTAGTAGACAGAAAAGTTACGCGGATGTGCGGCGGAAGCCAATGGAGTTTGAAGTGGGTGACCGAGTAATGTTGAAAGTATCGCCATGGAAAGGCGTTATAAGATTTGGAAAACGAGGAAAATTGAATCCCCGTTATATTGGACCCTTTAAGATTTTATCTAGAGTAGGTCCGGTGACTTACAAACTAGAGTTACCCCCAGAACTTCATGGTGTTCACAACACATTCCATGTATCTAATCTGAAGAAATGTCTAGCAGTAAGTGATGAGAAAATTCCGTTAGGTAAGGTTCGAATAGATGGGAAGTTGCATTTTATCGAAGAGCCCGTAGAAGTTATGGACCGTGAGGTAAAGCAACTGAAACAAAGTCGGATACCTATTGTCAAGATCCGATGGAATTCAAAGCATGGACCGGAGTATACTTGGGAACGAGAGGATGAAATGTGGAAGAAATATCCGCACCTCTTCGATTTCAATAAGAAACGGACATCCAAATGAAATGGATCACGAGGACGTTGATCCCTTTTAGGAGGAAAAGCTGTGACAAATCTAACATTTTCAGGTAGTTAAATATTTTCTCGTATAATATTTTGAAACTTATTTTTATGTTGGTTGACGAACTCACAATTTACGGATTTAAATTTGGGCTTACGTGCATAATTTGGCGTCTTTTACGACTAAACCGGAAACCTTAGGATTACGTATTTACGTTTTTGAACTCCGTTTTTGATGAGACAATTTTTATTGGATTCGTTTTGTGACGGTGATTCATAATTTATAAAAACGTTTTTCGTAAAACGACCCGAGGGCACGCAAATCGAGAAAACTAGAATCGAGAAATACCCGTAAACTAGTGAGATGGGACAAAACACTTTGCCCCATCCCACTAGCTTACATGGGACGGCAAGGAGGACACCACCACACTTAGGTGGCACACATTCTAGCTAAGCTTATACAAGTGTAAGCTTATGCTTACACTTTAAGCTAAACCTTCCACCACGACACAAAACCAACAAATGGTTTTCACTTAACCATTTCTTAAATGCAATTCACTGTCAAAACTCTCTCAACCTTCATCTTTGTGCCGTCCCACATCAAGCCACAAACACCCTCATTGATCTCTTCTATCTACAAACCACATGTTTACTAGTCCTATTAAGGTGTTTCCTTGAAACCTTGATCATTTGGTGGCCATATAACCAACTTTGGAGGTGATTTGCTTGTGTCCTAGGGCTGATTTTCCAACATATGATCTTGATATTTGATGGTCTTGGAGATACTTGTTGTATTCATCAAGTTCTTGCCTTCCTAAAACAAGAAATCCACTTGGATTGGTAAAGAAGATCATCCTCTACATTTTTCTCTTATTATTTTGTAAAGAAAAAATGTATTTTCTTTCATTTTGTATATGTATATGATGTATATATGATGATAAAAATGTTGTGTGGGGATCAAGTGTTGATAAACATGCTTAAAAATGATGATAACCATAAGAAATGAAGCTAAAATCATGTCTAATTAGTTGGCTGTATAAAAACAGTAGATAACTAAATGAAGAACTGATAAAAATGCATGGTTTGATCTATTTACAGTAAAGTAGATGATGTTATACACATGTGAGCGTTGGCCATGCAATGGAATCAAAATAATGAGTGAGATATGATCAAAACAAGTTAGGTGGTACAATCTGAATAAGCAGTTTTGTAGGGACTGTTAAGGCAACTTAGACTCAAAATGGGCAGTAGCTATAACTAAGTTATATTTAGCACATATTATGAAGAAGTTGTCATCCAAAAATGAGCTTCTAAGTCATTGTAGAACTCTAGATATGATAAAAATGGTGAATGTGAAGTTAAAAATCAGATTTTGGAAATAATGTTTATTATTATTATATAAGCACTCACTTTATAATTTATAAAATGTCAAGTATAAACCCACTAACTTATAAAACTTATTTATATAAATGTATAAAAGGTTAATTAAATGGGTAAAATATATAAATGATGGTAAAAGTAATATTTATAAGTAATAAAAACTATAAACTTGATTTTTACGACTTTTTCGGCTATCGCCGTGAAATTAACGTTTTTCATCAAATAAAACTTAGACGACCAAACCCGTCTAATGTAAAGTTTATAAAAGATATATACTGATGTATAAGTAACTAAGACAAGTAAAAACCGATAAAACCCGAACTATAAGAATTACGGACAATTACGAGCTAACTAAACCTATTAGACTAATAATTGGACTTAATAAGATAAATACTTGTAAAAAGAATTATTTGGGCTTAACCCAATAGGGCCCAACATGAAAAGTATATATACTGATCATATAAGTATATAATGGGTAAAAACAAGTAAAAGAACTTATAAAAGACTTAATGAACTTAAAATAGGTAAAATCGGTAAAACTAGTGAACTAGTAAGACGATACTAAAACGTAAACGCTAAAATGAGTAAATGAGGATTTATAAACCCACTTGATCATCATCATATGTACAATAATCATATATATGTATATTGTTATTTTGATAAAAGTCATTGGACCGAGTCTAAGACCGATTATTATTTATATAGGTTTCCGTGACCGAAGCACGCCTGTAGCCGATAATCCGCCTTTCATTTAACAACGTGAGTTCATAGCCTCGCACTCTTTTAAATGTTTTATAAAATGATTTGTAAACCCGCGAGGGAGATAACATGCTAGATTTTTATAAATAGAACACAAGTAGTCCCGATTGTATGCTTAATGAGATGGACCCGAATGATGCTATGACCCTATATTCGAGACTAAAAGGATTATTAGTAGTTAGGTTATGTCACTTAAAGTCCCATTAGCATGAATTGTGAACTACCGGGATTTGGTAGACGCTTATGCATTTGATAGTACTATTTGGGGACGATCACCCCAGTTCGCGCCTTGACGGTTGATCCCCGTCGTACCACATTGATTGGTAAGCGAATTTATGTATGAGAAGATTCCATAGCGTGATTTTTGTGACGACACGCTAACTTAGATGGGCAAATTGTTTGTCGGGTTCGCGGCCCGCTGTTTTCACAGTAAGGTAACAATGTCATGCGGGTAATAATAATCCTACAACCTATAATACAATATAAGACATATATAATAAACGATAACGACGCTATTACGATGAATATATTACCTATCATGGTAATATAGAGACTACG
Organism: Glebionis coronaria; assembly: GCA_025667525.1. Classification (NCBI taxonomy): domain Eukaryota; kingdom Viridiplantae; phylum Streptophyta; class Magnoliopsida; order Asterales; family Asteraceae; genus Glebionis; species Glebionis coronaria. The sequence continues at coordinate 465,733,659 of CM046874.1, read as the reverse complement.
GTCTCATGGACGGTTTCAGATGTATGCTTGATTTATATATTGCCTGACTAGCAATATGTGGACTTACTTCCGATATTATACTTGTGTTCTGATTTTAAATGATTATAAATGATTGTTTTATATAACGGTTTTCATTAAACTCTATGAATTCACTCGGCATTCGCTGATATGATTTTTGCATGTTTTCTATCTCAGGTGCTTGAAGGTAATCCGGATGGAGATCGACTCTGATGGCCCACACTTAATATTAAAAATGTTCATTCGATCTGTGTTTTGTAAACTTAATGACCTGTATAATTTGGGACCTGTTGTACACTTTTAAACCTTTTTATCGAATGAATGTTTGTTAAACCTTGTACAACCATTTTTATGTGTTGTCTATGATTGGAGTTATTGTGTTATCCCGTAACACTCTGAAAGACCCTTCCGCTGTACCATACGAAAAATGAGAGTGTTACACATAGTATTCTCATCAAGATTCGTTCCCAATGACTTCTGAGCAAATCTCTAGAAATTCGATGCGAAGCGAGGATCTTGATAGAGATGATCGATACATGCACACCATGTTTACATAACTCCTTTAAATACAAAAGAGTCAATTTCTACATCAAGAATCTATCATTAACATGAATGATATTAGTAGATTTGGTCAGTCTGTCGACGATGACTCAAATCGAATCAAATTCAGATGATGACCTTTGCGATAGCTAGACGTTTACTAATGTATGAGGCGATGTCTGCCTTCATAATTTGCCATTAGTTCAACTTCTTCTGATAATGATACATTAATCAGAAATGACAAGAATATTATACTTATACTTACAAGATTCCAACATAACTATATCTCACAATCTCCATATTTAGGCAACCACAAGTGGCCTTTAAAACATTTAACGCTATCGGTTTCTCTATTTTAATGGTTCACATTAGCCCCGAACCCATTTTTATTATCTATATTATCCTCTTTACAAACTGTTTATTTTTATATTGTTCGGAAATTTATTTTGCACCTTCATTACTAAGGAACATGTCCTAATTGGTTCTTGATCTTTTATACATAATGTGTCAGTAATTACGTTCACTTTCCTAGATGGAATAATTATCATGACCGCAATTCATTCAGAATTTCTTTCTTCATATTTTCTAAGTTTTAGTTTCTTCTCAACTATCATTTTTATCCGTTTTACTCAATCCGACGTTTAAAGCGTCGATAATTATTACAACTAAATAAATAATAAATATTAAATTTTTATGAAACGTAAACGTTCAAAGTTTAAATTTCTTAGTTCGACCAATTATAATAAAATGTTCAAAACAAATTTGAATTTAATTAACACGATTTTTGCTGATTTATCGAAAATAATTAATAAGATTCGTAAATGTTTGAAAAATCTTTGGTTATACTTTGGTCAAAATTTTCTTAGCTGAAAAGCAAAAGTTATCGTTTCAAATTTCAAGTCATAAATTATATAGTTTCCTCAATTCTTCTTAAGATGTCTAGAAGTATACACAAACATTTACCCCTAAACAGGAGTTTAGTTAAATGATTTGTGTATAAGGGAATAATCCCTCAAAAGTTCTTTTTGATAAAACATTTGTCAAAATATATTTGCACTTTTTTTTAGTAATACTCAAAGTCTTAAAAGGGTTCTTAATTTTTGAAGAGTCAATATAGATTCCATTATCTATTAATCACACGGTTAAATCATGTAAAGGATTAAGTCTTAAGTCATATGTTAAATATTCAAAGTACAGGTTTTCATTGTTCGGTCAATTCAGGACAATCTATAAATTATTATTAACTCATTCTTATTCTTATAAACAAACAAATAGTCCTTAATGATCACAAGCATGAATTTATCGAATTACAGCCTACACACGTGATTCACCAAATTTATGAATGCTACATGTGTATTAGTCAATCCAAACGACATCACGTGAAACTCATAATGTCCATTACAAGTACCGGATGTAGTGATTGGAATAGATAAACTTTTTCGCAGATGTGAAGTTGATGATAACCATGTCGTGGATCAAATCTTTAGAACATACGCTAGAACCTTGTAAATGATCGAACAAATCTTCCATTTCGAGTTATGGATATCGTTTTCGATTGTCAATTTACGCAGTTCACAGTAATCTATAAATATAAGAAATAATAACACCATAGCTCTTCATGATGACGAGCTTGGTAGAATAAAATCTTTCTCCGACAACTCTCTCAGTTGTACGGTAATACTTTTAATCCAGATGGTGCTGACGTACAGTGCGCAAGCCACAGGTGCAGCACATGGAATATAATCAATACCAATTTCAACATGCCTTAATGGCGAAAGTCTAGGTAATTTACCAGCAAATACCTCCTAAAGTTTCAGATAACGGAAACCTCTTATAATACATTCATATTAGGTTCTTCTAGATTACAATATCTATAACTAGTTCACAACCATTCATGGTATAATTTTAAGTCTAAATGCAGGATATGGTCATCCATCAAGAATTATTTAGATCACTTTTGATAATCAACATCTTATCCCTTTTAGGGGATTTCTACTCGAGTTCCCATCAATTAAGACATTGTTGTCATGTCATAATCAATCAATCCATTCTACTGGCATTACCAACTTTTCAGTTTTATTGTCGTCGATAAGATGTAAACTTCTCAAAAGACTAATAATAACTTATAATCCTTCGCAAATTCAAGGATATATGGAGACACAACTAACCTCAAAAGAGTAAGGTCAACGCATAATCTATGCGAGAGAATTTCAAATCAGATACAGACGAAAACATTTAATGAATATGAATATATCCCATGTTTTCATGAATTGAGTACGCATTCGAAAGCTCCTCGGATCGTTACCCATGTCATTCAAATATGAAATCTAATCAAAAGAAATGATAAGAACGTCGATACATCCGGTCGGGTATCAACACTCAACAATCAGATACTTTTCCTAAGAATCTCACTACGAGAGAATTGGACAAGAAGGGAATATCAATTGTCAAATAAGACAAATTTCACAGATGAGTAAATTCGACTCAGAAGAATAAATAGTACGGGTACATATGTAGGTGTCCCTATCAATATGTCCCTATTTTTCACTTCTTGCAGATCTCATAAAATTTAATCTTTCACAATCTTCAAAGAAAATTTAGTGTTTATTTATATTTTCATGGTGACTAGTAATCAATCTTGCATGGTCACTTCCAAATTGTATGTAGGCGCGCAACTATATACAATTTCAAGATTAACGATGCAATACTCAGTTCATCAAAATTTTATCATCATGTTTATAATAAAATCATGTACAAAGATTTTCTTTGTTATGAAAACAATTAAGTTTTCCAAGGTATTTCATAATCAAATTTATTTCAATAATGATTATTTATAAGTCTCACTTTAAGTAATCCATATAGTGATGAAAATTCAATTTTCTCAAAGGATATTGTTTTATCTTATAAAAACAATGAGTGATCTGCAAAAGAGTGATGAAGAGTTGTTTACCAAGAACTAACTTCAATATATATATCAGGAAATGAGCTTAGCCAAATAATCATGATGTTCATGACTTCGATGTGTAACACCCCAAAATGTGATATGCGGAAGCGGTGAAGCTCGGGGGATGTTACGTCATTGTATCATAGTTCAAGGTACAAGAGAACGACTCTTAATGAGACGTTTTATAAAAATACCTCGTTGAATTTAAATTAAAGCATCAAAGTACAAAGGTCTCAGTTTCAAAAGATAGTGCAGCGGAATGTAAAAGTTTTAAACATCAACGAGATAATAGTTTAAAAGCATAAGTAAATAAATGTCTGAAGATAGCCAAGAAATGCATGCGGACTCCAAGTACTTCACACAGCAGGTACAACACATCATCAATTACCTGAGATAAATGCTAAATTGGGTCAACATAAAGTTGGTGAGAATATAGGTTTCAAGTAAAAATTCATAGTCATTCAATTTCAGATTTCATTTCAAGTACACGTGCAACTATAGGAGATATAGTGCCAAGTGTAGGATAAATTGGGTGTTCACAATATTTATGATAGCTAAGCTCGTGACATCGAAACTAGTGATCCAGTGCATACAATAGATTGCATACATAAATTGCCCCAATGGAGTACCTAGCCAAGATGACTCCGTTCATACAAATGGTACATACTCCTCCGGCGTCAGAATGCCCGAGTGGAGGTTGTCAACCCTCAATAGATCTATCCGTAACATAAGAGCTTACTCCAGCAGAGTAACTAACGATTCACGATAGTGGGGACTATGGCTAAAGCAACTTAAGCTATCTCATAAATAGTGTTCACAAAACGTTCACAGAAATCAAGTTTTACTTGCATCCAGAAGCAAGTCATCAAAGCATTTATCACATCCCAAAACATTAAACATAGAAAGCAGTTTAATAGGGATCTATAAACTCACCTTAAGCAACGATTCAAACCGCACGAGTAAGATCAAATAGTAGCGAGCAACTCTAGCAACAACCTAAATATAATACTATAGTTTAGGCGCTAGCAAATAAGTCACAAAAGTTCATCACGTACGTTACTCCTCAATCAAGTATATATTTTGTTGTTAAAATCGTGACATGTAAATGTTACATCGTTATAAACATTATAGTATATATATACTTAGGCAAAAATATTTATTTTTGACTCGACGAAATTTCGACAGCCTTTCGGCGTAAATTTTAATTTACCAAAATTTATCTTAACAAATTTTCCTATATGATTTCTAACGAAAATTCGGCAGCCTTTCGGCGTCACATAAAAATTTGTCATTTTTAGTAAATACTCAAATCTCGTCCTAAAACCCCTATTTTCAACAATTTCTCAATCGCCAACAATTCAACAATTCATTTTTCACAATCGTAACCATTTCAACTTCCAACGTTCAAACTTTCAAAAGTACAACAAGTATTCACTTTTCGAGCTAACACGCCTTTACAAAACAAGTCCAACATTCATACATACCATTTAGTAACCATTTCGACACTTAAAACAACTCCGTTTAACTCGAAAATGTCGTTTCGACCACTTTTAAAATCTGGACAGCAACCACTTATAGTGTTGTTCTCCAAAAATTAAGTTTTCCGACAACGAAATTTAAACGACCACAACTTACTCATTTTAACTCCGTTTTTAGCCCATAATATATCGAAACGAAGGTATTAACTTATAGTTTCATAATCTCGTAGTAAACTAGTGTCAAAACAATTTTTTACGACTCTCTACGCCTCTTACAAAAGTCGGACAGATTGTACGTTTTCCGTAAAAACTCGTTTTCGACCGTTTTCAAGCGTAACCACTAGTAGTAACACTACTAGTTTCTTCTAATTTTTCATAAACATCAACAAAATCAAAGATTTTTCTTCAAGTTTACAAATCCAAAATATACATACCTATATTTTTCACAAATCTTTCAATTAACCCATTTTTATGCATGGATCTAATAGATCCACACTTAATTTCCACAAATCTTAAAATATTTCATGACCAAAAATAGTTTTCATCATTTTATTTCATAAAAATACTTGATGAGTAACATGCATGCATAGATCTACAAAGATCGTGCATGGAAAAATGAAAAGATGAAAAAGGTTTAAGAAATAACCTTGTGTAACGATTCTACGTAACCACAACGACCCGATCTACAATATAACCCACTAATAATCAACAAGAACTCTACCCTAAATCTTCAACCCAAAAACTACTCAAATCGTCAAACCAAGAAAGTCCATTCTTCTTTATGCTTATACAAGCTCTAGGGTGTATTTGTTTTGTGTTAAATCTTGGTAAAATGAAGCTTTTTAGAAATCAACAATGGTGGAAAAGAGTTTGTGTTTGTGCCGTGTGTTTAGAGAGAGAGAGGAAGAGATGTGTGTGTTTTTTTTTTGTTTGAGGTGAAGTGAATAAGTGTAAGTATGTGAAGTTTATTTGTGGTATAAGGTTAAACAAAATGTAAGATGTGTAAGTTAAGCTCAATTTGGCAAAGAGTGAAGTGTTGGTGTATCTTGCATGTGGAGCTTGTTTTGGCCGGTTATGGGGGTCCCAATGGGGGTAAATTTTTCAAATTTTTTACTATGGTAATTAGTTAAAAGGTTTAAGGTAAAAAGGTTAGTTAGTTTTAGGTAAATATCAAAAAGTATATAGTTAAGTTAAAAATTACGTAAAACTTAAAAATTTGACGAAATATATTAAATTTACGATTTTTCGACGAAAACTGACATTTTACTATTGGTAAAGTATTTTATGCATGTTAACGACGGTTAAACGTAAAAACGACGTAAAATACGAAAACGCGATACGTTAATTAAATATTCACAGTAAATACGATTTATTACTATAAATAGCAAAAATATTAAAATACAGGCATATTTAAATATATACAGAAATATTTAAATACGCTGCTCACGAAAATACGATCACGCTGTTAAAAAACTAAACAGTTAAGCACATAATTCATAGATAACGAATAATCTCATGGATTATCGTCAATTCATTGACCGTCTCAGCACTTCGGTCAGGTTCACAGAAAATGTTCAGATTAATGACTGAGCTCAAAGTCAGGCCATTACTCGTCAGCAAACAGTTTTTCAGAAAACGCGGGATAACTTCCCGGTTCCAACACAGTTAAATCACATAGTTGACTAAATAAAAAGTCAAAGGGTAAAATAGTCATTTTACAAAGTAGGGAAAATTACCAGGTGTTACATCATCCCCTTGATAGAGAAGCTTTTTCCTCAAAGCTTAGGAGTGTCACGGTTTCTAGAATTGTCTAAGAGTTGCGGATATTTCTTGCGAAATTGATCCTCACGCTCCCAGGTGAATTCAGGTCCACGTTTAGAATTCCACCTCACCTTGATAATAGGAATACGACTCTGTTTCAATCGTTTGACCTCACGGTCCATGATTTCAACAGGTTCCTCGACAAATTTCATCTTGTCGTCGATTCGGAGTTCCTCCAATGGTATAACGAGTGTTTCATCAGAAAGGCACTTCTTCAAGTTCGACACATGAAAAGTGCTGTGCACGCGGCTCAACGCTTGCGGTAATTCGAGACGATAGGCTACAGTTCCAACCTTTGCCAGAATTTTGAAAGGTCCAATATAACGGGGGTTCAGCTTTCCTCGCTTGCCAAAACGTACCACACCTTTCCAAGGCGATACTTTTAGCATCACTTTGTCTCCCACTTGAAATTCGAGAGGCTTACGTCGAACGTCGGCGTAACTCTTCTGACGATCACGGGCTGCTTGAATTCGGCTCTTGATTTGAACAATCTTCTCAGTCGTTTCACGGATAAGTTCGGGGCCAGTGAGTTGACTATCCCCAACCTCACTCCAACACACAGGCGAGCGACGTTTACGACCATACAACGCTTCAAACGGTGAAGCCTTAATACTGGTATGATAACTATTGTTGTAAGAGAATTCCACTAGAGGCAAATGTCTGTCCCATTGCTTTCCAAAGTCAAGCACACAAGCACGCAACATGTCCTCCAGCGTTTGAATAGTTCTCTCCCTCTGTCCGTCAGTCTGCGGGTGATAAGCAGTACTCATGTCCAATTGCGTACCTAACGCTTTCTGAAGTGATTTCCAGAATTCCGAAGTAAATCTACCATCTCTATCAGAAATTATCGAGATCGGTATTCCATGTTTTGTGACTATTTCCTTCAGATAAAGTCTCGTAAGCTTATCCATCGAATCATCTTCCTTCATAGCCAAAAAGTGTGCAGATTTCGTAAGTCGATCCACAATTACCCAAATTGTGTCGTATCCGTTGGTCGTTTTAGGCAGCTTAGTTATGAAGTCCATGGTTATATTTTCCCATTTCCACATAGGAATTACAGGTTGAACCAACAATCCAGATGGTTTTTGGTGTTCTGTTTTCACTCTAGCACAAGTCAGGCACTTCCCTACATACGTAGCGATTTCAGCTTTCATATTTGGCCACCAATATAGCTTCTTCATATCCTGATACATTTTGTCAGATCCTGGGTGAATCGAATACTTAGATTTATACGACTCGTGCATAATCACTTCCCTTAGTCCTCCAAACCGTGGTAACCAACTTCTACCATTCAGACATAGCGTTCCATTATTGCTAGTCTCCAATTTCTTTGTAACCATTCCTCCTAGTTTCTCATCTTCAACATGTTCGGGCTTAAGAGCTTCGGTTTGTGCTTCACGAATTTGCACAGGTAAGTTCGGATTGATAACCCTAGCTAACGATCTAACTCTACGTGTCACCAATTGTTCCTTTCTACTTAGAGCATCCGCCACTACATTGGCCTTCCCAGGGTGGTAACGGATTTCACAGTCATAATCGCTGAGCAACTCGATCCATCGACGTTGTCTCATGTTCAGTTCCTTCTGATCAAGAATATGTTGTAACTTCTTGTGATCGGTATAGACGACACACTTGGTTCCATACAAGTAGTGTCTCCACAATTTCAGGGCAAATACTACCGCTCCTAGCTCCAAGTCGTGCGTAGTATAGTTTTTCTCATGTGTTTTCAATTGTCGTGACGCGTAAGCGATAACTTTCTTCCTTTGCATCAACACAGCTCCCAATCCTTTTGCTGATGCATCACATTAGACCACAAAGTCTTCCGATCCTTCCGGTAACGATAGAATAGGCGCACTACACAACATTTGTTTCAACTTTTGGAATGCTAATTCCACCTTATCTCCCCATTCGTATTTCACCTTCTTCTTAGTCAACTTCGTCAATGGTTTTGCGATCTTTGAGAATCCCTCGATGAATCTTCGGTAATATCCGGCGAGTCCTAAGAATTGGCGAATTTCAGTCGGTGTCGTAGGAGCAGTCCACTCCTTAATTGATTCAATCTTGGCAGGATCAACATGAATCCCCTTGTTATCTATAACGTGACCTAGAAATAGTACTCTTGGCAACCAAAAATCACACTTCGAGAACTTAGCGTACAATTCCTCCTTCTTAAGTAATTCCAATATTATCATAAGATGTTCCTCATGTTCCTTCTCATTCCTTGAGTAAATCAGTATGTCATCGATGAACACAATGACAAACTTGTCCAAATATGGTTTAGACACCCGGTTCATGAGGTCCATAAACACAGCAGGTGCGTTTGTCAAACCGAACGACATCACTTGGAACTCATAGTGTCCATACCTAGTCCTAAAAGCAGTCTTTGCAACATCTTCCTCACGGACTCTCAATTGGTGATAACCAGACCTAAGGTCAATCCTCGAGTAAACGATCGATCCTTGCAACTGATCAAACAGATCATCGATCCTAGGTAACGGTTAACGGTTCTTGATGGTAAGTTTGTTCAACTCACGATAGTCGATACACATCCGATTCTTTACAAATAAGACTGGAGCTCCCCAGGGTGAAGAACTCGGTCTTATGAATCCTTTATTAGTCAACTCTTGTAGTTGCGTCGCTAGTTCTTGCAATTCCGACGATGCTAAACGATAAGGCGCTCGAGCAACAGGTGCAGCTCCCGGTATTAAATCGATATGGAATTCAACTTGTCTAGCCGGCGGTAATCTAGGCAAATCTTCAGGAAAGACTTCCTGAAAATCCCGTACGATAGGTACATCTTCCAACCGTTTTTCTTTCGTCTGCTTTTCAGTAACACAGGCTAAAAATACGTGGCAACCTTCCGACAACAACTTCTGAGCCTTGACACGCGAGATAATGTTCAGTCGTGACTTCCCTTTTCCGTCACTTGTATCCCCTTGTACCTCCAAAACTTCATCACCAAATGGTAAACAAACGATCTTCTCGTCGCATACAATCGTAGCACGATATCTCGACAACCAATCCATTCCGACAATCACGTCAAAACTCCCTAACTCAACAGGCATAAGGTCTATTACGAAATGATGACCTAGAAGATTTATAGTGCATCCACGAAGTATAGTGTCGGCTTCTATCAACTTCCCATTAGCTAACTCAATAGAGTACTTAGTGTCGACGGGCGAAGGGGTCACATCAAGTAAAACACTAAAAGCAGTCGACACAAAACTCCTATCGGCTCCAGTATCAAATAAAATAGTATCATAACGACCATTGAGAAGAAACGTACCCGTCACGACGTCGGGGTTTTGTAGCGCTTCTCCTCCTCCAATCACATAGACCCTTCCACGAGCTTCCCCAGCTTTAGCAATCTTTCCTTGGTCCTTGTCCTTGTTCTTTTTCTTTGGGCACTCATTGCTGTAGTGTCCCTTCTGCTGACATTCAAAGCAAGTGACGTTGGCATTCGTGTTGGGTGGTGACTTACAATCCCTTGCAATGTGTCCAGTTTTCTTGCAGTTGTAACACTGTACATTGCATTGTCCATTATGGTGACGCTTGCATCGATTGCACAGAGGTAACGTCCCATTGTACACTCCCTTTTCCCCAGTACTAGCAGTGTACGCTTTCACAGTGTCTTGCCTCTTATTCGAACAGTTCCCATGGTTGTTCCTTTGGTTATTCCCCCACTTTCTCTTGTTGTCCGCGGCATACCCTGCATTTGCTCGAACAAATTGGTCCATCAGACTGTGAGCCATCCTTATAGCCTCACTAACTTTTGTCGGTCCAGACGATGTCACATTCCCTTGAACTCTACCCGGTAAACCCCAAATGTAGCGCTCAACCTTCTTCTCTTCATCCGGAACCATTCCAGGACATAGCAAACACAATTCTTGAAACCTCCTTGTGTACGTCCCAATATCATTGTTCTTCACAGTCAAGTTCCACAGTTCGATTTCCATTTTCTGAATCTCATTACGAGGACAGTACTCCTTAGTCAACAACTTCTTAAGTTCCTCCCAACTCATTCCATACGCCTCCTCGGCTCCAGCCGTCTGCACATGTGTGTTCCACCAGGTCAACGTTCCAGCAGCTAAAGTACAAGTAGAATAAGTTACTTGGTTCTCAACAGCACATCCACTAACACGGAACACAGCTTCCATCTTTTCGACCAAACGAGCTAATCCGGCAGCTCCTTCAGTACCATTAAATGTCAAAGGGTCACAACTCCTAAAGTCCTTGTAAGTACACGGCTTAGGCGGTCGATTGTCAACATTGTTCGGTGGTGCTTCGTTCACGTTGTTGTTAGCTTGAACGTTTGCCAGTGCAGCAGTCACTCGTTGCGTAATCAGTGCTTCCAATTGAGCGTCAGTCATTCCATTACGTGTGTTCACCATTGTTTCTCTGCGTTAAGACAACAATGCAATTAAGGTTCAAGCATGAATATACACGTTATATATTTCATATGCTAAAATAGAATGCAGGATTTAACAGTACAACAAACATAAAAAGGATAGTCACTGGTAAAGGTCATAAAGTTAAATTCCCATTCATAATCAAAATATCAAGTGCATAGTCATAAAATAAGAGTATGATTACATCTAGTCTACTCCAACTAACCGAGTACTACTCTAGTTTAGTGGACACAATACCCAAAAGATAAAGATGTCAATCTACTCTAGAATTAAGCGTAATAACGATGAATCTCTAAGTGCGACTACGACGATCACACTCAGCACATCTCGGTGAATCACTCCTCGGGTCTCCATCTGCAGCTCGGTCTCCTCCACGAACTGACTCTAACTCACGCCTCAACCTAGCAACCTCCTCAAGTGTGGTATCCAACAAGTCACGGGTATCCTCATTATCCACTAACAATCCAAAAACTGCATCCTCAAGTAGACGAAAATGAACAGCATCTGAATCCCTAGCAGATCCTATCATAACAACACATGACCTAGGTCTAGAGGGCTCTCCAACATGATGAGTAGGTGGTGTAGAAACAACAGTATCAGCTAGAATCTCATGAGTAGGCGATGCCTCAGGTGTAGTGTGTGAATCAGACATACGAATCTTCTTCCGTTGGCATGACGAATCAGAATCGGACAAAGCTCGAGATCTAACACCGGATGGTCCAGCTCCATCAGCAGGTGGTACAGTATCATCGGAATTAGTATAAACCTCAGCTGGCGGCGTACCCCATAAAGCTTCCCTCTCCTCTCTAAATCGCTGACAGGGAACAGTAGGCTTCTTCCTCAAGTTGGACGTCTTCCTAATCTCACTCCTCCTACTAGGCTCAAATCTCTCAGGTACAACAGTCAAAGCATCAACCCTAATATCATCATCAGCGTCAGCACCCTCGCTATCACTACTAACCACAACCATCCTAACGTCAGTATCACTTTCAATCTCATCATCCATGTCCTCATCATCCTCACGATCTACCTCATATCCATCCATATCATCATCACCCTCACGATCTACCTCAACACCATCCATATCATCCTCATGACCTACCTCATGTCCATCCATATCCTCATCACCCTCGTGATCTACCTCAATACCATCCACGTCATCCTCATCATCCTCATCGTCCTCACTACCACTAACCCACTCGATCAAAGTACGATGCACAACCGGTGGCATCCCATCAACAACATCAGAAGTATCAGACAATACATCAGGCTCACCCTCATCATCCTCCTCCGGATCCTCGTCAGGGTCATACTCTGCACCTTCCTCCTCAGGATCAGCCTCCTCTTGGTCATTCTCCGGCTCAACATGATCTGGTACCATCTCAACCTCGTCTTCCCACTCTTCTTCGGTAGAGTCGGGCTGGTAAGAAAAAGTAGATGACGACATAACTTGCAACAACCAAAATGCGTATTAAGCAGTTGTAGGGTATGCATGAAATAATCATGTATAGAAATTAAAGTATGCAAATCAACGAGATGCATATGTATATAATACATATTACGTATTACGTAATATATATTACATATTACTTATAGTGTTATCCTACGTAATACATTACGTTGTACACATATATATACAGAGTAACAAGTAGCCACATCGGTTATAGTCTAGGCCTAAGATGCAAACCTAGTTCTCTATAACCAAGGCTCTGATTACCAATTCTGTAACACCCCAAAATGTGATATGCGGAAGCGGTGAAGCTCGGGGGCTGTTACGTCATTGTATCATAGTTCAAGGTACAAGAGAACGACTCTAAATGAGACGTTTTATAAAAATACCTCGTTGAATTTAAATTAAAGCATCAAAGTACAAAGGTCTCAGTTTCAAAAGATAGTGCAGCGGAATGTAAAAGTTTTAAACATCAACGAGATAATAGTTCAAAAGCATAAGTAAATAAATGTCCGAAGATAGCCAAGAAATGCATGCGGACTCCAAGTACTTCACACAGCAGGTACAACACATCATCAATTACCTGAGATAAATGCTAAATTGGGTCAACATAAAGTTGGTGAGAATATAGGTTTCAAGTAAAAATTCATAGTCATTCACTTTCAGATTTCATTTCAAGTACACGTGCAACTATAGGAGATATAGTGCCAAGTGTAGGATAAATGGGGTGTTCACAATGTTTATGATAGCTAAGCTCGTGACATCGAAACTAGTGATCCAGTGCATACAATAGATTGCATACATAAATTGCCCCAATGGAGTACCTAGCCAAGATGACTCCGTTCATACAAATGGTACACACTCGTTCGGCGTCAGAATTCCCGGGTGGAGGTTGTCAACCCTCAATAGATCTATCTGTAACATAAGAGCTTACGCCAGCAGTGTAACTAACGATTCACGATAGTGGGGACTATGGCTAAAGCAACTTAAGCTATCTCATAAATAGTGTTCACAAAACGTTCACAGAAATCAAGTTTTACTTGCGTCCAGAAGCAAGTCATCAAAGCATTTATCACATCCCAAAACATTAAACATAGAAAGCAGTTTAATAGGGATCTATAAACTCACCTTAAGCAACGATTCAAACCGCACGAGTAAGATCAAATAGTAGCGAGCAACTCTAGCAACAACCTAAATATAATACTATAGTTTAGGTGCTAGCAAATAAGTCACAAAAGTTCATCACGTACGTTACTCCTCAATCAAGTATATATTTTTTTGTTAAAATCGTGACTTGTAAATGTTACATCGTTATAAACATTATAGTATATATATACTTAGGCAAAAATATTTATTTTATCTTAACAAAATTTTTCTTAACAAATTTTCCTATATGATTTCTAACGAAAATTCGGCAGCCTTTCAGCGTCACATAAAAATTTGCCATTTTTAGTAAATACTCAAATCTCGTCCTAAAACCCCTATTTTCAATAATTTCTCAATCGCCAACAATTCAACAATTCATTTTTCACAATCGTAACCATTTCAACTTCCAACGTTCAAACTTTCAATAGTACAACAAGTATTCACTTTTCGAGCTAACACGCTTTTACAAAACAAGTCCAACATTCATACATACCATTTAGTAACCATTTCGACACTTAAAACAACTCCGTTTAACTCGAAAATGTCGTTTCGACCACTTTAAAAATCTGGACAGCAACCACATACAGTATTGTTCTCCAAAAATTAAGTTTTCCGACAACGAAATTTAAACGACCACAACTTACTCATTTTAACTCCGTTTTTAGCCCATAATATATCGAAACGAAGGTATTAACTTATAGTTTCATAATCTCGTAGTAAACTAGTGTCAAAACAATTTTTTTACGACTCTCTACGCCTCTTACAAAAGTCGGACAGATTGTACGTTTTCCGTAAAAACTCGTTTTCGACCGTTTTCAAGCGTAACCACTAGTAGTAACACTACTAGTTTCTTCTAATTTTTCATAAACATCAACAAAATCAAAGATTTTTCTTCAAGTTTACAAATCCAAAATATGCATACTTATATTTTTCATAAATCTTTCAATTAACCCATTTTTATGCAAGGATCTAATAGATCCACACTTAATTTCCACAAATCTTAAAATATTTCATGACCAAAAATAGTTTTCATCATTTTATTTCATAAAAATACTTGATGAGTAACATGCATGCATAGATCTACAAAGATCATGCATGGAAAAATGAAAAGATGAAAAAGGTTTAAGAAATAACCTTGTGTAACGATTCTACGTAACCACAACGACCCGATCTACAATATAACCCACTAATAATCAACAAGAACTCTACCCTAAATCTTCAACCCAAAAACTACTCAAATCGTCAAACCAAGAAAGTCCATTCTTCTTTATGCTTATACAAGCTCTAGGGTGTATTTGTTTTGTGTTAAATCTTGGTAAAATGAAGCTTTTTAGAAATCAACACTGGTGGAAAAGAGTTTGTGTTTGTGCCGTGTGTTTAGAGAGAGAGAGGAAGAGATGTGTGTGTTTTTTTTGTTTGAGGTGAAGTGAATATTTAACACCCCCAAATTTACACGCAGCGGAATACATCTTTGGGTGCTAAACAATGATACAACAACACATAATTTATAAAGAACGACTCGAAAAGAGACGTTTTAGATTTATCGTTCCTAAAACATTTGTCAGAGTAGCGTAGTCCCAAGTAATCGTTACCAAAAGATAAGTTAAAACAACATATTGGTTTGTTTTAAAAATGGAACGATAAATAAATCAAAGAGTTTGAACAACAAAAGCAGTGCACAACTTCATTCCCCGTGACCTCCAAGCTTCCACTTCTTGATTACCTGAAATACATGTGAGTAAAACAATCAGCAAAAATGCCGAGTGAATCTATAGGTTTATGAAATCAATTTGAACACAAGCAAAGATTATAAGTTTGTGGCATGCTTATAAGCATCAAATAATAATTTGCATCAACAATGATAAATGTATATAGCATAAATTGCAATAAGCTCATGGAACCGAGCCCTTAGACACTCCCATATCAGTCTAATAAGACGAGAGATTTATTAATTGTCGGTTACCTCCAGATTATTGGTACATTGCCGTATACCTGACTTCTCAGTACAATATGCTCAAACAGTGTGGAGGTCGGGCCTAAGCTTCTATGACAAGTCCACAAAAACTGAACTGGGGCGGCTTCCCCCATAGATCTATTAATTGTACTAGCGGTTAACCCAACATAGGTTAATTAACGGTCCATAATTGAGGTTTTAACAAAGGCAATCACTTAATGCAATTTAAAGGCAACCACGGGTCCATTCATAGAGGGACAAAGCATACCATAAAAATCTTGTGTTCTAGGTTTATAAAACATGTATTCCCCCTCGCGGGTTTAAAATCATTTAATAACTAGTATAAAGCGAGGCTATAGACTCACGTTGATAATGAAAGGCGGATTATCGGCTACGGGCGTGCTTTGGTCACGGAAACCTATATAAATAATAATCGGTCTTAGACTCTTGTCCAATGACTTTTATCAAAATAACAATATACATATGATGATGATCAAGTGGGTTTATATATCCTTGTTTACTCATTTTAGTGTTTACGTTTTGGTAACTTTTTACTAGTTTACTAGTTTTACCTACTTACCTATTTTAAGTCCAATAAGCTTAGTATAAGTTCTTTAACTTGTTTTAATCCATTTTATACCTATATTATCAGTATCTATACTTTCCATGTTGGGCCCAAATGGGTTAAGCCCAATAAGTTCTTTTTATAAGTGTTTGTCTTATTTAGTCCAATTATTAGTCCAATATGCTTATTTAGCTCGTTAATGTCCGTATGTCCTATAGTTCGGGTTTTATCGGTTTTTAATTGTATTAGTTACTTATATATCAGTATATGACTTTTATAAACTTTACATTAGACGGGTTTGATCGTCTAAGTTTTATTTGGCGAAAAACGTTAATTTTACGGTAATAGCCGAAAAAGTCGTAAAAATCGAGTTTATAGTTTTTATTACTTATAAGTATTATTCCACAACCATTTATATAATTCATCCATTTAATTAACCTTTTACATATTTATATAAATAAGTTTCATAAGTTAGTGGATTTTTATTTTACATTTTATACAATAAAATTTGAGTGCTTATATAATAATAATAAACATTAATTCTCAAAATCTGATTTTTTATCTTCATGTTCACCATTTTTATCATATCTAGAGTTATATAATGAATTAGAAGCTCATTTTTGGATTACATGTTCTTCATATTATGTGCTACATTTAACTTAGTTATAGCTACCGCTCATTTTAAGTTTATCTTGCCTTAACAGTCCCTACAAAACTGCTTATTCAGATTAGAACACCCAACTTGTTTTGATCATATCTCACTCATTATATTGATTCCATTGCATGGCCAACTCTCACATGTGTATAACATCTTGTACTTACTGTAAATGGATCATACCATGAAATTTTATCAGTTCAAGTTTTAGTTATATACTGTTTTTATACAGCCAACTAAATAAGCATGCTTTTAGCCTTATTTCTTATAGTTATTAACCTTTTTAAGCATATTTATCAACACTTGATCCCCACACAATATTTTTATCATCATATATACATCATATACATATAAAATAATAAATAAAATACATTTGTTCTTTACAAAAATAACAAGAGAAAATGGAGAGGATGATCTTCTTTACCAACCAAATGTATTTCTTGTTTTTGGAAGACAAGAACTTGATGAACTCCACAAGTAACTCCAAGATCATCAAACACCAAGAATAATAGTTGAGAAATCAGCCCTAGGACACAAGCAAATCACCTCCAATGTTGTTAATATGGCCACCAAATGATCAAGGCTTCAAGATAACTCCATGATAGAGCTAGTTAACATGTATTTTATGGCTAGAAAAGATCAAAAGGGGTGTTTGTAGCTTCAATATGGATGGCAAGGGTGAAGTGGTTGAGAGGATTTGAGAGAGTTTTGCATGTAAGTAAATGGTATGTGTGAAAGTTGCTAGTGGTTTTGAGTTAGTGGGAAAGAACTAAGCTTAAGGTGTAACCTTTGCTTACACTTGTAAGTGTTTAGCTAACATGATGCCACATATGGTTGTGGTATCATGTTGGTGCCATCCAAGCTAGCTAGTAGGGTGGGACAATGTATTTTGTCCCATCTCACTAGTTTACGGGTATTCCTCGATTCTAGTTTTCTCGATTTGCGTACCCTCGGGTCGTTTCACGAAAAACGTTTTTATAAATTATGAATCAACGTCACAAAACGAATCCAATAAAATTTGTCTCATCAAAAACGGAGTTCAAAAACGTAAATACGTAATCCTAAGGTTTCCGGTTTAGTCGTAAAGGATGCTAAATTATGCACGTAAGCCCAAATTTAAATCCGTAAATTGTGAGTTCGTCAACCAACACAAAAATAAGTTTCAAAATATTATATGTGAAAATATTTCACTACCTGAAAATGTTAGATGGTACTTTTTAAAAGTTTAAACGCACACGAAATATAATAACATAACGACTCGATACGTAATTGAAACGATATCGTCGAAAGTATTAAATATCGAAACTATCGATAATAAACTATAAAAAATTTTTGGCATCCGTCGGTATCGCGATCACTAGTAGTCCTCGTTGCTCGTCAAAATATTAAAATATAATATTTAATATTGGTTTCAACTTAAACCGTTAAACATAATAATATTTAACGTTATAAAATACTTCAAAATAAATAAAAATAGAATTAAATTATGACCTTATTTTTACGGATTTTACATCCTCACCACCTTAAGGGAGCGACGTCCCGGCGCTCAACTCGCCTCACTTTCGCCAACTCGCATTAAAGTCTCAATAAACATCGTCGTTGAAAGTCAAAAAGATATTACATAATATATGTTCTACATGATCGGACGTCATCGGATGATGTCGTCTCAAGTTCTCACAACTTACGATCATTTGACTAGATCACATACCACATAAGTACATAAAAATAAAAGGTCGAACAATAACATCAAGTATAGATTTCCATCGTTAATCATCGAGAAAACCTTGAACGAACCCTTGATAATAACCACTTGATCACAAGAGTCTTTCCACTTGCGGTGTCGGCTTCAACATGCTCCTCGAGGTTGTAACAAATTTATTAACTCCATTCATTAAGAGATTCGGTCCTCAATCATTCCACAAGTACACGCATAAATCCTGGTGACACTTATCGTTTCTTCTTATACACTGCTTCCCGAGATTTATTTTAAACTCAGAATAAAATAGTGATATTCAATACGAGGAACAGAACGAGATAAAAATAAATTCAATAAACGCATAAACGGACAAGATGTGGTAAAATGATTTAAGGTTAACGATCAACGAGGGATCTCGAATCACGTAACCGTAAAACATAATAATTCACAATACTAGAAAAATGAGGGCGAAGAATGAATTATATTAATATTAAAATAACGTTTGTCATAGTTATCCGTCCCGGATTTGTATTACCTTAAAACTTAGTTGAGGTACCTTCTTGATAAAGATGATATATTAAAATAGAAGTTAAATAGCTTCATAATTTATTTTGGTTGTCTTAAGAAACTTTGAAAGAATAACACGAATTTATTAATTAAACTCGTATTGATGGTTACAATTTAGAAAATATGATTTTCAAATTAAATCATTGTTAGGAATATAAATTAAACCGATAATTTTCATTACATTAAAAGTAAAGTATGATAAGTCAATTAGTTCAAAAGATAGAGCATAATTTCATTTTAAACATTAGTTTTAGTTATACAAAATATGATGTATAAATTTTACCTTTTTCTTATGGTAGTTATTTCGATAATTGAAAATCATTGGAAAATGTATAAACATAAAAATTTTATAATATGTTGTAGAAATACTTAAAGGTGTTTATTATTTCAATATAAACATGGAATATATTCGGGTTTCGAAATGTGACAAGATAACAAACGAATACGAATGAAAATAATAGTCAACAATTAATACGAAATCAATGGTACAAAAGAGAACGAAGCAAATGTCGTATGAATTCTTAAAAAGAATAATAAAATAAAGGCATTGATGGTATGACGATAAGAAATAATAGATTAAACAAGTTGTCAAATTTGGTTGGTGCGGTCGATGGTTCACCAATATCAGCTCGTTAAATTAGCGGTGGTCGTTACACGATCGGAAATAAGATCCATACAAAAATTTTAATAAAAGGAAATTCCTAATAATCACTTGTAATTAAAACAAATCAAATGAACGATGTTAGTGCTTAAAGAGAGAAGTCAAAGCACGGTTCACAAGAGTGGATTTCGAGACAAACGAGAGTGACGGACGTCATCCCAGATATACGGAAATCACTCTAGTGATAATTCATTATTCACGTGCGGAGACATTCCAAAGATCTACCCAGTCGCATAAAGAAGATTGGACGAGAAGGAAGGATAAAACATTGAGACTTTCAAGTCATTTATCAACAGTCAGTAATTAGACGAATGGTCAAAAGAAGTCAGTTATAAGACAAAATGAAGTAACAAGTGGAAAAACGATTGTCGAGTAAAAACGTATTCGTAAGCGCGTAATTCGTTCCAGGAAAGGTAAGAAAACGTATGCGGATGCATAGAAATTGCGCCACTTGCATAAATTATAAAGGTTTTCAAAACTTCTTTTCATTTTATTTCATTTTATTTCATTTTATTTCATTTTATTTATCTTTATCATAAATACAAGTAAAAAGTTGATTATTATCAAGATTTTTAAGTGGACTACTATTCAGCCTAGCATGGCTCCATCTAAATTAGACATAGGTGATCAGGCCATGTATAATTTAGGAATAGCAATGCAGTGCTCAGTTTCGTCGAAAAGTATTACGTTTCTTATGTTTATATATAAACCATGCCATTTGAAAAATGGAATTTAAAAAATAGTTTATAATTTTATAGGATACAGTAATTTGTGAGATATTCAGTAAGCAACAACTTAAATGTTATAAAAATTATTTCATAATATCAAAGTAAAACAATTTGTGAAGTAATTGTAGTAAAAATGTCAATTAAAATTATATGGTGACATTTAATGAGGTATATAATAACCAAAAGGGTTGCAAAAAGTTGCAAATAGTAGCTCATAGGAAAACCAATGAAATCTTCACGAATTAATAAGGTTTCAAAAGGTTATAAGGTTTAGACGGAAACGCCATGAGACACGCGATAAGAATGTCAACGAAGAATGTGAAGGCAAAACTTCAAAACTCAACTCAATCCATATGTGTATTCTATGTAAGATACTCGACACAACATGCTTTTAAGAAAATATATTATTCATTTTCAAATTACACCATTAATCTGGTAATAGCTAATCCTGTAATGTTTCTATTTTTAAACATTTTCACATGAAACTAGTATTAGTTATTTGTAAAATAATATTCGTTAAAATTTTACGATCTCAAATGAACTCAAAACTTCTTAGAAACGTTTAAAACCCATGTTCCGAATTTTCTATCAGATTTGACTTTAAAATATGAGCCTATTTATTGACCCGATAAACGACATCTCCAAGACTCGAAGTCTAAAGCATTTTAATGCAAAACGATGTTTCAGACGACTTTCTAGTTTTACCCGAGACCTGAAACCCAATGTAAAATGACCAAAATACCCCTGCAAGTTCTGTGCAGGTTTGACTGTTTTATTTTAAAAAAACGCAGGTTTTACTTTTAAGTTTTGACCTGTTTATATTGCCCCTACAGTTTCTGCATAAAGTGTATTTTTTGACACTTCTTAACGGCTCAAAATATATACATATATACACACATGTCTTGTGGATTTTATAACAACGAAAAATAAATCTCGTAATGAGCATTAAATAAAATATAGCATGATGAATGACAGAAAATGCTTCAAGGTATTCAACACGAAATTTAGGAAGCAAGACGGTGAAAGACGTTCGTAATTTAGATTTCAAAATGCAATGTAGGCAAATCTCCTTGGTGCCACGATTGTCCAAAAACACAAAACATAACAAGAAAAGAATGGAACATTAACGGGTTGCACTCCGGGAGCAAGAAAGTTAATGAAAAACAAATGATACAATTTTATAGAAGTAAAATCGTATCCCAATCTAGCGCCATAATCTAGACGATGATTTATAAAATGACGATGACGTTACCGAGGTATAAGCGAACAATACACTTCGGAGTCGATACATATAAATGTCAACGAATTAAATCTTCGCATGTCGTGTAAAACGATAATAAAAATCAACAAAATATTATGAAAAACCATGATATTATTCAACACGATTATAAGAAGTGTTTCAAAATGTGTGACACACGATAGCGGTTAGTCTATTCCAAGGACACATTGAGCTACACAATGGTCTAGAGATTACGTTAAAAGACGTCCAAGCACAAATAGCCGGAAGACGATTTGAATATCTATATAGATATCACAAAGGGTTAAACAATGAAAGTAACGCGCGCAGATGAAGGTATGTAAGGTCATAATATAAAATTTTTGCAATAAAAGCAATTTAAATACTTCAAAAATATATACAGAAAGATCTTGAAAATTCATTATATTTATTTAAGTTAATCATTAATAAATGATAAACTTTTATCGAAAAGTTTAACGACATAAATATATATCGATAAAGGATTATAGTATTTATTTAGAAATACTTAGCAATAAGGCATACATAATAATGTATACTAAAGTTTTAATCCCAGAAGTAGCTTGAACCTGAAGTCACGCGAAATCATGTGCACCGACTCTTTGAAAAATAAAACCGACAGTTATAGTTTAGGTTTTTAGAAAAAGACCTAGTTCTCTATAACTCATGGCTCTGGTATCAATCTTTAACACCCCCAAATTTACACGCAGCGGAATACATCTTTGGGTGCTAAACAATGATACAACAACACATAATTTATAAAGAACGACTCGAAAAGAGACGTTTTAGATTTATCGTTCCTAAAACATTTGTCAGAGTAGCGTAGTCCCAAGTAATCGTTACCAAAAGATAAGTTAAAACAACATATTGGTTTGTTTTAAAAATGGAACGATAAATAAATCAAAGAGTTTGAACAACAAAAACAGTGCACAACTTCATTCCCCGTGACCTCCAAGCTTCCACTTCTTGATTACCTGAAATACATGTGAGTAAAACAATCAGCAAAAATGCCGAGTGAATCTATAGGTTTAAGAAATCAATTTGAACACAAGCAAAGATTATAAGTTTGTGGCATGCTTATAAGCATCAAATAATAATTTGCATCAACAATGATAATTGTATATAGCATAAATTGCAATAAGCTCATGGAACCGAGCCCTTAGACACTCCCATATCAGTCTAATAAGACGAGAGATTTATTAATTGTCGGTTACCTCCAGATTATTGGTACAGTGCCGTATACCTGACTTCTCAATACAATATGCTCAAACAGTGTGGAGGTCGGGCCTTAGCTTCTATGACAAGTCCACAAAAACTGAACCGGGGCGGCTTCCCCCATAGATCTATAATTGTACTAGCGGTTAACCCATCATAGGTTAATTAACGGTCCATAATTGAGGTTTTAACAAAGGCAATCACTTAATGCAATTTAAAGGCAACCACGGGTCCATTCATAGAGGGACAAAGCATACCATAAAAATCTTGTGTTCTAGGTTTATAAAACATGTATTCCCCCTCGCGGGTTTAAAATCATTTAATAACTAGTATAAAGCGAGGCTATAGACTCACGTTGATAATGAAAGGCGGATTATCGGCTACGGGCGTGCTTTGGTCACGGAAACCTATATAAATAATAATCGGTCTTAGACTCTTGTCCAATGACTTTTATCAAAATAACAATATACATATGATGATTATGTACATATGATGATGATCAAGTGGGTTTATATATCCATGTTTACTCATTTTAGTGCTTACGTTTTGTTAACTTTTTACTAGTTTACTAGTTTTACCTACTTACCTATTTTAAGTCCAATAAGCTTAGTATAAGTTCTTTAACTTGTTTTAATCCATTTTATACCTATATTATCAGTATCTATACTTTCCATGTTGGGCCCAAATGCGTTAAGCCCTATAAGTTCTTTTTATAAGTGTTTATCTTATTTAGTCCAATTATTAGTCCAATATGCTTATTTAGCTCGTTAATGTCCGTATGTCCTATAGTTCGGGTTTTATCGGTTTTTACTTGTATTAGTTACTTATATATCAGTATATGACTTTTATAAACTTTACATTAGACGGTTTTGATCGTCTAAGTTTTATTTGGCAAAAAACGTTAATTTTACGGTAATAGCCGAAAAAGTCGTAAAAATCGAGCTTATAGTTTTTATTACTTATAAGTATTATTCCACAACCATTTATATAATTCATCCATTTAATTAACCTTTTACATATTTATATAAATAAGTTTCATAAGTTAGTGGGTTTTTATTTTACATTTTATACAATAAAATTTGAGTGCTTATATAATAATAATAAACATTAATTCTCAAAATCTGATTTTTATCTTCATGTTCACCATTTTTATCATATCTAGAGTTCTATAATGAATTAGAAGCTCAGTTTTGGATGACATGTTCTTCATATTATGTGCTATATTTAACTTAGCTATAGCTACTGCTCAGTTTAAGTTTATCTTGCCTTAACAGTCCCTACAAAACTGCTTATTCAGATTAGAACACCCAACTTGTTTTGATCATATCTCACTCATTATATTGATTCCATTGCATGGCCAACTCTCACATGTGTATAACATCTTGTACTTACTGTAAAGGGATCATAACATGAAATTTTATCAGTTCAAGTTTTAGTTATATACTGTTTTTATACAGCCAACTAAATAAGCATGATTTTAGCCTTATTTCTTATAGTTATTAACCTTTTTAAGCATATTTATCAACACTTGATCCCCACACAACATTTTTATCATCATATATACATCATATACATATACAATAATAAAGAAAATACATTTGTTCTTTACAAAAATAACAAGAGAAAATGGAGAGGATGATCTTCTTTACCAACCAAATGTATTTCTTGTTTTTGGAAGACAAGAACTTGATGAACTCCACAAGTAACTCCAAGATCATCAAACACCAAGAACAATAGTTGAGAAATCAGCCATAGGACACAAGCAAATCACCTCCAATGTTGTTAATATGGCCACCAAATGATCAAGGCTTCAAGATAACTCCATGATAGAGCTAGTTAACATGTATTTTATGGCTAGAAAAGATCAAAAGGGGTGTTTGTAGCTTCAATATGGATGGCAAGGGTGAAGTGGTTGAGAGGATTTGAGAGAGTTTTGCATGTAAGTAAATGGTATGTGTGAAAGTTGCTAGTGGTTTTGAGTTAGTGGGAAAGAACTAAGCTTAAGGTGTAAGCTTTGCTTACACTTGTAAGTGTTTAGCTAACATGATGCCACATATGGTTGTGGTGTCATGTTGGTGCCATCCAAGCTAGCTAGTGGGGTGGGACAATGTATTTTGTCCCATCTCACTAGTTTACGGGTATTCCTCGATTCTAGTTTTCTCGATTTGCGTGCCCTCGGGTCGTTTCACGAAAAACGTTTTTATAAATTATGAATCAACGTCACAAAACGAATCCAATAAAATTTGTCTCATCAAAAACGGAGTTCATAAACGTAAATACGTAATCCTAAGGTTTCCGGTTTAGTCGTAAAGGATGCTAAATTATGCACGTAAGCCCAAATTTAAATCCGTAAATTGTGAGTTCGTCAACCAACACAAAAATAAGTTTCAAAATATTATATGTGAAAATATTTCACTACCTGAAAATGTTAGATTGTACTTTTTAAAAGTTTAAACGCACACGAAAAATAATAACATAACGACTCGATATGTAATTGAAACGATATCGTCGAAAGTATTAAATATCGAAACTATCGATCATAAAATATAACATTTTTTTGGCATCCGTCGGTATCGCGATCACTAGTAGTCCTCGTTGCTCGTCAAAATATTAAAATATAATATTTAATATTGGTTTCAACTTAAAACGTTAAACATAATAATATTTAACGTTATAAAATGCTTCAAAATAAATGAAAATAGAATCAAATTATGACCTTATTTTTATGGATTTTACAGAATAAGTGTAAGTATGTGAAGTTTATTTGTGGTATAAGGTTAAACAAAATGTAAGATGTGTAAGTTAAGCTCAATTTGGAAAAGAGTGAAGTGTTGGTGTATCTTGCATGTGGAGCTTGTTTTGGCCGGTTATGAGGGTCCCAATGGGGGTAAATTTTTCACAATTTTTACTATGGTAATTAGTTAAAAGGTTTAAGGTAAAAAGGTTAGTTAGTTTTAGGTAAATATCAAAAAGTATATAGTTAAGTTAAAAATTATGTAAAACTTAAAAATTTGACGAAATATATGAAATTTACGATTTTTCGACGAAAACTGACATTTTACGATTGGTAAAGTATTTTATGCTTATTAACGACGGTTAAACGTAAAAACGACGTAAAATACGAAAACGCGATACGTTATTTAAATATTCACAGTAAATACGATTTATTACTATAAATAGCAAAAATAGTAAAATACAGGCATATATAAATATATACAGAAATATTTAAATACGCTGCTCACGAAAATACGATCACGTTGTTAAAAAACTAAACAGTTAAGCAAATAATTCATAGATAACGAATAATCTCATGGATTATCGTCAATTCATTGACCGTCTCAGCACTTTGGTCAGGTTCACAGAAAATGTTCAGATTAATGACTGAGCTCAGAGTCAGGTCATTACTCGTCAGCAAACAGTTTTTCAGAAAACACGGGATAATTTCCCAGTTCCAACACAGTTAAATCACATAGTTGACTAAATAAAAAGTCAAAGGGTAAAATAGTCATTTTACAAAGTAGGGAAAATTACCAGGTGTTACACGATGGCACTCAGGAATACAAAGAGAATAATCCACAACGTAACTCAAATCGAGATGAGTACTTGTTCAATGGTTGCATCACTAATGCGAACATTAGGATGAAGCACTAAAGGATAGATAACATCGATACATGTAGAATTTAGCAATCAAAGGTAGTCTTTTCATTAATCACAAACAAGTCAAAATTGTACCGTAACACATTACGTGTCACTATGTCATACAATTCTCAGAACTCATCCTACCAACTAATGTCTCAGGTTAAGTTAGGGATTATTTTTAAAAGATACTACAATGAATACTAATCTACAAGAGTCATTAGGTGTTCCATATGTCCCAGAAGATCCATCGGTATCAATTCAGAAGGAGATTTCTTCAATTTATTTCTTGGACACTGGGCATCCTCGTCAGTGGACAATGGCCTAGGAACAACACTTAACACGAACCAACAATCATTTAAAACCTTATAATTCAATCACAGAACTTAATGACTTCCTCTTAACAATCTCATATTCCATACAAGTTAAGTTTTATTTTATTCAAGTTTTCAATTAACTTATACTTAATTTGATATCCTACCTCATTTCCCAATACTCCAACCTTATTCTTTGGTCTTGTAAAGGCAATAAAAGCTCAATATGAACAACACTTAATTTCCAATCCTATATCTCTTACAACAACAATTATCAAATGAGTCACTAGTATGAAATGACTCTATCAGTCAATTAGACTTCTCGGAAAGGTACTAGTGGCATGAGGCTTTTGGGTAATGGTTCCAATGACAGCCTCAAGTGCAACATTCACCCCTTTCGGTTTCAATTTAAGAATTGGATGACAACGAATCAGATGACATCTTTTTAGGTGGTAACGTTTTGTCAAACTCCACTCTATAAGGAAAGATCGTCATGACATCGATATCAGATTCAATCTCACCAATTCTTTTTCAATATCACAATCAACTAATATCTATATTTCTACGAGTATCAACGATTTGTTGGGATCATAAATATCCACAACTTTGTTTAGATCTAGGATAGCTAGTTCCTATGAGAATAGCTTCGCTTAATTTACTAGGGGATTTAGGGTTCCTTGTGACAATCTACGTCGTATAAATACCTCGTATGAATATCAAAATAATCATCAAACAATCATGTAATAAAATTACATCATATATATATATATATATATATATATATATATATATATATATATATATATATATATATATATATATATATATATATATATATATATATATATATATATATATATATATATATATATATATATATATATATATATATATATATATATATATATATATATATATATATATATATATATATATATATATATATATATATATATATATATATATATATATATATATATATATATATATATATATATATATATAATCCAAGTTATATATATATTAAAATAACACTTCTCAGTCTGGCCTTGTCGGTAACTCGGGAATTCTTCGGCACCGTTATAGTCAAAAGATTTTTAGACATTTTAGAAAAATGTTTATAGTTAAAAGATCTTGAAATGTTTTATTCAAAACCTAGGTTTTAAAAATCTTTCATTCTCTATAACGAGAGCTCTGGTACCAAACTGTAACACCCTCAAATTTATACAACTCAATACAGCGGAAGACTAGTTGGTGTTACGGGATAGCACATTATTCACATAATAGACAACGCTTAAAAATCGCGTCGTTTAATAATAAAATCATTTCCATTCATAAATATCAAAATTACATAGGTCCCAAGTCATTGTATTTTATACAGGTTTTACAAAGCATTTGAATGGAAATTAATATTTAAGTGTGGGCCATGAATTCTTGTTGTCTTCCCGAGAATTACCTTCGAGTACCTGAGATAAAACATGTTAAAAGAAAAGGTCAGCGATAACGCCGAGTGAATTCATAGAGTTTAATAAATTCCATCAATATAACTTTGGTATAAAATTATTACCAAAAATCATTTCGTACAAATCATTGTAATAGGCCATAAAATAGCCAGAGTCATTTTTATACAAATCCTTATCGAAAATCATAATATAGGCATTTCCCTTAAAAATCATTATACGAGCCAATGTCGTAAAAACATCATACAATACGTTTTATAACGTTGTATAGATTAAATAAAAACCGTTATATGAATATGGTCATGAAAACCAAAACACAAACATAATATCAATAATATGACCCCGTATTGCTAGTCAGGCAATATATTGTAATTCGGTGCGTATAGCAATATTTCGTTAATTGGATTATTACGCATGACATTGTTACCTTACTAAACCAAACAACGGGTAGCTAGCCCGAAACTCAATTTGCCCATCTAAATTAGCGTGTCGTCACAAAGGTCACGCTATGGAAATCTTCTCATACATAAATTCGCTTACCAATCAATGTGGCACGACGGGGATCAACCGTCAAGGCGCGAACTGGGGTGATCGTCCCCAAATAGTACTATTATATGCATAAGCGTCTACCAAATCCCGGTAGTTCACAATTCATGCTAATGGGACTTTTAGTGACATAACCTAACTTTAATAATCCATTTTATTTCATCTATCGGGTCATTTAATCATTCATAGGGTCATACAATCATCCGGGTCCAAATCAATAAATAAACAATCGGGACAAATGTGTCCTATTTTATAAAAACTAACATGTTATCTCCCTCGCGGGTTTATAAAATATTTCATAAAAACATTTAAAAGAGTGCGAGGCTATGAACTCACATAGATGTGGGAAAGCGGGTTATCGGCAATTCGGATGTACGGTACGTGCTTCAATCACGGAAACCTAGACAAATAATACTCGTCTTAGACTCTTGTCCAATGACTTTATAAAAATAACAATTATGTATACATATGATGATTTTATATATATGATGATGATCAAGTGGGTTTATACATTTTTACTCATTCATTATAGTGTTATGTATTGGTAACTTTTGTACTAGTTTACTAGTTTTACTTATTTACATGTTTTAGGCCCAATAAGCCTATTATAAGCCCAATACTATTCATTAGTCCAATTATACTTTTATTATCAGTATTTATACTTTACATGTTGGGCCCAAATGGGTTAAGCCCAATAAATAAGTTTATAAGTGTTTTAGCCCATTTTGTTGTATTATTAGTCCAATAACGTTAACTTAGCCCGTTAATGTCCGTATGTTTTATAGTTCGGGTTTTATCGGTTTTTACTTGTTATATATGTTTATATATCAGTATATGAGTTTATAAAAGTTTACATTAGACGGGTCCAACCGTCTAAGTTTTATTTAACAAAAACGTTAATTTTACGGTAATAGCCGAAAAAGTCGTAAAAATCATGTTTATAGTTTTATAACTTACAAAACTTATCAAACTATCATTTTTATAAAGTGTTCATTTATTATCCTTATACATATTTATATAAATGTATTATATAAGTTAGTGGGTTTTTATTCACATTTTATACTATTTTTAGTTGAGTGCTTATATAATACTATTAAACATTAATTCTTTAAAAATCTGATTTTTAGTTTCATGTTCACCAAAACAGCCATATCTAGAGTTCTATATGGAGATAGAAGCTCAAATTTTTATGACATAAACTACATGATATGTGCTCCATTTACCTCTTCTATAGATACTGTTGAATCAGCCTTTAAGTATAGTCTAAAAATCGTCCAAAAAAGTGAACTCAGATTTGTATTCTAAACTTGGTTTGATCATATCTCACTCATTTTAATGATTCCATTGCATGGCCAACTCACACATGTGTATGACATCTAATAATTACTGTAAATTGTTTCCACCATGCCATTTTATCAGTTTAACATTTGGTTACCTACTGTTTTTATACAGCCATCATATTTAGCAAGATTTTAACCTTGTTACCTATGGTTTTTCATCTCTTTAATCATATTTATCAACACTTTATCCCCACACAACATTTTTATCATCATATATTCATCATATACATATACAATAAGAAAGAAAATACATGATTACATAATCAAAATAACAAGAGGATGGGGAGAACAATATTTATACCACCAAAGTGATGAAATGATGAGCTTTTGGATGAACAAGACATGGTTTTGGGTAACCAATCTTATGAGATATCAACACCACTTCTAGGATCACCAAGTATTTGTAGATTCCTCCAAAAATCAGCCCTTGTTCTTCATGAAAACTCCTTGATAAATCAGCCCCAAACTCCCTTGAAAACTCCTTTTTACATGTTAAGATCACATCCAATCTTCATAACTTCAATGGGTTTTCATCATATGTAAATTATACATATGATTTATCTTGTAAGCTTGACACCACATGGTGTTGTTAGCTTTGTTTATCCATGTGTGGGGGTGGGACAAGTATGTACTTGTTCCATCCCCATTAATTTACGGGTATTCGTCGATTCTAGTTTCCTCGATTTGCGTGCCCTCGGGTCGTTTTACGAAAAACATTTTTATAAATTATGAATCAACGACACAAAACGAATCTAATAAAAATTGTCTCATCAAAAACGGAGTTCGAAAACGTAAATACGTAATCCTAAGGTTTCTGGTTTAGTCGTAAAGGACGTTAAATTAAAATCGTAAGTCCTAATCTCTTCTCGTAAATTTGTGAGTTAGTGAACCAACACAATTTTAAAATCTCAAAATAATACTCACGGATAAATTTATTTTCTGAAATGTCGGACTGTCACCAAAACGGTGTATGTAAACGTAAGCACGTAACGTTGAATCCTCCGGTTTAGACGTAGTCGATGCTACTTCAAGACGTAAATCCAAATTTCTTCCCAAAAATAAGTGAGTTCATAATATAACATTAAAATTAATATTTTCAAATAAATATTGAGAATAAAATATCAATCATAAATTGACGGATTATCACAAAGTTACCAAAAATAGAAAGTTTCCAAAAATAGAAAGTTACCAAAAATAGAAAGTTTCCAAAAATAGAAAGTTTCCAAAAATAGAAAGTTTCCAAAAATAGAAAGTTTCCAAAAATAGAGTTACTGCTTCAAATAGATATGTTTCTAAAAATAGAAAGTTTCCTTAAATAGATTAGCTGCCTTAACTAAATAAGTTTCTAAAAATAGAAAGTTTCCATAAATATATTAACTGCCTTAATTACATAAGCTTCTAAAAATAGAAAGTTTCCATAAATAGATTAGCTGCCTTAATTACATAAGCTTCTAAAAATAGAAAGTTTCCATAATTAGATATAAGCTGGTTAAATAAGCTAAGTATATAAGCTTAAGTGTTTTCTGATTATTTTTCTAAGTCATATTGATATAAGGTATAGTTTATTAATTATTACATGTAATTTAAATAAACTATAGGTTAAAAGTATTTTATTAAATATATCATGTTTTTATCTAAATAAGTTTAAATACTTAGGTTAAAACATGTATCATTAATTATTAATATTATAACCTAAGTCATGTTAATTAATTAATTATAGCCATGGTTTATAATAATTAATTAATTATAAAGTCTAGAAAAATATAAATACTTAGGTTAAAATTTCATGATCTAATAATTAAATTATAACCTAAGTCATGTTTTATTAAATTAATCATGTCATATTTTATTAATTTTATTTAACATATGATTATTAAAACATAACCTTAACATAAACCATGAACCGGATCGTGACTAGAAACCATGAACCGGACCCGTAATCAACACCATACCCCGAACCACCTCGGGGTTCTCCCCTGTTTGCTGCTGCCGTGGGACCCACACCACCAAATCGAGACCTTGAGGTCTCGGTGGTGGTCCATATGCCAAGCCGAGACCCCTTAGGGGTTCGGTTTAGGCGTCGGCTAGACAAACACCCCTAAAAACCCTTGTTTTGATCTACTCCATCATCATAGACATGTTTAATAAATGTTTTTAATTAGTTTTTAAAAACATCATGATCTTATGTAATTTATTAAATCAAAACATAAAAGAAAAAGGTTAAAAAGGTTATACCGAATGCGTAGATCAATCAAGGATGAACACACACGAATGCTTGCACAAATTCCAAGATCAAAAATCAACCGAACACCCCTTTTTGATGATTATAGGTGGCGGCCATGAAGGTCTACGTAATTAATGGCCTATTCTAGATCATGGATTTGGTGGATTTAAGTGGTTGATTGATTGATTAATAAAGAAGAAATGAAGGAATTAGATGAGGGATTAGAGAGAGAAAGGAGAGAAGGGAGAGAATTGTAGAGAGAGAAAGTAAGATGAATAAAATGATTAATGTCTAAATGTGAATCAACAACCCCCTCCTAACATGCTAGGAGGGGTTATATATAGCCCACCCTACATGTGGGCTATATGGACTATACAATAAGTAAATAGATCACGAGCCCGTTACATAATTATCGTTGGAGCGACCGATCCTTCATAAATACGTAAAACGTATTTCCAACAATCTCCCCCTAAGGGAGGTCGCTCCAAGTTACAAAGTTCTAAATAGTCTATAACTCGTGATCTATGCTAACTAAGATGTGACCGAGACTTTATTGGAAAAACGTATTTCCAACAATCTCCCCCTAAGGGAGGTCACATCTTTTTACAAAATCTTAAACCTAGCATCTATGCTTGAGTCTTCGATCTTGTTCTTGTGAATATGCTTGATGTGATCTTTGACTTTAGTCTTGAGCATGTTTCCTTGCCTTGACCTTGTGCATTCTTCACTTGTGATATTTGCCTCTTTGTGACTTCATGTTCCACATACTTATACTTTTAAATTCTTGAAAGCTTCAGAGTTTGATACAGCGGAAGACTTGACCTTCAGGCTTTCTTGAATTTGTTGAAGTACTATTTGTATGTAGTATAAGCATGTGGTGACGACTTCTTCTGGATTGTACACCGCAATGCCACCTTCTTGTTACGCTGCATAAGACAGTTAGCAACAAAACAATATACACGGATGAAATGGCCTTGAACATTTCATACTAATTCGGTAGCAATTTACCTCCGGTCGGTGAAGACCGTTGGACGATATTAAATATCGTACTTGTGGCAGGTAGTTTCAATAAAGAACCTCCTTGACAAGATTTCGCGGGTAAACCCGTTCTCTTTACTCGACCGTCCAAAGCTGACTGCGAACGTAAAGAGTGAATCATTTGGATAAACATTATCCGTATGATTTGAAGCCGTCAATTCATGTTCCTGGAACAAGTGAAATTCAATTAAGAACCGCACCATCGTTGCTTTCCAGTTGTCACTAGCTTGATTCATATAGAATCTTGCAAGTTACCTACCAAGTGCTGTTTGATGTTAACACTAGAAGGATTTCCACTCGTCACTGTGATCAATAAAGAGTCACTCTGAGTGTTCTGGCAAGATCATATGATAATGCGAAGAGGCCTGGAACGAGTTTAAGTTCAATTAAGAATTAAACCACTGTTGCTTTCCAGTTATCACAAGTTTGATTCATAAAGAATCGCACAAGTCACCTACCATGAGCTTTTTGATATTCGCTCAAGAAGGATTTCCATCTTCATTGTAAATACTTTCGTATTACTCGGATGTTCAGGCAAGATCACGAAGATTTTGCGTAGGACTCTTAAGATCTTTCTTACTTTTCACAGTGTGTGAAGAAGTAAGGAATAATGAAAGTGTGTCCTAATGAGATATTTGATGATCTCAAATGGCTCTAGACTCGATCGTGCATTTTGGATTTTTAGTGATCGGAGGCTGGAGAGGAGTGCCACCTTTTCAATACCAATTTATTCGGAGTGAATAAATCAATAGATAATGTGTTGATCTCCGTGTGATTAAAACAAATACCTTTTGAGAGATATTTGAGTTAGCTGGGAAGGGTTGTGCATTGCATCACTGGGTCCATGACGTCTTTCTTCAATATCGAAAATCATTAACAAAAATGATCTCAATAGCATATGTATTGACCCGGTTTCTGCCTAAAGTTGTAAAGAGGGCTTCTTTCTTTACACCCTTTATCTTTACAATTCTTTTTCATTCTTCAACCCCTTCAATGCTTACCAATACGTCATCACTAGCACCTTGTTGTGATTGTTCCAGTGCTAACTTAAGTACTTGGTCGGCATTCAGCTACGTTCACAATCTTTCTCCATCTTTCCTAAGGACTACTATTTCTAGCTATGGAATGTCCTTGGGAAGATTCCTCCGGTTCTAGAGAAATCATTGGACTTTAACCTATCCTACCATCCTTATGTCACCACAATCTTCACCTTCGTGAATAGAGATGTTTTGGGTAAGTGTATGTCACCATGAAATCCATTTTGAAGTGCAAATCCATTTTGCTCCCCCTTAACATATGCTACGATATTCGAAAACATTTCGCACATGTCGGGATGAAGCTAGCACGTTAAGTCAAACCATTTATGATTGATCATATCCCATATTAAATCACATTTTCTCCCCCATATTAAAAATATTAACCCAATCGATGTTTTTAATATCAATTGATTTAATAGCATTTTAAAAAAATTTGGGAAGAAAAATGCAAATCCAATTATCTTCATGAATTACACAAGCTCCCCCTCAAATTAATGAGGGTGTGCTGAAACGTAAAATAAATACCTTATAAACACAAGTGTAAGGTATTTATTACGTGCAAAGATCATATATAATAATGAATTCACAAGATTAGCAATGTACGAGGTAGGACCTGAATGATGGAGAACATCATATGAGAGATTCACATGGTTCTAGTTCACGAATGCTGGTCACCTCGTCACGTCCCCGAGAAAATTAATTCCCGTTGTTGAGTCAAAGCTTTCCGGTGAAATGCTTGACTTGATTATGAAAAACGGGTTGCTATCTGAAATAATAGCAAACCATTTTGAGCATGTTTTAAAAGTTTGAACTTCTGCTCGAACTTTATTTACAACCCCGTGTCATTATTGAATGACATTTCTAGGTTCGTAAATATTATCGATTCCAGAAGACATGCTCGTTTTATCAAAACATTTTTGAACACACAATTTTGAAAGATTTAGAAAAACCTTTTGAGAAATTCTCGAAAAATTGTGTTCAAAGTTTTGAAAAACAATTACTTGAGCTTAAGATGTTGAATATCTTAAAAGCGAGCTCAAGTCCGAGAAGTTGTAAACTTCTCGTTGTTAAGGATAAGTTTATCACCGGCGATAAACTGTCCTTTTATCTGAAGAACGAGTCCTAAGCTGACATTTACTTAGAAGTCGTGTTCATGAGCTTGAAAACTTTGACTGTTTTAACGGAAAGCTCATGACCGAGAAAGGTTAATTTCTCGTTACGAGGAAAAGTTCTCTTATTTAAAAGATCCACTTTCCTTTCTGAGCTTAAAACTTCGAATGTTTTAAGACAAGCTCATGACCGAGAAAATTGAATTTCTCGTTATGAGGATAAGTTTATCATTAATGATAAACTTTACTTTATTTGAAGTTCGAGTTACAGTCTGACATTTAACTGTAAGTCATATACACGAGCTTAAAACCTTTGAATGGTTTTAATGTAAGCTCGTGTCCGAGAAAATTTAATTTCTCGTTGTAAGGATAAGTTTATCATCGGCGATAAACTTTCCTTTATTTGAGGAACGGGTTACCATCTGATATTTAATGATAAGCCATTTACACGAGCTTAAAACCTTTGAATGGTTTTAGGGTAAGCTCGTGACCAAGAAAACTTAATTTCTTGTTAAGAGGGTAAGTTATCGTTGCTTAGATAAACTTCCCTGTCTCTGAAGTCCGGGTCGTCGTCTGTCATTTAACGAGGAGCCATAATGCATGAGCTTAAAAACTTGGAATGTTTTTTATATAAGCTCATGCCCGAGAAAAATGAATTTCTCGTTGTTAGGATAAGTTTACCATCGGCGATAAACTTTCCTTTCTTTGAGGATCGAGTTACAGTCTGTTATGTGACTGTAAGTCCTTGTTTGCAGCTTAACCATGAATCCCCTGAGACACTTGTTTCTCTGATATCTGCTTCTTCAGCAACCAAACTCTAAGAGTGTCCTTAGTTGAACGGTACACAACGATTGGACCGCTTCGTTCTTTTGGAACATCAACTTTGGTACCTGCATTCTCATTAGGAGTTTGTATACTTTTGCATGGGTTAGAGATATCTATTTGTGAAGCACGTGGGGGTTCACAGTTGGCTTTACTTGTTTCAGAGGCGACCTGAGTAGATGATTCACTAGTCTTGGCTGGCAAACGTTTCCTTTTATAAAAAACCTTAAGTGTAGGCGTAAGTGAAGTATCATCTTTATTAGTTTCCTCCCTAGCAGACTTAGTAGAATCGGAGACTATCCTAGTTAAAGGGCACTCGTTTCCTATAATAGTGAAAGTTCTACCAGTGGGGCGCCACATTTTACCAAAGGGTTTGATTTTAGCGACCCACTGGGATTTAAGTCTAGCACGGGAGTTCACCTCATTAAGCAATTTTTTGATACAAGCATCATGATTTGCCGTAAAGACACATTTTCTACATGTTTTACAAGTAGCATATTTAATGTCCGAGTAAGATCTAGAATCCCTAGACGATTGATTGATGCTCCTAGGATTGGACATGCTACGGTTAGCAGTGTTAGATAAACTAGAAGGCATCTGACTAGGTTTGGAATTCCTATCTCTTACATGTGTCTTTTGCTTAGCTTCCCTAAGATCAGATTCATGGCAAACGTCATTTGAACTAGTTCTAGGCGTGGTCTTGGTATTTTTAGGGAAACTAGAGGCAATCATATGATTTGGTCTTGCTAAAGCTGGAGTGATCACATAGGGCTTAGTTGCTGGAGTGTCTGGTCTAGAAAGATGAACCAAATCAACTTGGGAGGCAAACCGCGGTCTCGAGGATTGTGGTCTCTCGGATCTAAATGCAGTAGGTTGTCGGACAATCGGTTGTCTGACGAACTGATTTGTAGGCGGTTTCCCCAAGATTGATGGTTTTTCAAGCTTAGTGTCCACACTAGTTCCTCTATTTTTCCTTAACTCGTTTTTCAACGCAGCTATAGCAAAAACCTTTTCCTGTAATTGGGCCTTTAATGTTTCATTTTCTTTGAGCACGTTATCTTGAGATGCCAACTTAGATTCAAGCAGTTGAATTTGTTTCAAAAGATTATCCTTTTCAGCTTTAGAATCTAAAACAGTTTGATCCAATTTTCTTTCAAGAACAACGTTTGATTTTTCAAGTTTTTCAAAGTATGTTTCAAATTTGACCGTTTTCTTAGAAAATTCAAGTTTGGCATCCTCAAGATCTTTAGATTGTTGAGCTACAATTGTTTCGAGCTCTCTAATCTTGAAATCAGAAGCAATCAATGAAGCAGTTATAGGATAATTATCATGATGTTTAGCATTCTGAACAATCTCTCCCCCATTATGACTTACATCGGGTGAATCAGAAGTGGTATTGCTATCACTCGTTTCCATCCCATGTTTGTCATAATTAGGTTCAGAATTCTCAATATGCGGCATATCATCAGCATATACATCATAAACCACATTACATTGTACCATGTTTGCAGGCTCTGCGTCATAAATGGGTAAGGTGTCATCAAGAGAAATCTCGTGAACATTCCCTGACGTGCCACTGGCATCATGTTGTCCTCCTGATTCTGTGCTCTTGGCATCGTTAGGCTCCAAGTTTTCAACCGTATGATCAGTTTTCTCTTGCATCGAAGAGTCTTGCACTCCATTATCATACCCTTGCTGAAGTCGAGATCTTTCATAAATCGAAGACGAGACCGAGGTCATAAGTTTCAATATTGTATCACGAAAAACTCGAAGCTCGGTATTTGTATCTCGAAGAAAAGATTGGCAAAGCATCGAACTTTCAGTCTTGATGATATTGAATTGGAGAAAAGGCGTGAGTTGTGTCACAAGAGCCTTATAAGCAAGTACCGATGCAGAGTGATTAAAGTTGTTATGGTTGAGTTGCTCGGCGAGTTCGGTCAAAGTGGTGAAAATCGAGTCGATGAATATATGACGATCTTGTCCAAAGATTGTCACAAATTCGCTCCCTCCTTGAATCCTCGAAAGAGTGACCAGATGATACTGAAGCATTTGAAATGAATTGATGCCACTTTCTCTAGCGTTGGCTTGCACTTGATGCAATTCTCCCTTGTTCGATTTGACCGAATCCATTGAAAATCGAGGAAAGATGATATAGATGTAGTAGTTTGCAGGATTTTTACAATTCGAGTCGGCTCAAAAGATGTTGTCGGCCCAAACGATTATGAATTAAACCCGTTCAAAAATTCGTAGCCACTAAAAATAATTCCCGTCACTTTGATTCGTCACTTTCGTCTTCAAATCCGGCCACAATTGTTGTCGGCTCAAACGAAGATAAATTAACCCCGATTAAATTCGTAGCCACTAAAAAAATTCAAATGTTGCCAATTTTCTCGGTCAAATAAAGTCCCGTCACTTTGTTATTAATAAATCCTAATATTTAAAAAGTTTTTCAAAATAAAAAATTTGAAATAAAATAAAAGAAAAAGAAAAATAAAATAAAATGTGATATTTTTAAAATAAAATGTGATATTTTAAAAGAAAAAGGATTAATTTAACCAAAATAGAATAAGGAAATAAAAATAAAAAATCTGATATATTTAGAATGTGATATATTTTAAAAAATCATTTTCTGATATATATAAAAAAATGAAACGTGTAACAAAATGAAAATGTTTTACTCGGAAAATACTTAACTAAAATAGAAAATTAAAAAAAAAAATCTGATATAAAAAAAAAACGTTATATAAAAACTTTTGACAAAAAACGTGTCCCAAAAAAACAGCCCTTGTTTTCTCCGTCAAACCACAACGTTCCAATTATCAACACGTGGACCAATTATCAACGTTCCACCGCCCCACTATCCTTGAATGCTTTGTTATATCCGCCCACTCAAATATCTTAACCTAAATCTATCTCTCTCTCCTAAACTAAAAAACACACACACGACCTAATCTCTCTCTCAAAATAACCAGATTCGCAGCCCAATCTCACACAATCTGATGCTCAATTATCTCTCACCAATCTCTCTCATAAATCATGAGTCCTTTAACCAATGATCCTATCTTTTACTCAATCACGAATCCTCCGTCTTCATCGAAAAGTAAAGGCTTCAAGATCTCCTAACAGGGGTCTCAGGTAGGTGTGTTTTTAATGTTTTTGATGTTGGTGTGAGTCTCTCTTCTTCTGTGAGTCCTTCTGTGTGAGTATTAGGGAGTCAAGTCGTAAGTGGGGGGTCTGTTTGGATTGGGTGAGGGTAAAAAGAGAGAGTGTTTGTGTTTGTGATGCGAGGGTTTTGAGGGTGGGGGGTGAGGATGTAGGTGACGAGAGAGGGAGTCGAAGGTGAAGGTGTATGTCGTCGAGGGTGTTTGTTTTGGAGTGTTGAGTTTGAGTCTGTTCTGGTGAGGGTGTCGGGGTGATGGTTTTTGGAGTCGGGACGAGTGAGGGTCTTGTGACGAGGGAAGGTTTGTAGGGAGTCGAGGATTGTCGAGAGCGAGGAGTGTGTGTCTGGAGGGGGTGTGAGACGAGTCTGATCTTGATTGTTTTGTAACAGTCGAGAGATTGAGTGTGAGAGATTGAGATTGAGTCGAGAGAGGATTGGATTTTGAGGGTGATGTTCAAATAGGATGGGTTCTGTTGAGTCGAGAAATTTGAATCGAGGTTGGGTGGGTCTTCGAGGTTGTGAGTGTGTGGGTTTGTGGGGTGTGGGAGAGTCGTAACGAGAGGGTGTGAGGGTCCGAGAGTGTGAGGGTCAGTAGTTTTTAGTCGAGTGGAGGGTGTTGAGTCTTGTTGTTTGATTTGAGTTTGAGATGTTGTGAGAATGGGTGTCCGAGAGTGTGAGATGGAGGGATGTTGGTTGTCAAGTCTTTGGTTTATTTTGTGTCTGAGTCGAAAGGTGATGAGTCTTTTTGAAAAGACGATGATTTGCCCAATTTGCCCGTTATATTTGAAATAGCTTCATTCGGAAGAGTTCCGAATCAGAACTTTTTCTTGATCCGGAAGTTCTTGGTTCGGAAGTTCTTGATCCGGAACTTCTTGATCCGGAACTTTTGGCTTGATCCGGAAGTTCTTGGTTCGGAAGTTCTTGATCCGGAACTTCTTGATCCGGAACTTCTGGCTTGATCCGGAAGTTCTTGATTCGGAAGTTTTCTGAATGATTCGGAACTTAAATATTGATTCGGAACTTTTAGTTTACTCGAAAAAATCTTCACCCGGAACTGGACAATAGCAGATTGATTATGGACAAAAACCGTGATTTTGGATAGCAGGACTGATTTTGGACAGAAACAATGGACCAGACAAAAAAAAACTGATAACAGATTAAAAAACAAACTGATTAAAAAAAACAGATTAAAAAATTAAAGAAAAAATACGGATTAAAAAAATAAGGATAACTAGAAAAACTACTTATATAAAAAATAAAATAATAAAAAAAAAACAAAAAAAATTATAGAAAACTATATGAAAATCTGGATAAAAAAAAAACGAAAATTGATAAACTAAAAATAAAAAAATAAAAAAAAATACAAACTTTGAAAGAAAAAATTGATAAAAATTGATAAAATTTTAGAAATTTATAAAATTGATAAAAATTGATACAAACTTTTTATAAAAACTACAAAATTAAAAAGAGAAAAACAAAAAACTTTTATAAAAAACACCAATTTTTTATAAAAACACAAACTTTTTAAGGTTTTATAAAGAAATTTTTGATTTTTATATAAAAATTTGTGATTTTTATCTAAAAAGTAAAAAAAAATTTGAAGATTTGATATGATTTAACATATAAAAACACAAACTTTTTATAAAAAATACAAACTTTTTATGATTTAAGCATGATTAAATCAAAAAACCCACCAAAATCAAAAAGAAATAAAACAAGAATAAACCAAACTAACCAAGGCTCTTGATACCAATTGAAGGTCTACGTAATTAATGGCCTATTTTAGATCATGGATTTGGTGGATTTAAGTGGTTGATTGATTGATTAATAAAGAAGAAATGAAGGAATTAGATGAGGGATTAGAGAGAGAAAGGAGAGAAGGGAGAGAATTGTAGAGAGAGAAAGTAAGATGAATAAAATGATTAATGTCTAAATGTGAATCAACAACCCCCTCCTAACATGCTAGGAGGGGTTATATATAGCCCACCCTACATGTGGGCTATATGGACTATACAATAAGTAAATAGATCACGAGCCCGTTACATAATTATCGTTGGAGCGACCGATCCTTCATAAATACGTAAAACGTATTTCCAACAGGCCAAAAAGGGAGCAAGAAGAAAGGAGAAGAAACTTTTTAGGGTTTTTGTTATTTTTCTTGTTTTGTAAAAATGACACAATATTTCTCCTTTTCTTGTTTAGTAAAAATTGATGGGCTAAGCCCTTTTCCTTCCTAATTTCGTGGCATATGGGGCCCACATGGGGTAGCCCGATCTTTTTCCGTGTCTAATTAATAAGTGTGTTCTCGTGTTCGTGTTTTACGTGTTTTAATTATTTATCGATCGTGACTTAATATATTTACTCGTGTTCGTAATAAATATATATATACATATGTAATATTAGTTCGTGATTAATTTACGTTCATGATTTCATGTTCGTATGCTAGTGATTATAATTATTATTGGAATAATTATCGTGTGTTCATACGTAATAAATACTTATCATTTTCTAACACGTACGTAATACTTAAAATTCTGATAAGTGAAACGTAACGCGCTATAAAAGGAAAGTTTTAATCTTGTACTTACGATCTAAAGGGTACTACTCATGGTAAAAGTATGCGGGTTTTACATTTTCCCACTTCCACATAGGAATTATAGGTTGAATCAACAATCCAGATAGTTTTTGGTGTTCTGTTTTCAATCTAGCACAAGTCAGACACTTCCCTACATAAGTAGCACTTTTAGCTTTCATATTTGGCCACCAATATAGCTTCTTCATATCCCGATACATTTAGTCAGATCCTGGGTGAATCGAATACTTAGATTTATGTGACTCGTGCATAATCACGTCCCTTAGTCCTCCAAACCGCGGTAACCAACTTCTACCATTCAGACATAGCGTTCCATTAGTGCTAGTCTCCAATTTATTAGTGACCATTCCCCCTAGTTTCTCAGCTTCAACATGTTCAGGCTTAAGGGATTCGGTTTGTGCTTCACGAATTTGTACAGGTAAGTTCGGATTGATAATCATAGCTAACGATCTAACTCTACGTGTCATCAATTGCTCCTTTCTACTTAGCGCATCCGTCACTACGTTGGCACTCCCAGGGTTGTAGCGGATTTCACAGTCATAATCGCTGAGCAACTCGATCCATCGACGTTGTCTGATGTTCAATTCCTTCTGGTCAAGAATATGTTTCAAACTCTTACGATCGGTATAGATGACACACTTGGTTCCATACAAGTAGTGTCTCCACAATTTAAAAAAAAATACTACCGCTCTTAGCTCCAAGTCGTGCGTAGTGTAGTTTTTCTCGTGTGTTTTCAATTGACGAGACGCGTAGGTGATAACTTTCTTCCTTTGCATCAACACAGCTCCCAATCCTTTTGCTGATGCGTCACAGTAGACCACAAAGTCTTCCGATCCTTCTGGTAACGATAGAATAGGCGCACTACACAACCTTTGTTTCAACTTCTGGAATGCTAATTCCACTTTATCTCCCCATTCGTATTTCACCTTCTTTTGAGTCAACTTCGTCAATGGTTTCGCGATCTTCGAGAATCCCTCGATGAATCTTCGGTAATATCCGGCGAGTCCTAAGAATTGACGAATTTCAGTCGGTGTCGTAGGAGCAGTCCACTCCCTAATTGA
The DNA here is from genome assembly GCA_025667525.1 of Glebionis coronaria. Classification (NCBI taxonomy): domain Eukaryota; kingdom Viridiplantae; phylum Streptophyta; class Magnoliopsida; order Asterales; family Asteraceae; genus Glebionis; species Glebionis coronaria. The sequence continues at coordinate 465,690,217 of CM046874.1, read as the reverse complement.
TCCAATCTTGGCGGGATCAACATGAATCCCCTTGCTATCAATAACGTGACCTAGAAATTATACTCTTGGTAACCAAAAATCACACTTCGAGAACTTAGGGTACAATTCCTCCTTCTTAAGCAATTCCAATATTATCTTAAGATGTTCCTCATGTTCTTTCTCGTTCCTTGAGTAAATCAGTATGTCACCGATGAACACAATGACAAACTTGTCCAAATACGGTTTACACACCCGGTTCATGAGGTCCATAAACACAGCAGGTGTGTTTGTCAAACCGAATGGCATCACTTGGAACTCATAGTGTCCATACCTAGTCCTAAAAGCAGTCTTTGCAACGTCTTCCTCACGGACTCTCAATTGGTGATAACCAGACCTAAGGTCAATCTTCGAGTATACGCTCGATCCTTGCAACTGATCAAACAGGTCATCTATCCTAGGTAACGGGTAACGGTTCTTAATGGTAAGTTTTTTCAACTCACGATAGTCGATACACATCCGAAAACTTCCATCCTTCTTCTTTACAAATAAGACTAGAGCTCCCCAAGGTGAAGAACTCAGTCTTATGAATCCTTTATCAGTCAACTCTTGTAATTGCGTCGCTAGTTCTTGCATTTTCGACGGTGCTAAACGGTAAGGCGCTCGAGCAACAGGTGCAGCTCCCGGTATAAAATCGATCTGGAATTCAACTTGTCTGGCCGGCGGTAATCCATAAAAATCTTCAGGAAAGACTACCGGAAAATCCCGTACGATAGGTACATCTTCCAACCGTTTTTCTTCCGTCTGCTTTTTAGTAACACAGGCCAAAAATACGTGGCAACCTTCCGACAAAAACTTCTGAGCCTTGATACGCGAGATAATGTTCAGTCGTGACTTCCCTTTTCCGTTACTTGTATCCCCTTGTACCTCCAAAACTTCATCACCGAATGGTAAACGAACGATCTTCTCGTCGCATACAATCGTAGCATGATATCTCGACAACCAAGCCACTCCAATAATCACGTCAAAACTCCCTAACTCAACAGGCATAAGGTCTATTACGAAAGGATGACCTAGAAGATTTAAAGTGCATCCGCGAAGTATAGTGTCGGCTTCTATCAACTTTCCATTAGCTAACTCAATAGTGTACTTAGTGTCTAAGGGCGAAGGGGTCACATCAAGTAAAACACTAAAAACAGTCGACACAAAACTCCTATCGGCTCCAATATCAAATAAAATAGAAGCATAACGACCATTGAGAAGAAACATACCCGTCACGACGTCGGGGTTTTGTTGCGCTTCTCCTCCTCCTATCACATAGACCCTTCCACGAGCTTCCCCAGCTTTAGCAATCATTCCTTGGTCCTTATTATTTTTCTTTAGGCACTCACTGCTGTAGTGTCCCTTTTGCTGACATTCAAAACAAGTGACGTTGGCTTTCGAGTTGGGTGGTGACTTACAGTCTCTAGCAATGTGTCCAGTTTTCTTTTAGTTGTGACATTGTACATTACACGGTCCATTATGGTGACGCTTACATCGGTTGCACAAAGGTAACGTCCCGTTGTATACTCCCTTTTCCCCAGTACCAGCAGTGTACGCCTTCACGGTTTCTTGCCTCTTATTCGGATAGCTCATATGGTTGTTCCTTTGGTTATTCCCCCATTTTCTCTTGTTGTCCGCGGCATTTCCAGCATTTTCTCGAACAACTTGGTCCATCAGACTGTGAGCCATCCTTATAGCATCACTAACTTTTGTCGGTCCAGACGATGTCACATTCCCTTGAACTCTACCAGGTAAACCCCAAATGTTGCACTCAACCTTGTTTTCTTCATCTGGAACCATTCCAAGACATAGCAAACACAACTCTTGGAACCTCCTAGTGTACGCACCAATGTCATTGTTCTTCACAGTCAGGTTCCACAGTTTAATTTCCATTTTCTGAATCTCATTACGAGGACAGTATTCCTTAGTCAACAACTTCTTAAGTTCCTCCCAACTCATTCCATACGCCTCCTCGGCTCCAACCGTCTGCACATGGGTGTTTGATATGAGCTTAAACTCATATCCTTTTATCAACAAATAACCCTAAAACATGAAGCAAAATACCAATTTATTTGGCAAAAACAGTGTTATGTGGTATGTTTGTGTTTGTGTACACTTGTGTAGGTAAAAGGATACATTTTCAAGCAAACAAGGAAAAATCAAGCTCAAATGGATGAAAAAGACAAAGAAGGATCAAAAGTGACAAGACTTTGAAGTATAAGGACCTATCTTGACAAGTTGTAAAAGTTGAAGGACTAAAGTGCAAATATTGTAAAAAATCAAGATTCAAGTCAAACTTGGTCAACTCTCAAGTCAACTCAGTCAAAGGACCATTTTGTACAAGTTATCAAAGTTAAAGGACCAATTATGTCAAAAGAATGAAGATCCTAGCTCAAATCAACAATCTGCCAAGTACAAGGACTTGTTCTGCCAACTTTTGAAAGATATTCAAGTTTGATCCATGTGACAAGTAATTCAGCCAATGAGAAGAAAGGAAACAAAGCACACGGATTGAATATTAAATATCCACTCAGCCGCCTTGCATTTATTATCCAATCCCAACAGTTCAATCCGTGTGAAGTTTTTTCAGCCAATTAAACGCTGACACGTGGCGTCTTCTTCAAGGAAAAAATTTGCCAGGATCGCGTTTTAGCTACAAGCAATTTCATGGAAAGTTTTCAACACCAAACTTGATCGTTTTGAAGAGACAAACACAATGGTGCCAATCAATTAACAAATCATTCACTTAATCAAGAATCCCCAATTCCTTGTTCATACCTGCAAATGCAATATGCAGAATTCTACACGTGGCAAGCTGGGATTGGTTCTGACACGTCACCAACCCCAACAAACTCTTCTTTCATGTCTATAAATAGCTGGATTAGACTTCATTTTCACTTGTAGCTTAAATTTGTAAAAACACATAGTTCCAAATTTACTTTCCTTTTTCCTTCAATTCTACCCTAGCTACTCAAGAGTCTGACAAACTCTTGAGTTAGTTAGTTAGTTACTAGCTTCTAACAACCTTGTAACCGTTTTTCCATTAATAAATTTTGAATTCAAGCTTTCCCGCCAAAATTGTTCTTACCATTCCTGTTCAATTCTTGCTGCTATTGGATACTATTGTTGCTGTTAAGTGTTTGTTATGATCATTCATTGATCATAACTGACATTGAAGGAGTTTGATAGCTGTTTGATCAGAATTCAGTCATTTCCATAGTTCCAATGAAGTTTTCAAGCTTTTTGATGATTCCTGTTGATTTGTTAGCTGATCTTGTTGATTGATAGTTTCCTAGTGATAAGGTGGTGGTTATCACTAGGGTAAGAGAGCTCAGCGCTCCTCTTCTTCTCAAAGGATAACTCCAATAGGTTTTAAAAGTTCTTGTTTCAATTCCTCTCAAAAAGTCAAAAGCATGATTTCTTTTCCTAGTGTAATTTGATGGCTGCCTAATAAAAGTTGTTTGAAGTTGTTGATTAATTGATCTTTGAGTGTTAGTAGCTTAATCTTGCTTACTTGTTCTTTGATTTGGATTATATTCTAGCTTTCTGCATTAATTCAGTCACTATTGGCCTTGCATTTGGTTTGTAGTTCTAGTAGTGTTAATTGATTGCATTTAGCCCTTTTACCTTTCAATTTGATCATTGAGTTTAGACTGCTAAAGTATTTGAGTCAGCTTAATTCAGAACTTAAAAAGTCTTTGTAAAAAGTTTGTAAAACCAGTAAAGGAGTGTTTGGGATTAGCATAAAAAGATTTTTCAAGTATTAAGATTTGGAGTTTTAGAGTTCATTTGTAGTCCATTGGTGTTAATAAGGTGTTTGAAGTCATTTGCAAGTCAAAAAGTTGGTCAAACAGGCAAATGGCACTTAAAATGTTTGGGTCAGTTTTCATTCAGTTTTGGTTTTAGAACTTGTCATTTTCAATTGATCAGTATTCATTCCATAGTTGATGAAATTTCACCAAATTTGTTCTCACTTGTGGCTTATATCATAAAGGTTCATATTCCAAAAGGATTTTATACAGTTTACAATAAGCATTTAGATATAAGCAATAATCAGATAAGCCAACTTAAAGCAAGTTTCTGTAACTTGTAAACTGAAATTTTGTATCTCAGTATTCTCTTCATAAACTTGGCAATTTTTCTTCACAAATCCCATTAAGTAGTTGAGTTACATGATTTTTGAGATTTTTAGCTTTTTGAAAAAAAAAAGCTGGTCAACGCTTGGTCAACATAAGCCCAATTTTAGCTTAATTAAGATTCTGAGCTTATTTCTGGATGAAAAAGTTTCTAGATTGATTTCCCATTCATTAATTGGATAGCTTAATCAGTTTCAATAAAAAAATCAAGTTGTGACTGATTAGATTTGGCTATAGCTTATTTTGTGCTTATTGATAAGCACTCTTTTGCTTATTTCTCAACTTTAGCCAGTTTCCTTGGACAAGTGTAGCTTATTTTGGATTTGAAACGTTTTGCAATTTGTCTCATCAAATTTGGTTGAGTATTAAGCTCAAACGAGTTTATTTTCTTGTTTGTCCCGTTTTTGCTTAAAAAGTTTCCATAATTGCTCTTTGGTCCTTTTAGTTTTAAACAGTGTGTATAACTGGCTAAACTTCCATTATTTTAGGGTTTGCACTTTGTTAATCCTTGTAGTTTTAAAAGTTGTTAAATTCAGTTAGCATTTTGTTAGTTTGTTACACTTTTGGTTAGTTTGTTATAAAATTTGCGTTTTTGATCCTTGTAGTTAACTGTTTTGCACTTTTAGTCCCTAGAATTGTTAGAACTTACATTTTAAGCATTTATTTTTCATAGAATTTACAATTTCAGTCCCTTTAGTTTCATATTTTACATTTTGAGATTTACTTGAATAAAAACGTGGTATTTGCAATTTGTTTTACATATAAGTAGGTAATATCTTTCCATTTTGCAAGCATTTGTTGAATTAGCAAATAGAATATCCAAGCAAGTTTAACAACCAAGAACAATTAAAAACCCGATATTGGTTGGACTTTCCATTAGCAAGAACTGAGAAAAAACGAACTGCATTATACACAATTTCAAATGGCGCCGCTGCCGGTTCTTTGACTACACGAGAGACTATCGATTGACGGTTTTCATTGGCTTTTGGGATCCGTTCATTTTGTGAACGTTATTTTTACGTATCATAAATCAAAAACAAATAAAAAAATCAAAAATATAAAACTATATAAAAACTAAAAAATTAACAAAACAATTCTTTTCCTAAAGAATTGACCAAAAAAAATAAAAAATCCAAAAAGCAATCTTTTTCCTAAGAGATTGCAAACAAAAATATATATTATTGGATTCTCTCGGTTTTTATGTACATATAGTATTTTCCCTTAAAAAACTCATAAATACAAAAATATTTTCCATATATTATTATAAGTAAATACGTATACGTATAAGAACAATCAATCTACATATCTTCCATAAGTATTGCCGAGGCAATACACCGTGTTGAGGGGCGTTCCGGTCTTTGACACGTGTATCGATCAAACAAAATAAAGCAAGAATAGATAAATACTCTCAATAAGCAACAATTCGAAGAATACGAACATTTAAGTGAATAGAAAGGCGATGTGCTATAAAATGCCATCTAAGGGTCAATAGGTACTTAAGTGCTTCGCGCCACCTAACCCCCCGTTCACTTGGGAGTATTCTAAGAAGGAAGGCTTTATTGAGGGTCTTGCACCCAAAGTAGTATATACATATATTGTTATTTTCTTGTGGATATTTAATATTGAAACTCGAAGAGGATAATCCATTTCTCTTCAAAGTCACACGAGAGCTTCTCTCTCATTCCTCGTATTGAGTTGCATGCGCACTCGCGGGCGTGCACAAATACCGATTGGTGTACAACCTCTTCCTCCGAAAAGGAAGAAAAAGAGAAAGAGTAAGACCACCATCGTCCACCAAGCCGATCACGAGAATTGTGCTTTGACTCCACAACAAGAAGCCATGGCTATTGATAATCGCACTTTGTATGAACGTATGCAATCCAACATTCATGGATATTCTAGTGCCATTAAGATTCCCGACTTTCCCGCTAACACATTTGAGCTACATACATCTATGATCAATATGGTTGCACAATCACCTTTCCTTGGTAAACAAAATGAGGATCCTCATGCTCACCTTAAGAGATTCCTTTCACTTTGCAATACCATTAAGCATAATGGGGTTCCACATGAGGTGATTAGGTTGATGTTAGTGTCATTTTCTTTAGAGGGAACCGCTAAGCATTGGTTAGACACCCAACCACCCGATAGTATCACCACATGGGATGGTTTCACCACTAAGTTTTTGAACAAGTTCTTTCCTCCACATAAGACTATGGCTTTGAGGACTTTAATTATGGGCTTTCAACAAAAACCTAGTCAATCCTTTAGTGATGCTTGGGAAGAGTATAGTGAGTTGTTGAGGCGATGCCCTAATCATGGATTGGATCAAGTTCACCAAATAAGCCTCTTTTATGATGGCCTTAAATCTCACCACCAAGATTCACTCAATGCTTCCGCGAGAGGGAGTATTCTTCTTAAGACCTATCAAGAGGCTTTGGACATTATTGAGACTAAGGCAATGGTTCAAACAAACAATCCATTTGAAGAAAAATTTCATGTTATCCAAAACAATTCTCAAATCCCTTGTGACAACCAACTCCTCAAGTTTCAAGAAGCGATTTTTCAAAGGATGGATAGAGATAGTGAGAGGAATTTCCAAGTACAACAAGAAATGCTTCAAACTTTTAAGGGCATGTCATTGAACAATTCCTCAAATAATGTGAATGCCATCACCATTTCTTGTGTTACTTGTGGAGGTCCCCATTCTTATGAACAATGTGATAAGGTGCAAGGGTATCAAGGGGAATACTATGCTTACCAAAAAGAACATCGTGAACACTTCAAGCCTAATATAAATCAAAATAACCTTTCTTACAAATCCCAAAACTACCTTTCTCCACCCGGCTTCTCACCCCAACCATCCACCCAAATTCCACAAAATACTCCTCAAATTTTACCAAGGAATCAAGGGCAAAGACCACCATACCAAGGAAATAACTAAAAGGCACCCAATCAATTTCAACCTCAAGCAAATACCTTTTATCCACCAAATCAAGGATTTAACTCCCAACCTTTACCTTTCCAACCTCAAGGTTTTCAAGGTTATGTGCCACAAGAGTTTAACACAATGGATCTTTTACAAAAAATTAATCAAGAGAATGAAAGGAAGTTCCAAGCTATGGAGAAGGAAATGAATGACCAATTCAATAAGGTTTTAGTGGTATTAAATCAAAGACCACAAGGGGCTTTACCTTCCAACACACAAACAAACCCACGGGCCAATGTCAATGCTATTACAACAAGGAGTGGAACAACAACAAAGGATCCTTCACCTCCTAAACCTACTATTGTTCAACCCACTTGTGCTCCTACTTGTGACAAGCCTTCTACTTCTACTCCACCTCCTCAAAATGCTCCTATTCACTCAAACACACCTTCTCAACTACCTCATACTTCTCCTTTACCTTCCACACTTCCCAATGAAGAAGCTAACAAAGACAAATCTTCCACCACAACACCTATTCCACCTACACCAAAGCCTACTCTTCCATATCCTTCAAGGTTGAAAAAGGACAAGTTAAAGAACAAGGATGACATCCAAGTCTCCAATTTCTTAAGGATGTTCAAGCAACTCAACATCAATATATCCTTTGCGGAAGCTCTTGCTTATATGCCAAAGTTTGCTAAGATGTTCAAGGATTTGCTCTCAAACAAAGAAAAATTGGTTGATTTGCCCAACACATCCCTTAATGAAAATTGTTCCGCGGTGTTACTTAAAACCTTACCAACAAAACTTCGAGATCTGGGGCGCTTCTTGATACCTTGTAATTTTCCCGGTGTTGAAAATTGCATGGCTTTGGCAGATCTAGGGGCGAGCATAAACCTCATGCCTTTATCGGTTTGGAAACAACTATCTCTTCCCGAGCTCACTCCCACTAGGATGACTCTTGAACTAGCCAACCGAACCATAGCTCACCCCGTAGGTATAGCGGAAGATGTGTTTGTAGGTGTGGATAAGTTTACCTTTCCAGCCGACTTTGTAGTGGTTGATTATGACATGGATCCTAGAGTGCCTTTGATTGTTGGTAGACTGTTTTTGAGAACAGGTCGTACCTTGATAGATGTGGCGGAAGGAGAATTAATTATGAGAGTAGAAGATGAGAGAGTGGTGTTTAAGTTAGGGAAAGTTTGTGATAGAAAAGAGGTTAAGGAGTCTAGACCTTGTGAGACTATTAACATTGTGGATGTGCTAGATGAAGTGTGTAATGAACACTTTCATGATGCTTGTAAGAATGCTAGTGATGAGATACCCCATGTTGAAACCGTGGCCTCAATTGCTCCCTCTTTAACACCTTTTGGAGAGAGTGATTTCCTCTTGGAGGAATTTGAGTCCAACTTTCTTGGTGATGATGATTCTCCCATTAATTGGGAAGAAGATATTCTTACAATCCAAAAGTTACTCAATGAGGACCCTATTCCTTCTCCTATTCCACAAGAGATTACCATTGAGGAACCTTCCATAGTAAAACCTTCCATAGAGAGTCCACCTCCCATTGAACTTAAGGAACTTCCATCCCACTTAGAATATGCTTTCTTAGAAGGAAAAGACCAATTACCGGTGATTATTGCTAAAGAGTTGAAAGAGGATGAGAAAGAGCAACTTATTGAAGTTCTTAAGAAACATAAGAAAGCTTTAGCATGGAAAATATCCGACATAAGGGGAATTGATCCACATTTTTGTACTCACAAAATCCTTATGGAGGATGACAATAAACCCGCCATTCAAAACCAAAGGAGAGTTAACCCAAAAATCCATGAGGTTATTAAGAAAGAAGTGATTAAACTCTTAGATGCGGGTATGATTTACCCCATTTCCGACTCTCCATGGGTTAGCCCGGTTCATTGTGTTCCAAAGAAGGGTGGAATCACCGTGGTGCCTAATGAGAACAATGAGCTTATTCCCACGAGACTTGTGACCGGTTGGAGAGTTTGCATTGATTATAGAAAACTCAATGAGGCAACTAGGAAAGACCATTTTCCGCTTCCCTTTAAGGATCAAATGCTTGAACGCTTAGCGGGAAATGAGTACTATTGTTTTCATGATGGCTTTTCGGGTTATTTTCAAATACCCATTGACCCTAAGGATCAAGAAAAGACCACATTCACTTATCCCTACGGTACATTTGCTTACAAGAGGATGCCTTTTGGCTTATGTAATGCACCGGGGACGTTTCAAAGGTGCATGATGGCGATTTTCCATGACATGATAGAGCAAACCATGGAGGTTTTTATGGATGACTTTTCCGTATTTGGAAACTCCTTTAGCTCATGTCTCACCAATCTTGAGAGAATGCTTAAGCGTTGTGAGGAAACACGTTTGGTGCTTAATTGGGAGAAATGTCACTTTATGGTGAAAGAGGGGATTGTTTTAGGACACAAGATATCCAATAAGGGATTAGAAGTTGATCGAGCTAAAATTGATGTGATTGCTAAGCTTCCCCCACCCACCTCGGTTAAAGGTGTGAGGAGTTTCTTAGGTCATGCGGGATTTTATAGGCGCTTTATACAAGATTTTTCTAAGATAGCTAGACCGATGACTCACCTCTTGGAGAAAGAGGCTCCTTTCATTTTTGACCAAGCTTGTTTGGACTCTTTTGAAACTCTTAAGGAAAAATTGACTAAGGCTCCCGTTTTGGTTTCTCCAAATTGGGAATTACCTTTTGAGCTTATGTGTGACGCTAGTGATTATGCGGTGGGGGTCGTCTTAGGACAAAGAGTTAATAAGCATTTTCAACCTATACACTATGCGAGTAAAACCATGACCGGTGCACAACTTCATTACACTACCACGGAAAAAGAGTTGCTTGCTATAGTATATGCTTTTGAGAAGTTTAGACCATATCTTGTGCTTTCCAAAACCATAGTGTATACAGATCATTCCGCTCTCAAGTATCTTATGACAAAACAAGATGCTAAGCCTAGGCTTTTGAGATGGGTTTTGTTGCTTCAAGAGTTTAAGATAGAGATTCGTGATAAGAAAGGGGCCGAGAATTTAGCGGCGGATCATTTGAGTAGACTTGAGCATCCTTTTCAAGGAGATTTCCCACATCAAGAAATCAATGAATCCTTTCCATTAGAGGAGCTCATGTCTATCTCTTCCCAAGAGGATGCCACACCTTGGTTTGCGGATATCGCAAACTATCTTGTGGGCAATGTGCTTATTGAGGGTCTTACTTATCAACAAAAGAAAAAGTTTCTTAAAGAAGTTAAGTATTACTTTTGGGATGATCCATATCTTTTTAGGCAATGTGCGGACCAAATCATTAGACGGTGTGTAGATGGACCCGAGGCATTTAAGATCTTAGAGGCGTGTCATAAAGGACCTACGGGTGGACATTTTGGGCCTAACTACACCGCCAAGAAAGTCTTTGATTCGGGTTACTATTGGCCTTCCATTTACAAAGATGCCCAAGAGATGGTGAAATTTTGTGATGTTTGTCAAAGACAAGGAAAAATTACACAACGTGATGAGATGCCACAAAATTTTATCCAAGAGTGTGAGATATTTGATGTATGGGGCATTGATTTTATGGGACCTTTTCCATCCTCTAAGGGAAACAAGTATATACTTGTGGCGGTGGATTATGTGTCCAAGTGGGTGGAGGCTAAAGCCTTACCTACCAATGATGCTAGAGTGGTTGTAAAGTTTTTGAAACAATTGTTTGCTAGATTTGGTGTACCTCGAGCCATCATAAGTGATCGTGGTACGCACTTTTGTAATGATCAATTAACGAGAGTTATGAAGAAATATGGAGTGAATCATAGACTTTCTACCGCGTATCACCCTCAAACAAATGGTCAAACCGAGGTCACAAATCATGGTTTAAAGAGAATTTTAGAGAGAACGGTGGGAGAACATCGAGCTTCTTGGTCGGATAAGCTTGATGATGCTTTGTGGGCGTTTAGGACGGCTTTTAAAACACCAATTTGGTTGTACACCTTATAGGCTTGTCTATGGAAAAGCGTGCCACCTCCCATTTGAGTTAGAACATAAGGCATCTTGGGCTCTCAAGTGGGCTAACTTTGATTTAAACCAAGCCGGTTCACATAGGAAAGATCAACTCAATGAGATGGATGAGTTGAGAGCCAATGCCTATGAGAATTCTTTGCTTTACAAGGAAAAGACTAAGAAATTGCATGATGCTAAGATCAAGAATCGTGAGTTCAAAGTTGGAGAGCCGGTTCTCCTCTTTAACTCAAGATTGAAGCTTTTTGCGGGTAAGCTTAAGTCGAGATGGTCTGGTCCATTCACTATTTCTCAAGTGTTTCCATATGGAACTCTTGAGTTGTCCCAACCCGATGGTCCAAATTTTAAAGTGAATGGTCACCGTGTTAAACATTACTTTGGGGAGGACATTTCTGTTGAAATGGTCCAAGAGGTCCCCATTTTCCCCATGAATTAATTCATTGAGGGACGAGTCGAGCTAGAGACTCATTAACTCAAGCATCGTATAACTAGGTTTAGAGTGTTGTAGGTTAGCAATAAAGGCATAGACTTGGAGATAAGTGTAGGGGAGACCTTCTTTTGTCTTCATGATTGTTTGTAGGGTTGCTAACTCATTTCATGCTTTGGAGCTTATGGAGGAGGCCCTTGTATCCGGTTCACTTCGTTACTTTAGTGATTTTTCATTGACACCTTGTGCTTAAACATGATTTCACTAATATTTGTCCTTTCCTTAACTTGGGTTAAGCAAAGTCTATTCATTGTCATAAGTGTAGGGGAAGTTTTTATACTTCCATGCTCTTAAACATTGAGGACAATGTTTAGCTTAAGTGTAGGGGGGTCTTCTATCGAAGTGACCTTACCTAGAACTTGTCATTGTCTTGCATGATAACATGGAAAATTGAATTTTCAACATTTTTCAATTTTTGATCAACTTTGGCCACCAAAAATATGCATACATAATTTTTGCATCAATCATTTTGCATAACACATTTGCATTGTATATATTTCTTCTTTTATTTTTCATCAAAAAGATATAAAAAGAAAAAAAAATAAAATAAAACATGGTTTTAACAAGTTTAGATTTCTTTGACATATTAGGCCCGCCATGGATATTTTGACTCAACCCGAGTTTGCTCATTTTAGCATTCTCTAGCTAGTATCCTTAACCATGTAGTCCTTCATTGGTCTATTAGGCTAAGCATCCACCAATCTCATTATTTGAGATTTTAAATTTGTGGAGAATGGGAAATGATAGAGTTAAAGCAAGTGTAAAAGGGCTAGATAGACTTCATGGCAATTACTTGTGGCTAAACCCTTCTCTTCTTTATCTCTATTTTCTTCGCATGTATATAATTGTTAATAAATAATCAAGTACGGTTTTAATTGGTTTGTAATCTCTTATGCATTTTTGGCTAATCATTTATGGTTGATATGAGTACGTCTTAAGATTCTAAGTTAGCACATTTTATGTGTACTAGACTTATGTCATGCTCCATATTTAGCGGGTGTTTTTCCTTTTCTTCTTTTCAAATTTCTTTGTGAGGAATAAAGAAAAATAAGAGCGGCTTATGAAAAAAAATGAGTGGCTAGAAAAAAGAAAAAAAAAAGAAAAAGAAAAAAAAAATAATGCAAGACTCCCAAGAGGGGCAGTGTGGTGTTAATTATAGTGACTATTGAGTTCCAATATTACCTTGACGGGTTGCGGGGATTCAATAGATTGCTCCAATCCAATATTACCTTGACGGGTTGCGGGGTTGAAGATCCAAAGTCTCAAAAAGATGGCGGATGTAAATTATTGCGTGAGTTTTATTTTACTTTCCTTAGCGAGTGTGTAGCTACTTATGAAAGCATGACATGAGGATTTTACACATAAGGCGAATGACTTATTATTCTTGAAACGGACTTGTATTAATTGTGAGCGGTTTTTCAAGTAATGGATGAGAAGATTACTTAGGATTAAAACCGTGCTTCCTTATTTTTGGATTTTACACTTCTTATATTTCACACTTGAAATAAATGACAAATTTGCCCACAAGCAATTTGCTCAAATAATAACCGGTTCCACATTTAATTGTCATGAATAAGTTGATGCACTTTTTACTTGTGAATGCAATGATCCCATTTTTAAGCTTGGTATGGGGAAAGTGAAACTTGAGGGTGATAAATGTCCATGGTACCCAAGCCCTAATCTAAGCCATTGAATTCTTTATGAGTTATTTCCATCAAAACCATTTCAAGAAAAATCAAAAGGATATAGATAGAATTGTATTTTGTTCATTGCATTATTAAAAGTCAAAATCATGCATCATTTAGTTTAGAGTAGTGTAGATGCATCTCATATGGCCAAGGTGGATTAATTATGAGGGAAATGTAAATTTGAGCTCTAATATATAATATTGCATGAGGACATGACAATGTTCAAGTGTAGGGGAATTTGATATGAGCTTAAACTCATATCCTTTTATCAACAAATAACCCTAAAACATGAAGCAAAATACCAATTTATTTGGCAAAAACAGTGTTATGTGGTATGTTTGTGTTTGTGTACACTTGTGTAGGTAAAAGGATACATTTTCAAGCAAACAAGGAAAAATCAAGCTCAAATGGATGAAAAAGACAAAGAAGGATCAAAAGTGACAAGACTTTGAAGTATAAGGACCTATCTTGACAAGTTGTAAAAGTTGAAGGACTAAAGTGCAAATATTGTAAAAAATCAAGATTCAAGTCAAACTTGGTCAACTTTCAAGTCAACTCAGTCAAAGGACCATTTTGTACAAGTTATCAAAGTTAAAGGACCAATTATGTCAAAAGAATGAAGATCCTAGCTCAAATCAACAATCTGCCAAGTACAAGGACTTGTTCTGCCAACTTTTGAAAGATATTCAAGTTTGATCCATGTGACAAGTAATTCAGCCAATGAGAAGAAAGGAAACAAAGCACACGGATTGAATATTAAATATCCACTCAGCCGCCTTGCATTTATTATCCAATCCCAACAGTTCAATCCGTGTGAAGTTTTTTCAGCCAATTAAACGCTGACACGTGGCGTCTTCTTCAAGGAAAAAATTTGCCAGGATCGCGTTTTAGCTACAAGCAATTTCATGGAAAGTTTTCAACACCAAACTTGATCGTTTTGAAGAGACAAACACAATGGTGCCAATCAATTAACAAATCATTCACTTAATCAAGAATCCCCAATTCCTTGTTCATACCTGCAAATGCAATATGCAGAATTCTACACGTGGCAAGCTGGGATTGGTTCTGACACGTCACCAACCCCAACAAACTCTTCTTTCATGTCTATAAAATAGCTGGATTAGACTTCATTTTCACTTGTAGCTTAAATTTGTAAAAACACATAGTTCCAAATTTACTTTCCTTTTTCCTTCAATTCTACCCTAGCTACTCAAGAGTCTGACAAACTCTTGAGTTAGTTAGTTAGTTACTAGCTTCTAACAACCTTGTAACCGTTTTTCCATTAATAAATTTTGAATTCAAGCTTTCCCGCCAAAATTGTTCTTACCATTCCTGTTCAATTCTTGCTGCTATTGGATACTATTGTTGCTGTTAAGTGTTTGTTATGATCATTCACTGATCATAACTGACATTGAAGGATTTTGATAGCTGTTTGATCAGAATTCAGTCATTTCCATAGTTCCAATGAAGTTTTCAAGCTTTTTGATGATTCCTGTTGATTTGTTAGCTGATCTTGTTGATTGATAGTTTCCTAGTGATAAGGTGGTGGTTATCACTAGGGTAAGAGAGCTCAGCGCTCCTCTTCTTCTCAAAGGATAACTCCAATAGGTTTTAAAAGTTCTTGTTTCAATTCCTCTCAAAAAGTCAAAAGCATGATTTCTTTTCCTAGTGTAATTTGATGGCTGCCTGATAAAAGTTGTTTGAAGTTGTTGATTAATTGATCTTTGAGTGTTAGTAGCTTAATCTTGCTTACTTGTTCTTTGATTTGGATTATATTCTAGCTTTCTGCATTAATTCAGTCACTATTGGCCTTGCATTTGGTTTGTAGTTCTAGTAGTGTTAATTGATTGCATTTAGCCCTTTTACCTTTCAATTTGATCATTGAGTTTAGACTGCTAAAGTATTTGAGTCAGCTTAATTCAGAACTTAAAAAGTCTTTGTAAAAAGTTTGTAAAACCAGTAAAGGAGTGTTTGGGATTAGCATAAAAAGATTTTTCAAGTATTAAGATTTGGAGTTTTAGAGTTCATTTGTAGTCCATTGGTGTTAATAAGGTGTTTGAAGTCATTTGCAAGTCAAAAAGTTGGTCAAACAGGCAAATGGCACTTAAAATGTTTGGGTCAGTTTTCATTCAGTTTTGGTTTTAGAACTTGTCATTTTCAATTGATCAGTATTCATTCCATAGTTGATGAAATTTCACCAAATTTGTTCTCACTTGTGGCTTATATCATAAAGGTTCATATTCCAAAAGGATTTTATACAGTTTACAATAAGCATTTAGATATAAGCAATAATCAGATAAGCCAACTTAATGCAAGTTTCTGTAACTTGTAAACTGAAATTTTGTATCTCAGTATTCTCTTCATAAACTTGGCAATTTTTCTTCACAAATCCCATTAAGTAGTTGAGTTACATGATTTTTGAGATTTTTAGCTTTTTGAAAAAAAAAGCTGGTCAACGCTTGGTCAACATAAGCCCAATTTTAGCTTAATTCAGATTCTGAGCTTATTTCTGGATGAAAAAGTTTCTAGATTGATTTCCCATTCATTAATTGGATAGCTTAATCAGTTTCAATAAAAAAATCAAGTTGTGACTGATTAGATTTGGCTATAGCTTATTTTGTGCTTATTGATAAGCACTCTTTTTCTTATTTCTCAACTTTAGCCAGTTTCCTTTGACAAGTGTAGCTTATTTTGGATTTGAAACGTTTTGCAATTTGTCTCATCAAATTTGGTTGAGTATTAAGCTCAAACGAGTTTATTTTCTTGTTTGTCCCGTTTTTGCTTAAAAAGTTTCCATAATTGCTCTTTGGTCCTTTTAGTTTTAAACAGTATGTATAACTGGCTAACCTTCCATTATTTTAGGGTTTGCACTTTGTTAATCCTTGTAGTTTTAAAAGTTGTTAAATTCAGTTAGCATTTTGTTAGTTTGTTACACTTTTGGTTAGTTTGTTATAAAATTTGCATTTTTGATCCTTGTAGTTAACTGTTTTGCACTTTTAGTCCCTAGAATTGTTAGAACTTACATTTCAAGCATTTATTTTTCATAGAATTTACAATTTCAGTCCCTTTAGTTTCATATTTTACATTTTGAGATTTACTTGAATAAAAACGTGGTATTTGCAATTTGTTTTACATATAAGTAGGTAATATCTTTCCATTTTGCAAGCATTTGTTGAATTAGCAAATAGAATATCCAAGCAAGTTTAACAACCAAGAACAATTAAAAACCCGATATTGGTTGGACTTTCCATTAGCAAGAACTGAGAAAAAACGAACTGCATTATACACAATTTCAGTGTTCCACCATGTCAACCCTCTAGCAGCTAAAGTACAAGTAGAATAAGTCACTCGATTTTCAACAGTACATCCACTGACACGGAACACAGATTCCATCTTTTCAACCTAACCAGCTAATCTAACAGCTCCTTCAGTGCCATTAAAATTCAAGGGGTCACAACTCCTAAAGTCATTGTAAGTACACGGCTTAGACGGTCGATTGTCAACATCGTTCGGCGGTGCTTGGTTCACGTTGTTGTTAGCTTGGATGTTTGCCAATGCAGTGGTCACTCGTTGTGTAATTAGTTCTTCCAATTGTTCGTCAGTCATTCCGTTACGTGTGTTCACCATTGTTTCTCTGCATTAAGACAACAATGCAAATAAGGTTCAAGCACGAATATACACGTTATATATTTCTTATGCTAAAATAAAATGCAGAATTTAACAGTACAACAAACATAGAAAAGATAGTCACTAGTCAAAGTCATAAAGTTAAATTCCCATTCATAATCAAAATATCGAGTACATAGTCATAAAATAAGAGTTTTGATTACATCTAGTCTACTCCAACTAACCGAGTACTACTCTAGTTTAGTGGATATAATGCCCAAAAGATAAAAGATGTCAATCTACTCTAGAATTCAGCACAATAACGATGAAACTCTAAGTGCGACGACGACGATCACACTCAGCACATCTCGGTGAGTCACCCCTCGGGTATCCATCTGCAGGTCGCTCTCCTCTACGAACTGACTCCAACTCACGCCTCATAACAACAATCTCCTCAAGTGCGGTCCCCAACAAGTCGCGGGTATCCCCGTTATCCTCTAACAATCCAAAAACTGCATCCTCAAGTCGACGGAAACGAACAACATCTGAATCTCTAGCAGATCCTATCATAACAACACATGACTTAGGTCTAGAGGGCTCTCCAACATGATGAGTAGGTGGTGTAGAAATAGTAGTAGCAGCTCGACTCCCATGAGTAGGCGATGTCTCAGGTGTAGCGTGTGAATCAGACATACGAACCTTCTTTTGTGGGCATGACGAATCAAAATCGGACAAGGCTCGAGATCTAACACCGGATGGTCCAGCTCTATCAGCAGGTGGTACAGTATCATCGGAATCAGTATAAACCTCAGCTGGTGGCGTACCCCATAAAGCTTCCTTCTCCTCTCTAAACCGCTGACATGGAACAGTAGGCTTCTTCTTCAAGTTGGATGTCTTCCTAATCTCACTCCTCCTACTGGGCTCAACTCTCTCAAGTAGAACAGTCAAAGCATCAACCCTACTATCATCATCAGCCTCAGCATCCTCGCTATCACTACTAGCCACAACCATCCTAACGTCAATATCACTCTCAACCTCATCATCCTCACGATCTACCTCATATCCATTCATATCATCATCACCCTCATGATCTACCTCAACATCCATATCATCCTCATGACCTACCTTATATCCATCCATACCCTCATCACCCTCGTGATCTACCTCAATACCATCCATATCATCCTCATCATCCTCATCACCCTTACTACCACTAACCCACTCGATCAAAGTACGATGCACAACAGGTGGCATCCCATCAACAACATCGGAAGTATCAGACAACATATCACGCTCAACCTCGTCATCCTCCTCCGGATCCTCGTCAGGGTCATACTCTGCACCTTCCTCCTCAGGATCAGCCTCCTCAGGAGCCTCCTCTGGGTCATTCTCCGACTCGACATGACATGGTATCAACTCAATCTCGTCTTCCCACTCTTCGTCAGCAGAGTCAGGCTGGTAAATAATAGTAGATGACGACATAACCTGCAACAACCAAATGTTAGATATTCGCGCGAATGGTTGTAGGGTATGCATGAAATAATCATGTATAGAAATTAAAGTATGCAAATGAGCGAAATGCATATGTATATAATACATATTACGTATTACATAATATATATTACATATTACTTATAATGTTATCCTACGTAATACATTACGTAGTACACATATGTATACAGAGTAACAAGTAGCCACATCGGTTATAGTCTAGGCCTAAGATGCAAACCTAGTTCTCTATAACCAAGGCTCTGATTCCAAATCTATAACACCCCAAAATGTGATATGCGGAAGCGGTGAAGCTCGAGGGCTGTTACATCATTGTATCATAGTTCAAGGTACAAGAGAACGACTCTAAATGAGACGTTTTATGAAAATACCTCGTTGAATTTAATAAAAGTATCAAAGTACAAAAGGTCTCAGTTTCAAAAGATAGCGTAGCAGAATATCAAAGTGTTAAACATCAATGAGATAACAGTTCAAAAGCATAAGCAAATAAATGTCCGAAGATAGCCAAGAAATGCAAGCGGACTCCAAGTACTTCACACAGCAGATAAAAATCATCATCAATTACCTGAGATAAATGCTAAATTGGGTCAACATAAAGTTGCTGAGAATATAGGTTTCAAGTAAAAATTCGTAGTAATTCAATTTCAGGTTTCATTTCATGTACACATGTAACTATAGGAGGTATAGTGCCAAGTGTAGGATAAATTGGGTGTTCACAATATTTATGATAGCTAAGCTCGTGACATCGAAACTAATGATCCAGTGCATACAATAGATTGTATACATACATTTTGCCCCAATAGAGTACCTAGCCAAGATAACTCCATTCACACAAATGGTATACACTCGTCCGGCGTCAGAATGCCCGAGTGGAGGTTGTCAACCCTCAATAGATCTATCCATATCATAAGAGCTTACTCCAGCAGAGTAATTAACGATTCATGATACTGGGGACTAAGGCTAAAGCAACTTAAGCTATCTCATAAACAGTGTTCACAAAACGGTCACAGAAATCTAGTTTTACTTGCGTCCAGAAGCAAGCATCGAAAGCATTTATCACATCCCAAAACATTAAACATATAAAACAGTTTAATAGGGATCTATAAACTCAACTCAAGCAACGATTCAAACCGCACACGTATCATCAAATAGTAGCGAGCAACTCTAGCAACAACCTAAATATAATACTATACTTTAGGCACTAGCAAATAAATCACAATAGTTCGTCACGTACGTTACTCATCAATCATATATATATATTTTGGTTTGTAGTTAAAATCGTGACTTGTAAATATCATATCGTTATAAGCATTATAGTATATATATACTTAGGCAAAAATATTTATTTTTGATTCGACGAAATTTCGACAGCCTTTTGGTGTAAATTTTAATTTACCCAAATTTATCTTAATAAATTTTCCAACAAGATTTCTATAGAAAATTCGGCAGCCTTTCGGCGTCACTTTAAAACTTTCCATTTTTAGTAAGTACCCAAATCTCGACCTAAAATCCCTAGTTCCAACACTTCTCAATCACAATTATTTCAACAAGTCATTTTCCCGCAATAGTATCAATTTCTACTTTTAATGCTTAAACTTTTAACGATGTACCAAGTATTCACATTTCGCGCTTATACCCTTTTATAAAACGATCCCAACATTCATATACAACATTTAGTACCCATTTCGACACTTAAAATGACTCGGTTTAACTCGAAAACGTCGTTTCGACAACTTTAAAAATCTAGACAACAAGCTAATTATAGTCTTTTTCACAAAAATTAAGTTTTCCGACAACGAAATTTAAACGACCATATCATACTCATTTTAACTCCGTTTTTGGCCCATAATATATCGAAACGAAGGTAATAACTTATATTTTCATAATATCGTAGTAAACTAGTGTCAAAACAATTTTTACGACCCTCTATGCCTCTTATAAAAATCGGACAGATTATATACTTTTCGTAAAAACTCATTTTCGACCATTTTCAAGCGTACCCACTAGTAGTAACACTACGAGTTCCCTTCAATTATTCATAAACACACTCAAAATACAAGATTTATCTTCAAGTCCACAATTCTAAAAATATACATTTTTATATTTTCAAGTCTTTCAATTAAAACATTTTCGTGCATGGATCTAATAGATCCACACATAATTTTCATAGATCTAAAATATTTTATGACCAAAAATAATTTTTATCTTTTTATTTCAAGAAAATAGTTGATGAGTAACATGCATGTATAGATCTACATAGATTATGCATGAAAAAGAAAGAATCGAAAAAGGTTCAAGAAATAACCTTGAGTAACAATTCTACGTAACCACGATAACCCGATCTACGCTCTAATCAACTAAAAATCAACAAAACCCAACTTCTATAAACTTCAACCACAAACTTCTCAAATCAACAAACCAAGAAAACCCATTCTTCTATAAGCTTGTATAAACCCTAGGATGTATTTGTTTTGTGCTAAATATTCTTAAAATGGAGCTTCAAGAAATCAACAATGGAGGATTTGGTTATGGTGTTTGTGCCGTGTGTTTTTTAGAGAGAAAGGGAGATGTGTGTTTTTTTGAGTGAAGTGAATGAGTGAATGTGAGATATGAGTTGAGGTAAATATGGTTAATAAGTTAAAAGTGTTTGAGGTGTGTAAGGTTTAAGCTTATTTTGGCAAATTGTAAGATTTTGGTTATATTGCATGTGGTGGTGTAATTGGCCGGTTATGGGGGGTCCCACATGGGTAAATATTTCAAAAATTTTACTATGGTAACTAGTTAGAAGGTTTAAGGTAACAAGTTAGTTAGTTTTAGGTAAATATCGAAAAGTATATAGTTAAGTTTAAAATTACGTAAAACTTAAAAATTTGACGAAATGTATTAAATTTATGATTTTTGGACGAAAACTGATATTTTATAATTTATAAAGTATTTTGTGCACGCTAACGACGGTTAAAAGTAAAAACGACGTAAAATACGAAAACGCGATACGTTAATTAAATATTCACATAAAATACGATTTATTACTATAAATAGCAAAATACTAAAATACAGGCATATATAAACATATACAGAAATATTTAAATACGTTGTTCATGAAAATACGATCACACTGTTAAAAACTAAGCAGATAAGCACATAATTCACAAATAACGAATAATCTCATGGATTATCGTCAATTCATTGACCGTCTCATCATTTTGGTCAGATTCACAGAAAGTGTTCAGAATAATGACTGAGCATAGTGTTAAGTCATTAGTCGTCATCAAACAGTTTTTCAGAAAACGCGGGATAACTTCCCGGTTCCAACACAGTTAAATCACATAGTTGACTAAATAAAAAGTCAAAGGGTAAAATAGTCATTTTACAAAGTAGAAAATTACCAGGTGTTACATGCTCGAACATTATTATCTGTTTGAAAGCTACCACTATTCTTTTGGGCCGAAGCCGTATCAATCGCATGCTACACACAAAACCGTTCCTCAATTATCCCAAGACACGAAAAGACACCATATCACATAGCTAATAATCGCAAACCTTCACTCAAACACCTTCATGTTTTCGGATGTACGTGTTACATTATTTGAGATGGTGAAAATCTGGACAAGATGAAAGAGAAAGGTGATGCATGCATTTTAGTAGGATATGCAACTCAGTCTAAGGGATACAGAGTGTACAACATGAGAACAAAATTGATAGTCGAGACTATTCATATCAGATTTGATGCATTGAAAGAAATGGCACTTGAACAAAACAATTTAAGTCCCGATCCACAACGACAAAAGACTTCTGTGCACAACCGCACGAAACTCGGAACTCCAGACCACAACAATGAACCGTCAAGTTCAAAGCTGGTTCCTGAACATGTTCCAAGAGCAGACATGACAGTGGAAACGACACTTGAAGAGTTGGAAATGTTCTATGGACCAATGTTTGATGAATATTTCACGGGGGAGAAACATGTTGTATCAAAGTCTTCCGCTGTCACTCATGATAAGAATGATGATAGCGATCATCGTCAACAAAAGGATACAACTTCATCTACTTCAACACGGGTTGCTGCAGATTTACCTCCTCAGAATATCACTTCAACAATCGATCCTACAACATCCACAACTACTGTCATTGCTCTAGAGAACACAAATCAAGCAGATGATGCATTATTTGACGATGACGATTTTCACAACCCATTCGGTACACTGGTACACGAAACTGGAGAGTCTTCTACTCACCATGTTGATCCGTCAAATATGCATACGTTCTACCAACGACATCCCTCAACACATCATCGGACCCGAGATCATCCTTTGGTTCAAGTAATTGGAAACCCTTCACAACCCGTTCGTACAAGACGACAGCTTGAAACCGATGGCGATGTTTGTATGTACACACTCGCTGTGAGTACAGCTGAACCGAAAAACATCAAAGAAGCCATGACTGATCATGATTGGATTGAGTCGATGACGGATGAACTTCAACAATTTAAAAGACTTAAAGTCTGAGAACTAGTTGACAGACCATACGACGTGATTCCGTTAAAACTTCGATGGATCTGGAAAAACAAGATGGATGAAGAAAACACGATCATCAAGAACAAAGCTAGGCTAGTGGATAAGGAGTATGACCAGAAAGAGGGAATTGATTTTGACGAATCATTTGCACCAGTTGCTCGTATGGAAGCGGTCAGGATTT
Source organism: Glebionis coronaria (assembly GCA_025667525.1). Lineage (NCBI taxonomy): Eukaryota > Viridiplantae > Streptophyta > Magnoliopsida > Asterales > Asteraceae > Glebionis > Glebionis coronaria. Next base: position 465,667,108 of record CM046874.1, on the reverse strand, counting down.
TCCCTGCTTATGCTGCACATAAGGGATTCACTGTCTATCAAATAGACGTAAAGACGACATTTCTTAACGGTGCTTTGAAGGAAGAAGTCTATGTCAAACAGACGTAAGGATTCGTAAATCCTCATTATCCTGACAAGGTGTATCGCCTCTACAAGGCACTATATGGACTAAAGCAAGCTCCAAGGGCGTGGTACGACGAGCTCTCGAAATTTCTGGTATCCAAAGGTTTCTCAAAAGGTTCCATTGATCTAACTTTGTTCACTTACAAATATGAGGATGACATTTTGCTTGTGTAGATTTATGTTGATGACATTGTTTTCGGGTCTACAAACCCAAAACTTTCAAAATGGTTTGAAAAAGTCATTGTCACACCCCACCATGGCGGAATATGGGGCGCGACGTATGGATATCATCACAACAATAGCGTGTCTATAGAGATAACTAAATGATATAAGAAATGTCATAAAATGGTGACACAAATGTCATGACAATATCTCAACAATGCAGGAGTCTAGGTAAGTAGGTAACAGTCCTACCTCTTACCCAAGACAAACAAATAACACAAACAAACAAACAAACATATAGGTGCCAACAGTATCACTTATTAAAATGAACAATCAAATAAAACTAAGAAGGAAACGGGGATTCTCCTTCTATATGCATTACTAAGCTTCTCCAATCCTAGCCACTTATGTTCTCATGCTTAACCATAGTATCACCTGAAAGAGACACTAAAACACGTCAACATAAAGTTGGTGAGAGTCATAGGTTTAGAATCCAGCACAAGACAAGTCATAAGCTGTGAAAACCATAAACCAATAAACATATGGACAATGCGCTACAATCATGTACTAACAACTAGCATTCAAGGTCAATCAATCATTACAATTCCAAGGCATCACGCCTTACCAACAATCACAATTTGCAAGGCATCACGCCTTACCAACAATCACAATTTCCAAGGCATCACGCCTTACAAACAATCACAATTTCCAAGGCATCACGCCTTACCAACAATCACAATTTCCAAGGCATCACGCCTTTTCATTAACCATAGGTCCCATAGGCACCCATACACCTATGTACCTTACCAATCCAGATCACACACAAACAAGAATCACATAAGAGTTAATCACATAAATGTACACACAAGTCCATCTCAAACCTTAAAACATTCACAACATTAATTTAGAAAATAATTCAACACATTGTCTCTTCCATCCCATCTGGAAGTCAAAAACAATAGTAAACATGGGACTATGAAACTCACCTGATAACTTCTTCACAAGTCCTTGCACTAGCAACAAACTAACAAACCAAAAACACACAATTAATACACAAACCAATCACTAAGATGGCTCATTAACCTATGATGGACATCTAGCCTATTCCCACATATTTACCTCATTGACAAGCTCTAATCACCCCATTACCCTTCCTTAACAAGTCCTTAACTTGGTTAAGTTTAATAACTATCCCGTTCATATTTTACACAAAACAGTCCCAGTTTTTAAGTCTCAAAACTTTAAGTCAAACGTCCACTTAAACATACCCATGGTTTCCGTAAATAGAATATTCATACCTTTACATATGTTGGCTAACACCTCCCACTTGCCCTAACCTTAAAGCTACTGTTAAGGCCCCGATATACATATATCTACATTTGTCATTCCAGATTTCCTGATTTTAAACGTACTAAAAGTTTGTTACCATTAAGGGGTCTTACCCTAAACCAAAACCTTAGCCCAAGTGTAGATACTTAATAGAATATATAAACCATCTCTCATGTTCGTGAGAAGGTACCAATGCAACCCTAAGTACCCCAAACAACCCAAAACTTAAAAAGAAAACAGGCTGAATTCAAAACTGTTTTGACCTCCGACTGTTGTAACCTATTTTTGACCCACTTCCCGACCTCCAATTTAGTTCTCGTTTCTTGCATTTGAAAGCCACTTCAAATACCTTTCCAGGGGTACTTGGATCGTAATATAAGAGTTTATAGAACTCCCGATATGGTCAAAACAATTGACTCAAAAATCTGCCCAGTTTTTAAAAACGGGTTTAAACAAATTGAACAAATTAATTACCCATAACCCCATCTAATACAAGCCCTAGATTATATGATCATCATATTATGATTATCACATCATTATTTTACTGATTTTATAAAAACCCTAACCCTAATCCATCATAAGAATGATTAATTAAACACAAACAATTAAATCAAAAAGGTTAACGAAGGTTTTTACCTTTAATTCAATGGAAGATGAAAAACACCCAATTTTTATGAAGAACCCTAATTCTCCTCTTCTTTTAGTCGACTATAACTCCAGGGAAAGAAAAAAATGCGTTTGATTTAGTGTTGGGGGTTCCTTATATAGCCAAAAGAATCCTTGTCCAACCCAATTACCACTTACCATAAATCTTTTCCTTTTTTTCCTTTTTTTTCTCTTCTAAACCGACCCAAACACCCCTAATTTCGTTTTTTTCTTTATTTTTTTTTCTTTTTATTGTTAATTAATATCTTATTAATATTACCTTAATTTACCTTAATTTATTTCAGCTCCTAAAACTCTCAAAACCTCAAAACCGTGAAACTAGTCAAATTTACGCGTTTTACCGTAAAAGACGTAAAATATACACTTTTATAAAAAATCTCAAATTTTGAAATAAACTTTATAATTATGTCCTAAATGACCTAAAACCATCCGGAAAAATATTCATTTGACTAATTACCTCATTCGAGACCTCTAAATGCTAAACCGTAAATCCTAAAAAAATACTACTACTATAATACTTATACGTATACGTAAACACCACAATATCACCATTTTCATTTCATAGTCACCACTTGTGAGCTCATGAACATGAAATAACCGTTCCTCGATTTACTTATGAGTACTCTATACTCATAAACGATAACCACACCAACCTCGTTCACACAAAATAAACACGTAAATACAAAATTCAAGTAAGCACACATAAAATAACCTAAAAGTAAGACCAAGTGACAAACCCAAAACCACGGTTGTCACATCACTCCCTCCTAATAGAAATCTCGTCTCGAGATTCACTCCCAAACTCAAACTTATTCTCAGCAAACAAACGAGGATGCATATCCCTGATAAAACCTTCACGTTCAAACGTGAACTCAGTTTATACTAAAATAATTTCAACCAACAACACATGAGGCATAACCGTCCGCGAGGAAATTTATTAAAACCATAAAGTTATGTAACCAACCTAACTAAATCTCGCAACTCATCAAACAAGAACTGTCTTGAAACCAAGTTAGGAGCCATCACATAACTCGACGGGTTTAAAACTGTCACCCCGATTTCAGTCTTACTCATAAATACCATAAATCAAAACTCATCAAATATAACCACGTATTCTAAAGTCTAAAGAACTCTCACATTCCATCCCAACTCATCTCTATGTTAACCCTCCAAGTGTTCATTACCACAAAATACCCAAAACACAAGTTTAATCAATGTTGTCCGAAAATTAACCTTGAACTCAACACTTGTACAATTAATTCGACCAAACTACTGAGTTCCAATTACCAAACATTCTGAATATTCGAAGAGTACGTTCCGATTACATAATTTTAGGCTTTTGAATCACTCAAAAAGCTTTAAAAACGAATAAGTTATGACCAAAACGATTTTTCTCAAAATCTGCCTAGGCATTAGCGACAGTTTCTGACAGTTAGCGACATATTTTGACAGTTTAGCGACAGTTTCTGCCTACTCCGATTTATACCAAAAAACGATTTTAAACCCTAATTTATTTTAATTCCAGCAAATTAAAACTCTCACCCATCATATGATTAAATACATGACTTTAACATATTTAATTTAATAAAAAAAAATTTCAAACTAAAGAACAATAACTTTAGGTGATCAAAACCAAAATATTTTAAAATAAACGAGTCATGCTTATATGTTAAAGAATTTATATTCCACCTTATTTGAAACATGATCCCGACACTTCCTTATTTCATCGACTACCAACAACTATTTTTTTTTTCAATTTGCAAGTACTATTTTTTACCATGTATAACTCGAAACAAAAGACATCGTTACCCCAATAAGAAATCTCCACCATCTCAAAATCCTTCACGCCAAAGTACCGTACAAACAAACATGTGAAATGAGGACCCGAGAAATGCGCTACTATAGAAGTTGAACATCTCAAAGAGAAACGAGCTAGCAACCATCCCAAGAATACAACCGGTAAGTAGAAAATAATTTTACATACATAGGCATAAGCGTATATACACTCAAATCCATCCAACATATACTATACAAGCATGTATTAACTCTCTTTCATGCAATCATACTTGAAAGTCCAGTGGTGTTGTGGCACATATATAATTATGTAGGCCTCCATAATTATACATGTTCCCTTTCACCAATGTACTCCCTCCTATGATGACACTTATAAGAAATTAATACTACACATAACACATAATCCAACAACCCACAAGCACATAACCACACAAGATAAGATCCAAAGCCTCATGTATTAAAATAACATAGCCAATACACGAAACACATAAACTCGTAGTCCAGCTGAACCAGCGTAGACAAAATTCAAAATTTATAAAGAACATGAAAACATAATTAAGCGAAATCCAACAATGACTAGCGTATACGACCATGGTTCCACCCGCACTAACCAAAACTCGTAAAGAAAATAACATGTAGTTAAGTATGAACCATAGTAGTTCATAACCTAACAAATACTACGAAAATAATATTCAAACACATCAATTACTATAAAATGCACACATACTCCTATGACGCCTATATGCAGGGACCCTTAAGCTATAGACTAGGCTACACGACTAGGCAACCTAATTCTCTATAACCATTGGCTCTGATACGATTCTGTCACACCCCACCATGGCGGAATATGGGGCGCGACGTATGGATATCATCACAACAATAGCGTGTCTATAGAGATAACTAAATGATATAAGAAATGTCATAAAATGGTGACACAAATGTGATGACAATATCTCAACAATGCAAGAGTCTAGGTAAGTAGGTAACAGTCCTACCTCTTACCCAAGACAAACAAATAACACAAACAAACAAACATATAGGTGCCAACAGTATCACTTATTAAAATGAACAATCAAATAAAACTAAGAAGGAAACGGGGATTCTCCTTCTATATGCATTCCTAAGCTTCTCCAATCCTAGCCACTTATGTTCTCATGCTTAACCATAGTATCACCTGAAAGAGACACTAAAACACGTCAACATAAAGTTGGTGAGAGTCATAGGTTTAGACTCCAACACAAGATAAGTCATAAGCTGTGAAAACCATAAACCAATAAACATATGGACAATGCGCTACAATCATGTACTAACAACTAGCATTCAAGTTCAATCAATCATTACAATTCCAAGGCATCACGCCTTACCAACAATCACAATTTCCAAGGCATCACGCCTTACCAACAATCACAATTTCCAAGGCATCACGCCTTACCAACAATCACAATTTCCAAGGCATCACGCCTTACCAACAATCACAATTTCCAAGGCATCACGCCTTATCATTAACCATAGGTCCTATAGGCGCCCATACACCTATGTACCTTTCCAATCCAGATCACACACAAACAAGAATCACATAAGAGTTAATCACATAAATGTACACACAAGTCCATCTCAAACCTTAAAACATTCACAACATTAATTTAGAAAATAATTCAACACAGTGTCTCTTCCATCCCATCTGGAAGTCAAAAACAATAGTAAACATGGGACTATGAAACTCACCTGATTGCTTCTTCACAAGTCCTTGCACTAGCAACAAAATAACAAACCAAAAACACGCAATTAATACACAAACCAATCACTAAGATGGCTCATTAACCTATGATGGACATCTAGCCTATTCCCACATATTTACCTCATTGACAAGCTCTAATCACCCCATTACCCTTCCTTAACAAGTCCTTAACTTGGTTAAGTTTAATAACTATCCCGTTCATATTTTACACAAAACAGTCCCAGTTTTTAAGTCTCAAAACTTTAAGTCAAACGTCCACTTAAACATACCCATGGTTTCTGTAAATAGAATATTCATACCCTTACATATGTTGGCTAACACCTCCCACTTGCCCTAACCTTAAAGCTACTGTTAAGGCCCCGATATACATATATCTACATTTGTCATTCCAGATTTCCTGATTTTAAACGTACTAAAAGTTTGTTACCATTAAGGGGTCTTACCCTAAACCACAACATTAGCCCAAGTGCAGATACTGAATACAATATATAAACAATCTCTCATGTTCGTGAGAAGGTCCCAATGCAACCCTAAGTACCCCAAACAACCCAAAACTTAAAAAGAAAACAGGCTGAATTCAAAACTGTTTTGACCTCTGACTGTTGTAACCTGTTTTTGTCCCACTTCCCGACCTCCAATTTAGTTCTCGTTTCTTGCATTGGAAAGCCACTTAAAATACCGTTACAGGGGTACTTGGATAGTAATATAAGAGTTTATAGAACTCCCGATATGATCAAAACAATTGACTCAAAAATCTGCCAAGTTTTTAAAAACGGGTTTAAACAAATTGAACAAATTAATTACCCATAACCCCATCTAATACAAGCCCTAGATTATATGATCATCATATTATGATTATCACATCATTATTTTACTGATTTTATAAAAACCCTAGCCCTAATCCATCATAAGAATGACTAATTAAACACAAACAATTAAATCAAAAAGGTTAATGAAGGTTTTTACCTTTAATTCAATGGAAGATGAAAAACACCCAATTTTTATGAAGAACCCTAATTCTCCTCTTCTTTTAGTCGACTATAACTCCGGGGAAAGAAAAAAAATGCATTTGATTTAGTGTTGGGGGTTCCTTATATAGCCAAAACAATCCTTGTCCAACCCAATTACCACTTACCATAAATCTTTTCCTTTTTTTCCTTTTTTTTTCTCTTCTAAACCGACCCAAACACCCCTAATTTCGTTTTTTTATTTATTTATTTTTTCTTTTTATTGTTAATTAATATCTTATTAATGTTACCTTAATTTACCTTAATTTATTTCAGCTCCTAAAACTCCCAAAACCTCAAAACCGTAAAACTAGTCAAATTTACGCGTTTTACCGTAAAAGACGTAAAATATACACTTTTATAAAAAATCTCAAATTTTGAAATAAACTTTATAATTAAGTCCTAAATGACCTAAAACCATCCCGAAAAATATTCATTTGACTAATTACCTCATTCGAGACCTCTAAATGGTAAACCGTAAATCCTAAAAAAATACTACTACTATAATACTTATACGTATACGTAAACACCACAATATCACCATTTTCATTTCATAGTCACCACTTGTGAGCTCATGAACGTGAAATAACCTTTCCTCGATTTACTTATGAGTACTCTATACTCATAAACGATAACCACACCAACCTCGTTCACACAAAATAAACACGTAAACACAAAATTCAAGTAAGCACACATAAAATAACCTAAAAGTAAGACCAAGTGACAAACCCAAAACCACGGTTGTCACAGTCATGCACAACAAATTTGAAATGTCAATGATGGGCGAACTAAAATTCTTTCTAGAAATTCAAGTTCACCAATCCCCAAGTGGTATCTTTATAAACCAAGTTAAGTATTGTCAAGAGATAATAATCAAAAAGCATGGTATGACTTCATGTGATCCTGTTGGGATAACATTATCAACCACATCGCTAGATGCTGACTTGGAGGGAAATGACATAGATCAAACGAGATATCATTCCATGATCGGTTCCTTCATGTACTTGACAGCAAGCAGACCTGATATTTCACATGCTACGTGTTATTGTGCACGATATCAAGCATGACCCACTGAAAAGAACCTCAAGGAGGTTAAACGGATCTTTCGGTACCTCAAAAATACCATTCACTTGGGACTCTGGTTTCTGAGGGAAACCGATTTCTTTCTAATAGCCTATTCAGATTTTGATCATGCAGGGTGTCTTGATACATGAAAAAGTACTTCTGGTGGTGCACAATTTCTAGGTCAAGATAAGCTTTTGGGATGGTCTTCCAAGAAGTAATATTGCACGTCACTTTCATCAGCCGAGACGGAGTATGTGTCTCTATCTGCGTGTTGTGCTCAAGTTCTATGGATGAGAACACAACTCACGGATTATGGCTTCCGCTTGGATAAAGTACCTACGTAATGTGACTCAAAGTCGGCCATAGCCATCTCCTGCAATCCGGTACAGCATTCCCGCACGAAGCATATTGATGTCAGATACCACTTCATAAAGGAACAAGTTGAAAGAGGTATCGTTGAGCTATACTTTTTTAAAACGGATTACCAATTAGCCGACTTATTTACGAAAGCTCTGCTGAAAGATAGGTTTGAGTACCTCATTAGGAAAATTGGTATGTGATGTTTGACTCCAGCAGACTTGGAGATTCTGGCAAAGGTGCCTGCTTGATTTATATATCATACATCTACTTGTAAATATCATTTAAAAAGCAAAATACAAAAATATAAAACATATAAAAGCAAAACACAAAATTAAAAATCTTTGGAAAACTAAAAATATTCTTCTCGACATGTCTTTCAGTATCGATAATATAGACTTACCTAGAAATGTCTCTCAATAACGACACGGGTGTGTACATAAAGCTCGAATGAAAGTTATAAATATTTTTCAAAACATGTCATTTCTACTTTTAATAAAGAAAAATGTCTATTTTGACTAAATTTTCTAACAACGGGTAGAGCAATCTATCTTGGGTTGAGCTTGTCACAAAACATTCAACGTTTTGAACTCAACACAATGGCTTGTAATCACTTTCAGATTGCAACCCGGTTCTATATTCACGGGGGAGTGTACGCTTTAGTGCCATTACCCTCAGCAAAAGAAGAGAACTCTTCTTACACTTGAGTGGATTCGTCAAGACATTCAAAGTCTATGAACTCAAGTTTATGCTTTAGAAAAACCTCTTCGCCAAAAAGAAATAGGATTTTTCAAAAAGCGTTGAACACAATTTTTTCAAGAGTTTTTCAATGATTATTCAAAATGTTTCAAAAATTGTGTGTTCAACAACTCCCATCCTCAAAAAGCGAAATGTGGATCACATCCTCACAATGACAATTCAATTGGATCAATTTTGAGGGGGAGCATTTCAACTTCATGCAAATATTGACACATCTTTCTCCCGGAGATTTTAAAGACTATTTTTCAAAATATATTTTAATCAAATTTGGTATCTCTAATATCAAAAGATTTTATATATTAGAGATAGGGGGAAAATATGATTAAAATGTGATCTATAGACTCAAGCACTTTAACTCTTATCCACATGTGCAAAATGTCTACTTAAATTCTTTCGTATTTCAATACACATGTGTAGGGGGAGCCTTTCTGAAACGAAAAAACTAACAAGATGTTAAATGTTTTTTAAACACTTTTTAGAATTTAAAGTCGTTTATGGTTACGATCAAATACCCACAACATCTTTAATCCATGACGTTATTGGTGTCAAAAGGGTGGTTAGGTTTAAGTCCTATGATCCAACCAGAACTGGAGGGATCTTCCCAGGGACAATCCAATAGATTATTAGAAGTCCTTAGGAAAGATGGAGTAGAATGTAAATGTAGATGAATGCCGACTAAGTACTGATGCTAGCAATAGAACAATCACAACAAGGTGCTAGTAATGATGTCTTGGTAAGCATTGAGGGGTTGAAGAATGAAAAAGAAATGTAAGGATAAAGGTTATAAAGAAATTATCCCTCCATACAACTTAGGCAGAAACCGGGTCAACACATCATGAAGACAAACTCATCATGGACCCAGTGATGAAGTGCACAACCCTTCCCTAGCTACTCAGACTTCTCTCAAAAGAAGTTTGTTTTATTTTCACGGATAACAACATGACTTCTATTAGCTTTCTCATTCTGAGATAGTTGATATTGAATAGGTGGCATCTGCTCCAGCCTCCGACCACTAAAAGTGCACAAATAGAGTCTAGAGCCTAGAGATCAATCAAATCTCATTAGGACACATGGGATGACGATAAAGAGAGTCCTACGCTATATCCTTGCGATATTGCTAGAACACTCAGAGTGATACTACTTAGTATTCACAATGACGAGTGGAAATCATTCCAGTTTTAACATCAAACAGCACTGCGGTAGGTCATATGTAAGATTCTTTATGAATCAAACATATGTAGAACTGAAAAGCAACAGTGGTTTGATTCTGAATTGATTCAAACTCGTTTCAGGTTTCTACGCAATATCTTTATGGTCTTGCCAGAACATTCAGAGTGATATTCATTAATATTCACAGTGACGAATGGAAATCCTTCTAGCGTCAAACTCAAACAGCACTACGGTAGTTGACTTGTGAGATTCTTATGAATCAAGCTTGTGTCAACTGGAAAACAACAATGGTAAGATTCTTTATGAATCACACTTGTTCCAGGAATTTGAATTGTCGACTTTAATCAAGAGGTTATTTATCCAATTGATTCACTCTTTATGTTCGTAGTCTTGCTTTGAGACGGTCGAGTAAAGAGAACGGCTAGTACAACCGCGAAACCCTATCAAAAAGATTCTTAATTGAATCTACCTAATCACAGGTACGATATTTAATATCGTATAACGGTCTTCACCGACTGGAGGTAAAACGCTACCGATTTAGGACGAATGTCAAAGCCATTCAGTCCGTGTCCATGTTTTGTCTCGAGAAGGTTTACGGTGTACTCAGCAAAGTCAAAGATACAAAACCACATACTCATGCCTAAATACATATTCAACAATTAATAGTGTGAGCATGTGGATGAAGACACAAGATTGCAAGATGGCAAAGACAAGTCAAGGATGATTTGAAGATCTCAAGATTAAAGACAAAGTCGAAAGACAACGACAAAGGCTCAAAGATCACAACATGAAGAAACAAGACTACTATTTCACGTTCAAGACTCACTTATGGCGAGATTAGTAATCTCTACAAATCTCCAAATGACAAAGGGTAATGACCTCTCATAAAGGGTAATGACCTCTCATTGGGGGAGATTGTTAGCCTCAAAATATTGAGTCAAACAAGAATGCTCGGTCATATGTTAATTATATATCGTATTTTAGAACGTTGTAATATGTAGTAGATTAGTCCTGTTATACGGGATTAACTTTAGGCTAAAGCTCATTCATAAGTAACTAAAGCCCAAAAGAAAAGCCCGACCCATTAGACTATAGTCCATAAACAAGCCCGCATGTGGGTGGACTATATATACCCTTCCTAGCATGTTAGGAAGGGTGTTGGTTATTCATTTTCACTAATCTAATCCTCCAAAAGTTCCAACCATTTTCTCTCTACTTTCTCTCTCTAGAATTCATCTACTTTCTACCTTTCTTTCTTGTTTAATCATCACAAATTAATGGGACAACAGATATTGACACCATTGACAATATGTTCCATGATGCATGACATTATCATGTGAAGGAGGTAGAACACTAAAGGCTAGTGGTGGAAGATAAGAAGTTCCACAATAAACATTCTTAGAAGGAGAAGAAATGTGATTTTGAGTGTTCTTGGGTGAATTAGGGTTGAAAGCAATTAGAGAGAATGGAGGAGAATCAAATATTTCATTTGGGGAATAAGACATTTTGATTTGAGAAAGAATGCAAAATGCTTAAGGTTAAATAGAGAAAGCCCAAGATAATTTGGAGGTGGTCAAAGGGTTGAAACACAGATTCCAAAAAGTGTTGGAACAAATTTGGAGTTTCAGGAATACCCGAAAAGTAAAGTACTGGGTGCGGTTCCTTTCCTCAGCCGGCGGTTCCTTGTCAATGAGGAACCGCTGTATCAATAAAGAAGCGCCCACAGTGGGTTGAGTTTGGTGATGAGGGAGGATTTTCCAATTCAGAAAATCCTATTTTTCTAGTCTAACTAATCATGGGGATATGCTAAGAAGCAAAGATATACAAAGAAAACACACAAGAACTCACCAAACAAGATTTAGTCCAAAATACATACATTTTTAATAAAAATCAATGTAGGAGGTGTGTAGAACTAGACACAAGGTCATGACAAAATGATCCTCCATAGTTCTCTTTTGTTCTTGCTATATTTGAGAGACCCATACATATGAATAGAAAGAAGCTATGAAAAATGTTTTTAGATTGAATTAACAATGCAAAAACATTTCTCGACCATTTTCGAAAGAACTTTGAGAATTTTGAAAAAGGGAAGAGAAGTTTTCCAGAAAGAGCTTATACTTAAAATCTCAAAGAAAGAAAAGACTCAAAAGATAAAAGATAATTTAGAATGCATAATTAAGGAATATGTTCCATTAAACCTAGACCTAGACGCATGTAATTAAAAGGTTCCCTCTTGAGTGGCTAAGTGAAGATGTCGGCTAAGTTTTCTACCTAGGGTACCTTCTCTATCGATATGTTCCCCTTTTGAACATTATCCTTGAGAAAATGGTGGCGAATCTCTATGTGCTTAGTTCGCGAATGTTGCACGGGATTCTTGCTAAGGTCTATTGGACCCTTGTTGTCGCACATGATGGGAACAACATCAAGGGAAATCCCGTATTCAACAAGCGCTTGCTTCATCCATAGAGATTGTTGAAAAGCTTTACCGGCACTCACATACTCGGCTTCCGTGGTGGATAAAGCAAGAGCGGTTTGTTTCTTGGAGAAACAAGAAGTTAAACAACAACCCATGAAGGTATAAAATTTACTAGTGCTTTTCCGGTCTACATAGTCTCCCGCATGATCCGAGTCCGCGTAGACAATGGTTTCTACGCTGGTCCCTTTAGGGTACCATTATCCTAATTTTATTGTGCCCTTAATGTATCAGAAGATACGCTTAACCGCTTCAAGGTGAGAGGTTTTGGGAGCCTCTTGGAAGCGAGCACAAAGGCAAACACTAAACATGATATCCGGTCGACATGCCGTTAGGTACAACAAACTACAAATCATACCTCTATATTTGGTGTTGTCTACCGACTCACAATCATCATCTACGATAAGTTTAGTATCCGAGGCCATTGGGGTCTTCATTGGTCTAGAGTCTTCTAATCCAATTTTCTTTTGCATTTCTTTAACATACTTGGATTGATTAAAGAAAATATCATCGTCCATTTGTTTAATTTGGAGTCCTAAAAAGAAGTTAAGTTATCCCATCATACTCATTTCAAACTCGTCATGCATGATTTTGGCAAAGTCATCACACAATTATTGACAAGTTGAACCAAATATAATGTCATCAACATATATTTGTAGGATAATGAGGTGAGAAACTTTCTTCTTTGTAAAGTGTTTATTGTCTACCATCCCCATGGTATACTCATGTTTTACAAGAAACACTTTAAGACTATCATACCAAGATTTGGGTGGTTGTTTGAGACCATAAAAAGATTTTTTAAGCTTGTAAACATGATCCGGTTTCTCCAAATCAATGAAGTCGGGTGGTTGAGCCACATATACCTCCTCATTGATCAAACCGTTAAGAAATTCACTCTTTACATCCATTTGTTGAAGCTTAAAGTCTAAAGCACAAGCGTAAGCTAAAAGGTTTCTAATGGATTATTGTTGGGAATAAAATGTAGCCAATACACTTGGACGCTGAAAAGAGCAATATGGACGTTGATAAAAAGAAATCAAGCATTGACAGGACAAGCGTTGACCGGAAGAAGTCAAGCGTTGATAAGAAGAAGTCAAGCACTGATAGAAGACTTAGTTTACACGTTTTATGTTTCTAGTATGTTTCTAGGAAAGATATGTTCGATAATGTATTTTCTATGTTTATCTTTACCAAGAATAGCTGGTACGTAGACTATTGTACAAGGTTCCTTAATCTATAAAAGGAGGCCTTTAGGTTTTAGTTTAATATACGGTTTACACTTTCATTGTACGCAAGTTTGATTTATCAATCAAAGTGAAAGTTTGGTTTTTCTTGTTTGTGTGTTCTTGTTTGAGTATTAATTCCGCATAATACTTGAATTGTTTCATATACAACAAAGTTTCTCTACGTGTTTAACTTGATTTAATCTCGTTTACACAAGCTAAATCGATCTAAGTTTGGGATCAACATGTGGTATCAGAGCTTGTTGAGAAACTTTGATCTAAAGAACATAAAAACCCTAAATCGCCAAAAATTCTTATTTTCAAGAAACCCTAAAACTAAAACTCCATGTCTACTCCAGAGGTAACCTCATCCTCCTCCTCAACCCCTAATATCAAGACTCCCATGCTAGACCCAGACAACTTTGAGCTGTGGAAGTTTAACTTTGAACAGTACCTTCAAATCCATGACCACACTCTATGGGAAATTATTGAATATGGAAACACATTCAATAAGGCTGCCAAGATTGCAGCTGTTATCTTGTTAAGATCAACTCCAGGCTCTACAGAAGAGGATCGAAAAGAAAAACCTGAAATGGAAGAGCTGTCTCAGCTAAGGACGTTGGAAAGAGAAGGAACGACATGAAAACCCTAAGCATCCTCAAACTCTCTTTGGGACAAGCTAATCAGCACAAATATAGAGACTATGAGTCTGCAAAAGATCTCTGGGCAGCCCTTGAAATTGCTTATGATGGTAGTGCTGATACTATACAAGAGAAAAAGAAGCAAAGCTTGCATGAGTATGTTGTGTTCAAAGCTCAACCCAATGAAAATCAAAGTGGAGTGAGAAGCAAACTTCTTGACATTACAAGCAAGTTGTCCTTTATGGGAACAGTGCATGGAAGATTGAAGCAAGGTCTACGATTGCTAATAATACTCACAAAAGTTCCACTTTTGATCATGTTTACAATAAACTGAGGCTTTGTAGAGAATGAAATCCTTTTGGATCAAGGAAGCAAGTCTACAAATGGAAATATGGTCTTCTACTCACACAGTGAAGGTCAATTTGATCAAAGGGAGTCATACATGCACCCCGTTACTGGATCGCCTTGTGTCAACGCTTGATCAAGCTTTGTCAGCGCCTCACATTCAGACGCCGACACATACAATGTTGACTCACCAAGAGTTAAGCCTACTGGTATTGATCTAGATACTGTGTGTGCTACATTGCTTCATTGCCCAACGGTTCAATGATTACATATGAGGACCTTGAGCAAAATAGTGATGAGCACTTGGAGGAGATGGACATAAAGTTGAATATGGCTCTTGCAAGCATAAGGGAAAATAGATGGAATCGAATATTTAAGAAGAATATGAATTTTAATGCTAATGACACTACTGGATTTGATAAATCCAAGGTTGGGTGTTATAATTGTCATCAAATGGGACACTTTATGAGAGAATGCAGATCTCCAAGAAGATCGGATGCTGGAAAACCCTCAAGCCAAATCATCAAGGCTCAGGATTCCAAAGCTATGGTTTCTATGCAAGACATTGATGGTGTTGCTGGGATTGGAGCTATTTGGCCAAGGATGAGGAAGAAAACAAAGCTTTGGTTGCAGAAAAGGAAGAAGAGGAGCATGTTCACTATGCTCTCATGGCACACTCTTCATCTTCATCAGACAATGAGGTATATGAAGATGCATTTTGTAGTAAGGGTTGTCGCCTAAATACTGAAAAGCATAACAAAGAAGTCTTAAAATTAACAGCAGATGTTGTTAATGAAAGATGTAAGTTATCTAATTATCAACTTGCTCTTACTCAAACTAAAAAGACTGTGGCTGAATATAAGAAAATGAAGTTTGACCAAAAAGATCAAATCAATGTTTTAACTCATGATTTAAATGCTAGTGTTGAGGTTAGAAACATTTTGGAGAGAGCCAATGGTGCTTTACAAGCTAAGTTAGATGAGGCTATCAAAAACAAAGATAATGTAGAACTTAAAATCCAGAGATTTGATAAAGCTTCACAAACCCTAGAAAAATGTGTCAATGCACAAAGAGATTTTAGGGATATGACTAGGATTGGGATGAAAGAGTATGCTGGTGTTCCACCACCCGCTGGGAACTTTTATGGTGTTGTTATAAAGGACTTGTCTTGGACTGGTATACCAGAACTCCAAGAAGAGGAATTTATTCCTCCACTAAGAGTTCTTACCTCAGTAGAGGAATACAAGCAGAAGTTGACTGATTTGGACCAATGGAAGAAAGCCAACCCTACATTGTTTGTTAAAGGTGGCATGCTTAGTGACAACCCAAATGAGTCTACACCCATAAAAGTGACCAATCCTACCACTGGCAAGACTATTGACCTTGGCTTAAATGTTGATAGAAAACCTAGTATTAAATATGCAGAAATGTATAGAAAACCTAGGTCACCAAAAAGTCAAATTAGTGATAATGGGACAGGTTTCTTTTCATATAGACCTAGATCTATGTCTAGAAAAGCCTATTATACTTGTGGAAGTTTTTCACATTTAGCTTATAAGTGTGTGAATGCTTCAAAGGTCAACGCTGATAGAAAGTCAAACACTGTCAAACCCAAACCTTTTGTCCAGCAAAGTCCATAAGTTGTTAGACCAACCCCATTCTTTACTAAATGGTCTAATACTTATGGACAAAGACCTTTCAGCAGACCAATACGTGGTCTAACAGACAATGGGTTTCTGTAGCAAACCCTAGGTTCAACGCTCATAAGGGTAGATTCAGCGTTGACAAGAACAAATTAAACGCTGACAGGAACGTTGCCAGACCAAGTAATGGAAAATATTTGCAACCAAAGGGAAAGGGGTCTAAAGCTTCTTCTAGCTTGACATGGAGACCTAAACAAGACCAAAACCCTAATTCAAATGGGATTTCTATGACCTGTAACAAATTTTATTATATTTTAAAGGTCAGAACTAAACCAATTGGGGTTAACTGGGTGTTCAATCCAAAAAGGGATGAACAAGGGGTTGTCATAAGGACTAAGTCTGTTCATGTTGAACAACCAAATGAATCCAAGTCTGCACATGCTTGGGTTCCTAAAGAAAACAAATTTGTTTTCTTTATGTGCAGGGCATTCAAAAGCAGGTTAATGATTATGGCTATTGGGATAGTGGATGCTCTAGGCACATGACGGGGAAGGAAGATTATTAGACAAATTTTATCCCATTAAAAATGGTGACAAAGTGTACTTTGGAGGAGGATATGGGACTATCACTGGCAAAGGCACTCTTCTCACCAACAATTTGCGTTTTGAAAACGTGTTTCTGGTAAAAGAACTTGAATATAATCTGTTTAGTGTATCACAGGTGTGTGATAACAAAAATAAGGTTCTTTTCACTGATACTGAATGCTTGGTGTTGAGCAAAGATGTTAAAATACCAGATGAGAAATTCATTGATTATAGAACACCTAGGCATAAGGACATTTAGAATGTGAATCTTAATGGAATTAGGATGAATAATAATTTGTCATGTCTATATGCTAAGGCTTCAGTTGATGAGAGTAATCTTTGGCACAAAAGATTAGGGCACATTAATTTTAAAAATATAAATAGACATGTGACACATGGTTTAGTTGATGATTTGCCTGAAAAGGATTTTCACAATGACCATTCTTATGTTGCATGCCTTAAAGGCAAGCAACACAAAGTCTCCTTTAAATCTAAACCTGTGCATTCTAGTTCTAAACCTCTTCACTTACTGCATATGGACTTGTTAACTGATATAGAAAGCTTAAATGGTAAATCCTACTGGTTTTTTTATCACTGATGATTTTTCTAGATTTACTTGGACTTTCTTTTTAGCTTTGAAAAGTGACACTGCTGATACTTTGATTAACTTTATTACCCAAATAGAAAAGAAGTCTGGTAATGAGGTTAAGATAATTAGAAGTGATAATGGTGGTGAGTTTAGAAATAAGTTGTTAGATGACTTTTGTGCCCAGAAAGGGATTACTAGACAGTTTAGTGTAGCTAGAACCCCACAACAAAATGGGGTAGCTGAGAGAAAGAATAGAACACTCATAGAAGCAGCTAGGACTATTTTGGCTGATGCCCACTTTCCCATTGCTTTTTGGGCAGAGGCTGTGAATACAGCTTGTTATGTTCAGAATAGGGCATTAATCAACAAGATCCATAACAAAGCACCTTATGAGCTATTTTGGGGCAGGAAACCTAATATTTGTTTTCTTAAACCTTGTGGATGTCATGTAGTCGTTTTGGACACTAGTGATGCCTTAGGTAAGTTTAGTGCTAAAGGTGATGAAGGCTAATTTATAGGTTATTTTGTGCAGAGTAGAGGATATAGAGTTTACATTAAGAAAGAAAAACGTATACTTGAAAAGGTACATGTTAGGTTTCTAGAGAGTAAACCTAGTGATCCTGAAAGTGGTCCAAGTTGGTTATTTGACTTGGAACCTCTATCTAGAACATTGAATTATATGCCTGTTACTAATCCAGACATTGTGAAGGTCACTTCAAATGTTGTGGAAGAACAAGTTGTTGAAATTTCAGGTATACAGGTTGATAAAGAGGTTGTATCACAAGCAGACCAAACATCACCCATACTTGAGTATGTTACCATTCCTATATGGACAGATGCATTTGCTACTGCTGCTGTTGGAAAAGAGAAAGGTGGTCCACAAGTATCACCAGTTGAAAACATGCATGATTCTTCAAACGCTGACAGAGGAAACTTTGGCGCTGACAAGAAAAATTCAGGCTTTGATGGCTCAAACGTTGACAACTCTAACTTAGGCGTTGACCACTCTTTTGACCATTTATTTTCTTCCAATAATTTTGAACAAGGTGAACCTTCAAACAGAAATGGAGAGGTTCATTTAGATGATGATGGAAGAGCATTTGAAGAAGATATTGGCAATATGGATAGTGAAATTGATGATAACACAATCATTGAAGGAGGAGTACTTACATCTACCATGAAGAATCATCCTTCTTCTTTGATCATAGGTGATGTGATGACTCATGTAAAAACTAGAAGATCTCATCATACTCATGGAGGATTTATTGCCAATATTCACAAGAAGGTTGATACCCCTCTTGTTCAAGCATGTTTGTTTGTCTGTTTTCTATCACAACAGGAACCTAAGAAGATTTTTGATGCTCTCAAAGAACCAAGTTGGGTGGTAGCAATGCAAGATGAGCTTCACAAATTTGCTATTCAGGATGTTTGGGAGTTAGTTAATTGTCCCAGACATGTCAGACCTATTGGGACAAGATGGGTTCTTAGGAACAAAAAGGATGAGAGAGGCATTGTGGTCATAAACAAGGCACGTTTAGTGGCACAAGGATATACACAAGGAAAAGGGATAGACTATGAGGAGCTCTTTGCACCTATTGAAAGGATTGAGGCTATAAGGATTTTTCTAGCCTATGCTTCCTCCATGGGATTTACAGTCTATCAAATGGATGTGAAGAGTGCTTTTGTTTATAGCACAATTGTAGAGGAGGTTTATGTAATGCAGCCTCCTGGTTTTGAAGATTCGGAACATCTAAACAAGGTGTATAGAGTGAAGAAAGCTATGTATGGACATCATCAAGCCCCAAGAGCATGGTATGGCACATTGTCCACCTATCTAGTGGAAAATGGATTCAAAAGGGGCACCATAGACCAGACCTTATTTACAAAGAAGACTGGTAAGGATTTCTTACTTGTACAGGTCTATGTGGATGATATCATCTTTGGCTCTTCTAGTCCAAAGATGAGTGAAGATTTTTCCAAACTCATGACAGACAAGTTCAAGATGATTGCAATGGGGGAGATGAACTTCTTTCTAGGATTACAAGTACAGCAGAAAGAAGATGGTATCTTCATCTCTCAAGACAAATATGTAGCAGAAATCTTGAAGAAGTTTGGCTTTTCTCCACATGAGAAACGGGCTAGCACACCCATGGATAGGGAACACCCTTGGGGAAAAGTTGGAGATGGAAAAGAGGTGGATGTCAAGCATTATAGGTCAATGATTGGTTCATTGATGTATGTCACAGCTTCAAGACCTGACATTATGTTTGTTCTGTGTGCATGTACACGCCATCAAGTGACTCCCAAAGAGTGTCATCTCCATGCTATCAAGAGAATTTTTAGGTATCTTAGGTGTTATCCAGACTTGGGATTATGGTATCCAAAAGATTCTCCATTGGAGCTTATTGCATATTCAGACAGTGATTATGGTGGTGACAAAATTTGATAGAAAATCCACAACTGGTGGATGCCAATTTCTTGGGAGTAGGTTGATATCTTGGAAATGAAAGAAACAAACAGTGGTGGCCAATTCTACAACTGAAGCAGAGTATGTTGCTGCAGTTGCTTGTTGTGGACAAGTCTTATGGATTCAGAACCAGCTGTTGGATTATGAGTATAATTTCATGCATACCAAGACTTTTCTAGACAATAACAGTACTTTATGCATTATTATAAATCCTATAGATCACTCTAAAACAAAACACATAGAAATTAGACATCATTTTATAAGAGATTGTTTTGAAAAAGGTTTAATACAACCAGATAGGGTTGACATAGAGGAAAATGTGGCTGATTTATTAACTAAACCTTTTGATACTGGAAGATTTTAATACTTGGTAACAAGTATTGGAATGATCAATCTTACTTAATATGTGTTTTGGGAACTTATTGTAAAAGTATGTACAAGATATGCATTTGTTATTGGTCTATATACAAAATTAGATTTTTTGTTATTTTAGATGATGCTAACCCTAGGCGTGGGGTGGAGGATTCTTCCAAAGGGTAGGTGATAAGTGTGTAAACACCCATCCTTTTACCACTTAATTCGGGCTAAAACAAGACCAAAACACGTATTTAATATCATTTGTTTGGAATTATGCGTGGTTTTTGTGTTTATTGTGTTTTCAGAGATAACCGGATGAATATTAAAGAAAACATGGGATTGCACGGGTTTTGTCAAGGAAAAAGACTCAAGACGAAGTCTATTGTCCAAGAGATGCAAAAGATTTGAAGTCAATGGACCTATTTGAAGATTTATCGAAGAAAAGGACCAAAGATAGAAGATTTTCATATATCGAAGAAATTCAAGTCTATTAAACAAAGAAATTTAAAGACAAGTTGAATTTAATCGACGACAAATCCCGAATCAGAATCAAAAACGTCAACTTTTCTGAAAAGACGAGAAGACAAGAAGAAAGGGAGAAAGCCCATTCACCAACCAACCACTAGGACTATATATAGTTTCTCCCTTCACATTTTAGGGAGTTAGCTTTTCATTTTTCTTTTTCCAGTTTCTTAGGTTCGGTTCATCACAAACACCATTAGGGTGTTTGGTAATTTTTCATTTTCCTTTCAATCTTGTAAGTGTTTAATCTTTACTCTTGTTACTTTTACATTAATCCTTTAATTCCATCTTTTCATTCATCTTGATCTTCATCATCTTCTATTGCAAGTTCTTAAGTTTTTATTTGATTCAAGTTTGATCTTAAAAAGTTGTTGATTTAGTGTTTTTATTGGTGGGATTTATTACTTATGGTATTTAAATGATTTGTGTTTGATTTGGTAAAACCTTTTTACTTATTTAGTTTGATTATTGGATAAAACCGTGTCCCCTGTTCTTGCGCATCTGCTGCTGTTCTTCATTCGAAACTTTCCGAACAGAACATATTTTCCGAATAGTCGATTTCTTATTTCCCTTACTCGGAATATCTCAGGTATTCCGAACAGAACTTATTTTTCCGAATTGGACAATTTTCCGCATAAGCTGTTTTTCCGAATTGAGCACTTTATTCCGAATAGGGAATATTTTCCGAATAGGCCCATTTTTCCGAATAGTCCCAATTTTCCGCATAAGCCATGTTTTCCGAATAAACATTTTATTCCGAATAGAATTGTGTTTTTTCCGCATAAGGGTGTTTTTCCGAATAACCTGAACTTTCCGAATAGCATTCCTTTTCCGCATAGACAACCTTATTCCGAATAGCACTTATTTTCCGCATAGACATACATTCCGCATAGGGCCTTGTTTTCCGAATTGGGCATTATTCCGAATTGAGCTTCATTCCGCATAGACTATTTTTCAGTAAGGGTATTTTTCCAGATTTAATTCAATTCAAGTATTATTTTTTTTTCATTGTTGATTGTTTTAAGTTTATATCATTATCACTTTAGTCATTTCTCTGTTTAGTAGATTAGAAAACCAAAACCACTTTTTGTCACCAAGAACAAATCATTCCACTTAGAGCCGAGATCAATTCGAGAGGATTCCGAGAATTATTTTGAACCTATTAAAAAAACATTTTATCAAATGGCGCCGCTACCGGCTCTTCTCGTTAAGATCAAAAGTTTTTTGTGAGAACTTGGATTTTGGGATCCGTTCCCCGTGAACGTTACTTTTTCATCATAAAAATTTTCAAAAATCCTAAAAAAATATAAAATTTTCAAAAATACAAAAAAATTAAAAAACATAAAAACCAAAAATATTTTTGCTTTGTTTTTCTTTGTTCGTTCTTTTGCATGTGTATGCGCACTCGATCCACGTCATATCAAGAGCCCGAGCCTCTCGATCACTTAGACATGGCCGGTGTACCACCTCCAAACAATAATAACAACAACAACCCACCTTTCAACAACATGAACAATAACAACAACAATGAGCCCCTTCCGGATAATCGCCCGATGATTGAACTGCTGCAAGCTCATGTCGATGGCAACACGGACCCAATTGTCATACCTCCAATTGCCGCCAACAACTTTGAGCTAAAATCAGGTTTTATCCAGATGGTCTCCGCTCAACCATTCTTGGGACGAACCATTGATGACCCACATGACCACATCAAGAGATTCTTGCAACTCACCAACACGGTCAAGTTCAATGGTGTTCCACAAGAGGTTATAAGGTTACAACTTTTTCCCTTTTCTTTAGAGGGACAAGCCTGACATTGGCTTGCTAAGGAACCGCCACAGAGTATTCTCTCGTGGACGGATTTGGAAACAAAGTTTATCAATTACTTTTTTCCACCCTCTCGTACTACCGCATTGCGGAATGAAATCATCAATTTTGAACAAAAGTACGATGAGTCGTTCAGTGAATCTTGGGATCGTTTCAAAGATCTTTTAAGAAAATGCCCACAACATGGTTTTACCAAAGTACATCAAATCAATACTTTTTACAATGGTTTAAGCATGAGTGATCAAGATTCACTGAACAGTGCCTCGGGGGGTAATCTATTGGCTAAGACTTCCAATGCTGCTTGGGACATCATTGAGAATAAATCTCGTGTGCAAACCAAGAGTGTTCGGACCAATGTCGCTAGTGCTAGCACTAATGACAGCGACAAGCGATTAGACAAAATCACTACGCTTCTTGAATCGCTTGTCACCCACACCGTCAGCAACAACAACAGCAACAACGCCAAAAACGCTCAAGTGAACGCTGTCAGCCAACCTTGTGAGATATGCGGTGGTCCTCACTCTTACACAACTTGTACCGCCACCCAAGAATACCCTGCTGAGAATGTGAATGCGGCATATGGCACCTATCCTCGACATGTTTATCAAGCTAGACCTTAAGGTGACCGTAACTTGCTTAGCTATCGATCCAACAACTATCTTTCACCACCTGGTTTCCCTCCTACCAACCCAAACCAACAACAAAACCTTAATCGCCCTCCTCAACAACAACAACCTCGACAACCATACATCCCTCCTCACAAGCAGCAACAACCACCTCAACGTAACAATCAAGTCTACCAACAACCTGCTTACCAACCACCTGCATACAATGCTCCTCCCAACCAAACCACCACTGCATTACACCAAGAGGTTGCAACCTACATGAGAACCAATGATGTGATAGTGGGAAATCTCCAAGAGGAAGTGCGCAATTTGAAAGCAGACTTGGTCAAGCAAGGAAACGATTTGAGAGCGGACATGAGAAACACGTTGGATAGCCAAACTAATGACTTGAGGAACATGATGGCTAGTTTCTTCCAAGGTAATCAACCCTCTTCTTCGGGTACTCTTCCGAGTAACACCGATGCGAACCCAAGAGGGGAGATGAAAGCAATCACTACTCGAAGTGGCAAAGGTACCAAGGAACCCGAGCTTCCTATACCTCCACCTGTGGTTGTGACTAAGGAGAACGAGTCACCTGCTCCTATTCCTCATCCTTCTCCTTCCCCAATTTCCCCACCTCCTACTTCCACCCCTCCTCCACCCGTGGTTGTGAGTGATCCTATTCCCCTAAAGCCTTCCTCTTCTTCCAATATACCTTATCCTTCAAGGTTGAGGAAAGAGAAGCAAAAGAGCAAGGACGATATTCAGGTTTCGAATTTCCTTAAAATGTTCAAACAACTGAATTTCAATATCTCCTTCGCTGAGGCTCTCGCTCACATGCCCAAGTATGTTAAAATGTTTAAAGATCTTTTGAGCGACAAGGAAAAGCTCTTCGATATTGCCAACACCCAACTTAATGAGAATTGCTCTGTAGTGCTCTTAAGGAAATTGCCAACCAAGCTTGGTGATCCGGGTCGTTTTCTTATCCCTTGTAATTTCTCGGGAGTAGAGAATTGCATGGCCCTAGCCGATCTAGGTGCTAGTATTAATCTCATGCCTCTAAGTGTTTGGAAGCAATTATCTCTCCCAGAGCTAGTCCCCACCAAAATGACTTTGGAATTGGCTAACCGTACGGTTGCTTATCCAGTGGGGATAGCTGAAGACGTCATTGTAGGAGTCGACAAATTCACCTTTCCTGCCGATTTTGTTGTCGTCGACTACGAGATGGACCCTCGTGTGCTACTAATTGTTGGTCGTCCATTCCTAAGGACCGGTCGCACTCTCATCGATGTTGAAGCCGGCGAGCTTATCATGAGAGTGGGTGACGATAAAGTAGTCTTCAACATGGGAAAGTTGTCTAAACAGCCTTATTCATATGAGAACGTTAATTGTATTGACGTTCTTGATGAGGCTTGTGAAGAACACTTTAATGATGCTTGCAAAAGTATTCCTACCTCTCTTCCCAATGTTGAGACCGTGTCCTCTATTAATTCATCATTGTCTCTCTTTGGAGATAGTGATTTATTTTGGAACAATCTTGAAGATACCATGGGAGATGCGAATTTAGCTACTAATGATTCTCCTATCGATGGGGATGAAGACATGAATTTCTTTGACAATCTTCTCACTGAAGACAATCCTTCTCCTCCATCTCCCACGGTCATTGCTATCGATGCCACGACTTTGAAAACGCCTCCTGTCGAAAATCCTCCGGATTTGGAACTTAAGGAGTTGCCGCCCCATCTCGAGTATGTATTCCTTGATGAAGAGAAGAAGTCGCTAGTCATCATTGCTAAGGATTTGAAGGATGAAGAGAAAGCCCGACTTGTCGCTGTGTTGAAAGATCATAAGAAGGCTATTGCTTGGAAAATCTCGGATATTCGTGGAATTGATCCTCACTTTTGCACACACAAAATTCTCATGGAGGACGACTTTAAGCCCACAATTCAAAGCCAACGAAGGGTGAATCCAAAAATCCATGACGTCATCAAAACAGAGGTTATCAAACTTCTTGATGCGGGTATGATTTACCCTATTTCGGATTCCCCATGGGTTAGTCCAATCCATTGTGTGCCCAAGAAGGGCGGAATAACCGTTGTTCCCAATGAACACAACGAGTTAATTTCCACTCACTTGTTACTGGGTGGAGAGTTTGTATAGACTACCGCAAACTCAATGATGCCACGAGAAAGGATCATTTCCCTCTACCATTTATGGACCAAATGCTTGAACGATTAGCGGGTAATGAATATTACTGCTTTCTTGATGGTTTCTCGGGTTATTTTCAAATACCCATCGATCCCCAAGATCAAGAGAAGACGACATTCACTTGTCCCTATGGCACTTTCGCTTACAAAAGAATGCCTTTTGGCTTATGCAATGCCCCCGGGACTTTTCAAAGGTGCATGTTAGCTATCTTCCATGACATGGTTGAACAAACCATGGAAGTCTTCATGGATGATTTCTCGGTCTTCGGGGATTCCTTCTCTTCTTGCCTTGCCAATTTGGAACGTATGCTTAAGCGGTGCGAAGACACTCGCCTTGTTCTGAATTGGGAAAAATGCCATTTTATGGTAAAAGAAGGCATCGTTCTGGGACACAAAATTTCCAAAGCCGGTCTTGAAGTAGACCGTGCTAAAGTCGATGTTATGGCAAAATTGCCTCCACCTTCAACCGTGAAGGGTGTGAGAAGTTTCCTGGGTCATGCGGGCTTCTACCGTCGATTCATCAAAGATTTTTCTCAAATCGCTCGCCCGATGACCCACCTCTTGGAAAAAGATACTCCTTTTATCTTTTCCAAAGAGTGTCTTGAAGCCTTCAACTCGCTTAAGGATAAGCTTACTAAGGCACCCGTCTTGGTTACCCCTAATTGGGAGCTACCCTTTGAGTTGATGTGCGATGCTAGTGATTTTGCTATTGGAGCGGTTCTGGGACAAAGAGTGAACAAACACTTCCAACCGATCCATTACGCTAGCAAGACAATGACGGGGGCACAATTGCATTATACGACAACCGAAAAAGAGCTTTTTGCTGTTGTTTATGCCTTTGAAAAATTCCGCCCCTATCTTGTCCTTTCTACCACCATTGTGTATACCGATCATTCCGCGCTGAAGTACTTGTTGACAAAGCAAGATTCCAAACCAAGACTTCTTCGCTGGGTTTTGCTGCTCCAGGAATTTAAAATCGAAATTCGCGATAAAAAAGGAGCAGAAAACCTAGCCGCGGATCATCTCAGCAGACTTGAGGATCCATACCAAGGGGATCATCGGAACAAAGAAATCAATGATTCTTTTCCCTTGGAGACCTTAATGTCTATAAACTCGAAGCCGAATGAAACCCCGTGGTTTGCGGACTTTGCAAACTACTTAGCGGGTGGAATTCTCAAGGAAGGGTTGACGTCTCAACAAAAGAAGAAGTTCTTCACCGACATTAAGACTTACTTTTGGGACGACCCTTACCTATTCAAACAATGTGCCGACCTGATTATCCGTCGATGTGTTGATGGACCGGCATCTTCGGAAATCCTTAATGCTTGCCACAAAGGACCCACCGGTGGTCACTTTGGTCCCAACTACACCGCCAAAAAAGTGTTTGATTCGGGATTTTATTGGCCCTCCATTTATCGTGACGCTCACGATATGGTTAAAAAATGTGATGCTTGCCAGAAACAAGGTAAGATCACACATAAAGACGAGATGCCGCAGAATTTCATTCAAGAGTGTGAAATTTTTGATGTTTGGGGTATCGACTTTATGGGGCCATTCCCTTCTTCTAAAGGAAACAAATACATCCTTGTAGCCGTTGACTACGTTTCAAAGTGGGTCGAAGCCAAAGCTTTACCTACTAATGACGCACGGGTGGTTTGTAACTTTTTGAAAGCTTTATTCGCTAGATTCGATGTGCCTCGTGCCATTATTAGTGATCGTGGGACTCACTTCTGCAATGACCAATTTGCTAGAGTCATGGCTAAGTACGGTGTAAATCATCGTCTTTCCACAGCCTACCACCCACAAACTAATGGCCAGGCTGAAATATCCAACCGAGGACTGAAGCGAATTCTTGAAAGAACCGTGGGAGAGCATCGTGCCGCATGGGCTGATAAACTCGATGATGCTTTGTGGGCTTTTCGTACTGCTTACAAGACCCCGATCGGCTGTACGCCTTATCGTCTTGTGTACGGGAAAGCGTGCCACCTCCCCATTGAGTTGGAGCACAAGGCTTACTGGGCCTTGAAGTGGGCTAACTTCAATATCATCAAAGCCGGTGATCATAGGAAGCTTCAACTCAATGAGCTCAATGAACTCCGTAATGAGGCTTATGAAAATTCTTTGATCTATAAGGAGAGAACTAAGCTCATTCACGATTCCAAGATCAAAAACCGAGAGTTCCATGTTGGAGATAAAGTCTTACTTTTTAACTCTCGGTTGAAAATCTTCTCGGGAAAGCTCAAATCTCGTTGGTCCGGCCGATTCACCATTGCCCAAATTTTTCCATATGGTACTCTCGAGCTCGCTCAACCTAATGGACCTAATTTTAAGGTGAATGGCCAACGAGTGAAGTTGTACTTTGGTGAGGACACCTCTCAGGAGGTGATTCCATCCCTCACCACGTTCCCCATGAACTAATTATGGGTCGAGTCAGGCTCGTGACTCGGTTATCAAAAACAAGCGCTCCTTGGGAGGCAGCCCGAGTATCTATCCCTTTAACCCCCTAAGTGTAGGGGAGGACCTATTTTGGTCGTTTGTGTTTGTGTGGTAATGTGATTACATGGATAACTACACTCTTGGAATATTTGAAGAACCATGCTCCCGTGTTATCCAAAATCCCGGTTCTATCTCTCAACTATCGTGATTCAATTTTCCTCATACTCACATTTGAAATTGATCACTTTAGTCGTCTCTTCCTTAACTCGAGTTAACCAACGTGCACAATGTCATAAGTGTAGGGGAGACTTTTCCCACATGCTTAAACGTTGAGGACAATGTTTATCTTAAGTGTAGGGGAGACTTCTATCGAAGTTTTAAGTGGACTTTTCCATGAAAATGCCTTCATTTAACCGGAAAATCTTATTTTTCAACATTTTTCAAAATTTTCTATTAACTTTGGCCATTTAGTTGTAATTTTTAAATTTTTATCGTTGCTTTCATATGTATATATCCCGCAATAAAGTCAAAATTTTTAATAAAGTGGTGTAGCTAGTTTAGAAATTTTTGACATATTAGGCCCGTTGCGTTTATTTTGACTCAACCCGAATAGACTTATCCAAGTTTATTCTAGCTAGTATCCTTAACCATGTAGACCGTAATCGGTTTATTAGGCTAAGTATCCACGAGTCTCATTATTTGAGATTTTAAATTATGGAGGACGAGAAATGATAGAGTCAATTATAAGTCGGTATTCTTGCGCAAGCTCACTTGGTGTAATTATCGGCCTATTCTCCCATCACTTGCTAATAATTTATCTGCAATAAGTAAGGTCTTACGATTTGAAAAGTTACTTAGCTTCTAGCCCAAGATCGTTTAAAAGTTGCTCGGTAATGATAAGAGTTCATAGCCAAGGCATAACTTATGAAGCGGGGCGCGAAGATTGGCGAGTCCGAAAAGGCCCTAACAAGGCATGAGGATTCAATCTTATTGCTGAAGATCCAAAGTGATGTGAAAAGCATTATTCCTAATGTCAATATGAAGGATCATGACTCACGACGAAAAGCAATCAACTCCCATAAAGATCATGGAGAAGTCTATCCGAAAAGACCCTAACAAGGTATGAGGATAAATAGATCCAAGTCCGAAAAGGAGGCGGATCGTTGTATCTCAAAATCCCAATTAGAGATAGAAGAAATAATCATGAAGTCCTGGTCAACAAAGTTCGAGTACCCCTCAAAAGTCTCCAAGTGAAGAAACTCTATTATGATGAGAAGACCATTATCTCAAGAACATCTCTCGAAGATATGAAGTATGAAGTACATGCCAAATATCGGCCCGAGAAAGGTCTCAAATCGTGAACCAAGTTATGCCAAGATATGAACTTTTCGATATCCCGAGAAGCAGTTTTAAGAGATTTTTGTCCTTTAGCTAACTATTGATCAAATCGTCCTACTTTGCTTTCAGCCTAAATAAACTATCGAAATAAGTCCAAAAATGCATCTTTATGATCATTCTAAGACAAAAATAAAATATAAGAGATACACCTAGGAATAAGGGAGTTTAAGCATTTAATTAAGCCATGTGTGTAAGTGTTTGATTTACTAACTTATAATAACAATGATCTCGTTTTTAAGCTTAGTTTGGGGAACGTGAAACTTGAGGGTGATAAATCTTTGCAACACCAAAGCCATAATGTAAGTCCTTGATTTCTTTACAAGTTATTTCCATCCTTTTGTTTATTTTAAAGTTTTAAGTTCTCTTAGTATTTTAATTGTTGTTTAGTAGAATTTAAATAAGGCCAAGGTTGATTGATTATGAGAAAAGTGTAAAATTGCTTTATCACTAAGCATTGCATGAGGGCATGGCAATGGTTAAGTGTAGGGGATTTGATAAGTGTGTAAACACCCATCCTTTTACCACTTAATTCGGGCTAAAACAAGACCAAAACACGTATTTAATATCATTTGTTTGGAATTATGCGTGGTTTTTGTGTTTATTGTGTTTTCAGAGATAACCGGATGAACATTAAAGAAAACATGGGATTGCACGGGTTTTGTCAAGGAAAAAGACTCAAGACAAAGTCTATTGTCCAAGAGATGCAAAAGATTTGAAGTCAATGGACCTATTTGAAGATTTATCGAAGAAAAGGACCAAAGATGGAAGATTTTCATATATCGAAGAAATTCAAGTCTATTAAACAAAGAAATTTAAAGACAAGTTAAATTTAATCGACGACAAATCCCAAATCAGAATCAAAAACGTCAACTTTTCTAAAAAGACGAGAAGACAAGAAGAAAGGGAGAAAGCCCATTCACCAACCAACCACTAGGACTATATATAGTTTCTCCCTTCACATTTTAGGGAGTTAGCTTTTCATTTTTCTTTTTCCAGTTTCTTAGGTTCGGTTCATCACAAACACCATTAGGGTGTTTGGTAATTTTTCATTTTCCTTTCAATCTTGTAAGTGTTTAATCTTTACTCTTGTTACTTTTACATTAATCCTTTAATTCCATCTTTTCATTCATCTTGATCTTCATCATCTTCTATTGCAAGTTCTTAAGTTTTTATTTGATTCAAGTTTGATCTTAAAAAGTTGTTGATTTAGTGTTTTTATTGGTGGGATTTATTACTTATGGTATTTAAATGATTTGTGTTTGATTTGGTAAAACCTTTTTACTTATTTAGTTTGATTATTGGATAAAACCGTGTCCCCTGTTCTTGTGCATCTGCTGCTGTTCTTCATTTGAAACTTTCCGAACAGAACATATTTTTCGAATAGTCGATTTCTTATTTCCCTTACTCGGAATATCTCAGGTATTCCGAACAGAACTTATTTTTCCGAATTGGACAATTTTCCGCATAAGCTGTTTTTCCGAATTGAGCACTTTATTCCGAATAGGGAATATTTTCCGAATAGGCCCATTTTTCCGAATAGTCCCAATTTTCCGCATAAGCCATGTTTTCCGAATAAACATTTTATTCCGAATAGAATTGTGTTTTTTCCGCATAAGGGTGTTTTTCCGAATAACCTGAACTTTCCGAATAGCATTCCTTTTCCGCATAGACAACCTTATTCCGAATAGCACTTATTTTCCGCATAGACATACATTCTGCATAGGGCCTTGTTTTCCGAATTGGGCATTATTCCGAATTGAGCTTCATTCCGCATAGACTATTTTTCAATAAGGGTATTTTTCCAGATTTAATTCAATTCAAGTATTATTTTTTTTTTCATTGTTGATTGTTTTAAGTTTATATCATTATCACTATAGTCATTTCTCTGTTTAGTAGATTAGAAAACCAAAACCACTTTTTGTCACCAAGAAAAAATCATTCCACTTAGAGCCGAGATCAATTCGAGAGGATTCCGAGAATTATTTTGAACCTATTGCAAAAACATTTTATCAGTAGGATGAGCAGATAAATTTGAGTGATAAAGGCTCAAATGAAGGAGAATCTTTAGGTATAGCTGAAACTCTAACAGATTTGAAGAGGCAACCAGGTTTTGATGTTTCGTTGGTTACTCCTACAAATTTGAATTTATCTTTTACTGAGATGATGGAGCAGTTAACAAGAAGCGCTGACAAGAGTAAGGTGAGCGTTGACAAGCAGATTTTTGACGCTGACAAGTCAAGCGCTTATAGGAGTAAGTTAGGCATTGAAACATACTTTGGACGTTGATAGACCCGCAGGTATGGTTGATGTATTCCAGTCATCAATCATCATCAAAGAAGTGTCTACACAAGTACCATCATCATCTTTACCCATCACTGATACATTAGATAGGGTAAAGGAATTATGGTAGAAACAGAGGTTCCCAAGGATGCAGCTCAGGTAAAATTTGATTCACTGTTGGCTGTATAACTTATGGAACAAGAAAAGAAGAAGGTTGTTGAGTCACCATTTGTGGTTACTTCTGAGGAACAAGAAGGAAGTAATGATGAGAGCACAGATTCAAGTGTCATGATTATTGAAGAACCAGAAAGACTTGAATATGGTGATGTGTTGGCAAGGGAGAAACTTGTAGAATTGAAGATGAAGGTGGATTATGATATGCCTGAAGTTGCCCAGATGTACTTTGCTTGGGAAAATAAGATCATGGAGAATCCAGATATGTCTTTATCAGATCAGATTTGGGGATTGGAGATTCTACATAGGATTTAAATAGATTGTTACGTAATCCTAAAGTATAAGGCCAACAAAGTTTTCTCACAATATAAGAGGGATAGAAGGGAGCTTTATTATATGATGCTTAGATGTCATCAAGGGGGTTGGACTTTTCAGAAGTTGTAGGTATTATCCTTTGATGAATTGGAGTATAAAGCTTATCCTATTTGGGCAAGAGTGCAAGAGATGAACACTATCAGACTTCTTTCATATGAAAGAAAGGAAGAGCTTGCAGAAGAGATGCAGATTCAACAGGCTTTAATTGCACCAAGACCTAAGAAGAAGGGAGTTCCACTTGAGTTCCTAGAAAATATGGATAGATTGAATCCTAGTGAAGTTATTATTAGAAGGAGCATTAAGCTATCATCTTTGGAAGTTTCACATATGGTGAAGGTATTACCTCATGATTCCAGAAACCCTATAGTTAGCTATGAAGAAGATGCAAGTGGGTTCTGGATGATTGGCAGATATGGGAAAGAGGTACATACTTTTACTACTCTTATGTCTTTGTTTGCAAGCTTGGATAGGGAAGACTTGGCAGACCTTTGGAGGTTACTGCAGGCCAAGTATTAGACTAAAGAACCTACTTTAGTTAATGGAATAAAGATTTGGTCAACATTCAAAAGGATGTGTGCACCAGATGAAGAAGATCCTGTTTGGAAGGATCTTGATGAGGATATCAGTGGACTTCAATGGCGTCTGTATTCAGCAGCTGGTGTGTATCATTTGAGTTCTACAAAGTTTTCTGAGTATCTTCTTGTGGATGTTGAGTATCCTATGTCCAGAGAAGTTTTGAAGAAAATGATGACGACACAGCTGGAGATAGACTACTCAAGCGACGTGGCCAAAGATTTGATTAGAAATATTTATTTCCAATTTGATAAGATTTGTAAGAATCCTCCTAGTTCTTAGTTTTTATTCAGAAACTTGATTACTAGAGTAGATATCAAGTTTAGGGGAGGATTGTTGGGAATAAAAAGTAGCCAATACACTTGGACGCTGAAAAGAGCAATCAGGACGTTGATAAGAAAAAATCAAACGTTGACAGGACAAGCGTTGATAAGAATAAGTCAAGCACTGATAGAAGACTTAGTCTACACGTTTTATGTTTCTAGTATGTTTCTAGTAAAGATATCTACAACAATGCATTTTCTATGTTTATCTTTACCAAGAATAGTTGATACCTAGACTATTGTAGAAGGTTCCTTAATATATAAAAGGAGGCCTTTAGGTTTTAGTTTAATATACGTTTTACACTTTCATTGTATGCAAGTTTGATTTATCAATCAAAGTGAAAGTTTGGTTTATCTTGTTTGTGTGTTCTTGTTTGAGTATTAATTCCGCATAATACTTGAATTGTTTCATATAAAACAAAGCTTCTCTACGTGTTTAACTTGATTTAATCTCGTTTACACAAGCTAAATCGATCTAAGTTTAGGATCAACAATTCTAATCTAGCTACGGGTGCGTATGTCTCGTCATAATCAATACCTTCTTGTTGATTATAGCCTTGAGCTACAAGTCTAGCCTTGTTATGAGACACAACAGCATTCTCATCTAACATATTCCTGTATACCCATTTGGTTCCTATATGGTCGAACTTCTAGGTGGAGGAACAAGTTCCCAAACGTCATTAGCAATGAATTGATTCAATTCTTCTTGCATAGCGATGACCCAACTCTCATCCATCAAAGCTTCTTTAACATTCTTTGGTTCAATCAAGGAGACGAAACAAAAGAAGTTACTTTGATTTTGGACTTGAGATCTTAGGGTCCTTTGATTTAATTCTCCTATGACGTTATCGAGAGCATGATCCTTAGACTCCTTAATGTTTACTCTCTTTTCAACACTAAGGTCTTCAACTCCTATGTTTCTAACATCTTTGGCATTAACTATGTCTATTTCATCTAAATCATCATCTACCAAAGGTGGTGTCTTAGATGAATGTGAGGTTTCATCATGTTAATGATTCTTCAATTACACCCGAGGTTCTATTGAGGACTATGTAGGCTTTGCTAGTTTGAGAATAACCTAAAAAGATACCTTCATAAGACTTTGGGTCAAACTTTGTAAGGTAATCTTTGGTGTTGAGAATGAAGCACTTGCTTCCAAACACCCTAAAGTATTCCAATGAGGGCTTCTTACCTTTAAGAATCTCACAAGGGGTCATTCCTAGAAAAGGTCGAATAAGAATTCGGTTGAGAATGTAAGTCGATGTGTCCACGACATTGCACCAAAATTTTTGAGGCAAAGATTGCTCATTTAACATCGTCCTACTCATCTCTTGGATGGTCCTATTCTTCCTTTCAACTACCCCATTTGATTGTGGAGTGCGAGGAGCCGAGAAGTTATGGG
This sequence comes from Glebionis coronaria, assembly GCA_025667525.1. Lineage (NCBI taxonomy): Eukaryota > Viridiplantae > Streptophyta > Magnoliopsida > Asterales > Asteraceae > Glebionis > Glebionis coronaria. Next base: position 465,632,495 of record CM046874.1, on the reverse strand, counting down.
TAATACCATGAGCTTCACAAAAGGCACCAAATTGCACTTCATTATCAAATTTCCTACCATGATCTGTCCTAATAGAGAAAATTGAACATCCTAGTTGATTTTGAATTCTTCGACTAAAGGTTTCGAAGTGATCGAAAGCTTCATTCTTAGACACCAAAAATCTAGTCCAAGTGAATCTAGAGTTGTCGTCAACTATAACTAGGGTATGAAGGTTACCTCCATAACTCCGTATGGCGGAAGGTCCAGAGAGATCCATATGTAGGAGCTCTAAGCACCGAGAGGTCGAAACCAAATTCTTGGCTTTGTGACTTGAGTGAACTTGCTTCCCAATTTTGTAAGCATCACAAAAGTGACTATCAAACTTCATCTTGGGGAGATGTCTTACCAACTCCTTAGAGACTAAAGATTGAATTAAACGCATATTAGCGTGACCTAATCTCCTATGCCAAAGAGTAGAACTATCATCTAAAGTCGCTAGACATAAGTTGTCATTTGACTTCATATTAACCTTCATGACATAAAGCCCATGCTTTCTTACACCTTTTCTAATGACCTTTCCATCTTTTACGATTTCACTGTCATATTCCGAAAAGATGACCTTACACTTATTGTCACAAATTTGACCTATACTTAGAAGGTAAAAAACTAAGTTATCTACGTGCTCTATGTTTTCTATAGTCATAGAGTCAAGAGAGACCGTACCTTTGCCAATGATATTACTAAATCGATTACTTTCGAATGTAACGTTACCTCCATCATATGCTTTGTAGTGTTAGAACAAACTTTGATTACCCGTCATGTGTTTAGAACAACCACTATCCTTAATCCACTCGTCGGGCTCTAGATCGATTCCCAAGCATATCTAGGTAACAACACGCAAGATCAAACATTTGGTCCCCAATATCTCATGGGTCCAAAATTTTTGGTTCCAAACATCCCTTGCGTTTGGTTGGGATGTATGAATGAAGGAGAAATTCCCCATGGGGAAAATCATTGTTGTTGAAAATTATTCCAATTCATATGGCCATTTTGTTGTCCATAGTTTCTCCTAGGTGTATTTGATCTTGATCTAGAATTATTATTATTCCTCCTAGGTGTTGGAGTTTTACTTCTAGGTCGTGGTTTAGCATGATCATTTCTTTCTGGCGTAGGTGTTCTACTTCTAGGTTTAGATTCATTTCATACTCTTGGAGGAGTAGCTGTTTGTCTAGATAAGTTTCTAGTTCCCATTAGAGGTTTACTCAAGAGCTTGTAGAATTTATCTAGTGTAAACTTTTTAATTATAGGTACTTTGACCTTGTTAATAAGAATATGTTTTGGTCCTTCACCTAAAATTGACTTTTCAGAAAGTTCAAGATTTTCACAAAAATCTTCTTCTGGACGCGGTTCCTTAGCTCCATCGGCGGTTCCATAGCGATAAGGAACCGCCCCATATATTGGAGCACCGCGTACAGGGGACTGTTTTTCTGAAAACCTAGCTTGTTTTCGTTCACTAGTTGATGCTTCATTAGTGTTATATCCTAACCCAAGTCTTTCCTTTGAATGAATTTGTTTGTTTAACATATCATCAAGAGCATTAGTACCTCTCATGATATTTTCAAGTCTAATGGAGGTGCTCTTAAGGTTTTCATTTTCTTGTCTAAGATTTTCACATTTTAAGCATCCTAGATCTATTTCTTTATTTTTCTCAAGCTTAGCTAATTTCTCTTTTAGCTCACTAATCTCGTTTTCAAGCTTAGTTCTAGTTGATTTTAGCACTTTGTTCTTTTCAATAAATTTTAGAATAAGCTTATGCAAGTTATTGTATTGACCTTCTAATTCACTATCATCTTGAGAAGAACTATTATTGCTATAATACTTAGTTTCGGAAAGTACCTCTTTAGAAGTGTGAGCCATGAGACACTTCTCATCTTTGGGGTTGTCATCAACATCTTCACCGCTATCGCTCCATGAACCTCCAACAAACGCCGTGTGGTTCTTGTCGCGTGAAGGCTTAGGACAATCACCGATGAAATGATTTGGATCACCACATCTAAATAATTTCCTATCACCTTTATCATCTTTGGCAAATCGGTTTTTGGAGAAGGGTTTCTTGTCGTTGTTTGGTTGCCTCACCTATTGACATCGTCTTTTGAAGAACTTCTTAAAGTCTCTAACCGCCAAGGCATATTCCTCATCATCACTATCCGAGGAGCTTTCATGGTCACTTTGTGCCTTCTTGGCTTTGAGTGCAAGAGATTTTCTTTCACTCTTAGTTTTCACCATTTCCGAGTCCTTCAAAATTATCATCTCATGAACCTTCAAGTTACCAATGAGCTCATCGAGTGATAATTTGGCGAGATCCTTTGATTCTTCAATCGCCGTGACTTTAGCTCTCCATTTGGGATGCAACGCCCTAAGAAACTTCCTAACATTGTTCTTGCTAGAAAAACCTTCATCAAGTGCTTTTAGACTAGTAATAATAGTGTTAAATCTAGCAAATGCAATATCTATGGTTTCATCTTCTAAAATGACAAATTGTTCATATTGTTGAACAAGAAGATCGATTTTACTTTCATTGACTTGGCTATTACCTTGGTGGGTTAATAAAAGAGTATTCCAAATATCTTTACTGGTTTCACACATAAAAATCCTTTCGTACTCTTTCTTTGGTAAAGCATTATAAATCACCATTTTAGCCTCATTATTTTTAGCAAGTTTCCTTTTAGTATCGTTATTAGGTTTATCAAAAGTGACTATCTCTTTACCTTTAGAAACTTCATTATATTGAAATGGAAAAAAATCACCATTGGTAAAAACATGCCAAAGATCTAAATCTTTTGATTTCACATAAGTCTCAAACTTATTTTTCCAATAAATAAAACTATCGGTTTCAAAAAGAGGTGGTTTTTGCATGGATTGCCCTTCTAGATACTTGTTGGAATCCATAGATCGATTCAAGTTTTAAAATACAATATATTTTAAAAAGTCTTGGCAAACCACGCTCTGATACCAATTGTAGAAACTAGAAGTGGGGGGGGGGGGGTTGAATAGTTTCTTAAATTTACTTTTTTAAAGGTTGGTTTTAAAAATTCTTTTTCAAAAACTTAAGCTTGAGTATTTATGTGAAACCTTCTTATACAAAATATGAACAAGGTATAGTGCAACTAACTAATAATCACAAAGTAAAGAATAATGAATGTATAGTGCAACTAAACTAATAATCACAAGTATAAAGAATAATAAATGTAAAGAGATAAAAGGAAGGAAATATCAAACCTAACACCAAGGATTTATAGTGGTTCGGCAACGAAGCTCACTCCTCATTCCTACTCCACTCCTCGAGTACTCCTTACTCGAGAGTTCACTAATCAACAAGCTCCTTAAGGTGGAGAAATCGTACACAACGTCGCTTAACCATTTTCTGACTCTAAGCTAAAAGTCGAGCCCGAATCTTAGCTAAGACCAATCTACACCAATATACTTTGAGTACTAAGTATCAACCCTAATACATACACAACTTTCAAATAGACACAACTACTTGGATCTTCACAACAATGACACAACAATGAATAAATAAGTTTGGATCTTCAATGGATCCTTGAGGTAGACACAACACTTCTCTAATGATAGTGTTCTTCTCTTTGCATTTTGAGAGGAAAAGATGAGAGGAGAAAGATTCACTTCTAAACAAGTAGTAATCAAACAAATGATCAAGGATTTGATTAATTTAAGAAGTATGAAAGAATCTGGAAATGTATGTGCAAAAGAGGTGGATTGAAAGTCTGAGACTGGTCCACTATTTATAAGACAAACATGCAACGGCTATATCTGCCTGCGGTTCCTTATTGGAGCAGGTGGTTCCTTATCGATAAGGAACCACCGGCGTAGAGTCCGCTCCCTTTTGTCTTTTAGTGGGTTAGTTCAAATCTGGGGATTAAAATATCCTGAAAGGATATTCGAAACCAAGATGGAATATGCTATTTTCTAATTTCAAATTTTCAAATAATTAATTTAATAAAACATTTTCTTAAAAAGAAAGTTTAATAATAAAACTTTGTCACACTTAATAAAAAGTGAGTTTTAAGAATAGATTAAATCCTTGATCACTTAATTAGGATAATTACTTGTTTGTTCATACCTTAAGTGACAATGGTTGAAATGAAAAATACTTGAACTCGAGAATTCGTTTTTCATTGTTTTCGTAAATGCTTGTTTTTACATATTTTCGTAATCAAAATAAAGTGAGACCGAAAAATGCAAGTAACATTTTTAGGCGTCATTGCATTAACATCTTGTTCAAGGTACCCTAGGTGTTCTAGCTGTTGAATCACACTCTAGGGAGCTTTGTTGACTTCCCCTAGGAAGTTGTGGGGAAGAGGTTAACTCTCTCTCACTTTTCTCTTTTTAATTTTTTGGTTAAAATATGCTTATGCAAGTTTCTATGTGATTTTGTGCTATTGTGTTTGTGGTGTTAAGTTTTTGGTTTACTTCTGTTAGTTGTCACGTAGTTGAGCTATTTAGGTCATAAAATCAGTAGGTTGTGTGGAAGAATAAAAAGTTCCTTTAAAAAGGACTAAAACAAGGCTGTTTGGGAATTTTGGGATCAAAAGGCCTTGTGGCCTTGTGACCTTAGTTCTTAGGTTTGGTTTTTACTCGACAAGTTTTTTTAAGTAAGTTTGGTCACTGGTTAAGTTTCATAAGGTTTGGAAAAGGTTTTGCAAGTTTTCATAAAAATCTGCCTAAGTGTTTTTTATTTGGTCAAACACATCAGAAGGGATTAAATCTTTGTTTGTTAGAATTAGAGGTTGTAACTTGGTGTGATTATAGTCCTTGTTGGTGTGCATCTCTACAATATGTGGTTGAGTCATTTGGTGGCTTATTAAGTGAGTTAAAGCTTATTGAAAGTCTCTAAGGTGGTCAATTGCATCAGCAAAGTGACCACCCTTGTTTTGCTTTGCATTTGGTTATCTAGTGCTTGCCCTACTAAAATGCTGATTGATATATGTTTATTGGTTGCTTGTAGAAGTGTTTTTCAGTATTTTTTGCTTATTTGCAAAGCTCATAAGCAAACTGGCCTTTGCATTGGAGCATTAGCCCAATGGGTGGAGCTCTTGTGCTTGAGTTAAATGACCCAAGTTCAATTCCCATCCTTGGCATTTGTTTCAAATAGGTACCCGCCTCCGCAAAACCTATGGGCACACTGGAGAGACTTTGTGGAATTGTGGAATAAGCAAACTGGCCTATAAGCTTATGAAGGTCTACGTGATCATTAGCCTATTCTATAAGATTGATTAGATGGATTTGGATGGTTGATTTAGATGATAAATATAAGAAAGATGAAGGAAGGAGATGAGGGAGTAGAGAGAGAAAGGAGAGAAAAGAGAAAAGTAGAGAGAGAAAGTAAATATGAATAATGAAAATGTGTAAATCAACAAACACCCCCTCCTAACATGCTAGGAGGGGTATATATATAGCCCACCCTACATGTGGGCTATATGGACTATACATTAACTAAGTGGATCACGAGCCCATTACATAATTATCGTTGGAGCGACCGATCCTTCATAAATACGTAAAACGTATTTCCAACAATCTCCCCCTAAGGGAGGTCGCTCCAAGAGACAAAGTTCTAAATAGTCTATATCTCGTGATCTATGCTAACTAAGATGTGACCGAGACTTTATTGGGAAAAACGTATTTCCAACAATCTCCCCCTAAGGGAGGTCACATCTTTTTACAAAATCTTAAACCTAGCATCTATGCTTGAGTCTTCGATCTTGGTCTTGTGAATATGCTTGATGTGATCTTTGACTTTAGTCTTGAGCATGTTTCCTTGCCTTGACCTTGTGCATTCTTCACTTGTGATATTTGCCTCTTCGTGACTTCATGTTCCACATACTTATACTTTTAAATTCTTGAAAGCTTCAAAGTTGATACAGCGGAAGACTTGACCTTCAGGCTTTCTTGAATTTGTTGAAGTACTAATTGTATGTAGTATAAGCATGTGGTGACGACTTCTTCTGGATTGTACACCGCAATGCCACCTTCTTGTTACGCTGCATAAGACAGTTAGCAACAAACCATATACACGGATGAAATAGCCTTGAACATTTCATTCTAATTCGGTAGCATTTTACCTCCGGTCGGTGAAGACCGTTGGACGATATTAAATATCGTACTTGGGGCAGGTAGTTTCAATAAAGAACCTCCTTGACAAGATTTCGCGGGTAAACCCGTTCTCTTTACTCGACCGTCCAAAGCTGACTGAGAACGTAAAGAGTGAATCATTTGGATAATCTTATCCGCATGATTTGAAGCCGTCAATTCATGTTCCTGGAACAAGTGAAGTTCAATTAAGAACTGTACCGTCGTTGCTTTCCAGTTGTCACTAGCTTGATTCGTATAGAATCTTGCAAGTTACCTACCAAGTGCTGTTTGATGTTAACACTAGAAGGATTTCCATTCGTCACTGTAACTACTTAATAGTATTACTCTGAATGTTCTGGCAAGATCACTAAGATATTGTGTAGAGGCCTGGAACGTGTTTAAATTCATTTAAGAATTAAACCACTGTTGCTTTCCAGTTATCACAAGTTTGATTCATAAAGAATCGCACAAGTCACCTACCATGAGCTTTTTGATATTCGCTCAAGAAGGATTTCCATCTTCATTGTAAATACTTTCGTATTACTCGGATGTTCAGGCAAGATCATGAAGATTTTGCGTAGGACTCTTAAGATCTTTCTTACTTTTCACAGTGTGTGAAGAAGCAAGGAAATATGAAATTGTGTCCTAATGAGATATTTGATGATCTCAAATGGCTCTAGACTCGATCGTGCATTTTGGATTTTTAGTGATCGGAGGCTGGAGAGGAGTGCCACCTTTTCAATACCAATTTATTCGGAGTGAATAAATCAAAAGATAATGCGTTGTCTCCGTGTGATTAAAACAAATATCTTTTGAGAGATATCTGAGTTAGCTGGGATGGGTTGTGCATTGCATCACTGGGTCCATGATGTCTGTCTTCAATATTAAGAATCATTAAACAATGATCTTAATAGCATATGTATTGACCCGGTTTCTGCCTAAATTGTAAGGAGGGCTTCTTTCTTTACACCCTTTATCTTTACAATTCTTTTTCATTCTTCAACCCCTTCAATGCTTACCAATACGTCATCACTAGCACCTTGTTGTGATTGTTCCAGTGTTAACTTAAGTACTTGGTCGGCATTCAGCTACATTCACAATCTTTCTCCATCTTTCCTAAGGACTACTATTTCTAGCTATGGAATGTCCTTGGGAAGATTCCTCCGGTACTAGAGGAATCATTGGACTTTAACCTATCCTACCATCCTTATGTCACCACAGTCTTCACCGTCGTGAATAGAGATATATTTGGGTAAGTGTATGTCACCATGAAATCCATTTTGAAGTGCAGATCCATTTTGCTCCCCCTTAACATATGCCACGATATCTGAAAACATTTCGCACATGTCGGGATGAGCTAGCACGTTAAGTCAAACCATTTTTGATTAATCATTTCCCATATTAAATCACATTTTCTCCCCCATATTAAAAATATTAACCCAATCGATGTTTTTAATATCAATTGATTTAATAGCATTTTAAGAAAATTTGGGAAGAAGAATACAAATCCAATTATCTTCATGAGTTACACAAGCTCCCCCTCAAATTAATGAGGGTGTACTTGAAACATAAATTAAATACCTTTTAAACACAAATGTAAGGTATTTATTACGTGCAAAGATCATTTATGATAATGTATTCACAATATTAGCAATTTACGAGGTTGGACCTGAATGATGAAGAACATCATATGAAAGAAGCACATGGTTCTTGTTCATGAATGTTGGTCTTCCTCGTAACTTCTGAAGTTATCTCTTGACTCCATGTGTATGATTGATATCGTTGTCTTAACACCAATATGTGAACTTGGCACTCTCGGCATCAAGGATTCTGAATGCTGGACAATTGCTCCCCCTCAATTGTTGACCCGTGTTCTATTGAAAGAGCTGTAGTCACCGTTTGAGTAGTCGCATCGTCGAGTATGTAGATATCAATTGCAACGAACTTTGGATTGTGGAGTTGATAACTTCGGATTCTGAAGTCAAAGCTTTCCGGTGAAATGCTTGACTTCAAAGTGAAAAGCGGGTTACTATCGGAAATAATAGCAAACCATTTTGAGCATGTTTTAAAAGTTTGAACTTCTGCTCGAACTTTATTTACAACCCCGTGTCATTATTGAATGACATTTCTAGTATCGTAAATATTATCGATTCCAGAAGACATGCTCTTTTTATCAAAACATTTTTGAACACACAATTTTGAAAGATTTAGAAAAAACTTTTGAGAAGTTCTCGAAAAATTGTGTTCAAAGTTTTGAAAACCAATTACTTGAGCTTAAGATGTTGAATATCTTACAAAACGAGCTCAAGTCCGAGAAGTTGTAAACTTCCCGTTGTTAAGGATAAGTTTATCATCGGCGATAAACTTTCCTTTTATCTGAAGAACGAGCCCTAAGCTGACATTTACTTAGAAGTCGTTTTTCATGAGCTTGAAAACTTTGACTGTTTTAACGGAAAGCTCATGACCGAGAAAGATTAATTTCTCGTTATGAGGAAAAGTTCTCTTATTTAAAAGATACACTTTCCTTTCTGAGCTTAAAACTTCGAATGTTTTAATACAAGCTCATGACCGAGAAAGGTGAATTTCTCGTTAAGTGGATAAGTTATCATAAAAGATAATATTTCCTTTATTTTAAGTTCGAGTTACCGTCTGACATTTAACTGTAAGTCATTATGCATGAGCTTAAAAACTTCGAATGTTTTTAATATTAGCTCATACCCGAGAAAACTCAATTTCTCGTTGTTAGGATAAGTTTATCATCGGCGATAAACTCTCCTTTCTTTGAAGCACGGGTTATCATCTGATATTTAATGATAAACCATATACACGAGCTTAAAACCTTTAAATGGTTTTAGGATAAGCTCGTGTCCAATAAAACTTAATTTCTTGTTAAGAGGGTAAGTTATCGTTGCGTAGATAAACTTCCCTGTCTCTGAAGTCCGGATCGTCGTCTGTCATTTAACGAGGAGCCATAATGCAAGAGCTTAAAAAAACTTGGAATGTTTTTGATATAAGCTCATGCCCGAGAAAAATGAATTTCTCACTTTTAGGATAAGTCATCATCGGGATGAACTTTCCTGTCTTTTGAGATCGAGTTACAGTCTGTTATGTGACTGTAAGTCCTTATCCAGTTAAGCTTAACCATGAATCCCCTGAGATACTAGTTTCTCTGATATCTGCTTCTTCAGCAACCAAACTCTGAGAGTGTCCTTAGTTGAACGGTATACAATGATTGGACCGCTTCGTTCTTTTGGAACATTAACTTTGGTACCTGCATTCTCATTAGGAGTTTGTATACTTTTGCATGGGTTAGAGATATCTATTTTAGAAGCACGTGGGGGTTCACGGTTTTCTTTTCTTGTGTCAGAGGTGGCCTGAGGGGATGATTCACTTGTCTTAGTTGGCAAACGTTTCCTTTTATAGAAAACCTTAAGTTCAGGCTTAAGTGATGTATCATCCTTTGCAATTTCCTCCCTAGTAGTCTTCGTAGAATCAGAGACTATCCTAGTTAAAGGGCACTCGTTTCCTACAAGAGTGAAAGTTCTACCAGTGGGGCGCCACATTTTGCCAACGGGTTTGATTTTAGCTACCCACTGGGATTTAAGTCTAGCACGGGAGTTCACCTCATTAAGCAATTTTTTGAAACAAGAGTCATGATTTGCCATAAAGACACATTTTCTACATGTTTTACAAGTAGCATATTTAATGTCCGAGTACTTCCTAGATGATTGATCGATGCTTCATGAGACGTCATGCTACGGGTAGCAGTGTTGGATAATCTAGAAGGCATCTGACTAGGTTGGACATTGCTATCTCTTACATGTGTCTTTTGAATAGCTTCCCTTTGACCAAAATCATGGCGCACATCAGTTGAACTAGTTCTAGACGTGTTCATTGAACTATTCTTAGAGAAACTAGGGGCAATCATGTGATGAGGTCTTGCTAAAACTGATTTAGTCACATTAGGCCTAGTTGGTGGAGTGACTGTTCTAGAAATATGACCCAAATCAACTTGGAAGGCAAACCGCGGTCTCGAGGATTGTGGTCGCTCGGATCTAAATGCAGTAGGTTGTTTGACAATCGGTTGTCTAACGAACTGATTTGTAGGAGGTTTCCCCAAGATTGATGGTTTTTCAAGCTTAGTGTCCACACTAGGTCCTCTATTTTTCCTTAACTCGTTTTTCAACGCAGCTATAGCAAACACCTTTCCTGAACTTGGGATTTTAACGTTTCATTTTCTTTGAGCAATCTATTTTGGGATGCCAATTTAGACTCTAGTAACTGAATTTGTTTTAAAAAATTATCCTTTTCAGCTTTTGAATCTAAAACTTTTTGATCCAATTTTCTTTCAAGAAAAACATTTGACTTTTCAAGTTTTTCAAAGTATGTTTCAAATTTGTCCGTTTTCTTAGAAAATTCAAGTTTGGCATCCTCAAGATCTTTTGATTGTTGAGCTACAATCGTTTCGAGCTCTCTAATCTTGGAATCAGAAGCAGTCAATGAAGCAGTTATAATACAATTATCATGATGTACTATAGCATTTTGAACAATCTCTCCCCCATTATCACTCTTTTTCATCCCATGTTTGTCATAATTAGGTTCAGAATGCTCAATATGCGGCAAATAATCAGCATATACATCATAATCAACATTACATTGTACCATGTTTGCAGGCTCTTCGTCATAAACGGGTAAGACGTCATCAAGAAGGATCTCGTGAACATTCCCTGACGTGCCACTGGTAGCATGTTGTCCTTCTGATTCCGTGCTCTTGCCATCGTTATGCTCCAAGTTGTCAACCCTATGACCATTCTCCTCTTGCATCTGCGTCATTGATTCTTGCACTCCATTATCATACACTTGCTGAAGTTGTGATCTTTGATAAATCGAAGACGAGACCGATGTCATGAGTTTCGATATTGTATCACGGAAAACTCGAAGCTCGGTATGTGTATCTCGAAGAAATGATTGGCAAATCACTGAACTTTCAGGCTTGATGATATTGAATTGGAGGAAAGGCGTGAGTTGTGTCACAAGAGTCTTATATGCAAGTGCCGATGCGGAGTGATTGAAGTTGTCATTGTTGAGTTTCTCGGCGAGTTGGCTCAAAGTGGTGAATATTGAGTCGATGAATATATGACGATCTTGACCAAAGATTTTCATAAATTCGCTCCCTCCTTGAATCCGTGAAAGAGTAACTATGACACTGAAGCATTTGAAATGAAGTTATACCACTTTCTCTAGCGTTGGCTTGCACTTGATGTAATTCTCCCTTGTTCGATGTCGAATGCAAGAAATCCATTGAAAATCGATGAACGATAAGTGACAACGGGAGAGTATAATGATTTCTCGGGTTTTGACAAACCAACAAAAAATCCGTAAAAGACTCTAAAAATTCTCGATAGATGATATATCTCTTTTGTCAGCTCAAGAAATTTTTGTCGACTCAACCGTTTGATAAAACAAGCCCGCTACCAACAGATCCAATTTCCTCGGTTTTACAAAGTAAATAAACTCGACCCAAGTCTAAATACCCCTAGTGACCTAATCCAAATAATACGAATCTTACTTACACGAAATAAAATAAAAAGAGAGACACAATATGTAAAAAATAAAAATAAATAAATAAAAAATAAATAAAAAAATGAAAATAAAAAATCACACGTCTTACCCAACAAAAAAACAAATTGCAAAAGTTTGACTTAAAAAAAATAAAGGAAAGAAAAAACGTGTCTCCACTACACACGTGTCTAGGCAAGGGAAAAAGATAAACTCTAAAAAATCTTTGTTTTGTCCGCCCCTTATATATAAACTAATCACAATTCCCACATAATCTTGTAATCTCCGTCTCACTATTATCTCTCTTCCCAAATATCTCTTAAAAACTTGCGTCTTCACCAGTCCTTTCAACTCTCTCTCTCTTAAAATCAATAATCACAACCAAATCACACACTAACTATCTCCAAATCACATCAATCAAATTATCATATTAACTTGATCTCAAACCCACGAAATAAATTCAACCAATTCAATCTATACCCAAAAATTTACTGAATATGACGAGAGAAGAAGAAAAAGACTTCAAGATCCGTTGATTGGGTCTCGGGTAGGTTTCACGTTTCTTTATTTTAATTTTTGGATCAATGATCGTTGTGAGATCTTTGTCAAAACTTCTATCATCTGTCACGTCATTCTGTCGATTGTCTTGTTTGAGAGATTGGGTTTTGTTGTCGAGTGTTTTGTTGTCGAGAGAGGGAATCGTGGGAGTCGAGGGATTTGAGAGTCTTGTGACGAGGGAGGGTGTGAGTGTGCTGGTGAGGGGAGGGTGTGAGGGGGTCGAGTGGTGTTCGAGAGGGTGTGGTGTTTGAGAGGGATTTGAGAGTCTGTTGTGGTTGAGAGAGTCGAGAGTGGGTGGGTGTGAGGGTCGAGTCGGGTGAGAATGGTTTGTTTGAAAGTTTGAGTCAGTCAAGATTTTGTGAGTCGAGAGATGTGTAAAGAGTGTTTATTTCAGGGAGTTTGTGTAAAACATTGATTTTTTTTTGTGTAAAGATTTGTGTGGGTCTGTTGGTAGTGTGTGAGTTTGTGTCAGTTTAATTGATGTCTGATTGGGTTTGGTTTTGAGTTGAGTTAATGGAGTCGAGGGTGTGAGGGTGAACAAGAGGATGAGTGAGTCAAATGTTTTACGTTATGTTTGAAATGGTTCATTCGGAAGAATTTATTCATTCGGAACTTTTCATTCATTCGGAAGTGTCATTCATTCGGAAGTTTCGTTCATCCGGAACTATTCGTTCATCCAGAACTTTTCGTTCACCCGGAACTTTTCTTCACCCGGAACTTTTCTTCACCCGGAACTTTTCGTTCACCCGGAACTTACTTCGTCCGGAAGTTTGTTCGTCCGGAAGTTTGTTCGTCCGGAAGTTTCGTTCACCCGGAACTGTTGTTCACCCGGAACTTTATGAGACTGACTGAGGTTCACCCGGAACATGATGAGACAGACTGAGATTATATAAAAAAAAATAGAAACTGGACAAAGATAACTGGACAAAACTGGACAAAGATAACTGATTATATAAAAACTATAAAACTCGAGACATGTAAGACAAAACTCGAGACCCAATTGATAATAACTGATTATATAAAAACTATAAAAACTGATTATATAAAAAAATAGAAACTGATTATAAAAAACTGATTATAAAAACTTAAAAGAAAAACTAATAAGAACAAATTAAAATAGAAACTGATTATATAAAAAAATTGATTTTTGAATAAAAAATTTGTGATTTTTATATAAAATAAGTAAATCAACGATTTAATTATGATTTAAAACATAAAAACACAAACTTTATATGAAAAATACAAACTTTTTATGATTTAAAACATAAAAACACAAACTTTATATATAAAAAATACAAACTTTTTAATATAAAAGCTTGATTAAATCAAAAAAACCCACCAAAATCTATAATAAATAAAAGCAAGAATAAACCAATCAAACCTTGGCTCTGATACCAATTGAAGGTCTACGTGATCATTGGCCTATTCTATAAGATTGATTAGATGGATTTGGATGGTTGATTTAGATGATAAATATAAGAAAGATGAAGGAAGGAGATGAGGGAGTAGAGAGAGAAAGGAGAGAAAAGAGAAAAGTAGAGAGAGAAAGTAAATATGAATAATGAAAATGTGTAAATCAATAACCACCCCCTCCTAACATGCTAGGAGGGGTATATATATAGCCCACCCTACATGTGGGCTATATGGACTATACATTAACTAAGTGGATCACGAGCCCATTACATAATTATCGTTGGAGCGACCGATCCTTCATAAATACGTAAAACGTATTTCCAACAATCTCCCCCTAAGGGAGGTCGTTCCAAGAGACAAAGTTCTAAATAGTCTATATCTCGTGATCTATGCTAACTAAGATGTGACCGAGACTTTATTGGGAAAACCGTATTTCCAACAGCTTATATTTGCCAAAATCCAAGCCAAGTAAACCAACTGGTTAACTTGATTCAAAGGATTCATCCTTGAATCCTTCACAAAAAAGTCTCAAATCAAGCTTATAAACATCCTTGCAACACTTGGAAAAAATTTCATCAAATTAGACTTTTAGTCAATGATTGTAGTAAAAACACACTTGTTTAGGAAAGCAAGGTATGTACGGTAAGCACTAAGAGAATTGATTTAGGAAAATCAAAACCCTAATGACTCTTTGTGTGAGTTCGTTCTCGAGGAGGATTAATGTGTGTGTTAAACTTGTATAATTTGAGATTAATATTGATGAAAGAAAAAGAGGAAAAGAAAATTACGGATTACGATTAAAATTAAACTAAGACGAAAAACGCGGATTCACGCATATCTATGTAAAAACCAAAATTACTCTAAAAATTCCCAAAATATCACAAAAATTTCCTAAAAATATAACTAAGGTTTAAAAATGACAAAAACTTCTTGAAACTTTTTAAATTAATTAATACGTAACTTTTAAATGCTAATTAAAGCCCTAAAAATTAAATAAATTAATAAAAAGCCTAAACAAAGATTTTTCACTTTGTAAACCTTAAATATATTTTAATTAAGCTAAAAACTATTTTTGCAAAATTTAAAACCTATTAAATCTATTTAAAATAATTAAAAACTAAAAATAAATATTAAAATAATATTAAAAATTCAAAATTTATAAAAAATTCTAAAAACATGCAAACTAGTTTATTTTAACCTAATAAAACCAGAAATGAAAGTTAAATGACCTAAATACCCCTATTGGGCCCTCAAAAGGGCCAAAATAAAAAATAGTCCAATAAGATGGGCTTTTTGGCCCAATAAGAAAAAAGTCAACCAGTTAAGCCCAAAATCTCCAGTCTAGCTTAAAATTTGATTTTAAACAAAAAACTCTAAAGGCCCAAAAGCTGAAAGTGAGCTTATCACAACTTAATAAACACCCAACTTATTCTTAATGGGTCATTAAGCCCATTAAGCCATAAGCTAATGCCATAAGCTGAAAATTGACACACAACCTTCTCTTGGGATTATAAAGATGTTTGTAAAAAGAAATTTTGAATAAGCACACTCAATAAGCCAGAAATAAGCAAAGTATCTTTTCACAAAAAGACAAAATAGTTATTTTTTAGTTATAGACCACTTCTGGACTTGATTCAACTTGCACAATGTTCTAAATCACTTAATAAGACTATTCAATCATAAAATTCCCAATAAGCAAAGCCAAATAAGCTAAATGAGTGAATAAGCACTTTGGAAAAAGGCAAAAGAGTTCGTTTTCTAGTAAAACCCTTAAACCAAAAGCTATTGTAAAACCCGCATGCTTTTACCATGAACAGTACACTTAGTAAACGTACGTACATATTAAAACTTTCCTTCTATAGCATGAACACGTGTCACGATTAGTAAGTACAGAAGTTATGTACGTATTATTATTACGACAAGTATTAAGTACGTGTTAGTAAATGATAATTATTAACAATAATAATTATAATCACGAACATGAAATCATGAACGTAAAAATCACGAACATGTAATTACGTACTTAATTAATAGAATACAATTAATATCGTTACGTACAAGTATTTAAATATAACACGAACATTTAATTATAACACGCATATACGAACATACGAACATGTAAGTTAAAACAAGGGAAAACTTCGGGTTTTCCCTTGTGGGCCCTACAAGCCGCGGCACCAAAGAGAAAAGGGGCCAAGCCCATTTGATTTTTAGTAAATAAACAAAAAGGGTTAACACCTTTTCATTTAACAGAGTTTTCAAGAAAATCAACAAACCCTAGTCTCTTCCTTTTTCTCTCTTTGGCCGCCGGATATAGCAAACACCAAATGGTGTTTGATTTGATTTTTGGTTAATAAAATTCAAGGATCGTGTTCGTGCCATCGTTCTCCAATCATTACACGCATTCGGTAATCCGTAACCTTTTCTTTTTATTAATTATGAACACATTAAATAAACAAGAATTAAATACATGTCACGTAAACATGGGGGTAAAAATTAAGGTTTTGTTTGGGTTTGGTTGCTCGGTCGACACCCAACCGAGAGCCCCAAGGCTCTCGGCGTGTCGTGGTCTTGAGCGGCAGCAGTGGACAAGGAACCCCGACTCGCGTCGGGGTGTCCTTGTGGTTTCGGTTAGTGTCTCGGCAGCAATCAGCCACCACCACCGGCACACTGCCGGTGGTGGCGTGGGTTAAGCAGGGGGAACGCAGACAACAGGGGGACCACCGACACACAACCGATGGGAACCCACTGTTGGTCAGCGGCTGGCCGAGAGAAAAGAGACCACCGACAGTAGTCGGTGGTGATGTTACCCTAGCAGTGGCAACCGGCCAAGCCGGTTTGCCACTGTTAAAGGGGTGTTTGTTGGTCCGGTTCAAGGGTTATTCGATCCGGTTCACGACATGTCTAAATTAATTACACGGGTCCGGTTCATGACTAAAATTGTACAAGTATTTTATTTTTACAAGTTATTATTTTTAACAAGATATTAAATTAATTAAACATGACTTATAATTAATTTAATTAATCATGGACATAGGTTAATTATTATTTAGTAAATAATACATGTTTTAACCTAAGTATATATTTATTTAATTTAGACTATAGTATTAATTAATTATTAAGACATGGAATATAATTAATTACTAGACATGACTTAGGTTATAATTAATATAATATTAATACATGTTTTAACCTAAGTATTTTATATACTTTAATTTAATTAAATCATGCTTATATTTAATTAAATCATATAACCTATAGTTTATTTAATTAACATGATATTATTAATAAACTATAAAAATAATCACATGACTTCTGATAATTAACCAGTAAACTTAAGCTTATATCATTAGCTTATTAATTCAGCTTAATTCTAAATATGGAAACTTTCCAATTCAGGAAACTTGCTATTTTTGGAAACTTTCTATTTTTAGAAACTGTTCTATTTTAAGAATCTACTTTTAAAGAATTCCTTTTTTTGGAAACTTTCTATTTTTGGAAACTTTCTATTTTAGGAAACCTGCTATTTTTAGAAAGTTACTTATTATTACACAACAAGTATAATAATACAAGAAATACAAGAAACAGAATACTTATACATGATAGATCAGTTACGTACTCAGTAAACAGAATACTTATACATGTATCCGATTTATCTAGCATTAGTGAGATCGAAGTAGGACTTCCATTCTTCCTTCTTCTTCGTTCACTGGACATAAGGTACGGATTTCCCGTCCTTTCAGTATGGACATTCTTTCCTTATTAGGATTCCCCGTTTGCATCCAACTCTTTTCCCCATATTTGTTTTATATGTTTGATTACTTATGTTAGTTTAAGAGCCTAAGCCATATACATGCATGACCAGTGTCACCCAGTTATGGAGGTACCATAACCATAACACTAGAGGCACCAGTGTTATGACTTCCCTATGGCGAAGTGATTGCTCGTGGCGTCCCTTTTCAGCTTTGGCCATTATATTATATTATCATGTGGGGCGTACGGGTGCATCCTAGTTACATGTTTACCAGTATTATCAGAGTGAATGCGATGTGTGCCTTGCATCCTTCACTAGGAGTTGATCCCTCTTACCCAGACTATTTAATTAGAGGTAACCCCTCTAATTGCATGACGAGGTCTCCCCTCTAAGTATTCATGCACGGTGGAACCTCATGACCTATATAGGCTACTTGGCTAATTAATACAGATTTTTCATAGAAACATAAGTCTTTTCAAACTATAAAACCAATTTTATGAACATGATTTCAGATTGCTTAGAACTTAGATTATTCCACTGCTATTAGTCTTGTATGCTTACGCTATTCCATGTCATACTTGTATATCCGAGCACTGAGTGTTATTCTCAGCCATTTTCCTTTCATGTTCCTAAATGACAAGTACTCAAGGTTGCTCGTAGACTTTAAGCGTACGTGCATATGGATTGGAAGCTATCTAGCCTTCTCTACTTTATGCATTTCATCATACATTATGCTACTTATTTCTTTGGACATTATTTAGTCCTTTTCCTTTACAGTACTTATGTTTGTTTGTGATGAGCTTATACTTGGGGTACCGATGTTTGTTTCCGGTATTTCCTTTCACGGTCATTTAATGTTTTTAAGACATTACCTTGTAAGCTTTGATGACACGCCATAATCACGCATGACATTCCATTTACCAAAATGGGGTGTTACAATTATAGTATCAGAGCCAAGGCTTCGACTTGTAGGCTCTCAAAACATGACCTGTGATTAGTGAGTAGTCACTATGGTCTTCGTAGAACTGATAGTCGGTTTTCATGCATTCATTGTTTTCATGCATTCATGTCATGTGTCATTGTCTCAGGTTTATGACTAAGTAATGGTTGGTAAAGGACTGGCCCTATTTAGTCGCATGTGATTTTATCGAAACTTTTAACTTTGGGACCGACCCATAGGTGTCCCCTCGCCATGTCTTTTGTTTTGGGTGAACTGACCATAGGCGTTTACCCTCACGCATATAAAAGTTTTCATAAACTGCATCATGCATTCATGCACCGTTTTCATGCATAAAATTTTTCTCATGATTTATTGGCATAAATCTTTTTTCATGTATACATATTATGTTTTATCAGTTTAATCATGCATTTTTTTTATACTATCAGAGGTTCTCACACGCTAGTAGGAACAACTCAATGCGCAGTCCAAGCTACGATGCAGGCTTTGCTTCCTCAGCTAAGTAATGATATCAGGGCCGTGGTGCAAGCTGCCAACAATCAGCACCGGCACCAACATCCTAATCCTCCTCCTCCTCCTCCAACAACACTGATCACATGGCTGGATGTGACAGTCCGTCAATTTATGGTTGATATTTTATTCTCAAGTATTATTTAAAAATATTATTTTAATGTTATAATATGAACTCACTTATTTTTGGGAAGAAATTTGGGTTTACGTCTTGAAGTAGCATCGACTACGTTTAAACCGGAGGACTCTACGTTAAGTGCTTACGTTTATATACACCGTCTTTGGTGACAGTCCGACATTTCAGGAAATAAATTTATCCGTGAATATCATTTTGGAGTTTTAAATTTGTGTTGGTTCATAAACTCAGAAATTTACGAGAAGAGATTAGGACTTACGAGCATAATTTTAACGTCCTTTACGACTAAACCGGAAACCTTAGGATTACGTATTTACGTTTTTGAACTCCGTTTTTTGATGAGACAATTTTTATTAGATTCGTTTTGTGCCGTTGATTCATAATTTATAAAAACGTTCTTCGTAAAACGACCAGAGGGCACGCAAATCGAGGAAACTAGAATCGAGGAATACCCGTAAATTAGTGGGATGGAACAAAACAAGTTTATCCCACCCCACTCATATCGGACGGATAATGTTAAGATTTTGCTAGTTGAAAAATTTCGTTTCTCGGTATCTTCTCGAATTGATTTTCGGTTCAAAATGTGACCCAATTGTTTTTGGTGAAAAAAGAATATTTTTGGTTGTTTTAAAATAAATGTGCAAAGACGTAAATGAAAATGACGTTAATTTAAATCTAACTCTAACTTAAAATAAATGACGAGTATTTAAAAGCGTGACGAAAATTAAGAGGCACTAAAAGTAAATAACGCAAACTTAAATCTATCTAAGGCAAACTTAAAACGCAACTAAAACTTAAACTAAGGCAAGGCTAAAATAAATCTAAGGCAAGTAAACTTAAAGTGCAAATAAGTAAAAAGGCGGGAAAAGTAAAGCTTGAAAATTATAAAACAGAAAGTTAAAAACTAAAATTAAAAAGAACCTGAAAGCAGCTCATTCGGAATAATCCTTCGCTCGGAATAATCACTCATCTGAAATGTCACCTTCGTTCGGAATGATTCTCCTTCACTCGGAATATTTACCAAAATCCTTGATCCGGAACAAATTCTCTATTCGGAATATGTCACTTATCCAGAATAAATCCTTCGTTCGGAACTTTTACTGATTCGGAACTTCAATTGATTCGGAATATTCTCTTGGTTCGGAACTTTGAATGTTCCGAATGAAACACCTCTTCACTGATCCGGAATACTTCCGAATGAACAAGCTTGATTCGGAACTTTGAATGTTCCGAATGAAGGTGTTGATCCGGAATAATTAATTACTCCGAATAAAACTCCTTGGTTCGGAACTTCTTCTTGGTTCGGAACTTATTCCGAATGAACAAGCCTTGATTCGGAACTTTGAATGTTCCGAATGAAGGTGTTGATCCGGAAGAAGTTGTCTTGATCCGGAACTTTACTGATTCGGAACTTCCTAAACAAA
The DNA here is from genome assembly GCA_025667525.1 of Glebionis coronaria. Taxonomy (NCBI): domain Eukaryota; kingdom Viridiplantae; phylum Streptophyta; class Magnoliopsida; order Asterales; family Asteraceae; genus Glebionis; species Glebionis coronaria. The sequence continues at coordinate 465,612,054 of CM046874.1, read as the reverse complement.
ATCCTTGATTCGGAACTTTTAGCTTGATCCGGAATAACCAAAAAACAAACCTTGATTCGGAACTAAGTCTTGATTCAGAATGTTCCTGGAAACAGTAACAAGCAGCGAAGAACATGGAGAAACAAAATATATACGAATCTAAACAAAACTAAACAAAATCAACCACAAGATTAAATCAAACTAATCAATAAACATCTATTAATAATAAACAATCAAACCAAAACAATAAAACTAATAATAATAATCAAAACAATCAAAACCCACTTTAATCAATAAAAACTCAAAAACATAAACATGAATTTAAACATAAAGATCAAAGATTAAAGAAAGGTAGATAGGAGATGAACAATAAAAATAAAGATTGACAAGAATTAAAAGGAAACTTACTTGAAATTAAAGGTATTTAAGGTGCAAGACAAGTATTTAAATTTGACATGAAAAGTAAATGACAAGGTAATTAAAATTGGAAGAACTAATTGTCACTATTAGCCAACAAGAGAAAAATGAATCCTATCTAATCTATTTATAGGAGAGGATTAGGGAGTGCTTAGGAAGCTTCCTCCCCTCTTTCATCTTTTCTTAATTGCACCATTAAGTCCTTAAGTCTTTAATCTTCTTAAATCTTGGACTTTAATGACTTTGTCTCGGGATTTCTTTAAACTCGTCTTGACATTTCTTCATAAATAAGACTTGAGTTCTTCGGCTTTTAGTAAACTTCCGTCTTTTGACTTTTTCTTCGATAAATCTTAAGAATTGGTCTTGGACTTCCGTTCTTTTTGCACTCTTGATTTCTTTGACTTTGTCTTTCGTCTTTTTCTTCGATAAAAGACCATGAATGCCCGTGTTTTCTCCCTTTTTCACATTTTCGTCCTAAATCACAACAAAAACACAAACCACGCATAATTCCGACATTTACGACATAAAATACACGTTTTGGTCCGGTTATTATTGTAATTAAGTGGTAAAAAGGATGGGTGTTTACACACTTATCAAATCCCCTACAATTGACCATTGCAATGTCCTCATGCAATGCATTAGTTACAAAGCACGATTACATTTTTCATCATAATCAATACATATTGGCCTTTATTAACGAGATAGAAAATTATAAACATTCAAAGTAAAGAAATCAAAAACATACCTTGGGTTTTGGAAATGTCATGAATAATCATCATCCTCAAGTTTTCACTTTCTCCAAACCAAGCTTAAAAACGAGATCATTATTATTATAAGTTAGCAAACCAACACGAACTCATGTGGGCCAATTATTCACTTAGACTCCCTTATTCCTAGGTGTATCTCTTATATTTTATTGTTGTCTTGAATGATCACGAGGATGCATTGTTGACTTATTTCGATAGTTATTTAGGATGAAAACAAAGTGGGACGATTTAATCAATAGTTAGCTAAAGGACAAAATCTTTTAAAACTACTTCTCAGGACCTCATAAAGTTCATATCTTGGCATAACTCGCTTTGCGATTTGAGACCTTTCTCGGACCGATATTTGGCAGCGGCTTCATACTTCAAATCTTGAGAGACGATCATGAAATAATGGTCTTCTCTTCATAATAGGAATTTCTTCACATGAAGTTTTGAGACATTCTTCATATTTGGACCACGACTTCTTCATTTTTCTCCAATCTTTATTTTGGACTTTGATATACAACGATCCGCCTCCTTTTTGGACTTGGATCTATTTATCCTCATACCTTGTTAGGGCCTTTTTGGATAGACTTCTATATGATCTTTTGAGGAGTACTTGATTTTCGACATGTGTCTCGATCCTTCATATTGATCTTTGATAAATGATTCTTCACATCACTTGGGATCTTTAGCAACAAAATGTAGCCCTCATGCCTTGTTAGGGCCTTTTTGGACTCGCCAATCTTCACATCCCGCTTTAGTAAGTTATGCCTTGGCTATGAACTCTAATCCATACCGAGCAACTTTTAAACGATCTTGGGCTAGAAGCTAAGTAACTTTTCAAATCGTACAACCTTATTTATTGCAGATAAAATTATTAACAAGCGATGGGAGAATAGGCTTATAAATAACTCACATAAATTCACGAAAGAATACCAAACTTATAATTGACTCTATCATCTCTCGTTCTCAACAGTTTAAAATCTTAAGGAATGAGACTCGTGGATGCTTAGCCTATTAAATCAAAGTTTTGGGTTTTCGAGTCGCCTATAGGATCTTGCAAATTCTTAGACTTTTTCAAGCTTAGAAATCGCGTTCTAAAGTTCTCTTGATAAACGACTCTCTAGGATCAATTATAGGAACTTGCGAAAAGTTCTTGTTCTTAACCCGTGAGAGTTAAGACTTTCGCGTTTTATAGCTCCCTATATAAAAGCCTAGCAAAACTTGACTTAAACACATTAAGGATACTAGCTAGAGTAAACTAAAATAAGTAAACTCGGGTTGAGTCAAAAGATTCACAACGTTTGAAAATAAAAACCACTTTATTAAAATTTATTCTAATAAGGAAAGAAAATAACTATACAAAGGGGAAAACTAATAGGCCAAAATAGATTAAAGTTTTTGAAAAATGTCGAAAAATTGATTTTCCGGTTAAAATGAGGACAAATACAAGGAAAAGACCACTTAACTTCGATAGAAGTCCCCCTACACTTAAGATAAACATTGTCCTCAATGTTTAAGCATGTGGGAGTAAACTCCCCTACACTTAGGACATTGTGCACTTTGTTTAAATCTTGCTAAGGAAAAGAAAACTAACGAGATTCCTATTTAATATTTGAAAATATAAAATAGTGAATCGAAAAGAGTTTAGGATAGAACCGGGAAGATGGGAACATGGAATCACGGGTCGTCAAGAATCATCAAGAGTGGATCATTGCGCGCTCGAATCCCTGAATAGTAGAAGAGAGGAAATAGCAAACACCAACGCGTCTCCCCTACACTTAGGATATAGATAGCTAGAAGATAGAAACATGGGTTGCCTCCCAAGAAGCGCTTGATTTTTTATTACCGAGTCGTGAGCCTGACTCGACCTTGATTATCATAGGAAGCAGCATGAAACATATCCACCGGGATCAAAGACATAGTTTTCGTCCATCAAATAGCACAAGCTTAAGGCGAATAAGGCAAGCCAAAGAATAGTAGGTAAGGTTCCCTTAAGCAAAGACGGAGCACGGTGGGAGCAAGTATTGTGGGGTGCAAGCATATCTTCAGTAGTTTCAAAAATCTTTCCTTTTATTTCATCAGGTGGATACTGAGATGGCTGCAGAATATCGATACCGGGGTCGAACACCTTTTCCATTAGGGGAAAATAGCACTCAGGCTAAGCAGAATGTGAAGAAGATCCGCGAATAAATGCACAACCTCGTCCTTAGAAGGTGGACAAAGAGGTGTCAAATCATACGTGCTGCGGATGTTGGTGTCGACCGGTTGCTTCTCCTTTGAAAGAATTTTCTTCAAATCCAAAGTAGGATCAAGACCATAATTATCAAAGTCCAAAGTAGAGATCAAGTGATGGCGGAGGATCTTTATCATGTGAAGAATCACTCGAGAGAGTATCGGCCTCATCAAAATCATCATATGTGGGCATGTCGGGATACTCGGAAGTAAGGTCATCATAATCATCCGTATCTGAGCTAGAATCATCATAATAAGCATCAAAGATCGGTGGAGAATCATAAATGGGTGAAGGTTCCAAATTGGAGAGAGAATCATCCGCATCATCTTGAAAAAGTGGATTATCAATGCAAGACTCGAATAGAGGATTGTTGTAGATGACAAAATCATCGATCACATTAATCATATTCGCTGAGTCTCGGCCTCCAAAGGATTTGCTTGTAAGCTTCCCCATTTTGAACACTTGTGCATCATCCCCGACTCTTAAGATTAACTCACCTTCGGCAACATCAACTAGAGCTCTTCCGATTCTCAAGAATGGCCGACCAAGTATTAAAGGAATACGAGGGTCCATTTCATAATCAACAACAACAAAGTCGACCGGAAAAGTGAAGGTGCCAACTTGAATGAACACATCTTCGGCAATACCAACGGGGTAAGCGAGAGTGCGATTGGCTAGCTCAAGAGTCATCTTCGTTTGAGTAAGGTCGGGTAATGATAGTATTTTCCAAACACTTAATGGCATCAAATTTATACTGGCCCCGAGATCAGCTAGGGCAGTAAATTCTTCGGTTTTGTTGAAAATGCAAGGCAACACAAAACGACCGGGATCTCCAAGTTTTTCCGCAAGTTCTTTAAGAATAACTGCAGAACAATTTTCATTTAAGCGTGTGTTGGCGAGCTCAATCAGCTTCTCCTTCTTGTTAAGCAATTCCTTGAATGCTTTGACAAATTTCGGCATGTGGACAAGTGCTTCAACAAGGCTAATGTTGAAATTCGTTTGAGAGATCATCTTCAAATAGCTCGACACTTGAGAGTCATCCTTGGTTAGCATTGTGGCCTTGCCTAGCCGTGAAGGGTATGGGATGTTGGGTTTAGGTGATGAAGGTTGAGATGGTGAAGGGTTCTTCTTGGGGACATCGTCATGACGAGGCGGAGACGGTAATGGTGCACTAATACTAGGTGTGAGAGGAGTAGGGATAAATGGTGGTGGAGGAGGTGTAGATGATGGGGGTGGGATAGGTGGTCCTACTATGGTAACTCCACTACGGGTAGTAATAGCACTCACATTCGCTCGCGGATTGGTGACGGTGTTTGAAGGTAGAGAACTCGAGGTAGAGTGATAACTTATTTTTTACTCGTTGAAAGTTCGTTTTCTCGGTGTCTCTTCGAATTGATCTCGAGTTAATTGTGTGAGATTAGTTGTTCTTGGTGAAATAAAAAGGGAATGGTCGTTGTCTAAAACTAATTTAAAAATAAAGACTTGGAACAATTAAAAATAAAGTAAGAAAACAATAATGAAAGATTAAACCTTAACGGGAAATAAATGACGAGAAATTTAAAAGCAATTAAAGTAAATGACTCGAATTAAAACTTAAATTGAAAGGAAAGCAAGTAAAGGTGTAAATAAAGAAAAGGCGGGAAAAAGTAAAGTTTAAAAACTAAAACTGAAAACTCTATTCGGAATAAAATAAGTATTCCGAATAAGGATGACTATGCGGAATAAAATGAGAAAATGCTACTCGGAATAAAAAGAGAAAAGAGTGTTATGCGGAATAAATAAGCTATGCTGAATATTTAAGACCATGCGGAATAAAGGAGAAAATGTCCTATGCGGAATGTTTAAAAGGAACCTTTATGCGGAATAAATTTTAAGACAACACTATGCGGAATAATAGAAGCTACTCGGAATAACTCAAACATTCCGAATAGGAGACTCAATTCGGAATAATAAAATATTCCGAATAGGAGACTCTATTCGGAATAAACAAATATTCCGAATAGGAGACTCTATTCGGAATAATGAAATGTTCCGAATAGAAGACTCTATTCGGAATAATGAAATGTTCCGAATAGAAGGCTAAGAAGGCAGTTCATACGGAAAATCTGGCAAGATACAGTAACTTAAACAAGAAACAGGGTATGAAGAACAATAAACGAATTCGATCAAATCTAATCCAAACAAACCAAAAGATTAAACCAAAACAACCACAAAGCATCAACTAACAATAATCAATCAAAACAAATCAACAAAATTAACAAACATAACAAAATTAATCAAAACCCACTTGATCAAAACCATAAAAACTCAAGAACATGAACAAAGAAAATGAAGAACAAATCAAACAAGAAAGGTAGAAGGAGATTATCAATAAGTAAAGATTAACAACAATTAAATGGAAACTTACTTGGAATTAAAATGAAATTAAAGGTGCGTAACATGAAATTAAGGTGCATAAAATTAAAGAACATGAAAATGAAAATGGTGGAAGAGAGGCTTGTCAAGCCACCAACACTTTTACAAAATGAGATCCTAAACTACTTATAGGAGGGCAAAGCTTAAGGTGGAAGCTTCTCCTTCTTTCTCTTATTTGCATGCTTAGGTCCTTCATCTTCTTAATCTTTTGTTAATCTTCTTAATACTTGGACTTTGTCTTGGGATTTCTTCAAACTCGTCTTAAAATCTTCAATAAATTAGACTTGAGTTCTTCGGCTTTTAAGTAAACTTCCGTCTTTTGACTTTTTCTTCGATAAATCTTCAGAATTGGTCTTGGACTTCCGTTCTTTTTCCACTCTTGATCTTTCGACTTCATCTTTCGTCTTTTTCTTCGATAAAAGCCCGTAAAATCCCGTGTTTTCTCCACTTTTCGCCTTTTCGTCCTAAATCACAACAAAAACACACACCACGCATAATTCTGACATAAGTGACATAAAATACACGTTTTGGGTCGGTTATTATTGTAATTAAGTGGTAAAAAGGATGGGTGTTTTCACACCTATCAAATCCCCTACACTTAACCATTGCAATGTCCTCATGCAATGCTTAGTAATAAAGCAAGGTTTACACTTTCCATCATAATCAATCCGTCTTGGCCTTTATTAAACAACTAAGGAAAATTTAAAAGATAAAAAATGATAGAATGCAACAAGGAAGAAATTTGTAAAGAAATCTAAGACTTACATTAGGGCTTTGGTGTCGTGAATGTTTATCACCCTCAAGTTTCACGTTCCCCATGCCAAGCTTAAAAACAAGATCATTGTTAGTACAAGTTAGCATAACAAACATTTACTCATGTGGTTCAATTAATCACTTAAACTCCCTTATTCCTACGGGTATCTCTTATATTTTATTTTTGTCTTAGAATGATCATGAAGATGCATTTTTGGATTTATTTCGATAGTTTATTTAGGCTGAAAGCAAAGTAGGACGATTTGATCAATAGTTAGCTAAAGGACAAAATCTCTTAAAACTGCTTCTCGGGATATCAAAAAGTTCATATCTTGGCATAACTTGGTTCGCGATTTGAGACCTTTCTCGGGCCGATATTTGGCAGCGACTTCATACTTCGAATCTTCGAGAGACGTTCTTGAAATTATGGTCTTCTCTTCATAATAGGAATTTCTTCACTTGAAGTTTTTGAGAGATTCTTCATCTGTGGACCACGACTTCTTCATCTTTCTCCAATCTTTATTTTGGAATTTGATATACAACGATCCGCCTACTTTTAGGACTTGGATCTATTTATCCTCATACCTTGTTAGGGTCTTTTCGGATAGACTTCTCCACGACTTTTGGGGAGTTTTTGCTTTTCGTCGTGTGTCTTGATCCTTCATATTGATTTTCGATAAATGATTCTTCACATCACTTTTGGATCTTTAGCAACAAAATGTAGCCCTCATGCCTTGTTAGGGCCTTTTCGGACTCGCCAATCTTCGCGCCCCGCTTCATAAGTTATGCCTTGGCTATGAACTCTCGTCATTACCGAGCAACTTTTAAACGATCTTGGGCTAGAAGCTAAGTAACTTTTCAAATCGTACGACCTTACTTATTGCAGATAATTTATTAGCAAGTGATGGGAGAAAAAGATCATAATTAACTCACATAAGTTAATGAGAGAATACCAAACTTGTAACTAACTCTATCATTTCTCGTCCTCCACAATTTAAAATCTCAAGTAATGAGACTCGTGGATGCTTAGCCTAATAAACCAATTAAGGTCTACATGGTTAAGGATACTAGCTAGTGTGAACTTGGATAAGTAAACTCTGGTTGAGTCAAAATATTCACAACGGGCCTAATATATCTAAGATATCTAAACTTGCTAAAACCATTTTATTAAAATAGGAGAAAAGTAGCAAAAATAAAGGGAACTACAACTAGGCCAAAATAGATTAAAAATTTTGAAAAATGTCGAAAATTGATTTTCCGGTTAAAATGAGGACAAATACAAGGAAAAGGCCACTTAACTTCGATAGAAGTCCCCCCCTACACTTAACATAAACATTGTCCTCAATGTTTAAGCATGTGGGAGTAAACTCCCCTACACTTAGGACATTGTGCACTTTGTTTAAATCTTGCTAAGGGAGAGACAACTAAAGAGATTCCTATTTTAAAATTGAGAAATATAAAATAGTGAATTGAAAAGAGTTTAGGATAGAACCGGGAAGAAGTAGAACACAGAATCACGGTTCGTCAAAAGTCATCAAGAGTGTGTCTTTGAAGCTCGAATCCCTGCAATGATAGGAAAGAAAGCAAGAAACACCACGGGGCTCCCCCCTACACTTATGGTGAAAATAGATAGATAATTGGGTTGCCTCCCAAAAAGCGCTTGTTTTTGTTGACCGAGTCACGAGCCTGACTCGTCCCCGAATTAAATGGTCCATGGGGAAGCCTCGAATGTGATACCGGGATCAAAGACCTTGTCCTCGTTCCCGGTTGACATCAACAAAGGAGAGGCGGGGGGATAAGTCTTGAATGGGAGAAAGGTCCTTTCAACATACGTATAGTATGTGAATTCAAGATCCACGGGAGGTGGGGTGGGTAAAGTAAGCACATTGTCCTCCCCCGGAGACAATAGATGCTGAGCAAGCGGCAAATCCGTATTGTTATCAATCATAGCATAATCAATGTCACCTCCCGGGTCAAAGCACTCATCCTCCGTGATGGTTTCTAACGGAGTGGATGAAAGGTGCTCGGGAGGGGGACTTGGGACAATATCTTCCTGCAGCAAATTATCAAAAATAATGTCCCCCTCCGTGTCAGAATTATCAATACCTGGAGGGATGGAGTGGATATCGATTTCTTCCAGCAATGGGTCATTATCTTCAACGGGAGGAATAGATGGAGGTAAAGACTTGGAAAGAGAAGGAGAAGTCAACTCTTCGATTTGAGCAATAAGAAGATGAACTTTCCGTAATCTATCGCGAAGAAGCACGTCTTCCACCTCATCCACAAGATCAAGTTCATCGGTGAACTTCTGGTAGGCCGAAGAGAATAAATCGTCATCACCCGCATCTCCCGGTGGAGATTGAGAAATTTCAAAAGTGAAATTCTCATAGCAGAGAGAAGAATCGTCATCACTAGGATCGAACTCTTCCGTAAGAGCAATGTCGTCCTCAGGCTCCATAGCAGGTAAGTCACAAACCTCATCATCCAATACTTTGTCGAGACCAACATCACTAAGCTCATTCAACGAATCTAGATCCTTAGATGCAGTAGGAACATCGACAGTAGGAGCAGCAACTTCAGAAGATTGGTTGAAAGTGTAGACATAATTGTCGTCATCATCATCATAATAGATGGGACGAGTCCAGTTAGGAGTGACGTAGTCGGCTAACTCTTCCTTGATAACCTCCACATCTTTAAGAAGCTCATGCAGCAACTTTTGTTGTTCATCGCCCCGTGTATGTTCAATTTCACCAATTCTATCCCACGCTTTAATTAAACATTTTGGTGTAGAAAAGAAGGGAAAACGACTAAATTGACTCAAAAAGGTGTCGGTGGTTTTCAAGGTTTCGTCCACATCAAGCAACGGTTGCCTTTCCTGATGCAAGTCAGCTCGGAGTTGAGCTAGACTTTCTAGAATGCCATTCAAAGAAGTGAGATGTTGATCAAGACTAGTTTGCTGAGAGGATGGATGATTGAGGGTGTGATGTGGGGGCTCAAAGTGTTGAAAACCTGAATTATAGCATGGTTGTGGCTCATAGTAGTTTATCGGTTGAGAAGAATTAGAAACCGGGTTTGGTTCATAATAATCCATTGGTGATGAAAACTGAGGACACGGATTTTGCTCATAATAATTCGTTGGTTGACAATAATAGGTATCATGAGGACCCCCACAGTTGTTGCAGAACGGTTGAGGAGAAAGACTGGGTGCGTCTTGTGGATAGCTATTATCATAGTCATAATTGTACCCCGGTTCTTGCCCGTGATCATACGGGTATGGAACCGGGCACGAAATATGCCAATGAGAATCGCTTCCACAATAGCTGCACGTGGGAACAGGAGGTGGGTTCAAAAAGGACGAATTAGTCGAGTTGCACAAAGGACAAAATCCAAATTGTGTGTTGTCGATATCGTTGCCGCACCGCTCACATGTACACCATTGACAAGAGTCGTTCCCGTATAATTCTCTCCCACACCCGACGCAATGGACATAAAAATCCATAAAGAAAGATAGATAAGCAAGAAGAATATTTTTGGTGCAAAACTTTGAAAAAGAAATGCTTCTTTTCTTTTTCTTTTTTTTTTGTTTTTTTTTTCAAATGTTTTTGGATTTTTGAAACGAAAAATAACGTTCACAAGTGAACGGATCCCAAAAGCCAACACTTCTCTCACAAAAACTTTCGATCCTCACGAAAAGAGCCGGCAGCGGCGCCATTTGATAACTTATTTTTTACTCGTTGAAAGTTCGTTTTCTCGGTGTCTCTTCGAATTGATCTCGGGTTAATTGTGTGAGATTAGTTGTTCTTGGTGAAATAAAAAGGGAATGGTCGTTGTCTAAAACTAATTTAAAAATAAAGACTTGGAACAATTACAAATAAAGTAAGAAAACAATAATGAAAGATTAAACCTTAACGGGAAATAAATGACGAGAAATTTAAAAGCAATTAAAGTAAATGACTCGGATTAAAACTTAAATTGAAAGGAAAGCAAGTAAAGGTGTAAATAAAGAAAAGGCGGGAAAAAGTAAAGTTTAAAAACTAAAACTGAAAACTCTATTCGGAATAAAATAAGTATTCCGAATAAGGATGACTATGCGGAATAAAATGAGAAAATGCTACTCGGAATAAAAAGAGAAAAGAGTGCTATGCGGAATAAATAAGCTATGCTGAATATTTAAGACCATGCGGAATAAAGGAGAAAATGTCATATGCGGAATGTTTAAAAGAAACCTTTATGCGGAATAAATTTTAAGACAACACTATGCGGAATAATAGAAGCTACTCGGAATAACTCAAACATTCCGAATAGGAGACTCAATTCGGAATAATCAAATATTCCGAATAGGAGACTCTATTCGGAATAAACAAATATTCCGAATAGGAGACTCTATTCGGAATAATGAAATGTTCCGAATAGAAGACTCTATTCGGAATAATGAAATGTTCCGAATAGAAGGCTAAGAAGGCAGTTCATACGGAAAATCTGGCAAGATACAGTAACTTAAACAAGAAACAGGGTATGAAGAACAATAAACGAATTCGATCAAATCTAATCCAAACAAACCAAAAGATTAAACCAAAACAACCACAAAGCATCAACTAACAATAATCAATCAAAACAAATCAACAAAATTAACAAACATAACAAAATTAATCAAAACCCACTTGATCAAAACCATAAAAACTCAAGAACATGAACAAAGAAAATGAAGAACAAATCAAACAAGAAAGGTAGAAGGAGATTATCAATAAGTAAAGATTAACAACAATTAAATGGAAACTTACTTGGAATTAAAAGGAAATTAAAGGTGCGTAACATGAAATTAAGGTGCATAAAATTAAAGAACATGAAAATGAAAATGGTGGAAGAGAGGCTTGTCAAGCCACCAACACTTTTACAAAATGAGATCCTAAACTACTTATAGGAGGGGAAAGCTTAAGGTGGAATCTTCTCCTTCTCTCTCTTATTTGCAAGCTTAGGTCCTTCATCTTCTTAATCTTTTGTTAATCTTCTTAATACTTGGACTTTGTCTTGGGATTTCTTCAAACTCGTCTTAAAATCTTCAATAAATTAGACTTGAGTTCTTCGGCTTTTAAGTAAACTTCCGTCTTTTGACTTTTTCTTCGATAAATCTTCAGAATTTTTCTTGGACTTCCGTTCTTTTTCAACTCTTGATCTTTCGACTTCATCTTTCGTCTTTTTCTTCGATAAAAGCCCGTAAAATCCCGTGTTTTCTCCACTTTTCGCCTTTTCGTCCTAAATCACAACAAAAACACACACCACGCATAATTCCGACATAAATGACATAAAATACACGTTTTGGCTCGGTTATTATTGTAATTAAGTGGTAAAAAGGATGGGTGTTTTCACACCTATCATAGAGGGTTGAGTGGTGGGCAAGAAACTAGCCAGCATATTCAAATCATTCGTTTGATTGCTAAAGGAGGATTGTATATTATCTCGAAGCTCGGATCTAATGTCATTCCCTTGCTTGGTGATATCCCCTTTCAAATTGATAATTTGGCTCTGCAGATTCTTGATTTACTCTCCTTGGGTTCTCATCAAAGCTTCAACATCTTGATTAATGGATGGGGCTTGTTGAGCGGGTGGGTGATAAGGATTAGAAGCTCTAGGTTGGATTTGGTTGCTTCTATTGTAATTGTTGTTGAGGTTTTGGTTTTGAGGAGAAAAACCGGGTGAAAGGTAGTTGTTTGACCGGTAACTCAGCAAATTTCTATCCCCTTGAGGTCGGGCTTGGTAATTTTTTGGTGAATAATTACCATAAGCCGCATACACGTTTTCTGGATTTCCTTGAGTAGAAGGACAATCAATGTATGAGTTTGGACCGCCGCATGTCTCACAAGAATTAGTACCCGCTTTAACTTGTTGTTGGTTTGTAGCGAGAAGCAAGATATTTTTGTTCATTTCGGTCATCATGCGGGTGAATTCGGTCATGTCAGGGCTTGCTGAAGTAGAAGAAACATTGACTCTCGGGTTGTTCCTTGAAGAAGCGTGATTGTAATAAAAATACGACTCTTGTTTAGGAAAACAAAAGAACGTATATGAGCGGTAAGTATTAACGAGTGATTTAGGAAAACCACAAGTAATGACCCTTAATCACTTAAAATGAGAGAAAGTTCGTTTCCCAAGGAGGTATAAGTGTTGTGAATTAACTCGTAATTATTTGAGATTAATATTGAGAAGAATGGGGATGAGAGGATGAAAAGACGGATACGTTAAAATTAAACTATGACGTAAAAGACGTAAACGTAAAACCGTAGAAAAATTACCCAAATTAAAAATTATACTAAAACCAAAAACAAAATATCAAAAAGGCTAAAAACAAGTCTTAAATAATATAAACAAAGATAAAAATCCAACAAAGATATTTTAAAACCTTTTATTAATTAAATATTTAATTTTAAATGCTAATTAAAGCCCTAAAATTAAATACAACTAATGAAAATGTCTAAAATATGATTTTATTGAATAATTACTTAACTTATATTATTAGAAGACTAAAAAGTAATTTTCCAAAAATTAAAAGCTATTAAAACTATTTTTAAAACTCTAAAAATGATTAAAAATGATTAAAACCTAATTAAACTTAAATTAATTATAAAAATAAATCTAAAAGCTATAAAATTATTCTAAAAATGGGAAAAGTCCTAATTAATGATAAAGAACTTAAGAAAAATGAAAAAGAAAGAAAAATAAAATTTTGATTTTTTAATAATAAAATAATATTAAAATAATGCTAAAAATAAAAAGTTTATAAAATTAATTCTAAAAAATTTCTAAAAACTTAAAATATTCTAACTAGGAGAAAAACACAAATTAAAGTTCCTAAACCTTTTTTAATAATTTTATAAAAATGTTTAAAGTTTATGAAAAACCTTAAAATATTATAAAATTAAAAATTAAAGTTTATAAAACCAAAACTTAATGTAAACCTCAAAATATTTATTAAAAAGCTAAAAACTATTTTTCCTGAAAATTAAAACTATTTTTTCTATTTTTTAATGACTTTACAAAAAACGGCTATTAAATAAATTCTAGAAAATAATCTAATAAAAGGAAAAATATAAAAATTAGCTAGAAAAGTCTCAAACACTAATATGATCCTAGGAAAAATCAAAATAAGCAAAAACGATTATCAAATAAGCTGAAAATAAGTGATTAAGCTACGGCTTTTATTTTAAGCTAGAAAATCAAAACATATTAAATAACTTTTGAAATCAAACCTAAACGTAAAAAGGTATCCAGATTAGCGGTAGAGCTCCTAACCCTCCTACGAGAGGTCTGGGGTTCGAGTCCTGCTACGGGTATTCTTTTTGCTAATTTTTTCTTTTTTTATTTTTTACTTTTCCAAACCAATCTGACAACTTGTATGACTTGTAATCCAAACCACTTTCACTTTTTAGCTAAGATTAAACAAGTTTGAAGATCAAAATGTATTCAGTTCTTAAAGTTTCTGAAGAACAAGTGTGAGTGCACACTTGTGCACTTTTTGAGCCAAGAGGGCTTGGCAAATGCTTTGTTTGGTGATGATATTGGACAATGGGGGCACCCTTGTGCTCATAGAAGCACAAGGAGTCAAGACTAGCAACAAACTAACACTTAAGCACACACAAATGATCAAAACCAAGCACACAAGAGCTCATCAAGTTTCTGATGTAAAAATGCAGGTCTGGTGGACTGTTTAGCTAATAACTTGCACCTAAATGAACTTAAAAGCCTCAAACTATGCACACACCAGCTCAAGCTAACACACAATCAATCTAAAACCCTAAATCAACCTGGATCTAAACAGAGTTCAAGATTTGAGCACAATTATCTCATGAAAATCAAGCAGATCATGGTTATGCAGAATTCTAGCTATGTTATCCTTTTTAAGCACACAAATTAGCTAAAAACTTGCACCAAAATGAAGCACAACTAACCACAAACCTATCTTACTCCTATCCAATAGCTCTAACACGTTTTTAAATCACCAACTAAAATCTTTGCCCTGCTAAAACCTGTTTCCAAACACCCTTTTAAAAACTAGATTTCAACTTTTCTCAAACAAAAACCTTACAAACTTACTCCAAATTGATCCAACTAGCATCAATCATGCATAAAAACTCAAATGAACACAGATCAATCACCTTAAACACACAAAAATACCGAATCAAACAAAATCAAATAAAGCTACACTTTCTGAGATTTTTCACAAGGTAAAGAGTGTTTACCTTAGGTCCTTACATCCAAGGACCTAGTGGATGAATATCCACCTCCTACCAACCCGGGTTGGTGCAGATCCTTTAACAAATCAGCAACAATCAACCTGCTTAATGACAAATCAAAAACAAAAAGAAAAATACAAGCTAATATGTATAATCTGTTTACTTTTTTTTTTCTTTCTTCTTAATATCTTTCCAAAAACTCTTAAACTCTCTTAAAACGTATTGATATCACTTGATCCAACACAATGAACCTCTAAATTCCAAACTTGAAACAGATTTCTTACAAAAAATCTTCAAATTTTAGAAAACCTTAACCAATTTTGAAACTCAAAATTAATGAACCAAACTGAAAGATGGAACTCAGAATCAAGCTTCAACACAATACACAACTTTTTATAAACCTAAAAAGGAATTATACTTGTTTAAAACAAAAACCAAACTTTTATTTCATAAAAAAGGAATTACAAGTGTTAAGCTTGAAAACTGGAACAAGGGACATCCACAGACTGGAGTCTCCTTATATACTACCTAAAGAACATACTAGAAGGCTAAAAACAAAACCCTAATCAGTAGAAAATCCCAAATATGCCCTTGGACGTTTTTGAGTGGTAAGCTGTCATATTGGATCCTGGACGTTCATTTGTGCGTTGTGAGTAAGCAATAAACCTCAGTTGTTGATTTAGGACACGTCATTGTGCTTGGGGACCAAGGCGTGTTCTGATTGGTTGAGTGGGGAATTGGGGGTAGGGTCCACAGTGGTGGGATTGGGGTTTTTAGGTGTGGGATGGGTTTGTGTGTGTGGGAATTAAGCGTGTGCAAGTTTAATTGGTTTTTACCCAAGTATAAGTTGGGGTGAAAACTGGGTGGTGAAAAAGATGCACAGTACTTTCCTTTGATCCGATTTTGGGGGAAAAGGTGTGTTGGGCGCCAGTTTTGGTTTGAATGTTTGGGCTTGACACCTTTGGTCCTTTTCTTTTGAGATTTTTGGCATTTAAAGTCTTCCAACCCTAAAAACGTATTTGCTTTGTAAATAAGTTTCACCTTTTTACACTTTTGGCACCAAACTTCACACAAAGGTTATCAAGGAGTATTTTTGACAATTTTGAATATTTCAAGGGCTGTTCTTGGACAATGTTGATCTTCAAAGGTCTTCAATGTCTCTTAATCTTCATGAGGGACCATATTTAACAAATTGATTTTGTTGAGGGACCAATCTTGCCATTTCTTCAAAGTTGAAGGACCTTTTTGCAATTTTGACAAACTTAAGGGACCAAACTTGTAATTATTAATATACAAGGGTTTTAAGTGTCATTTCTTCAATAATTGAGGATCAATTTTGTTTGTCTTCAAGTCTTCAAGGGTATTTGATGAAAATTCCATGATTAGGGCCCGGTTCTTTGTACGGCTTCGTTTCTCGTGTTCGTTTTTCTTTGTATCTTGTGATCTTTTGTCTTTTTCACGATATCCATACCTAAAATACACAAGTAAACAAACACAAGCATATATATGGTATTTTATGACATTTTTATGCATTTAAAGCCCGAAAAGAACGATGAGATCATGTATAAATGCCATCTCATCACTCCCCCATACTAAGCCATTGCCGTGCCCTCACGCAATGCTAGAATAAAGTATCTTAGCATCACCAAAGTTCAATTTATTAACTTTTATTGAAGAGTAAAAAGCTTGCAATACACTACGAGAATGTGTAAAGACATAATGTATGATTTTCATCACCAAAAGGTGACTTTTAGGGTCAAAGAATAGAAACAAGTTAATGTCCCTTAGAGTAAACTTCGTCATCCTTGATTGTCATACATTCCATGCTAAGTGCAAAAACAAGATCATTGTTGGTACAAGTCACAATGCTAACACTACTCATACGTCCAAATTGTGTAATACTTTTTCTCCCCGCAATCCTAGTTATTATAAAAGGAAATGGGTTACTAGCATTTTTTATCTATTTGCCATGGATCACAAGTGATTCATATTGACTTATTTGAGTAGTTATTAGTCCGAAAGCAAAGTAGCACGATTTGATCAATAGTTAGCCAAGGAAAAAATCTTTTAAAACGGCTTCTCGTGTATCTCCTTAAGTTCATATCTTGGCATAACTCGTTTCACGATTTGAGACCTTTCTCGGACCGATATTTGGCATGTACTTCATACTTCAAATCTTGGGAAGACGTTCTTGAAATTATGGTCTTCTCTTCATATTTTGGAATTTCTTCACTTGACGTTTTTGAGAGATTCTTCATATAGGACCACGACTTCATCATTTTTCTTCAATCTTTACTTTGGATTTTGATATACAACGATCCGCCTCCTTTTCGGACTTGGATATATTTATCCTCATACCTTGTTAGGGTCTTTTTGGATAGACTTTCTCCATTCTTTAGGGGAGTAATTGCTTCTCGTCGTGTGTCTTGATCCTTCATATTGATTTTGGAATAATGATACTTCACATCATCTTTGGATCTTAGCAAAAATAGAGCTCCTCATGCCTTGTTAGGGCCTTTTTGGATGATTGCCAATCTTCGCGTCCCGCTTCAATAAGTTATGCCTTGGCTATGAACTCTATTCAACCCCGAGCAACTTTTAAACGATCTTGCGCTAGAGGCTAAGTAACCTTTCAAATCGTACGACCTTACTTATTGCAATTATGATTTATTCCTAATGCATTGATCTTATGGGAAGAAAAAGCCACAATTAAAAACATATGAGTTTTTGAAAGAACATTTTCATGTTCTACGTTTAGCATGATCACTTGTCTAACTCTATCACTTCTCGTTCTTCACTATTTAAAGACCTCTAATTAAAGAGACTCGTGAATACTTAGCCATGCAAGTCTAAATTAAGCCAAATTTGGATTAGCTTTCATTAAGACTATATCAAATCAAAATTTTGGGTTTTCAAGCCACCTATAGGATCTTGCACTTTCTTGGACTTTTTCAAGTTTAGAGAATGCGTTTTATAGTTCCCTTGATAAGTGACTTTCTAGAATCAATTATAGGAACTTGCGAAAAGTTCTTGTTCTTAACCCGAATGAATTAAGACTTTCGCGTTTTAAAGCTCCCTATATAAAAGTCTAGCAAAACTTGAATTGAGCGGGTTAAGGAATGTAAAGGGCTCCAAATGCCCATCAAGTCAAAAATTAACTCTTATTCTACCCATCGGAAAATTTACATTCATGTCTTAAAAACACTTATGAAAACTAAGAAATTTTAAAATTTGGCCATTTTTAGCCTTATTAGCAAAACAAAACATTGAAAATTGGAAAACGTGAGGGTGTAGCAAAGCAAGTACCTATTCACCCCCCCATACTAAAAGTAAACATTGTCCTCAATGTTTCGAGTCTAAAGGTGGAGCACCCCCATACTAGAGACGAAGAATCGAATGCTTAGGATCTAGCATGGAAAGGGTGATCAACAATATATCTAAAGCCGTTTATTAAGTATGCTAAAAGATAATTGTTAGAACAATAAAGGATATGTCATGGAATCGTGAAAAACTTCTTCAAACGAACGATGGAGGCTCACGTAAACGAACACGAGAGTCTTCAATCGTAGATGATGATGATGATCTAGATAACACAATCACAAACAACCACGAGACAACGAGTTGGAAGGGTACAAGTCCCCTTATTAGTGAATATAAAAGATAAGCATGGGATCTCCCCTACGAGGCACCTCGTTTTTGATTACCGAGTCATGAGCTCGACTCGATCCCCTCAAAATGTGAACATTTAGGGATATCATGGTATGGTCAATTTTTGATGGGGCTTACATGATAAACAAGGCCCAAAAAGCAACCGGTATAAAGGACTAAGTCCTTAGATGATACAAAATACCGGGGTCGAAAACGGCGTTCTCGTTTCCATTGGAAAAACAAATTAATGCCACTTCATCACGTGCCATAAACTCAAAGAGTTCGAAGAAAATAGATGAGAAGTAGAAGGGTGAGACAATTGGTAAGACAAACGTTTGAGCTACTCGAGGTAGACTCGCACCAAGCAAATAGATATAGTTTCCATTTATTGCATCGGTGGAAGACCGAGATTTCCCTTTATATGAAATTCCGGGATCGAATATCTCGTCCTCGGTGGACAAGGATGAGGGAACATAAGGGGCTTCCCCCATACTAAGACCACACAAAACATCGTCAAAAGGAGTAGACGAGTTTGTAGCACTCAAATCACGTGGTGATGACGGAGTTAGATTTGTAGAAAAATCAATTAAATCACATTTAAGATCTTTTTCTTTGTTATCTTTTAAACTCTCCTTATGAAAACCCTTTTTGATTATGTCGAAAATATTCGGTGTTTCTAAGACGATGTTAGTTACACTAAAAATTCTCACATTTTGAAACCGTTTCGGTTTTGGTGGTGGCAAGTTCTCAAAACGTTTATCGACGAAGAAAACCTCCCCATTGGGGTCAACATATTCATCATCCGAAAGATCTTCCGTAGAAACCGGCAACTTATCAATACTTTTCAAGAATGAATGTTCGAGGTGAGGCGAAGGATTTTTCGATTCAAGTATTGATGGTTTCTTCTTTGTAGGCTTTGCACTCATAACCTCCACCGGCGGAGGAAATGGTAAATTGTTTTTGGAGACATTCCCTAAAACTCTTGGTGAAAATTCTTTGCAAATGACATTGGTCGAGTCACCATGGTTTAAAGTTGCAATAGAATAGACATGAGAAAGATTGGAGTTTTGTGTTGCATTGATGACAAGTTCTTCTTCATTGAAACGAAGGGTGATTTTTCGAGCATGAACATCGATAAGTGCTCTTGATGTATCCAAAAACGAACGACCCAAAATGAGAGGAACTTTTCGATCGATAGGAATGTCTACAACGATAAAGTCAACGGGATAGTAAAACTTTCCGACTTTAACGAAAACGTCCTCGGCTACTCCACATGCCATGATCGTAGAATGATCGGCCATCTCGATGGACATGTTCGAAGGAGTAAGAGCCGGAAGCGAAAGCGATTTGAAAATCTCGAGAGGCATTAAATTAATACTAGCGCCAAGATCGGCCAAGGCGTAGCATTCCTCCATATCTTGTATAGCACACGGAATCAAAAATTTACCGGGATCACCGACTTTTTGTGGTATGCGGCTTAGAAAAACCGATGAACAACTAGACGATTGTTGTAACTTCTCTTTGTTGTTTAGCATACTTTTGAAGTTTGCGGCGAATCGAGGCATCATGATTAAAGCATCGGCAAAACTTATGTTAAAATGCAAATCACGAAACATTTTCATAAATAGCTCAAATTGATAATTGTTCCGTTCTTGTGCTTTCTCTTTGTTACGTCTCGAAGGGTAGGGTAAAGGTGGTGTGGGTTGGTCATTAGGCAACGGCCTTGGAAACACGGGTTCCACAATTGGTATTGGTTCAACCGTAGGTGTGGTTTGAGCGGTACTTCGTGGGCTTGTAATGTGCTCCTTTTCAACCACGACCTCGGGTTCTTTCTCTTTTTCCTTCTCCATAGAAGTACTTGGACGAGAAATGGGTTCTTTGAAAGTTTTACCACTACGAGTGGTAATAACCTTCAATTCTCCTTTCGGGTTCACGATGGTATCACTAGGAAGACCACCCAAAGAAGAGGGCTTACACATGATAGCTTCAAACATTTTAGCCATACGGTCTTCAAACTTAGATTGCCTAGCATCCGCTTTTAACAACTCTTGCTTAATCTCATGTTGTCCTTGCTCCATTTTTTGTTGATTTTGTTGGAGTCGTGTGACATTTCCTTCCATTTTATTAGCATGAGTTTTAAGTTCATTAGCAAGTTCGGTTTTAAGCTCGTTTTTCAACTCGGATCTTAAGCTAATCATCTCACGTTGCATATTATCAAATTTAGCATCATTTGCTTTTGCATAATCCAAAAATTCTCCTTGCAAATTTTTCGTGTGAGCATTTTGAAAACCTTGTGTAGTGTTTTGAAAATCACGGTTTTGATTTTGATTAGAGATTTGTCCATTCCCACTTTGATAATTCCCTTTGTTGTAATTGCGTGTGTTGCCTTGGTAATTACCTTGGTTGTTGTTTCGATAATTATTAACATTTTGGTTTGGTGGAGCTTGATTTGGACGAGAACCTTGGCCGTTTTGGTTATAAGTTCCCGTTGCTACATAAGCACTCGAAGTGTTACCATCCGCGGTAATGCACTCGGAAAGATCATGAGCTCCCCCACAAGATAAACAACTCTTAGCAACCGCTTTAACCGAAGCGGAATTGGAAGCTTCTTGAGCCTTCCAATGGGACATTAGATTAGCAAATCTATCAAAAAACCGATTTTCCTCATTAGCTTCATCATGTAAGGTGTTAATGCTACGAGACGATTGTGACGAAGATGACGAACCCATATTGGCAACACTTGGTGTGTTACGAGGGCTATAAACCTTAGATCGATTCTCAATGATTTGTAAAGCCTCATTTGTCGTCTTGCACAAAAAATTACCACCCGCGGCGGCGTTCAAATAATCTCGTTCATGATCATTAAGCCCATTATAAAAAGTATCCACTTGATGCAATTCCGAAAAATCATGGTGAGGACATTCATGTAACATCTCTTTAAATCGTTCCCATGCCATTGAAAAACTTTCATTGTTACGTTGCACAAATCGTGAAATCTCATTTTTTAAGTGTGTTGTTTTAGATGGTGGAAAAAACTTGTTCACAAACTTAGAAACGAGATCGGCCCATGTCAAAATCGAATTTGGCGGTTCTTTCTCGAGCCAAATTTTTGCGGGTCCATCCAACGAGTATGGAAACAACATCATCTTAATGGCGTCATGTGGAACATCCTTAAATTTGCTAGTGGCGGTGAGACGGTTGAAATTCCTAATATGGTAATGCGGGTTGTCTTTCTCGTGACCTCGAAACTTGTTTGCTTGCAACATCGACATTAAACCCGTCTTAATCTCGAAATTCTCCGCAAGGATGGCGGGAATAACAATAGCCTCTCCAAAACCCTCGGTGGGTGCTTGTAGCAACTCCATCATAGTACGATTAGCCATGACGACTTCTTGTTCTACAATAGGTTCAACAATTGGAGGTTCTTCAACAATCAACGATCCTTGATTTGCTTGCTTTTGAAGACGTTTACGAGCTCGTTTAGCTTGATTACGAGTGATCATAAACTACACGAAGAATGGGAGGTGAGCAAAGAAGATTCTTTTTGGTTGTTTTGTGGATTTTCAATTTTTTTGTGTTTTTGATGATATTTAATTTTTTTGGATTTTGGTGTATCTTCGTAGACAACAATCTACAAAATCTCTCCTCGAATCAAACTCTTGATTAAAGAAGCCTCAAAGGAATGAAAACGATCACGTGGAGTGAACGCCTTCGAATGACTTTAGAACTTTGGTGAAAACCAAATTGTTCAAGAGGGTTTAATCACAAAGAAAACCAAGCAAATATAGTATATGTATTAATACTTTGGGCGGCAAAACCCTCGATTAGCCTTCAATGTCAAAATACTCACAAGCAAGCGGGGAAACGAGGCGGCGCGAAGCACTTAAGAGCCTTTTTCCTTAGGGTATATTTTATAATACCCGCCTTATACCCACCTTATAGTTTGTATTTTTCAAAATCGAGCTTCACGAAAGTATTTATCTATTTTTGCCTTTTCTTTTTGTTTGAGATTCGAATACAATAATTAGGAGATCAAATCCCAATTAAGGTTGTGTTTTCACACTTTTGGAGATATTGTATTTTGATTGTGATACTTAATACAATATATTAATAATATTTGTACAAGAAAAACCAAGAAAACCGATAATACGTGTTAAGGGAGTTCCACTTAACACAAATACTATTTATGGATAATATCAAAAACAAAAGCTTCCAAATTAAAGCACAACACACCTCCCCGGCAGCGGCGCCAAAATGATTGTAATAAAAATACGACTCTTGTTTAGGAAAACAAAAGAACGTATATGAGCGGTAAGTATTAACGAGTGATTTAGGAAAACCACAAGTAATGACCCTTAATCACTTAAAATGAGAGAAAGTTCGTTTCCCAAGGAGGTATAAGTGTTGTGAATTAACTCATAATTATTTGAGATTAATATTGAGAAGAATGGGGATGAGAGGATGAAAAGACGGATACGTTAAAATTAAACTATGACGTAAAAGACGTAAACGTAAAACCGTAGAAAAATTACCCAAATTAAAAATTATACTAAAACCAAAAACAAAATATCAAAAAGGCTAAAAACAAGTCTTAAATAATATAAACAAAGATAAAAATCCAACAAAGATATTTTAAAACCTTTTATTAATTAAATATTTAATTTTAAATGCTAATTAAAGCCCTAAAATTAAATACAACTAATGAAAATGTCTAAAATATGATTTTATTGAATAATTACTTAACTTATATTATTAGAAGACTAAAAAGTAATTTTCCAAAAATTAAAAGCTATTAAAACTATTTTTAAAACTCTAAAAATGATTAAAAATGATTAAAACCTAATTAAACTTAAATTAATTATAAAAATAAATCTAAAAGCTATAAAATTATTCTAAAAATGGGAAAAGTCCTAATTAATGATAAAGAACTTAAGAAAAATGAAAAAGAAAGAAAAATAAAATTTTGATTTTTTAATAATAAAATAATATTAAAATAATGCTAAAAATAAAAAGTTTATAAAATTAATTCTAAAAAATTTCTAAAAACTTAAAATATTCTAACTAGGAGAAAAACACAAATTAAAGTTCCTAAACCTTTTTAATAATTTTATAAAAATGTTTAAAGTTTATGAAAAACCTTAAAATATTATAAAATTAAAAATTAAAGTTTATAAAACCAAAACTTAATGTAAACCTCAAAATATTTATTAAAAAGCTAAAAACTATTTTTCCTGAAAATTAAAACTATTTTTTCTATTTTTTAATGACTTTACAAAAAACGGCTATTAAATAAATTCTAGAAAATAATCTAATAAAAGGAAAAATATAAAAATTAGCTAGAAAAGTCTCAAACACTAATATGATCCTAGGAAAAATAAAAATAAGCAAAAACGATTATCAAATAAGCTGAAAATAAGTGATTAAGCTACGGCTTTTATTTTAAGCTAGAAAATCAAAACATATTAAATAACTTTTGAAATCAAACCTAAACGTAAAAAGGTATCCAGATTAGCGGTAGAGCTCCTAACCCTCCTACGAGAGGTCTGGGGTTCGAGTCCTGCTACGGGTATTCTTTTTGCTAATTTTTTCTTTTTTTATTTTTTACTTTTCCAAACCAATCTGACAACTTGTATGACTTGTAATCCAAACCACTTTCACTTTTTAGCTAAGATTAAACAAGTTTGAAGATCAAAATGTATTCAGTTCTTAAAGTTTCTGAAGAACAAGTGTGAGTGCACACTTGTGCACTTTTTGAGCCAAGAGGGCTTGGCAAATGCTTTGTTTGGTGATGATATTGGACAATGGGGGCACCCTTGTGCTCATAGAAGCACAAGGAGTCAAGACTAGCAACAAACTAACACTTAAGCACACACAAATGATCAAAACCAAGCACACAAGAGCTCATCAAGTTTCTGATGTAAAAATGAAGGTCTGGTGGACTGTTTAGCTAATAACTTGCACCTAAATGAACTTAAAAGCCTCAAACTATGCACACACCAGCTCAAGCTAACACACAATCAATCTAAAACCCTAAATCAACCTGGATCTAAACAGATTTCAAGATTTGAGCACAATTATCTCATGAAAATCAAGCAGATCATGGTTATGCAGAATTCTAGCTATGTTATCCTTTTTAAGCACACAAATTAGCTAAAAACTTGCACCAAAATGAAGCACAACTAACCACAAACCTATCTTACTCCTATCCAATAGCTCTAACACGTTTTTAAATCACCAACTAAAATCTTTGCCCTGCTAAAACCTGTTTCCAAACACCCTTTTAAAAACTAGATTTCAACTTTTCTCAAACAAAAACCTTACAAACTTACTCCAAATTGATCCAACTAGCATCAATCATGCATAAAAACTCAAATGAACACAGATCAATCACCTTAAACACACAAAAATACCGAATCAAACAAAATCAAATAAAGCTACACTTTCTGAGATTTTTCACAAGGTAAAGAGTGTTTACCTTAGGTCCTTACATCCAAGGACCTAGTGGATGAATATCCACCTCCTACCAACCCGGGTTGGTGCAGATCCTTTAACAAATCAGCAACAATCAACCTGCTTAATGACAAATCAAAAACAAAAAGAAAAATACAAGCTAATATGTATAATCTGTTTACTTTTTTTTTCTTTCTTCTTAAAATCTTTCCAAAAACTCTTAAACTCTCTTAAAACGTATTGATATCACTTGATCCAACACAATGAACCTCTAAATTTCCAAACTTGAAACAGATTTCTTACAAAAAATCTTCAAATTTCAGAAAACCTTAACCAATTTTGAAACTCAAAATTAATGAACCAAACTGAAAGATGGAACTCAGAATCAAGCTTCAACACAATACACAACTTTTTATAAACCTAAAAAGGAATTATACTTGTTTAAAACAAAAACCAAACTTTTATTTCATAAAAAAGGAATTACAAGTGTTAAGCTTGAAAACTGGAACAAGGGACATCCACAGACTGGAGTCTCCTTATATACTACCTAAAGAACATACTAGAAGGCTAAAAACAAAACCCTAATCAGTAGAAAATCCCAAATATGCCCTTGGACGTTTTTGAGTGGTAAGCTGTCATATTGGATCCTGGACGTTCATTTGTGCGTTGTGAGTAAGCAATAAACCTCAGTTGTTGATTTAGGACACGTCATTGTGCTTGGGGACCAAGGCGTGTTCTGATTGGTTGAGTGGGGAATTGGGGGTAGGGTCCACAGTGGTGGGATTGGGGTTTTTAGGTGTGGGATGGGTTTGTGTGTGTGGGAATTAAGCGTGTGCAAGTTTAATTGGTTTTTACCCAAGTATAAGTTGGGGTGAAAACTGGGTGGTGAAAAAGATGCACAGTACTTTCCTTTGATCCGATTTTGGGGGAAAAGGTGTGTTAGGCGCCAGTTTTGGTTTGAATGTTTGGGCTTGACACCTTTGGTCCTTTTCTTTTGAGATTTTTGGCATTTAAAGTCTTCCAGCCCTAAAAACGTATTTGCTTTGTAAATAAGTTTCACCTTTTTACACTTTTGGCACCAAACTTCACACAAAGGTTATCAAGTAGTATTTTTGACAATTTTGAATATTTCAAGGGCTGTTCTTGGACAATGTTGATCTTCAAAGGTCTTCAATGTCTCTTAATCTTCATGAGGGACCATATTTAACAAATTGATTTTGTTAAGGGACCAATCTTGCCATTTCTTCAAAGTTGAAGGACCTTTTTGCAATTTTGACAAACTTAAGGGACCAAACTTGTAATTATTAATATACAAGGGTTTTAAGTGTCATTTCTTCAATAATTGAGGATCAATTTTGTTTGTCTTCAAGTCTTCAAGGGTATTTGATGAAAATTCCATGATTAGGGCCCGGTTCTTTGTACGGCTTCGTTTCTCGTGTTCGTTTTTCTTTGTATCTTGTGTTCTTTTGTCTTTTTCACGATATCCATACCTAAAATACACAAGTAAACAAACACAAGCATATATATGGTATTTTATGACATTTTTATGCATTTAAAGCCCGAAAAGAACGATGAGATCATGTATAAATGCCATCTCATCAAAGCGGAGGAATCCCAGTTTTTGTGGTGAGTAGTCATGTTATCAATAAGCTCTCTACACTCCTCGGGTCTCCTTTTCATAAATGTGCCACCGGCGGCTGCATAAATCGTATCACGATCACGAAAAGTCAAACCGTTGTAGAAAGTATCAATTAATGTCACAGGGAGCATGTTGTGGTTTGGACAACGATCAATCAAAACATTATATCTTTCCCAAGCATGAAAGAGAGATTCATCGGGTTCTTGCATGAAACCGCTGATTTGATTGCGAAGGCTCGTGACCATGGATGGTGGAAAGTAGCGCGACAAAAAGCGTTGAGTCATGTCATCCTAAGTATGAATTGAATTCTTCGGGAGACGATCAAACCATTTCTCGGCGTGGTGTGATAAAGTATGTGGAAAGAGTTGTATGCGAAGAACATCCATTGTGGCACCGGGCAACTTCATGCTTTGAGTGATTGTAATGAATTTGTCGAGGTGTTTGTTGGCATCATCATAAGGCATTCCTCGAAAAGGATTTGTTTGCACTTCTGAATCATGTGGTGCTTCAACGAAAACTCAGGAGCCGTGATTTGCATCGGCGCAATCGGTCCTCCTCGTCCAAACATGGTAGGTTGACAAAGCTCCTCCATTGTCCGAAGATCGGGATGTGGAAGAACATTGTTGTTTTTATTATTGAGGTGCGGTAGATTATTGTTGTTTACGCCTGCCATACTTAAATCTTCTTGAGTCTCGGGCTCTCGATAAGTAGAAGATCTAGTACGCCTACACCTACAAAGGCAAAAGAAAACAATACCAAACACAAAGAGAATATATATACACAATAAAAATAAAATCTTTTTGGATTTTTGAAATTTTTAATTTTTATGGATTTTTAAATTTTTTTTTTTAATTTTTATGTTTTTTTTTAATTTTTTTAGGCAAGAAAATAACGCTCACGAATGAACGGATCCCAAAAAGCAACGCGTCTCTCACAGAAAACCGTTAATCTTTACGAAAAGAGCCGGCAGCGGCACCATTTGATAACTAGATTTTACTCAGTTAAAAAGATTCTTTGTCGTATAAAAATTAAAGTTCGTTGTTGTGGTCTAATCGAATTGATCCTGGTTAACTATACGACTCAGTCGTTCTTTGGTGAAACAAATAGTTGTGTCGTTGTAGTAATTAAAAATGCAAAACTTAAAACTAAATGACGTTAATTTAAATCTAACTCTAACTTAAAATAAATGACGAGTATTTAAAAGCGTGACGAAAATTAAGAGGCACTAAAAGTAAATAACGCAAACTTAAATCTATCTAAGGAAAACTTAAAACGCAACTAAAACTTAAACTAAGGCAAGGCTAAAATAAATCTAAGGCAAGTAAACTTAAAGTGCAAATAAGTAAAAAGGCGGGAAAAGTAAAGCTTGAAAATTAAAAAACAGAAAGTTAAAAACTGAAATTAAGAAGAACATGAAAACAACTCATTCGGAATAATCCTTCGTTCGGAATAATCACTCATCCGGAATGTCACCTTCGTTCGGAATGATTCTCCTTCACTCGGAATATTTACCAAAATCCTTGATCTGGAACAAATTCTCTATTCGGAATATGTCACTTATCCAGAATAAATCCTTCGTTTGGAACTTTTACTGATTCGGAACTTCAATTGATTCCGAATATTCTCTTGGTTCGGAACTTTGAATGTTCCGAATGAAACACCTCTTCACTGATCCGGAATACTTCCGAATGAACAAGCTTGATTCGGAACTTTGAATGTTCCGAATGAAGGTGTTGATCCGGAATAATTAATTATTCCGAATAAAACTCCTTGGTTTGGAACTTCTTCTTGGTTCGGAACTTCTTCTTGGTTCGAAACTTATTCCGAATGAACAAGCCTTGATTCGGAAATTTGAATGTTCTGAATGAAGGTGTTGATCCGGAAGAAGTTGTCTTGATCCGGAACTTTACTGATTCGGAACTTCCTAAACAAAAGCCTTGATTCGGAAATTTTAGCTTGATCCGGAATAACCAAAAAACAAACCTTGATTCGGAACTAAGTCTTGATTCGGAATGTTCCTGGAAACAGTAACAAGCAGCGAAGAACAAGGAGAAACAAAATATATACGAATCTAAACAAAACTAAACAAAATCAACCACAAGATTAAATCAAACTAATCAATAAACATCTATTAATAATAAACAACCAAACGAAAACAATAAAACTAACAATAATAATCAAAACAATCAAAACCCACTTTAATCAATAAAAACTCAAAAACATAAACATGAACATAAACATAAAGATCAAAGATTAAAGAAAGGTAGATAGGAGATGAATAATAAAAATAAAGATTGACAAGAATTAAAAGGAAACTTACTTGAAATTAAAGGTATTTGATATTTGATATTTCATTGGGTTTCTCTAAATTCTCTCGGTATCCTCTCGAATTGATCTTGGTTCTAAGTGGAATGATTGTTCTTGGTTACTAAAAAGGGGAGTGGTTTTCTATTCTACTAAAGGTTAAAATGCACTAAAATGTAAACTTAAATTTAAAAGCAATTAAATTAATAACAATTAATAACACTTGGATTAAAATATAAAATAGAAATGAAGAACAGTAAGAACAGTAAGTAAGACTTAAAAATGCTCAAAAGAAGATTAATTCGGAAGTTTGACCTTGATTCGGAACTTGATTCGGAACCTTCACTTGGAAGTTGATCCGGAACCTTCACTTGGAACTTTACTCGGAACCTTCATGCGGAACTTTGATTCGGAAGTTAGTTCGGAAGTTCACCCGGAACTTTTCGTTCGGAAGTTCACTCGGAAGATTGATTCGGAAGATTGATCCGGAAGTTTATCCGGAACTTTATCCGGAACTTTGAGTCGGAAGTTTATTCGGAACTATCAACTGATTCGGAACTTTTGAGAATTGATTCGGAACTTTTTAAAAGAAAACTCATTCGGAACTTTTGAAACTCATTCGGAAGTTTGTGTTCATCCGGAACTTTGTACTCATTCGGAAGTTTGTGTTCATCCGAAACTATTTGCTCATCCGGAACTTATGGTTCATTCGGATTGTGGGCTTAAAGTCGTCCTCCATGAATTGTGGGCTTAAAGTCGTCCTCCATGTGTTCTTTAAGCACGGCGATGAGGCGAGATTTTTCTTCTTCCTTCAAGTCCTTCGCGATAATGACGGGCGACTTCTTCTCTTCTTCAAGAAACACGTACTCGAGATGAGGCGGCAACTCCTTAAGTTCTAAATCCAGAGGATTTTTGACGGGAGGCGTTTTCAAAGTCGGAGTATCGATAGCAATAACCGTGGGAGATGGAGGAGAAGGATTGTCTTCTTTGAGAAGGTTTTCAAAGAAATGCATATCTTCGTCCCCATCGGTGGGAGAATCATCATTAGCTAAGTTCACATCTCCCATGGTGGCTTCAAGATCGTTCCAAAACAAATCATTTTCTCCAAATAGAGACAGGGATGAATCAATAGAGGCAACGGTTTCAACATTGGGAAGAGAGGTAGGAATATTTTTACAAGCATCATTAAAGTGTTCTTCACAAGCCTCATCCAGAACGTCAATACAATTAACACTCTCGTATGAATAAGGTTGTTTAGACAACTTTCCCATGTTGAAGACGATTTTATCGTCACCCACTCTCATGATAAGCTCACCGGCTTCAACATCGATGAGAGTGCGACCGGTCCTCAGGAATGGACGACCCACGATCAAGGGAACACGAGGGTCCATCTCGTAGTCGACGACGACGAAATCGGCAAGAAAAGTGAATTTTTTGACTCCTACAAAGACGTCTTCGGCTATCCCCACTGGATAAGCAACCGTACGGTTAGCTAATTCTAAAGTCATTTTGGTGGGGACTAGCTCAGGGAGTGATAATTGCTTCCAAACGCTTAGAGGCATTAGATTAATACTGGCACCTAGATCGGCTAGGGCCATGCAATTCT
This sequence comes from Glebionis coronaria, assembly GCA_025667525.1. NCBI lineage: Eukaryota > Viridiplantae > Streptophyta > Magnoliopsida > Asterales > Asteraceae > Glebionis > Glebionis coronaria. The sequence continues at coordinate 465,581,633 of CM046874.1, read as the reverse complement.
CTACTCCCGGGAAATTGCAAGGGATTAAGAAACGATCCGGATCACCAAGCTTGGTTGGCAATTTCCTTAAGAGCACTGCAGAGCAATTCTCATTAATTTGGGTGTTGGCAATATCGAGAAGCTTTTCCTTGTCACTCAGAAGATCTTTAAACATTTTTACGTACTTAGGCATGTGAGCGAGAGCCTCAGCGAAGGAGATATTGAAATTCAGTTGTTTGAACATTTTAAGAAAGTTTGAAACCTGAATATCGTCCTTGCTTTTGAGCTTCTCTTTCCTCAACCTAGATGGATAAGGTATATTGGAAGAAGAGGAAGGCTTTGGGAGAATAGGATCACTCACATCCTTGGGTGAAGGAGGGGTAGAAGTAAGAGGTGGAGAAAGTGGGGAAGGAGAAGGATGAGGAATAGGAGTAGGTGACTCGTTCTCCTTAGTCACAATCACCGGTGGAGGTATAGGAAGCTCGGGTTCCTTGGTACCTTTGCCACTGCGAGTAGTGATTGCTTTCATCTCCCCTCTTGGATTCGCAACGGTGTTACTCGGAAGAGTACCCGAAGAAGAGGGTTGATTACCTTTGAAAAAACTAGCCATCATGTTCTTTAAGTCATTCGTTTGACTATCTAACGTATTTCTCATGTCAGCTCTCAGATCGTTCCCTTGTTTGACCAGGTCTGCTTTCAAGTTGAGCACTTCGCGTTGAAGATTTCCCACGATCACATCGTTAGTCCTCATGTAGGTTTCCACTTCTTGGTGAAGAGCGGTGGGTTGGTTGGGAGGAGCCTTGTATGCGGGTGGTTGATAAGCAGGTTGCTGGTATACTTGGTTGTTTCGTTGAGGTGGTTGTTGTTGTTTGTGAGGAGGTATGTATGGTGTACGAGGTTGTTGTTGTTGTTGAGGAGGGCGATTGAGGTTTTGTTGTTGGTTTGGGTTGTTTGGAGGAAAACCGGGTGGTGAGAGGTAGTTGTTGGAGCGGTAGCTAAGCAAATTACGGTCACCTTGAGGACGTGCTTGATAAGCAGGTTGAGGATAGGTGCCATAAGCTGCATTCACATTCTCAGAAGGGTAGTCTTGGGTGGCAGTACAAGTGGTGTAAGAGTGAGGACCCCCGCATATCTCGCATGGTTGGCTAACAGCATTGACTTGAGCGTCTTTAGCGTTTCTAGCGTTGATGCTGTTGGTGTTGCTGGCGGTTTAGGTAGCAAGCGATTCAAGAAGCACAGTGATTTATTCAAGTCGCTTGTCGCTGTCACTAGTACTAGCACTAGCGACATTGGTCCGAACACTCTTGGTTTGCACACGAGACTTATTCTCAATGATATCCCAAGCAGCATTAGAAGTCTTAGCCAAAAGATTACCCCCCGAGGCACTGTTTAGTGAATCTTGGTCATTCATGTTTAAACCATTATAAAAAGTGTTAATTTGATGCACTTTGGTAAAACCATGTTGTGGGCATTTTCTCAAAAGATCTTTGAAACGGTCCCAAGATTCACTAAACGACTCATCGTACTTTTGTTCAAAGTTGATAATTTCATTCCGCAAAGCGGTAGTACGAGAGGGTGGGAAAAAGTAATTGATAAACTTGGTTTCCAAATCCGTCCACGAGAGAATACTCTGTGGCGGTTCCTTAGCAAGCCAATGTCGGGCTTGTCCCTCTAAAGAAAAGGGAAAAAGTTGTAGACGGATTACCTCTTGTGGAACACCATTGAATTTGACCGTATTGGTGAGTTGCAAGAATCTCTTGATGTGGTCATGTGGGTCATCATTGGTACGCCCCAAGAATGGTTGAGCGGAGACCATCTGGATAAAGCCGGATTTGAGCTCAAAATTGTTGGTTGCAATCGCTGGTATAACAATTGGATCAGTGTTGCCATCTACATGAGCTTGCAGCAGTTCAATCATCGGGCGATTATCCGGAAGAGGCTCATTGTTGATGTTATTATTCATGTTGTTGAAAGGTGGGTTGTTATTGTTATTATTGTTGTTTTGAGGTGGTATGTTGTTGTTGTTTTGTACACCGGCCATGTCTAAGTTATCGAGAGGCTCGGGCTCTTGATAAGACGTTGATCGAGTGCGCATACACCTGCAAAAGAACTAACAAGGCAAGAACAAAGCAAAAATATTTTTGGTTTTTATGTTTTTTAATTTTTAGGATTTTTGAAAATTTTATATTTGTTTTGTGTTTTTGAAAGTTTTTATGAAAAATTAACGTTCACGGGGAACGGATCCCAAAATCCAAGTTCTCACAAAAAACTTTTGATCTTAACGAGAAGAGCCGGTAGCGGCGCCATTTGATATTTGATATTTCATTGGGTTTCTCTAAATTCTCTCGGTATCCTCTCGAATTGATCTTGGTTCTAAGTGGAATGATTGTTCTTGGTTACTAAAAAGGGGAGTGGTTTTCTATTCTACTAAAGGTTAAAATGCACTAAAATGTAAACTTAAATTTAAAAGCAATTAAATTAATAACAATTAATAACACTTGGATTAAAATATAAAATAAAAATGAAGAACAGTAAGAACAGTAAGTAAGACTTAAAAATGCTCAAAAGAAGATTAATTCGGAAGTTTGACCTTGATTCGGAACTTGATTCGGAACCTTCACTCGGAAGTTGATCCGGAACCTTCACTCGGAACTTTACTCGGAACCTTCATGCGGAACTTTGATTCGGAAGTTAGTTCGGAAGTTCACCCGGAACTTTTCGTTCGGAAGTTCACACGGAAGATTGATTCGGAAGATTGATCCGGAAGTTTATCCGGAACTTTATCCGGATCTTTGAGTCGGAAGTTTATTCGGAACTATCAACTGATTCGGAACTTTTGAGAATTGATTCGGAACTTTTTAAAGAAAACTCATTCGGAACTTTTGAAACTCATTCGGAAGTTTGTGTTCATCCGGAACTTTGTACTCATTCGGAAGTTTGTGTTCATCCGGAACTATTTGCTCATCCGGAACTTTTGGTTCATTCAGAAGTTTGTGTTCATCCGGAACCTGGGAATACTCAAGAACAGTAACCTTACACAAAAACAGGGGAAATACATTTTAATCCAAAATCAAGCTAAATAAGCAAAAAGGTTTTACCAAATTAACCAATAATCATTTAATAACCATAAGCAACAAATCCCAACAGTAAAAACACAATTTCAACAACTTTTTAAAATCAAAACTCAACCAAATAAGAACTTAAGAATTTGAAATAAAAGATGATGATGAACAAGATGAAATGGAAAGATTGATATATTGAATGATTAAGGTTTTAACAAACAAAGGATAAAGATTAAATTACAAGATTGAAAAACAAGAATCAAAATCACCAAACACCCTAGTGGTGTTGGTGATGTCTACGAACAGAAAGGGAGAAAAAGAAGGAGATGAAAAAACTAAAAACTGGATGAAAAGTGTGAGGGGGGCCCTTTATATAGGTGTTCCCTTTGGTTGGTGAGTGGGCTTTCTCCCGTTCTTCTTGTCTTCTCGTCTTTCAGAAAAGTTGACGTTTTCGATTCTGATTCGGGATTTGTCGTCGATTAAATTCAACTCGTCTTTTAATTTCTTCGTTTAATAGACTTGAGTTTCTTCGACTTATATAAATCTTCCATCTTTGGTCCTTTTCTTCGATAAATCTTCGAATAGGCCCAGTGACTTCAAATCTTTTGCATCTCTTGGACAATAGACTTCATCTTGAGTCTTTTTCTTCGGTAAAACCCGTGTAATCCCATGTTTTCTTCAATAATCATCCGGTTGGCTCTGAAAACACAATAAACACAAAAACCACGCATAACTCCAAACAAATGATATTAAATACGCGTTTTGGTCTCGTTTTAGCCAGAATTAAGTGGTAAAAGGATGGGTGTTTATACACCTATCAGTATTTAAGGTGCAAGACAAGTAATTAAATTTGACATGAAAAGTAAATGACAAGGTAATTCAAATTGGAAGAACTAATTGTCACTATTAGCCAACAAGAGAAAAATGAATCATATCTAATCTATTTATAGGGGAGGATTAGGGAGTGCTTAGGAAGCTTCCTCCCCTCTTTCATCTTTTCTTAATTGCACCATTAAGTGCTTAAGTCTTTAATCTTCTTAAATCTTAGACTTTAATGACTTTGTCTCAGGATTTCTTTAAACTCGTCTTGACATTTTTTCATAAATAAGACTTGAGTTCTTCGGCTTTTAGTAAACTTCCGTCTTTTGACTTTTTCTTCGATAAATCTTCAGAATTGGTCTTGGACTTCCGTTCTTTTTGCACTCTTGATTTCTTTGACTTCGTCTTTCGTCTTTTTCTTCGATAAAAGCCCGTGAATGCCCGTGTTTTCTCCCTTTTTCCACATTTTCGTCCTAAATCACAACAAAAACACAAACCACGCATAATTCCGACATTTACGACACAAAATACACATTTTGGTCCGGTTATTATTGTAATTAAGTGGTAAAAAGGATGGGTGTTTACACAACTATCAACGGCCAAAACTTGACACCACAGCATGTGATGTGTCCAAGTTGTAGCTAGTTGCTTACACTTGTTAAGCAAAGCTTAACAAGTAAGCCAACTTTCCACCAAACCATCAAAACTACTTCACACATACCACTTGCTCTCATTTACAACATGCAAAACAACACACTTCTCTCTCACCCTCCACCCTTTCCGTCTAAACCATCATCAAACACCCCTCTTTGATCAATTTTTACCACAATATCATGTGTTATTCACACATATGTTGAAGAACCTTTGAAGATATAAAGATTGGAGGTGATCTTAACCTATGAAAAGGAGTTTTCATGAGGTTAAAGGGCTGAATTCATGGATTTGTTCATCTATCCAAAGGACCCAAGAAGTTTTCTTGCTAAAGTTGAAGATTTGATAACAAGAACCAGGTCTTGTTCATCAAAAACCTCATCTTTTCATCACTAATGGTGGTATAAAGATTGTTCTTCCTATCCTCTTGTTATTTTGATTATGTAATCTTGTATTTTCTTTATTTATGTATATGTATATGATGATGAATTATGATAAAAATATTATGTGGGGATTTGTTGTTGATAAACGTGGGTAAAAAGATGGAAAACCACATGTAAATTGGTTAAAAATCTTGCTAAATATGATGGCTGTATAAAAATAGTAAGTAACCAAATAATAAACTGATAAAATGGCATAGTGGAATCAATATACAGTAAGTATTAGATGTCATACACATGTGAGAGTTGGCATGCAATGGAATCATCAAAATGAGTGAGATATGATCAAAACAAAATTTGTATACCAATCAGAATAGTCTGTTTTGTAGGGACTATTAAGGATACTTAGACATGGATTGAGCAGTAGTTATAACTAAGAACATAATATGAAGTTTATGTCATCCAAAAATGAGATTCTATCTCTTTATAGAACTCAAGATATGATAAAAATGGTGAAAGTGAAACTAAAAATCAGATTTTGTGAAATTAAAGTTTAATAGTATTATATAAGCACTCAAAATAATATAGTATAAAAGGTGAAATTAAAACCCACTAACTTATATATTACATTTACATAAATATGTATAAGGATAAATAAATGGACATTATATAAAAATGGTAGTTTGGTAAGTTTTATAAGTTATAAAAACTATAAACATGATTTTTACGTCTTTTCGGCTAGTACCGTAAATTTAACGTTTTTCGTCAGTTAAAACTTAGACGATCGGACCCGTCTAATGTAAACTTTTTAAAAGTCATATACTGATATATAAGTACTTAATACAAGTAGAATCCGATAAAACCCTAACTATATAACATACGGACATTAACAGGCTAAATTAGCATTATTGGGCTATTAATCCGACTAAATGGGCTAAACACTTATAAATTTACTTATTGGGCTTAACCCACTTGGGCCCAACATGTAAAGTATAATACTGATAATAAAAGTATAAAATGGTCTAATTTAAAGCAATGGACTTATAATAGGCTTATTGGACCTAAAACATGTAAATAGGTAAAACTAGTATACTAGTATAAACGTTACCAACACATAACACTAAAATGAGTAAATGAGAATGTATAAACCCACTTGATTATCACCATATATATAAAATCAACATATGTATACATAATTGTTATTTTTATAAAGTCATTGGACAAGAGTCTAAGACAAGTATTATTTGTCTAGGTTTCCATGATTGAAGCACGTACCGTACATCTAAATCGCCGATAATCGCCTTCCCACATCAACGTGAGTTCATAGCCTCGTACTATTTTCAATGTTTTTATGAAATTTTTTATAAAACCGCGAGGGAGATAACATGTTAGTTTTGATAAATTAGGATACCATTTGTCCCGATTGTTTGTTTATTGATTTGGACCCGAATGATTATATGACCCGATAGATGAAATGAAATGGATTATTAAAGTTAGGCTATATCACTAAAAGTCCCATTAGCATGAATTGTGAACTACCGGGATTTGGTAGACGCTTATGCATATAATAGTACTATTTGGGTACAAACACCCCAGTTCGCGCCTTGACGGTTGATCCTCGTCGTGCCACATTGATTGGTAAGCGAATTTATGTATGAGAAGATTTACACAAGCGTGATTCTTGTGACGACACGCTAATTTAGATGGGCAAATGAGTTTCAGGCTAGCTACCCGTTGTTTGTTGTAGTAAGGTAACAATGTCATGCGGCTTATAATAATCCAAATAACGAAATACTGCTATACACACTGAATTACGATATATTGCCTGACTAGCAATACGGGGTCTTATTATTGATATTATGTTCGTGTTTTGGTTTTACATAACCATATTCATATAACGGTTTTTATTTAACTTTATACAACTTTAAAAAACGTATTGTATGATGTTTTTTTATGACAATGGTTCGTATAATGATTTTGAAGGCAAAAGCCTATATTATGATTTTTGATAAGGATTTGTATAAAATGACTTTGGCTATTTTTTGCCTATTACAAAGATTTGTACAAAATGATTTTCGGTAATAATTTTATACCGATGTTATATTGATGGATTTCATTAAACTCTATGAATTCACTCGGCGTTTTCGCTGACCTTTTCTTTTAACATGTTTTATCTCAGGTACTTGAAGGTAATTCTCGGGAAGACAACAAGAATTCATGGCCCGCACTTAAATAACATCTTCAATTCAAATCTTTTGTAAAATTGTATGAAATGACTATGACTTGGGAACTATGTAAATTTGACATTCATGAATGGAAATGCTTTATTATTAAACGACGCGATTTTAAAGAGTTGTCTATGATGTGAGTAATGTGCTATCCCGTAACACCAACGAGTCTTCCGCTGTATTAAATTGTGTAAATTTGGGGGTTTTATAGTTTGGTACCAGAGCTCTCGTTATAGAGAACGAAAGATTTTTAAAACCAAGGTTTTGAATAAAACATTTCAAAATCTTTTAACTATAAACATTTTTCTAAAAATGTCTAAAAATCTTTTGACTATAACGGTGCCGAAGAATTCCCGAGTTACCGACAAGGCCAGACTGAGAAGTGTTATTTTAAAATATATATATATATATATATATATATATATATATATATATATATATATATATATATATATATATATATATATATATATATATATATATATAACTTGGATTATATATACATATGATGTAATTTGATTACATGATTGTTTGATGATTATTTCTATATTTATACGAGGTATTTATACGACGTAGATTGTCACAAGGAACCCTAAAATTCCCTAGTAAATTAATCTAAGCTATTTCTATAGGAATTCTAGCTATTCTAGATCTAAACCAAGTTGTGGATATTTATGATCCCAACAAAATGGTTGATATCCGTAGAAATGTTGGTATTAGTTGATTAAGATATTAAAGAAAAATTGGCGAGACTAAATCTGATATCGATGTCATGACGATCTTTCCTTATAGAGTGGAGCTTGACAAAATGTTACCACCTGGAAAGGTGTCATCTGATTCGTTTTCATCCAATTCTTAAATTGAAATCGAAAGGGTGAATGTTGCACTTGAGGCTTTCATTTGAACCATTACCCAAAAGCCTCATGCCATAAGTACCTTTCCGAGAAGTCTAATTGGATGATAGAGTCATTTCATACTAGTGACTCATTTGATAACTATTGTTGTAAGAAGCTATAGGATTGAAAATTAAGTGTTGATCATATCAAACTTTTATTTCCCTTTCAAGGTCTAAAAATAAAGGTTGAAAGTATTGGAGAATGAGGTAGGATATTGAATTGAGTATAAAATTGGTTGAAACTTGAATAAACTAAAATTTAACTTGTATGGAATAAGAAATTGTTAAGAATAAGTCATTAAGTCCTGTGATTAAATTATAAGGTTTTAATTGATTGTTGGTTCGTGTTAAGGGTTGTTCCTAGGCCATTGTCCACTAACGAGTATGCCGAGTGTCCAAGAAATAAATTGAAGAAATCTTCTTCTGAATTGGGACCGATGGATCTTTCGGGACATGTGGAACACCTAATGACTTTTGTAGATTAGTATTCATTGTGGTATCTTTTAAAAATCCCTAATTTAACTGAGATATCAGTTGGTAGGATGAGTTGTTGGAATTGTATGACATAGAGACACGTAATGTGTTACGGTACAAATTAGACTTGTTTGTGATTAATGAAAAGAGTACCTTTGATTGCAAAATCCTACATGTATCGATGTTATCTATCTTTTGTTGCTTCTTTCTAATGATCGCATTAGTGATGCAACCATTGAACAAGTACTCATCTCGAATTGAGTTACGTTGTGGATTATTCTTTTTGAGTGCCATCGAGGTCATGAACCTCATGATTAATTGGCTAAGCTCATTTCCTATCATATTGTAGTTAGTTCTTTTTGAACAACTCTTCATCACTCTTTTGCAAATCACTCATTGTTTTATAAGATACAATAGTATCCCTTGAGAAAAATTGAATTTTCATCACCATATGGATTATTTAAAGTGAGATTTATAAGCGATCGTTAACGAAATGAAGTTGTTTATAAAACACCTTGGAAAACTTAATTGTTTTCATAAAAAGAAAATCTTTGTAAATTTATTTTTGATTCTTACTTAAGAATTAAGCATGAAAATGTTTTTATTATAAACATGATGATAAGTTTTTGACGAACTGAGTATTGCATAGTTAATCTTGAATTTGTATATAGTTGCGCGCCTACATACAATTTGGAAGTGACCATGCAAGACTGATTAGTAGTCACCATGAAATATTAATAAACACTAAATTTTCTTTGAAGATTGTGAAAGATTAAATTTTATGAGATCTGCAAGAAGTGAAAAATAGGGACATATTGATAGGGACACCTACATATGTGCCCGTACTATTTATTCTTCTGAGTCGAATTTACTCATCTATGGAATTTGTCTTATTTGACAATTGATATTCCCTTCTTGTCCAATTCTCTCGTAGTGAGATTCTTAGGAAAAGTATCTGATTGCCGAGTGTTGATACCCGACTGGATGTATCGACGTTCCTATCATTTCTTATGATTTGATTTCATTTGAATGACCTGGGTAACGATCCGAGGAGCTTTCGAATGCGTACTCAAATTAGGAAAACATGGGATATATACATATTCATTAATGTTTTCGTTTGTATTTGATTTGAAATTCTCTCGCGTAGATTATGCGTTGACCTTACTCTTTTAAGGTTAGTTATGTCTCCATATATCCTTGAATTAGTGAAGGATTGTAAGTTATTATTAGTCTTTTGATAAGTTCACATCTTATCAACTGCAATAAAACTGAAAAGTTGATAGTGCCAGTAGAATGGATTGATTGATTATGACATGACGACATTGTCTTAATTGATGGGAACTCGAGTAGAAGTCCCCTAAATGATAAGATGTTGATTATCAAAAGTGATCTAAATAATTCTTTATGGATGACCATATCCTGCATTTAGACTTGAAATTATACCATGAATGGTTGTGAATTAGTCATAGATATTATAATCTAGAAAGAACTTAAAGAAAATTTATTAAAAGAGGTACCTGTTATCTGAAACTATAGGAGGTATTTGCTGGTGAATTACCTAGACTTTCGCCATTAAGGCAAGTTGAATTTGGTATTGATTATATTCCCGGTGATGCACCTGTGGCATGTGCACTGTACGTCAGCACCATCTGAATTAAAAGAATTACCGTGCAACTGAGAGAGTTGTCAGAGAAAGATTTTATTCTACCGAGCTCGTCATCATGAAGAGCTATGGTGTTATCATTCATTATGTTTACTGATTACCGCGAACTAAGTAAATTGACGATCGAAATCGATATTCACTACCCAAGCTGATAGATTTGTTCGATAATTTACGAGGTTCTAGCGTATGTTTTAAAAATTTTGATCCTCGGAATGGTTATCATCAACTTCGCGTCCGCGAAAAAGATTATCTATTCCAATCACTACATCCAGAACTTGTATTGAACATTATGAGTTTCACGTGATGTCGTTTGGATTGACCAATGCACATGTAGCATTCATAAATTTGGTGAATCACGTGTGTAGGATGTAATTTGATAAATTCATGCTCGTGATCATTAAGGACCATCTGTTTTTTATAAGAATAAGAATGAGTTAATAATTATTTATAGAATGCCCTAAATTGGCCGAACAACGAAAACCTGTACCCTGAATATTTAACATGTGATTTAAGACTTAATCCTTTACTTGAATTGACCGTGTGATTAATAGATAATGAAATATATTGACTCTTCAAAGATTTGAGCCATTTAAGATTTTGGGTTTTACCAAAAAGAAAAGTGAAAATATGTTTTGACAAATGTTTTATCAAAAAGAACTTTTAAGGGATTATTCCATTATATCCAGAACATTTAACTAAACTTCTGTTTAGGGGTAAATGTTTATGTATACCTCAAGACAACCTAAGAGGGATTGAGGAAACCATTTAAACCATGACTTAAAATTTGAAACGACAATTTTTGCTTTTCATCTAAGAAAATTTTGACCAAAGTATAAACAAAGAATTTTTCGAACATTTACAAATCTTATTAATTATTTTCAATAAATCAATAAAGATCATGTTAACTAAATTCAAACTCATTTTGGAACATTTTTATATAATTGGACGGACTAAGAAATTTAAAACTTTTTATGTTTACAATTTCATAAAAATTAAATATTTATTATTTAATTACTTGTAATAATTATCGACGCTTTAAACGTCGGATTGAGAAAAATTGATAAAAATAATAGTTGAGACGAGACTAAAACTTAGAAAATGTGAAGAAAGAATTTCTGAGTGAATTGTGATCATGATAATTATTTCACCAGGAAAGGTGAATGTAGATACTGACACATTATATAGAAAGGATAAAGAACCATTTAGGATGTATTCCTTAGTAACGATTGTGCAAAAATAAATTGCCAAGCAGATTTAAAATATAGCCGATGCTTGTAAGAAGGATAATATAAATAATAAAAAGGGGTTCGCGGCTAATGTGAACCATCAGAACTGAGAAGCCGTAGGGCGTTGAATGTATAAAAGGCCACTTGAGGTTGCCTAAATATGGAGGATTGTGAGATATAGTTATGTTGGAATCTCATAAGATTAAGTATTCTATTCCTGTCATTTCTGACTTAAAGTATCTTTGTCTGAAGAAGTTGTACTAATGGCAAATTATGAAGGCAGACATCGCCTCATACATTAGTAAACGTCTAAATATTGCAAAGGTCATCATCTGAATTTGATTCGATTTGGGTCATCGTTGACAGACTGACCAAATCAGCTAATATCATTCCTGTTAATGATAGATTCTTGATGAAGAAATTGACTCTTTGTATTTAAAGGAGTTGTGTAAACATAGTGTGCATGTATCGATCATCTCTATCAAGACCCTCGCTTCGCATCGAATTTCTAGAGATTTGCTCAGAAGTCATTAAGAACGAACCTTGATGAGAGTACTGTTTACCACCCCAATCGAATGGACGAGGTAAAGAAACGATACAAAACACTAAAAGTGTTGTTTTATGTTTGAATGATTGACCTTTGGTAATAAACCGTATAATCGCTTTCCTTTGGAGAGATTATCAATGATAATTATCGTATTAGGATCGAGATTGAATCTTGTTAGGATCTAAATATGAGAGCATCTGTAAGCAGGAGTTGGGATGAAGACACCCGACATACACCCATTTTGGGTTGGACATGTATTTTAGGTTTAAGGTTTCCTATGATGACAAACCTAACCTTACAAAATACCCAACCCGCGAAACCTGAAATGATTGTTGAATTTAGGATCTGATTATTGACTGCCAGGAGTGGGCAGGAGGTTATGTGAATATGAAGTGTAAAACTTGAAGTGCCAGATGGGTAGCGAAGAAATGCCAAAAATTTTCACCTTGGAAAAATGAATTGATGATCTGAAAGATCATGGGAAATAAGTCCCCGTTGTATGGGACTATTGAGATGATATAAAAAGATTGGATTGAAAGGCATATAAGCTGGATCTACCCTAGGACTTCTAGGGCTGCTTGAATTATGTTTCGTATATCTAACTTGATGAAATGTCTATCAAGTGAAAATCAGATTACTTCTTGATGAAGTTTAGATCGGCGAAAAGTTGCATTCATCAAAAACCCTTGAACATCATGGATAGAGAAAGTAAATCAATATTAAGCCTGATCTTATTCCCGTATTTATGTTTGATGAAACTCGCGTATTGTAATGGATTCTACTTGAGAGAAAAGACCGAATGTGGAGGAAATACCCACATGGCTCTAACTCTATAAGAAGCGAGTAGTAAGATAAATTGATCTTTGAGGACAAAGATCCTGTTTAGGGGTAAATGCTGTGACAATCCGTCAATTTATGGTTGATATTTTATTCTCAAGTATTATTTAAAAATATTATTTTAAGGTTATAATATGAACTCACTTATTTTTGGGAAGAAATTTGGGTTTACGTCTTGAAGTAGCATCGACTACGTTTAAACCGGAGGACTCTACGTTACGTGCTTACGTTTACATACACCGTCTTTGGTGATAGTCCGACATTTCAGGAAATAAATTTATCCGTGAATATCATTTTGGAGTTTTAAATTTGTGTTGGTTCATAAACTCACAAATTTACGAGAAGAGATTAGGACTTACGAGCATAATTTTAACGTCCTTTACGACTAAACCGGAAACCTTAGGATTACGTATTTACGTTTTTGAACTCCGTTTTTGATGAGACAATTTTTATTAGATTCGTTTTGTGTCGTTGATTCATAATTTATAAAAACGTTCTTCGTAAACGACCCCAGGGCACGCAAATCGAGGAAACTAGAATCGAGGAATACCCGTAAATTAGCAGGATTGGACAAAACAAGTTTATACCACCCCACTCATATGGGACGGCCAAAATTTGACACCACAACATGTGATGTGTCCAAGTTGTAGCTAGTTGCTTACACTTGTTAAGCAAAGCTTAACAAGTAAGCCAACTTTCCACCAAACCATCAAAACTACTTCACACATACCACTTTCTCTCATTTACAACATGCAAAACCACACACTTCTCTCTTATCCTCCACCCTTTTCGTCCAAACCATCATCAAACACCCCTCTTTGATCAATTTTTACCACAATATCATGTGTTATTCACACATATGTTGAAGAACCTTTGAAGATATGAAGATTGGAGGTGATCTTAACCTATGAAAAGGAGTTTTCATGAGGTTAAAGGGCTGAATTCATGGATTTGTTCATCTATCCAATGGACCCAAGAAGTTTCCTTGCTAAAGTTGAAGATTTGATAACAAGAACCAGGTCTTGTTCATCAAAAACCTCATCTTTTCATCACTAATGGTGGTATAAAGATTGTTCTTCCTATCCTCTTGTTATTTTGATTATGTAATCTTGTATTTTCTTTATTTATGTATATGTATATGATGATGAATTATGATAAAAATATTATGTGGGGATTTGTTGTTGATAAACGTGGGTAAAAAGATGGAAAACCACATGTAAAATGGTTAAAAATCTTGCTAAATATGATGGCTGTATAAAAACAGTAAGTAACCAAATAATAAACTGATAAAATGGCATATTGGAATCAATATACAGTAATTATTAGATGTCATACACATGTGAGAGTTGGCCATGCAATAGAATCATCAAAATGAGTGAGATATGATCATAACAAAATTTGTATACCAATCTGAATAGTCTGTTTTGTAGGGACAGTTAAGGGTACTTAGACATGAATTGAGCAGTAGCTATAGCTAAGTTAATTGTAACACATAATATGAAGTTTATTTCATCCAAAAATGAGCTTCTATCTCCTTATATAACTCAAGATATGATAAAAATGGTGAAAGTGAAACTAAAAATCAGATTTTGTGAAATTAAAGTTTAATAGTATTATATAAGCACTCAAAATAATATAGTATAAAATGTGAAATTAAAACCCGCTAACTTATATTTTATATTTATATAAATATGTATTAAATAAATGGACATTATATAAAAATGGTAGTTTGGTAAGTTTTATAAGTTATAAAAACTATAAACATGATTTTTACGTCTTTTCGGCTAGTACCGTAAAATTAACGTTTTTCGTCAATTAAAACTTAGACGATCGAACCTGTCTAATGTAAACTTTTTAAAAGTCATATACTGATATATAAGTACTTAGCAAGTAAAAACCGATAAAACCCGAACTATATAACATACGGACATTAACGGGCTAAATTAGCATTATTGGGCTATTAATCCAACTAAATGGGCTAAACACTTATAAATTTACTTATTGGACTTAACCCACTTGGGCCAAACATGTAAAGTATAATACTGATAATAAAAGTATAAAATTGTCTAATTTAAAGTAATAGACTTATAATAGGCTTATTGGACATAAAACATGTAAATAGGTAAAACTAGTAAACTAGTATAAAAGTTACCAACACATAACACTAAAATGAGTAAAGGAGAATGTATAAACCCACTTGATCATCATCATATATATAAAATCATCATATGTATACATAATTGTTATTTTTATAAAGTCATTGTACAAGAGTCTAAGACAAGTATTATTTGTCTAGGTTTTCGTGATTGAAGCACGTACCGTACATCCAAATCGCCCATAATCGCCATCCCACATTAACGTGAGTTCATAGCCTCACACTCTTTTAAATGTTTTTATGAAATGTTTATAAACCCGCGAGGGAGATAACATGTTAGTTTTGATAAATTAGGACACCATTTGTCCCGATTGTTTGTTTATTGATTTGGACCCGAATGATTATATGACCCGATAGATAAAATGAAATGGATTATTAAAGTTAGGTTATGTAACTAAAAGTCCCATTAGCATGAATTGTGAACTACCGGGATTTGGTAGACGCTTATGCATATAATAGTACTATTTGGGGACGATCACCCCAGTTCGCGCCTTGACGGTTGATTCTCGTCGTGCCACATTGATTGGTAAGCGAATTTATGTATGAGAAGATTTACACAAGCGTGATTATTGTGACGACACGCTAATTTAGATGGGCAAATGAGTTTTGGGCTAGCTACCCGTTGTTTGTTGTAGTAAGGTAACAATGTCATGCGGCTTATAATAATCCAAATAACGAAATACTGCTATACGCACTGAATTACGATATATTGCCTGACTAGCAATACGGGGTCTTATTATTGATATTATGTTCGTGTTTTGGTTTTACATAACCATATTCATATAATGGTTTTTATTTAACTTTATACAACATTATAAAACGTATTGTATGATGTTTTTTTTATGACAATGGTTCGTATAATGATTTTGAAGGCAAAAGCCTATATTATGATTTTTGATAAGGATTTGTATAAAATGAATTTGGCTATTTTATGGCCTATTACAAAGATTTGTACAAAATGATTTTCGGTAATAATTTTATACCGATGTTATATTGATGGATTTCATTAAACTCTATGAATTCACTCGGCGTTTTCGCTGACCTTTTCTTTTAACATGTTTTATCTCAGGTACTTGAAGGTAATTCTCGGGAAGACAACAAGAATTCATGGCCCGCACTTAAATAACAATTTCCATTCAAATCTTTTGTAAAATTGTATGAAATGACTATGACTTGGGACCTATGTAAATTTGACATTCATGAATGGAAATGCTTTATTATTAAACGACGCAATTTTTAAGCGTTGTCTATGATGTGAGTAATGTGCTATCCCGTAACACCAACGAGACTTCCGCTGTATTGAATTGTGTAAATTTGGGGGTGTTACACTGGAGAGATTCAACAAGCAACGTCCTTGATTCTTCGAGAGAATTGACAACCCTAGTGAGGCTGAAAGCTGGTTGGCTCATATCGAGAAGATATTTGATGCAATGGGCTGTGACCCCGTCTTCAAGTCGAGGTTGGCCTGTTACAAGTTCGAAGGCGACGTACTGGGATGGTGGAAGGCATTAAAGCAGACTGAGGGTGGTGACAATTGGGTGGCTAGCTTGACTTGGGCTCAGTTCAGGGAGTTAGTGATGGGACAGTTCTTTCACAAGGTTGAGCAAGACAAGTTGAAGAGGGAGTACCACGGGATCAGGCAGAGAGCTGGGGAGAACATCAACGAGTTCATGCATCGCTTTCTTCATTTGGCTGGTTTTATTGGCGCAGTAGCAGGTTCTGCCGAAGAGCAAGCATAACACTTTCGTTAGGATCTTCGTACATCGGTCGCCAACAACTTGGTGTGTGCTACCTTCAACACGGTGACACAAGTAGCCGATGCAGCAATAAGCTAGCGATGCTGCAAGAGAGAGAGGAATTCGGGGAAGCAATGAGACCTGAGAAGAGGTATTTGTTCGTCACCCAGCAGTGATCATTTCAAATTCATTTAGTACTATCCAATATATCTTTCTCTTTAAACTACATCTTTCAGGCAGAAGACTAGGGACTGGTCTCAACCGACTACTCAGCAACAGCCTACTCAGCCCAAGGGTAACGGTCAGACTCAAGACCGTTCTACTACGGATAGGTGTAACACCCCCAAGTATTTCACATTTCAAATCATCGAAAGAGTCGTTGGTGTTACGGGATAGCACATTACTCAAATCATAGACAACGCTTTAAAAGTGGCGTCGTTTAATAACAAAGTATTTTCCATTCATAAATATCAAATTACATAGGTCCTTAGGTCTAAGTATGTCATACAAATTTATAAAACATTTGAATGGAAATTTTTATTTGAATGCGGGCCATAAATTCTTGTCGTCTTCCCGAGAATTTATGGCCCGCATTCAAATAAAAATTTCCATTCAAATGTTTTGTATATTTGTATGACATACTTTGACCTGCAGACCTATGTAATTTGATATTTATTAATGGAAAATGCTTTGTTATTAAACGACACGACTTTTAAAGCGTTGTCTATGATTTGAGTATTGTGCTATCCCGTAACACCAACGACTCTTTCGCTGATTTGAAATGTGAAATATTTTTGGGTGTTACAGTTTGGTTACCAGAGCTCTCGTTATAGAGAACGAAAGATTTTTAAAACCAAGGTTTTGAATAAAATATTTCAAAATCTTTTAACTATAAATATTTTTAAATAAACATTTGAGTAAAATGTTTAATAATCTTTTGACTATAACGGTGTCGAAGAATTCCCGTTACCGACAAGGCCAGGCTGAGAACTGTTATTTTAATATATATATATATAACTTGGATTATATATATGTTGTAATTTGATTACATGATTGTTTAATGATTATTCTAATACTTATACGAGATATTTATACGACGTAGATTGTCACAAGGAACCCTAACTCTTCTAGCAAAACAATCGAAGCTATTTCTATAGGAATTCTAGCTATTCCAGATCTAAACCAAGTTATGGATGTTTATGATCCCAACGAAATGGTTGGTATTCCAAGAAATGTTGGTATTAGTTGATTGTGATATTGAAGATGAATTGTCGAGATTAAATATGATATCGATGTCATGACGATCTTTCCTTATAGAGTGGAGTTTGACAAAACCTCACCACCTAGAAATCTGTCATCTGATTCGGTGTCACCCAATTCTGAAATTTGAAATCGGAAAGGTAAATGTTGCACTTGAGGCTGTCATTGGAACCCATACCCAAAAGCCTCATGCCACTTGTACCTTTCTAAGAAGTCTAATTGAATGTGTGAGTCATTCCTACTAGTGACTCATTTGATAATTATTGTTATAAGATCTATAGAACTAGAAATTAAGTGTTGTTCATATCGAACTTCTATTGCCCTTCCAAGGTCTAAGAATAAGGTTGAAAGTATTGGAGAATGAGGTAGAATGTCGCGTTGAGTATAAGTTGGTTGAAACTTGAATAAAGTCTTTAACTCGTATGGAATACGAGATTGTTAAGAGGAAGTCGTTGAGTCCTGTGGTTGAATTATAAGGTTTTAAATGATTGTTGGTTCGTATTAAAGGGTTGTTCCTAGACCATTGTCCAATGATGAGGATGCCTAGTGTCCAAGAAATAAATTGAATAAATCTTCTTCTAAATTGGGACCGATATATCTTCTGGGACATGTGGAACAACTAATGACTCTTGTAGATTAGTATTCATTGTAGTATCTTTTAAAATCACTAACTTAACTAAGATATCAGTGGTAGGACGAGTCCTTGGAATTGTATGACATAGTGACACGTAATGTGTGACGGTACAATTTTTGACTTGTTTGTGATTAATGAAAAGACTATCTTTGATTGCTAAATTCTACATGTATCGTTGTTATCTATCTTTTGTTGATTCTTCTAACCATTCTATTATTGATGCAACCATTGAATGAATACTCATTTAAAATAGAGTTGCATTGCAGATTATTCTTTCGTATTCCTAAGTGTCATCGATGTCATGAATCTCATGATTATTTGGTGAAGCTCATTTCCTATTATATCGTAATTAGTTCTTGGTGATCAACTCTTCATCACTCTTTTGCCGATCACTCATTATTTTTAAAAGTAATATAGTGCCATGTGGGGAAAATATGAAATTTTTATTTTCATATAAGTTATTTAAATAGGTACTATTAAGTAATTACTATCGAAATAAAGTTTTTATTAAACATCTTGTAAATGGAAATGCTTTCATAATGATGAACATTTCGATAAAATCGTTTTTATTTTTATTTCATAATTAAACATGAATATATATTTTAAACATGATGACAAAATTTTGATGAACTGAGTATTGCATCGTTAATCCTAAGTTGTACATAGAAGCGCGCCTATGTATAATCTGGAAGGGACAATGCAAGGCTGATTAGTAGTCACCATGAAATTGTTAACACTACATTTTTCTTTGTAATTGTGAAAGATTAAATTTTTATGAGATCTGCAAGAAGTGCAAAATAGGGACATATTGTTAGGAACACCTACATATGTGCCCGTACCATTTTTCCAAATCAAATTTACTCATCTGTGGATGTTGTCTTATTTGACAACTGACGTCCCCTTCTTGTCCAATTCTCTCATGGTATGATTCTTTGGAAAATTTTCTAATTATCGAGTGTTGATACCCGATTGAGTGTATCGACATTCCTATTATTTCTTTTGATTAGATTCCATTTGAATGACATGGATAACGATCCGAGGAGATTTCGAATGCGTACTCAAATCATGAAAACATGGGATATATCCATGTTCGTTAATGTTTTCGTCTTATCTGATTCGAAATTCTCTCGCGTAAATCATGCGTTGACCTTACTCTTTTAATGTTATTTATGTCTCCAGATATCCTTGATTTGTGAAGGGTTACGAGTTATTCTTGGTCTTTTGAGAAGTTCTCACCTTATCAACGGTAATGAAACTGGAAAGTTGGTAATACCATTAGGATGGATTAGTTGATTATGACATGATGCCATTGTCTTAATTGATGGGAACCCGAGTAGAATTCCCCTAAAAGATAAGATGTTAATTATCAAAGGTGATCTAAATAATTCCCGATGGGTGGTCGTATCCTGCACTGAGGCTTGAAATTATACCATGAATGGTTGGGAAACAGTCATAGATCTTGTAACCTAGAAAGAACCTAAGGTGAATTTATTAAAAGATGTTCCTGCTATCTAAGACCTTCTGAGGTATTTGCTGATGAATTACCTAGACTTCCGCCAATAAGGCGAGTTGAATTTGGTATTGATTATATTCCCGGTGTTGCACCTGTGGAATGTGCACTATATATCAGCACCATCTAAATCGAAAGAGTTACCGTGCAACTGAGAGAGTTGTCGGAGAAAGCTTTTATTCTACCAAGCTAGTCATCATGAAGAGCTATGGTGTTATCATTCCTTATATTTATTGATTACCGTGAACTGAATAAATTGATGATCAAAATTGATATCCATTACCCAAGATGAAAGATTTGTTTGATCATTTACAAGGTTCTAGCGTATATTCTAAAATTTGATCTATGACATG
Organism: Glebionis coronaria; assembly: GCA_025667525.1. Lineage (NCBI taxonomy): Eukaryota > Viridiplantae > Streptophyta > Magnoliopsida > Asterales > Asteraceae > Glebionis > Glebionis coronaria. The sequence continues at coordinate 465,561,224 of CM046874.1, read as the reverse complement.
GTTATCATCAAATTCGCGTCCGCAAAGAAGATTATCTATTCCAATCACTACATCCAGAACTTGTAATGAACATTATGAGTTTCATGTGATGTCGTTTGGATTGACTAATGCACATGTAGCATTCATAAATTTGGTGAATCGCGTGTGTAAGCTGTATTTTGATAAGTTCATGCTTGTGATCATTAAGGACCATCTAGTTATTTCCAAGAATAAGAAGGAGCTTAGTAATCATTTGTAGACTACCTTGATCTAGCTGAGATGTGGAATAGTATGAATTAAATATTTAATGTGGGATGTTAGGCTTGATCCCTTACATTCTTTGACCATGTGATTAATGGTAGTGGAATCTATGTTGACTCTTCAAAGATCGGAGCCATTAAGGCTTTGGGTTATACCAAGAAGGAAGTGCAAAGATGTTTGGGTTTGACAGATGTTTATCGAGGGATTGTTAAGGAATTATTCCCTCATACCCAGATCATTTAACTAAACTCCCTTAGGAGTAGATATTTGTGTATACCTCAAGACAACCTAGGAGGAATTGAGGAAACCATTTAAACCATAACTTGGAATTTGGAGCGGCAGTTTTTGCTCTTCAACTAAGAAAACTTTGACCAAAGCTTAAACAAAGATTTTTTGAACATTTACGGATCTTGTTAATTATTTTCGATAAATCAGCAAAGACCGTGTTAACTAAATTCAAATTTATTTTGAACATTTTTCAATAATTAGACGAACTAAGAAATTTAAAATTTTTACGTTTACGTTTCATAAATTAAATATTTATTGTTTAAATTACTTGAAATATTTATCGACGCTTTAAACGTCGGACTGGGAAAAATTTAATAAAGATAATAGTTGAGACGAAACTAAAACTTAGAAAATATGAAGAAATAATTTCTGAGTGATTATGATCATGATATTTAGTTCATCGGGGAAGGTGAATGTAGTTACTGACGCATTATGTAGAAAGGGGTAAAGAACCAATTAGGACGTGTTCCTTAGTAATGACCGTGCAGAATAATTTGCCCGAGCAATTAAGAAATAATAGATGCTTGTAAGAAGGATGATATAGAGGATGAATGGTGTCGCGAATAACGAGAACCATTTAGAGATGGGAGCCGATGGCGTTAAGTGTTTAAAAGGTTGTTTTTGGTGACCTAAATATGAAGGATTTTGAAATTTACTCATGTTAGAATCCCATAAGTTTAAGTATTCTATTCATGCCATTTCTGATAAAATGTATCTTTATCTAAGTAAGTTGTGCTGATGGCCAAATAAGAAAGCAGACATCGCCACATACGTTAGTAAATATCTAACTTTTGCAAAGGTCAAGGCTGAACATCAAAATCCATCAGGATTACTTCTATATCTTATTATTCCTGTTTGGAAGTGGGATAGAATCACCATGGATTTATCAAAAATCTTCCAAGGTCATTATCTGGATTTGATTCGATTTGGGTCATCATCTACAGACTGACCAAATCTGCTTATATCATTTCAATTAATGATAAGTTCTCGATGGAGAAATTGACTCGACTAGAGTTGTGTAAGAATACTATGCCTGTATCGATCATCTCTATCAAGATCCTCGCTTCTCATCGAATTTATGGAGATCCCCTCAGAAGTCATTGGGAAAGAATCTTAATGGGAGTACTGCTTACCACCCACAATCGAGAGTAGAAGGTGAAGGAACGATACAGACACTAGAAGGCTTGTTTTATGCTTATATGATTGACCTTTGGTAATGAACAGGATAAGCACTTTCCTTTGGATAGGTTATCATTGATAATTATCGAATTAGGATTGAGATCGAATCTTATGAGAATCTATATAAAGAGCACATGTAGGTGGGAGTTGGGATGAAGATACCCGACCCACGAGACCTGAAATGATTATGGAATTTGAAATCTGATTATTGACTGCCGGTAGTGGGCAGGAGGTTATGTAATATGAAATGTAGATCTTGAAGTGCAGGATGGGTAGCAAAGCTATGCCGAGAATTTTTCATCATGGAAAGATGAATGGATGATCTGAAAGATCGTAGGAAGCTAAGTCCCCGTTGTATGGGACCATTGAGATAATATAATTTTTTGGTCTGAGAGGCATATAAGCTAGACTACCCTAGGACTTCAAGGGCTGCATGAAATATTTTCCGTATATCGAACTTGATAAAATGTCTATCAAGTGAAAATCTGATTAATTCTTAATGAAGTTTGGGTCGACGAAAAGTTTCATTCATCGAAAACCCGTGGACATCATGGAAAGAGAAGTTAAGTCATCTTAAGCATGATCGTATTCCCATAGTTATGTTTGATGAGACTCGCGTATTGTAATGAATTACGCTTGAGAGAAAAGACCAAATGTGGAGGAAATACCCACATGTCTTTGACTCTATAAGAAGCGAGTAGTAAAATGAATTGATCTTTGAGGACAAAGATCCTCTTTAGGGGAACTGCTTTGACAATCCGTCAATTTAAGGTCGTTATTTAATTTTCAAGTATTATTTGTAATTATTATTTTATTGTTAGTTTATGAACTCACTCACTTTTGGGAAGAAATTTGGGTTTACGTCTTAAAGTAGCATCGTCTACGTTTAAACCAGAGAGCTCTACGTTATGTATTTACGTACTCCGTTTTTATGACAGTTCGACATGTCAGGTAGTAAATTTATCCTCGTATATTATTTTGAAATTTTATTTTATGTGGGTTCATGAAAACACATATTTACGGGATGAAATTAGGGCTTACGTGCATAATTTAACGTCTTTTATGATTAAACCGGGAACCCTAGGTTTAAGTATTTACGCTTTTTGCTCCGTTTTTGATGAGATAAATTTTATTAGAATCGTTTCGTGCCGTAGTTTCATAATTTATAAAAACGTTTTTCGTAAATCGACCCGAGGGCACGTAAATCGAAGAAACTAGAATCAAGGAGTACCCGCTTTAGCAAATCATAGGGCAAAGTTTAAATAAAACTTCACCCCACTATAATCTATACACATCCACTACTTTACCCCTTTGTTGTCAAAACCATGAGCTTGTATGAGACACTTGTCTCATACATGCATTTGCAAGGCACCAAAACCACCAAACCTTCTCTCATACTTCACATACATGTAAAACTTAACTAAAAAGTTCTCCAACTCTCTCCTCCTCCCTTCTTTGGACATACCATAACCACCATCACACCACCATCATCATCATCAATTTTTACCCTACGATTAAATCTATAATCAACATATGTTGATTGCTACATAAAAAGAGGATGATTGGAGGTCATTACATCTTATGAAAAGAAGTTTTCATAAGGTTCAAGGGATTATTTTCAAGGAGGTGTTCATCCAATTGAAGATTTAAAATAAGTTCATTTTCTAAGTTAAAGATTTGATTGCAAGATCAAGCCTTGTTCATCTAAAATCTCAACCTTTTCCATCACTTTGGTTGGTATAAAGATTGTCTTCCTACCATCATCCTACTATTTTTGTAAATGTATTTATCTATTTAGTTCAAAATTTATATGTAAGAGATCTATGAATGATGATCAAGCGATTGCATGGGGATTTTATGTCATTAGATTAGGTTAAAAAGGCTAAAACTACAAGAAAAAGTTGTTAAAATCTTGACTAGATTAGTAGGCCGTAATAAACAGTAACTTTCAATATTTTTACTTGGTTAAATGGATGAGATTATTGGATATACAGATAGATAAATGATTTTTACATAAGTGGTGAATTGAACATACAATGGAATGTTAAAGATGAGCAAGATATGTTTTGTGATACTAATATGTCTGGTCTGTTTTGGACGAATTATTAAAAATACATATAAGCTGTTTGAGCAGGAGCTACAGAACAGTTATTTGTATCACATATCATCTAGTTCATACAGTAAAAATTTAGGGTTTCAAATCCTTGTAGAACTCAAGATATGATCAAAATGGTGGACTTGATATTCTATATCAGACTTGACTAAAGTATATATTATTAAAAGAGCACTCAAAGTGAAATACTATATAAAATAAGTATGTATAAGTTAATAAATTGATATAACTAATATAAAATATGTTTATACACTATAATAAGTAAATATTACATTTTATAAAAATAAAGCTCAAATGTTTTCTAAAACTACAAACTATATATAAGTTTTACGTCTTTTCGGCTAAAACCGAAAGATTAACGTTTTCGCCAAATAAAACTTAGATGGTGTCTAAGTAACATTTTTATAGAACATATACTGATATGTAAACACACTTGACAAGTTAAAATCGACAAAACCGAGCTTTATAACTAATGGACCATAATGGGCCAAATTAGCCTTGTTGCACCACTAGGCCCAACTAGTTTGGTTTAATATTATTGGACTTACTCATGGGCTTAACCCACTTGGACCCAACATATGAGTATGATCCTAGTCTTAAAAAGATTAATGGACTAATAAAAATATATTGGACCCTTAATGGGCCTATTGGGACTTAACATATACATGGGCTAAAACTAGTATAACTAGACTAAGTAACTAATACTTAGCAACTAATAATGTTGTATAAGGAAATAAAACCCCACTTGATCATCATGTTATGACATTATTACATATACATAACAACTTTTATAAATTTATTTGACGATAGTCTAAGACCGAGTATTATTTGTTTAGGTTCCCGTGATCGAGACACGTACCGTGCATCCTAATTGTCGATAACCCGCCTTTCCCAGCCAACGTGAGTTCATAGCCTCGCACTATTTTAAATGTTTTATGAAGTGTTTTATAAACCCGCGAGGGAGATAACATGTTAGTTTTAATAAAAATAGAACACAAGTGGTCCTGATTGTATGCTTATTGATGTGGACCCAATTGATTTGAATGACCCAATGGATGATGGAATGGATTATTAAAAGTTAGGTTAGATCACCCCAGTTCGCGCCTTGACGGTTGATCCCAGTCGTGCCACATTGATTGGTAAGCGAATTTATGTATGAGAGTGGTATATTTAGCGCGATTTTTGTGAAAACACGATGTTTTAAATGGGCAAATGAAGTCTGGGCTAGCTACCCGATATACTTTATAGAAAGGTAACAATGTCATGCGGCTTATAATAATCCGATAATAATAATGATAATGGTAATATTGAGGCTGCGGTCTCAGGAATAACGTATGATATGTGATTTGAATTATAATATATTGCCTGACTAGCAATATGGGGTCTTATTTATTATTATACATGTGTTCTGGTTTTACATAACTGTTTCATATAACGGTTTTTATTTTATTGTAAACAACGTTATAAAACGTATTGGATGGTGATGAGATGGCATTTATACATGATCTCATCGTTCTTTTCGGGCTTTAAATGCATTAAAATGTCATAAAATACCATATATATGCTTGTATTTGTTTACTTGTGTGTTTTAGGTATGGATATCGTGAATAAGACAAAAGATCACAAGAAAAAAGGAAAAACAGACAAGAGAAACGAAGTCGTACAAAGAACCGGGCCCTAGTTCATGATTTATCCAAGATTAACCCTTGAAGACTTGAAGATATACAAGATTGATCCTCAAACTATGAAGAAATGACACTTAAAACCCTTGTATATTCATAATTACAAGTTTGGTCCCTTAAGTTTGTCAAAATTACAAAATGGTCCTTCAACTTTGAAGAAATGACAAGTTTAGTCCATCAACAAATCTAAATTGTCAATTATGGTCCCTCACGAAGTCAAAGAACCAATGAAGACCTTTGAAGATCAAGAATGTCCAAGATCAGTCCTTCAAATATGGAAAAATGGCAAAAACAACCCTTGAAACCCTGTCACCAATGTTTTGTGGCAAAACTATAAACTTGGAAAGTTTATTAACAAAGGAAAGTAAGTTTAATGGGCTGAAATTCTTCTTATACACCTTTTGCCAAAGAACAAGGACCAAAGCTGCCAAGTTAGAAGTTTAAGCTCCTAAACACGCGCCAAACATTAACCTTCCCTAAAAACGGATCAAAAAGAGTTACTGTAGCACGTATGAACCCAGATTTTACTTTTTACCAACAAAGGGAAAAATGAAATTGGTTGTTCCCCCGTGTGATTCACCTCACTTGAAACCCATCCCAACATTAAATCCTTCTTCTCCACTCACCAATGGACCCTACCATCCAACCCGTTACCCAGTCACATCACACCCTCCTCTCCAAGTAAAGACACGTGGCCAAATCAACAGCCCACACTCAATGCTTAACTAGAAAGCTAAAATGAATGATTTGGATGCATTTGGACAGCTCAATATCAAAATTCGTCTAGAAGATTCAAGGGCATTTAGGGACTTCATAGCTAGGGTTTTCTCATTGTAATCTTAGCCCTTGTGGCCTATATAAGGACTCCTCAACTTGTGAGAGAGCCTTGTTCTATTTTTACCTTTTAAACATTGTAATTCCTTTTTGAATTTTATAAAAGTTGGTATTTTGAGAAAATTGGAATTCCTTTTTATGTTTTTGAAAGTTGGTGTTGTTTAAGGGTAATTCTTAGTTCCATTATATGTTATAAGTGTGCTTGAATCTTGTGGTTCAAGGATGTTTATGTCTGGTAAGGTTTTCAAGTTTGAAAAAAAGCTTGAAAAGAGGTTTCGGATTTGGCTATTTTTGTTGTACTAATCCTTAACCAAAAGGTATATGCTCTTACAAGCTTGTTGACACCAAGCTTGTGAAGGGATTGGAGCTTTTGGTTGGGCTGTTTGTTCATTGTGTTGAAGAAATCAAGCCCTTGAGTTTCTGCTTTGAAACATCGACCAAGGCAGTCATCCATCTTTCTTGTTGAAGTACCTTGGTTTTGTTCTAGTTGTTGAACAAGGTCCAAGGAGCATTGTTGGTCCTCCTAGGATGTTGTGAAGGACAGGTATAAGCTCTTGTTTAGATTCCTCTAAAAATTCACATGTTATGGTCTGATTTATATTTTGGTATGTGATTTGGTGATTTTGTGCTTGTGCTTTGTGTTTTATGGTTGGTATCTGTTAGTTGTCACCTAGTGTAGCTATTTGATCATTAAAATCAGTAGGTTGTTTGAAGGATTAAGAAGTTTGTTTGAAAAGTGCTTAATAAAGGATTGTTTGGGATTACTGGTTCATAAGGCCTTGTGGCCTTGTGCCCTTGGTTCTTGGGGGTTTGGGAAGTCTAAACGAGTCATAATATACAAGTTTTAGTCATTGGTTAAGTTTTTGAAAGTTTGGAAAAGGGATTTCAAGTTTTGCAAAAATCTGATAAAAAGTGTTTTGGAATTGGTCAAACACATCAGATCCAATAACTTCTTTGTTTGTTGGATCTAAGGTCTGAAATCAAGTTTGGGAATAGTTTAGGTAATAAGCTATTTATTGGTTATCTGGTTGTTGAATTTGGTGGCTTATTGAGTGTGCTATAGCTTATCAAAGTTGGCTGAAGTGGTCATTTGCATCAGCAAAGTGACCACCTCATTTTGTGCTTGCATTTGTTATCCTAGTGTATGCCTTTTGATTTTGCTGCTTGGAACTTGTTTATGTGCTGCTTGTGAGTGGATTTTGCTATTTGGTGTGCTTTGTATCTGGCTTATAAGCTAACTGGCTTATTAAGCCCTTATTGCCAAAATTTGTCATCAAAAGGTCAACTGACCTCTTGATTCACAAGGCCTCCTCCTTGAGTCCTTCACAAAAATTGCTTATAACAAGCCCATATACCATCCCTGATCATTTGGTGAACTTTGGAGTACTTTGACTTTTGGTCAAATAAGCACAAATTAGCTTATTTTTGAGAACTGCTTATTGGTACATGCAACAACTTGGCTTTTGTAATAGAAATCATTTTTCTTAGCTTAATAACAAGTCTGGAAGGTTACATGTCTTTTGGTTAAGCTTTTGATAGAAAACTAGCTTATTTGGCTTTTTTAGCCAGCTTATTGGTTCTTATAGCTTATTCTACTTGGCTTTTTGTGATTTTCTTGATTGGTTATTATTAGTTAAGCTATTTGTGAGCTTTTGCAACAAACCAGAGCATTCTGAAACGCCCTAGAACTCTAACCCGACTATTTTGTCGTTTAATGAATTTCTATTTTGCTTATTTCTGGCTTATTGAGTGAGCTTTTTCAAAATTTGTTTTCACAGATCTCTTAGGCATCTCAAAAGATGGTTGTGCGTTTAAGCAGAGCTTATGGCATTGGCTTATTGCTTAATGGGCTTATTGGCCCAATAAGCATAAGCTGTTTGTTATTTAAGCTGTGATAAGCTCATTTTCAGCTTTTGGGCCTTCAGACTTTTGTGCTTAGAATTAAATTTTGAGTCAGATAGGGCTTTTCAGGTCATTTGGGCCTAGTTTGACTTTTTGGGCTAAAAAGCCCATTAAGGTTGATTGATTTTGCTTTTAGCCCATTTGGGGGCCCATTAGGGGTATTCTGGTAATTTCATTTTCATTTTCTGATTATTTAGGTTAAAATAAACTAGTTTGCAAGTTTTTAGAATTTTTTATAATTTTTGGATTTTTAATATTATTTTATTATTAAATTTCAAATTTCACCTTTTTGCACTTATTATATTTTTTTAGCTTAAATACATTAAAATAGGATTTTTGCTACTCTAAGATTAATTTTATCATCTTTAGAATAATTTTTATATTTATTTTAAGTTTTAATAGTTTTTAAATCATTTTAAATAGTTATTCTTAGTTTAAAAACTTCTAAAAATAGTTTTTAATCTTTTTAGGTCATTTTATAGGTTTACCAATTGAAAAATCTTTATTTGGGCTTTTTGATAATTAATTTGATTTTTAGGGCTTTAATTAGCATTTAAAAATTAATATTTAATTAATTAAAAGGTTTGAAAAAGTTTTGATCATTGGTAAACTCTTAGCTTATTTATTTTGATTTTTGGTAAATTTTTAGGAATTTTTAGAATTAATTTTTATTTTTGTACTTTTTACGGTTTTACGTTTAGTCGTAGTAGTAATTAATTTCACGTCTTCGTCATTCTCTTTTCTCATCCCCTTCTTTTAAATATTAATCTCAAATCTTGTTACATTTTAGTCACACACATATACCTCCTTGGGAAACGAACTTTGAACTTCATTTGGGTCATTTGTACACGGTTTTCCTAAACCGTCGTATTTAATACTTTCCCTCCTTTAAGCTCTTTGTTTTCCTAAACAAGAAGTTGTAATTTACTACAATCATTTTGGCGCCGCTGCCGGGGAGGTGTGTCGTGATTAATTTGTCTTGTTGTTTTTAATATTAACCATAAACAGTATTTGTATTAGTAGAAATCTACTAATACGTATTATCGGTTTTTTTGGTTTTTCTTGTGAAATTATTATTACTATATTGTATTAAGTATCACAATGAATACAAAATATCTCCAAAAGTGTGAAAACACAACCTTAATTGGGATTTGATCTCCTAATTATTTTATTCGAATCTCAAACAAAAAGAAAAAGGCAAAAATAGATAAATACTTTAGTGAAGCTCGATTTTGAAAAATACAAACTATAAGGTGGGTATAAGGCGGGTATTATAAAATATACCTTAAGGAAAAAGGTTCCTAAGTGCTTCGCGCCTCCTTGTTTCCCCGCTTGCTTGTGAGTATTTTGAGATTGAAGGCTAATCGAGGGTTTTGCCACCCAAAGTATTATTATGTATCATATATATTTGCTTGGTTTTCTTTGTGATTAAACCCTCTTGAACAATTTGGTTTTCACCAAAGTTCTAAAGTCAATCGAAGGCGTTCACTCCACGTGATCATTTTCATTCTTTTGAGGCTTCTCTAAACAAGAGTTTGATTCGAGGAGAGATTTGGTAGATTTTTGTCTACGAAGATACACCAAAATCCAAAAAAATTAAAAACGATTAAAAACACAAAAAAATTGAAAATTCACAAAACACCCAAAAAGAATCTTCTTTGCTCACCTCCCATTCTTCGTGAAGTTTATGATAACTCGTAATCAAGCAAAACGAGCTCGTAAACGTCGTCAAAATCAAGTAAATCAAGAGACGTTGATTGAAGAACAAACTCCAATTGTTGAACCTATTGTAGAACAAGAAGTGGTCATGGCTAATCGTACTATGACGGAGTTGCTTCAAGCACCCACCGAGGGTTTTGGAGAGGCCATTGTGATTCCCGCTATCCTTGCGGAGAATTTCGAGATTAAGACGATTTAATGTCTTCGTTGCAAGCTAATAAGTTTAGAGGTCATGAGAAAGACAACCCGCATTACCACATAAGGAATTTTAATCGTCTCACCGCTACTAGCAAGTTTAAGGATGTTCCACATGACGCCATTAAGATGATGTTGTTTCCATACTCATTAGATGGACCCGCTAAAATTTGGCTTGAGAAAGAACCGCCAAATTCAATTTAGACATGGGGTGATCTCATTTCTAAGTTTGTGAACAAATTTTTTCCACCATCTAAAACAACACATTTGAAAAATGAGATTTCAAGATTTGTACAACGAAATAATGAGAGTTTTTCAATGGCATGGGAACGATTTATGGAAATGTTACATGAATGTCCACACCATGATTTTTCGGAATTGCATCAAGTTGATACTTTTTATAATGGGCTTAATGATCATGAACGAGATTATTTGAATGCCGCCGCGGGTGGTAATTTTTTGTGCAAAACGACCGATGAGGATTTAAAGATTATCGAGAATAGATCTAAGGTTTACAACCCTCGTAACACACCGAGTGTTTCCAATATGGGTTCTTCATCGTCGTCATCGTCTCGTAGCATTAATGCCTTACATAATGAAGCTAATGAGGAAAATCGGTTTTTCGATAGGTTTTCAAATCTTATGACTCATTGGAAAGCACAAGATGCTTTGAATTCCGCTTCGGTAAAAGCGGTTGATAAGAGTTGTTTGTCTTCTGGTGGAGCTCATGATCTTTCCGAGTACATTACCACCGGTGGTAACACTTCGAGTGCTTATGTAGCAACGGAACTTATAACCAAAACGGTCAAGGTTCTCGTCCAAATCAAGCTCCACCAAATCAAAATGCTAATAACTATCGAAACAACAATCAAGGTGATAATTATCAAGGCAATTCACGTAACTACAACAAAGGGAATTATCAAAGTGGGAGTGGACAATTTACTAATCAAAACCAAAACCGTGATTTTCAAAACACTACACAAGGTTTTCAAAATGCTCACACTAAAAATCTTCAAGGAGAATTTTTGGATTATGCTAAAGCAAATGATGCTAAGTTTGATAACATGCAACGTGAGATGATTATCTTAAAATCCGAGTTGAAAAAAGAGCTTAAAAACGAACTTGCCAATGAACTTAAAACTCATGCTAATAAAATGGTAGGAAATGTTCAACGTCTTCAACAAAATCAACAAAAGATGGAACAAGGACAACATGAGATTAAGCAAGAACTGTTAAAAGCGGATTTAAGGCAATCAAAATTTGAAGACAGAATGGTAAAAATGTTTGAAGCAATCATGTGTAAACCCTCTTCCTCGGGTGGTCTTCCTAGTGATACCTTTGCAAACCCGAAGGGAGAAATGAAGGTTATTACTACACGAAGTGGTAAAACTTTCAAGGAACCAATCTCTCGTCCAAGTACTTCTACGGAGAAGGAAATCGAGAAAGAGCCCCAGGTGATGGTCGAAAAGGAGCATATCACAAGCCCACGAAGTACCGCTCATACCACACCTACGGTTGAACCAATACCAATCATGGAACCCGAGATTCCAAGGCCGTTGCCTAATGTCCAACCCACACCACCCTTACCTTACCCTTCGAGACGTGACAAGGAAAAGGCACAAGAACGGAATAATTATCAATTTGAGCTTTTTATGAAAATGTTTCGTGACATACATTTTAACATAAGTTTTGCCGACGCTCTTATCATGATGCCTCGATTCGCCGCAAACTTCAAAAGTATGCTAAACAACAAAGAGAAGTTACAAAAATCGTCTAGTTGTTCATCGGTTTTTCTTAGCCGCATACCACAAAAAGTCGGTGATCCCGGTAAATTTTTGATTTCGTGTGCAATTCAAGATATGGAGGAATGCTACGCCTTGGCCGATCTTGGTGCTAGTATTAATTTAATGCCTCTTGAGATTTTCAAATCGCTTTCGCTTCTGGCTCTTACTCCTTCGAACATGTCTATCGAGATAGCCGATCATTCTACGATTTTAGCATGTGGAGTAGCCGAGGACGTTTTCGTTAAAGTTGGAAGTTTTACTATCCCATTGACTTTATCGTTGTAGACATTCCTATCGATCGAAAAGTTCCTTTCATTTTGGGTCGTCCATTTTTGGATACATCAAGAGCACTTATTGATGTTCATGCTGGAAAAATCACCCTTCGTTTCAATGAGGAAGAACTTGTCATCAATACAACACAAAACTCCAATCTTTCTCATGTCTACTCTATTGCAACTTTAAACCATGGTAATTCAACCACTTTCGTTTCCAAAGAATTTTAACCAAGATTTTTAGGAAATGTCGCCAAAAACATTTTACCATTTCCTCTGCCGGTGGAGGTTATGAGTGTAAAGCCTACAAAGAAGAAACCGTCAATACTTGAATCGAAAAATCCTTCGCCTCACCTCGAATATTCATTCTTGAAAAGTGTTGATAAGTCGCCGGTTTCTACGGAAGATATTTCAGATGACGAATATATTGACCCCGATGGGGAGGTTTTCTTTGTCGATAAACGTTTTGAGAACTTACCACCACCAAAACCAAAAAGGTTTTCAAATGTGAGAATTTTTAGTGTGACTAACATCGTCTTAGAAACACCAAATATTTTCGACATAATCAAAAAGGGTTTTCATAAGGAGAGTTTAAAAGGTAAAAAAGGAAAAGATTTTAAATGTGATTTAATTGATTTTTCTACAAATCTAACTCCGTCATCACCACGTGTTTTGAGTGCTACAAGCTCGTCTACTCCTTTTGACGATGCTTTGTGTGGTTTTAGTATGGGGGAAGCCCCTTATGTTCCCTCATCCTTGTCCACCGAGGACGAGATATTCGATCCCGGAATCTATTGTAAAGGGAAATCTCGGTCTTCTGCCGATGCAATAAATGGAAACTACATCTATTTGCTTGGTGCGAGTCTACCTCGAGTAGCTCAAACGTTTGTCTTACCAAATGTCCCACCCTTCTACTTCTCATCTCTTTTCTTCAAACTCTTCGAGTTTATTGCACGTGTGGAGGTGGCGTTGAATTGTTTATCCAATGAAAACAAAGACGCCATCTTTGATCCCGGTATTTTGTATCATTAAAGGACTTAGTCCTTAATACCGGTTGCTTTTTGGGCCTTGTTTATCATGTAAGCCCCATCAAAAAATTGACCATACCATGATTTTCCCTAAATGTTCACATTTTGAGGGGATCGAGTCGAGCTCATGACTCGGTAATCAAAAACGAGGTGCCTCGTGGGGGAGATCCCATGCTTATCCTTTTATGCTTTCTAATAAATAATGAGAGCGGATTTGTTCCCTTCCAACTCGTTGTCTCGTGGTAGTTTGTGATTGTGTTATCTAGATCATCATCATCATCTACGATTGAAGACTCTCGTGTTCGTTTACGTGAGCCTCCATCGTTTGCTTGAAGAAGTTTTTCATGAATCCATGACATATCCTTTATTGTTCTAACAATTATCTTTTAGCATAACTCATAAACGGCTTTAGATATATTGTTGATCACCCTTTCCATGCTAGATCCTAAGCATTCGATTCTTCGTCTCTAGTATGGCGGTGCTCCACCTTTAGACTAGAAAATTGAGGACAATGTTTACTTTTAGTATGGCGGGTTGAATAGATACTTGCTTTGCTACGCCCTCACGTTTTCCAACTTTCAATGTTTTATTTTATTTTGTTGCTAATAAGGCTAAAAATGGCCAAATTTTAAAATTTTTCTTAGTTTTAATAAGTCTTTTTAAGACACGAATGTATATTTTCCGATGGGTAGAATAAGAGCTAATTTTTGACTTGATGGGCATTTGGAGCCCTTTACATTCCTTAACCCGCTCAATTCAAGTTTTGCTAGACTTTTATATAGGGACCTTTAAAACTCGAAAGTCTTAGCTCATTCGGGTTAAGAACAATAACTTTTGGCAAGTTCCTATAATTGATCCTAGAAAGTCACTTATCAAGGGAACTATAAAATGCATTCTCTAAACTTGAAAAAGTCCAAGAAAGTGCAAGATCCTATAGGTGGCTTAAAAACCCAAAACCTTTATTTGATATAGTCTTAATGAAAGCTAATCCAAATTTGGCTTAATTTTGACTTGCATGGCTAAGTATTCACGAGTATCTTTAATTAGAGGTCTTTATATAGTGAAGAACGAGAAGTGATAGAGTTAGACAAGTGATCATGCTAAACGTAGAACATGAAAATGTTCTTTCAAAAACTCATATGTTTTTAATTGTGGCTTTTTCTTCCCATAAGATCAATGCATTAGGAATAAAAATAATTGCAATAAGTAAGGTCGTACGATTTGAAATGTTACTTAGCTTCAAGCCCAAGATCGTTTAAGTTGCTCGGGGTTGAATAGAGTTCATAGCCAAGGCATAACTAATTGAAGCGGGACGCGAAGATTGGTGAATATCCAAAAAAGGCCCTAACAAGGCATGAGGAGCTCTATTTTGTTGCTAAAGATCCAAGATGATGTGAAGTATCATATTCCTAAATCAATATGAAGGATCGAGACACACGACGAAAAGCAATTACTCCCCTAAAGATCATGGAGAAAGTGTATCCAAAAAGACCCTTACAAGGTATGAGGATAAACATATCCAAGTACGAAAAGGAGGCGGGTCGTTCTATATCAAAATCCAAAATAAGGATTGATGAAAAACGATGAAGTCGTGGTCCAAATATGAAGAATCTCTCAAAAACGTCAAGTGAAGAAATTCCAAAATATGAAGAGAAGACCATAATTTCAAGAACGTCTTCCCAAGATTTGAAGTATGAAGTACATGCCAAATATCGGTCCGAGAAAGGTCTCAAATCGTGAAACGAGTTATGCCAAGATATGAACTTAAGGAGATACACGAGAAACCGTTTTAAAAGATTTTGTCCTTCGGCTAACTATCGATTAAATCATGCTACTTTGATTTCGGACTAATATATACTAAAATAAGTCAATATGAATCACTTGTGATCCATGACAAATAGTTAAAAAATGCTAGTAACCCATTTCCTTTTATAATAACTAGGATTGCGGGGAGAAAAAGTATTACACAATTTGGACGTATGAGTAGTGTTAGAATTGTGACTTGTACCAACAATGATCTCGTTTTTGCACTTAGCATAGAATGTATGACAATCAAGGATGACGGAATTTACTCTAAGGGACAATAACTTGTTTCTATTCATTAACCCTAAAAGTCACATTCGTGATGAAAATCATACATTATGTCTTTACACATCTTCGTAGTATTGTTGCAAGTCTTTTACTTTTCAATAAAGGGTAATAAAATTGAATTTTGGTGATGCTTAGATACTTTATTCTAGCATTGCGTGAGGGTACGAAAATGGCTTAGTATGGGGGAGTGATGAGATGGCATTTATACATGATCTCATCGTTCTTTTTGGGCTTTAAATGCATTAAAATGTCATAAAATACCATATATATGCTTGTATTTGTTTACTTGTGTGTTTTAGGTATGGATATAGTGAAAAAGACAAAAGATCACAAGAAACAAGGAAAAACGGACACGAGAAACGAAGCCGTACAAAGAATCAGGCCCTAGTTCATGATTTATCCAAGATTAACCCTTGAAGACTTGAAGATATACAAGATTGATCCTTAAACTATGAAGAAATGACACTTAAAACCCTTGTATATTCATAATTACAAGTTTGGTCCCTTAAGTTTGTCAAAATTACAAAATGGTCCTTCAACTTTAAAGAAATGAAAAGTTTAGTCCCTCAACAAATCTAAATTGTCAATTATGGTCCCTCATGAAGTCAAAGAACCAGTGAAGACCTTTGAAGATCAAGAATGTCCAAGATCAGTCCTTCAAATATGGAAAAATGGCAAAAACAACCCTTGAAACCCTTTCACCAAAGATTTGTGGCAAAACTATAAACTTGGAAAGTTTATTAACAAAGGAAAGTAAGTTTAATGGGCTGAAATTCTTCTTATACATCTTTTTCCAAAGAACAAGGACCAAAGCTGCCAAGTTAGAAGTTTAAACTCCTAAACACGCGCCAAACATTAACCTTCCCCTAAAGCCGGATCAAAAAGAGTTATTGTAGCACATATGAACCCATATTTTACTTTTTACCAACAAAGGGTAAAATGAAATTGGTTGTTCCCCCGTGTGATTCACCTCACTTGAAACCCATCCCAACATTAAATCCTTCTTCTCCACTCACCATGTAACACTCTCATTTTTCGTATCGGTACAGCGGAAGGGTCTTTCAGAGTGTTACGAGATAGCACAATAACTCCAATCATAGACAACACATAAAAATGGTTGTACAAGGTTTAACAAACATTCATTCGATAAAAAGTTTCAAAAGTGTACAACAGGTCCCAAATTATACAGGTCATTTAGTTTACAAAACACAGATCGAATGAACATTTTTAATATTAAGTGTGGGCCATCAGAGTCGATCTCCATCCGGATTACCTTCAAGCACCTGAGATAGTAAACATGCAAAAAATCATATCAGCGAATGCCGAGTGAATTCATAGAGTTTAATGAAAACCGTTAGATAAAACAATCATTTATATTCATTTAAAATCAGAACACAAGTATAATATCGGAAGTAAGTCCACATATTGCTAGTCAGGCAATATATAAATCAAGCATACATCTGAAACCGTCCATGAGACCGCAGTCTCTATATTACCATGATAGGTAATATATTCATCGTTAATAGCGTCGTATCATATCGTTTATTTAGATTATATAGATTGAATAGATTATAGGATTATTATTAGCCGCATGACATTGTTACCTTACTGTGAAAACAGCGGGCCGCGAACCCGACAAACAATTTGCCCATCTAAGTTAGCGTGTCGTCACAAAAATCACGCTATGGAATCTTCTCATACATAAATTCGCTTACCAATCAATGTGGTACGACGGGGATCAACCGTCAAGGCGCGAACTGGGGTGATCGTCCCCAAATAGTACTATCAAATGCATAAGCGTCTACCAAAACCCGGTAGTTCACAATTCATGCTAATGGGACTTTAAGTGACATAACCTAACTACTAATAATCCTTTCAGTCTCGAATATAGGGTCATAGCATCATTCGGGTCCATATCATTAAGCATACAATCGGGACTACTTGTGTTCTACTTTTATAAAAATCTAGCATGTTATCTCCCTCGCGGGTTTACAAATCATTTTATAAAACATTTAAAAGAGTGCGAGGCTATGAACTCACGTTGTTAATGAAAGGCGGATTATCGGCTACGGGCGTGCTTCGGTCACGGAAGCCTATATAATAATAATAAACATTATTTCCAAAATCTGATTTTTAACTTCATATTCACCATTTTTATCATATCTAGAGTTCTACAATGACTTAGAAGCTCATTTTTGGATGACAAATTCTTCATAATATGTGCTACATATAACTTTGTTATAGCTGCTGCCCATTTTGAGTCTAAGTTGCCTTAACAGTCCCTACAAAACTGCTTATTCAGATTACACCACCTAACTTGTTTTGATCATATCTCACTCATTATTTTGATTCCATTGCATGGCCAACTCTCACATGTGTATAACATCATCTACTTACGGTAAATGGATCAAACCATGCAATTTTATCAGTTCATCTTTTAGTTATCTACTGTTTTTATACAGCTAACTAATTAGTCAAGATTTTAGCTTCATTTCTTATAGTTATCATCATTTTTAAGCATATTTATCAATACTTGATCCCCACACAACATTTTTATCATCATATATACATCATATACATATACAAAATGAAAGAAAATACATTTGTTCTTTACAAAATAATAAGAGAAAAATGTAGAGGATGATCTTCTTTACCAATCCAAGTGGATTTCTTGTTTTAGGAAGGCAAGAACTTGATGAACACAACAAGTATCTCCAAGACCATCAAATATCAAGAACATAGGTTGGAAAATCAGCCATAGGACACAAGCAAATCACCTACAAAGTTGTTAATATGGCCACCAAATGATCAAAGCTTCAAGAGAACACCTTAATAAGACTAGTAAACATGTGGTTTATGGCTAGAAAAGATCAATGATGGTGTTTGTTGGCTTATTTGGGACGGCACAAAGGGAGGAGTTGAGAGAGTTTTGGTGTTGAGTTGCATGGAAGAAATGGTAGAAATGAAACAAGTAACTAGTTTTGACTAGTTAGTGGTAAAGTTTGCTTAATGTGTAAGCATTTGCTTACACTTGTTGTAAGTTAGCTAACTTGATGCCACATTAGTGTTGTGGTGTCAAGTGTAGCCGTCCCATATTGCTAGTGGGGTGGGACAAAGTGTTTTGTCCCATCTCACTAGTTTACGGGTATTTCTCGATTCTAGTTTTCTCGATTTGCGTGCCCTCGGGTCGTTTTACGAAAAACGTTTTTATAAATTATGAATCACCGTCAGAAAACGAATCCAATAAAAATTGTCTCATCAAAAACGGAGTTCAAAAACGTAAATACGTAATCCTAAGGTTTTTGGTTTAGTCGTAAAAGACGCCAAATTATGCACGTAAGCCTAAATTTAAATCCGTAAATTGTGAGTTCGTCAACCAACACAAAAATAAGTTCCAAAATATTATACGAGAAAATATTTCACTACCTGAAAATGTCAGATTTGTCACAGCTTTTCCTCCTAAAAGGGATCAACGTCCTCGTGATCCATTTCATTTGGATGTCCGTTTCTTATTGAACTCGAAGAGGTGCGGATATTTCTTCCACATTTCATCCTCTCTTTCCCAAGTATACTCCGGTCCATGCTTTGAATTCCATCGGATCTTGACAATAGGTATCCGACTTTGTTTCAGTTGCTTTACCTCACGGTCCATAACTTCTACGGGCTGTTCGATAAAATGCAACTTCCCATCTATTCTTAATCTGAACTATCATCTCTGTAGTCTCCCGGATCAATTCCGGTCCCGTGAGCTGGGTATCCCCAACTTCACTCCAACATACAGGAGATCTACACTTCCTACCATACAAAGCTTCAAACGGTGCAGCCTTAATACTAGAATGGTAACTATTGTTATACGAAAACTCTGCTAACGACAAATGTTTATCCCAATTCTTACCAAAGTCTAACACACAAGCTCTCAACATATCTTCAAGTGTTTGTATCATCCTTTCACTCTGCCCATCAGTCTGGGGGTGATAAGCAGTGCTCATGTCGAGATTCGTTCCCAAAGATCTTTGGAGAGATTTCCAAAAATTCGATGCGAATCTAGGATCTCGATCTGAAATGATCGATACAGACACTCCATGCTTGCATACAACATTATCAAGGTATATTCGAGTCAGCTTCTCCAGTGAGAACTGCTCCTTAACCGGAATGAAGTGTGCTGATTTGGTCAGTCTATCGACAATAACCCAAATCGAATTGTTTCCAGATGATGTTCTTGGAAGCTTGGTGATAAAGTCCATCGTAATTCGCTCCCACTTCCATTCAGGAATCTTTGGTTGTTGAAGCAGTCCTGATGGCTTTTGATGTCCAGCTTTAACTCTAGCATAAGTCAAGCATTGAAGAACATACATAGCTATGTCAGCTTTCATATTCGGCCACCAGTACAACTTCTTCAAATCATGGTACATCT
Source organism: Glebionis coronaria (assembly GCA_025667525.1). Lineage (NCBI taxonomy): Eukaryota > Viridiplantae > Streptophyta > Magnoliopsida > Asterales > Asteraceae > Glebionis > Glebionis coronaria. Next base: position 465,541,483 of record CM046874.1, on the reverse strand, counting down.
TATCAGATCCCGGATGAATGGAATACTTAGATTTATGGGATTCTAACATAATCAAGTCTCTTAAGCCTCCAAACTTAGGTATCCACATACGACCTCTTAAGCATTTCACTCCATCAGCTCTAACCTCTAAAGGATCTCCTTCTCCTCGGAACCCTTCATTAACAAAATTCTCCTTCTTACAAGCTTCTATTTGCGCATTTCTAATTTGCTCAGGCAAATTATTATGCACGGTCAAGACTAGAGAACGCACCCTGATAGGCTCTCTATCTTTCCTACTTAATGCATCAGCAACAACATTGGCTTTTCCTGGGTGATATTTTATATCACAATCATAATCACTTAACAACTCTATCCATCTTCGTTGCCTCATGTTCAATTCCTTCTGGTCGAGAATATACTGTAGGCTTTTGTGATCGGTGAATACCGTACACTTGGTGCCATACAGATAATGTCTCCACAACCTAAGAGCAAAGACTACAGCTCCTAACTCAAGATCATGAGTAGTATAATTCTCCTCATTCTTCCTCAATTGCCTAGAAGCATAAGCTATCACTTTCTCTCTCTGCATCAAAACAACTCCATAACCTCTAAGAGATGCATCACAATACACTACAAAATCTTCACTCCCGTCGGGTAATGATAAGATTGGCGCACTACATAATTTTTGCTTCAATGTCTGAAATGCTCCATCTTCATCACTTTCCCAAATGAAAGGTTTATTCTTCTGAGTAAGCTTAGTCAAGGGTTTAGCTATCAAAGAAAATTCTTTAATGAATCGCCTATAATAGCCAGCTAATCCTAAGAACTGTCGCACTTCCGTTGGCGTTGTCGGTGCAGACCAATTCTTAATAGCTTCAACCTTTGCAGGATCAACATGAATTCCATCTCTGTTAATCACATGACCAAGAAATTGCACAGAATCTAACCAGAAATCACACTTCGAAAATTTGGCATACAACCTTTCATCCTTCAACAACTTCAAAACAATCCTCAAATGTTCTCTATGCTCATCTTCATTCTTAGAATAGATTAGAATATCGTCAATAAACACAATCACAAATTTATCCAAGTAGGGCTTGCACACTCGATTCATTAAATCCATGAAAACCGCAGGTGCGTTAGTTAACCCAAATGGCATTTCTTGAAATTCATAGTGTCCATAACGAGTTCTAAATGCAGTTATAGGAATATCTTCTTCACGGACGCGAAGTTGGTGATATCCTGACCGCAAATCTATCTTAGAATACACACTAGATCCTTGCAGTTGATCAAACAAATCATCAATCCTAGGTAAAGGATATCGGTTTTTAATTGTCAACTTATTCAGTTCCCTATAATCAATGCACATACGAAAAGATCCATCCTTCTTCTTAACGAACAAGACTGGAGCTCCCCAAGGCGACGAGCTCGGTCGAATAAAACCTTTATTAGACAACTCCTTAAGTTGCTCAGATAACTCCTTTAATTCAGAAGGGGCTAATCGGTAAGGCGCACGTGCCACCGATGCAGCACCAGGAATTAAATCGATTCGAAACTCTACTTGCCTTATCGGTGGAAGTCCGGGTAAATCTTTAGGAAATACCTCAGGAAATTCACAAATAATAGGTACATCTTCCAATCGTTTCTCCCTAGACTCATTCTGGGTCACTTGAGCTAAAAATAACTCACAACCGTTCCTGATGTACTTTTGGACTTTAATACATGAAACGATTTTCAAACGGGATTCACCTCGACTACCATCAATTACTAACGTCCTATTCCTAAGAGGAATCTTAACTTTCTTCTCTCCACATAAAATAGTAGCATTGTTCAACGACAACCAATCCATACCAATAATAATATCAAAACTACCTAATTCTATCAACATCAAATCAATCGGAAAGGAATGGTTCAAGAGATTTAGAGAGCATCCTTCTAATAGCTTATTAGTTTTCACTAATATACCATCAGCCAATTCCACCTCATAACTGGTACTTATCTCAACAGGTTCAATATCAATAAGGGCACTAAATTTAGTGGATACAAAGCTCCTATCGGCACCCGAATCGAATAAAGCAACAGCATAATGATTGTTGAGTAAAAACGTACCGGTAACGACATTCGGATCCTCTTTCTTCACCTCAATTGTTCCAAGTTGGTAGATACGACCCTGGGGGTTTCTTCCAGGTACAATCGCTTTCAACTTGGGGCATTCCGATTTCCTATGACCTTCTTCATTACAGTTGAAGCAAATGGTTCCCTTCTTACACCTTTCAACCTTGTGTCCAAGCTTTCCGCAATTTCGGCACTTCCAGCAGTCGCCAGCATGCCTCTTGTTGCCACACTTAGGACATCTATCATCGTTGCGCGGTGTGTTGTAGGTAAGAGCATTTGCATTCCCCTTTCTCTGGTTCTGACGGCGATTGAAATTCTTCCTATAATCACCTCTATCTACACGATCACCGTCTCCCTTTCTTTTCTCACCAACACGGGCTTCATCTTCCTTATCCTAAATTATCTGTCCAATGAATTGGTAAGCCATTCGAACAGCATCATCAATGGTCAGTGGTTTCGATGATGTCACGTCCCCCTGGATATTCCTGGTCAACCCTTTCACATATTGCTCAATTCGGATCTCTTCGGGTTCAACCAATCGAGGACATAGCAAGGCCAACTCATGGAATCGATTCGTGTGACTTTCAATATCCACACATTTCATTCTCAGATGAATCAACTCTTGCTCTAACCTAATGATCACACTACGAGGACAAAACTCCAAAGTCATCCACTTCTTGATTTCAGCCCAAGGAGTAGCATTAGCAGCATCAAGACCCATGAAAGCAATTCTCCCGTTCCACCAAGTCAACGCACGACCTTTAAGAGTAGACATAGCAAAAGTCACCTTATCTTCCTCCTTACACTTACTAATCCTAAACACCGATTCAATCTTTTCAATCCACTGGCTTAGTCCTACAGCACCTCCAGTTCCATTAAAAGGTAGAGGTTCACACTTCATGAACGTCACATAAGTACAACCACCAACTTCAGGTGCATTAGTTCCAAGTCCTCCTACATTTCCTCAAGCATTAGCATTCACATTATTAGCATTCACATTCACATTAGTACCGCCAATTCCACTACCGCCAGCTCCACTACCGCCAGCTCCACTACCGCCAGCTTCATTTCTAGCATTAGCCATAAATTCAGTCATAGATGCGGTAACTTGCTCCGTAATAATCCTACGTACATCATCCTCAGTCACAGCCTTCTTGGGTGGCATAGTTCTATAATTCCACAATTTCAAAGTATTAAGCATTCATCCAACAAAGGATTCATATAATATGGATTGAATTCATAATCAAGATACAAATAAGGCATAATATGGAATTCAAGACAAGATACATATTTCATTCGATCTGAAACAAAAGTATTGTCTTAGTACATCCCATATCAAAGTTTTAACACTATATACACTCAAAATTCGTGCCAAATCTATTACTAACAAGTCGGTTCAGTCAAAGCTACAAACACAAAAGATATAAAGGTCACTACTAAATACAGACTGGTCTACTGAGAACCGCTAGATGGTCCATCATCCATCGTCTTCTGAATCTTCGCCGGACGATCACTAGACACATCTTCAGCTGGGCGCTTACGGATTACTCCTCTTTCAACCATGTCGGCATAAAATCTACTGTTCCATCCGTGGGATATATTCAACTCCTTTTCGGCTTTCTCACGCATCGCACGAGCCACACTCAACTGAATCTCCATAGAATTCACCTTTCTCTTCATGGCAGCATACTCACCACTTTCCAACACCGATAACCTCCTAAAAGCCTCATTCAAACCACGTTCTACATCACTCAAATCCAGACTAAGCAATTCTCGCTCTTTCTCGTCAACCTTTGTCTTCGACTCTAAATAAGCAACCTGAGTCTGAACAACACCTAATCCAACCTCTGTCACACAACTCTTAACACGGGAAGCATCTAGATCACGTCTCAAGGCCCATGGTGCAAGACCATCAATATGAGTAGCCTCTCGAGTACTAGACGACTCTCCTATCTCACATCTACGAGTAGCAATACCATCAGTACCGTCAGGTGCATCGTCATCCTCATCCTCCTCTGATTCAGAATCAGATTCAGACGATTCAGACATTTCATCCCTAGGTAACTCATCCTCAGAATCAGACAAACAAACTGGTGGGGGCAAAGGCTCGCCCTCTGGAACATCATACGGATAAATAAGCTCAGCTTCCTCATCGTCATCAACCTCAACATCTATACCTACATCCTCCTCGACATCCTCGTCGTCAATCTCGTCATCTAAATCATCTAACCCAATCTCATCCTCATTCTCAATATCAGCATTCTCAATCTCCACATTCTCATTACCCACATTCTCAATCTCATTCTCTACTAAGTCAACTTGAGAGGCAATCTGATCTCCTAGTCCTAACTCGGGCTCGGGATCCTCAAATGGTTCCTCCTCGTCATCAATATCAAAATCTACTAAGTCTAAATAAGGATCATCTTCTATATTAGGTTCGGGAATAGCATGGTTTTCTACAGGAATATTAGGGTCGGCCATGACAATCTGCATTTATATATATATATCTCGTATTAGGATAACATACTAGTTAAACAATTACATAATGAAATCACGATATATATATATATATAAATTATATTATATATATCAAAATATATATCTTCTCAATAGGGCTTGTTGGTAACGCCGGAGATCTCTGGCACCGTTATAGTCAAAAGATTTTTCAAATATTTTCTCAAATGTTCATTGTCAAAAGATTTTGAAAAGTTTTGTTCAAAACCTTGGTTTTTAAAATCTTTTGTTCTCTACAACGAGAGCTCTGGTACCAAACTGTAACACTCTCATTTTTCGTATCGGTACAGCGGAAGGGTCTTTCAGAGTGTTACGGGATAGCACAATAACTCCAATCATAGACAACACATAAAAATGGTTGTACAAGGTTTAACAAACATTCATTCGATAAAAAGTTTCAAAAGTGTACTACAGGTCCCAAATTATACAGGTCATTTAGTTTACAAAACACAGATCGAATGAACATTTTTAATATTAAGTGTGGGCCATCAGAGTCGATCTCCATCCGGATTACCTTCAAGCACCTGAGATAGAAAACATGCAAAAAAATCATATCAGCGAATGCCGAGTGAATTCATAGAGTTTAATGAAAACCGTTAGATAAAACAATCATTTATATTCATTTAAAATCAGAACACAAGTATAATATCGGAAGTAAGTCCACATATTGCTAGTCAGGCAATATATAAATCAAGCATACATCTGAAACTGTCCATGAGACCGCAGTCTCTATATTACCATGATAGGTAATATATTCATCGTTAATAGCGTCGTATCATATCGTTTATTTAGATTATATAGATTGAATAGATTATAGGATTATTATTAGCCGCATGACATTGTTACCTTACTGTGAAAACAGTGGGCCGCGAACCCGACAAACAATTTGCCCATCTAAGTTAGCGTGTCGTCACAAAAATCACGCTATTGAATCTTCTCATACATAAATTCGCTTACCAATCAATGTGGTACGACGGGGATCAACCGTCAAGGCGCGAACTGGGGTGATCGTCCCCAAATAGTACTATCAAATGCATAAGCGTCTACCAAAACCCGGTAGTTCACAATTCATGCTAATGGGACTTTAAGTGACATAACCTAACTACTAATAATCCTTTTAGTCTCGAATATAGGGTCATAGCATCATTCGGGTCCATATCATTAAGCATACAATCGGGATTTACTTGTGTTCTATTTTTATAAAAATCTAGCATGTTATCTCCCTCGCGGGTTTACAAATCATTTTATAAAACATTTAAAAGAGTGCGAGGCTATGAACTCACGTTGTTAATGAAAGGTGGATTATCGGCTACGGGCGTGCTTCGGTCACGGAAACCTATATAAATAATAATCGGTCTTAGACTCGGTCCAATGACTTTTATCAAAATAACAATATACATATGATGATTTTGTACATATGATGATGATCAAGTGGGTTTATACATCCTTGTTTACTCAATTTAGTGTTTACGTCTTGGTAACGTCTTACTAGTTCACTAGTTTTACCGATTTTACCTATTTTAAGTTCATTAATTCTTTTATAAGTTCTTTAACTTGTTTTTACCCATTTTATACCTATATGATCAGTATATATATATTTTTCATGTTGGGTCCAAATGGGTTAAGCCCAATAAGCTCTTTTTACAAGTATTTATCTTATTAAGTCTAATTATTAGTTTAATAGGTTTAGTTAGCTCGTAAATGTCCGTAATTCTTATAGATCGGGTTTTATCGGTTTTTACTTGTAAAAGTTACTTATACATCAGTATACAACTTTTATAAACTTTACATTAGACGGGTTTGGTCGTCTAAGTTTTATTTGGCGAAAAACGTTAATTTTACGGCGATACCCGAAAAAGTCGTAAAAATCAAGTTTATAGTTTTTATTACTTATAAATATTATTTTACCACCATTTATATAATTTACCCATTTAATTAACCTTTTATACATTTATATAAATAAGTTCTATAAGTTAGTGGGTTTATATTTTTACATTTTATAAATTATAATGTGAGTGCTTATATAGTAATAATAAACATTATTTCCAAAATCTGATTTTTAACTTCATATTCACCATTTTTATCATATCTAGAGTTCTACAATGACTTAGAAGCTCATTTTTGGATGACAAATTCTTCATAATATGTGCTACATATAACTTAGTTATAGCTACCGCCCATTTTGAGTCTAAGTTGCCTTAACAGTCCCTACAAAACTGCTTATTCAGATTACACCACCTAACTTGTTTTGATCATATCTCACTCATTATTTTGATTCCATTGCATGGCCAACTCTCACATGTGTATAACATCATCTACTTACTGTAAATGGATCAAACCAAGCAATTTTATCAGTTCATCGTTTAGTTATCTACTGTTTTTATACAGCCAACTAATTAGTCAAGATTTTAGCTTCATTTCTTATAGTTATCATCATTTTTAAGCATATTTATCACCACTTGATCCCTACACAACATTTTTATCATCATATATACATCATATACATATACAAAATGAAAGAAAATACATTTGTTCTTTACAAAATAATAAGAGAAAAATGTAGAGGATCATCTTCTTTACCAATCTAAGTGGATTTCTTGTTTTAGGAAGGCAAGAACTTGATGAACACAACAAGTATCTCCAAGACCATCAAATATCAAGAACATAGGTTGGAAAATCAGCCCTAGGACACAAGCAAATCACCTCCAAAGTTGTTAATATGGCCACCAAATGATCAAGGCTTCAAGAGAACACCTTAATAAGACTAGTAAACATGTGGTTTATGGCTAGAAAAGATCAATGATGGTGTTTGTTGGCTTATTTGGGACGGCACAAAGGGAGGAGTTGAGAGAGTTTTGGTGTTGAGTTGCATGGAAGAAATGGTAGAAATGAAACAAGTAACTAGTTTTGACTAGATAGTGGTAAAGTTTGCTTAATGTGTAAGCATTTGCTTACACTTGTTGTAAGTTAGCTAACTTGATGCCACATTAGTGTTGTGGTGTCAAGTGTAGCCGTCCCATATTGCTAGTGGGGTGGGACAAAGTGTTTTGTCCCATCTCACTAGTTTACGGGTATTTCTCGATTCTAGTTTTCTCGATTTGCGTGCCCTCGGGTCGTTTTACGAAAAACGTTTTTATAAATTATGAATCACCGTCACAAAACGAATCCAATAAAAGTTGTCTCATCAAAAACGGAGTTCAAAAACGTAAATACGTAATCCTAAGGTTTCTGGTTTAGTCGTAAAAGACGCCAAATTATGCACGTAAGCCTAAATTTAAATCCGTAAATTGTGAGTTCGTCAACCAACACAAAAATAAGTTTCAAAATATTATACGAGAAAATATTTCACTACCTGAAAATGTTAGATTTGTCACACACCAATGGACCCTACCATCCAACCCGTTACGCAGTCACATCACACCCTCATCTCCAAGTAAAGACACGTGGCCAAATCAACAGCCCACACTCAATGCTTAACTAGAAAGCTAAAATGAATGATTTGGATGCATTTGGGCAGCTCAATATCAAAATTCGTCTAGAAGATTCAAGGGCATTTAAGGGACTTCATACCTAGGGTTTTCTCATTGTAATCTCAGCCGTTGTGGCCTATATAAGTGTGACAATACGTCAATTTATGGTTGATATTTTATTCTCAAGTATTATTTAAAAACATTATTTTAATGTTATATTATGAACTCACTTATTTTTGGGAAGAAATTTGGGTTTACATCTTGAAGTAGCATCGACTACGTCTAAACAGGAGGATTCTACGTTACGTGCTCACGTTTACATACACCGTCTTTGGTGACAGTCCGACATTTCAGAAAATAAATTTGTCCGTGAATATTATTTTGAGATTTTAAATTTGTGTTGGTTCATAAACTCACAAATTTACGAGAAGAGATTAGTACTTACATTAATAATTTAACGTCCTTTACGACTAAACCGGAAACCCTAGGATTACGTATTTACGTTTTCGAACTCCGTTTTTTATGAGACAACTTTTATTAGATTCGTTTTGTACCGTTGATTCATAATTTATAAAAACATTTTTCGTAAAACGACCCGAGGGCACGCAAATCGAGGAAACTAGAATCGAGAAGTACCGGTAAATAAATGGGGATGAGACAAAACCACTTTGCCCCACCCTCACACAATGGGCGGCCAAACTAGCCTACACATGACCATTGTTGTCAAACTTTGATTAATACATGAGACACTTGTCTCAAAACTTCACAAAGAAGTTTACACATGTATAAAACTTTACAAAACCACTTTCTAAAACCATTTCTCAAAAATCTAACATGCAAACCACCATTTTTCTCTCCTATCTCTCTATATTTCGTCCCAAACTCACCTAAAACAACCCCCATTTGATCTTGATTCAACCATGAAATCATGTGTTATTCATACACATGATGAAGGACTCTTGAAGCTCTATTGATTGGTGGTCATTTTAACATCCAAGGAGAAGTTTTGTTTGTATCTTGGGGCTGATTTTCCATAAGATGATTCATGAAGATAGGTGATCTTGAAGTTGATATTGGTATATCACAAGTTTTGCCATCAAAATCCAAGCCTTGTTCATCAACCTCATCTTTTCATCACTATGGTGGTATAAGGATCATTCTTCCCATCCTTCTTGTTATTTTCATTATGTAATCATGTATTTTCTTTCCTATTGTATATGTATATGGTGAATATATGATGATTAAAAATATTATGTGGGGAATTGGTGTTGATAGATTTGATTAAAAAGATAAGAATCTACATGAAAAAGTGTTAAAATCATGATGTAAGGACTAGGCTGTATAAAACAGTGAAGAAACTTATGATAAACTGTTAAAATAGCATATATTATTAAAGAAACAGTAAGGTATATGATTTTTACACATGTGGTGAGTTGTCCATGCAATGGAATCATTAGGATGAGTGAGATATGATCAAAACAATATTAGAGTACAAATCTGCATAGACTGTTTTGGACGATTTTTATAATATACTTAGAAGCTGATTCAACAGTAGCCATAGTAGACTTAAATGGAGCACATATCATGTAGTTTATGCCATAAAAATTTGGGCTTCTATCTCCATATAAAACTCTAGATATCGCTGTTTTGGTGAACATGAAATTTAAAATCAGATTTGTATAATAAAAACTTATATAAAATAAGCACTCACTTATATATTTATAAAATATATACACATGAAAACCCACTAACAATTAATAGTAATTATAAATAAGAATTTCATATATTATGATATAAAATAAGACATTTTTATAAATTACAAGTATAAAATATTTTCCAAGTTATACAACTATAAACATGATTTTTACGTCTTTTCGGCTAGTACCGAAAGATTAACGTTTTTGTCAAATAAAACTTAGACGGTCTGACCCATCTAGCGTAAACTTTTATAAACTCACATACTGATGTATAAACATATATAACAAGTAAAAACCGATAAAACCCGAGCTTTACAACATATAGACATTAACGGGCCAAAGTAGCCTTATTGGACTATAAACCCGACTAGTTAGTAAAACACTTATAAACTTATTTATTGGGATTGTAATAGGCCATTGGGCTTCAAAATGTAAACAAGTTGAACTAGTGTAACTAGTCTTGAAAATTACCAACACATAAACACTATAATGAATGAGTAAAGATGTATAAACCCACTCGATCATCATCATATATATAAAATTATCATATGTATACATAATTATTATTTTGATAAAGTCATTGGACAAAAGTCTAAGACGAGTATTATTTGTCTAGGTTTCCGTGATTGAAGCACGTACCGTACATCCGAATTGTCGATAACCCGCTTTCCCACATCAACGTGAGTTCATAGCCTCGCACTCTTTTAAATGTTTTTATGAAATGTTTTAAACCCGAGAGGGAGATAACATGTTAGTTTTGATAAAATAGGACATCATTTGTCCCGATTGTTTGTTTATGATTTGGACCCAAATGATGGTATGACCCGATGTATGATTATATGACCCGATAGATGAAATGAAATGGATTATTAAAGTTAGGATATGCCACTAAAAGTCCCATTAGCATGAATTGTGAACTACCGGGATTTGGTAGATGCTTATGCATATAATAGTACTATTTGGGGACGATCACCCCAGTTCGCGCCTTGACGGTTGATCCCCGTCGTGCCACATTGATTGGTAAGCGAATTTATGTATGAGAAGATTTACAGAAGCGTGATTAATGTGATGACACGCTAATTTAGATAGGCAAATTGAGTTTCGGGCTAGCTACCCGTTATTTGTTGTAGTAAGGTAACAATGTCATGCGTCTTATAATAATCCAATTAACGAAATACTGATTTAAGCATTGAATTAAGATATATTGCCTGACTAGCAATACAGGGTCTTATCATTGATATTATGTTCGTGTTTTGGTTTTATATAACCATATTCATATAACGGTTTTTATTTAATCTATACAACGTTATAAAACGTATTGTATGATGTTTTTAACGACAATGGTTCGTATAATGATTTTGAAGGCGAAAGCCTATATTATGATTTTGATAAGGATTTGTATAAAATGACTTTGTCTATTTTATGGCCTATTACAATGATTTGTACAAAATGATTTTCGGTAATAATTTTATACCGATGTTATATTGATGGATTTTATTAAACTCTATGAATTCACTCGGCGTTATCGCTGACCTTTTCTTTTAACATGTTTAATCTCAGGTACTTGAAGGTAATTCTCGGAAAAACAACAAGAATTCATGGCCCGCACTTAAATAATAATTTCCATTCAAATGCTTTGTAAAACCTGTATGAATATACAATGAATTGGGACCTATGTAAATTTGATATTTATGAATAGAAATGCTTTATTAATAAACGACGCTACTTTTATGCGTTGTCTATGATGTGAGTAATGTGCTATCCCGTAACACCAACGAGTCTTCCGCTGTATTGAATTGTGTAAATTTGGGGGTGTTATAGTTTGGTACCAGAGCTCTCGTTATAGAGAACGAAAGATTTTTAAAACAAAGGTTTTGAATAAAACATTTCAAAATCTTTTAACTATAAACATTTTTCTAAAAATGTCTAAAAATCTTTTGACTATAACGGTGCCGAAATTCCCGAGTTACCGACAAGGCCAGACTGAGAAGTGTTATTTTAATATATATATAACTTGGATTATATATATATATATATATATATATATATATATATATATATATATATATATATATATATATATATATATATATATATATATATATATATATATATATATATATATATATATATATATATATATATATATATATATATATATATATATATATATATATATATATATATATATGTTGTAATTTGATTACATGATTGTTTGATGATTATTTTAATACTTATACGAGGTATTTATACGACGTAGATTGTCACAAGAGACCCTAAATCCCCTAGTAAATTAATCTAAGCTATTTCTGTAGGAATTCTAGCTATTCTAGATCTAAACCAAGTTGTGGATATTTATGATCCCAACAAATGGTTGATATTCGTAGAAACGTTAATAGTAGTTGATTGTAATCTTGAAGAAGAATTGGCGAGATTAAATCCGATATCTATGTCATGACGATCTTTCCTTATAGAGTGGAGTTTGACAAAACGTTACCACCTAGAAAGATGTCATCTGATTCGTTGTCACCCAATTCTTAAATTGAAATCGAAAGGGTGAATGTTGCACTTGAGGCTGTCAATGGAACCATTACCCAAAAGCCTCATGCCACTAGTACCTTTCCGAGAAGTCTAATTAAATGATCGAGTCATTTCATACTAGTGACTCATTTCATAACTATTGTTGTAAGAGCTATAGGATTGGAAATTAAGTGTTGATCATATCGAGCTTTTATTGCCCTTTTAAGGTTTATGAATAAGGTTGAAAGTATTAGAGAATGAGGTAGGATATCGCATTAAGTATATGATTGATTGAAATTTGAATAAAGTAAAATTTAACTTGTATGGAATAAGAAATTGTTAAGAGGAAGTCGTTAAGTTCTGTGATTGAATTATAAGGTTTTAATTGATTGTTGATTCGTGTTAAGGGTTGTTCCTAGGCCGTTGTCCAATGACGAGGATGCCAGTGTCCAATAAATAAATTGAGAAATCTTCTTCTGAATTGGGACCGATGGATCTTCCGGGACAGGTGGAAACCCCATGACTCTTGTAGATTAGTATTCATTGTGGTACCTTTTAAAAATCCCTAACTTAACTGAGACATCAGTTGGTAGGATGAGTTCTTGGAATTGTATGACATAGTAACACGTAATGTGTTACGGTACAATTTTGACTTGTTCGTGATTAATGAAAAGACTACCTTTGATTGCAAAATCCTACATGTATCGATGTTATCTATCTTTTATTGCTTCATCCTAATGCTCGCATTAGTGATGCAACCATTGAACAAGTACTCATCTTGATTTGAGTTACGTTGTGGATTAATCTTTTTGAGCGCCATCAAGGTCATGAGTTTAATGATTAATTTGGCTAAGCTCATTTCCTATTATATTATAGTTAGTTCTTGGTGAATAACTCTTCATCACTCTTTTGTAGATCACAAATTGTTTTTATAAGACAAAACAGTATCCCTTGAGAAAAATTAAATTTTCATCAATATAATGATTATTCAAAGTGAGATTTATAAGTAACTGTTATCGAAATGAAGTTGTTTATGAAGCACTATGGAAAACTTAATTGTTTCCATAACAAAGAACATGTTTGTAAATTTACTTTTGATTCTTATTTAAGAATTAAGCATGAAAATGTTTTTATTATAAACATGATGACAAAATTTTGACGAACTGAGTATTGCATCGTTAATCTTGAAATTGTATATAGTTGCGCGCCTACATACAATTTGGAATGGACCATGTAAGGCTGATTAGTAGTCACCATGAAATTATTAATAAACACTAAATTTTCTTTGAAGATTGTGAAGGATTGAAATTTTGTGAGATCTGCAAGAAGTGCAAAAATAGGGACATATTGTTAAAGACACCTACATATGTGCATTTATTCTTCTGAATCGAATTTACTCATCTATAGATATTGTCTTAATTGACAATTGATATTCCCTTCTTGTCCAATTCTCCCGTGGTGAGATTCTTAAGAAAAGTATTTGATTACCGAATGTTGATACCCGACTGGATGTATCGACGTTCCTATCATTTCTTTTGATTAAATTTAATTTGAATGACCTGGGTAACGATCCGAGGAGCTTTCAAATTCGTACTCAAATTTTTAAAATATGGGATATGTTCATATTCGTTAATATTTTCGTCTGTATCTGATTTGAAATTTTCTCGCGTAGATTATGCGTTGACCTTACTCTTTTAAGTTTAGCTATGTCTCCATATATCCTTGAATTTGTGAAGGATTATGAGTTATTATTAGTCTATTGAGAAGTTCACATCTTATCGACGGCAATAAAACTGAAAAGTTGATAGTGCTAGTAGAATTGATTGATTGAATATGACATGACGACATTGTCTTAATTAATGGGAACTCGAGTAGAATTACCCTAAAAGATAAGATGTTGATTATCAAAAGATTTAAATAATTCCCGATGGGTGACCATATCCTGCATTTAGACTTGAAATTATACCATGAATGGTTATGAACTAGTCATAGATATTATAATCTAGAAAGAACTTAAAGTAAATATATTAAAAGATGTTTCCGTTATCTGAAACTTTAGAAGGTATTTGTTGGTAAATTACCTAGACTTTCGCCATTTAGGAAAGTTGAATTTAGTATTGATTATATTCCCAGTGCTGCACCTGTGGCATGTGCACTGTACGTCAGCACCATCTGAATTAAAGGAATTACAGAACAATTGAGAGAGTTGTCGGAGAAAGCTTTTATTCTACCAAGCTCGTCATCATGAAGAGCTATGGTATTATCATTCCTTATATTTATTCATTACCGTGAACTAAGTAAATTGACGATTAAAATCTATATCCACTACCCAAGATGATAGATTGTTCGATCAATTACAAGGTTCTAGCGTATGTTTTAAAAATTTTGATCCTCGGCATGGTTATCATCAATTTCACGTCCGTAAAAAGATTATCTATTCCAATCACTACATCCAGAACTTGTAATGAACATTATGAGTTTCACGTGATGTCGTTTGGATTGACTAATACACATGTAGCATCCATAAATTTGGTGAATCACGTGTGTAGGCTGTAATTTGATAAATTCATGCTTGTGATCATTAAGAACCATCTGTTTGTTTATAAGAATAAGAATGAGTTAATAATTATTTATAGACTGCCCTAAATTGGCCGAACAATGAAAACATGTACGTTGAATATTTAACATGTAATTTAAGGCTTAATCCTTTACATTATTTGACCGTGTGATTTATAGAAAATGGAATATATTGACTCTTCAAAAATTGGAACCATTAAGTCTTTGGGTTTTACCAAAAAGAAAATGGAAATATGTTTTGACAAATGCTTTAACAAAGAATTTTTAAGGGATTATTCCTTTATACACAAATCATTTAACTAAACTCCTGTTTAGGGGTAAATGTTTGTGTATACCTCAAGACAACCTAAGAAGGATTGAGGAAACCGTTAAACCATGACATAAAATTTGAAACGACAATTTTTGCTCTTCAACTAAGAAAATTTTGACCAAAGTATAACCAAAGATTTATTTCAAACATTTACGAATCTTATTAATTATTTTCGATAAATCAGCAAAAATCGTGTTAATTAAATTCAAATTTGTTTTGAACATTTTATTATAATTGGTCGAACTAAGAAATTTAAACTTTTAACGTTTACGTTTCATAAAAACTTAATATTTATTGCTAATTTACGTGTAATAATTATCAACGCTTTAAAACGTCGGATCAAGCAAAACTGATAAATATGATAGTTGAGACGAAACTAAAACCTAGAAAATGTGAAGAAAGAAATTTTGAATGAATATGGACATGATATTTATTTCATCAGGGAAGGTGAATATAATTACTGACACATAATATAGAAAGGATAAAGAATCAATTAGGACATGTTCCTTAATAATGAAGGTGCAAAATAAATTGCCGCACAATATAAAAATAAACAATGATTGTAAAAAGGATAATATAGATAATAAAAAGGGGTTCGCGTCTAATGTGAACCATCAAAATTGAGAAGCCGATGGTGTTGAACGTATAACAGGCAACTTGAGGTTGCCTAAAAATGGAGATTTTAAGATATAGTTATGCTGGAATCTTGTAAGTATAAGTATTATGTTCATGCCATTTCTGATTTAATGTATCTTTATCTGAAGAAGTTGTACTAATGGCAAATTATGAAGGCAGACATCGCCTCATACATTAGTAAACGTCTAACTATTGCAAAGGTCATCATCTGAATTTGATTCGATTTGGGTCATCATCGACAGACTGACCAAATCTACTAATATCATTCCTGTTAATGATAGATTCTCAATGAAGGAATTGACTCTTTGTGTTTAAAAGAGTTGTGTAAACATAGTGTGCCGTATTAATCATCTCTATCAAGACCCTCGCTTCGCATCGAATTTCTAGAGATTTGCTCAGATGTTATTGAGAACGAACCTTGATGAGAGTACTGTTTGCCACCCCAATCGAAGGGACGAGGTAAAGTAACGATACAAAATACTAGAAGTGTTGTTTTATGTTTGAATGATTGACCTTTGGTAATGAACCGTATGATCGTTTTCCTTTGGAGAGATTATCATTGATAATTATCGTATTAGGATCGAGATCGAATCTTGTATAGATCTAAATATTAGAGCATCTATAAGCAGGAGTTGGGATGAAGACACCCGACATCCACCCAATGTGAGTTGGACATGTCTTTTAGGTTTAAGGTTGCCTATGATGACGAACCTAACCTTACAAAATACCCGACCCGTGAAACCTGAAATGATTATTGAAATTAGGATCTGATTATTGACTGCCGGTAGTGGGCAGGAGGTTATGTGAATATGAAATGTAGATCTTGAAGTGCCGGATGGGTAGCGAAGTTATGCCAAAAAATTTTACTTTGGAAAAACGAATAGATGATCTGAATGATCATGGGAAATAAGTCCCCGTAGTATGGGACCATAGAGATGATGTAGAAGTTGGTTTGAAAGGCATATAAGCTGGATCTACCATAGGGATTCAAGGGATGCGTGAATTACGTTTTGTATATCGAACTTGATAAAATGTCTATCAAGTGAGAATCTGATCACTTCTTGATGAAGTTTAGATCGGCGAAAAGTTGCATTCATCAAAAACCCGTGAACATCATGGATAGAGAAAGTAAGTCAACATTAAGCCTGATCTTATTCCCGTAGTTATGTTTGATGAAACTCGCGTATTGTAATGAATTACACTTGTGAGAAAAGACCGAATGTGGAGGAAATACCCACAAGGCTTTAACTCTATAAGAAGCGAGTAGTAAGATAAGATGATCTTTGAGGACAAAGATCCTGTTTAGGTGTAAAAGCTGTGACAATCCGTCAATTTATGGTTGATATTTTATTCTCAAGTATTATTTAAAAACATTATTTTAATGTTATATTATGAACTCACTTATTTTTGGGAAGAAATTTGGGTTTACATCTAGAAGTAGCATCGACTACGTCTAAACCGGAGGATTCTACGTTACGTGCTCACGTTTACATACACCGTCTTTGGTGACAGTCCGACATTTCAGAAAATAAATTTGTCCGTGAATATTATTTTGAGATTTTAAATTTGTGTTGGTTCATAAACTCACAAATTTACGAGAAGAGATTAGGACTTACATGAATAATTTAACGTCCTTTACGACTAAACCAGAAACCCTAGGATTACGTATTTACGTTTTCGAACTCCGTTTTTGATGAGACAATTTTTATTAGATTTGTTTTGTGCCGTTGATTCATAATTTATAAAAACATTTTTCGTAAAACGACCCGAGGGCACGCAAATCGAGGAAACTAGAATCTAGAAGTACCCGTAAATAAATGGAGATGAGACAAAACCACTTTTGCCCCACCCACACATAATGGGCGGCCAAACTAGCCTACACATGACCATTGTTGTCAAATTTTGATTAATACATGAGACACTTGTCTCAAAACTTCACAAAGAAGTTTACCACATGTATAAAACTTTACAAAACCACTTTCTAAAACCATTTCTCACAAATCTAACATGAAAACCACCATTTTTCTCTCCTATCTCTCTATATTTCATCCCAAACTCACCTAAAACAACCCCCATTTGATCTTGATTTAACCATGAAATCATGTGTTATTCATACACGTGATGAAGGACTCTTGAAGCTCTATTGATTGATGGTCATTTTAACATCCAAGGAGAAGTTTTGTTGGTGTCTTGGCGCTGATTTTCCACAAGATGATTCATTAAGATAGGTTATCTTGAAGTTGATATTGGTATATCACAATTTTTGCCATCAAAATCCAAGCCTTGTTCATCAACCTCATCTTTTCATAACTATGGTGGTTTAAGGATCATTCTTCCCATCCTTCTTGTTATTTTGATTATGTAATCATGTATTTTCTTTCATATTGTATATGTATATGATGAATATATGATGATTAAAAATATTATGTGGGGAATTGGTGTTGATAGATTTGATTAAAAAGATAAGAATCTACATGAAAAAGTGCTAAAATCATGATGTAAGGACTAGGCTGTATAAAACAGTGAAGAAACTTATGATAAACTGTTAAAATAGCATATATTATTAAAGAAACAGTAAGGTATATGATTTTTACACATGTGGTGAGTTGGCCATGCAATGGAATCATTAGGATGAATGAGATATGATCAAAACAATATTAGAGTACAAATCTGCATAGACTGTTTTGGAAAATTTTTATAATATACTTAGAGGCTGATTCAAAAGTAGCCATAGAAGAGTTAAATGGAGCACATATAATGTAGTTTATGCCATAAAAATTTGGGCTTCTATCTTAGTATAGAACTCTAGATATCGCTGTTTTGGTGAACATGAAATTTAAAATCAGATTTGTATAATAAAAACTTATATAAAATAAGCACTCACTTATATATTTATAAAATATATACACATGAAAACCCACTAACAATTAATAGTAATTATAAATAAGAATTTTATATATTATGATATAAAATAAGACATTTTTATAAATTACAAGTATAAAATATTTTCCAAGTTATACAACTATAAACATGATTTTTACGTCTTTTCGGCTAGTACCGAAAGATTAACGTTTTTGTCAAATAAAACTTAGACGGTCGGACCCGTCTAACGTAAACTTTTATAAACTCACATACTGATGTATAAACATATATAACAAGTAAAAACCGATAAAACCCGAGCTTTACAACATATAGACATTAACGGGCCAAAGTAGCCTTATTGGACTATAAACCCGACTAGTTAGTAAAACACTTATAAACTTATTTATTGGGCTTAACCCATTTGGGCCCAACATATAAAGTATAATACTGATAATAAAGGTATAATTTGGCTAATGAATAGTATTGGGCTTGTAATAGGCCCATTGGGCTTCAAAATGTAAACAAGTTGAACTAGTGTAACTAGTCTTGAAAATTACCAACACATAAACACTATAATGAATGAGTAAAGATGTATAAACCCACTTGATCATCATCATATATATAAAATCATCATATGTATACATAATTATTAGTTTGATAAAGTCATTGGACAAAAGTCTAAGACGAGTATTATTTGTCTAGGTTTCTGTGATTGAAGCACGTACCGTACATCCGAATTGCCGATAACCCGCTTTCCCACATCAACGTGAGTTCATAGCCTCGCACTCTTTTAAATGTTTTTATGAAATGTTTTATAAACCCGCGAGGGAGATAACATGTTAGTTTTGATAAAATAGGACATCATTTGTCCCGATTGTTTGTTTATGATTTGGACCCGAATGATTGTATGACCTGATGTATGATTATATGACCTGATAGATGAAATGAAATAGATTATTAAAGTTAGGATATGTCACTAAAAGTCCCATTAGTATGAATTGTGAACTACCGGGATTTGGTAGACGCTTATGCATATAATAGTACTATTTGGGGACGATCACCCCAGTTCGCGCCTTGACGGTTGATCCCCGTCGTGCCACATTGATTGGTAAGCGAATTTATGTATGAGAAGATTTACACAAGCGTGATTAATGTGATGACACGCTAATTTAGATAGGCAAATTAAGTTTCGGGCTAGCTACCCGTTATTTGTTGTAGTAAGGTAACAATGTCATGCGTCTTATAATAATCCAATTAACGAAATACTGATTTAAGAATGAATTACGATATATTGCCTGACTAGCAATACAGGGTCTTATCATTGATATTATGTTCGTGTTTTGGTTTTATATAACCATATTCATATAACGGTTTTTATTTAATCTATACAACGTTATAAAACGTATTGTATGATGTTTTTAACGACAATGGTTCGTATAATGATTTTGAAGGCGAAAGCCTATATTATGATTTTGATAAGGATTTGTATAAAACAACTTTGTCTATTTTATGGCCTATTACAATGATTTGTACAAAATGATTTTCGGTAATAATTTTATACCGATGTTATATTGATGGATTTTATTAAACTCTATGAATTCACTCGGCGTTATCGCTGACCTTTTCTTTTAACATGTTTTATCTCAGGTACTTGAAGGTAATTCTCAGGAAGACAACAAGAACTTATGGACCGCACTTAAGTAATAATTTCCATTTAAATGCTTTGTAAAACCTGTATGAATATACAATGACTTGGGACCTATGTAAATTTTATATTTATGAATGGAAATGCTTTATTAATAAACGACGCTATTTTTATGCGTTGTCTATGATGTGAGTAATGTGCTATCCCGTAACACCAACGAGTCTTCCGCTGTATTGAATTGTGTAAATTTGGGAGTGTTATAATAAGCACTCCTCAACTTGTGAGAGAGCCTTGTTCCAGTTTTACCTTTTAAACATTGTAATTCCTTTTTGAATTTTATAAAAGTTGGTATTTTGAGAAAATTGTAATTCCTTTTTATGTTTTGAAAGTTGGTGTTGTTTAAGGGTAATTCTGAGTTCCATTATATGTTATAAGTGTGCTTGAATCTTGTGGTTCAAGGACGTTTATGTTTGGTAAGGTTTTCAAGTTTGAAAAAAAGCTTGAAAAGAGGTTTCTGATTTTGCTATTTTTGTTGTACTAATCCTTAACCAAAAGCTATAAGCTCTTACAAGCTTGTTGACACCAAGCTTGTAAATGGATTGGAGCCTTTGGTTGGGCTGTTTGTTCATTGTGTTGAAGAAATCAAGCCCTTGAGTTTCTGCTTTGAAACATCAACCAAGGCAGTCATCCATCTTTCTTGTTGAAGTACCTTGGTTTTGTTCTATTGTTAAACAAGGTCCAAGGAGCATTGTTGGTCCTCCTAGGATGTTGTGGAGAACAGGTATAAGCTCTTGTTAAGATTCCTCTAAAAATTCACATGTTATGGTCTGATTTATATTTTGGCATGTGATTTGGTGATTTTGTGCTTGTGCTTTGTGTTTTATGGTTGGTATTTGTTAGTTGTCACCTAGTGTAGCTATTTGATCATTAAAATCAGTAGGTTGTTTGAAGGATTAAGAAGTTTGTTTGAAAAGTGCTTAATAAAGGATTGATTGGGATTACTGGTTCATAAGGCCTTGTGGCCTTGTGCCCTTGGTTCTTAGGGTTTGGGAAGTCTAAACAAGTCATAAAATACAAGTTTTAGTCATTGGTTAAGTTTTTGAATGTTTGGAAAAGGGATTTCAAGTTTTGCAAAAATCTGATAAAAAGTGTTTTGGAATTGGTCAAACACATCAGATCCAATAACTTCTTTGTTTGTTGGATCTAAGGTCCGAAATCAGTTTTGGGAATAGTTTAGGTTATAAGCTATCTATTGGTTATCTGGTTGTTGAATTTGGTGGCTTATTGAGTGTGCTATAGCTTATCAAAGTTGGCTGAAGTGGTCATTTGCATCAGCAAAGTGACCACCTCATTTTGTGCTTGCATTTTTTATCCTAATGTATGCCTTTTGATTTTGCTGCTTGGAACTTGTTTATGTGCTGCTTGTGAGTGGATTTTGCTATTTGGTGTGCTTTGTATCTGGCTTATAAGCTAACTGGCTTATTAAGCCCTTATTGCCAAAATCTGCCATCAAAAGGTCAACTGACCTCTTGATTCACAAGGCCTCCTCCTTGAGCCCTTCATAAAAATTGCTTATAACAAGCCCATATACCATCCCTGATCATTTGGTGAACTTTGGAGTACTTTGACTTTTGGTCAAATAAGCACAAATTGGCTTATTTTTGAGAACTACTTATTGGTACATGCAACAACTTGGCTTTTGTAATAGAAATCATTTTTCTTAGCTTAATAACAAGTCTGGAAGGTTACAAGTCTTTTGGTTAAGCTTTTGCTAGAAAACTAGCTTATTTGGCTTTTTCAGCCAGCTTATTGGTTCTTATAGCTTATTCTACTTGGCTTTTTTGTGATTTTCTTGATTGGTTATTCTTAGTTAAGCTATTTGTGAGCTTTTGCAACAAACCAGAGCTTCTGAAACGCCCTAGAACTCTAACCCGACTATTTTGTCGTTCAGTGAATTTCTATTTTGCTTCTTTCTAGCTTATTGAGTGAGATTTTTCAAAATTTCTTTTAACAGATCTCTTAGGCATCTCAAAAGAAGGTTGTGTGTTTAAGCAGAGCTTATGGGATTGGCTTATTGCTTAATGGGCTTATTGGCCCAATAAGCATAAGCTGTTTGTTATTTAAGCTATGATAAGCTCATTTTCAGCTTTTGGGCCTTCAGACTTTTGTGCTTATAATTAATTTTTGAGTCAGATAGGGCTTTTTCAGGTCATTTGGGCCTAGTTTGACTTTTTGGGCTAAAAAGCTCATTAAGGTTAACTGATTTTGCTTTTAGCGCATTTGGGGGCCCATTAGGGGTATTTTGGTAATTTCATTTCGTTTTCTGATTATTTAGGTTAAAATAAACTAGTTTGCAAGTTTTTAGAATTTTTTATAATTTTTGGATTTTGAATATTATTTTAATATTATTTTATTGTTAAATTTCAAATTTCACATTTTTGCACTTTTTATATTTTTTAGCTTAAATACATTAAAATAGGATTTTTTTTTTTCTACTCTTAGATTAATTTTATCATTTTTAGATTAATTTTTATATTTATTTTAAGTTTTCATAGTTTTTAAATCATTTTAAATAGTTTTTCTTAGTTTAAAAATTTCTAAAAATATTTTTTTATCTTTTTAGGTCATTTTCGAGGTTTATCAGTTGAAAAATCTTTATTTGGGCTTTTTGATAATTAATTTGATTTTTAGGGCTTTAATTAGCATTTAAAAATTAATATTTAATTAATTAAAAGGTTTGAAAAAGTTTTGATCATTGGTAAACTCTTAGCTTTTTATTTTGATTTTTGGTAAATTTTTGGGAATTTTTAGAATTAATATTTATTTTTGTAGTTTTTACGGTTTTACATTTAGTCGTAGTAGTAATTAATTTCACGTCTTCGTCATTCTCTTTTCTCATCCCCTTCTTTCAAATATTAATCTCAAATCTTGGTACATTTTAGTCACACACATATACCTCCTTGGGAAACGAACTTTGAACTTCATTAGGGTCATTTGTACACGGTTTTCCTAAACCGTCGTATTTAATACTTTCCCTACTTTACGCTCTTTGTTTTCCTAAACAAGAAGTTGTAATTTACTACAATCAGATGGTGATTTACGATAATGATTCGTATAAAATGCTTTTGGCCTAAGATATGATTTACGACAATGATTCGTATCAAATGCTTAAGGCCTATGTTATGATTTACGATAATGATTCGTATAAAATGTTTTTGGCCTATGTTATGGCCTATGACAAAGAATTGTACAAAAATGTTTTCGGTGAAGATTATATACCGGTTTTATGATTATGATTATTATTAAACTCTATGAACTCGCTCAACGTTTCACTGAATTTTAACATGTTTTATCTCAAGTACTTAAAGGTAATTCTCTGGAAGACGACAAGAATTTATGGCCCACATTCAAATAAAAATTTCCATTCAAATGTTTTGTAAATTTGTATGACATACTTTGACCTGAGGACCTATGTAATTTGATATTTATGAATGGAAAATACTTTGTTATTAAAAGACGTGACTTTTAAAGCGTTGTCTATGATTTGAGTAATGTGCTATCCCGTAACACCAACGACTCTTCCGCTGATTTGAAATGTGAAATATTTGGGGGTGTTACAATAGGCGTGGCGGTAATGATAATTACCATAACAACGCTGGAAACTCCAACAGCAGCAGGTCCCTAAACTTACTCATTTCTTATGTTGCACGTTTATGATTCATAATTCTGACACTTTAGAATCTTCTACCAGGAATCATGGTAACGGGAGGGAGCAGGATCAAAGATTTTCACAACCTAACCGTACAGCTATCACTAGTATTACGTCTTACGATTTTCCGCATTGCCCTTTTGTACCTATAACCATGTCTCATGTGTACTTTTCCGAACAGACTCCCAACAAGCAAGGGAACCTGCTGGAGGGTACACTCATCCTCTTTTCACTACCTGCAACCGTAGGCACCCAGGGCCATCTCGCCGCGACAACGATGCTTGCTTCAAGTGTGGCCTTACTGGCCATCGCATGAAGGACTGCCACAAGGGAGAGATGGAGGGCACATCTGGATATGATGATTCCAAGCCATCCCTACTAGTGGATGAGTGTACACGACTTCTCGCGATCAGGCCAACAAGTCTACAGGTACCATCAATGGAATGTTGTATATGTATTGTCAAGCTGCGTGTGTTTTATTTGACACGGGTGCTCCTCACTTGGTCATTTCTACTGCTTATGCCAAGAATGTTAAGATATCCCCTATGCCATTGGAGAATGTTGTTAAACGTTTCGACGCCTTTAAGAGACTCTGTACGCATAACCCACGGGTACAAGAGTCTTCCCCTAGAGTTCGACGACAAGATTCGTCCTGTTGACGCACTTCCATTGGATATGTGCGATTTTGACATGATATTGGGCATGGACTGGCTATCCAAACATCACGCCACCATTGACTACCATACATATCGGGTCATCTTCGGTGATGTAAATGCACTAGAGTACATTCACAACGGGTTCGTACCCGGAAGGTCTATACAAATAATTTCGACCATACAAGCACGTGCACCACTGTCACATGGTTGTGAGGGCTATGTTGCTAATGTTCATGATTTGGAGGCTGAATCTCCATCTATCCATAATCAGCCGATCGTGTCGAAATTCCCAGACGTGTTTCCAAAAGAACTCTCGGGCATACCACCTGCTCGTGAAGTGGAGTTTAATATTGAGCTCGTCCCAGGAAATGAGCCAATATCTAAGGCTCCTTATCACATGGCTCCCATAGAGCTGAAGGAGTTAAAAGAAAAACTACAGGAACTGTTAGAACACGGTTTCATTCGACCCAGTGCTTCTCCATGGGGCGCACCTGTTCTGTTCGTAAAAAAGAAGGACGACAGCATGCGTCTGTGCATAGATTATCGTGAGCTTAACAAGATCATCATCAGGAATAGATATCCGGAACCACGCATTGACGAATTGTTTGACCAACTCCAAGGGGCCAAACATTTCTCCAAGATTGATCTAAGGTCGGGCTATCATCAGTTACGGGTTAAAGAGCAGGACATCGCCAAGACTGCTTTCCGTACACGTTATGGGCACTACGAATTCGTAGTCATGCCTTTTGGCCTTACCAATGCTCCAGTTGTTTTCATGGACTTAATGAACCTTATCTTCCATGAGTTCCTGGACAAGTTCGTCATTGTCTCCATTCACGACATTCTTATTTTCTCTAAGTCAAAGGAGGAACACGAAGAACATCTTCGTACTGTACTACAGATACTTCGTCAGAAGCAGCTGTATGCCAAATTCTCCAAGTGTGAGTTTTGGTTAGACAAGGTGGCGTTCCTAGGCCACATTGTATCAACAAAAGGAATCACCATGGATCCACCAAAGGTGGAGGCTATTACCAAGTGGCCAAGACCTACATCAGCGACTGAAGTTCGCAGTTTCCTAGGCTTAGCTGGTTACTACCGTAGGTTCGTAGAGAACTTTTCCCCTTTAGCATAGCCATTGACCAAACTGATGTGGAAAGGGGAGAAATTCATCTGGACTAAAGAAAGAGAGAAGATCTTTGAAGACCTAAAGCAGAAGTTAGTATCTGCATCGATTCTTACTCTCCCATCTGGTACAGGTGGATTTCAAATCTATAGTGATGCTTCAGGGAAGGGACTTGGCTGTGTTCTCATGCAACATGGTAAAGTGATTGCGGACGCTTCACGGTGGCTTAAGCCTTATGACAAGAACTACCCTACGCATGACCTAGAACTTACAGCAGTTGTGTTTGCATTGAATATATGGAGGCAATACTTGTATGGAGAATCATGTGATATCTTCACAGATCACAAGAGCCTAAAATACATCTTCACTCAGCGTGAACTAAACATGAGATAGAGAAGATGGTTAGAGTTGTTGAAGGATTATGACATTAATCTGCCGTATCATCCCGGCAAGGTGAATGTAGTGGTAGATGCACTTAGTAGAAAGTCCGGTATGATCAACGGCATTAAGATTGAGGAAGAGATTATAAGAGACTTGGAGCGACTAGACATTGAGATCATGGTACGTGGACATCACGGTTACTAGGCTAATCTTAGAGTGGAACCTAAGTTACTCTCTAGGATAAATGAAGCTCAGAAGGATGATGGTGAAATTTGGGCGATCATTCAGAACTTAGAACAGCAGACGTAGTTTCGGTTAGATGATGATGGTATCTTATGGCAGAGCACCAGACTTTGTGTTCCTGAAAATCTTACTCTTAGGGAAGCGTTATTAGCTGAAGCTCATAGCTCCCTATTCTCCATTCATCCTGGTTCGACCAAAATGTACCACGACATCAAGCAGTATTTTTGGAGGAGTGGTATGAAACAGGATGTTGCTACTTATGTCTCCAAATGTCTTACCTGCCAGCAAGTTAAGATCGAGCATTGACGGTCTAGTGGTCTACTACTACCGTTAGACATTCTGGAGTGGAAGTGGTACAAGATCACCATGGATTTTGTTACCGGTCTTCCGCAAACAAAGAGGACGCATGATGCAATTTGGGTTATCGTTGATCGACTTACTAAGTCAGCTCATTTCTTACAGATCTGCAAGGATGAGCCAGTCAGCAACCTTGCCGATACGTACACGAAGGAGATCATGAGACTACATGGTGCTCCATCCAGTATCATCTCTGACAGAGATCCTCGATTCACTTCGCGATTTTGGAAGAGTCTGCAGAAATCTTGGGGTACAAAACTTAAGCTTAGCACGGCTTTTCATCCTCTGACAGACGGACAATCGGAGCGGACGATTCAAAAATTGGAAGACATGCTCCGAGCATGTTCATTGGAGGGGACAGGTGTCACACCCCACCATGGCGGAATATGGAGCGCGACGTATGGATATCATCACAACATGGCGTGTCTATAGTTATAACTAAATGAAATAAGAAATGTCATAAAATGGTGACACAAATGTCATGACAATATCTCAACAATGCATGAGTCTAGGTAAGTAGGTAACAGTCCTACCACTTACCCAAGACAAACAATTAACATAAACAAAGAAAACATATAGGTGCCAACAGTATCACTTATTAAACAAAAAAAAAGAAACTAAGAAGGAACGAGGATCTTCTTATAAATGCATTCCTACCCAACTCCAAATCCTAGCCACTTATGTTCTCACGCTTAACCACAATATCACCTGAAAGAGACACTAAAACACGTCAACATAAAGTTGGTGAGAGTCATAGGTTTAGACTCCAACGCCAAAATCAAACCATAAGCTGTGAACAACAACCACTAACAAATGAACATATGGAAAATGTGATACAAACATGCATTAACAACTAATATTCAAGATTTAACAAACCAAACCAAATCCAAGGCTCCCAGCCTTACCAAACACCATGGTCCCATAGGCGCCAATACACCTATGTACCAATACCAAGGCCCCACCTTGTCATTATCCATTGGTCCCATAGATGCTCACACATCTATGTACCTCCCCAAGGCCCCGCCTTTCAACATACCCTTGGTCCCATAGATTCTCACACATCTATGTACCTCCCCAAGGCCCCGCCTTGTCAACATCCCCTTGGTACCAAGTCAAATCAGAAAACAATCATGAATCAATTAGCAGTTAATCAAAAAAGTACACACAAGTCCATCACCAATCATAAAACATTCACAGCAATAATTTACAAAACCATAACAAGTGTCTCTTCCATCCCATCTAGAAGTCAAAATCATTAAAAGATATGGGACTATGAAACTCACCTGATTGAGCTTCTCCAAAAATCCGCGCACTAGCAAATGCTAACAAACAAAAGCACACAATCAATACATGAACCAAACACTAAGATGACTCATCAACCTATGATGGACATCTAACCTTTCCCATATATATACCTCATCTATATGCTCTAAGCATCTCATTACACCCCTCTATAAAGCCCTTAACTTAGTTTACATCATAACCCGTCCCGTTAACATTTTACCCAAAACAGTCCCGGTTTTTAGGTCTCCAAACTATAAGCCAAACGCCCACCTAAAAATACCCATGATCTCTGTAAAGGAAACCCTATTCCCTTACATATGTTAGCTAATACCTCCCATTTGCGCCAACCTTAAAGCTACTGTTAAGGCCCCGATATGTATATATATACTTTTTTCTATCCGGATTTTACTGATTTTGAACATACAAAAAGTTTGTTATGATTAGGGGGTGTTACCCTAACCCACAATCTTATCCCCAATGCAGATACTTCCTATAATATATAAACCAACTCCCATGTTCGTTTGAAAGTCCCAACATAATCCTAAGTACCCCAAACAACCCAAAACATAAAAAGAAAACAGGCTGATTTCAAAACTGTTTTGACCTCCGACTGTTGTAACCTGTTTTTGACCCACTTGCCGACCTCCAATTTAGTTCTCGTTTCTTGAATTTGAAAGCCAACTCAAATACCTTTCCAAAGATACTTGGATCGCAAAATAAGAGTTTATATAACTCTAGATATCATCAAAACAATTGACCTAAAATTCTGCCCAGTTTTTTTAAAAACGAATTTAATTAAATTAACTTAATTAATTATACATAAACCCTAATTAAAACAAAAAAACGATTTCCAATGATAAAAACTCATTAATTACATCATTAATTACAGATTATTAACAAAACCTAATCAAAATTTATGAATCTCAAACCCTAACCCATCATATTAGGTTACATACGTAAATTAAACGTTAATTAAGCATAGTTTTAGTGCATACCTTAAACCATAATTGAATAATTGGGTTTTCTTCATCCACCATTGTTAATAACGACTCATATTAGGTTTGGGAGAAACAAAAATCGTTTTGGGGGCTAAAGGAAGTATTATGAGTAATTAAAACTAACCAGGAAGCCTAATAGTACTCAAACTGGGCTCCCATTCCCTTCCTTAAGCAAATTGGGCCCAAAACCAAGTCTAACACCCTATGGAAGAATTTTTTTAATTATATTACTATGAATTAACTATTAATTATTATTACCTTAAATTCCCTTAATTTATTTCAGCTCCTAAGACCTCCCGAACCTCAAAACCGTAAAACTAGTCAATTTTACGCGTATACCGTAAAAATATACAGTTTTAAAAAAATCTTAAATTTTGAAATAAACTTTATAACTAAGTCATAAAGGACTTAAAACCATCCCGTAAATTATTCCCGTGACTAAATACCTCATCCGAGACCTCAAAATGCTAAACCATAAATCGTAAAAATACGATTTTCTATAATACATATACGTATACGTAAACCACTAAATAACACCATCTCATTTCATAATCACTACCATGTGAGCTCATGAACATGAAATCATCACACATCGTTTCACTCACAAGGTACCCCATACCGGAAACGATATCCAAACCACAATCTATACACACCAATTAGCACATAAACACGTAAAGACACGTAACTCGTACAAAAAAAACTAAGTGACGAACCTCAAAACCGCGGTTGTCACAACAGGACACTAGGATGATTATATCTGTTTAGTAGAGTTTACGTACAACTATAGTTGGCACCCCATCATTCAGTGTGTACCATTCGAGATGTTGTATGGCAGGAAGTGTCGCGCTCCAATATGCTAGGATAAGGTTGGTGAGCGAACACTTGAAGGATCGGAGATGATTGAATTGACCAACGAGAAGGTCGCTGTAGCTAAGCAGAAATTACAGGAAGCTCGTACACGTCAGAAGAGTTATGCCGACAAGCATCGTAGGGACTTACATTTCAACGTCCTAAGGTATCACCGACAGGTGGTGTTAGATGTTTTAGGATCAAAGGGTAACTCAGTCCTCGGATCATCGGACCGTTTGATGTCATCGAGCGAGTCGGTGAAGTAACTTATCGCTTAGCGTTACCTCCGCAACTTTCTCATGTTCATGACGTTTTCTATGTGCCCTTACTTAGAGGGTTAAATTATCATCCGCTTCACATGGTTCAGTATCCACTAGAAAAGATTCGTGAAGATCTTACCTTCGTAGAGGAACCCGAACGAGTCCTTGACAGACAGGAACGAGTCATGAGGAAGAAGACGATTCCATTCGTCAAAATCCTTTGGAGGGATCATACCGATCGGGAAGCAACTTGGTAAACAGAGGAGTCTATCCGGGCTTCTTACCCTCATTTCATATTTTGAATTCGGGTATGTTCCTCTTTCAGTTTATTTTATCAATAATTCAGGGACGAATTATTCTTTTTAGGGGGGAAGAGTTGTAAAACCCGCATGCTTTTACCATGAACAGTACACTTAGTAAACATACGTACATATTAAAACTTTCCTTTTATAGCATGAGCACGTGTCACGATTAGTAATTACAGAAGTTATGTACGTATTATTATTACGACAAGTATTAAGTACGTATTAGTACACGATAATTATTAACAATAATAATTATAATCACAAAAATGAAATCATGAACTTAAAAATCACGAACATGTAATTAAGTACTTAATTAATAGAATACGATTAATATCGTTAGGTACAAGTATTTAAATATAACACGAACATTTAATTATAACACGAATATACGAACATACGAACACGTAAATTAAAACACGGGAAAACTTTGGGTTTTCCCTTGTGGGCCCTACAAGCCGCGACAGCATAGAGAAAAGGGGCCAAGCCCATTTGATTTTTAGTAAATAAACAAAAAGGGTTAACAGTTTTCATTTAACAGAGTTTTCAAGAAAATCAACGAACCCTAGTCTCTTCCTTTTTCTCTCTTTGGCCGCCGGATAAAGCAAACACCAAGGTGTAATTGATTTGATTTTTGGTTAATAAAATTCGAGGATCGTGTTCGTGTTATCGTTCTCCAATCATTACACGCATTCGGTAATATTTAAAACCTTTTCTTTTTATTCTTTTTATTAATCATGAACACATTAAATAAACAAGAATTAAAAACATGTCACGTAAACATGGGGGTAAAAAATAAGGGTTAGTCCGGGTTTGGTTTCTCGACCGACACCCAACCGAGAGCCCCAAGGCCCTCGGCGTGTCGTAGTCTCAGTCGGCAGCAGTAAACAAGGAACCCCGACTCGCGTCGGGGTGTCCTTGTGGTTTTGGTTGGGGTCTCGGCAGCAAGTAGTCACCAACAGCAGCACACAGCCGGTGGCAGCGTGGGTCAAGCATGGGGAACACAGACAACAGGGGGGACCACCGGCACACAGCCGGTGGGAACCCACTGTTGGTCAGCGGCTGGCCGAAAGAAAGGAGACCACCGGCAGCAGCCGGTGGTGATGTTACCTTAGTAGTGGCAACCGGCCAAGCCGGTTTACCACTGTTAAAGGGGTGTTTTTTGGTTCGGTTCAAGGGTTATTCGGTTCGGTTCACGACATGTCTAAATTAATACACGGGTCCGGTTCATGACTAAAATTGTACAAGTATTTTATTTTTACAAGTTATTATTTTTAACAAGATACTAAATTAATTAAACATGACTTATAATTAATTTAATTAATCATGGACATAGGTTAATTATTATTTAGTAAATAATACATGTTTTAACTTAAGTATTTATTTATTTAATTTAGACTATAGTATTAATTAATTATTAAGACATGGAATATAATTAATTACTAGACATGACTTAGGTTATAATTAATATAATATTAATACATGTTTTAACCTATGTATTTTTTATACTTTAATTTAATTAAATCATGCTTATATTTAATTAAATCATATAACCAGTTTATTTAATTAACATGATATTATTAATAAACTATAAAAATAATCACATGACTTATGATAATTAACAAGTAACATAAGCTTATATCATTAGTATATTAATTTAGATTAATTCTAAATATGGAAACATTCTAATTCAATAAACTTGCTATTTTTGGAAACTTTCTATTTTTAGAAACTAATCTATTTTAAGAAGTTAATCTATTTTTGGAAACTTTATATGTTTGGAAACTTTCTATTTTTTAAAACTTTCTATTAAGAAACCTGCTATTTTTAGAAAGTTACTTATTATTACACAACAAGTATAATAATACAAGAAATACACGAAATAATTAATCAGAATACGTAGAATACATGATAAGTACAACATAACCTTAAAATCAGCAAAACAAGACATGAACATATAAAATAAGCTAAGACATGATAGAATCAGTTACGTACTCAGTAAACAGAATTTTTATACATGTATCCGATTTACATAGCATTAGTGAGATCGAAGTAGGACTTCCATTCTTACGTCTTCTTTGTTTACTAGACATAAGGTACGGATTTCCCGTCCGTTCAGTATGAAAATTCTTTCCTTATTAGGATTCCCCGTTTGCAGCTAACTCTTTTCCCATTATTTGTTATATATGTTTGATTACTTATGTTAGTTTAAGAGCCTAAGCCATATACATGCATGACCAGTTTCACCTAGTTATGGAGGTATCATAACCATAACACTGGAGGCACCAGTGTTATGACTTCCCCACGGCAAAGTGATTGCTCGTGGCATCCCTTTTCAACTTTGGCCTGTATATTATATTATCGTGTGGGGCATATGGGTGCATCCTAGTTACATGTTTACTAGTATTATCAGAGTGAATGCGATGTTGATTTACGCTCAAATCTAACATGTTTATATGAGCGTATTCGTGGTGTTTATGCATATAATTGTATGATTATAATGAACATATGATACTTAATGAAGCATATTTGCTATTGTAGGTTCATCAATGGTTACATCACGATAAATGAAGAAAAGACGACAATTGGAGGTGAAAAGATGAACGAGACATGAAAGTGTAGCTCTCGTATGATAAATAATACAATGATAAGGAGTCTTGGAAAGTTTGTAAGAAAGAAAGGTGGAAGAAAACAAATAAGAAGGACTAGAAGGAAAAGTATGGAAAATGGCTCAGTTGCCACCAGCAACGCTTAGCTTGCCTCCATCAAATCAACCTTCATTTGCCACCAACATCAAAGTAGCATTCAGTTGCCACCAGCAAGCAAGTCCTTGCCTCCACCAAATCAACCATCATTTGCCACCAACATTTATCCTGCAGCCACTTTTCTAAGAAAACTTAGACACCTCCATTACTTCACCTTGCTCACTATGTTCAGCCATAACTCCATTGTAACTCCTCCAAGCTTCATTACACTCATTATTACACATTTTTTGCTCCAAGAAAAGTGCTTGATGGCCAAGGCTAATTCAAGTATAAATAAAACCCATGGGGTAGTGTTTTTCAAATCCACCAATCTCATCATTCCTTCAATCATCATCTATCCCATATTTCTGTAATTTTGATATCACCCCTCACCCAAGTGGTGAGGGGTGGTGTAATTTGTAGCCCGGTCCATGTAATAAGCCATAGGAGAGTAGAGAAGAAAGCCATACTCCATGCAAAACCCAAGATGGTTATGGGTAGAAGGCATTGTATTTTGTTACTATGAACTCTAATGTTTGGTAACTTCTTCTTTATTATTCAATAAAGATTATGTTCATGTTCATGGTGATTCTTGTAGTTTATGATATTGTTAATGTGTTGATGCTTGTATTGTTCATATGATAACTTGTGATTAATGGATGTTTGGATATTATTAGTGCTTGTCATTGGATTATGGTGATAACATTATATTTGGTTGAATTAGAACTTGTTCTTGTTTGTCAATTTGGTTAATCATTTTTGAGTCTATATGTCGAAATTATTCTCAACATGGTTGATGTCAATTCATTAATTGACAAATGATTTGGTCTTGTGCTTGTGAAGATTGTGCAAGAGACTTAATAAACGTAACAAGTACTGGTTTAATCCAGATTATAGGTCGAAAAGAGTCTTTTGAATATATTGTTCTAATCATCTTTCAAGTAAATGGAACTTATCAAATCGATAACCAAGTCTATGGGCCGAAAGGATTCTTGTTGTTATTGCTTTAGGCATAAGGCTCATGAGTGACCACTTGATTGGGACATGTATTATTGATTTATAAAGCACTAGTGTCTTATTATTGGTTCTATAGGTTGAAAGGATTACCTTCAATATGTTTTTCCAAACTAATCATCCATATGTCCATGTGATCATTTGACCATACATGTATGTTTTTGTGTGCTTATGCCTTTAACGATTCTCATGGTGGTGTGATCGTGACAATCATACTTACCATTGTTACAAACAACTACACTTGAGTATAACCAAGTCCCATGGGACAACCTTGACTTACCAACCAAATTGTAACATGACTAGAGTATACTTGCTCGAATTTGTGTTCCTAATTATTATTGGTAATTCTTGTTATAAATTTAAAACCCAATGTGTGGAAAAATCGCATATCAAGTTTTTAGCTTCTTGTCTAGTATTTGTATTTGCAATTCTTTTTAAATATACCTAGCGTACAAGAACATCAAGTTTTTGGCGCCGCTACCAGGGATTTGTTTGTGTCTTTCGTGTGTTAGAATCTTTGTTTTTTGCTTCTTGTTTATTTGTGCTTGCTTGTTTAGTTTATTTTATAGGAATTAAGTTCTATAATTTTGTGTTTGAATCTCATAATCCGGCATCGCCACAATCAAGTTTTTGGCGCCGCTACCGGGGACTTGCTAGTTCATACTCTTGAGTTTGTTTGTTTGTATCTTTGTTAGTTGGAATCGTTATCTTGTTGATTGCTTGCTTGCTTGTGTCCGTGTTTCTTGAATCGTTTGTGTTACCAATTTCTACATAACCCAAAAGAGTTGTTATACCCCCTTTACCCACATAGGGGGGACGAATTTCGCATAGGAGGAATTCGGTTGGTGGTTGATTACTCAATTGGAGGCTTTGAATTGCTCCAAATTCTAATGTTTGATTGCTCTTGCTCTAGCCCTTGACAAAGGTTAGAGCACCCTTTGCTTAAAATCTCTTAGTTCTCATAAATTGCTTAAATGATATTGGCACCAAAATCATGCTTTTGGTGTTGGGATTTCCTCTCTTGTGTTCTCAAATTGCTTGTTTCAATGATTTCTTCCTAAATGTGTCCCAAAGTGCTTGTTTCAAAAACCCAAAAACCTTGTCCCGAATCACTCTAGTTTGTGACTAGAACTACTTGACCACATGAATTTTTGTGTATGTTTGTGTTTTGTGTGTTTGTGTCTTATTTTTGTGTATGTTTATGTCTTGTGTGCTTGCTTGATTGTGTGCTTGTTTGCATTTCTCATTGTATGCATTTTTGTGTTTTTCCTAGTTTAAGGGGGGCGTTTGGATTCGTCATTTTCTAACAATTTTGTTCACAACAAAAAATCTCCTTTAGTTGAAATAAGTGGTATTTGATACCTTTAGTCATATTTGTTAAAATAAAAAATTAAAAAAATTGTTTGAGAATAAATGGAAAATACATGAAAAAAAAAGTTAGGAATCTAGTTTTTGTCATTTGTTTCATGTTATGTGTTAGATGTGCATTATGTTATGTCTTATTTTGTTATTTGAATGTTGTGTGCTAAATGGTTTTACTAGTCTTTGTAGCTTATTAGCCTTTCCTTTTGATTTTTGTGCTTATTTTCCTTATTTGGCATAAGGTGTCTTATTCTTTCTTAAGGGTGTGTTTTGATTAAGTTTTTTCTTAAGTGTTTTAATCATATTAATAAAAGTGTCTTTACAAAAATTCTTTGTTTTTAAGTTATAAGAAAGTTTGTAAAAAAAATAAATATATGCACTGGAGCAGTTGCCGCCGGCAAGACAAGAGGCCGGCAACTGACCCACTGTTTCCTCTTGCCACCGACACCATGACCTTGTCGGCCGGCAAGAGCCCCACTGTTTCACCTTGCCGCCGGCAACACCCCCATGCCGCTCAGCAAGGTTGTCATGTTCAAAAAAAATTAAAAAAAATTAAAATTTGTTGCCGGGAGGCAAATCACCTTCTGTTATCACGTTGTCGGCGGCAACTGAAATTTTCTGAAATTTTTTTTTTCTTTTTTCTTTTATTTGAACTTGGCCTTCACCAAAACCATTCTTAATTGTGTTTTTAACTTGTTAAACATCCCTTTATCGAGTTTTAAACCAAGTCTTAATAAAGCTTGTATCCCGCCCAACCACCCCGTTTTAGTCATTTTGTGCCTTGTTTGTTTTTTATTCACTCCGGTAAATTCCCAAACCCCGTGGATAGAACCCGAAGTCTAGAAAACCATTCGGTTTAATAGATTTGGTACAAAACCTCTATTATATGTTTTTGTTTCATTTAGTTAAAAAAATATTTTTTTTTAATTTTTCTTATTTAACTTTTGTTGAGTCGTTTTATGTTTTTAAGTGTTTAGTTTATTTTTATTTGTCATATGTGTGATGTATATATATGCATATGTTTGTTCTTGTTTTTGTTAGTTGTCTTGTGTGTGTTGCATTTTTTTTGCATGTGTGCTTGTTTGTTTGTTTAAGTTCATGTGGTTCATGTATGAACTTTGTGGGTGTGTTCGCTGGAAACCCTCACGAGACTACAACTCGTCCACTCGGGATACCGAGGGGTTTAAAGGTTTGTTGCATATGCTAAATGCAATTGTATTGCCTATGAAAGTGTGCTTAATAAATTAACATGTTTTGTAGTTTAGTTGAATTTGTAGGTTCAATAAAGCTTATGGAAGATGGATTGATCGTGTTGATGGATTGTATGTGTATACGCTCATTGGAGATGAAATCGCTTGATCTTCCTTACTTGTCATCTTATCGTATGGAGATCAATTGCAATTTCATAGCTCGGGAAGTTTCGTTTCTCTTGGACTATTTATTTATTTTTCTCACTTTTCACGCTTTGAAGTTTATTTTTAGCATTGACTCCAATCCAAAACTTAAGTGTGAGGGGAAACAAATGGGAGACGAAACCAATTTTAGTATCTAAATTTTTTGGGGCTAAAAAAAATATATAAAAAGAATAAACAAGAAAAAAATAAATAAAAAAAATGAAGGAGAGTTGTACACTTGTTTGCCCTTAGGATCTAATTGTTTTCACACGTTTGTTTGTAAATATATTTCAATAATCGTTCCCACAAAAAAAATTTAGTGAGATCACACTTGTGTGATGTAAGTGTATATGTGTGACAAAGAGGCAACATTATTAATAAAACCCAAATAGCCTTTTCCATTTTCTTTTTAGCTAGTTGCATCGATTAGCTAACCATCCAAATTAACCCTTTTGTTAGCACTCTCGTCTAGTGCTAGATACCCTTAGAACACCCTTTGAGCCATTCTTTTCATTTTTGTTAAATCCACTAAAATATATATATATATATATATATAACCTTAAACCTTAGCCTAACCCTTGTCAAAGTCTAAATGGTGAGTTGCTAGTTGCATGTATGGTGGATAGTTTTTTTATGATTACTAGTTGCCACACTTTGCTATGTGTGTGTGCCATTCCAACAAAGATGAAGTAGTCCGCTTCTTATTTGTATTTTTTCTGGTTTGTGCTTAAGAGAAGTCTGAGGGGCGCATGTGATGTTTGTTGAAATAGAAAAACAATAAAAAAAGGAGGATGAAAAAAAAGTCATCGAAAAAAAAAGTAAAAAAGTGATGACAATATTATGAAGATGAAGGAAGACGAAGTATGTTTAGATATTGTTTAGCCAATGTGCTAAGACGTGATATGCGTATGTGTTGATCGATATGTGTTGAATAAAGCTCGTAGCTATGATCATTTTTGGGCTTGTGATATGTCCGGTGACTAGCAACATGGGACTTAGACTCTTAACTTGTATATTCGTGACACCTCTTATAAATATCCCATGTCTTATCCATACCCATTAAGCGTTAGCCTTAACCCGAATAAAAATCCTCTTTAGATGTGTACACTTGGTGCTCATGCCATTTGATTTAGTTTCTTTGTAATTTGTAGATTTTCATCTTATTTTTCTAATCATTTTCATGCACCATGCGGTAAATATTTTTCTTTACTTGCTTGCGGACAAGCAACCTCTTAAGTGTGAGGGGGTTTGCACCTTTAGCCATTTCTTATAAAAACCAAAAAATATTTTCAATTTTTCATAGAATTTTAAAATTTTTATTTTCTTTTAGAACTTAGCTATTTTGTTCAACTCTAATTTTATTTTATTTGGTTGAGGGCAAGCAAAGTTTTTCTTTTCCTTGCTCGAGGACGAGCAAAACTTAAGTGTGAGGGGATTTGATAACGCTCAAATCTAACATGTTTATATGAGCGTATTCGTGGTGTTTATGCATATATTTGTATGATTATTATGAACATATGATACTTAATGAAGCATATTTGCTATTGCAGGTTCATCAATGGTTACATCACGATAAATGAAGAAAAGACGTCAATTGGAGGTGAAAAGATGAACGAGACATGAAAGTGTAGCTCTCGTATGATAAATAATACAATGATAAGGAGTCTTGGAAAGTTTGTAAGAAGGAAAGGTGGAAGAAAAGAAAGAAGAAGGACTAGAAGGAAAATTATGGAAAATGGCTCAGTTGCCACCAGAAACACTTAGCTTGCCTCCATCAAATCAACCTTCATTTGCCACCAACATCAAAGTAGAATTCAGTTGCCACCAGCAAGCAAGTCCTTGCCTCCATCAAATCAACCATCATTTGCCACCAACATTTCTCCTGCAGCCACTTTTCCAAGAAAACTTAGACACCTCCATTACTTCACCTTGCTCACCAAGTTCAGCCATAACTCCATTGTAACTCCTCCAAGCTTCATTACACTCATTATTACACATCTTTGGCTCCAAGAAAAGTGCTTGATGTCCAAGGCTAATTCAAGTATAAATAAAACCCATGGGGTAGTATTTTTCAAATCAACCAATCTTATCATTCCTTCAATCATCATCTATCCCACATTTCTGTGATTTTGATATTACCCCTCACCCAAGTGGTGAGGGGTGGTAGAATTCGTAGCCATACCCATGTAATAAGCCATAGGAGAGTAGAGAAGAAATCAGTACTCCATACAAAACCCAAGATGGTTATGGGAAGAAGGCATTGTATTTTGGTACTATTAACTCTAATGTTTGGTAACTTCTTCTTTATTATTCAATAAATTTTATGTTCATGTTCATGGTGATTCTTGTGTTTTATGATATTGTGAATGTGTTGATGCTTGTATTGTTCATACGATAACTCGTGATAAATGGATGTTTGGATATTATTTGTGCTTGTCATTGGATTATGGTGATAACATTATATTTGGTTGAATTAGAACTTGTTCTTGTTTGTCAATTTGGTTAATCATTGTTGAGTATATATGTCGAAATTATTCTCAACATGGTTGATGTCAATTCATTAATCGACAAATGATTTGGTCTTGTGCTTGTGAAGATTGTGCAAGAGACTTAATAAATATAACAAGTAATGGTTTAATCCAGATTATAGGTCGAAAGGAGTCTTTTGAATATATTGTTCTAACAATCTTTCAAGTAAATGGATCTTATCAAATCGATAACCAAATCTATGGGCCGAAAGGATTCTTGTTGTTATTGGTTTAGGCATTAGGCTCATGAGTGACCACTTGATTGAGACTTATGTATTATTGATTTATAAAGCACTAGTGTCTTATTATTGGTTCTAAGGTCGAAAGGATTACCTTTAATATGTTTTTCCAAACTAATCATCCATATGTCCATGTGATCATTTGACCATACATGTATGTTCTTTGTGTGCTTATGCCTTTAACGATTCTTATGCTGGTGTGATCGTGACAATCATACTTACCATTGTTACAAACAACTACACTTGAGTATAACCAAGTCCCATGGGACAACCTTGACTTACCAACTTAATTGCAACATGACTAGAGTATACTTGCTCGAATTTGTGTTCCTAATTATTATCGGTAATTCTTGTTATAAATTTAAAACCCAATGTGTGGAAAGATCGCATATCAAGTTTTTGGCTTCTTGTCTAGGATTTCTATTTGCAATTCTTTTTAAATATACCTAGCGTACATGCACATCAGATGTGTGCCTTGCATCCTTCACTAGGAGTTGATCCCTCCTACCCAGACTATTTAATTAGAGGCAACCCCTCTAATTGCATGACGAGGTCTCCCCTCAAAGTATTCATGCACGGTGGAACCTCATGACCTATATGGGCT
The DNA here is from genome assembly GCA_025667525.1 of Glebionis coronaria. NCBI lineage: Eukaryota > Viridiplantae > Streptophyta > Magnoliopsida > Asterales > Asteraceae > Glebionis > Glebionis coronaria. The sequence goes on along the minus strand of CM046874.1, from coordinate 465,501,111 downwards.
ACTTGGATAATTAATACAAATTTTTCATAGAAACGTAAGTCTTTTCAAACTATAAAACCAGTTTTATGAACATGATTTCAGATTGCTTAGAACTTAGATTATTCCGTTGCTATTAGTCTTATATGCTTATGCTATTCCATGTCATACTTGTATATCTGTGCACTGAGTGTTATGCTTAGCCATTTTCCTTTCATGTTCCCAAACGGCAAGTATTAGACCTAAGTGACTTTACTGAAGTAAATGGTAAACACAAGGAACTAGTTGCTGATGCACTTGACCAAATTATGAACTTCAAATCCACAAAACAAGTACTCAGGTTGCACAAACACACAATTTTACACTTGAAAGCCCTAATTCTAAACCCTAGTTACTATATGACCAAATTTTAGTTCATAGAAACCTAAAACAACCTTGTTATAGGCAATGATTCAGTCTAGGTGTTTTAAGTCACAAGATATGCAAGTAAGTGGCTTAACTACACCACCTCAGTTGAACTAAACACAAGTTGACTCTTAATACCTACTCAATTGCCACTTAACACTTACTCAAAATGCAAATCCAAACACCCCTTAATTACTAATAAGAATTTTTTTCAAAAACTTTTTGAGATCCAATCTTTCAAAACATAAGAATCTGGGTTATACAAACTTTAATTAACTCACATGAACCAAAAATACTCAAGAACACTTATCAAAAAGCCACATAGCAGATTCAAGCATCAAGTATTTTTTTTCAATAAAAATAAAGAAGAAAAGGAAAAAAATGTATCACCACCTACCAATGGCTTCCTATAGGAGGCAGCTAAGCTCCCCTAAGCTTGACCAACATCTAGGTCAAGCTAGGGGTATCTTGGATGAAATGAAGTGGCAAAAAAGACTACAACAGTCAATGGTTGGACCACTTGGATTGAGGTGGCTGTTTTAAGACAAAGAAAGCAAACAATCCTTTCTCCTTAGTGAACCAACACCAAATGCTAGCTTATGGTATGAGTTAACCAAGAATTAAGGGGTTAGTAGCAGGATAAGCAAATAAGTAAATGGAGAAGAGTAAACAGACTTTTCTCAAAAATTTCAGTCCCCACACTTGAGTTTTCCCAAGCCAAAGACCTTACTTCACCTTGATAACTTCTTATCAAGGTGATATGATCAGTTTAGGTTCAAAAATACTCAATGCTTGAACAAGAATCTTGAAAAAAATCACAAACTTAAAAAACATTTGAACAAAACTGAATAAAACTTGAAACAAATTTTTGAAAATGAATTTAAAGCAACAAGTAACAACAATAGCAGGAATAGTAAAAGGAACATGGAATTCTCTTTGTCAATAATCAAAACTCACTTTTTCATTCATTGAAAAGTAGATTTACAAGTTGTGACCAATAAGCAGAAAAACCAAGAACAACGAAAATGTAAAACCCTATGCCCTTTATATAGAGGGTATACATGTTCTAGAATAATAAAAGAGACTAAAACACTAATGTAATGAAGTTCCATGTTTGCCCTTAAAAATTTGAATTGTTGACCGTTCTTGGTGCATCATGTGATGAAAGTGATGTGCCAGCTTGAATAAATGATCTTGAACCATTCAAACATGCGTAGGGATGAAGCCAAGCCATGAGTCGTTGATTTACTGTGCATGGTTTTGTCTTGGAGCTGGTTCGTGGGTCAGGGGAAGGTTGGGGAGACCATGTGATAGGGGGGACCAAAAGTGGGAGTTGGGTTTTGTCCATTATTGTTAAATCACCAATCTGGAGAAGGGATTAAACTAATTATCATTAATCAGCGATTTAGGTTTTTAGGGTTTATGTGATGAAGAACACCAGTTTGATCCAAATTTGGGGTTAGGTTTAGTGTTTAGTGGGAAAGAATATTTAATACTAACCTGAATTAGTATTAAATAAGTTGGTGGTGACGTGGGATGTTTAGTGAGGTGGGGTATTTTGATTGGTGGGTGGTGTTGAGGTGGACCGATGACTGGGAGGGGAGAGTTTGATTTTTAGAAGAATTAGTCTTCCCATTTCCATCTTGTTGCTACATGGAGTTATAACAGCTTAAACACAAAACCCCTTTGTTAATAAAGTTTTTGTTTTTGTAATTTGGCCACAAAAACTTTTGCAAAGTATAATCAAGGGTATTTCTTGCTATTTCTTGATTATTGAAGGGCTATACTTGACATATCTGCATTCTTTAAGGTCTTATCTTGTATTATTGACTTTGTGGAGGACTAAAAGTTACAAGTCTTCATTTTGTAAGGACCAATCTTGCCAATTCTACAAAGTTGAGGGTCCTTTTTGTAAATTTGACAAACTTTAGGGACAAAACTTGTAATTATGAATATATAAGGGTATAAAGTATCATTTCTTCAATGATGGAGGACCTTTCTTGTACATCTTCAATTCTTCAAGGACTTTTTCATGGAAATTCAACACTTGGGTCCAGTTCATTGTGCTACTTTGTTTCCCGTGTTCGTTTTTTTATTGATTCTTGTGATCTTTTTTCATTTTATTGATATCTGTACCTAAAATACACATTGAGCAAACACAAGCATATATATGGCACTTTTTATGATTATTTTATTGTTTTAAGCCCGTTTTGGACAATGAGACGATGTATAAAAGTAGTCTCATCACTCCCCCATACTAAACGATTATCGTGCCCTCACGCAATGCTAGAATAAAGTATCTTAGCTTCTCCAAAATTTATTTTTATCGAATTTTATTGAAACTTAAACTTACTACACTACTACTACTTGCGGTTTAGACATAATGTAAGATTTTCATCGCAAAATGGGACGTTTAGGTTGATAGAATAAGAACATGTGAGTGACTCATAGAGATAAATTCGTCGTCCTCGATTTTCACCCAATTTCATGCTAAGCGTGTAACGAGATCATTGTCATTATAAGTTAGTAATGCGAACACTACTCATATGCCCTAATCACGTACTTAGACTCCCTTAATCCTAAGTGGTATCTCTTATATTTTATTTTTGTCTTAATGATCACGAGAATACATTGTTGACTTATGCGATAATAGAGATGATACACGGCTTTTGACACCTCGTATAAAAATTAAAGTTCTAGTTCTCGATATCTTAAGGAATTGATCTGGGTTCTATGTGTGACTCAGTTGATTTTGTTAAAACAAATATTTTTGGTTGATTTTAAATTAAAAGTGCAAAGACGTAAATATAAATGACTTAAAGTTAAAGCGTTAAAATAAAATGGCGTAAAACTAAATGGCGTTAAATTAAAATCTAAGTCTAATTAAAATTAAATGGAGCAATATTTAAAAACTTTGAAAAGTAAAAAAAAATTAAATGACTTAAAGTTAAGAGCGTGACGAGAATTAAAATTAGACAAGTATTAAAATGAGAACGTAAAAACTAAACAAGACAAAAATATGAAAAACAATCCTAATCGGAATGTGTTCCGATAAGTACCCCAATCGGAATACTCTTACCCCTCTGGTCGGAATGTGGATCGGAAAATCCAATCGGAAAGCTGTCACCTTACCTTGATCGGAATACCAAACTCACCTTGATCGGAATACTTCAATCGGAATATGGGAATACGGGGTTATCGGAATCCTCTAATCGGAATGTGGTTGGAACTTCAATCGGAATGTTGTCACCCTTTTCAGATCGAAATAACCAAACCAAATGCCCGATCGGAAAACCAACTTACCTGATCGGAATGAAGAATGGACAACTGATCGGAATGAAGAGTGGGTTACCAATCGGAATGCTGTCACCTTACCTTGAACGGAATACCACTAATGCCTCTGATCGGAATACCAAGCCACCCAATCGGAATGTTACAAACCCTTATCCGATCACTCTGATCGGAATGCTAAACCCTTTTCCGATTTGTAAGATCGGAATACGGAGAAAAGAAGGCAAAATAAGCTAGAAAAATAAGCTATAACTCTAATAAGCACAAGTCTAAAATCCTAAGCAAAACACGTGTAATCAAAACTAATAAGCTGAAATCTACAGACTTTTAAAATACAAAATGAAAAAAAAAATTACGAAAACAACTTTTTATATAAAAATAACTTTTATAAAAACTTTAAAAACTTAAAGATGAAAACAAATAAGCTACAAGAATCAATGATCTAAAACAATCAAAAGCATAAAAACACAATCTTTAATCAAATAAGCAAGACAATAAGCATGTAAACATAAAGATCAAGCAAGAAAGAAAGGTAGAATGAGAGATCAAACAAGTAAAGTAAAGGTGCAATAAAGATAAAATTAACTTACTTGAAAATTAAAGTGCAAGACAAGGTAATTAAAGGTGTGATTGTAGAGTTTTTACACACCTTTAGGAAAAGGATGACAACAGTGGCAAGTATTAAGTGTCGGTTTAGGAAAACCGAGCACTAATGACCAAATAAGTTCAAGTTCGTTTCCCAAGGAGGCTAGTGTGTTGTGAATTGAATTGATTTTGATTGATGATTCTATTAAGAAGAAAAGAAAAGAAAATAGAAATGAGAAAGAAAGACGGTTACGAAGACGGATCGAGCTAAGATGAAAACGCGTTCACGTAAAACCGTAAAAAACTACAAAATTAAAATTTTAACCTAAAAATTCCTAAAAATTACTAAAAATCCACAATAATATTCTAAGAGTTTACAAAAAATCCAAACTTGCTAAAACCTTTTAATTAATTAGATAATGACTTTTTAATGCTAATTAAAGCCCTAAAAATCACAATTAATAATTAAAAAGCCTTAAACAAGATTTTAATGTTTGTAAACCTCAAAAATAACCTAATTAAGATAAAAAGTGTTTTTTAAAATTTTAAAACCAAATAAATCTATTTTTAAACACTTAAAAACTATTAAAATCAATTAAAACTTAAATTAATTCTAGAAAATAAATGAAAAGTCCTAAAAATATTTGGAAAGTTACAAAATTCCTATTTTAGTGTCTACAATCTAGGAAAAATGAAAAAAGTAGAAAAAACAAACTTCTAATTTTTAATAATAAAATAATAATAAAATAATCAAAAAAATTTAAAGTTTATAAAATAAATCTAAAAAATACAAAAAATCTAGAATAATGTAACTAAGACAAAAATGAAATTAAAAGTTCCTAAAACCTTTTTAATAATTTTATATTAAATTTTAAATTTGTTTAAAAACCCTAAAATCCTATAAAATTAAAAATTAGACTTTTTGAAAACTTTTTTAGCTGTAAACCTCAAAATACTTTAATAAAACCTAAAAACATTTTTTTATAAAAATTTAAAACTATTTTAACTATTTTTTAACTAATTTACTAAATACGGGTAAATAAAAAATAATAAAAAATAAATAAAGAAAGAGAAAAATGCAAACTTAGCTAAGAAAAATCCTAAACTATATACTTAACCTAGGAAAAATGCTACTTGTCTAAAAAGCCAAGCCAATAAGCCCACAAGAGCTTATTTAGCTACGACTTATTTTAGATAAGCCCACACAACAACCCTTTAAATATATATTGAAACCAACCTTGGTCAGTAAAAGACCCAAGGGCGTAACGGTATGTGTGTTGTGTTGTGAGGAGGATGGCACAGGTTCGAGTCCTGGCCAGTCCTTTTTGAATTTTTTTTTTCTTTTTTTAACTTTAAAAACTCCAAACCAGTAACTTAACTTACTTAAAAACACAAATCTATTACAATTTAAACTAGATTAAAAGCCACTAGCATCAAAAACGTGCCCAGTTATGATTTTCTGATGAACACAAGAACTTGAGATTCTTCACAAGTGAAGAATGAATCAAGAGGGCTTGATTCTTGGATTTTTGTTATGTTTTTTATGGACAATGGGCACCCCTATACTCAGTTGAGTATAGGGAGTCAATATAGCACAAAAACAGCAAATCACTTAGCCAAAAATCACACAAATAAGCAAAAAAGTTTATGATTAATGCTTAGGCAGGACTGAGAGTGTTTGCTGGTTTTATAGGTCAAAATAGTGAGATTCAATGGCTCATAATTTGCACATAAGATCACCAATTAGCATGTAACTGATTACAAACCCTTTTATAACCTAAAACCTAACAGACTTCAAGATTTAATGAACCATTTCCACCAAAATCAGTCACTCAGGACACTTTTTCTGATTTCTAGTACTTAGACCAAATTTTAGCATGCAATGATGTTTTATACCTTACCAATCTTAAACCTTATGCTAACATACAACTACTAACTACCTAATGAGTATATCTAAACAAGATTTAAACAAAACTTGATTGATTTACCCTGATTAGAACCTTAATCCAAACACACCTTTAAAATCTGAAATGCAAATTTTTCAAACAAAATCCTTATAAAATCCAACCAACTGATTACAAATGATCCTAGCATGCATACAATCAACTAATGAACAAATTCAAACACTTAAACAACACTTATCCAATCTTTCATGCAAAATTCATGCAAATCACAAATAACACAAAATCAGAAAACTGAAAATGAACAAAAGGGTTTTATCTAGAGGGACCTACATCCAGGTCCCTCAGTGGTTGCTTAACCACCTCCAAATAGGCCCGGGCCTATGCTGATCCTTGGACAACAAGATTTCAACAACCTGCTAAGAAAATGAAGAACACACAAATATACAATAAACTGATTTCTCAAACCTTTTTAAAACTTTTCAAATATTTTCCAAATACTTTTCCTTTCAAAAACACCTTAAACATACAACTTACAATCCTGAAAACCAAACCTTGAAACAAGGTTTTACCAAAAATTCCCCAGTTTCAGAAACCCTTTTTCTGAAATTTTCAAACACAAAGTGTTTGAACAAATTCAAATGGAACTCAGTATTCTAGCTTAAAAACGTTTACCAACTTTTATAGAACAAAAGGAATTACACTTTTTCTTAAAAATTACCAACTTTATTAAATAAAAAGGAATTACAAAGTTTTGCTAGAAAAACTGGAACAAGAGGGCATCCACAAGTTGGAGCCTCTCTTTATACTCATAAGAAGAACCTTCTAGTGCTAAACAATAAAATAATGAAAAGCTAAAACCCTAGCAAAGGGATTTCCTGAATTGCCCTTGATTTTGACTGAAAATTGGGTCAAATGGATACATGTGAAGTTGCCAGCTAGCTTGTGTTGATCTTGGACGTTTATAAGTCCTTGGGGTCCAAGTAGAGCTTGTGGGACGTTGATCTTGTCTGCTTTAGGGTTTTGAGGGAAAGGGACGGGGCAGGGGAGGGTCCCACAAGACACATGGGTGTGTCTTCTGTTGGTTTGGGATGTGGGTTGTGGTGACAAAAAGTTTAATCATCAATCTGCACAATTAGGGGAAAACCCCTTTGTTTTTAATCTGATTATGCCTGGGAAAATTAGGGTTTATGTGGGGGATTAAGGTGGGTTTAATCTATTTTAGGTAAAGTGAATTTTAAATTAAATGTTTAGGCGGGAAAAATAAGTGGGGTGTTGACTGGGGTTTGACCCAGGTTTATTTAATAAACCTGGTGGGTTTGGGTTGGGTAATGGACGGGTTGGTTGGGTAAGGGTTTGGGTAAATGGGTATTCGGGTGGGTATGGTGACGTGTAAAGATGTGAGTGGATGGGTAATGTTTGGCTGTCTGGCAGAATCAGTCCCTGGACTCCTTCACTTCTTTCACTTTGTATAAAATGGCACAAACTTCATTTCCCTTTATAAACAAGTTTCACCAATTTGTCACTTTTGGCACTAAATGTTTCCAAACTTTTTTCCAAGGGATTCAAATGCAATTCTTGGATTCTTCAAGGACTGAACTTGTAATATCTTGATAATTTAGGGACCACAATGCATTTTATGAGTTTTGCAAGGGTATAAATTACCAAGTCTTCAAAAATGAGGGACCAATCTTCAATTCTTCAAGGTCCATTTTGGAAATTCCAGATTTGGGTCCGGTTCATTGTGCGGCTTCGTTTCCCGGGTTCGTTTTTTAATGATTCTTGTGATCTTTTGCCATTTCCTCAATATCCGTACCTAAAATACACAAGTAACAAACACGAGCATATATTTGGCAGTTTTAATGATATTTTATGCATTTTAAGCCCGATTTGGACGATGAGACTATGTATAAAAGCAGTCTCATCACTCCCCCATACTAAACCATTACCGTGCCCTCACGCAATGCTAGAATAAAGTATCATAGCATCTCCAAAATTCATTTTTATTTACTTTATTGGAATGATAAACTAGCTACACTACTACTATTACTACTACTTGTGTTTTAGACATAATGTATGATTTTCATCGCAAAATGGGACGTTTAGGTTCATAGAATAAGAACACGTGAATGCTTTGTTAGAAATAATTTCATCGTCCTCGATTTTCACTCCAATTCCATGCCAAGCGTGCAACGAGATCATTGTCATTATAAGTTAGTAATGCTAACACTACTCATATGCCCTAATCACGTACTTATTCTCCCATTATTCCTAAGTTGTATCTCTTATATTTTATTATGTCTTGAATGTTTCACGAGGATACATTTTTTACTTATGCGATAATAGAGATTTAGGTCTAAAAATAGAGTCCTAACGGTGTAACTAAGACCATCAAATCAATAACCCCTCCTAATAGACAACGATGTCAAAAAATCAAGTTGACAAGAAGAATCGATAAACACGGTTTTATAACGGTTTTGAACATGAGACTTATTACCAAGACTTTTATACGCCCCCTAACGGAAGGGCCTTATTATCTTTAGTTTACCTCCATCTTTTATTCAACTTCGCCATGAAGCTTTTATTATGACTTCGGTCTTGCCTTGCCTTTTATTATCCGCCTCATCGGTGGTTTTATTAGCCAAAGACGTATATCCTCACGCTAAAGCGAATTTTGGATCTTTAAAGCTTCGAAGATTAAGGCTTGATTCACTTTCAATTTTGCATAGAGTTTAGGCCTTGTGGGGCTTCAAATTGTTTGCTAGATTTAGGTGAGCACTTGAAATCTTATTATTTGGTGAAGCTTTCGATTATTCGGGTGCCAATACTTCAAAACCGTGACGCTGGCGATATCTTAATGTCTTCCCAATTTAATTACACGGAAGCTACTAGAAAAGACTAGAAACCCAACAATCCTAACTAAACCGCTAAGTCAATATTTATTAAGCAAAAAATATTTACAAGCGAAGGGAGAATAAGCAAACAACGAGAACACATGAGTTTTTGAAAGAATACGAGTACTCTACGTTTAGCATAGTAACTTATAATTAACTCTATCATTTCTCGTCCTCATTTAAGAGACTTAGCCTAATGTGTAGTTAAGGAATCAAAGCTAAGTGCTCAACAAGCACGGTCGAGTCAAAAATTACTCTTATTCTCGCCATCGGAAAACATACATTCGTGTCTTCAAACACTTATAAAACATGAGAAAAAAATTTAAAATTTGGCCATTTTTAGCCTTATTTTGCAACAAAATGATAAACAAAAAAAATAAACTTTGGAAAGCGTGAAGGTTTGGCAAGGCAAGTATCAATTCACCCCCCCATACTAAAGTTAAACATTGTCCTCAGTTTTTCGAGTCTAGGGGTGCAAAACACCCCCATACTAGAAACGTAGTTGAATGCCTAATCTAGGATGGAAAGGGTGTAACCAATAAGTAATAGTCGTTTATGAAGTGTGCTATAAACCTAAGGTTAGAACATAAAAGGATATATCATTTGGATATTGAGAAATGTCTCCAAAGCAAACGATCGAGTGCTCCCATAAAACGAACATGAGAGGCTCCAATCGTGAAGATCATGATCTAAAAACCACAATGCACAAACAACCACGGAACAAAGGTTGGAAGGGCACAAATCCCCTCACATTAAACTAATTAGAAAGCAATAATATGTACATGGATAAGCATGGGTCTCCCCCACGAGGCACCTTGTTTTTGATAACCGAGTCAAAAGCTCGACTCGAATCCCCATAAATGTGATCATTTAGGGATTATCATGGTGTGGTCAATTTTTGGTGGGGCTTACATGATAAACAAGGCCCAAAAACAACCGGTATAAAGGACTAAGTCCTTGGATGGTGCAAAATACCGGGATCGAAGATGGCGTTCTCGTTTTCGTTGAAAAAACAAATCAACGCCACTTCATCGTGAGCCAACAAAAACTCAAAGAGTTTCAAGAAAATAGAGGAGAAGAAATAGAAGGGTGGTACAATGGGTAAGTCAAAACATTGAGCTACTCGAGGTAGACTCGCACCAATCAAATGAAAAGATTTTCCATTTATTGCATCGGTGGAAGACCGAGATTTCCCTTTATAAGCAATTCCAGGATCAAATATCTCGTCCTCGGTGGAGAAAGGGGAGGGAACATAAGGGGATTCCCCCACACTAAGCCCACACAAAGCATCGTCAAAAGGAGAAGACGAGCTTGTAGTACTCAAAACACGTGGTGATGACGGAGTTAGAATTGTAGAAAAATCTTTTAAATTAAATTCAAAATCTTTTCCTTTTTCATCTTTTAAACTCTCTTTGTGAAAACCCAATTTGATTATGTCAAAAATATTTGGTGTATCTAAAACAATGTTAGTCACACTAAAAATTCTCACATTTTGAAACCGTTTTGGCAAAGGTGGTGGTAAGTTTTCAAATCTTTTGTCAACAAAGAAAACTTCCCCATCGGGATCAACGTATTCATCATCTGAAGAATCACTCGAGATTGGAATCGTAGGCTTAACACTCTTAACCTCCACCGTCGGAGGGGACGGAACTTCATTTTTCTCAACAACTCCTAAAACTCTATTTGAAATCTTTTGACAAATGTTTTTGATAGGATTGACATTGTACAAAGATGTGATAGAATACACATGAGAAAGAGTGGAGTTTTGGGTTGCATTAATGACGAGTTCTTCCTCACTGAAACGAAGAGTGATTTTCCTTGCATGCACATCGATAAGTGCCCTCGAGGTATCCAAAAAAGATCGACCTAAAATTAACGGAACTTTAGGATCGATAGGAATATCAACAACAATAAAGTCTACAGGATAGTAGAACTTTCCAACTTTCACAAAGACGTCCTCGGCAACTCCACAAGCTAGAATCGTAGAATGATCGGCCATCTCGATTGACATTCTTGAAGGAGTGAGATTGGGAAGATTGAGCGATTTAAAAATCTCAAGAGGCATCAAATTAATACTAGCACCAAGATCGGCCAAGGCGTAGCATTCTTCCATGTCTTGTATAGCACATGGGATTAAAAACTTTCCAGGATCACCGACTTTTTGAGGTATGCGGCTTAGAAAAACCGAAGAACAACTAGACGATTTTTGCAATTTCTCTTTGTTATTCAACATACTTTTGAAGTTCGCGGCAAATCGAGGCATCATGACTAAGGCGTCGGCAAAACTTATATTAAAATGCAAGTCACAAAACATTTTCATAAAGAGTTCAAATTGATAGTTATTTCGTTCTTGTGCCTTTTCCTTGTCTCGTCTTGAAGGGTAGGGTAAAGGTGGTGTGGGTTGGGGCATAGGCATAGGCCTTGGAATCTCGGGTTCCATGATTGGTATTGGTTCAACCGTAGGTGTGGTTTGAGCGGTACTTCGTGGGCTTGGAATTTGCTCCTTTTCGACCAACACCTCGGGTTCTTTCTCTTTTTCCTTCTCCATAGAAGTACTTGGACGAGAGATGGGTTCTTTGAAAGTTTTACCACTACGAGTAGTAATAACCTTCAATTCTCCCTTCGGGTTCACGATGGTATCACTAGGAAGACCACCCGAAGAAGAGGGCTTACACATGATAGCTTCAAACATTTTTCCCATATGGTCTTCAAATTTAGATTGCCTAGCATCCGCTTTTAACAACTCTTGCTTAATGTCATGTTGACCTTGCTCCATTTTTTGTTGATTTTGTTGGAGTCTTTGAACATTTCCTTCCATTTTATTAGCATGAGTTTTAAGTTCATTAGCAAGTTCGTTTTTAAGCTCGTTTTTTAACTCGGATCTTAAGCTAACCATTTCACGTTTCATATTATCAAACTTAGCATCATTAGCCTTAGCATAATTCAAAAATTCTCCTTGAAGATTTTTGGTGTGATCGTTTTGAAAACCTTGAGTAGAAGTTTGAAAATCACGGTTTTGGTTTTGGTTTGAAATTTGCCCATTTCCACTTTGATAATTACCCTTGTTGTAATTCCTTTGATTTCCTTGATAATTACCTTGGTTGTTGTTGCGATAATTATTATCATTTTGATTTGGTGGAGCTTGATTTTGGCGGGAACCTTGACCGATTTGGTTATAAGTTCCCGTGGATACATAAGCACTCGAAGTGTTACCATCCGCGGTAATGCACTCGGAAAGATCATGAGCTCCACCACACGACAAACAACTCTTAGAAACGGCTTTAACCGAAGCGGAATTCGAAGCTTCTTGAGCTTTCCAATGGGACATAAGGCTAGCAAATCTATCAAAAAATCGATTTTCTTCATTTGCTTCATCATGTAAAGCATTAATGCTACGAGACGATGACGAGCCCAATTTGGCAACACTCGGTGTGTTACGAGGGCTATAAACCTTAGACCTATTCTCAATTATGACCAAAGCTTCTTCAACCGTTTTACAGAAAAAATTACCACCCGCGGCGGCATTTAAATAATCTCTTTCATGATCATTAAGTCCATTGTAAAATGTGTCGATTTGATGTAAGTCGGAAAAACCGTTGATAACTGAGATTTTGCTAGGTTAAAGTTCGTTGATGTGTGTCTCTTCGAATTGAAAAATGAGTTTATTGTGCGACTAAGTTGTTCTTTGGTGAAACAAATAGTTGTGTCGTTGTAGTAATTAAATGTGCAAGAAAATTAAAGTAAAAGGCGTTAATTTAAGTAAATCTAAGTCTAATTAAAATAATGGTGCAAGTATTTAAAAGCGTGACGAAAAATTAAAAGGTACTAAAAGTAAATAACACAAACTTAAATCTATCTAAGGCAAACTTAAAACGCGACTAAAACTTAAACTAAAGCAAAGCTAAAATAAATCTAAGGCAAGGAATCTTAAAGTGCGACTAGGAAAAAAGCGGGAAAAATAAATTAGACAAAACTGAATTAAATTCGCAATATATAAAAAAATAGAATTAAATTTGCAATTATTGCGAAATCATATTATAATTCCGCAATTGGAGAAAGGACACAATTCCGCAATGTTGAAAATGCCACAATTTCGCAATCTTGAAATTGTACACAAATTCGCAATTAACAAAATCAACAATTCCGCAATTATTGAAAATGATATGATTTCGCAATCATACAAAACAAAGATTCCGCAATCATGGAAAACATAGATTTCGCAATAGCCAGAAAGAATGATTTCGCAATTCGAAAAAGATACAATTTCGCAATGCTTGGTGCCACAATTTCACAATCTTGGAAAGATCAATTTCGCAATTACCAAAGAAGACCAAGATTTCGCAATTGAAAGAAGGATTCAATTTCGCAATTATTGAGGAATTGCAAAATCGAATCAGATTTCCTAAAAACTAGGAAAACTAAAAAAAGTACGAAAATAAGCATAAAAATCATAACTTTTCAAGGACAATAAGCAAATTAAAAAGACCATAAGCTAAATAAAAACACTAGAATAATGATAAAACTTATAAAAACATCAAAAATAAGACACGAAATTTAAAAAGATTAAAACTTTTAAAGAAAACTTTGAAAACACTTAAGTTAAATACCAAATAAGCACATAAGATTGTCAAGCTTATGGCTATTTCGTATGAAAACATAAAAGGTAAAAGAAAAGACAAAACTTTTTAAATCAAATAAGCAAATGGATAAAACAAAAACTTGCTTAATCCGAAATTGAAACCGAATCAAAAAGAAGAAGAGTAGAATGAGATAGATAAAAGTAAACTTGATCAAAGTTAAATAAAGATTAAAGCAAGAAAATTAAAACACTTACTTGGAATTTAAAGAAATTAAAGTGCAAAACATGTATTTAAAATGACAAGTAATTAAAGGTGCATAAAATAAAGGTGGAGAACTAATTTGTCAAATTAGCTAACAAAATGAAAAGTGATTAAGACTAATCTATATATAGGGGAGGATTAGGAAGCTTCCTCCCCTCCTTCATTTCCTCTTAATTGCATCTTTAAGTCTCTCCTTCTTAATCTCTTTGTTAATTGCACCATTAGTCCTTAAGCCTTTAAATCTTCTTTAATCTTGGACTTTAATGACTTATGGCTCGGGATTTCTTTAAACTCGTCTTTATATTCTTCAATAAATAAGACTGGAGTTCTTCGGCTTTTTGTAAACTTCCGTCTTTCGACTTTTTCTTCAATAAATCTTCAGAATTGGTCTTGGCCTTCCGTTCTTTTTCCACTCTTGACTTTTCGACTTCATATTTCGTCTTTTTCTTCAATATTAGTCCGTAAATGCCCGTGAATGCCCGTGTTTTCTCCACTTTTCACCTTTTCGTCCTAAATCACAACAAAAACACAAACCACGCATAATTCCGACATAAAAGACATAAAATACACGTTTTGGCTCGGTTATTATTGTAATTAAGTGGTAGAAAAGATGGGTGTTTTCACACCTATCAAATCCCCTACACTTGACCATTGCAATGTCCTCATGCAATGCATTAGTTACAAAGCATGTTTACATTTTTCATCATAATCAATCCATAGTGGCCTTTATTAAAGAGATAGAAAACTATAAATATTCAAAGTAAAGAAATCAAAAGCATACCTTAGGTTTTGGAAATGTTATGAATAATCATCATCCTCAAGTTTTCACTTTCTCCAAACCAAGCTTAAAAACGAGATCATTGTTATTATAAGTTAGCAAACTAACACGAACTCATGTGGGCCAATTATTTACTTAGACTCCCTTATTCCTAGGGGTATCTCTTATATTTTATTGTTGTCTTGAATGATCACGAGGATGCATTTTCGACTTATTTCGATAGTTATTAAGTCTGAAAATAAAGTGGGACGATTTAATCAATAGTTAGCTAAAGGACAAAATCTTTTAAAACTGCTTCTCGGGACCTCATAAAGTTCATATCTTGGCATAACTCGCTTCGCGATTTGAGACCTTTCTCGGACCGATATTTGGCAGCGACTTCATACTTCAAACCTTGAGAGACGTTCATGAAATTATGGTCTTCTCTTCATAATGGAATTTCTTCACTTGAAGTTTTCAGAGATTCATACTTGGACCACGACTTCTTCATTTTTCTCCAATCTTTATTTTGGACTTTGATATACAACGATCCGCCTCCTTTTATGACTTGGATCTATTTATCCTCATACCTTGTTAGGGTCTTTTCGGATACACTTCTCCATGACTTTTGGGGAGTTTTTGCTTTTCGTCGTGTGTCTCGATCCTTCATATTGATTTTTGATAAATGATTCTTCACATCACTTTGGATCTTAAGCAACAAAATATAGCCCTCATGCCTTGTTAGGGCCTTTTCGGACTCGCCAATCTTCGCATCCCGCTTCAATAAGTTATGCCTTGGCTATGAACTCTAATCCATACCGAGCAACTTTTAAACGATCTTGGGGTAGAAGCTAAGTAACTTTTCAAATCGTACAACCTTATTTATTGCAGATAAATTTATTAACAAGCGATGGGAGAATAGGCTTATAATTAACTCACATAAATTCACGAAAGAATACCAAACTTATAATTGACTCTATCATCTCTCGTTCTCCACAGTTTAAAATCTCAAGTAATGAGACTCGTGGATGCTTAGCCTATTAAGTCAAAGTTTTGGGTTTTCGAGTCGCCTATAGGATCTTGCAAATTCTTAGACTTTTTCAAGTTTAGAAATCGCGTTTTAAAGTTACCTTGATAAACGACTCTCTAGGATCAATTATAGGAACTTGCGAAAAGTTCTTGTTCTTAACCCGTGAGAGTTAAGACTTTCACGTTTTATAGCTCCCTATATAAAAGCCTAGCAAAACTTGACTTAAACATGTTAAGGATACTAGCTAGAGTAACTTAGATAAGTAAACTCGGGTTGAGTCAAAAGATTCACAACGTTTTGAAAATTAAAACCACTTTATTAAACATTTATTCTAGCAAAGAAAGGAAAATAACTATACAAAGGGAAAAACTAATAGGCCAAAATAGATCAAAAATTTTGAAAAATGTCGAAAAATTGATTTTCCGATTAAAATGAGGACAAATACAAGGAAAAGGCCACTTAACTTCGATAGAAGTCCCCCCTACACTTAAAATAAACATTGCCTCAATGTTTAAGCATGTGGGAGTAAACTCCCCTACACTTAGGACATTGTGCACGTTGTTTAAATCTCGCTAAGGAAAAGACAACTAAAGAGATTCCTATTTTAATATTGAGAATATATAAAATAGTGAATCGAAAAGAGTTTAGGATAGAACCGGGAAGAAGTGGAACACGAAATCACGGGTCGTCAAGAATCATCAAGAGTGGATCATTGAAGCGCGAATCCCTGATTAAGAAGTGAGGATAGGAAAGCAAACCAACGGGTCTCCCCTACACTTATGATAAAGAAAGCGAAAAGATAGATGCATGGGTTGCCTCCCAAGAAGCGCTTGATTTTTGTTCACCGAGTCGTGAGCCTGACTCGACCTTGATCATCATAGGAAGAAGCATGAAACATATCCACCAGGATCAAAGACATAGTTTTCGTCCATCAAATAGCACAGGCTTAAGGCGAACAAGGCAAGCCAAAGAAGAGTAGGCAAGGTTCCCTTAAGCAGTGATGGAGCACGGTGGAAGCAAGGGTGAAGTGGTGCAAGCAGATTTCCATAACTTCCAAAGATATTTCCTTTTATTTCATCAGAAGGATACTGAGATGGCTGCAGAATATCAATACCGGGGTCGAACACCTTTTCCTTTAGGGGAAAATAGCACTCAGGCTCAGCAGAGTGTGAAGAAGATCCGCGAAGAAGCACAACCTCGTCCTCAGAAGGGGGACAAAGAGGTGTTAACTCATACGTGCTGCGGATATCGGTGTCGACCGGTTTCTTCTCCTTTGAAAGAATGTGCTTCAAATCCAAAGTAGGATCAAGACGATAATCTTCAAAGTCCAATGGAGGTGCATCAGTCTCATGAGGGAAGTAAGTGTTGAGAAGCGTAGAGAAATCTTCCTCAAATGAGTAATCGTCCAAAGTAGAATCGAGTGATGTAGGTGGAGGATCTTCATCAAATGTAGGTGCAATGTCATCAGTAGAAGAATCACTCGAAAGAGTATCGGCATCCTCAAAATCATCAAAAGTGGGCATGTCGGGATACTCAGAAGTAAGGTTATCATAATCATCCGAGTCCGAGCTAAAATCATCATCATCATAAGCATCAAAGACCGGTGTAGAATCATATATGGGAGAAGGTTCCAAAGTAGGGAGAGAATCATCCACATCATCATGAAAAAGTGGATTATCGATGCAAGATTCGAATAGAGGATTGTTGTAGACAACAAAGTCATCATGCACATTAATCATATTCACTGATTCTCGGCCTCCAAAGGTTGTACTGGTAAGCTTCCCCATTTTGAAAACTTGTGCATCATCCCCGACTCTTAAGATTAACTCACCTTCGGCCACATCCACTAAAGCTCGGCCGGTTCTCAAGAATGGTCGACCAAGTATTAAAGGAATACGAGGGTCCATTTCGTAATCAACAACCACAAAGTCAACCGAGAAGGTAAATGTGCCAAATTTAATAAACACGTCTTCGGCTATATCAACGGGGTAAGCGAGAGTGCGATTTGCAAGTTCAAGAGTCATCTTTGTTGGAGTGAGGTCGGGTAATGATAGTGTTTTCCAAACACTCAATGGCATCAAATTAATACTAGCCCCGAGATCAGCAAGGGCAGTAAATTCTTCAGTTTTGTTGAACACGCAAGGCAACACAAAACGAGCGGGATCTCCAAGCTTTTCCGGCAGTTCTTTAAGAATAACTGCAGAGCAGTTTTCATTTAATCGTGTGTTGGCGAGTTCAATCAGCTTCTCCTTCTTGTTAAGCAATTCCTTAAATGCTTTAACAAATTTGGGCATGTGGACAAGTGCTTCAAGAAAGCTAATGTTGAAGTTCATCTAAGAGATCATCTTCACATAGCGTTACACTTCAGAGTCATCCTTGGTTAGCATTTTGGTCTTGCCTAAACGAGAGGGATAAGGGATATTGGGTTTGGGTGGTGAAGGTGCAGGTGTAGCAGGTAAAGGTTGAGATGTTGAAGGGTCCTTCGTGGGAACTTCATCACGTCGAGGCGGAGACGGTAATGGTGCACTAATACTAGGTGTAGGAGGAGTAGGGATACATGGTGGTGGAGGAGGTGTAGATGATGGTTGTGGGATTGGTGGTCCTACGATGGTGACTCCACTACGAGTAGTAATAGCACTCACATTAGCTCGCGGATTGGTGACGGTGTTTGAAGGTAGAGAACTTGAAGTAGAAGGTTGATCAGGGGGCAAGAAACTAGACATCATATTCTTTATATCATTCGTTTGAGTGCTGATGGAGAATTGAAGATTATCTCGAAGTTCGGATCTAATCTCATTTCCTTGTTTGGTGATATCTCCTTTCAGATTGATAATTTGGTTCTGCGGGTTCTTGATTTGCTCACCGTGGGTTCTCATGATGGTGTCGACATCGGGGTTAATGGGTGGGAGTTGTTGTGCGGGTGGGTGATAAGGATTAGAAGCTCTTGGTGGGATTTGGTTGCTTCTAGTGTAGTTGTTGGCGGAGTTTTGGTTTTGAGGAGAAAACCCGGGTGAAAGGTAGTTGTTTGACCGGTAGCTCAGCAATTTTCTATCCCCTTGAGGTCGAGCTTGGTAATTTTCCGGTGAATAATTACCATAAGCTGCATATACATTTTCCGGATTTCCTTGAGTTGAAGGACAATCGGTGTATGAGTGTGGACCGCCGCATGTTTCACAAGGGGTAGCAACAACTTTAACTTGTTGTTGTTGGTTTGAAGCCAAAAGTTGCATAATTCTGCTCATTTCGGTCAACACGCGTGTGAGTTCAGTCATATCAGGGTTTGCTGAAGTAGAGGAAACATTTACTCTCGGGTTGTTCCTTGAAGAAGTAGAGGAATCCCAGTTTTTGTGGTGAGTAGTCATGTTCTCAATTAGCTATCTACACTCCTCGGGTCTCCTTTTCATGAATATGCCACCGGCGGCTGCATTAATCGTATCCCGATCACGAAAAGTTAAACCGTTGTAGTAAGTATCTATTAAGGTTACAGGGAGCATGTTGTGGTTTGGACATCTATCGATCAAGACATTATATCTCTCCCAAGCATCAAAAAGAGATTCATCAGGATCTTGCATGAAACCGCTGATTTGATTGCGAAGGCTCGTGACCATGGATGGTGGAAAGTAGCGCGACAAAAAGCGTTGAGTCATGTCATCCCAAGTGTGAATTGAATTCTTCGGGAGACGATCAAACCATTTCTCGGCATGGTGTGATAAAGTATGTGGGAAGAGTTGTAGGCGAAGTTCATCCATTGTGGCACCGGCGCACTTCATGCTTTGGGTGATTGTAATGAACTGGTCGAGGTGTTTGTTGGCATCATCATCAGGCATTCCTCTAAAAGGATTTGTTTGCACTTGCTGAATCATGTGGTGCTTCAACGAAAACTCAGGAGCGTTGATTTGCATCGGCGCAATCGGTCCTCCTCGTCCAAACATTGTTGGTTGACAAAGCTCCTCCATGGTCCGAAGATCGGGCTGTGGAAGAACATTGTTGTTATTATTAGGGTGCGGTGGATTATTGTTGTTTACACCTGACATAGCTAAATCTTCTTGAGTCTCGGGCTCTTGATAATTAGAAGATCTAGTACGCATACACCTGAAAATGCAAAAGAAAAAGAAACCAAACACAAAGACAATATATATACACAATAAAGATAAAATCTTTTTGGATTTTTTTTAAATTTTTAATTTTTATGGATTTTTATCAATTTTTAATTTTTATGGTTTTTTGGATTTTTTATGCAAGAAAAATAACGCTCACAAGTGAACGGATCCCAAAAAGCAACGTGTCTCTCACAGAAAACTGTTAATATTTACGAAAAGGGTCGGCAGCGACGCCATTTGATAACTGAGATTTTGCTAGGTTAAAGTTTGTTGATGTGTGTCTCTTCGAATTGAAAAATGAGTTTAATGTGCGACTCAGTTGTTCTTTGGTGAAACAAATAGTTGTGTCGTTGTAGTAATTAAATGTGCAAGAAAATTAAAGTAAAAGGCGTTAATTTAAGTAAATCTAAGTCTAATTAAAATAATGGTGCAAGTATTTAAAAGCGTGACGAAAAATTAAAAGGTACTAAAAGTAAATAACGCAAACTTAAATCTATCTAAGGCAAACTTAAAACGCGACTAAAACTTAAACTAAAGCAAAGCTAAAATAAATCTAAGGCAAAGAATCTTAAAGTGCGACTAGGAAAAAGGCGGGAAAAATAAATTAGACAAAACTGAATTAAATTCGCAATATATAAAAAAATAGAATTAAATTCGCAATTATTGCAAAATCATATTATAATTCCGCAATTGGAGAAAGGACACAATTCCGCAATGTTGAAAATGCCACAATTTCGCAATCTTGAAATTGTACACAAATTCGCAATTAACAAAATCAACAATTCCGCAATTATTGAAAATGATATGATTTCGCAATCATACAAATCAAAGATTCCACAATCATGGAAAACATAGATTTCGCAATAGCCAGAAAGAATGATTTCGCAATTCGAAAAAGATACAAATTCGCAATGCTTGGTGCCACAATTTCGCAATCTTGGAAAGATCAATTTCGCAATTACCAGAGAAGACCAAGATTTCGCAATTGAAAGAAGGATTCAATTTCGCAATTATTGAGGAATTGCAAAATCGAATCAGATTTCCTAAAAACTAGGAAAACTCAAAAAAAGTACGAAAATAAGCATAAAAATCTTAACTTTTCAAGGACAATAAGCAAATTAAAAAGACCATAAGCTAAATAAAAACACTAGAATAATGATAAAACTTATAAAAACATAAAAAATAAGACACGAAATTTAAAAAGATTCAAACTTTTAAAGAAAACTTTGAAAACACTTAAGTTAAATACCAAATAAGCACATAAGATTGTCAAGCTTATGGCTATTTCGTATGAAAACTTAAAAGGTAAAAGAAAAGACAAAACTTTTTAAATCAAATAAGCAAATGGATTAAACAAAAACTTGCTTAATCCGAAATTGGAACCGAATCAAAAAGAAGAAGAGTAGAATGAGATAGATAAAAGTAAACTTGATCAAAGTTAAATAAAGATTAAAGCAAGAAAATTAAAACACTTACTTGGAATTTAAAGAAATTAAAGTGCAAAACATGTATTTAAAATGACAAGTAATTAAAGGTGCATAAAATAAAGGTGGAGAACTAATTTGTCAAATTAGCTAACAAAATGAAAAGTGATTAAGACTAATCTATATATAGGGGAGGATTAGGAAGCTTCCTCCCCTCTTCATTTCCTCTTAATTGCATCTTTAAGTCCCTCCTTCTTAATCTCTTTGTTAATTGCACCATTAGTCCTTAAGCCTTTAAATCTTCTTTAATCTTGGACTTTAATGACTTATGGCTCGGGATTTCTTTAAACTCGTCTTTATATTCTTCAATAAATAAGACTCGAGTTCTTCGGCTTTTGGTAAACTTCCGTCTTTCGACTTTTTCTTTAATAAATCTTTAGAATTGGTCTTGGCCTTCCGTTCTTTTTCCATTCTTGACTTTTCGACTTCATATTTCGTCTTTTTCTTCAATATTAGTCCGTAAATGCCCGTGAATGCCCGTGTTTTCTCCACTTTTCACCTTTTCGTCCTAAATCACAACAAAAACACAAACCACGCATAATTCCGACATAAAAGACATAAAATACACGTTTTGGCTCGGTTATTATTGTAATTAAGTGGTAGAAAAGATGGGTGTTTTCACACCTATCAACCGTGATGAGGACATTCACGTAACATCTCCTTAAACCTATTCCAAGCCGTTGAAAAACTTTCATTTGATTCTTGTGAAAATTTAGAAATCTCGTTTTTCAAATGCGTAGTCTTAGAGGGCGGAAAAAATTGGTTCACAAACTTTGAAACGAGATCCTTCCACGTCAATATAGAATTGGGTGGCTCTTTCTCTAACCAAATTTTAGCGGGCCCCGCTAAGGAATACGGAAAAAGCATCATCTTAATCGAGTCATTCGAGACATCCTTGAATTTGCACGTGGCGGTAAGACGATTAAATTGGCAGATATGGTTGTGGGGATTGTCCTTCTCATCACCACGGAATTTGTTGTTTTGGATCATCGACAACAAACCTGTTTTGACCTCAAAATTCTCCGCAAGGATAGCGGGAATCACAATAGCTTCTCCATAACCCTCGGTGGGTGCTTGAAGTAACTCCATCATAGTTCGATTCGCCATGGTAGGTGCTTCTCGTACAATGGGTTCGTCAATAGGAGACTCCTCACTAGAATGAGTGGGAGTGGGAGTTTTGTTCTTTCGTCTACGTGCACGTTTTGCTTGATTACGAGTTAGCATAAACGTCACGTACAACGTGGAGACGAGCAAAGAAGATTCTTTTTGGTGTTTTGTATTTTTTCAAATTTTTTTTTTTTTGTGGTTTTTGATTGTATTAACTTTTTGGAAATTGGTGAAATGTATTAAGTAGACAAAAATCTACAAATCTCCTCCTTAATCAAATCTCTTGATTAAAGAAGCCTCAAGGAATGAAAACGATCACGTGGAGTGAACGCCTTCGATGACTTTAGAACGATGGTGGAACACCAAATCGTTCAAGAGGTTTAATCAATAGAAACCAAGAAAATATATATGATATGTAATAATACTTTGGGCGGCAAAACCCTCGATTAGCTCTCAAAATCAAATACGCACAAGCAAGAGGAGGAAACGAGGCGGCGCGAAGCACTTAAGAGCCTTTTTCCTTTAGGTCGTGAAATACAACCGCCTTATACCCACCTTATAGTTTGTATTTTTCAAAATCGAGCTTCTCGAAAGTATTTATCTATTTTTGCCTTTTTTCTTTGGTTTGAGATTCGAATACAATGATTGGGTAATGACCTCCCAAGTCAAGGTTGTGATTTCTCACGTATTTGGAGTACTTGTGAATTTATTGTTCTACGTATACAATATAGTAATAGTATTCACACAAAAACAGAAAAACGATAATACGTATTAGTAGAGTGCTACTAATACAAATACTAATTATGGTTAGTATAAAAACAACAATGGTTCAATCAAAACACAACACGCCTCCCCGGCAGCGGCGCCAAAATGATTGTAGAGTTTTTACACACCTTTAGGAAAAGGATGACAAAAGTGGCAAGTATTAAGTGTCGGTTTAGGAAAACCGAGCACTAATGACCAAATAAGTTCAAGTTCGTTTCCCAAGGAGGCTAGTGTGTTGTGAATTGAATTGATTTTGATTGATGATTTTATTAAGAAGAAAAGAAAAGAAAATAGAAATGAGAAAGAAAGACGGTTACGAAGACGGATCGAGCTAAGATGAAAACGCGTTCACGTAAAACCGTAAAAAAACTACAAAATTAATATTTTAACCTAAAAATTCCTAAAAATCCACAATAATATTCTAAGAGTTTACAAAAAATCCAAAGGAAAAGTTTCTACTGCTTGACCTTTTTGACTTTTTGTCTTTAGTGACTTTTTGTTGGATTCAAGTTAAGCAAAGGCACCTAAGTGATCAGTGAATCACAAGGAGTCAATAACAACAACAATATCACAAATTCACCAAGCCAATTAACACAGTTTAATCAAAAGATCCACAGACATGCACCAGATATGAACAATAGCAGTTAGAACTCAATAAGCACTTTTAGCAAGAATAAGCCAACAAACTTCACCAAATGCATACACAAGCTATAATAATTCAAATGAACATAAATAAACAGGTTTCATGCAATGGTTCAAGGTCTAGATCAAGATTCAAGCTCAAAAATGTTACTGATGAACAAAGAACATGCAGTTTTGATACTTTGCTGATATACTTGACCACAAATCCAATTTCAAACACTCAAATCTTCTTAATAGGTTATATTAACTATGTTTAATCACTTTTATCCCTAAGCATGCATACAAACTAAGTGTTACCAAAGTCTTAGGTCAAAACAAGGAGTTTTCAAGTTTTTATAGCACAATCAAGATTTTGATGTTTAAAAGCCAATAACTTGCAGCAATTAGCACTCAACCAAGTATATATCAGATACCAACAATAAACAACACTTTCCAATAACTCAAAAACACTTTGTGATCTTAAACAGGTTAACCCAAACACCCCTTAACTTTTTCAATCCAAGATTTAACAAAGTATAAGTGTGATTCAATGTTACCCAAGCCCAATCTAACACAATAACATCATCATGTAGTATCAAGCAATTATAAGCCAAAAAATAAAGAAGAACAATAGCATAACACAAAATCACAGAAATCAAGTATTTTTGACAGATTTTGGGTACAAGGGCTCAAACCTCATGAATGTACATCCACACTCAGGAATTTTTGAGCTTATGTTGCCTAGCAAAATAAGGCACAAGCTTCCACAACAAGGCTGCTAATATTCAACAGGTTAGAACACAAAATATGAAAACAGAAAAGTGAAAAAGCTTGATTAATGCAACCTTTGTACCCACTCTTTGATTATCCCCAAACCACAAGCTCCCAACACCTTGATAAGCTCCTTATCAGGGTGTTTAGATCACTTGTAATCTAAAATTCCAAAGATGTACCAAAGACTTATTAAAATATCAAGATTTGGGAAATTATGCAATTTCTTGCACAAGATTTAAAAACAGGTTTTAGGATTCAAACAACACAAACATATATCAATAATAAGCAATGAATTAAGTTGGCACTTGGATTTTCTTCAAACATTCAAACACTTTTCATTAATAATGAACAAGGCTTTACAGAACTTTGAACAAAGGAAAAAACAAGAGCATGACTCAAAGTGAAACCCTAATGCCTTTATAGGCTACAAACTATGTCTAGAAAGCACAAAAACGTAACCCTGATGCTGGTGAAGTCCCTGAATTGCCCTTTGTGAAGTTTGAAAACTTGGAATCGTGTGAAGTTTCTTTGGCTGCTTGTGAGGGTGTAAAAGGTGGTGGAATTTGATCAATGGCTCACATTGAGCTTATGATCAAAGCAGTTTTGTTGGGTGTTGGATGGCTGTCAACTTTTTGGCATTTTCTTCAAGACGTATGCATTGGGGTTTATCATGTGACCTTTTGTGTTGGTGATGTGGCAAGTTTAAGGTTTGGGATATGACTAACATCACCCTAATCTTAATTCTAGAAGGTTTAGGGGCTTAATTTTAAGCAATTAAGGAATACCCAAATTGTGAAGAACATGAAGAACACATGGTTTGATCTGATTTTGTGTTTAAATGGTGTGTTAGGCGCCCGATTAATAAAATAATAACTTTAGTTATTAATCTGGTATAAGTGGGGTGTGACATGGAGGTTTGGTGAGTTCCCATTGGTGGAGAGGGTGAGTGGGACAGGTGTCACCCCCTCACTGGTCTAGGTAAGTTTCTTTGTCTCCCACTTTCAGCCCCTCATTTCTTTCTTTCTTTTCATTTCAGTTTAAACATAGCCAAAAACGAATTCCTTTGTTATAGAAGTTTTACTTTTCACACTTTTGCCCCAAATACTTTTTCAAAGTATTTTCAAGGGTATTTCTTGCCAATTCTTGATTCTTGAAGGGCTATTTTGGCATTTTCTTCAAACATTATGGTCTTGACATGTATGATTGACTTTTTGGAGGACTAATATTGACAACTCTTTATTTATGAGGGACCATTCTTGCCAATTCTCCAAAGTGGAGGGTCCTTTTTGTAATTTGACAAACTTTAAGGACCAAACTTGTAATTATGAATAAACAAGGGTTTAAAGTGTCAATTATTCAATATTGGAGTACCCTTCTTGTACAATCTTCAATTCTTCAAGGGTTAGTCTTGGAAAATCAACACTAGGGCTTGGTTCATTGTGCGGCTTTGTTTCCCGTGTTCGTTTTTGCTTGTTTCTTGTGATCTTTTGTCATTTTCTCAATATCCATACCTAAAATACACATGTAACAAACACAAGCATATATTTGGCCTTTTTTATGATATTTAATGCATTTTAATCCCGTTTTTGACGATGAGACTATTTATAAAAGCAATCTCATCAATAACCAAGATTAGCATAGCATATAAAAACCAATTCACATTGAATTAGAGTCTAATCTTTTGCAACCAATTATAAAACTCAACTAAGCATCATATTAAGGTTATACATTTATTTCAAGCTAAGTTAAAAGTTAATATGCATAAAGTACATGTTATCAAAGCATAGGATCTTAAGCTCCTATAATTATACCTAGATTATGATTACCCTATGTAAACCCTTAAACTAAGAATGTAGAAACCCTATAAGTCATAAACATACTATATAAGACCTTGAATAATCTTATATTATGATTAAACCCTAATCACCCAAATAGAAAGTCATTAGGATTAGTAACCTAGAAACCCTTATATTAAGAAATCTACATAGAATCACTACCTAGTCTTTTAGGACAAGTCTACAAACAATTATATCATTTAATTAAGGTTTTAAGATTATGTTAAGACAATGTACAAGTATCCTTAAGCACAAGGTACAAGGATTTCAATGCATGACTTATAAGTTAGGTCAAAATAGGTATTTTCACCCTTTAGACATGTTTACTTTGAATAACCTATTAAACCAAGTGTGAAACCCACTTTAGATACTTAAAACACAATGTTTAAGACCTATATTGATTCTACATCAGTAACTAAGTGATAGATAATGATTTTTACTAAGATTAAACCCTATATCATTAGAACCCTAATCTACATAGGTTATCTTCCCAATTTCACTTCAAACCTTTGTTAAACTTCAAACCAAGGATCCAAACTTCTTAATCACTATGCCTGAACACTAAATATACCCTAATGAATCACTAAACACATTCCCAAGGCCTTTAATCACAAAAATCAGAAACCATAAAGTTAGAAGCCCTAATTTAGGACCCGGTTTTGGTTTCCCCTCCAAAACATGATGTAAACTTCTTCCCTCCTAAATTCAAACCCAAATTCAGATATTTAGAATGTCCCTAGATATTTTTTAGTGCCAACAAGTAGGTGCATAAGTTACTTGAAGGCTACATAACACCATTTTTATCTAAACCATGCCGTGTAGTATTTTTAGCCATAACCTTAGATATTTTTTCATCCTAGACTCTATAAACTTGTGTAGAGCTTCACTAGCATCCCTTAGTCACTGTTATAGTTGTATTAGACGTTTAAGGCTAGAAACTTTGAGCCTAAGTGTTGAAATGACTATAAATAGAGGCGAACTCCCATTATAGAAACTTGCACCCCATTTTCTTAGTATCTCCTACCATTCTTCAATTACACTTATAAAAACATATTAGGACTCTTATAAGACCATAAAATAGGTCTAGAAAGAATCCATTGAAGCTTTTGAAGCTTTGGTAGCAGTTGTGTTCGTAAAAAACAATAAGGAGCCATTTTGGAGCTACCAAGGTAATCTCTATGTTAACTACGCTTTGATATTGTTATAATGAATTGTTAGACTTGTTATATGTTTAAATATTGTTAGAAAGATAATCT
Organism: Glebionis coronaria; assembly: GCA_025667525.1. Taxonomy (NCBI): domain Eukaryota; kingdom Viridiplantae; phylum Streptophyta; class Magnoliopsida; order Asterales; family Asteraceae; genus Glebionis; species Glebionis coronaria. The sequence continues at coordinate 465,473,489 of CM046874.1, read as the reverse complement.
AAAAGTAATTATAGCATTTGATCATTTTAAATAAAAGTTATAAGTTAAAGATGTCTTAAAACCCTAGTTTTGTAATTTACATAAACTAGTGACTTAAAATCCATTTCAAAGGCTATAATTCTGGAAAAAATGTTGTAGTTATGAATACAAACGTGTTTTGAAACTTTGTTTTAAAATCCTAGCTCCTTTAGTACATTTTTGAAGTTGATATGTGATTTTTACAAGTATAGGACTAAAACTGTCATTTTTGAAACTATCTAACATTTTGGGCAAAAGTTTCAATTTTGTAAAATTTAAAGTTATAGAATAAATATTGGAAGTTTTGAGACCTTAAGGTTAATATTTGAAGGTTAAAAATATAAATATAAAACTATATACTTTAGAATTAAAATTGTAAAATGCTAAACTTAATAAATATTTCTGTGCTAAAAAGTTAAAAATGCAAACAATAGAAACTTTAAGGATCATTTTGGTCATTTATGAAAACTATATGGATGAAATTTATATATTAAAACCTAATTTCTAAAGTAATATAAACTAAAAGGACTATTTTGCCAATTATGGAAAGTATAAAAGATGAAAAAACATAATAATTAAAGAACATACTAATCTTGAAAATTTCTTATATGAACGTATCATGTTAGTAGGAACTTGGCACAAAGATGTTCCATCTCGATATTACGTTCTGACTGAGTTGGGTTTACGATTTAAAAGTGCCCTCGCTCCTCAAATGTTATAGATGGCTTCTGAGTATGATGGCCCGAACAATGATATCATGATTATGAAAATTATAACTTCAATAATATATGAATGATAACTAAGAATATTGAACTCAAACCAATGACTTAATACTATAGCAAATATGTTAATCCAGGGTTGGTGTGAGACCAAGTTCTTTTTTGCTATCTCAAGTTGCTCTATGGGATATAAATCTGCCAAGATTCAGAATTACTGGAAATAAGGTGAGTTCATAGCCTCACTAAAGTATACTACTTTAAATGATTTGAAAACCCGTGAGTAGGATATATGCTAAACCGGAATACAAGTATTTGG